>OX467289.1:1230533-2461067 GCA_950108345.1 Malthinus flaveolus | reverse complement strand
AAAGCCACACAAAATGCTTCTACACGACTGAAAGTTCGATATTTTGTGACACTTCTCGGCCGTATTTATGAGACGCGCCACAAGTCGCGCCCTAATCTGCAACAATTTCGCCTCAAATCTTTTGGCTAAACGTCTCTTTAAAATGCGAACCTTTTCAGAATTGTTTCGTATAATTTCGGTCGCAACGAGACAACTAATTCTGTGCGAAAATGCTTCGACTGCCCCAATATTTGGAGCATTTTTTGAACTTTGTTGACAAATCAAGACTCCAAGTTCTATCGTTGGTATTTTTAAAAATAAGTCTCTATCGATCAGAGTTAATTGGCACGCCAATGTAGTCGAGTCAAAATCCCACGCGGACAACGCGATTTCCAGCTTCAAAATTCGCCTCAAGTAATCGAAGGAAGTTTCTTCTCGACTTCTTCTACGCTCTTTAATGTTTAGGCAACAAAAGTAACCTACTATTAGAAATTAATAATAAGTGCCTAAGCACAACTCACCTCTATCTGAACAATCGTCGTAAGGTTCCTGTAACGGGTTAAAGAAATTGGACAAACATCGTTTTTTGGACTTTTTACTCTTAATACGCTCCTCCTTATCTTCCGAATCCGAAAGAATATGCTTTAGTTTCTTATCGCGCTTGAACAACTTTCTTCTCAATTCTAAATGAGAAGGTTTAAAATTTTTGGAGTAAGGGTTAGTTTAAGCCGTCACTTTTTTGGCCAAATTTTCCATTATTTTGACAATACTGGCGCACTTTTTGTAAATGAGTCAATAGTTCGTGGTAAGCATCTTTTGCCGAACGAGGTCTGTACCAATATTCCGGAGTCCAGAAAAAAACAACGGGGCACTTCAGGGAGGTCCTAAACGAAACCCAAATTATTTAAAGCTAATCTGAACGTTTCAAACTGTACTTGATGGTGTTTGTGTTGGATGGAAGATGATTATTCGAGTGGAGAGCTTCGCACGAGACGGAAGCAACCAATTGTCTCTTCGAAACCGGCAACCTCAACTCCGATTCCAACGGCTGGCGTCTTATCGTGACCATAGACACGGCCCGTTTGATCTAAAAAGAGCAGTTGGGTCACTATTACAAGACTAAACTTGGAACAACTTTACTTGAGTTGAAAATCTATCTCCGGGAGAAACGCTCCAAGGGCCTAATCCGTTCAAAAAGTGAGGTTGGGGCGCAAAAGCGTATCTTCGTCTATGTCGACTTCTGCCTTCTTTATTGACTTTGGCGTTTTCCCAAATTTTCACGGCGCTTTCGCTCAAATCGCGACTAAACTCGTTCGAAACCATAAAACAGTGCAGCGCCTAAAAGTTTAATTTGTAGAAAAAATTGAAAATTTTTGAAACTACCTTGTCGCAAGCGTTGCTCAACTTGTTCTGCGTATCTAAATTTTCTTTTAACCGCAATACGGAAGTGCACCTTTCGGGCACGCCTCGTGCAAATCTATTAATGCGACTATCTGAACTTTTGACATTTTTTTTTGTATAAATTGATCTGCAATTATAAGTTTATAGGAGATTACTTTTAAATATGGACACGGGCACACTTTTCTAAAACTCTTCGGTTCGTTTCGACAAATTGAGATATTGACGGTGATAGAATGGACGGAACGTAATTTAACGGAGATTCTTCTGAATTTTTGCCCAGATATAAATGGCGATCGGTCCATCTTTGGGTATTCTAAAAATAGTACGTTAATACTTAAACTATTATTTTCAAATTTTGTCTTAAACACAGTCTGAAAGAACGACTCGAGGTTAAGCCTAGAACGACTGGAGCGGTTATACGAAAACTGCAAAGTTTGTACCGTTCAAGCTTTTTAACAACCTACGAGCTCCAGGTGCAGGTCACAATTAGAATGCGTTAAGTTGGTTAATAATGTACAACAATTTGTTGATAAGAAGGGAATGTATTATTGGTTTGATAAATACGAACAAATGCGTCATCAAAAGTATAAAATTTCAGTAAAATAGTAATTTTGTGCGCCTGGGCGTTATGCAACCCAACATACAACCAAGTGCACATCTGTTGATTCTTAATTTTTGGTTGTTTTAAAATTTTGAAATACGAGATTTGTAATGAAATCTTCATTTAACAACCCTTATTAATTAGCAAAAGTTATGCGTAATAATTTTTTTAATTGAGTGTATACCTGCGTATCTCCCGTGCCGAATTTGCACCAAACTCGTGGACTTCCCGTATCGGTTAAAATTTTTTTAGTCGCCAACAAATATAAAGTGCTATTAGACGTCGATGTGGCAACGGACGTTTCAGAATGTGAAGATCCCGGATCTTCCGGACTTAGAAATTTAACCCTTTCACACCAAAGATTCCAAAACATCTAATAAAATATTGAGCCATTTTCAATTTCAAAGGGTTAAGTTTTATAAAATACCTGACGTTTTTCAAACCCTCCCAGTTCGAAATATAATACTTTGTTATTACAAAAGTGAGCTTTAATAGACTGCCGTCTTCTTCTATGGAAGACGCTTAAGTTAAGACACTCTACCGGATAAACGGCGACAAGTTCAAACGTTTCTATTTCTGGATCGATACCAGGTAAATAACTAATTGACGATTCTATTGCTGGAGGTAAAATGTCTGTTGCTAAAATTAATTTTGAAGGGGTTAAACCTAAAATGGATAGAAATTATTTACTTCTCTCTATATCTAAGTTAACTTTACCTAAACTGACTTGTCTGATACCTTTACCTTCGCGTGTTGTTTGAGCAAATGGACTTTCGACTAAAACCATATCTTCGAAATCGCAATATTCGCAAAAGAGTAACTTTTGTATACGATTAAGGGACATGATTCTAATATATTCTCGAATTTAAGCATCGTGCTTTAATTGTATGTGTTAAACTATATTTGAACTTTATGACATAATAAGTACATTTAATTGACATTTAAATATATAACAACAATAAGCAGTACACGTTTGATTGATATAACTCTTATAAATACACAATCACTTTATTTACTTTAAATTAACAATATACACTTAACATTATACAGGGTGTACCAATCGGATGAGACTTTTAAAAATGTTTTCGAGACGAAAATAAAGCACATACACACGCACACGGAGCGTTTTTTCTAAGTGGCCCACAGTCAACTTCATTTTTTAAACGCTATGCGTAAATGTAATTCAAAATATGGAATTTATACCAAATTTACGATACTTTTACCGCTCACACTTTTTTTTCTTAGTCTGATGGTTTTTGAGATATTTTGATTTTTTAAATTTTGACGTTTAAAGGGGTAATTTTAAAAATTGCCACCTCCCATGTGAGCGAAGGTAAGCGCCTGAAATTTTCATCAAAGTTGCCGCAAATGGTGCAGTATCTAAAACCAGTATAAAACTGCTAGTTTTTTTATACAGGGTGTTTGGAATGTTGCATTTCTTAAAACAATAAATTTGAAACACTCTGTATAAAATTATTTAAAATATCAAAAAAGGAGTTATTAGCTATTTATCTAAACGACCATTTGCAAAAGTTTAGTTGATTGGTCGTGCACTGTTTAGAAGATATGAATTTTTGAAATTATAACTCTAAATTTCCAAATTTTGGAAAAATCAAAAATATCAAAAACCGTTAGGCTTAGAAGAAAACTGTAAGAAACAAAAGTGCCACAAATTGTTTGCTTTTTTCAAATTTCAAGAAAAATTACAATTAATTAGAAATCTAAAGTTCGCTTTAATGGAACATCCTGTATATTTTGAAATATTTGCAAAATGTTAAATTTTTATTCAAAATTTGGAATTAAAATAAAATTTATGACACTTTTATTACTAACAGTTTTTCTTCTAGCTTTTATAGTTTTGGAGATATTTTGATTTTTACGTCAACATTGACGCTGGAAAGGGTAGTTTTAAAAATCAGTATCTTCTGGGCTCGAAACGATAAACTTACGAAAATTTTGTCAATGGTTCTTCAAATGGTGTAGTATGCAAAACCAGTTTAATATTTTTAATTTTTTTATACAAAGTGTTCGGAATTTTAAATTGTTTAAAACCAAAAATTTGAATCACCCTGTATAAAAATATAAAAAATAAAAACCTGGTCGCGGATAGCCAACTATCTGAGCTACTATTTGCGAAACTTTTGTTATCTGATCGTTTACCGTATCGAAGATATGAATTTTCGTAATTGCTCCTGGCTATAATTATCAAAAGTTTGGAAAAGTCAAAATATCTTAAAAACGGCGAGGCTTAGAAAGAAAATGTAAAAAACAAAAATGTTGCCAATTTTCGCCAAATTTGAACTTGAAATAAAAAATGCGCCTTTAATAACCAGTTTAAATAGAATGTCCCTTACAGATTAAACAAATCTTTTTTTATTTTAAAGACGTCCCATGTTCTCACTCTGGGTGGTACACCCTGTAGGTGTGCTAAAACTACCATAAAATATTTGCACTTGATAAATACTTCTTTTCACGTCACATCCAACAATCGATCATTTATAACAGTTGGCCTAAAAAAGGAGTCGTTAAAACCAAAGACGTTCAAAATAAAGGAGGAAAGAAGCATAAATAACGAGGAAGAAAAGGGGCAGATACCAAAAAGTTAAAAGGGTCGCGCTCCAATTCGTGTGTGGTAGCATGAAGAGAAGAAATGAATAATTAAAGAAACGAAAACTGTTATTTTTCCACATCCACCCCCTTTTCTTGTCTTGATGATACATAGGAGAGAATAAGCATGCAAACTAATACGAGTAATAACAGAATTGACACATCTTTTTGAGAAACATCTTACATCTCTCCAAATGTAATTGATTTCTGATGAACTAATGACTTATGATGGGTGTTATGTAAATTATGATTACCATTCCCATTTTTTAATATTCCACTTTTTTTATCACCTGCTGAAGTTATGTTTATCGTAACTCGATTAGATTTCTTTTCGTTTAAGTCTTCGTGTCCCAAACCATTATTCAAGGATATCGTCACGGAACCATTGCTCTGGGGCTTTATGTGAGGTCCATTTAGCAAGTTTTCCTACAAATAAACGCGTGTAGACTTAAATAAAGCAAATGTGGGCCAATGTGGCTATCAGTTTCCAGCCACATCGCCTCCATCAGTTTGGAAAGGATGGAAACGTCCGAAACCTACCATCGATTCGGTTCTCCGTTTTAAATTTGAACGATTTAACGCATAAGCGAGCTCCGAGGCGAGCTTAGTGTTGATGGAATCGTCTCCATTGGTGCCATGTTCGTCGTAGCCATTTTGCAAAAAGTCCAACTTTCCTGGCTGCTTTCTCAAACTACCGGACGGATATTGACCAATTGTGACGCTAACAGGCCTTTGTTTTTTCTCTCCGTTCGTTTGTATCTTATTAAAGTAAGTATTTGGCGGCTTGGGAGGAGGATACTTCGATGGGTTGTTTAATTTGAACGACTCGAGCGATTCCATTTCGACGACGTCGTTCTTTTGACTAGTTTTCGTTTGTTTTTGTGCGTACCTGTTCGTGTAAGCTTTGGCAAGGGTAGAATTCGAATTGATGCTTATGTTATCGTAATCTGGAGTCGGGCAAGGTGGCGGACGACTCTCCTGCTTATAAGATAAAGTGGAATATTTTACTGGAACTGGAGGCGCAATTTTCGTCTTGGGTTTCAGACCGTTCAATTTATTTGAGCTATTCGTTGCACCAGGGGGCTGTAATTGGAATTTTTATTTTATTTCACGATTGGGGGCAAGTTGCACTTACGGGTGGAGGAGGTGGTGGTGTTAAAGTTGCGGAAGTATCGGATAAGGTTCCGAGTTTCGTCGTCTTATTTTGTAAGGTTTCAGGTGAACGTCTTTCGTTGGCAGCATATTGGCGATTTATTTCACGCTCCTAAAATGTGAAAAAATATTATTTTTTTAAAATATAAAATCATAAAATTAAGTGTGACTGAGGAAGAAAGTTTAAGGCGGAAATTAACGTTACAAAGAGATTTCTAAAATAATTCATTCTTGACGCCGATTAAAATTGCACAAAGTTTATTAATTTCTAAGAAAGGTGTCGCAAATCAAATTTTATGTTGCGTTTTGATTAGAAGTCTAAAGTTCAACAATAATGGACCTACAATAACATATTTCTAATTTTATTTGTTCTCATTGACGTACGCACTTAATAAATTCCAATCGTTCCAAAAAAGGTGCTTCAGCGCCAAGAGACCTGACAATGGAAGGCAATGGCAAACTACTGAGATCAGGGCAAGCTTTGAGAATATGGCGCTATAAGAAGCCACTTGTGGCCTTCATAAAAGACTAGGCTAAGAGATTTAATTTTTGTAACGACAAAAAGTCCTTAGAAAGGCCAAAACTAAGTCGTAAAGAGCCTTCAGATGTTTTTTCGGGCAAATCCTCCCCAGTGTGTTCTCATTTTCCACGATTTGAGCAGTCTCTCCATGCCAGTCCACGATTATTTGCTTGATAGAGTGTTTCAATGGTTAGTTAACGGCCACACTTTTCCATGTTTGGCCATTTCCGTCATTTTAAAGAGTCCCACGAACAAGAAGTGCCCACATGGAGTAAGAAAATGCATTTTTTGTTAAAACAATGAAGACTGGAGAAACAGATGCAGTATAAGGCACTGGAGGCGAATTCTGACTCATAGAAAACCCTAAAACTTCGCCTTCAACCTCAAACTGTTTAAAATTGACGTAGCAGACTAAGACCTTCTCAACGTTTTTAAGGATGAGAGCAGCTTTTTGCTACAGAAAAAACTGGTAGGTGAGTCCCCAGTTAGTTTCTTAAGGCGCGAAGGGTAGAAATTTATCCATCTGAGACTCCTGGGAACGTAGAAAGAGCACAATGGCTCAAAGAGTCCACGTGAAGGAACAATCTACCTCGCCTAGTAAAAAACCCCATCAGGAGTCCTTTAAAACAGTTCGAAAATTTGAAAACTCTCGTGGATTATTTAAAAAGTTTACCGTTCAACGAAACCGTTAAAATATAAAAATTCTTTCCGAATAAAATAGTAGAAACAGATCGATTAATTATAGCGCGATTATATTTAAATTGGACGCCCTCTGGCAGAAGATCGTACGGCAAGTTTTTCCGCTTTTCCCCGACGGGAACAAATTGTCAAATTTAATTAAAAGTGGCAGGTCGAGTTGGGAGGTTTGGACTCGAAACTATGTCTTATCTACGCCTTCGCGATTAAAGAATTGGTGCGGCTGATAACGAAACTTTATCACGTTATCGGCCAAATTATTTAAGTGCGCATTTCTAGTAGGTAGGTATTATCTAAATCTAAAAACAACACAAATTCCAAATTAGATTAAAATCGCCCGCATTCCAATCGGAAAAATCGACAAAAGGATTCTCCCCAAAGTGGCGAGTCTCTTGTGGGGAAAATGCAAAAAATAAATTTTTCCAAAACAAACTTACTTCGTAACACTGGATTATAACCAAGGGCTTGCACTTAATTTTCAAATCCATTTTTGAAATTGTTTCGAGTGGTCGTTTTTTGCGAAAAAAATCACGGATTACCGCTTCATTGTACGGTGTTTTAGAAGCAACTGAACGTTACGACGTTACGTACATAAGAAACGCTATTCTACCTGTGTTACACAACAATGACGTTTTATCATCAAACTTTACTTGCAAGCCACTAATTTGTTAATAATAAAAAAATACACAACATCAAACCAACACATGCGTGGAGCTGCACGGGGGGCCATTTATAACCGTCGATAACAACCAATTTAATTAACCATTTGATAATAAAAAAACTTTTTTAACGCTCTAGTAATTAAACTTAATACCAATTTAATTGCGAGACGATAATTAGTGCAAAATTTGAATTTTTTATTGTAATATTTATAAATTAAATAACTGTTTTTTCTCTTTTCTCCATAACGCTCAAATTGTTTATTTTTAATAAGTTACACAACAGTTATTGATTACGTAATAATTTTAAAAAAATTGATGGACTTAATAATCACGGAATTATTATAGCAGTGGCGTAACAAACTTTGCTTGAAGAGGTTTCGTTGGCGGCCCAAAGTGGTCAAAATGGTCTCGGATAGTTCCAAATTTTTTTTCCAAGAGGTTGAAGGACTATGGAAAAAATCGTCAAGGTCGTAAAAAACAAGCTAAAGACCCCATTCTTGTGCCAATCTAATCGGAAAGAATCGGTCTATCGTAAAAAAAATAAGGCGCCCCCAAAAAGTGCTTTTTTGGGGCCAAATTTAGCGGTTTTCAAATTTATTTTTTGATTACCTTCGTAACGAGCTAAAGTCTGCCCCATTCACCTTCTCGTTTGTACAACGTTAAAATTTATTCTTTCAAACTTTAAAATCTTGCAACTAAATAATTATTAATTATTAAATAATTTTAATTACCAAAGTCGATTGAAAGCCAAAAGAATTAAATCTTATTTAAAATTAATTAAGGCGTCATCCTTATAAATACTCGATGGATTCAAAATGTAAATAAAGTAATTGCTCTAATAACGATTTATTAGCATAAATGTACCGTTTAAGCTTCAATATTATACAGGATGTCTCGTAAAAATGCAATAATTAGGTGAAAGTAAAAGAGGATTACCTGCGTAATCAAATCGCTTTCGTTATTTAATGTGGAGGTTACCATTCAATTGTAATCAAAGCGTGCGAATAGTTGAAACTAAGAGAAGTTTCGTATTGTTAAACGAATAAAATAAGATTTATATACAATAATTATGCATGTATTGTGGCAAGCATGTTGAAATAACTAATGAAAATTAATAAAATCAACGTAAGTGGCGAAAACATTAAAAGTAACCAAAAATTTTTTTCCTTTCCAAAAATATCAAAAAGTAACGCTTATTTAAAAAAAATTTTTTAATAAAAGTTATTGCCTGCTTAATTATCTACAAATTTCGTGTTTACACATTTTCGCGTAGCTGCAAAAGTAAGGCTAGAAATTGGCCCGAAAGCTAAAAGAGTTAAAAATTAAGTCACCGTTTGAGCGTGTTTAGATTTAAGTGTATTTGGGGGCTGTAATTAGGGCACTAGTTTACTTACTGCAATTTTTATAGCAGACTTTGATAAATACGTGTCTAAACTAATAATGTCTAAAATGGCAATTGTTTATTCCAAGTAGATCAGCCTTTATAGCGCGTTAGAACTAATTCAGTTTTTTGAAAACGAAAACGCACTTCTACACTTTTTAATTTTTGGGCAGCTACAGTTGGGGCACTATTTAACTAACTATGATTTCGATTGCAGCTCTCAATAAAGACATAACTAAAGCACTCGTGTCTAACTTTTCAAATTTCTATCTTGAGTAGATTAGCCGTTATGGCGCGCGTTAGAGATAATTAACATTTTTTTGAAAATTCTGCACTTCTACATTTTTAATTTTTTTGTGCCTACTTAGGCCCACTTAGGCACTTAGGGAACCTAGTGTTTCACCTAACCTCCTCTAGTATATAATAAGGTAGGTCAACCAACGAAAAACCATCTTAAAACGCAACTGGCAAAAAGCCATTTTAAATCTTAAAGTGGCGAAAAACCTTTTAAAAAATTATTAAAACTCAGTTTAATCGAACTCACCACTAATTCCTTCTTTATAGCACCAGATTCGTTCGTATTAGTTAATTTGGTCCCTTTGACTTCGCCTTCGTCCTCGTCATTTGCCTTAAACATCTTCCTATGAACTTTTTTAAATTCGTCCATCAACTTACTGTGCTGCTGCTGTTTATCCGTATTGACGCCTTTTAAAATTTTTTGTTTTTGTATTTGATCGTCTATCGTCGACTTGGGCGCCTCTACAACTTTTTTGCGCTACAAACAAATCATTAATCATCAGTTTGGACCAATTCGCTCGGTCTTACCTCAGATCTTCTCGCCAACTCGAGACTTATAGCACTAGATAGACTACTCGAGGCGTCGCTACTACGACTAGCTAAACTACTAAAACTGCTTATTGAGGGATTTTTACTTAATTGTAATTTATTTTCAGTCTTTTTATCATCGTTACTTCTATGTACTTCCACGTGTACTGTTTTAGTTTCTTGTTGTCTCGAAACTAAACAAATATCGGCTAATTTACTCGCATTATTTCTAGTTAATGTGTTTGTATCTATATTTTGGCACTCTTCGGAACCATTATTAGTTATTATAGTTCCATTTTCTGATAAGTTAATAATTGTCGGCTTAAACTGATACCCTTCGTATTCGCAATCGCTATCCCATTTGTTCTTGTCCCATTTGTTGTTATTCGACTTTAACCTATCTAATTGGGACAAGCGGTCTTCCAGTTCGGATGACTCTTCTTTAACTATCGATAACCTTTTAGAATCCGACCAAGATGGACTCTGATCGCCTGTCACAGAACTCGCCGAACTGTTATATCCGCTCGATTCGCCCGGAAATAATTCGGAACCAGCGCACTTACGCACCATTAAATCCAACTTACGGGAAGTCTTCATAACATTAACGGCCTTAAATGAAGAAGAGTTAAATTTTATTTTGAATTGCACAATGCACAGGTGTAAATTTACCTCGTTAAATTGGATATCACTGAAGTCGATGTTGTTACAGTATAGAATTTGATCTCCTGGCCTTAATCCGGCTTCTCTGGCAATTCCGCCCTCTTTTGTAAATTGAACGAATATCCCTGGTTTCCATTCAGGGCCCTTACAAATGCTGCAATAAAAAGGTCGATTTTAATTATTTAATTAAATAATTTAGGTGTTGTATTTTACCCGCATCCTAATTTTGTACGAGGTGCCACTAAAATGTTTATGCGAACGTCCTGAATTTTATCGCTTAATTGTGGTGACGATCTAGTGGACGATGTACAATCCGACGTTATTTGCCAACTTAAACTGTCTGTGTTTCTTCTAAAAAAATTCAAATTAGTTGAGTAAATTATTTGGGAATTTTACGCATAACTTACTCTTTAAACGGGATCATCCCGACACCTGGAACACACAAAAAAATTAAAAATGAGCATTGAAAGAGTAGCAAGGCTACAGATAGCACAGAATGGGGACTGAAGCAGTGTGGCACACTCTTTGATATTGTAAGCAACTGCACTGCGTTTTCTAGGAGCTGTCTTCTTACAAACTTTCACTGTAGAAAACTCGTGCACACCCCTGGAGTATACGATGGAAACTCGGACCACAGATAACACAGAAAGAAGGCAGGAACAGTGTAGCACACACTCAATCACTGTGTAAAACTGAACTGTCTAAGATAAGATATTGCAGTAGTTGTCTTCTTACTAGCGTTCTCTTGAGGACACTGAGGCACAGAACTGGAGTATACAATAGAAAATTAGACCACAGATAACACAGGAAAGAGGCAGGAACAGTGTAGCACACGCTCTATCACTGTGTGAAACTGAACTGCCTACGATAAAAGACCGTAGTAGTTGTCTTCTTACTAGCGCTCTCTTGATGAAACTGGGGCACACACTGGAGTATAAAATGGAAACTTGGACCACAGATAACACAGGAAAGAGGCAGAAACAGTGTAGCACACATTCTGTCACTGCGAGAAATTAAACTGCTTACAATAAGAGACTGTAGTAGGTGAATTCTTACTAGCGTTCTCTTGAGGATACTGAGGCATAGAACTGCAGTATACAATGGAAACTTGAACCACAGATAACACAGAAAGGAGGCAGGAACAGTGTAGCACACATTCTGTCACTGCGAGAAATTGAACTGCTTACGATAAGAGACTATAGTAGGTGCATTCTTACGAGCGTTCTCTTGAAGAAACTGAGGCATAGAACTGCACTTTACAATAGAAACTTAGACCACAGATAACACAGGAAAGAGGCAGGAACAGTATAGCACACATTCTGTCACTTCGAAAAATTGAACTGCTTACGATAAGAGACTATAGTAGGTGCATTCTTACGAGCGTTCTCTTGAAGAAACTGAGGCATAGAACTGCACTCTACAATAGAAACTTAGACCACAGATAACACAGGAAAAAGGCAGGAACAGTATAGCACACATTCTGTCACTTCGAGAAATTGAACTGCTTACGATAAGAGACTATAGTAGGTGCATTCTTACGAGCGGTCTCTTGAAGAAACTGAGGCATAGAACTGCACTTTACAATAGAAACTTAGACCACAGATAACACAGGAAAGAGGCAGGAACAG
Source organism: Malthinus flaveolus (assembly GCA_950108345.1). Classification (NCBI taxonomy): domain Eukaryota; kingdom Metazoa; phylum Arthropoda; class Insecta; order Coleoptera; family Cantharidae; genus Malthinus; species Malthinus flaveolus. The sequence goes on along the minus strand of OX467289.1, from coordinate 2,448,955 downwards.
TATAGCACACATTCTGTCACTTCGAGAAATTGAACTGCTTACGATAAGAGACTATAGTAGGTGCATTCTTACGAGCGGTCTCTTGAAGAAACTGAGGCATAGAACTGCACTTTACAATAGAAACTTAGACCACAGATAACACAGGAAAGAGGCAGGAACAGTATAGCACACATTCTGTCACTTCGAGAAATTGAACTGCTTACGATAAGAGACTATAGTAGGTGCATTCTTACGAGCGGTCTCTTGAAGAAACTGAGGCATAGAACTGCACTCTACAATAGAAACTTAGACCACAGATAACACAGGAAAGAGGCAGGAACAGTATAGCACACATTCTGTCACTTCGAGAAATTGAACTGCTTACGATAAGAGACTATAGTAGGTGCATTCTTACGAGCGGTCTCTTGAAGAAACTGAGGCATAGAACTGCACTTTACAATAGAAACTTAGACCACAGATAACACAGGAAAGAGGCAGGAACAGTATAGCACACATTCTGTCACTTCGAGAAATTGAACTGCTTACGATAAGAGACTATAGTAGGTGCATTCTTACGAGCGTTCTCTTGAAGAAACTGAGGCATAGAACTGCACTCTACAATAGAAACTTAGACCACAGATAACACAGGAAAGAGGCAGGAACAGTATAGCACACATTCTGTCACTTCGAGAAATTGAACTGCTTACGATAAGAGACTATAGTAGGTGCATTCTTACGAGCGGTCTCTTGAAGAAACTGAGGCATAGAACTGCACTTTACAATAGAAACTTAGACCACAGATAACACAGGAAAGAGGCAGGAACAGTATAGCACACATTCTGTCACTTCGAGAAATTGAACTGCTTACGATAAGAGACTATAGTAGGTGCATTCTTACGAGCGGTCTCTTGAAGAAACTGAGGCATAGAACTGCACTTTACAATAGAAACTTAGACCACAGATAACACAGGAAAGAGGCAGGAACAGTATAGCACACATTCTGTCACTTCGAGAAATTGAACTGCTTACGATAAGAGACTATAGTAGGTGCATTCTTACGAGCGTTCTCTTGAAGAAACTGAGGCATAGAACTGCACTCTACAATAGAAACTTAGACCACAGATAACACAGGAAAGAGGCAGGAACAGTATAGCACACATTCTGTCACTTCGAGAAATTGAACTGCTTACGATAAGAGACTATAGTAGGTGCATTCTTACGAGCGGTCTCTTGAAGAAACTGAGGCATAGAACTGCACTCTACAATAGAAACTTAGACCACAGATAACACAGGAAAGAGGCAGGAACAGTATAGCACACATTCTGTCACTTCGAGAAATTGAACTGCTTACGATAAGAGACTATAGTAGGTGCATTCTTACGAGCGGTCTCTTGAAGAAACTGAGGCATAGAACTGCACTCTACAATAGAAACTTAGACCACAGATAACACAGGAAAGAGGCAGGAACAGTATAGCACACATTCTGTCACTTCGAGAAATTGAACTGCTTACGATAAGAGACTATAGTAGGTGCATTCTTACGAGCGGTCTCTTGAAGAAACTGAGGCATAGAACTGCACTTTACAATAGAAACTTAGACCACAGATAACACAGGAAAGAGGCAGGAACAGTATAGCACACATTCTGTCACTTCGAGAAATTGAACTGCTTACGATAAGAGACTATAGTAGGTGCATTCTTACGAGCGTTCTCTTGAAGAAACTGAGGCATAGAACTGCACTTTACAATAGAAACTTAGACCACAGATAACACAGGAAAGAGGCAGGAACAGTATAGCACACATTCTGTCACTTCGAGAAATTGAACTGCTTACGATAAGTCTGTAGTGGTTGCCCAGTTGCCCTCTTACTAACCTTTTCTTGAGGACACTCATGCACACCACTGCAATGGAAATTTGGGACAAACAGTGGAAATTATTTGGTTTAGATGGAAATATTTTTAAAAATCCCCGTTACTTATGCACGACTGTAATTCTAAATGCTCGTGTCGATCAATTATTCTAAGAGAAATGTTATGTTATGTAAGAACCTTTGCGTTCCCTTCCGAAACAGTCGTAAGAAACATAAATTTTCATGACTCAATGAAGCATAAGACAAAAATTCATTGTTTTTAAACAAATATAAACAAACAAAACCAATTATTATGTTAATTAAGGATGATTGTCAACACAAAGAAGCAAAGTGGGTGTTTCTTGTTAGATAATACCTTAGTCTTGGTTCGATGAACATCTGTACCCGAGTTACCTCAGATCTTCATCTATAAGAAGGTTATCATTCGAAGATAAAATTGCGATTTCGTAACACGATCGAATAACAAACAAGAAGAAGAAATAAACAAATACAGTTAAGTTACTCAATGGAACGTTCGACGTAAAAAATGGTATTTTGTTCAAAAACTCACTTCTAACTTTGAGGTTTAAGTGCGTGAGGTTGGAAATGAGTTGGAGCACCTCTTTGTGCACCGCGTCTTCGATTGCGAATCCATTGATACGGATGACTTGATCTCCCACCTGCAAACATAAAAGGATGGTAATTTTCTACATATTTTCTCCGTCTTCTTTGAATACATTGCGATTTAATTGAAAAGGTTTGGAAATTCTGATAATTTTTTAAAACAGTTTCAAGGTCAAATTTTAACAATTTTCCAACCTTCTTTTGTTTTAACCATTTGAACTACTTTTCTACGACTTTTTCTCTCCTATAGTCCCTTTGATGTGAAAGTATGCGTTGTCGATTTGAAATTGACGTTGAATAGTTTTCTTTAATTTAATCACTAAGTGATGTTAAATCGTACTTTTATGTGCAACAAAGAAAGTTATAATTTTTAGTAATTAATTGAATAAAAGCGCATGGAATGACGCGAAAAATACATAGAAAGCAACAAGCAACAATAGAAAATTTGCATGGAGAAATGCTCGATTTCGTTGATTTTAAAAAAATGAAGGTGATAAAAGGTTAAAGACCGCAAGGTCAGTTCTTTAAACAAAAAAAATTACAAATTATAACTACCGTTTTGCGAAGTTGCAATAGTTATTATGCGGAAAATGAGTACGAATAAAATATCCGGCGTTTAGAACTAAAATTAAAATTTAAATTCTTTAGCATAATTAGCTTATTAGACCTTGTATCTCTCAAAGGTGTCATTTAATGTCAATATTTAAAAAATTTGACCTCGAGAGGAATAAAGGGCCTCATTTCCCTAACAATTTCGAAATTTCGAGCGTGCAGGAACGTTGAGCGGCAGGCCAGCCCTCACGCTTTGAGTTTACGAACGCCTTAAGACTCACATTAGAGTTTCTGTGCCAGTCGTCAAAATTCACCAACTGGGGAAGACTTTGAGAGGTTCGGTTTAAAAAATGGAGCTATACTCATTTCAGATTTGGATACGGAACTAAACTTGACACCTCGCTCTCATCGAAGCGCAATCCAGCGAGAAGACCTACAAATAGATGTCAACGACCTAACCCATTTTTTGGGAAGATTACTCCAAACATTAAGAGGTTCACGTGCGCAATAAAAAAAGTTACAAAAGTACCAAAACGCGACTAAAATTAAACCGCAGTAGAAGGAACGTTAACGAATTAGTTAAATTTACAAACGTTAAGATGACAAAGACGTGAACAAACTACTTAAACGGTTATAATTTAAAAACAAATCATGTTAATTTACCTAACGAGGCATTACCTTGTAGGTTGTAGAGAGAGAAAAAAATTAATTTGGAACTTGTACGTCGTTAAGAATTTAACAGAGAGCAAAAGTAAACAACAGTTAGGCGTTAAAGTTCATTTCGTGTGTTAAAACCATACCTGTTGGCTGTTAGATTTATAACTTTCATTATTTTAATTCGCATCTATTGTTGTTTGAGAAGAAGACCACAACCATTTTTTTGGTGTCCGCTCGAAAATGCATCTCGTCTAGCCGCCCCCGAGTGCAAAACGTGATGAAGAAGAAACTACAGTTAGCTTTCGTCACGATATTTGCTCTAAACACGAAACTTATTGTGATTTGTGTTAAAATTTTTACTCGACTCGTGGTGAAATTAACATCGCAAACTGTTAGGCTTCTGTAAGCGAGGTTAAAGACTCTCGAGAGCAAAAGTGGCAATTTGTCGACCAAATGGCGTTTCTGGTCGTTAAACTGGAACTGGTAAATTGAAATTTATATTTGAAGCGCTCAATAAATGGAGAATGGAGGATTTTTTCACAAAAAGTTTATTTTTGAGACTTGGAATTTTTTATTATGTTTCCCCCAATCTTGACAGTGGACCCCATGTACTCTTCTACACTTTTTTTTTCGACAAACGACGCGAACAAATTTATGGAAGTCTTCCCTCTCAAGTGTCTCATTGTACCACTTCTAGTTAAAATGGTGGCCATTTTGTGAACGAGAAGACTTTTTTTAATTTGTGGGTGATTAAAAATAATAGTCGTCTTCATAAACTGCCGGCGACACGACGACAAAAGTTAAAACTAACGACTATAAACTTTTAGAAGAGAGAAATTAAACTATAAAAGATCGAGACTATTAACTTTCGTAAAAATGTTAATGGTTCGTAGAATAAAATGGTCCAGTAACTAAGCGGAAAGAATCGAATTGAAAAAAAAATTAATAAAAGAAACTGTGAGGCTAATGGGTAGTAATTGATAAACAAAAAGTTAATGATTCTTCCATTTTAATAAAGTAAGATCATTGTATTATCAATAGAATTGGCGAAACCATCATTGGTAGGTTACCGACTCTCTCGTAAGTATTAGTACCTACTTAAGTTTAAAACGACTCTACGAATAGAATTGAATTTCTCCCAAGGTAAGTAATGTTTCGGGAAAGTGTAGCGTAGGCTGTTTAATGAGCAATGGGACCACTCAGTAGAAATAATTGAACTCGAAACGTCAAATGATAGATGAAGCGTGGATTATGTCACAAATTTTTTAAGACACAAAATCGAACCTAATATCATAATTACAACGCCTGCCAGTTTTTAAAGCCTAGACTAGGTTAGGTTCTTGGCGATGAACGCGCGAGGTGCTTACAGCAATGATGCACCTCAAAGAAGATGGGCCAGTCTAGTTGGGTTAGTCGGGGCGGCTACTGGGCGATCCAATTGCTTCAGGATCTTATCTCTTGTGTGGCGAGAAAACACGGCCGGATCGACTACCACCTGGCTCACCTGATTCAAGTCCTAACTACCACGAGAAGAAGGAAATCGACGAAAGCTTCTTCTGCGGGCAGCAGACTAGCGGCGGGGAGTACAACATTTGAGTGCGCTAGGTGCTTACCGCAATGATGCACCTCAAAAAATAAGAGCCACTCCAGTTGGGTTAGTTGGAGCGGCGACTGGACGAGCCAACTGCTTAAGGATCGTATCTCTTGTGTTGCAAGAAAATACGGTCGGATTGACTACCACCTGGCCCACCTGATTCAAGTCCTAACTGGGCTTGACTAAGTGACTACCACGAGCAGAAGGAAATCGACGAAAACTTTCTCTGCGGGCAGCAGACTAGCGGCGGAGAGCACCTCAAAGAAGAAGGGCCACTCCAGTTGGGTTAGTTGGAGCGGCGACTGGGCGATCCAATTGCTTCAGGATCTTATCTCTTGTGTGGCAAGAAAACACGGCCGGATCGAGTACCTATCTTCAAGTCTTAACTGCGTCTGACTACCACGAGAAGAAGGAAATCGACGGAAGCTTCTTGTCTGTGGCCAGCAGACTAGCGGCGGAGCGCAACAACATTTGAGTGCAACCGCTGGGAAGAGAAACTCGGTCTATAAACGAAAGTTCAATGAGTTACGCTCACAAGTTGGTGCCGACAATGCTGGTAGAGGAAGACAACTGGAACAAGACGAAAAGTGGAAACCCATCGTAACGAAGAGAGACCGATGAGGAATGGTCAACAAAAGTAGGAAACTTAGGCAGATCTGCGCAAATAGGCGCGCGTTAAGCACAAGCCGGGAAAAGTAGGCAGAAACGAGAGACAACGATAAGTAGATCTCTTCCATGAAACTAGAAAATAAGTGGAATGGTTATAAGGTAGTTTGAGAGTATTTATCAGTGAAACATCAGTAACGTAAGGGGGTGTTACTTAATAAGTGTGCGCGACCTAGTACGCCAAGGTAGTACTCTCACTATTCCCTACTACGAAATTCTCGGAACTTCTTAATGCAACTGACAGCCAGGCACTTCATGTTCTTGGCGCGTTCAACCCTTCCACTTATTTTCTAGTTCCATCATCTCTTCCCACTTCGTCAAAATTACAGCCCACGCCGAAAAGCAGTCTAACGGGGGGCACCCGAAGAAATGCACAAGCTTCTCCTCCCTGAGAAAAGAGTGCAATCAAAGGGGGTTTCAGTGGGTAGAAACGCTTGGAATATGAGCGCAATGAACCCACAAACAGAGTGAGATGTAACAAAAAATTTGCGTGGTGGAGAGTGGAGACACTTAAAATTGGCATTCGATTACATTTAATCATCTCATAAATTATTTATTGCACATCGTAAAATTATAATTCTCACACTATTGGAATCACAAAAGACGCGTTAAAAACTTTAATCGAGAATAGTATTTTTCGATTTACCCCTAGTTGGCTTAACCTCGATTCCTCGATAACTACAACCAATGGGTGCTGGATTAACCTCCCTGACGTCACTAGCCAGTTGGTTACCAGACTGTTATAAGCTTCGTACAATCCGGGCTTAGGGTAGGCCACGGGCTTAAGCTTGAGTTTCAGAGATAAAGCGGTGTTACTGCATAAGTTGTCTGAAATTAATTAAACTTTTGGCCCACTCCAAACCGACAAGTGTTATACCTACACAAAAATGAGATATTTTTTCTTTTTTGTCCATTTGCACGAAATGATTTTTGGCATAGCTTCTGTCAAGAAACTCTCTAAAAGTGGCGAAAAGCTTATTGGAGCACTTAGAATTTAGTCAGAAGAAAATTATTTCCACAATACGAACGCTCATAACTCACAATATTTTGTCAGCCCACGATATTGTTTAAACAATTTTTGATTAATCGTGAAAGAGTTCGTAGCCAATTTACATAATTATACTTTGACGATATGAAAGGATGTTTCATAATTTTTTATGCTAAGAAAGGCGAGCATCTTTAAGAAAGTAAAAGAGTTAAACGTTCTAATTTAATTTGACAATACCTACGTTTGGAAAAAAAAGTGAATGGCAATTTAAAAATATGGAATTGATATAAAAAAATTTTTTTTCTAGTTCACCAATCAAAAGGTTTGTAAAACGTTAAATTTGTAATAACGTAAAACGTAATTATTATATGAGATGTACTCGACGGAATTTACAAGCCTTTAAGCTATAAGCAAAAATTTAGGTTATAAGAGAAATTTAAAAATCGTCTTCAACAATAAATAAATGAGAATGTGTGCAAAATTACCTTCAAGCCTTGCCTGTGCGCTTCCGAACCGGGCTCGACGATCGAAACGAAGAAGCCTGTACCGTGCTCTCGTCCTCCCCTGATGCTAAAGCCCAAATTTGGACCGTATCGTCCGGTCATTCCGGGAGGAGGTAAAGTTCCACTACACGGACGCACTAAACGCACCGTCCTGATACGAGGTTGTGCACTACTCACACTTTCGGACATCGTGTCGCAACTAATAATCGAGCCTGTAAATTGGGAGCCGTAGTCCATCATCGTCATTGTGCAGAGCTAGAAACAAAAATAATTGATTTTATTACCGAAAAAAATGAGCAAATTTGCGTAAGTCGAACGACTCGCGTATTGTTTTTCGTTTTGGGAATTAAAATTAATTAGTGATAAATTTGCCATTGTTGTGTAATTAAGCGTGTATTGCACTACAATAAACGGTTTGAATATTTTTTTCACTAACTAATATAGTAGTCCAGTAGGAAGCGTGCAAATATTATACTAAAAAACTAAGTAGAAAAATTTTGACGGTGATATTTTTTCAGTTTCTCGCTTATAACTTGAAAACTGCGCTCTTCTTAGGAAAAGTGCTTATATACGAAAATAAACTACATTAAATTTGCCACAAATTGTATTTCTTAGGATTGTTTCTCAGATGAACAGTTTAGGCGCTAAAGCACGTTAAAGTTTTAAAAAAATTCAAAAATCGGCCTCAAAACGGCGTTTGTTCATGCACGGGTGCCTACCCTGAAGAATTTTCTACGGGCACCAATGACCCTTACGCAGACAAGTCGGGTACCAGAGTAGGTACCGTAGGGAACCACCCTATCTTCTCATATATTAACTATCTTCATCAGCAACATGTCAAAGACGGAAGCCACAAGCCTATTATTTATATTTGCCGACGACCCAGGTTTCATAACCATCAACAGGTACTCACTATCACCATCAACGCCGTAAAAACCCCAGTCATGTTCATAAAGAAGCAAACCAGCCTCCACGACTCTCTCCCCCTCCCCCACGTCAAGATCTTCTACCAAGAGATGTCTTGGAAGGACGATACCCAATAATTAGAACTCACCATCGACAAAGCCGGAGTGGCGGAGTCGTCGCTAAAATGCGAGCCCTTTGCGCCTTGCTATATTCAATCTTTTCTAGAACAACCTCTGCTCTCTGGAACAAGCTGCTCCTGTACAATACCATCTTTCTACTCATCATGAGCAGGTTTTCTAGAACAGGATTCTAAGAACCATTGTCGACGTACCACAAAGTCCAAAAATCCAAACAAAAGTCCAACAAAGCAAAAAGTCCATCCATGTTCTTTCCGCAGCAAATCAGCTTCCAACGACCTCCTCAACATCGAGATCTTCGGGGAAGATATACCTTGCAAGGGCGATACTTAATACTTAGGACGGGACTATCGAGAAGGCCACATATCGACGGAGTCGCCGCTAGAGTGCGAGCCGCTAACTTCACCCTCTATCCGCTCTTTTTAAGAACAACCTTGTATCTCTAGAAAAAACTGTTTCTGCACAAGACCGATGGTCTCCGATTCGATCCATCATGACTTGCGCTCCCTCATGAAGTTATTACGCTCCGTTTAACATCAATAAAATGCGTGTTCTTCAGAACTAGATTCTAAGAGCCATCGTCAACGCACCGCGTTTCGTGCAAAATTGAAACATCCAACAGGGCTTCCAGATGATCTGAATTCAGAATTTCATTCCAAAAGCAACCTCAAAATTGCACGATGACAAGCCCACGATAGGCGAATTAAGGGGATACAACGTCAACGAGACGGAACTCGGGAAGAGACCCAAGTTGGTCCTCGACCGAGAATGGCCTCGTAACATCAAGATTGACCATTAAAATAGAAGCGGTCCGTCAGCGACTTCAGTCGCACCTTACACTGCAGTAATTTCCTAATCATTTATTGTTTTTATATTTCAGATCCGATCGTTGATGGAGGTATAGAGCTAAGCCCAGGGACTCCAAGGCCATAAGAAGATTTTAGATTTCAGAAGGCACAGGACAGTTAAAAACGCGCCCAGTTGACAAAATCAATGTAACTGGTTACAAGCCCTTATAATTGAAACCCAATTTTCAATGAAGTAAAAGACGAATCTATCCAACATTAGCAACTACATTTACGAACAACAACTGTAGGTGCTGTACAAAAAATAATAGATAAGTATCGCTACCAAACCAATGGTTCAGGAAAATGCACTAAATGAGTTTTTGTAGCGACTGCAATATTAGGTTCTCGTGTTGATGGAAATGTGAAGATGGGATCATCACTCGACCTTCTTATTTGTACTGGATTTAGGGAGTAAACTGCGGGGAACCCCAAAGCAGTCTTAGAGTAATTTCAATAATTTGGCAAATTGTTTTACGTTTTTTTTTTATTTGAACACGTTGCACAGATTGTAAATTATAAATAAATGATGGGCAACTTGTTAGTTTATTTTAAAATCGCCGCAATTAAAGCCCCACCATTCGATATTTTGCAATGATTGAGGCTTTATAAAAGAGCGAGTAAAAGAGAGACTCGTCATCATAAATCATAACCAATACCAAACTCAAAATCGGCACTATGAAAAATCAGAAGTGTACAAACTATCCTGCACTAACTGAAATGCTGTATATCTCAGACCAACCGGAAAAAACCTTCAAACGTTGTTTTCAAAATGCTACCGACAACCTGAAAATTCGTTAAGAAAATGGAAAATCACCTTCAACGCGGCAGAGAATCTGTCCATGTGTCCATATTCTTTCAAAACAAACTTGCCTCTAACTACCTGCCCAACATCGAAATATTCGTCCAAGATATACCTTGGAAGAGCGATACTCAAAACTCACCATCGAGAAAGTCACACATTGACGGAGTCGCCGCTAGAGTGCGAGCCGCTTACTTCGCCCTCTATCCGCTCTTTGTAGAAAAAACATCGGATCTCTAGAACAAACTGTTCCTGCACAAGACCCATCTGACCTACGCACCATTGTTCTTGCTACACCGAACCATCCAACGAGGCCTTCAGACGATCAGCATCCATGACTTTATTCGAGAAGCAACTTCGAACCCCGTTTGACGACGACAAGCCCATCATACTCGGATTATGAGGATACAACGTCAACGAGATTGGATTCCGAAAGAAACCCAAGTTGGTCCTGACCGACAATAGTCTCGTGACATCAGCATCGACCATTAGTAAAAGTTCGCATTTAGACGAACCGAGTAAATGCGTATCGTCAGCTACGTCAGTCGTACTTCACATTACAATAGTTCCTAATTGTTTCTATGCTTCAGATCCTACCGTCGATAGAGGTATAGGGCTCAGCCCATGGACTCCAAAGGGCATAAGCGGATTCTAGATTCCAGACGCAGAGAGTAAAAACGCACTCTGAAGACGGTACAGAGTACTGAAACAGTTGTCAGCGACCCAGTTGAGTAAATCAGTGTAACTGGTTACAAGCCCTTATGGTTAGTCAATTGAAACCCAATTTTCAATGTAGTAAAAGACGAATCTATCCAACATTAACAACTAAATTGCCGAACATCAACTGTAGGTACTGTACAAAAAATAATAGATAAGTATCGCTATATTACCATTAAAATACTAATAATTAGTATGCAAGTATTTCTAATGGTATTATTATTGCTGACATTTGCCAAAATTGTTGTTTACTTTAGTCCAATATGTTGTCGACGAAGTTGGTTCTCTGCTTTTTGTTAATAAAGTCTTCTTTGACTCATGATTTATTATCGAAGGTAAATTTTCTTTCAAATAAGCAACACGTGATTTTAATATTATACCGATTTTTTTAGTTCAATCAAAATGATTATAAAATGAAAGATTATAGAAGTGAACTTGTAAGTTATAATCGGTCTATAGTGAAACACATCAAACTGGCCACTTTTAAATATAATCGTACAACAGTAGCATTCAATTTTTCTGTATCTTTTTCGATTGACGTTGAAGATAAGATGGAGGTAACTATTGATGAGTGATCACTGTTTGAAATTAGTAATCTGATAATACACTATTTTAAGGTTCTTCTTCAAATGTACAAATTGGCAAGCAACGAGTACCGCCATTTTCCCATCAGATTTCAACTGAATATACAAAAAGCCTTTGATAGCAATGTAGTGGGACTACAAAGAATGAAAAAGTGTGGAAATATACAAACTATGTACTTCCTAAAAGTAATTATCGCCCATCTTTGTGGTTTTAATCTAAATTTAAGTATTAACAGGACGTGGAATATCATGTTTGCTACTTTTGCTTCGATGAAACAAAGTTTCCACCGTTTATCCCAACTGGAGAATATAAAGCAAATGTGCATGCTCTCTATCTTAATACAGAAGCATTTTGTATCAATATATATGGTGAAATCTACCGTCCCATTGCTATACCGAAAAATTAATCTGTAATCTATGGACGCATATTTGCCTGCAATTTACGCCCAAAACACAAAGCTGCAAACCAATGTTTTAGGGAAATGCACAGAACGACTTTTAGGCCCTTGTGTGTTGATGGAAATAGTGTAAAGATGGAATAATCTCTCATCCCTCCAACTTCTAATTTGTAATGGCTTTTAAGAGTGAACTACGGGGAACCCCAGAGCAGTTAGAAGCTGTTGTTGTGCGTGATGAATACTGAAAATTGCACCAATCTTATAGCAATTTTAATAATTTGGCAAATTGTTTTACGGGGATTTTGTTTTTTTTATTCGAACACGTTGCACAGATTGTAAATTATAAATAATAAAAAATGGGCTATTTGTGGGTTTCTATTTGAAATTATCATACCAATAGATACCATACAATCATACCAAACCCAAAGCCGGCACTATGAAAAATTATGAGTGTACAAAGTATCTTGCCCTGTACTACACCTCGGACGAATCGGACGTTTCTAAGAAAATATAAAAAGTTACAGCTACAGGCACCAAAAACATGACTCCATCTATTCCTTATACATCCTAAACCAAAACTACTCATTGGCACACTAGCCCGAGAATGACCAGATTGACCACGACAAGTCACAGATAATTAAAACCCTAATGGAGACGAGTTAAGGAACCATATCGTTACTTTCGCCATATAAAAACCGGGCGCAATCCTTAAGGAAACAGTTCTGCATCAAGATGGGTACTCGCAAGAGTACCTCAAGAAGTCACCATATTACCTCTTCACCTATTCACTATCTTTACCAGCAGCTTGTCAAGAGCGGCAGCTACAAGCCTCTTCACGACTCGTTTGAGGTTTCTGCAAAATGCAGCCAACAACCTGGAGAATTGATTGAATCGCCGTCAAAGCGGCTAAAAGTCTATCTATGCTGTTTCCGAAGCAAGCAAATGCCCCCCCTTCTAACATCGAAAACTTCTTGCTTAGATTTACCTTAAAAGGGCGATGCTCTTGTAACTCAGTGTCGACAAAGCCTCAGGTCGGTGGAGCCGTCGCTCCCTCTAACCGCGCTTTTCAGGAACAAGCTTGAATTTCTAGAACAAACTGTTCCTGTAAAAGACCGTCGTTTGACCCATCATGGCCAATGGCGCCCCCGCAAGAAGATACGTCGCCCCGTCTCACATCAAGAAGATGTAGGGGAAAATTCTAAGAACTACCGCACAACCGAAACATGGAAGAGGACCCCCAGATGATTAGCATTCAGGAAGAAACTTCCAAGTGCCACGAAGTCACACTGGACCACGACAACCCCACCACCATACGCGTTTTATTACGAACGTCAACGAGACTACACTCCGGAAGAGACTCAAGTTTGCCCTGGACTTCGTTTCAAGAGAATCGACCATTGGTAAACGTTCGCCTTAGGCGAACCAAGTAGGGGTATATCGTCAGCGATATTGATCGCACTTCACTTCAATTATGATGTCTCAGATCCGACCAACGGACTAACGGAGGTATAGGGCCAAATCAAGAGACTTCATAAGCACAGACCATAAGAAGATTCTAGATTCCAGACGCAGAGAGTTAAAAGTCGTTTTTGAAGTATACTGTAGAGTGTCTTGAAGCAGTTGTTAGCTACCCAGTTGGTAAAATCAGTGTAAATCGCTACAAGCGCTTAGTAAAAAATATAAATCCGATTTCCAGCATAGTAAAGCGGAAGCAATCCAACACCGGATCTAAATGAGCGAACAACTGGATACAAAATATTGTATAATAAATAGGTTTTGCTACATTACCACTGTACTTAAATACTAAATTAGTGAGTAAGTATTTCTAATGGCGTTATTTTTGTTGAAATTTACCAAAATTATTGTTTACTTTAGTTCAATATGTTGTCGACGAAGCTAGTTCTCTGGGCATTGTTAATAGACTCTTCTTTGACTCAAGATCTATTATCCAAGGTAAATCAAATAAGCAATAAATAATTTTAATATCACGAATTTTTTAGTTCAATCAAAATGATTATAAACTGAAAGATTACAGAACTGAGCTTGTAAGTCATAATCCAGATATAGTAAAGCACGTCAAAATTACCACTTTTAAATATAATCGTACAACAGTAGCATTCAATTTTTCTGTAGCTTTATTGATAGACGTCAAGGATAAGGCAGAAGTAATTGTTGATTACAGCTCGAAATTAAATAATATACCTACTACGCTATTTTTTAAGGTTCTCGTTCAAATGTACAAGTTGGCAAGCAATGAATACCGCCATTTCCCCATCAGATTTCAATTTAATTTACGAAAAGGCTTCGATAGCAATGCAGTGGGACTACAAAGAATTAAAAAGTGTGGAAATATACAAACTGCCTATTTCCTAAAAGTAATTATCACCCGTCTTTGTGACTTAATCTAAAATAAAATGTTGACAGGACGTCGAATACTATTTTTGCTACTTTTGTTTCGATGAAACAAAATTTCCACCGTTCATCCCAACTGGACAATATAAAGCAAATCTACATTACCTCTATATTAATACAGAGGCGTTTTGTATTAATTTTTTTGCTGAAGTCTACCGTCCCATTGCTATACCAAAAAATTAATCTGTTCTCTTATCGCATATATTCCCACATTGACAATTTTGAGCACATTAACGCCCCAAACACAAAACTGCAAACCAATGGTTCAGGAAAATGCACTAAATAAGTTTTTGTAGCGACTGCAATCTTAGGCTCTCATGTTGATGAAAATGTGAAGATGGGATCATCACTCGACCTTATTATTTGTACTTGATTTAGGGAGTGAACTGCGGGGAACCCCAGAGCATTTAGTAATTTGAATAATCTTGAAAATTGGGGGAGTTGTTTTTTTTTATTTGAACACATTGCACATATAAATTTTAAATAAATGATGGCATTATGCAATTATTTTTAACGCCATTTTGGATCTTAAAGACTCGGCCGACTCGTTTGAAGCTCAAATTTGGTAATTTCTGAACGTTTCAAGCTTGTAAAGCTTTTCATGACTGTAATTTAACATTAGAAGAAACCACTAAACGTAATGTAATTAATAAGTTCTCGTAAATTCTCAAACAAAGTCTAAATTACACATCCTTAATGAGTAGAGGATCAATAACATTGGTTTAATGGGTGCAAGCGATTTTATGAATGACAGGAAGTAAAACGTATACGAGTACATTGAAAAATACCTTCGAAAAATGAGCATATTGCTTTGTGATAACTTCCCGATGATAGTAAAAGTAATTATAATTAATTTAAATTTATTAAACATTAAACATTGTTAACACAACTAATTATGCCGACTAGAGAGGCAGAGAGAAGACTTAAAATTCGAAATATAATGGAACTCCTCGTTTAACAATAACAAGGAGAAACGTATTAGCAATAGATAACAAAAATATTTAGCAACAAAATATTCCAGTTATACACTTTATAAACAAAAACATTAATAAAGAATTTGATCTACTTACTTAAAAAAAATTTTATTCATTACAAGTGCGCGTTTCCAAGTAACTATTTCGTAATTAAATTACCAATTCAAGCAATTCTTGTTCTGGTCTGAATCAAAAATAAAAGAAGACAAAATTTTTACGTGAAAGTTTCCAATTTTTTATAATTTATTTGTAAACGAGCCGTTAGCTCTACTAAAATAAAAAGAGATTTTTTCTCTTCTCCGCTTCATCGTCAAGCAGAGCTTTCATTTCTAATAGTAATAATTTATTAGATTTTATTAGACATAATTTAGTGTAGTTAATTTACTAATTACTTAATTATTAATAGTTTCATTTAAATGCTTTTATAACCTCTCAAGGGGATAATTTGGCGCGATTCCCAAATTACTTAGTAATGTCGCACCGAAATTCTTTCTAATTACGCCAAGTTTATTAAAATAAAGAAAGTTATTGTTGTTAGAACGCACGTACTTTATGTTTTTTAACCAATCTAAATTGCCCAATTGCATTTGAGAAGAATATTACTTTTAAATTACTTCCTTAATTGTGATTTATCCAAAAAATAAATTTTTACTTCCTCCTAATCTGTTGAAATTACATTTAAATTACAATTGTACGTAAAGTTTATATAAAGCCCTCGTATGTTTCGTGCTGGAATTACTGGAAGCCCCAACTAAAGAACTTTAGAGAAGCGTTTTCCTCTAAAATGCTAATAATGGGAGGGAGAGGGTAGTATAGAAACTAACCAATTTCTTGTACCTACCAATTTAAAACATTTTCCAACTTTTGTGAAAATGGGAAAGTCAATTTTGAAACTAACGTGCGCATTAGATGCAGTTTTTAATGCTAAGAAAATATTGATTCTTGTGTTCTCCACTTAAAAAATCAGAGGAGCTAATATTGGTCAATAAACCAGAGCTAAACTATCGAAACAAATTTTTAATTTTCTTGAAAATAGAGGTATCAATTGCAAAACTCAAATGCGCATTAGATGAAGTCTTTAATGCTGGAAAAATATTGATTCTTGTGTTTTTCTCTCAAAAATTCAAGAGAGCGAATATTTGCTACTAACTAACGCTGTTAACTGAATTCTTAAACTAGTGAAACGATTTTCTAATTTTCCTGAAAATGAAGGTATCAATTGAAAAACTCAAATGTGCATTAGATGCAGTTTTTAATGCTGGAAAAATATTTTTTCTTGTGTTTTTCTCTAAAAAACCAAGAGAGCGAATATTTGCTACTGACTAGAGCTGTTAACTCAATTCTTAAACTAGTGAAACGATTTTCTAATTTTCATGAAAATGGAGATATCAATTGCAAAACTCAAATGTGCATTAGATGCAGTTTTTAAGGCTGGAAAAATATTGATTCTTGTGTTTTTTTTTAAATAAATCAAGAGAGCGAATATTTGCTACTGATTAGAGCTGTTAACTCAATTCTTAATATAGTAAAACGATTTTCTGATTTTCCTGAAAATGGACGTATCAATTGCAAAACTCAAATGTGCATTAGATGTAGTTTTTAATGCTGGAAAAATATTGATTCTTGTGTTTTTCTCTCAAAAAATCAAGAGAGCGAATATTTGCTACTGACTAGAGCTGTTAACTCAATTCTTAAACTAGTGAAACGATTTTCTAATTTTCATGAAAATGGAGATATCAATTGCAAAACTCAAATGTGCATTAGATGCAGTTTTTAAGGCTGGAAAAATATTGATTCTTGTGTTTTTCTCTAAATAAATGAAGAGAGCGAATATTTGCTACTGATTAGAACTGTTAACTCAATTCTTAATATAGTAAAACGATTTTCTAATTTTCATGAAAATGGAGGTATCAATTGCAAAACTCAAATGTGCATTAGATGCAGTTTTTAATGCTGGAAAAATATTGATTCTTGTGTTTTTCCCTCAAAAAATCAAGAGAGCGAATATTTGCTACTGACTAGAGCTGTTAACCCAATTCTTAAACTAGTGAAACGATTTTCTAATTTTCCTGAAAATGGAGGTATCAATTGCAAAACTCAAATGTGCATTAGATGCAGTTTTTAATGCTGGAAAAATATTGATTCTTGTGTTTTTATCTCAAAAAATCAAGAGAGCGAATATTTGCTACTGACTAGAGCTGTTAACTCAATTCTTAAACTAGTGAAACGATTTTCTAATTTTCATGAAAATGGAGATATCAATTGCAAAACTCAAATGTGCATTAGATGCAGTTTTTAAGGCTGGAAAAATATTGATTCTTGTGTTTTTCTCTAAATAAATGAAGAGAGCGAATATTTGCTACTGATTAGAACTGTTAACTCAATTCTTAATATAGTAAAACGATTTTCTAATTTTCATGAAAATGGAGGTATCAATTGCAAAACTCAAATGTGCATTAGATGCAGTTTTTAATGCTGGAAAAATATTGATTCTTGTGTTTTTCCCTCAAAAAATCAAGAGAGCGAATATTTGCTACTGACTAGAGCTGTTAACCCAATTCTTAAACTAGTGAAACGATTTTCTAATTTTCCTGAAAATGGAGGTATCAATTGCAAAACTCAAATGTGCATTAGATGTAGTTTTTAATGCTGGAAAAATATTGATTCTTGTGTTTCTCTCTAAAAAATCAAGAGAGCGAATATTTGCTACTGATTAGAGCTGTTAACTCAATTCTTAATATAGTAAAACAATTTTCTGATTTTCCTGAAAATGGACGTATCAATTGCAAAACTCAAATGTGCATTAGATGCAGTTTTTAATGCTGGAAAAATATTGATTCTTGTGTTTTTATCTCAAAAAATCAAGAGAGCGAATATTTGCTACTGACTAGAGCTGTTAACTCAAGTCTTAATATATTGAAACGATTTTCTAATTTTCCAGAAAGTGAAGATATCAATTGCAAAGCTCAAATGTGCATTAGATGCAGTTTTTAATGCTGGAAAAATATTTATTCTTGTGTTTTTCTCTAAAAAAATCAAGAGAGCGAATATTTGCTACTGACTAGAGCTGTTAACTCAATTCTTAAACTAGTGAAACGATTTTCTAATTTTCATGAAAATGGAGATATCAATTGCAAAACTCAAATGTGCATTAGATGCAGTTTTTAAGGCTGGAAAAATATTGATTCTTGTGTTTTTCTCTAAATAAATGAAGAGAGCGAATATTTGCTACTGATTAGAGCTGTTGACTCAATTCTTTATATAGTAAAACGATTTTCTGATTTTCCTGAAAATGGACGTATCAATTGCAAAACTCAAATGTGCATTAGATGCAGTTTTTAATGCTGGAAAAATATTAATTCTTGTGTTTCTCTCTAAAACATCAAGAGAGCGAATATTTGCTACTGATTAGAGCTGTTAACTCAATTCTTAATATAGTAAAACGATTTTCTAATTTTCATGAAAATGAAGGTATCAATTGCAAAACTCAGATGTGCATTAGATGCAGTTTTTAATGCTGGAAAAATATTGATTCTTGTGTTTTTCCCTCAAAAAATCAAGAGAGCGAATATTTGCTACTAACTAGAACTATTAAATTTTAAATAGATTCGAGGATTTAAATTACTACTATAATTAAGGGATTTGTAGCCATTTACACTAATTTTGTCAACTGTCTTGTTGACAGCACACTGTACCATCTTCTGAGAGGACCTTTAAAAATATTAATGACTCTCCTAAAGATCCTAAGTAGCCGGTTAGTAAGAGAAGGTATACAGTTTAGGCTGTGAACTGTTTGAAAACGTCGTCTGTGGTCCTTTTTTAGACGTTGGTCTGTCGTTTTGGTGTTTGGTTTAATTATTAAATTAAACAAAATTGTAACTGCACATAAATTGATCCCATTGCAAAAACCTAACGATAACGGATTTTTCTCAAAAGTCAAACTACTCGACACCGTTTTCAGTTTTAATTAGACAAAAAAAGTATACATTTTCGCTTCAATTTAATAATTATTGTTAACCCATCAATAATTTCGCTCCACAAATCCGTGCATCGATTAATTTTTTTATTCTACTATTATAGCGATGTTTTTTAAAGAGAGCTCTTTTCTAAATTGGACGCTCTTTCGATTAGGTCGTTTACCTTTCGTCTTAAAAATTGACCTGTTAGAAAATGCAAAAATTAAAAACTATCACCAAAAATTCTACTTCAATGGCACTTTCTTTTTTATTTAAAATTAATATTTTTTATGCCTATTGCATGCTGCGTTTGAATAATGCATACGAGATTATGTTAATGTTACGAAAATTCCTTCTTCCAAGCACTTTCTTGAATTCAAATTAGGCCCAAGAATTATTTTTTGCTAATTTTACTAATTACGTGAGGCGAGTCATGTGTGGTCTTTTTGATACTCTCAGTGCTTGAGATGCCATTCCCGATTCCCGCACTTTGGGGTACACAACTAGGTCTAGAATTCTTAAAATCAGCAGCAGAAGCGTCCTGCGTTATCTAAATTCATTGCCGAATTTCGTAGAATCCTAATCATGTTAATTTCGATAATTAGCATAAGCTATTGCGAAAATCAGAATTGGGTCAAGAATCGTTGTTTAGCAAACATTTTTGGCTCCTATTGTTTATAATCAGGCACTCAGATTTATAATTGAAACCGAATAATTGTCGAGGTTTTAAACAAATTTTTGTAATTATCCAAATACGTAATCCACACTCTATAAAATTTCTTCTTACGTAAACTTTACACTAAAAAGTCTATTTCTGCACAACATTTGAAGCAAAACTAATTACTAATTTATTCCAAATTACACAAAAATTGTAACAGTTATTTAGGTCGGAGATTAGCGTCTTAATTATTAAATTTTTCAAACGCGTAAATTTACGTCCAATTGAAGGGGTTATAAGTTATGTTATAACTTACCCAACGCCTTCGGAGTTTAATTAAAAATTTAAACCCACACTTATAAAGAATGACTAATGGATATTGATAAGAATACAATGAGTTACAAAGTTGGTGTTAAGAAACTCTGCATGCATTATATTATGCCATTCGTGTAATGTTTAATGTAACGTTTAAATCATGACAACATTAATACTCCCATTAGCAAAAAAATGATTAAACGACAATATGTGGAAAAAACAAAGCCGAAATGGCATTAAATTAACATACAATGTTAATGGGATACTTAACTAGTAAAAGAGAGAAATCTTCTACGATGCTAAAAGTCACTAATTAATTGTAAATCACGGCTTTTTTATAACGCAATATAAAGACTGCAAATCTAGTAACAAAAATAGTGCCCAAAAGACTCCTTAAGTCGAAAACGATACAGAGAAGCTATAAAAAGGTCATAACAACTCTTACATTGATGTATTTCTTAAGGACTCTTTAAGAGACTTTTACTTAAAAATTGGCGCAAAGATGCATTTTAGTTCAGTGCAGAAGTGCAGGTGCTAAAAAAGTTACTAACACACACACTAAAGGCCTGACGGGCCTTACTAAGGCCTCAATTAGTAAATTAAAAAATGTCTAAGTCGGTATCTACAAAATGTCTCCTAAAAAATTTTAATTTACCGAAGGTTGGAAGAAACCACTAGTCGATACACTGAAATCATTAAAATACTAATTAAAGGTCGTATAAAGGGCAACAAGAAGGTCAACTTACTTCTACGTAAAACCATTGGGTAAGACGTAGCGCAGAGAAGATTTTAGTTCAGCAAAGGTACTAAAAAGTTCTAGTCTCTTACATTGAAGGCCCTACGGGCCTTACTAAAGCTTCAATTAAGAGATTTTAAACAAATATTCACTTAAGAGGCTGCCAAGTCGTCACGACAAGACGTCACTACCAAATTTTAATTCGCCAAAGGTACGAAGAAGCGACGAATCGGTGCACTGAATTTATTAAAAGACTTAATAAAGGTCATATGAAGTGCGACAACAAGGACATCTGTAAAAAATCTTAAATTGAAAGATTTCTGAGTCAAAATGAACATTAATAACGGATTACAACTTTTAAGACTCTTGAAGAGACTTATACGTAAAACGTCGCAGAGAAGGCCCCAAAGAGGTATTAATCTCAACACTGAAGGCCCTACGGGCCTTACTAAGGCTTCAATTAGTAAATTTTAAACAAATATTCACTTAAGAGGCTTCCAAGTGCCTACAAGACGTCGCTACCAAATTTTAATTCGTCAAAGGTACGAAGAAGCGACGAATCGGTGCACTGAATTTATTAAAAGACTTAATAAAGGTCATATGAAGTGCGACAACAAGGTCATCTGTAAAAAATCTTGAATTGAAAGATTTCTGAGTCAAAATAAACATTAATAGCGGATTACAACTTTTAAGACTCTTGAAGAGACTTATACGTAAAACGTGGCGCAGAGAAGGCCCTAAAGAGGTATTAATCTCAACGTTGAAGGCCCTACGGGCCTTACTAAGGCTTCAATTAGTAAATTTTAAACAAATATTCACTTAAGAGGCTGCCAAGTGCCTACAAGACGTCACTACCAAATTTTAATTCGTCAAAGGTACGAAGAAGCGACGAATCGGTGCACTGAATTTATTAACAGACTTAATAAAGGTCATATGAAGTGCGACAACAAGGACATCTGTAAAAAATCTTGAATTGAAAGATTTCCGAGTCAAAATGAACATTGATAACGGATTACAACTTTTAAGACTTTTAAAGAGACTTATACGTAAAACGTGGCCCAGAGAGGGTACTAACTAGGTATTAATCTCAACGCTGAAGGCCCTACGGGCCTTACTAAGGCTTCAATTAGTAAGTTTTAAACAAATATTCACTTAAGAGGCTTCCAAGTGCCTACAAGACGTCACTACCAAATTTTAATTTGTCAAAGGTACGAAGAAGCAACGAATCGGTGCACTGAATTTATTAAAAGACTTAATAAAGGTCATATGAAGTGCGACAACAAGGTCATCTGTAAAAATCTGTAATTGAAAGATTTCCGAGTCAAAATGAACATTAATAACGGATTACAACTTTTAAGACTCTTGAAGAGACTTCTACGTAAAACGTGGTTCAGAGAAGACACTAAAAATTTATTATTCTCTACGCTGAAGGCCCCTTACTAAGACCTCCATTAGTAAATTAAAAAAATTATTTACTTAGGAGACTTCTAAGTACCTACAAAACGCCAGTATGAAATTTTAATTCGCCAAAGGTTTGAAGAAGCCTACGAGCCGATACACGGAACTCATCAAAAGGCTTAATAAAGGTCGTATAAAAAGCGATATGAAAGTCATCTGTAGCAAATCTTCAATAGAAAACTTCTTAAGTCAAAATGGGCATTAATAAAGGCGTACAACTCCAAGAGACTCTACGTAAACAGTGACGCAGATAAAGTGCTAAACAGTTACTAAACTACTCTGAAGGCCCTACGGGCCTTACTAAGTCCTCAATTCGTAAATTTTAAAGAATTATTTACTTAAGAGACTTCTAAGTAGAGGTGTTTGTGGCCGAATTTCCAAAGACTGCGTCATGTCATCACCATCATCAAAAAGTTGTACCTACAAAACGCCAGTATGAAATTTTAATTCGCCAAGGGTTAAAAGTTCGACTCGCGCCAAATGTTAGGTTAGATACCCCCTACTAGCTTAGATTATTGCACAATAGCTATCTTGATAGTGGCAAACTACTCGCAGAACGATCGTTACCTTTTTTTTACCATTTTTTGATTAATTAATTTCCCTATTGTTAGTTTGATAAACAAAAACTTCTTTTTCTTCATTGTCTTATTTATAATTAACCCAAACAAACTACATTTTTAGCGACTTGTGTAATTTTAAGCGAGACATAAAAAACAATACCGGCTAGAGAAAAAGAATTTTTTTTCGAGATCAAAGGAGCGTTTGAAAAGTAAAATTCCGTGTCGCAATCTGAAATATTTTGGAAAGAATTTAATCTTAAACTAAAACAGAGATTTTCAATAGTCGTAAATAGTTATAAACAATAGACATTACCTATGCATTTTTTTTGTTCGTTTTTAATGTACTTTTATTGCAAACGTCTCGTGTATATGTGTGTATTTAACTATGTCGATGACCTACAGAAGAAATCGTTGTATCGACACGCATCTTCAGGTAAAACATCCTGCTGAATGTATAAAATATTTAATTCTTTTTTTTTTAATTAATATGTAAGTACTTAAAGTTATAATTGTAACACGAATTGATATTGTTAAGAAGAGTTATCAGGGCATAAAAATTGAAAGAAGTATTTTTTCGTATCGCTTTGGGCTAACAACTATTATTCTAATGAAGAAAACAGATCTATCGAAGAAGATTGTTTGGTCTTCAATTGATTTTTTTAAAAACAACAATGATGCAGAATAGGCCTCGGGTATTACGTTATATTAGTGCACGTTTTAAAATTTTCTTTCGCCGTTACTTCATCGTTCAATGCATAGTTGGATATGGGTCGTGCTTAATCGAAAATAAAAAAATTTGCATCTACTCGACTTGAGAATTAGACTTGACACTTTTATATATTTTTTCTTAAGGCATCAAAGATGCAAAAGTAGCAAACAGCAATTTTATTAATTTTTTATCATTATTTTGGCTTTCTTCGCCTTTGTGGAGACTACGGTAGTGTGAGTTAGGTTCCGTCATGAAAAATAACTTCCCTAGCGAAAATTTTAGGTGCATATACGTCATTTGATTCAAAATTTAATGTAGATTCCGAATAT
Organism: Malthinus flaveolus; assembly: GCA_950108345.1. Taxonomy (NCBI): domain Eukaryota; kingdom Metazoa; phylum Arthropoda; class Insecta; order Coleoptera; family Cantharidae; genus Malthinus; species Malthinus flaveolus. Next base: position 2,425,046 of record OX467289.1, on the reverse strand, counting down.
GTAGTTGATTTTGCCATAACTTGTCTTGTTCAAAACTTACAACGATTTAAAAAATACGTATTTCTGAATCCGAGCCAAATTGCAATATTTTTTGCTTAGAATAGTAACTTCAAACGTCTCTTTTTCTACTAATTTGTGGACGAGAAATCGAATGGCGTAAACCGCAGCTCGCTATCTAGCCCACTTTTTGAGATATCGCATAAAATTTAATTTTTTTTTCAAAAAAAGGGCCACCTTTCAAAAATTGTCGTTAACTCAAAAATCAATTTTGGGGGTTGGCAATTTTTTTAACTATAGATTGGTCCTTTCTGCTTGGAACGGCATAAGAGTGAAGTCTCTAGCATGTTTTTTACGCTTTTGATGAATTTTCCCGTAACACCTTAAATTTTTGGTCCTTCGAGCTCATTTCGAGGAAAAAGTTTTGACTCGATTTAAAATTATTGCCATACTCGTAATCAGTGCGCTCGATACTATAATTCCAAAGTCCAAAAATTTAGAGAAGCTGAAAAATTCCCAGAGGGCGTATATAACACGTTAGAGACCTAATTCTTGTGTCATTCTAATCACAAAGGTGATTAGTTTGACTGTTTGATTTAGCATTGACTGTTTACGGTGAAAAAAAATCACCAGCCGTAGAAAACAATTTTAGCGGCTAGTGCGAACCATTCAAACTTGACCCTCTTATAAAAATTTCCTGAATTTTTCTTAGCATCTATAAAAGTAAGCAGACGGGCGTACAGACGGAAATTTTGTTCTTTAAATAGATTTTTGGTTTTAAGAAGTCTCAAAACGGGCGCTTCAGCAATAAAATTTTTAATCTCCCAAGATAGGAGTTCACGTCCACAGACTCAAAAGCACTCTCCCAGAGCTTCAGATTTCCACCACAGTGAAGTAAATTGTTTCCACCTTTAAGTAATTATTTTGTTACCCTAAAGATAAATTATTTCAATTTTTAGAAAGTGTGGTTAATTATCGAAATTGGAAAAATTTGAAAAAAGATATAGAAAGCACATAAAATATCGATTAAAATTAAATTTTTCAAAAATACGACATTGTATTTAATTTGAATTAATAATTAGTGGAAATTAAGTTGTATATTCTTTTATATTTTCGTTACCTATACCCAAGGTTTTATTTGTTTAAATTAAGTATTTATTAAATTATGCAACCTAATTTTAACAATTTATGCAAACTTTTTTCTACATTTCCCATCCCTTTTCAACAATTTCCTTTTTCTCTTTTACTCAATTTAAAAAAAGCATTTGAATCGCTAACAATTAATTTGCATAATTATGGCATTTTACACTTACTTATTTAATTTAATTTAATTTATGCCTTTTGTGTATGGTATAAAAAGTAAAAATTGATGTCGCGTCCTACTATTAATAACTGTAAATTTAAATTTTTTTAAATTTAACAACAAATTATAATTTACAAATTTCAAATTTCTATAATTGAAAATTAGAATCAGTTTAGTCAAAATTTGTCATTTTAAAAATTAAAAATTAACAAATTCGATAATTGTCGAAATTCTGATCCAATTAACAGATTTCATCTACTAATTATTCGCAGTCAAGTTTTCTTTTAATTTACAAACAAATTATAGTAATTAAGTGGGAAGTGGACGGTTATAAGTTATACGAAACAAGATGAGAGCGGAATGTGGGAGAAATTGAATCGATAAATATTGAGTGAGATGAAAAATTCAATTTTACATAACCTACAATAATGTTATCAGTTATCAGAGTCCCGAAGTAACTAATTTGATTAGTCTAAATTAGGAATTAGGAAAGTCTCACTAAGCTGCCTGAGAACTTGAGAGGCAGAAAATTTTAAGTAAAAAATGTGAGCCGTCTTTCTAATATGCGATTAAACAATTTCTAAATAAAACTTTATTGCACAACAATTCATTGTTATTTAATTTCTTTTGAATCGTAAAAATTATAAATTATAAATTACAAATTATTGGCAATCTTCAAAATTACAAGAAAAAATAATTGAATAATTGCTCATAAATTGGGTGTTTGGATAAATTGAAACTTACCTAACAACAGAATTTTAATAACATCGTAAGTTAATTAAGTAATTAATTAATAATCACGGATAGAAGTTAATTAAATTAAAGCATTATCCAATTACTTCAAGTTTTTAAAAAGACAGATTAAAGCTTCTTCCTATTATGCCCAACAATTACGTTTTAAGTGAAAACCAACCTTTCGCCATACTTTAATTTCTGAAAAAAGAAAATTACAAGTTTTCCTCATCTTTGAGGAATCCTGCACTGTGCAATTATTTTAATTTGAGGTCAATGTTTAAAGAAATTAGTGTAGTAATAATTAAAGTGAGCCTGTAAAGATGTAAGACTCGTTTTACAACAAAATGACAAACAATTAGGTACACAAAGCGTCTATTTCCTGTAACTTCCAACTTCCTTCCTCAAAATTCCGGAGTATAATATTATAGTTCCATTTGATGTTTTTTTTTCAATTTAAATCTTTAAATTAGAAAACTATTTGATACTATTTAGAATTTAAAATTTATTAGTACTTGTTTTACATTAAAAATTTTAATGTCGAAATCGTGAAAACTGCAATTTTTTTTAACTTTCATATCCGGACTCCGGGGCTCTGTTTATCCGTTTAACGAACTAATGAATCAACGAAATAGTGACACTTTAAATACGGCTCTTCATTGGAGTATCAACTACTTTTAGATAGAACTGATTCAGTAAGATCTACAGAGCCTATGTTTTACACTAACTGAAAATGGTAAAACTTGAACGTTTATTCGCACAGGGCTCTGGAGGTCTAGAGTCAATCTTCTGAGCTTTTCACCTCGAATAGTAATAGCAGATAATTAAAAGTGAATTTATCCGTCTTTCTGAAGCCTAAATAGGCGTATTCTTAACCTATTGTTCACTTTATTTGTAGAGAAAACTTTAAAACTCAAGAGCTTCCCAGCTCCAGAGTCGAAATCATTACTCCCGTACGTTAATTTTAGTAACAAATGGTGTGATGTTAAAGTCTACGCATTTTTAAGACTTAAATACGCTTATCTTAAGCCTATTTTTACTTTACCCTAACTGGAAATGACAAAACTTTCTTCGCCCAGAGCTCCGGAGTCTAGCTTTTGAGTTTACCACTTCAAATTGTAATAGAAGACAATAAAAATTTAATTCACCCGTCCTTCTGAAGCCTAAATAGGCACATTCTTAGCCTATTGGTCACTTTATTCGTACAATAAACTTTAAAATTCAAAAGCTTTTCACTTCCTGGCTATAAACTCGAAATCATTACTCCAATAAGCAAAGTTTGGTAACAAATGGTGTGATGTTAAAATCTACGCATTTTAAAGGCTTAAAGACACTTATTTTAAGCCTATTTTTAGTTACATTAATTGGAAATGGCAAAACTTGGAAATTTCCCCGCCGCGGGCTCTGGAGTCTGACTTTTGGGCTTTTCACCTCAAATAATAATAACATATATGAGAAATAAATTCATCCTTTCCTCTAAAGCATAAATAGGCTAATTTTAAGCCCATTGCTCCCCATATTCGTAAAGAAAACTTTGAAACTCAAAAGCCTCCCAGCCGCCTGGCCGAAATCATTACTCTTTCGTCAATTTTAGTGACAAAACGTGCGAATTTAAAATATATGCACTTTTAAGGCTTAATTACATTTATCTTGAGCCTATTTTAACTTTACACTCACTGGAAATGGCTAAACTTAAACGTCCCTCCACTCCGATCTCTAGAGTCGAACTTCTGAGATTTCCACCTCAAATAATAATTACCTAAATACAATAAGAATTTAATTCATCCATCCTTCTGAAGCCTAAATAGGTTACTAGCCTACTATTCATTTTATTTGCACAGAAAACTTTGAAATTCAAAAACTTACCAGCTCAGGGCTTCAAAGTCGAAACGATTACTCCCACACGTAAATTTTAGTACCAAATGATGTGATGTTAAATTTTTATAGACATAAATACACTCATCTTGAGCCTATTTTTACTTTACCCTAACTGGAAATAACTAAACTTAAAGTTTCTTTTCCCCGGACTCTCAAGTCTAACTTCTTGGCTTTCCACCTCAAATAATGATAAGATAATAACAGACAAAAAAAATTTGGTTCATCGCTTTTTCTAAATCCTAAATAGGCATACTCTTAGCCTATTGTTCTCTTTATTCGTAGAGAAACTTTAAAACTCAAAAGGCTCTCAGCTGCCTGACTCCGGAGTCAAAACTCTCATTTGTCAATTTTATTAACAAAATGTGTGAATTAAAAATCGACACTTTTAAGGCTTAATTAAACTTATCTTAAGCCTATTATGACTTTACGCTAACTGTAAATAGCAAAAACTTCAACGTTTTTCCACCCCGAGCTCTCCAGTCTAACTTCTGGGCTTTCCGTCTCAAATAATGATAAGATGATAACAGACAAGAAGAATTTAATTCATCGGCTGCTTTTAAGCCTAAAGAGGCATATTCTTGCCCTCTTTTATACCCACAGAAAATTTGAAACTCAAAAACCTCCCAGCTCTTTACTTTGGAATCTAAATAATTCTCTAATATGTCGAATTTGAGTAACAAACGCCATGAGTTTAGAATATACGCATTCTTAAGGCTTAAATCGGCTTAAATACTCATAATTTGAGCCTATGTTTAACTTTACATTATCTAAAAATTCACCAACTTTAAAGTTGTTCCTGAGCTCTCGACTTTAAATAATGATAGCAGACAATGACAATTGAGTTCATTCATCTATCTAAAACCTAAATAGGCATGTTTTTGGCCTATTTAGTTTCTTCGTACAGAGGAAAACTTTAAATTTTCCCAACTGCAGATTTATAGACGAAATCATTACTCTCATAATATGGCAAATTTAGTACCAAATGATATTATAAAGTTGCGCTTTCTTAAGGCTCAATTATGCATTTTTTGAGCCTATGTTCTACTTTATACTAACTGAAAATTGCACAATTTTATTGTTTCTCTCCTACGGGGTCTGGAAGTCTAAGTTCTGAGCTTTAGGTATAGCAGGCATTCAAAATTCATGTAGTCCAACCCTTTATAGTCTAATTAATATATGCTAATTTGGGCCTATTTTTCACTTCATATGTACACAAAACTTCAAAATAAAAAGATTCTCGCTCCGGACTCGAAAGTTCTATTTTTATCCGTAACAGACCTCTGGAGTCCATGCAATTAGTTGATTTAAAATTACAATACACGATACTGGTAAGAATTATTTGAAGAAATTAACAATTGATAGGTTGTGTCTGTTATTCCAGGGGCTCATATATCATTGTTCACTTGCAGGAATCTAAATCTAATGAGAATGCAAATGAGAATGTTGTATGTATACAAAATTGTGTATTTGACGTTTTACCATGGAATCACTAATTATGATAATTTCTCCATTACATCGACCTACGAAGGACTCGGGAGGTCGAATATAAACTAAGTACTCGATAAACTCGTGTCGATTTTACGGCTCGCGCTCCCATCCGGTAATTTTCGTACTTTTTGGAAAGAAAATTGACTCCGGGAAAGCGCACAAATCCGGAGACTTTTCGGAATAGCGTCCGTTTAAACTAGCCGACACGTTTTGTACATAAATAGCGGAATTTTACTTGTTATTGTATAAAAACACTATTTCTTTTTAGTCAAGGCTGGTACGTTAATTAAATCGAAACTGATTTCACGGAATAAATTTTTTCGAATTTTTCTAAATTCGCTAAATTAATCTGTTAGTCACCTATTAATCGGTTTTTTGAAAATTTATTTGCGTAACAGAAGGTCGACGTATTTAGATTAATTTTTTTTAATTTGAAGGTATACAGTTATCCGTCCAAATAAGATTAAAATCTACAAGTTTTTTTGGTAATTTTTGCCTTAATTTGAGGTTACCTAATTTTTCAAAAAATCAAACTCTAAACTCACCTTTTTTTCCAAAATTTTTTAATTGTTTGCGTTGCCACACTCACTTTCAGATCATTGCACATGAAAGTGTCTTTTGTTTCTTTCTTTAAAACAATAACTTAATTATTTTATTTAATTCGCACACTCGATTTATTATTAATTCACTTTTTAATTTATTCCAATCACTAAACTCCCTCGATTTTAGATTGTTTTATCGAATATCGATTAAATACACAAACACCATGGAAAACTCACACAACACCGCGATATTGGTAATAATAATAATAAAACAAATGTTAAAAGAAATAGCAAGTGGTAAGATCTTGCATTTCAAACTATTAAGCCGGTTATGGTTAGATATCGGAGAGGCATTGGCCATCAACTCCAAGAAAGGCATGTGGTAAAAGAGAGTTACGTTCACCAATTCATGCTCGGATGCCCCTCTTTCATTATGTATCTACTCTACCTGTATATACGAGCACAACAAATGTGTATAAATGTACGTGTACCTGTCTGATAATGGTTCACCTGTTTTCAAGTTTCACATCGACTTGCGCAAACGAACTGACCACTCTTTGTTTCGCCAGGAAGTATTTTTATCATCATCCATTAAAACAGTACCATTATTTAATTTAATAATGACACCACCAGGCATTTTTCTTTCATTGTTTCTGTCATTTAATGTAACTTCTTAAAAAATAAACAAAAAAAAACAAAAGTACGTACACGTAATGTCAAAGATTAGCCACGATGATGTGAATGACATCCAAACAATTCAGCTTTTTTTTTTAATTTGTCGCCAAAAATAATTTTGAGAAAATGTTTCTCAATGTTGCAATCGATGCACAATAATCGTAATTCAAATTTGCAAGCCGTGGGGGTAATTAACGGACTTTCCGAAGAGAAGCAACGTTTCGGATCGCAGATTCGCAAAATGCGAAAATACCACAAGCATCAGGGTTTGAACCTAGTCCAAGAAGATTTATTAGAACGCTGACTTCAAATTAAAATTCAAACAATCGAATTTGTCATCTTCAAAAACTTTTTTGAAACTTCCTCTCCATATGCGCGCTCCAAAATGATTGACTTTTGCTAAACCTTGAAATTGGGAAAAAATTGATACAATACTAGTTGGGCACTATAAAAAAATTTCGCTCACTAATTTTAAGTCGATTTTTATAAAATTTTAAATAAATCAAAATGCGACATCCAGACGCCCCCGTTGCAAAAACGGCAATTTGGGTCCCACAAACACTTCAAAATTACTTAATCCTCTTCTTCTCTTTAACTGTAAAGAGATTTCCTTTTTGAACCTTGACTTTCTTTTGCGAGAACTTAATAATTCTAGCAACTCACGTCTTGAATTTAAAAATTACGAGATTTAAGTATATCATCCTTGAATGGCATTTCATGAGCTGCCTCTCAAGATGAAGAAAAAGGAAAAAACAAACAACAGACAACACTTCAACAATTCGAATTTGTTTGATTTTCAAAGACGTCTTATTTGTTGTTATTATGTAAGTTTGCAATGCCATTTTTGTTTAAGCTAAAAAAATATTAATCATCTACAACTTACATAAGGTTAAAGGTGAGGCAATGATGATTTATTTTAATATTTATAGTAACTCGTGGCCGCGGGAAGTGTTATTAGTATATAATTAATTTGTTGGGTTAAAATGTGGGTGTATGTGGATTTGTAAAGTGCTTTTATATTACTTCTTTTAAATAAACGCTCGCAGATACACTTTCTTGTTTCTTCAATTCTCTACAGCTATTTTACTGACAAGTTGCTCATCCAAAACCATACTCATCGATTTAGAGCTTCTTTGGGAAAAATTCTCGTCTTAAAGCACAGAAGATTTTGGCGTCCTAGTTACAATCTCTAAAATCAAATTCACTCTTTACATTCAGACACACGCCCAAGTTACTCAAAACTTACTAATAGGTCTCTCATCCATTGTAATGAACTTAAAAAACTGACACACCACTAAAATGACTTTTAGATTGTTTAATGACAAACGCTGAAAGGGTATAATTGATCTCTCATCCACTGCAATATACTCTTAAAACCCTAATAGTATAAACCGACTCTCTACCGTAACTAGCTGTTGGTTATGTACTGACAAAAACTTCTAGAGCACAATTGGGCAGTTTTAGAAGGAAGTGAAGAGATTCAGAGCACAAACTCGCATTCACAACCCACTTAAAGGCTTCTAAACCACTGCAATATACTCCAAAAGAGCCTAATGGTATATACCGACTCTCTACCGTAATGAACTGTTGGTTATGTACTGGCCAAAACTTTGAGTGCACAGTTGGGTAGTTTTAGAAGGAAGTGAAGAGTTTCAGAGCACAAACTCGCATTGACAACTCACTTAAAGACTTCTAAACCACTGCAATATACTCTTAAAACCCTAATGGTATAAACCGACTCTCTATCGTAACTAGCTGTTGGTTATGTACTGACAAAAACTTCGAGAGCACAATTGGGCAGTTTTAGAAGGAAGTGAAGAGTTTCAGAGCACAAACTCGCATTTGCAACTCACTTAAAGGCCTCTAAACCACTTCAATATACTCTAAAAGAACCTAATGGTATAAACCGACTCTCTACCGTAACTAGCTGTTGGTTATGTAATGACAAACTTCGGGAGCACAATTTGATAGTTTTTGAAGAAGTTTATGAGTTTCAAAGCTATAACTCACACAACTCATTTAAAGGTTTTACATCTACTGCAAAACGCACAAAAAAGTCTTAAACGTAATAAACTGACTCTCTATATAGTTAGCTGTTGGTTGTGTAACGACAGAGGCTTCGAGAGCACGATCAGATAGTTTTGAAGGAAGTTATGAGTTTTGGTGAGCACTAAATAACTCATTTAAAGACTTCCTCCACTGTAATATTTTGAGAATCTCATATATTTATATCGAGCTCAGCTGTTAATCCGAAGCACCACTTAAGAGATTGGACTGTTTATAGGCCTTTTATAGGAGACTTGAGATCTGCAATTATTAAATCTGCACTGTAAAATAAAGTTTTTCCGGTGTGTCTCTCAAGTATTTATTTAATAGGTAATTTCCACAATTTGATTTACTTAATATAAGTGGTTTTATTTGAGATATCAATTAAAAGCTTCTCGAGATATTCAGGCGATAATTGCAAATTAAATAACTATTTGAGAGAGTTCAAAAGCCTCCGGATTACGCCAACGTATCACTCAAGAGCGAGGTCAAAAACCCTCAATTTGTACTCTATTTTCTATATTACTACATTGGTGGTTTCAAAATTACGCACGAAATTACGTGTAATTTAATTACAAAGTCATTCTTCGACGTAAGTAGTCTCGGTTTGAAAAAAGTTGGTCAATAATAATTTATTTCTACAACACACATCACGGACAATTTTATTAATTTAAATAAAATTTGATTTATAATTTTGAGCGTACATTTATCACAAATTTGGATGGTTGGGCGAGGAGCCTTGGGTAATTTTAAAATGTTAGAAGTTGCCAAAAAAGGGGCCAAACGAGCACCGTTATACGCTGCTGCAAACAAAACTGAATCTTAATTGAAAGTAATTACTTTTTTTGGGGCGAAAAGGCAAAAATTGCGTTTTGCTTTCTAAATTAAGCGTTAATATTTTTGCTTGATTGCTTATAGAAAATATTCGCGGAAAATGATAGCTTCGATTTCGTTTTGAATGTAGATCAAGTTTATTGTGTTAAAAGACGAAAAAGTAAATTTTAATCGAGAGCTTCGCTATTATTTTAAGTGAAAGTGAGTAAACGAAACTATTATTTATGATTTAACAATTTTTAAATTGTTCTTTTACGTAAGTCTTTTCATTTTGTGTTAAATAATTGTCCGATGCGTATCCAGTGCGAAGGACCACTTGATATCTCGTTTAAAAATTAATTAAGTGCTTTCACGTTAGGAATCTTTTTTTCGTTTATTTTTATTAAGTACCTCCGGGTACGTTTTTATTAAAATATTTAGCAATTGTTGCGTCAATTTTTATGTAAATCAGCGGTAGTTAAACTAAACGAATTTTAGCGTAAAAGCCGCCAGATGAAAGTTTCTTAAATTGTTTGATTAATTCTGATCTTTTTGTTATAATGTGTGTCAAGAGAGAACTCTGCCAGACTGCGTGGCCCAGCGATTTTTTGCCTCGAGCAACGATTGTTTTATTTTGCGTTAAAAAAAATTTTTTTTAATAATTTAGTAAAATTAGTAAAATAAATAATTCAATTTTTAAGACTCGACCCAACGATCGACGTTAATACTTTCTCGTTTTGTTTAAATAAGATTCGTGCCTGGAATATGAGCCACATTTTATTTCTTTTGGTGTCAAGAATATAACCGATAAGGTATTTAAAAAGTATTGATTTCTATTGAGAAAATGAATCTTTTCTAAAAGTTGTTTATTGTTCATTTTTTTATATTTCTTGTTCTACGCACTTCAATTTTCTACACTTTATTTCTAAGCCGAACCGCAAAGTTAGTTCCGCACATCGCGACATCGCTCACGATGGTCAGAAAAATTAGCTTACGCTCATTTGCCTTCATGCCATTGACATTCGACTTTTAGGCAAAAATAGGGGAGGAAAAAGACGCACTCAAGTTGAAACCGCAGTTTTACAACAGCAACTCTAACAGAGCTTTACCAGATTCACTATCGGGCCCCATTCACAACTTTATGATCTCCATCAACTCGTAAGCTACTCTGCAAGGATACAAGGTATAGATGCTATTAAAGTGGTTCTGAAGCTTTCAGGAGGCAACCAAACTGTCTTTGAACTAATAAGAGTAGCTCACGGCTTTTAGATTCACAAAATCACCACATACGCCGCTTTACAAATTCGCAAGCAACTTCTAAGGGTATTGAGAAAAGTCGTTTCGAGTCCAACTTTTTGTAAAATAGTTCAGAATGCTCTCTACGCCACAACAAGTGGTTTAAAACAGCCAGATCCGCCATCGGTCCTCATTCCTCATTCACAACTTTGTGATCTCCTTCAACTCGTAAGCTACTCTGCAAGGATACAAGGTATAGATGCTATTAAAGTGGTTCTGAAGCTTTCAGGAGGCAACCAAACTGTCTTTGAACTAATAAGAGTAGCTCACGGCTTTTAGATTCACAAAATCACCACATACGCCGCTTTAAAAATTCGCAAGCAACTTCTAAGGGTATTGAGAAAAGTCGTTTCGAGTCCAACTTTTTGTAAAATAGTTCAGAATGCTCTCCACGCCACAACAAGTGGTTTAAAACAGCCAGATCCGCCATCGGTCCTCATTCCTCATTCACAACTTTGTGATCTCCTTCAACTCGTAAGCTACTCTGCAAGGATACAAGGTATAGATGCTATTAAAGTGGTTCTGAAGCTTTCAGGAGGCAACCAAACTGTCTTTGAACTAATAAGAGTAGCTCACGGCTTTTAGATTCACAAAATCACCACATACGCCGCTTTACAAATTCGCAAGCAACTTCTAAGGGTATTGAGAAAAGTCGTTTCGAGTCCAACTTTTTGTAAAATAGTTCAGAATGCTCTCCACGCTACAACAAGTAGTTTAAAACAGCCAGATTCGCCATCGGTCCTCATTCTTCATTCACAACTTTGTGATCTCCTTCAACTCGTAAGCTACTCTGCAAGGATTTACAAGGTATAGATGCTATTAAAGTGGTTCTGAAGCTTTCAGGAGGCAACCAAACTGTTTTTGAACTAATAAGAGTAGCTCACGGTTTTTAGATTCACAAAATCACCACATACGCCGCTTTACAAATTCGCAAGCAACTTCTAAGGGTATTGAGAAAAGTCGTTTCGAGTCCAACTTTTTCTAAAATAGTTCAGAATGCTCTCCACGCCACAACAAGTGGTTTAAAACAGCCAGATCCGCCATCGGTCCTCATTCACAACTTTGTGATCTCCTTCAACTCGTAAGCTACTCTGCAAGGATTTACAAGGTATAGATGCTATTAAAGTGGTTCTGAAGCTTTCAGGAGGCAACCAAACTGTCTTTGAACCCATAAGCATAGTTTGCGGTTTCTAGATTCACTGAATTGTCTCATTCGCCGTTTAACAAATGGCAACTATTTGCAAACAAGGGTACCTAGATATTTAGAGCAAGTCCAACTTTTTGTAAAATAATTCAGAGACTTACGGCACAACCAATTATCTGTTCTTAAAACAAGAAGTAGTTTAAAACTGTCAGATTCACTATCGGGTCTCATTCGCAATTTTGTGATCTACATCAACTCGTAAGCTGTTTTGTAAGGATTTACAACGACTTACTGACATCTAGATGCTATTAAAGTGTTATAAGAGTAGTTTACAGATTTTAGATTCACAAAATCACCTCATTGGCCGCATTTCAAATGTAAAAAACGCGCAAGCAATTTTGAGTCATCTCGGTTGCTGCTCTTGATGAAATGCTTTAGGAAGCTTCGAGAAGAAAACACGTAGTAACACGTAGTTTGAATCGTTTAGATTCACAATCAAAGCCCGTTCACAACTTTTGGATTGTAGTCAACTCGTAAAAATAGCTTTTGTTTGATATTGCAATTTTTCGACCTCATCCACCATCTTCTGCCGTTCTTTGTTCTCGTTAGATAATTGTAGATTAAAGCATAACCAAGTAAGAGTAAAAACTATTCGAGCATCGCAATTTTAAATTACACGATGTTGGAAGCATTTGATTCCATGTTCCGATCACACGAGAACACATAATAAGATGAAAATAAAATAAAAATAAAATGAATAATTGCACTAGTCGTGTCTCTTGTCGAATAAACGAAACAGGTTTTAATTCTTTGCTCTCCAAACAGGATATAGTGCAAAAATCTTCATTTTTATTCCACTCTAGCGAGTATGGAGTGAGTATGAAGAATTTAATAACAATTTTTGCACGCGAGGAGCTGTAAAAAAAGTTTATGAAGTTTTTCGAGACGTTAAAAAGAGATGAGAGCGAGAAAATGAATTAATCTAGGTCTTAGACAGGCTAACCCCGATCAGGTGTATAAATTTCTCTTTCTGATAGTGATATACGACTTGAAAAGTTTAGAAGACTTTTTTCGCATTGCGTAGGAACTAAAATTTTATTTACGACGTATCAAAATTTTTATCGTTTCTACTTCGTAACTCATTGCTTTTGGGGGCACCATTTGCGTATCTAGGCGTGGGTTATTTTGCATAAAATTACGTAATTATACAGCCACCCTCCTCTTCTTCGTCGATCTGTACGTTTACAAAAAAAATTGGCGAGTTTTTCTCCAAATTACGCCACTTTTATCGCTCTTTTTAAAATTTGTGAATATTTTTCTAATGGGCTCATTTCGTAAAACTACATTTTTATGAATATGAGGGAAACAAAAATTCAGTTTCTATTTTAAAAGTGTGAAACTGGTTTTGAGATAGGAATTTTTCGTATATTTAAATGGCTCGATGCGCTAGCGCGCACGCACACACAACATGAAGTTTTAAAACTAAATAAATATGACGACATTTTAGAATAATAAATCACGATGCTCTTTTGAAGTTTGTTTACCTGTTAAACTTACAATGATACCACAATAGTCATTTGTCAAACGACGGCAGTCATCTCTAGAAGAAAGTTTGAGGAACTGTGCCACTTGGACGTCCAAAAAGGCGCACTTTGGCACGCTCTCGAGGTTTCTCCAAAAGTGGCTTTCATTTTTGAATTTAAATCCAAACACCCAGTATATTTAACATGCTCAAAAAAACTGAAAAATAGTGAATATAAATGAACTATTTTAGAAAAGCTTTCGTACCCACTTGGTTTTTTGCGTCTACTTCACTCATGAATCTGGAGTGGCTCGTGTGGCTAGAACCATTAGAAAGGACAAATGCAACAAACTAAGAAGAATAAAAATATAAATACATATTTGAATATTTAACTAGCTGGAAGTAGGTAAGTATTCAAATTTTGAGAAATCGTCTTTTGTAAAAAGTCGAATTTTTCAAATGGCGTTCCCTAGCAGCACTAGGTCATCTATATGCAATTTTTGAGAGAAATCGGACGATATTTTGACGTGAATAATTTATTTGGTCATTCATAATCGTTTTTCAAGAAAGCTACGGAAGTCAAAATGCCGTTTCTAGACAAATCCAGCTTTCCAGATAATATCCTCATCTTCAATCGACAAGGCAGGATGTATTGAGCTTTTACTTGCGCGTAAGATATTGTAGAGCTGCTCCAGTGGTCCTACCAGTCTAGAAAAATACGCTTTTAGACACTAAAATAAGGTTAAAACCTCTACCTACCATTAAAAAAGCCTCTCATGACCTCCTTAGCTTTTTGACTTTTGTCCCATGCAAATTGATTGAAGCATCAGTGATTGAGCTATAACAGAAACGTTCTATTCTTAAGTCAGGACTCCTAACAAGTCATATGGGATCATTAATCATTACTAAAACTGGATATTCCCCCCCCCCCTTCCACGTGTCGTATCGGCTCTAACTCGAAGTTAACATCAATAAAGCTGAACATAAATTAATAATTAAGAGCAAGGCAGAAGACCTTTCGATATTTTTGAGATGTTACTCAGAGAACTGTAATTAAGTAGAGCGTAGAGCAAAGAGCTCGAGACACACGTAGGAAACCTACAAGACTACTGATTTGAACCAGAATCAGCCAAATTTATCGAAACTCTAGAAGTCAAAACGTATTTCCGGCGTCCCTTGCAGCGACTCTAAACTAACGTGTGCACGTGTTTATACCTAGAAATGGCAAATACAGAGATAGCTTAGTGGTAGAGCACTCGGCGCCATGCCAAGAGACTCGGGCTCAACAGTCTACGCCGTCTTAACGCGTTCTATAACCTTCAACCTCTGGAAGTTCAGTAGACAAGCCCCTTACACTTAGGTTAGGCGGCCCTTTGTACATCCCGGTCGTGTTATAGTCCCGTTCACAATCCCACCTCCTCAAAGGAGGCCACAAGTCTACTCGAATAGATCCTTGGAATATCCACTGGTTTCGGATAAGCAGAACCAAGTGTAGACTGTCTCAGTGGCGCAAAGGCTGGAGAGCTACCTTAAATGTGTTTTCCAGGCAACCTTTACATATAGGGTCCTATCGGACACCCAGTGTGCCAAATTTTGGAACGTTTCCTTAACATCACTGCTGGAAAATAGATAAATTTTTAATAATTCCATCATCGGTCCGACGAGTCTCCAGTAAAAGACAACGATATCCAGTAGAGCCCGTTTACGAGGGTAGGACTAAAATAAAACGATGTCATGCAGTGCCCCGAGGAAGGTTTATATAGTCGTACCTCATCCATGTAGTTCGAGCGATTAAACCCCGTGCCCCCTTACCGTGCGTACTCGTGGTTTCAGTCAATCAGGGAGTTGTCTTAGTGTGTTCGTTCCTTTTAGATGCCGTTTACAAAAAAAGTGACCCCACCATGGGGACATTTTGAGTGCTGTTCCTCATCATAGTGTGGAGCTGCAGAAAACCTTGTACAAACTTCTTCATACTTGCGGTACTTTCGTTTCAAATGAACTTGTCTCGCTCTTTTGGGAAAAAAGGTAGTAGGGGAAATTTCTCCTACTTTCATTTTTTTGTGAAAAATGCCACTTTGTGCCAATAAAGGCCAAAATTTGAAGTTTATGTGCCAAATTCACGTTTTATCCTTATAATAAAAAAATTTCCGTTTTAATCAAAAAAACTCAAAAATTTTGGACAATTAATTATTGTAGTAACTATTTTTCAATATGAAATGTTTATAAACTGACAGTAAAGTGTCAGTGTTTTATCGAGAGCTAAATGTTAAACTGGTTGTACGAGATGATAGTTAATGGATCTTCAAATGAAGTCGATAAACTTTTACATAACAAACACAATTATGTTAAAGTGGTGAAACAACAAATACAGGACGCTGACAGTGCTTCCGGTAGTACGACTGGTGGTGATCCGCTACAACTCGACGATGAAGATATTCAGACAAATACTGGAAATCCTAGAAGCGGGGCGAATTCGCGTGCTGCACCTGGAACTGACGCAAATCGTGGTGCTGGTGCAGGAGGTAGAGACAGGTAACTTTCAAACGCTCATCTATTCATTTTGGTTAGTCAAGTTGGACCAAACCTTTTTGAAAGGTCACAAAGCTTCTTTAATTTGATTGATTTTCATTACTACACGATATAAATTAGCAGAGATGGACATTTTCTTGATTTACTTGAAAATGAGCGGTCCTACGTCAAAAATTGCCCACTTCGGGTTTAAAGTTTATTCCATTTTCATTCTTGTTCGTTTGGTTTGCGTCTAATCATTACATGACAAAAGTTGGCCAATTTCATCCACTTCCCTATAATTCTTTTCTTTTGTACTCTTAAGAATATTGAAAATACCATATTTATTATATTACACATGAAAATTTTAATAATAATCAAACTGCTACATAGTAAAACTACAAATGTTTGTTTTAAACTAACAAATTTGCCAGTCAATAAATTTTAACAAATTACTAAAAGTAACCCAGACAATTTTTATTCGATTCATTGGGCATAAATTATAATAATTTGTCTATTTTGAAGACAGAAAAGAGCTCTAGTAATGACTTCTTACATTCGAGTGAATACGTTTTATTCCAAATTGTTAAACCAAAATGGCAACTACATAAATAGACACAAAACATTGATTAAAATCTGTTTAACCAAAATGGAAACTACATAAGACAAAAAACATTGAGTAAAATCTGTTTCAGTGCCAGATCTGGATCGATAGCAAGTGTACTACTTGAAAACAAAAGACTCGCAGCTAACATTTTAATATTGCTACTGCTTATTTGGTTGGTATTAGTTTTCGGAGCTTACTTAGGTGGACACCTATGTAATTCACCCCCTTGTACGCCCAGTTATAGTATCGACTTTGACCACTTATTTTCTCCCTCTGGAGAAGCAAACGAAATATATATGAGAAGCGTCTTTTGAATTTTATTAAATACATTTTATTTATAATAAAACCTGTTTTTTATTTATGACAAACATCAAATTTCTTGTCTCAATGTCTTGAGAATAATGTGCAAAAAATATCTGGTAAATTACTTAAATAGAAATTAAATCGATCTTCTAAGTCAAAAACGTTAATAAAAAAAGATTACTTTTCCTCGCACCATTCATTTTCCTTCCTCACTTGCTCCTCTTCCGAAGCAGTAAAATCATTTTTAATATTAAAAGTCTTACGAATTTCTTCTGGAGTTTTACCCTTAATCATGTTGGCAACCGTCTTGCACGTCACGTCCAACAAACCTTTAATGTCCAAATAATTTGCCGCTAATATAAGCTCGAACAAAGTTCCCTGGTCGACTTTGAGAAAATCGGCGTCCCAGGAGGAAATGTCGTCTGTGCGCTTCTCTTTATTTTCGTCGTCTTCGGGCGGTGGTGGATCATCTTTATGAAAGCTGGCCCATTGAATTACTTTCTTCATGATGGCCGAATTAACGTTCGGTAAAGGTACAACTTCTTCCTCCTCCTCGTCCATGCCTAAATCTTCCAACATCGTCTTAATTGTAACTGAGCACTTTGCTATCTCTACGTCAATTTCGAAGGTTTCGCCATCGGACGATTGCAATTTAATATTTGGCATCTGTAAGCAATGCAAGGTGATAACAAAAAAATTGATTTCATTATCTACAAGATGCGCATCGGCAGTGTTGAAGTATGAAATATTTCGTCAGAAGTAGTAAATAATAATTAGACGTACCTTTATTAACAGTGGATTTATACGAATATTTCGAACAAAGTTATTTTTATGATTATTTTCAAGAACGACACTCACATCAATGGATCAATGGCTGACAGCACAATATGAAATATGACGTTTGTTGCTTGCTTTGTTAACTACCACTACTGCCACTATCAAGTTAAATTAGTACTGCCAACTTAATGGTCGTAAAAGTACCAACTAACTTTGTAACTTGTTTGAGTACAGGGTGTTTCAAACAGAATTTTGGTACATTCCTAGAAAAATTTTGATAAAGTAGACCCATGACTAGAAGAGAAACTTAACCTAGCTTTTTAATTTTATTTTAGCTCTAAATTTTTTGCTTGTTTTATTTGCCTATTATATTTAAAACACTTTGTAGTATAATAATAACAAAACTACAGAGTTGGCAATAATATAGAATATTCTTCTTTCTTCATCGCTTGTTGTTTACAAGTAAAAAAACTTTGTTTATGTGTGTCAAATGCGCCTAACTTATAGACTACCAACATTACCCACACGTGTGGTTCGGGTTTGTGCCATGTACCGTTTCTCGGTTTTGGAGAAAGCCTCATTGCGTTTCTTGCTTGTTCAAGGTTCAAGTTCAAATCGATGGGTTTGTAATAATTAATAATTATTATTTATAACCATCCAACTCTCACGTCAAATATTTGAGCTGCCAAAAATTATTTTGACAGAATTAATTATAAATGTCGAAACACTGAAAGAATTTACCTTTTTTTTATAATTTTATGTTATTTTTGTCAAGAATTTTAAACTAAATGTGCCAAAAAAATCAATTTAAAGTTAAAAATGTCTACAAGAAACAGAATAATACGGGGTTTAATTTTAACCCAACTTTTTTTAATTGCAACTTCGATTTCTGAACAGAGTAATAACACAACTGTTGTAGTACAATCAACAAGTAGTTCTAATGCGACGAAAGATAACTCGACAACATCCGTAAAACTAACTGCTCCCAATGTAAGTAACACCGTTGGAATCACGATAGAAGGTGGTGGAAAAGTCAACTTGACGGAACAGCCAACCGTCAACGTTACCAAAACCAACCAAACGATAGATGAAAAAGAGAAAAATAATACCGTGTTATCGAGCACACAACGTACGATACCAATTTACGAAGACAAACCACCGGTTACAAGTAGTAAAGCAGTTGAACATAAGAAAATTGCGGCTCGTAAAGGAGTCGTTTATAACGAGACAAAAGCGACGACTGTAAAACCTATTCCGAAAAAACCGACCGTAACTATACCTGGACAAGAAGAGCCTTTTGCTCCTTCACATTTTCAATCCAATTCGAAAAGTAACGAGTCTTCTCAAAACTTATCAAAAGTGCCTTTAGATATTGTAAACGATAATAGTCAAGAGAGTACTCAAAAATATGTTGTCCCTATTGTAGTTGTTATTTTATCGGTGCCTTTTGTTGCTATTATAATCTCAATTTTATATAAACGTGGAGCCGAGTGGTGGCGATATCGTCATTATAGGAGAATGGATTTTTTGATTAATGGAATGTACGACGGTTAGTTAATGCCTCATTTTTGGTAGCTGCTTTTTATAAGACAAATATTTATATATATCTGAAGGACCTTTTGGTACTTGAGTGATCTTTTTAAACTATTAAGCATAATTCGTATCGAGAGTGGTGCTAAAAATTACAAATTTGTTTGTTGTTTAAAAATATTTTTTATAATAACAATTTATATGCAATAATGTGTGATACAGTTTTTGTTAAATTTCATGAAATGTATTATGTGTAGATAATAAAATTGATTTTTTGAAATACGTTGTTTTTTATTTTATGTGGTACCTACCTACTTCTTCAAACATACTAAAGGTAAAGGTAACTTTGTAACTTTTTAAAACTTATAAAATAAGAGATATCAAAAACTGCCGAGACTTCAAAGACTTGTAGAACTCGTCAGGCTTCTCTTCTAAAACTTCTCGCAAGTTTAAGAACTTACGATGCTTCTACAAGTCTTTAAGAGTTTCTTGAACTCTTTAAATGCTTCTAGAACTAGTCAAAGGCTTCTCTTTTAAAACTTCTCACAGGTAGAAGAGTTTAAAGTGTTTCTAAAACTCTACAAAGGTTCCTAGATTTCTTCAAAAGCTCGTAGAACTCTTCAAACACTTATAGATATTTTCTCGAGTTCTCAGAACTTTTCTAGATCTAGCACGTGATGTTTGATGTTTGACTTCGACTTTAACTTTGAGGTAGAAGGTGGCACATGACGATGGAGGCTTTGCAAGCAGGTGAGTAACCTAGTACCTACCAAAGTCCCCTCACTAGTACGAATAGGTACGTACAATTACAAATCAGTCTGGAGAAGCACACACTGGTGAAAAGCCTTATTAATTATTCTATCTGGGAGTACTGAAGCGTATGAAAGCTATACATCATGAGCACGCAGTTGAAAAACCTTCTAAACTACGGAAGGAAGTTGAGTTTCAAGTAAAATTCAAAATAGTTTAGTTTTATTTAATTAGTCTATGTGTTTCTGCTTTTCTTTTGTTACATTTGGGAAGATTTTTTTAACTGGCGTCAAGCTCAATACAACCGAGTGGCGATCGTAGAAAGTTGATGCCCTGAAATTTTTATCGGTTCCATGCATATAATCCATAAATCCAAAGGTTCCGAAACATTCGTTGAATCTAAAACAAATTTTTGATTATTTTGAGTTTTTGGTCTTCATTCGGACAAAATTGGACTCGAGGGCACTTTCTGGTCTGGACTTCTTTTAAAACAACTGTAACTTACTTTGCATGGTGATAATCGTGATACTGCGGTGATAGCATGAATGGTAGATGGTATCCTGAATGCGTGTGAGTCGCAATAATTATTGATCCAATGGACCAAATTAGTAGAGTAAATGGATGCGATTTCAAAATTGTTGCTGCAATAATAGACGGGACTATGTTTGTCAAGCCGTAATCGATTGGATCTGAATAAAAAACTGCCGCTGCAATCGGAGTGTGCCACTCGTGATGTATCTTGTGAAATCTTTTATATAAATATTTGGTGTGCAAGATCCTGAAACGGAGTTGTTTGTAATATAAAAGATCGAAACTATACATGAATGAAATTACCTGTGAAAATAATATAATAAAATTTCGTGTATGAAAAGTTCGACTGTTAATTCGAAAATTATGGTTTGTATATTTGGAATTATTCTTGCATTGGAGTAACCGCGCCAAAGGATAAGATGATAATAAAAATATCCAAGTATCAAATTCACTACTCCTAAGTTGAATAAAGAGTAGGCGACAAGCTAAAATTTAAGAATTTTAATTTGCTTCTCATCCTGTTTCTATCAGCTGATTGGCTGTCGTACAGTCTGTTGGTCTAACTACTATTCTCTGGTTACCTTTAAGCTGACAGATTGTCTGTTTGTTTGGCTGGCTATCGAACTTAAAGCTCATCTGCATACCGTCCGTTTGCCTGCCAGTGAGTATATCTGCTTTAAGCCGTTTGACTGTCTCATTAGTCTAATTGTCTGTTTGTCCGTCTAGCTTAGCTTATCTAGTAACCTTTAAACTCACAGACTGTCTGTTTGTCTTGCTATTAAACTTAAAGTTACTCTTCAGACTGTCTGTTTGCCTGCCAGTGAGTATATCAGCTTTAAGTCGATTGACTGTCTTATTAGTCTAGTTGTCTGTTTGTCCGTCTAGCTTAGCTTATCTAGTGACCTTTAAACTCACAGACTGTCTGTTTGTCTGGCTATTAAACTTAAAGTTACTCTTCAGACTGTCTGTTTGCCTGCCAGTGAGTATATCTGCTTTAAGCCGATTGACTGCATCATTAGTCTAATTGTCTGTTTGTCCGTCTAGCTTAGCCTCTCTAGTTACCTTTAAACTCACAGACTGTTTGTTTGTCTGGCTATTGAACTTAAAGCTCATCTGCATACCGTTCGTTTGCCTACGAGCGAGTATATCTGCTTTAAGCCGATTGACTGTCTCATTAGTTTAGTTGTCTGTTTGTCCGTCTAGCTTAGCCTCTCTGGTTACCTTTAAACTCACAGTCTGTCTGTTTGTTTGGCTATTAAACTTAAAGTTACTCTGCAGACTGTCTGTTTGCCTCCCAGTCCGCATATATATTCTATCAATCGATTGGCTGTCGTATGGAGTCCGTCTGTCTATCTGTCGTATCGTTATAAAATCTTACTTACGATTGGTACTTTTTTCCAATCTACAAATTCTTTTGTTTCCTCTTGTACTTTGTACGGTTTTAAAAAACGAATTTTAGTTGATATATCGAAAGTTGTATAAATAACAACTAAAATTAAGTAAGTAAAAATCATCATGAGGTACGGTATTGTAAACCAAACTGTAAATACATCGTCTCCAGTTTTATCCAAGAGGTTGTTCCAGTGTGCGTGTGTGAATGCGCTAACATTTAACGCAATTTTCGTAAATAAACTGAAACAGAAATGTAATCAAGTATAAAGTTTTAAGAATTAAGTGAGCACATAAATTTGATTGAAAAGCTTGAGTTGTAGTGCCCATTTAAATTTGATCGGAAAGATCTTAATCCCAAAGACTCAAAGAGGAGATGTAGTGGAAACACGAGTTAACAAAAAATGCCTTGCGGATTGTGGAAATTGTCCAGGTTCAGGTTGGTTTAAGCGGCTAACTAAGCGGCTGCAGGTTCGAATTGTTGAGGAAGATGAAGCTCGAACGCTTAAGTCTCGAAAATTATGGCGTATTTTGAAAAAACTTTTTTATGAAAACTGCTGCTCTCAAAACTATCTACAAATTTACTCTTTATGCGTTTTTATGTAGGCGCACAGCTAAGGCCAGAAACACCGCTCAAAAGTAGCTCTCGTTAAAGAGTAAGGGCGAAAGAAATTGTAAAACTAGCGCCTTTCGGTGTCCTTTTCTGGCCTTATCTTAGCACGTACATGAAAATGTATTAAAATAAAATTTGTACAGAAGTGGATGAGGAACAACTTTTATTCGTAAACTTTTGATGTGTCTGTGATAGTTTTTGAGATTTTTTGTAAATACATATTTCTGGGGTGGATGGGAAAAATAAACAAATCTTAGTGCATCCGTACCTCTTAATTAATATTTAATTCTAATTAATTATTTAAATAGTTTTACATACCTGGATATAACTTGCCCAAAGATAGCAATTACAGTAATTCCTGTCAAAATGGCTTGAGTTGTTTGTGTAATAACAACTTTATTTAACTTGGACGGCCTATAAAAGTAAAAAATTAATAACTTTTTTGAATTCAACCGGCTTCTAATAAACCGCACTTTTTCTCTTTTATGTTTTCCACTTTTGGCTCCATGGTATAGCAAGTACTTCTTGGAGTTGGATACTTGGATACTTTTTGCCGATTTTCGTGAGGAAAATGTCTTCGAGTATCAATTTATGTACGACTTCCCACTATTTTTTTAAGTGTTCGTGAATGTAATAATTATTATCCAACAACACTTGACAATATAATTATTACGATAAATAATTTCCATTAGGTACCTACGGCTTATTACGATCATGTACATTCGATTAATTCGCTTTTGAGTCATTATACCGCGTTAGTTTAATATAAATAAATTAAATTAACTTTTTTATGTTTAAATTTTTTTAAATAATAGATAGCTTAACGATTTTATAATTTTTTTAAATTTTGACGCCACTTACCAGCTCAGGAAGACACGAATTATAGCCAAAAAAATAAAAATTATATGATGGGCGTTCAGTTGAACATACTAAAAGTCCTTGTCCTTTTTCGTGACTTGAAAAAACTTGAGAGTTTGTTTTGCCACACTTCGTGGGACCTATAAATTTTGAGTACCACGGTACGGGACACATTGTCTATAAGGGCTTTTGGTACGTTAGGCTACCACCATCCCTCCGGGTCACTTAGCTACTCAACCTTCAGCCTCCCTATACGCAGCCCAAAATTACTGGAGGTCGCTCTTATTTCTTTGAGGAAATCTCTTTCCTTATTGGGCCTTTAGTGCCAAAATTTTGTTTCCATCGTGTTTAGTTAAATAAGAGATTAATAACGAACGTTACATAAGTTTTGCTTGAGATGCATATCCTGCTGATCTACTTTTATCTTTATTTTCGCAAGTTGTGGATTGAATAACTGAGGAAATTCCGATATTTGATGACGTCTGTGGACGAGTCGTGCACCTGTAAAAAATTTGTTTATTTAGCGCCTTTCAAATATTTGCAACTTTCACTTTTTTATAGATAATTGGAGGTCGAGCACGCCATGCCCTTAATAAAACGGACGATTTAAAGACTTTCTGGAAGGAACATTTTGAAAGAATGAGCTCATAGCGAAATTCGGAGAGAGTGTAAGAGCAAAAAATTAAAACACAATGAGTCATTTAGAGACGTTTACGACAGGATTCTGAGGCGGATTTCGATTAGCCACGACGACGATTCGAAGTTGTTCAGTTCTCACTCTCTTTCCAATATTTTGTTTGGCCACCTATCGCTGATAGTGCAGTGTAGAGCATCAGTTTTCTTCTAGACCTGGCTTTGGTGATTATGCCTGACCATTTGGTCTGCCATTGTTGCAGAACCACCTCGCGCTTCCGTTGCGAGTCTACTATTTTGTTTCTCTATCTACTGGCCTTTTCGGTTGTCAGAAAGCGGATTGGAATCGTCGAGACAGCCAGGAGCGTCGCAGAGTCCGTGTTGAAGTGATAATTGAAGGGAAAAACTTGGACAACGATCGGGGAACGAACCCGAGTCTCCAACCCTACTTTGGTCTTTGCAATTCTTTTGCATTTCACGCGTGCTGATGTTAGATTTTAATCGCTACAATAGTCCATTTCCAAAGATTTCGTTCGTCTCGATACCATGGCGTGGTATCCGGGCTGAGCCTCCGTTCTTACGGTCTGTTTATCGGAATCCCCAACGGCTAGGGCGTGTCTAGTAGTTGGATTCGGGAGCACTGCTGACTTATCACGCCGGGGTCACCATTTTGGTACGCGTTAAGTTATAGTAGATAGTAGACGTTCGTGCTGCATGATAAGTCAAGGAGCCTCGGGGATCGAACCTAAGTCTCCACGGTGTCTCAATTCTTACAATTCCTTGTATAACTCGCGCGCTCACGTTAGTCTTGAGCCGTTACACCTATAGCGACAGATAACGTAAATCCACAAACATTTTTTCTCCCAATTTAGAAAAGTGTCTTCCAACAGTTGTTCAGATATTGCTGCAACTCTCACCAGTTGTTTGAGTAGGTACTAGAGAAAAATGCAACTAACAGGCTCGTCTAGTTCTTAGAGAGTAATAACCAACTTTTCCTAGTGGGCTCAACAGGCGACATTATTAAGTCGTTTGATGTCTTGTAACTAATTGTTTCTTAGTACGTCTACCTATTCGTTTAAATTTTTGTCAAACTGTTTTGTATATCGGACCACCTTGCGTCGCTCTAATGAGCAACGAACTATTGGAAAACGTAAAAAACGTCGAAAATAAGTGGAAAGTGACTCAAAATTTTTTTTGTCTCAAACGCGTATTTGGTGATGAAGTAAATTATAGACAATTATATTTATACAGCATCTCGTCGTTAGTAGGTTGGTACTTTTCCAGAATTATTATTTATTATGATTACCTACGTTTAATTTTTTTTTCCGTCGTATAGGGGAAGTCGGATAATAAACTATTTATGGCGTGATATTTTTAATTTTCAACATTACAATTATTCTATCAGCTTGTCTAGGTATGTATATACTAAGACCTAAGACTTCAAATTTGGCGTACAGACTCGGCATTTAAAGGTTTGATCGTTTTACTCAAAGACGAACCTTTCCGTTCTTCTCAGAAACTGAGAGTAAAGGTGCTCTCCAAAAGCACTCCCGCATTCCTTAATAGTCCATTTCGTTTTAGTCTCCTTTGGGGGTTTCTCAAAGGTCCAGTCGACCCTTTGTTACATCCCTGACGTATTATTGGCCCGTCTGCAGTTCCATCTCTTTGAAAAAGGCTTCGAGCCTGCAGAGACGTAGCATATCCACTAGTTCTGAGGGTAGACTGTCTCAGTGTCGTAATGGCTTGTCATCTGCTTAAAATCTGTTGGAAAAAGTCGATATTTTTGCTGCAGACTCTAGAACGCCTC
The DNA here is from genome assembly GCA_950108345.1 of Malthinus flaveolus. Taxonomy (NCBI): domain Eukaryota; kingdom Metazoa; phylum Arthropoda; class Insecta; order Coleoptera; family Cantharidae; genus Malthinus; species Malthinus flaveolus. The sequence goes on along the minus strand of OX467289.1, from coordinate 2,399,304 downwards.
TTGCGCGTAGAATTTTGCGAGGAGATTCTATCAAAGATAAACATTGCAATTGGGCTCGTTTTCCAAATTGTTTCAGTAAATAAGAATTAGAAATATTTTAAGTGCGTAAATGCATCATTATTGCTAATCATCATAAAACTTTAATCACAACAACAACGCAGAGGAAATGGAAAATTAGCACTGTACTAAAGTTCTTAAGATAAACAAATACCTAATAAATAATTAATTATAGAGTATTGTCAAGTGTTTACTCTATACGCACTTAATACAAAACTCAAAGTGAGCGATTTGTTACTGAAGGACGTCGTTTAATTTGTGCATGTTTGAGTTAGTTGAACTACAATTAGCCGGGGCATTTTAAGACTTTACCTTAAGCAAATTAATGGTCGGCAAAGTGGCTCACATTAAAGATCCATTTGAATGGATTATCAAAAATTTTACAAAGTCTCTTGCGTTAGTCCCTTCTTTTTGAGGTCGCACAATAGCAACTTCTTTTGCTCGAAAACTTTAACAAATTATTGCTATAGGCTCAAAATGTGCATACTATGGCTCATTCAAGATAAATAAGAGCCCACCACCTTCTGATAATTAGCCACAATTCTACGAACGCTCGGTGTCGAGGTTAGCTGAGAATTTTGCATCAACAATGGCATGAATCAGAATGATCGGCAGGCCCATTTCTATTTTAGACGGTCTGCAGTCTGTACTACTACAAAGGAGTCGTCATTGCTCTCCCAGATTCATGTTCAGTGCTTCATTCTTTGGTGTTTGACGACTTGATCAGGCATCTAGAAAAGAGCTAGGTAAGATCTTCGGTATCGACGGTTTGCTATCATGAACGTTGAAAGTTGAAAAGATAAAGCGAGGATGTTTATAGTCTCTAACGCCCCTCTAACCTAACACGGCCTTGCCCAGATTGCGTGACCATGAAGATACTTTCGTAGCGCTACTCATGAAAGGGTCAAACGAAAATTTATAGACACCCCAACTGTTCTCTAACCTAACTCTAACAACATAGTACAGAGTGGGGGACTATACGCTCAGTGTATCTCCTCTACACCCACCCTGTTGGTGTGTAGCGGCTCAAAACTAACGTTAGGACGCGTAAAATACAAGGAAATTGCAAGTACCGAGGTAGTTTAGGCGCAACACCTAGAAGACTCTGGTTTGATCCCGGATCGTGGTCCAAATTTTTCCTTTTATAATCAGCACATCTCGGACATTTACCATCTACTACCACCTAACGCGTGCTAAAGGTGGTTGCAAATCGAGAATTGAGTCAATCATCCCAACTCCCAACTGGTACCGATTGTGGCTGGAGTGCAGAATTTTGGTCACATTTGATTCTTGTACTTCTTCCTCGTACATCCCGATCGCGATTGTATTGTAAGTCCATTCTCAGTTCTGTCTCTTTAAAGATATGAAGGGGTGAAAAGCAGTTCGTAACTCAAAGTTAAATTTTGTGGCAGTATTCATTACGGCCTTAACCTTACTGGGGCGCTCCATTCCACTATTGTATAATCAAGAGCAGAATGTACATTATATCTTTTTCGGAAGCGCTGGAAATGCTATTTTTAAACGATTCGAGCGGCGTTACAGATCCCGTGGACTTCGTTAGACAAGATATATCGACAAAAACTTCTAAAATTATTAAAGAAGGGCTTTAGTCAAAAATTTTCATTGGGGATGTGGTATCATGACCAATTCTGCCAAAGGAAGAAGAATTGCACTATATTAGGTGTCCAATCTTGGCGTATGAGTATTGGAGATTATTGGAGTATTTGTTTTTGTTACAAATGTTAAATCACCCCTCTGCACTTGTGAGTTCTAAGTACGACTGCAAAGGGCTCATCGGAAATGTTAACTGTCTATTGTTCTTTAAGCCCCATTGCTCAGAAGGAGAAGCTTCTAAATTTTGTTAAGGACCACAGAAAGTACACAAACATTAAAACACTCTGTGGAACTCAATGTAAAGTCATAAATTTCACTTTGAAAAGACATTTCTTGTAATGAGTATTGGGGAGTATAATGTGTTGCCTATCCTTCAGGCAAATTTATTAACGAATTAACTTATCTCTCGTTGTCCACCCACTCTAATTAATTACATTATCAAATCGTCGTTTAAAAGGACAAAACTAAATTTTATCTACCAAAATAACCAAAGTACATCTTGATACTTAAAATTCAACTCGTACTTTGTATTTGGTTTGTAAACACTCCAAATTTGGTAATCTTTCGAATCGATACCAAAAAATATTTTTAAGAAAAATAACAACATCTTTATTACGATAAACATACAATCCACTTACCACTAAAATATATATATCTTATGATACAGATTTATAATTAACAATAAAATAGCTTACACCTTTAATGACTTATTTAAATCTCTCTCTCAATTAAGTTTTGGTACCTACTACGTATTTCATTCTGATTTCTTTTCAAGTTTATGTTTTACCACAGGATCTGGATACATTTCTCTAGGTGGGACAAGATTAAACATAGTCACGTGACGCGTGTGCGAGGCCGTGAGACGAAATTTGGCGTCCGTTCCGTGCACGCGGTCCATCAAACCGAGCACGCCGTAGCATTGGGTGAACCTAAAAATGTTAAATTAACAAACTACCACTATTTAAACAAACAAAATTTTTACTTCAAGTGGTGGAAGTCATGAAATTCGGGCGACGGCAAGAAGGGTAGATGGTAACCGCTGTGCGTGTGTAAGGTCGAAAATATTACCAAAGTGTACCAGAGGTAGCTCGTAGCCACGTGAGAGTTCATAATGAATATGCCTATAAAGGGTGGTAGTAGGTTCGAAAATATGTGTTCCACTGGATGAGCGTATTCTGCTATGACGGCAATCGGAGCTGTCCACTCGTGATGTTTCTTATGGATAAACTTGTACAAAGATTTGCTGTGTAAAAGTCTGAAAGAAGATGTTAAAAGAGTCTGCAGGAAGCTAAAACTTGACTTCTTAATACCTATGGGAATAGTAAAAGCAGATTTCTTCTATCATAATTAGACAGGCCAACTCGAATAGTACCCAGTGGAAAGTAGGTAGCTCTCTCAGTGGCGGAGACCCACGCCACTGAATCGCATAAAAGCTCAAATAACTAATCGGGAAGCTGACCACGGTTTGGTTAAATATGACAGTTGCGATTGCCTTCAAGAGTTGTTTGGTATCGACAGGCTCGTTTGTTCCCGGTTGAACTTTGTACCGTCTGAGAGCGTCCGGTTTGTTGATGACGTCCAAGTAAGTGTAAACTGCCCCAAAAATCCAATAGGAAATTCCAGTTATAATTAATGGAACTGTGACCCACAAAGTGAAGGTGTCTTCTCCGACCGTATCTAAGAATTTGTCCCATTGGGACTGCCAAAAATCTCCGGAAGCACCCCAGAATCTTTGGCAGTGCCTAAAAAGAGCGTTTATTGGGAACTACGAACGGAATTTAATCAAAATAGAGACTCACCAAGTGATTGTGTTACGGGCAGCGGCGAAGATTATTAAAACTGTACTGATGACGAAGAGGAGGCTGTTTAATAGAGAGTAAATTGTCGTCGGCTGCCTCTGGGGTGGATTCATTGTTGTGTGACTTTCCGTAGACGTGTCCATGTTCTGTAAATTAATTTTATAAAATAATATTATTTATGTATTGGATTTCTTATTAATGCTATAATTTTTTAATTACACACACGTATGAAAGCAATTGTTATTTTTACAACTATAGTATTATTCAGCGTTCTTGGCATGTGCGTCATCATACATGAACGTACTTTAAATACTGGGACGTTGGGATGACAGTAAAAACAATAAATTAAACTAATGAATTGGTGCACGTAAGCGCCAAGATCGCTGAATAATACTATAAATAGTTTTCTAACCTAGCATGAAACAGCTTACTTGTTTATAAAACTGGTTCAAGCTCATATTTCAATTATAATAAATTATTTGTTAAACAGAAGTGGTGCGTCATTCGTAACTAAGTTAATGACAATTAATTAATTACCAATTTGCAGTTCGGCCTTTTCCATAAGGGCAGCGGGGCACGAGCCCAGGGCCCCCGGACTTGATGGGAGCCTCGAAAAAATATGCAGAGGTCGTTGCTTACTCGGAAAAAGAAGGAGCTCAACTTCTAGTGCAATTTTATTAAAAATTGCCGTTTTGTTACTCTTTTAGGGTCATTGAAAGTAGAATTAGAATTTGAAATTAATTAACTAAGACAATTTTGTCATTGTTTGCCATTGCCTTCCGAAAGGCGGTGTCGTATCCAGACGAAAACACTGCAATTTTATACTGATTTCTTGATAATCCGTTTTTTGCTCAGAACTCGAGAACTATCGCGTGTACAAAAAAAAAAGTTTAAACAAAAAGGGTTACTTATAGAAACCTCTACAAATTTGGTTTTTTCATATTTTTTCGAAGGCGCAAAAATAAAACCACAAAAACGGCTCAAACTTTAAGCGCGCCTTAAACTTGCAGTAAACGTCTTAGCTACAACATTTTGTATTTATGAGTAATTTCCTGCTCTTACCTTTATACCTACACAAAAATGTACAAGAACAAAATTTGTAGAGAATTAAGTGGGGAACAGTTTGAGTTGTTTTGCGCAAACAAATAATTTTTGTGGGACTCACCAGTGCCAAGTATTGGAACAAGATTTTTTAACAAGTCCCACTTTGATTAAGTGCTTCGGTTGTACCAAAAAACTAAAACTACTGAATTGAAGGAAACAACAATTTGTTAAATATTCCTACTAGTCCACTTGCCCCCCCCCCCCCAGCCCTTAATCAGAGATAAGATTCAATATGTAGCATATAATTTGTTGTAAGTTCTACGTCATTAAATTGCGAAATTGTACCAGACAACTTTACACCTAGGCCTAATTAGCATTTAGTTCGCCATTGCCTTCTGCAATGCGACATCGTATAGAGCGTTCTAAAAGTTTGTTGCGGCGTAACTATTTCATAGCTAATATTTGACTTATTTTAAAAAATTTTTATCACAAAACTAAAAGTGCAAAGATCAAATCCTTGACCGACTTCAATGATTTGGCATTTGTGCAACCTCGAGGTGAGCTCGGCCCTTAAAATTACGTCCCTTCATTGTAATATAACCAAACTAGAGAAATCTAGAAGCCAAAAAGTCTTTACCACCCATACGACATTTCAAAAAAAAGTAATTATGAGACAAACTTAAAATGTTCTTGTCCCAACGCCTAAAGGGGGGACATGGATTACCCATATCCATTGTGTCTTCCTTAAAAGCGTCCCCTTTTTAATTTTATTGCTCCAGCCATCCCATCCTATCTACCCATCAAAGTGTTCACTTAATCGCGTGACGTAATCTTGCAACGGTGAGCTGAGAAGTGAAGACAACCACTTCTAAACGGCTCTGACGTCAGAATTAATTCAAAACCGCAAGGGGGGTGTTGCCATATGACCTACGACCCAAAGCAGTACGAGAGTCAGTATAATACTACTCTAGTTCTTGTGGGGAGTTTTGGCATAATTATCTGTCCAAAACCTACATAGAAGTTATGTTCGAGGAAGTTTTCTAAGGAAAGCCTAAAGCTCTCGAGTAGTCTAAGAGCCCCATGTATATAATTAATTACAAATTTTTAAATATTTAGGGTTAATTAGTTAGATAGATCTAATACGTTGTAAATGAACCCCAACATACACACATAAGTGAAAAAACTTTAAATGAGAAAATTTGTTTTACACCAAACGCCTCGGGAAAAGGCGTTTGGTGGAAAACAAATTTTCTCATTTAAAGTTTTTTCACTTATGTGTGTATGTTGGGGTTCATTTACAACGTATTAGATCTATATAATTAATGCTGAATCATTTTTTAAAACGCAATTTACTACGTACAATGAGTTGAAATATTGCGTACTACGTATCTATTGTGATAAGCTGCTAACAAGAGAAAAAAGTTATCTCTAAACTTCACAAAAACCAAAGTAGTACCGATTGATGATCCAACACACAAAAAACGAGTTAGTGGTGGCAATGGGGATATATTAGGGTTAATTTACATCTTTTTGTTAATTTCCCACCCCAACACGTACCATTTCAACTCATTGAACGTTTAAGGTTGCTTTAAAACAATGCAAGGCGGTATTCTAATAGTAGTGTGGTAAAATGTCTTATTGGTTGCATAAGTGTCAGGCGTAAATAGTTTGTTTCCCTTTAAAAAATCAACAAATAAATATCTAATGTGCTCGAAAGGGTACACACGACCAACAGTTGAATGAATTATGTTAATTTTCAAGATTTAAATTTTAATGACCGTAACAACATTGTTGTACAAGAGTAAAATTGCAATTTTACGAGAGCTCGTTCGTTTATATGTTTTTTTAAATAAAAAGGTACCTACTTAAGTTTGTTGTTTTACATTTTAAGTGCCTTTATTATAACTTAAACCAAATAACTTGTTTGAATTGACTAATTTTTGCATTTCTAATTTATCATTTTGAGCATATAAGTAGTTAGTCGAAGAATATTCAACTTAAAATATTTTAATCTCACCCTCACTCACCCTCAATCCGAATTCGTTGCTTAGTCACGTTGCTTAGTGTGTATTTGGTTGTAGAATTTGGTTCCTAATTCCTACCCTACCATTACAACACATCAAACTACAAAAAATAAGAACAACCTCTGCTCACGTCTGCTAGTCTGCTTACTTATACCGACAAAAATGTTTACGAAAACATCCACGTACTAATCAATGTTATCTCTTCCGTTACGCACTTTTACGAGATGACATTTAGACCTTTTTTTAAAGTTGTAGCGCGATTACATTAAAAGCGATTAGAAAAATCTGGCCATTTCGATTTAGTTCAACGTTTACCTAAATATAGCTTTAGCTTAAATTGCCAGATACCAGACGGGGGACAATTCGGCCTTAGGTCCGGTAGTATTTATGCAGAGTAAGAATGGGATTTGGGAGTATATTCTGAAAATTGCGTAGCGTAAATGGCCACCCAAATAATGCTCAGCAATACACTCTTGTGAGCTTCTAATATTTCGCTCTTTAAATAATCCCAGAGCCCAGAATGAAATTTGGATTACTGCTCAAGTTAATACCCCTCTAACTGCTTTAGAATTTAAGGTAATCTACTGATCCTAAACGGTGCAACGGCAATCGTAACTGTTACCTTCAGGAGTATTTAAAGCCCATTGGTGAATTTCATAAGGATTGTCGCGAATCCAGTGACAGCTTCTTCTTCATTCGCACCCTCATGCATATAGAAGTAGTCATTAATTAATAGACATTTTGCAATACCGTGACTCGCGAAAATGTGAATTAATCTTATCTAGAACGTTCAACTCTTGAACTAGGACGACTTGATACGCACGAACCTTTGGATTTCTGAACATTCTTTGTGCGCTACCATTTGACAAATTGGGGGCTGTGTCATGTCGTACCTACTACTCAATTGCCAATCTTTTCTAGAGGGTCAGTGATCGCATATACGGCCACATGCACCAGCCTTCTTTTTGTCTTCGAGTCAATCTTTCTTCCTTAAAGTTCCGATTCTGATAATATACAACGGCGTAACGATTTTGGGAATCCCCGATGTATCAACTCCAACATTCTGCTCTCGATAGAGTTCAGTGATGAACCTACTACCCACTAGGTGAATTTACTGTAAGTAAGAGAGCCTCATGAGACCCACAAAAAACGGCTCATACCATTTTGTACAAAAATAAGATAAAGAGTGGCCACCTGGGTTCTGAGTGGCCACCACGCCTTGACCCCCTAAGAGTTTCTTTTGCAGAGCGTCCTAATACTTAATCAAAAATAGTTTGTTAGCCTTAAGCCAGTATTTATAGCTTGAATGTTCTTGGTAGGCCTCATAAATTCAAAAATCTCCCTAGCTGCCCATTTTAATTAATGGTAATTTGGTAATTAATTAAAATCGATAATGATGTATCGCGGGTTTACCAGTCTCCATAAACAAACAATTAACTAACGCTTTTGTACAACGTGTGCGATTGAAAAATTTCCGTGACGTCACAATACCCTCTCGAAGTCTCCTCGAGGTGGTTTGCACCCTTACAAAATGGCCTCTCATTGTATTAAAAGCAACGACACTTTTGTGCTAATTTTTACACCATTTTAAATGTATAGATGGCCCATTAGTCATAAAGAGGCAAAAATTGATAATTATTTTTATCAAAAGCATTGTTACTTTGGAGTGGTTGTTAATTTACCGAAAATAAAAGCGATTGTTTGTATAAGTAAATAATAAAAACGACATTTTTGTAGTTATTGTAGATAAAAAAATCACTCCAAATTAACGTAGGTACTCAAAAAGTGAAAGCCTACAAGTTATTATTTTGGAATTCCTCACAATTCTATTGTTATTTTTTGGTTTTGGGCTGGTCTCGTAATCTCAGTGGTGAGACATTTGAAAGACTTTCACAAAAATTATTCAAAATCTAGTCAATTTACTTCAAAAATCCTTTAATATAACAACAAAAAAACAATGATAGCAGATAGGTCCACCCTGTATAACCCGATAGAAAAGTTCTCAATAATTTTGGCAACATATGTACCACTCTTTTAAATATTACTAATTAATTCTATTTTAACGATTTAAATAAATTATTTAAAGCGATACACACGCGGTGTTTAAAATATCAAAAAGATGCGCTCCTAATGTGTGCTCGACTACACAACATAATTATTGTAGGGAGTAATTTATGGAATTTTGGTAATATTTCAACGTTTTCAAATTGTTGTCTAATAAATTATTAGTTATAATTACATTATCTACGTAATACGTAACAATTACCTAATAAATACCGAAGTTACTTCCTGTAGACGTACCTACTAACACACTGTATCACATCCAACGATATACTAACGCCACTGCCACTCTCTTCTAATAATTTCTATTTGCAATTCACCAATTTATTGTCTATAGCGTACCTACTTATTATATTATTGTATGTTGTATACGTCAAGTCTTGAGACTACATACACATAAATGTTCTCTAAACTCTAATACCGAGTTATATAAATAAAAATAACGTATAAAGTAGGTAGGTACTTAATGTATTTAAATTGATACAATAAAAAAATTACGAAATCGTTACTAAATTAATTTAAATACAATGTGAATTTTGTACTTAAAAGTATTGCTTTTGTGACTAATTACCAAATTATTTCTATTAAAAATTATTTTTAATCGAATTATTAAGAATTCAAAATTAAATCGTATGCGACATTTTTGGCATCACTACAATGCATTTTTTTAAATTTCAAACTGTATACAACGTCCTAGTGCGTTATTACTCGTAAGCCAAAAATACACAATCATTTTATTTTTACTTTAAAAAATCTTTGAGAAACGCAACCCACAATGCACGCGTGTATCGCCAATTGCAGCACGATCTACAAACAGGCCCTTTGTACGAAATGTGTCGAAGAGTGGAAGCTAATTCTGCAAACTTTCGAAGTATGAAACAATATACAGTATGCTCAATTTTCAAAGAATGAAAATTATACGGGGTGTTCTATTTAAAATGGACTACTACTCTCCTTTCGCAAAACTAGGAGTCTAAATATGACATTTTTGGTATCACTAGACAGGTTATTTTACAATCTTCAAAAAATGTTAAAATATAAATGGTGTTGTGTATAAAATAGAAAGGCGAGTTCCATTTCCGGTTAAACCAGAAATAAAAATTTGACATATTTGGTATCATTACATAGGTAAACTTAGAATATTTTTTAAATCTTAAAATATATAGGGTGTTTTCAGAAGCTCTTTTTATTTAGCTAATTTTCGCTTTAATTGAAAGTTTTTTTACACTAAAATAGTATCTATCAAATAATAGACATTTATAGAATAAATTAATGTGCCAACTTGCAATTAATTATGTACTAATTTTAATTACAAAAAGAATTATAAATTTTTACCTTGAAAAATTCATAACTCCGGTTCTGGTCATAGCAAACGAGCCAAACAAACGACGTTTGATTAAGAATTTCGATATCTACTACAACATATCCAAAAATAAAGAAAATGACCGGAGGTGATTTTAAGAAAGTCCTTTTTAAACCTTTAATCAACTTTGGTCCTTTAAAAGTGGTCAACTTTGAAATTATTTTTAAAATCGACTCAATCAAAACTAAAGCCCTATATTTTGCCTATGCATTCCTGTTTTTAGATTTTTATTATAATAATAATCTGCAAAGTTATAAGTAGAAGACTAGAAAGTGGGCGAATCGTTATACCGGCCCCCATTTTAAATTTAAAAATATATTTTTTAATTGGGGCCGAGGTGTAGTAACTTATAACTATAATGTAAGTCAACATTCAACATTATGCCAACAAAATAGTCTTACTTTCGGCCACCCGGTATCGATAACCTTTAAAAGGTTTTTAAAAACTTTTTCTGGAAATTTTTTTTAGTAATTTTTGTAAAAATTTAATGAGATCAGGAAAGCATTTTTTTCACAAACCTTGAAAAGGACAAAAGAATCAATTCCTGTCTTTTCAAAGTTTGAAAGTCGTTTGAAATTGCCTAATCTATTCACAATAAGTGGATATATTGTTAGAGATAATGGGCAACTTACTTGTGTTTTATGTTTTATTTAAAGATAATTTGAAGGTTTTTAGATGACTAAAATATTTCAAAATACATTTTTGGAAGTCCTTACAACTTACAAGCACGACATAGTTGTTAGTTGGCCAATTTCATCCAATATGCAATTTTTCATCAAAATTTGATTTGTTCAACTAGTATTTGCAATTGAATCGATTTTATTGTGTCAGGTATTAGTCAGAACCGGAGGCTGCCCTTCAAGTGCTTCATAATAAAATTTTTTATACAGGGTGCTATTGGCAGCATCACCTACCTAGTACCTACTACCAGTTTTTGACGGTTTTCATCCAATTTTTGATTTTCCCAAAGGCGCCATTATGAATTCTCTTTACCAAGCGTTGGATAAAGTAAAAAAATTACGATTTCAACGAAACACACGTGGGTCATTATAAAATAAACGAATAACTTGGACAATTTACGTAATTTGACTTGTTAATATTCAATTAGTACCTATTAGAGTATCGCTCGTAGTATGACAACTTGCATGACTTCCTTAATAAAATATCGAAATTATTCATTAATTTCACGAAAAAACTCGATATTTTCGATAAATTTCTTAATGTGTCAAGGTACCTAATTGCGTCATCTGACCCACGCAAATGTTACATTATTGAAATCGAATTTCTTCCCTTTACTCGCCGGTTCAATGTGGCGCCCAAAATATAAAACTTCTGATACAACATAGCACATAGCAACTTGTATAAACCTCCCAAATGTCATTAAACTGAACTCACTTAAAAACAAAAGATAAGGGACGCCTTTTCAATCCTCCCAATGCGATCAAATTGTGACTCCCTCTTTGGACTTAACATGATGCATACCAACGTGCTGCTTTACTCAATGTGGTTCGTAAGGCTTGGAGTTCCAATCGATTCAAGTTTGTGAAATTTTTGTTTTTGTAAAAGTAACACCCTGTATAAGGAAATTTAATTCTGAAGTGCCTTAAGGCTAGCATCGGGTCTCGACTAACTCCCGACACAAGAAAACCAATTCGACTGCTGACGTGTGGTCGATGTGTATTTTATGGTGTTAGGTGTTGAAAAGGTAATCGAATAAATATCTTGGCAACGTCGCAATTTTGAGTTGCAATAACAAACTTGTTCCCATATAATATCAATTAAAACCCATCTCTTAAAATAACTTACAGCGAGTAAAATGATATTGACCCAGACATTCTTGGTGATTGACCCTGTATAATTCAAGGCGGCCGTCCAAATTAATTTAAATTGAATAAATCTTGTTTATAGCATAATCAACTTTATTTTTTTTATATTCAACAATACAGTAAAGACGTGCTAAACATTCAAACGAGTTGTCTACACCCTGTATAATACAATCCAACAAGGTTATTCGAAAAGGCATGGTTTAGAAAAATTACACGATTTCAATTTTTGCAAACCAAACGACACAAAATAAGTCTCTTCAGAGTCGAAAAAAATTAATTAAATAAAAATACACTTATAGCTAATAGATTAGAATTGAGAAATAAATATTTTTTCGCTATTAAAAATATACATTTTCTACTTCTAAAATGCAGTTCTACTAATAAACATGCTCCAAATAAAATATTGCGTGGGTTTATACCTTATTTTAGCTACGGTTTCGTTCCACGGATCGGTTCTAATTATTTATTGTGCAATTTTTGTTTTCTCGTAACTAAATAAAATAAGACCAAATTGGCGTTATAAGTTTGTGCTGTCGCCCACGCATTTATATTTTATTAATTCAGCTACTTAAGTGGTAAAAATAATACCCAATTAATTACTGATAATTATCACTCGTACCTCTAATTACAGTCTTCCTTTTATAACAATTACGCATTTTGATTTAAAACGGAACGTTTAAAAAAAAACGCCCGTTTACAGCTATAAATATTTCCTTTAAAAATGTGTTAAAATCCCGGTCACAATCGGGATATGTTTATGTAAATAAACTACATTTAGTCAAATTTTACTAAAAAATATTTATCGTAATATCAAAAATAATCTTCTTTTGGAAATTGTAATTTAAAAAAATAAACGTCTCGAGTAAATTATTGTTTTCCAAGTTTATGTTTCGGTACAGGATCCGGAAAAGCTTCGTGTGGTGGCGTAAAACTCAACATCATGATGTGTCTTGTATAGGCTGGTGTCGCTCTGAAATTCGTATCGGTACCATGCAAACGATCCAATACTCCCAAAACACCGAAACATTGATTAAACCTAAAACAATTACCAAATCAAAATGGCTCTCTCTCTCTTTGCTCAAAATTATTTAATAAAACGACTAATATAATATTAAGTTGAAGATCTGACCAACGTAGCAACTGGAGATATTATCATTATTATCAGGTATTAGTCGCGACTTCACGGTATCCTCGAGACACTTCAGAAGTTAAATTAGCTCATTTACTGTGAGATTTACAGCGGCTCTTTTCAAATTTGTATGTGTATTTTACACTTAAATAAACCGTGAGCTTTATCCAACTCAAAGAAAATCTACCGAGTGTCCCATTTAAAAAACTTAAGTTACGTTACTTTAAAGTTACAAAATTATGGTCCTCTGTTAATATCACCTTGTATACCCAAATTTAACTCCAGTGTCTGGAGATTGGTATCGGGTCTAAGATCGATACGTTAACAGAAGAAAGCCGATTCAACTGCTGAAGTATAATACTGGGGCTTTTGGGATGTTAAGTGTCAAATTAGGCAAATGGAAATTAGTTAAAGACTACCAAATGGGCAACTATAGCCTAAGGTATACAGAATGTTCCATTTAAAAAATTGAGTTACTATACTTTGAAGTTAGAAACTTTTGATCCTCTATTAATATCGCCCTATACACGCAAATTTGTCTCTAAAGTGTCTGGGGGTTGGCAACAGGTCTAGATTGACACCTTAGCAGAAGAAAACCGATTAGGCAGAAAACAGTCAATTAGTTGGCCACCGACGCCACAATCGAGAAAAAGCCATGAGTTTCCTAGATACCACTAGTTGGACAACTAAAGTCTACAGATAAACCGGGTGGTTCATTGACAAAAATACTAGTCGATGGTGACACGACCAAACCGTACACCCTGTAAAACTAAAAGTAATTAAAAAATGTAGCGCGTTTGTCCCCAAACAAGTTTCAATTAAAAATTTTCGTTTCTATTCTCGATAGGGGAAGATAGAGGTATCGACAGGGACATTCTGAGAAACTCGCCCAGTATAAGTGTTTAATGAATCGAGTCTTTTGTTTCGTTTAACTGTATTTTTGTAATACGCTCGAGGCTGTACCCTTAATTTACTTACTTCAAGTGATGATAATCGTGCGCTTCGGGAGACGGGAAAAATGGCATGTGATAACCGCAATGTGAATTTAAAGTAGATAAAATCGCCAATGAAAACCACAACCAGGAGGTGGCCACGTGCGAGCCCATAATAAAAACTCCCAAAAATGGCGGTAGGAGGTTTGAAAATACGTGTTCGATCGGATGTGCGTAAATTGCCGTAACCGCAATCGGAGCAGTCCACTCGTGATGTTGCTTGTGAATGTATTTGTAGAAAAACTTGCTGTGTAGAAGTCTAAAAATATTTTTTGCAAACTTAACTTTCGTGTCCACGACAATTAAAACGAATCGAAATACCTGTGGGAATAGTAAAAGCCTATTTCTTCCAATAAAATGTGCATCGCAAGTTCGTAAAGTACCCAGTGGAAAGTCGGCAGTTCTCTGAAAGACGGGTAACCACGCCACTGCATGATCCAATAACTTAAAAACGAAAAAGGCAAGCTCACTAATGTCTGATTAACCAAAACTTGTCCGATGACCTAAAAGCATTTTTTTTCAATTCGAAAAAGTTCCAAACGGCTCAGAGTTTAATATTACCTTAAGCAACCGTTTGGTGTCGACTGGTTCGTTGGTACCCGGTTGAATTTTATACTTTCTTAAAAATGCTGGTTTATTTGTGACGTCTAAGACCGTGTAAATTGCTCCGAACACCCAGTAAACAATCGTGGTGCTTAATAAGGAACAGTAAACCCACAATACTACAGGATCTTCGCCTATAGTATCCAAAAGTCTGTCCCACTGGGCTTGCCAAAAATCGCCAGAGGCCCCCCAAAATTGCTGACAGTACCTAAAATATCATTTTTTTTAACAATAAACGATTTAATCGTAAACTCACCATGTGATCGTATTTCTAGCACAAGCAAAAACTATAAGGGCCGTACTTATTACAATTAAAATGCTACGTAATAGGGATAGAATCGTCGTATTTTTTTGTCCATTTTGAACGGACGCTAAGTTACGTTTTGTTGGTGTTACTTCGACACTCGAAGACGACTCTTCTTCGTAATCGCCCAACATTTTCTCTGCAGATCAAAAAAAATTGTTAAATCAAAAAAACGTCAAAATCGAAATATTTTTTTGTTTGCAAATTTTCGATTTATATACAAAACGAAAACGTCAAACGTAAAATTAGAACTATTTCGAAACGAAGTGCGCTAAAATTATAACACTAAACGCAGAAGCTTAATTTGTTGCAAATTAATTGGCATTTAAATTACATTTACCTGTCGAGCTTCAATTATTTTAAGCGACTTTGACCTATTGCGTAATTATTTTGGAAAAAAATAAAAAGAGACATTTTTTTAATAAGTCTCGCATTATTTAATAAATAATTAGTATCTATTTGAAAGTCCGATTACCTTGATCCGATAGGCCGATACAAAAACTTCTGTGAATCATGCGATTACAAACATTTATTGTTATAAATTACGCCAATAAAAAAATATATTTATTGTATAACGATTGAAATTAGAGAAGAAATTTGTTAATTTTAGATTAGCTCTCGACTCTCGACATATTTAAAAATTGAACTGATAATGTCTAAAGAAAGTTCGCTCATAACAGTTCATAGTCTACAGTTCATAGTCTACATTTGACGAAGAACACAAAATTTGAAGATATGCACACTGCACACTACACAGGGTGCACGTGATGCACGCTCTGGAAAACAACAAAGATAAACTTACAACATTAAAAAATTCCAAAAAATGGTCGTTGATACTTCCAGAACGGTCTACTTGAAACCTATCAAACCTCAAAGTTCTTTTATTGCTAAGTTTCAAAAAAGTTTATTGGAGCTTTAACATACTGAGTGTGGCATACCTAAACTTGGAAAAATGTGACTCGAAGCGACTATTTCTCAAGAACGGAACCTTTTGGTCTTGGACATTCAATTGGACACTAATATACCGGATGGTACGTTAAAAACAGTCGAAATAAAGCATCTTTTGTTTAAAAATAATCAAAATAAACGTAAGATGGCTGAAAGTGACAATATTTCCAGAACGGCCCATCTATCGAACCTCGTAATAGTTGTTTTGTGACAACTTTTCTAAGGTCATTCGCTTTTTAAACACGCTCTGGCGCCTACACCGTTCATCTGACAAAAAAAGGTAACAAACATAATTTGTAGAAAATTTAACGAACTTTATATTTGTATAGCGTCACTTTTCTTTAAAAGTGCGTATTTCCGAGTAATAAGCGAGAAACTAAAAAAAAAGATTTAGGAATTGTCTTCACACTTGAAGGTGCTGTAGAGCCTAAAGCATTCATCTGACGAAAAATAACAAAGAAAAATAATTTAAAAGAAATCTAATTTACTTTATTTTTATACGGAAGCATTTTTCCTAGAAATGCGTATTTTTCTAGTTATAAGTGAAAAACTAAAAAACAGTTTCTTAACTGCTTTTGAAATTTTCTTCAAACTTTAACGCGCTCTAGCGCCTAAGTCGTTCATCAGACAAAAAACCTTACCCAACATAATCTATAAAAAATTGAATGTACTTTATTTTTGTATAGCATATATTTTCTCCAGAAGTGCGTATTTTCCGAATTATAAGCAAAAAACTAAAAAAAATTCCTAGACTGATTTTGTAATTTTCGTCATACATGCGCTCTAGCGCCTAAAGCTGTTCATCTAACCAAACAGCACAACAAACACAATTTATAGGAAATTGAATGCACTTTATTTTTGTATAGCATAATTTGTCTGTAGAAGTGCGTCTTTTCCGAATTATAAGCGAAAAACTAAAAAAAAGTTCCTAGACTGATTTTGGAATTCTCGTCAAACTTTAACGCGCTCTAGCGCCTAAACCCTTCATCTAATAAAAAAAACATAACAAACATAATTTGTAGAAAATTGAATGCACTTTATTTTTGTATAGCATAATTTGTCTGTAGAAGTGCGTATTTTCCGAATTATAAGCGAAAAACTAAAAAAAAGTTCCTAGACTGATTTTGGAATTTTCGTCAAACTTTAACGCGCTCTAGCGCCTAAACCCTTCATCTAATAAAAAAAACATAACAAACATAATTTGTAGAAAATTGAATGCACTTTATTTTTGTATAGCATAATTTTTCTCTAGAAGTGCGTATTTTCCGAATTATAAGCGAAAAACTAAAAAAAAGTTCCTAGGCTGATTTTGGAATTTTCGCCAAACTTTAACGCGCTCTAGCGCCTAAACCCTTCATCTAATCAAAAAAACATAACAAACATAATTTGTAGGAAATTGAATGCACTTTATTTTTGATTACCATAATTTTTCTCAAAAAGTGCGTATTTTCCGAATTATAAGCGAAAAACTAAAAAAAAGTTCCTTGAGTGACTTAGGAATTTTCGCCAAACTTTAACGCACTCTAGCGCCTAAATCCTTCATCTAACCAAAAAACATAACAAACATAATTTGTAGGCAATTTAATGCACTTTACTTTTGTATAGCATAATTTGTCTGTAGAAGTGCGTATTTTCCGAATTATAAGCGAAAAACTAAAAAAAAGTTCCTAGACTGATTTTGGAATTTTCGTCAAACTTTAACGCGCTCTAGCGCCTAAGCCATTCATCTGCCGAAAAAGCCTAACCAACATAATTTATAAGAAATTTGAAGTAGCTTATTTTTGTATTCATGCACTTTTCTTTAAAAGTGTATAGTTTCAGAGTTATACGTGTTAAAACTAAAAAAAAAACAGTTTTTAGTCGCTTTTGGATATTTCATCAAACTTTAACGCGCTCTAACACTTAAACCCTTCATTGAACGATGAAAAACTCCAGGCTGTCTTAGGCCAGAACTGAAGAACGATTCTCTTTACACATCATGCAGCCCATTCCACATGGTTGGGCCGGTGAGTGAATGATCTCCACCGAATAATCCCAAAAATGCAGTGTAATTAATACACTGGCCGAGATTTGCCCTTCTGTTGGGCTATTTTTACTCACATTAATTTATCAATACTGCCACATCTGCGTCACGGTAAATAAACCACATTAGACGTCACCTGGTGATTTTCCTGTTTTCGAAACTTCCATAATACCTTTCGTATAATTAAAAAAATACATAATTTCAATTGATCAAATGACATTAGGTACATTAATGAATAAATAATGAGTCTCGATTACCTCTCTATGTGTAGGACGTTTGTAACTTTGTTGTACCGAATTCACCTTGAAATTCTTAACTGCGACAAGCGACAATGTTTTATAATAAAAAAATGTAACAATGAGGCAAAATAATTACAGCAACCATTATTGACAAATGATAAAACTTGGTCGAGTTAGCAATAATTCTTTAGTTGATAATCGATTTGATGTCGCTATTAAATAATTCAGAGAGGTTGTTGAAACGACAAAATTGTGTGTGTATGGAGGAAATACTCGAGAAAATGGGTATTCGATTTGAACATGTTTAAATTAATAATTAAGGGCGATTTTCGTAAAATGCTCGTGACATTAATTGTGCTTAATAATATAATTATTTATAAGGCAAATGGTCGACTATTTTAAATTTGGAAAATTTAAATTTAAACAGGAAATCTTCCAATTGAGTTTACGAGCCCAAGATGGGTCTCTAGACCCTAAAAACTGAAACTTTCTAGTCTTAATGTCCTCACTAAATGTTAAGGAAATAAAAAAAAATCAATGCGAGTTGTTCGAGAAATTAAATTTTATAGAAAAAAAAGAAAGCTGTTGGGTAACTTCACCACGAATTTTTTGAAGAGCGGGTCCTTTATGTTTATACAAAAGAGCGTGGTGTGAGCGTACCTGGGTTGCTAACAGTTGAGGGTTGAAGAGCTTGCACATTCCCAAAGAGGTGGAATTTGTATAAAAATTCGGGAATCGAGCTCAGAAAACCCAATTTTTAATTTCCTACACGTTCAACTAGCCATCTGTTTGAACTTTGAAGACTTTTGGTTTTAAGAAAACAACTCGTGTGGCGAAGAGGCACGAAACAATTGAGCAATATTTGGCTCGCACTTCAAATTTCAAAAAACCGTAACTACCAACTGTTGACCTAATTTTTGTTTTAATTTCAACACCAAACAAAGAGGAACAGATTCCTCGTGTGTCTAGATTTAAAATTGTCACTTTACGTTACTAATTGCACTCTTTGAACTCGATTAATAAGATTTGCATACAATTCGCCTCCTGGGCAAATAGGCCTTAATTAGCAAAAGTTGGCGTATGAGTTTTGTAATACGTACTTTTCGTTACGTCTTTCTTTTTATTTCTCATCTTGACCATAACTGTTAATTAATTTGTTTTTAAATCACAAAAATTTCACCACTAATTAGAACTTAATCAAAAGAAGAACTAAACACGTAACTGTAATATTATGTTCACCTAAACATTTTACCATCGGACTCGGCGGAAAGCAACATGTGAACGACTCGAAAGCAGTAAAAGAATAATTATTTCTAACGAAAGTAGACCAATATGTACATTGTATAATACAAATAATAAAGTGGAAGTGTACTGGTATCTTTCGGTTTCGGTACTTATCATAATTAATGGTCATGTACCGAATTAAAATTTATGACATTTTATAAGGTAATGTAATGAGGAAATCTTTTGCAAATTACACGTTGAAACGTGGCCCTTTGATTTCAAGGTCAACAGTATTGTTTAATAAATTAAACATGCATCACAATCAACCATGCACATTGCACACGCATGCATAACAACAAAAGCAATATTTATCCAATTTAAATTTGGCGCTCAAAATTTTTTGTATTTTTACGTACGTCGATTATTTATAAACGTCAAAAATTGGCAGACGTAAATATACGTATTTAACGACCTTCAATGAAATTCACGTAAATAACAACAAATAACAATTTTCAGCTTGTATTTTTTTAAATAAGCACCAAGCACTAGCAAACTAACCCCCTCCGCGCCCCGACTCGTTATCATTTACGTATTTTCCTCAATAAAAATTAATTTTTTTGTTTATCGCCCTAATGACTTAAATTGATATCTAATTACTTTTTATTAACTTAAATTGTTATCGACAATCTACAATTAATTGTACGACGTAAACAAAAATAGTCTCCTTTGTTATGTTTTGTTACTAAAAGTCCACTTCGTACTTGAACTTGCTTGAAAAACTTAACAATTTAAGAGTTTACTCACTTGAAAACTGCCAAAATGGGCCTCCTTTCTAATAAAACTATTTAATCTATAATAATACGAACTAAATTTAATATTTCTATTTGCATTCGATTTAATTCTGTAATCACAACATCAATATCACTACACCCAATAATTCAAGTGAGCCACTACTAGCGACACCTGTGGACGTATACGCCGACTTGATGTAGCGCCAACTTTAACTCGTATTATTTTTTTAAGGCGCACTTATAATACGTAGTTAAATACGATTTTTAATTGTTTCTAAGTTAAAAACAATAATTAATTGAATTTACTGTAATAAATTTATAATTCTTACCCAAAAATAATTAACGAAGACTTTGGATTGCTCGAGTTGAAAACGCCTAGTAAAAACGTATTAAAAACTACCAAAGCTCAGAAAGAGAAACTTATTCGGTTTGTTGCTGTTTAGGTAGACTACGTGTATTTATCTAACGCAAACATTAGATGAGCGTCCACTTATCATTCATTCTTATCTCAACTTTTTCTTCAAAGGCAAAATATTGCTTAATCACCAAAAAGTTGTTTGTTTTCTTCAAAACTGTTTAGAAAATATAAACTGTTATAAAAATAACATTTAAAAAAGGGTGTATCGAGATTATCAAAACCAAAGTCCAAACTAAGCTCGATACCTTCACCTACGTCCTACGTCGTATTAATTTAGTAAAAGTTTGTCGTTTGTTTACATTTTGGATAAATGTTACTTATTTATTTTTAGAAACAAATCGATGAACGATGACGATCAATTGATAAGGCCTTTTCGGTTCAAGACGTGACGTACACATAACTAATTGCATGTCGATATCGAAGCATCGATAGGGATAAAGCAATTAACTTTGAGGGCTCGTTGACAAATAAAACGATTACGTCTAAATGAGAGATGAGAGGTTTCCCTAAATAGCTCATATTCAATTTGTGCACCTAAGTGACCAAATGGAGGAGAGACAATGCGAAAAATAATGCTTTCAGAGCTTCAGAGAGGTTGAAGACGTTGAAGTGTAATTTGACAATTACCTCTTGATTTTGGTTTCTCATTTTGCGTGAACTCTTCTGAAGAATTTATTCAAATCTGATTTTTTTTCTTGCTCCACACTTTTTATGGTGTCTCTTGGCTTGTAAAGGTCTTGTGGTGACTTGTAGGAGTTTCACGTTCATCTGGGATCTATATTAGACCACTCCGGAAGCTCTATCGCCTTATACCGTTCTCCAGGTCTTACTCTTGGTTTCTTAGATCTTCCCTGGCACAGCTTTCTTGAACTTTTCTGAAGAATAGACTCGAATGCCCCACATTTTTTACAGCGTATCTTGGCCCGTGAAGGTCTTTTAGGGTGTTGTAAGTCGTCTTATAAATTCCATTACCTTCCACAAAACAAAATAAATCTTCTCCAATTTAATTAGAAACTTCTTGTACTTCGAGACATCCATTTTTTAAGATCTTTCGATTTTTAAACACCCTCTAGCGCCTACGCCGTTCGTCTGACGAAAAAAACGTAAAAACCATATTATGTAGGAAATTTAATGTAAGTACTTGATTTTTATATGGTAACGCTATTCTCTAAAAGTGCATATTTTCCGAGTTATAAGCGAAAAAACTAAAAAAAAAGTTGTTTGGACGATTTTGACATTTTCGTCAATCTTTAACGCGCTCTATCGCCTAAACCATTCATCTGGCGAAAAAAACCCAAGAAACATAATTTATAAGAAATTTTGTGTAGCTTATTTTTGTATAGAAGAACTTTTCTCTACAAGTCCACATTTTTCTAATTACAAGCGAAAAACAAAAAAAAAGTTTTTTTGACCATTTAGGAATTTTCGTTAAAATTTCGGGCGCTCTAGTGCCTAAACTGTTCGTCTAACGGAAATCCATCACCAATATAGTTTGTAGGAAATTTAAAGTGCTTTATTTTTGTATAGAAGCACTTTTCTCTAAAAGTGCATATTTCCTGAGTTATAAGCAAAAAACTAAAAACAAATGTTTCTGACCGATTTTTTAATTTTCGTCAATATTTAACGCACTCCAGCGCCTAAACTGTTTATCTCACAGAAAACCATAACCAACGTAATTTGTAGGAAATTTATTGTGCTGTACTTTTGAATATACCCACTTTTCTCTACAAGTGCGTATTTTCCGAGTTACAAGCGAAAAACAAAAAAAAGTTTTTTGGTCATTTAGGAAATTTTGTCAAAATTTAATGCGCTCGAGCGCCTTAACTGTTCATCTAACAGAAAATCACAACAGACATAATTAGTAGGAAATTTAATGTGCTTTATTTTTGTATATAAACACTTTTCTCCAAAAGTGCGTATTTTCAGAGTTACAAGTGAAAAACAAAAAAAAGTTTTTACCGACTTCTTGTAGTTACTTCAAGACACCCAATTTAATGTGGAACTCAAACCCACAAAGTGTCAAGCTTCACTCTGGCAAGTTTTCAGTTCCTTCCGAGAGGTGACGTCGTGTGTTTGCCACCTTGGATCGTTTATGATCCTAAAATTTAAGATAAGCAGTCGCGTAGAGCGTAGAGAAAACACCAAAATATAAATTTATTCCATCGTATCTTGTTCTAATCCACTTTATTCGAGTTTGCTACAAAAGCTCATGCAGAGAGATTAAAATATTGCAATAAATCTTCTAAGAAACATAAATTTTAGACACAAATTTATTTGTCTAGTTCTAGTTGATCATAATAAAATCTCCAAAGGTCCTTAACCGTGAAAGCGATGTTTAATAATAGTTATTGATTTGTTTGTTAGATTTTTGACAAAAACAGATAAGCTTTAAGGGTCTTAAAAGCTCCTATAATAATAAAATGGAGCGTCTCTCATCTTTATAACTAGATTTATTTAAGATTTTGATTTAAGTAGCAAAGTTTAAGCCTTTACGAAGTTTGCACAATAAAAACTTCTCCCCAGATGAGCGAATGCGAGTTTTAAGAAAAAGGGGTGATTTATTCGTGAGTTAAATGGGTAATTAATCGGAGGAGAGTCGATTCGTGCACTTGGAGAGTTGATTTTTACTGCATGCGTTAGTGGATCCAAAACGAAACATTGAATGGGAATGGGTGGAAATGAGTAGTACAGAGACTTTATTTGTAAATTGTGCTTTTATTAAATTAGCCCTTTTTGGCATATTTTGTACCACATCCAACGTGATAGCCATTAAAAACACAAAGGTCAACAAACCGTTGGGTCTTTTGAACAGTGCAGGCGAGTGGTGAAAAGATCGTGGGATGTAGATGGCCCTCGGGATCTTCACCACCCGGAGCAAGCCCATAATTCATATTTTTAGTCATAGTAAGGTTCATAGAGAGCTAAGCACGCCAATAATGTGGCAATGAAAGTGATTCTCTGGCCTCCGAAGGTTCTAAAAGGTAGTGAAGCGGTAGGAAACGGAATATCATCCACGACTTCTACAATCTTCTGTTGCTGTGAGTGCTAATATTCTAGAGTTACTTCTTATGGGTTTTAGCTTATAGAGTGATCAGGAATGGAAGTGTGGTACTAGTAGGCCGAGATTTGGGATAGCTCGTGAGCTGCAAATCGACCTGTTCGGGCATGTCACCTGTAAAAAGTGAGTGGGCAGAATAAATAAAACAAATAGATTTATATACTTCACAGTTTATTTCTTTTGAAGAATTGCTAATATCAATGTTTTAAATGACAAAAGGACGGTGTACAAGTATTCGTGATAAATTAGTTACAAAAAATTCACTTAAAAAAATTAAAAAATACAATGAAGGCACTTGAAAAATGACAATAATTACAAATAAATAAAATCTCTTTTCTTCACTCTAATTTTATACATTAAAATTGGTCAGTTTTTACATTCGAGGGTAGCTAAGGCAAAAGGTTAAAAACCCTATAAAATAAAGTTATATTAGGAACTGCAAAAGCTTACAATTGTTAAAGCTAATTTTCAAAATATCATTTCCTTTTCTTGAGTTTTCTTTAGTTGAAAATGTTCAAATGGTCCTTGCGTTTTTTTTATTTAAATTAAACGTATTTTGACACCAGAATGTAAATAATCAAATGACTAGCAAAAACCTGCCTTGTTCTCGTAACAAAAAAATGTACAAAATGTTCGAACCGAAACATTTAAACACACACCAAACCTTAACAACTATATAATTTTCATTTCTATATCACTGGATAATGTTCTCTCACTAAAAATCAATTAGCAAGCTTTACATCAATATACAAAGACTGAAGCGTTTTATTTTGTACTCTAACTTTGGGCAAGATCTGGCAATGCACTATATTCATAAGAACAATTAAATTGTTTTTTTTACAATTTGGTAATAATTTGAGGCTTAATTTTATCTTTACATTTACATTATTACCAAAAACCAATCACCTCGACCGACTCTTTCAAATCTTGTCAAAATGAAGAGTTTGGCTTAAGCGTTTATTATGTTAAGGCTTTTCGTTGCAACATCATAGGTCGTATACTAAAAATTACAAAAGTTTGACTTCGAGCTCATCTAATGGAAATATATATTTTTATTTTCAAATAAAGACCTTTAATTGGGTCAAAATTCTTCAAAACGGTTCTCTAAAAATACCTTAAAAGAACTTCAAAAGCCTCAACTCACTAGAAGAGCTTCTTCGAGACCCTTCAAATTATTTTAAGCGTTCTTAGCGAGCCTCAAAATAATTTGAAGGGAAGAAGCTTTGAGGAGCTTTGAATTTCTGCAGCAAGTCTCAAGCTTTCTCAAAAGGACTTAAAATAACTCAGAGACTTAACGTTCCTTCAAAGAAGCTGCGAAGCTGGGCTTATTTTTAAAACTTTTGGACGTCCACCAATATTTAAAGTGGCCTTAAAAGACCTGCATCGGTCCTTTAAAGGCTTAACATTTTTGTAAAAAGCTGTAAAGGCTCTTCGAAAGAACTTCAAAACCTTCAAAGAAGACTTAAGTGTTTCTAAGGAACCACAAGTTAGTTGAACAAGTCTGAAACTTCTTCTAAAGGACTTTGTATCTTCCTAAGAAGTTCTTTTGCTCAAACACTTTTAGTAGGTAAGTCTAAATGAGCTTATACGTGTGTAGAAGCAGTAGGAAGGCTTTAGACTTAATTAATAAGCCGAAAACTTCAATTCAAATCCTTCTCAAAAGTTTTAAGCCGAAACAGCTTTAAAAGGGAGTATTATTCAAATCTCAATAAACGGAAATTTCTTCAAAAAAAGTTTCGAAACTTTTAAAGCCTCAAGTCTTTACAAGAAGCTAGAGAAGCATTCGTTTCTTTAAAATATCTTAAATACGTGTGAGGAGCTTCAAGTTCTCAAACAAGCAGAAACAGTTCTAAAAACGTTTGAAGATGCTTTAAAGGGACTCTAATAAACTTCAAATTTGTAAAAAACGTTAAGTTTCTTCGAAAGGCTTCATAAGAAGCTCAAAAGTTCTTTGAAAGCCGTACTGGTCCTAAAAACGTCTAAAAATACTTTTAAAAGACTTCAAAAGTCTCAAGTGTCAGATAAAAGCCTTAAAAATTCGTAATAAATGTTAAGCTTTTTCTAAGGAACTTTAAATATTTCTAAGAAGCTCAAAGTTCTTAAAGATAAGCCGAAACGGTTCTAAAAACGTCTAAAAAGACTTCAAAAGCTTCAAGTGTTTATATGAAGTTGGGAAGGCCTTGAAAGTTTGTAATAAACGTTAAGCTTCCTCAAAAGAACTTCAAATCTTTCTAAGAGACTCAAAGTTCTTTGAAATAAGCCGAAATGATTCTAAAAATACTTTTAAAACACTTTAAAAGCTTCAAGTGTTAGATGAAGGCCTTAGAAGGTCGTAATAAATGTTAAACTTCTTCGGTAGAACTGCAAGTCTTTCTAAGAAGCTCAAAGTTCTTTGAAATAAACGGGAACAGTTCTATAAACGTTTAAAAAGACTTCAAACGCCTAAAGTGCTTAGATGAAGTTGGGAAGGCAATTAAAGTTCTATAAAGGGCTTTAAAATTCAATGAGAGAGCTTTCAAGTTCTTTTAAAGAGACTTTAGTTAGTATTAGTGTGAGAAGACTTCCAAGTCCCTAGAAAAAGCCCTGAAGAGTGTACATTTCTTTTATGAGTTTCACGCTTTTTGAGAAGGACTTGAAGTCTTTCTGAGGCGCTTGAAAGGGACTTCAAAAGGCAGGCAGAAAATACTGAGAAGGATTTGAATTTTTTGATTAGCCTCGAGCCTTGCTGGCACTCCTAGCAGATGCTAAAGAGGCCTTTCTTAAAGTTTAGAAGTTATTTACATATTTCCTAGATCTATATCGACTCTGATAACGATAACGAAAGAACTTACAAAATAATAAAGTTCTGTAGTAGGTAATTAATTTGTTCAGTTCTGTTTTCAATTAATAATTAATTATAAAAATATTAAAAAATGGGAATGCATTTAAAATTATCCAGGCACGTGAGCTTCGTCGTCTTTTTTCCCGACTAATAAAAATACGTTCATGTTATCTTTTCCTTTAACATAAATTGTACCTCTGGGTTCAAAATTATATTTATTTTGTAAGACGTTCAAACAGTGTTCTCCTACTTGAATTCGTCCATTAACTCCCGTCGAGTCCATACGAGAAGCGATATTAACCGCATCGCCCCAAATATCATAATACAATTTGGTATTTCCAATAACAGCTGCTGTAACATCACCAAAATTATATCCGATTCTCAAAATTAAATTAAATTCCAACAAATCGCGATTGAAATTATCTATAACGTTTTGCATGGCAATGGCAAAATCCATGAGCGCGTACAAGTGATCGTTGGGATCGTCTTGTTCTAACCTCATGGTCGAATTTAGTCCGCTCGCGGCCATAAAAGTGCTACCGATAGTTTTGATTTTTTCCACGCACTTAAACTCGGACAGAGTCAACAATTCGTCGAAATCGCCTATGAGTTCGTTCAAGACGCGTAAGAACTCCTTACCGCCCAAGTAACTTTCGTCGTACATTTCGTTAAAGTTAACGATACTGGCGAATATGATGGCCACGTCTTTAAAATTTTCGGAATATTTGGCATTTTTTTTCAACTGGTGGGCCACGTGTTCGGGCACGATGTTGTAAATTAGCCAGTCTGCTTGATTTTTTAAGTGTTGCACGTGAATTTTGTCGCGATTGGCAACGAAATTGGCGTGGAAGCTTAATCTGTAACCGATTTCGAATTCTCGATTTAGGAGCCAAACTAAAACTAACAACAAAAGAACGTCCAGTACGATTTCGGAATCGTACAGGTAGGCCAAATTCGCCGCGCTTATCACGTCAACCGTCGAGTTTAGTTCGTGATTAAAGTTGTGATGTACTACGGTGTAATTTCTAACGTCGGAGCAGGGGCTTAAAATTAAACAAATGAACGTGACGCCGAAGAGTGTGGCCAAAAAGTTCTTCATCCAACAGTTGAGTTGCATAAAATTACAAAAATGTACGAGACCGACGAATAATAAATAACTATACAAAAAATCCAAGTTCTTGGAGTGAAAGAGTACTCTGGAACACACGAAATTGCACAAGACGCCAATAACCGGCAAACTGACTAAAATACCGCCAAAAGTGTTCCAACGATACCAACGAGAACAGAACGAAAATACGCTTTCCGAAAAATAAATAACTCTTTTAAAACATAAAGCTATGGCGCAAATTTGCACAATAAACAAAACAACAAACATAACCGTCCACAACACCGTCACTCTGTACAACAAAAATAAACAAAACGACACTACAAAAAATATAACGGCCGACACGAATACGTCGAAGTAAGTGTTAAATCTAGAACTAGCCAGAGTGGCTATACTCTCGCGTTCTGGTATCGAGTGCACATTTTGGCGATATTCCTGTTCCATCTTTTTATTTTCGAAAAAGAGCGTCAACTTAGACAGAGGCGGTTTTATAAAATAAGATCGTTCCGATTCAGAATTTTTTTGAACACATTTTATTAACTGAAGATCGGACTGTTTACGTAGATTATTTATACCTTTACCAATTTTTTCGAATAACGGATCCGACGGGCGCCTTATGTTTACGTACGCTGGCGAAATTATGGATGTTTGACTAGATGTGAAGTAATCCGATGCGCGTTGTTGCGACGTGTCGGACGGCATTAGTTGCGTCTCGATCTGCGAAATAAGAATTATTGACAATTACCAAATTTTTCAAATTTTCCGATAGGTGACTGAACTGGTGGGATTGGAACCTCACGTACTTATGTAACTAGAAAGTTCTAGAGATTTCTGGACAGTTATAAAAACTAATTGAAGTCCGTGCTCAAAAGAGCCTTTAAGATCCAAACACACACAGCACAGAATAAAAAAATATAAAGAAGAGGGGGGGGGTCGAAGAGGTTAGAGAATTCTGTAAAGTTCTTAAAAATTATACGTAGAGTTCAAATGTTCTAGAAGGCCCTGCAGTGTTAAAATGTCTCTTTAGTTCTATAAGAAACTGAGAATTGTTGTCAAGTTCTACAACGAATTAGGTTAGGTTAGGTTATCTTCTCTAAATCTGTATAGAGAAGGTTGAAAAATTTTTGTAAGTTCTAGGAAGTTTCAGAGCCATCTAGACTGTTCTAAAGCGGCTTGGAAAGTTCTAACAAATTCTTTAAAAACCCTAGAAGATATGAGCTTACACAGCACCAAACACCAAGTTAATGAACAAAAAAGTTGTCGACTGTTCCCAGAAAGTTCTAAAAGGTTCTTGAGTGTAAGTCTTAATTTCTACAAGATATAGTATGAGGCATCCACTAATACATTCTGAATGTTCTCGTCTGTTCTAGGGAGTTCCAATAGGTCGAGAGGTAGTCATTCAGGTCTGAAAACGTTATAGAAGGTACAAAAACGGTTTAGAAAGTTCTTTAAAATCTCAGAACCGAACATCGTTAATTGGGGGATTGAGTAATTCTTTCAATGAACGCTAACATATTGAAACTTAAAAGTTGTGGTAATAATTTAATTACACTAATTCTACTGTTCTGATATTATGAAGATGGAAAGCTCGAAAAGTTCCCAGAGCTTTCTTAAAATTCAGGGAAGTTCTACAATAAATTGGATGCGAGTATAGAACTAAATGTCTTGAAAGCAGTCGAAAGTTCTCAAGTTCCAGAACTTTATGAAATTTCTTAAAAAATTCCAAGAACACTTTACAACACTTTAGAATGCTCGAGAAGGTTCTGATAATTTCTAGGGAGTTGTAAATGATACTCCGCTCTGAATACGTACGTTGCCAATAATTTAAAAGTTGAAATAAGTTTCAGAATGTTCTTAAATACTTGTTCTCAAAAAAGCTAAGAACTCTAAAAAGTTCTTACGGAGTCCTGCACTGTTCTCAAAAGTTCTATAACCTTCTTGCAAATTACACACCACTGAATAGTGCACCAACGTTCTAAAATTGCACATTTTAAAACGTTCTCAAAAGTTATTGACCTTGTAGAGCTTTAGGGCCTTCTGAAATATGTTTAAGATTTTTAGAAAATACTTCGCATTGATCAAGTAGTTATTCTACTTCTCAAAAGTTCTCACATGTTTTCGACTGTTCTCCAATGTTGTAGGAACCTCTCGATAATCTCAAAAAGTTCTACGAGTCCTAACCGCTGTTCCCGTTCAAATAATCACACCTTGTTTGAGAGACTTAAGAATTTCACAAAAGTTCAACGTTGCCGTGCTGATAAAATAATTTTTATTCCAAACGTAAAAAGCAAAAAAAACGGAACGGATGTTATCGTCTCTTGAATAAGAGCAACAGTTGGTTTGAAAAAGTCGAAAGAAGTTGAAAGGGAAAATAATACGGCGCGGCGCCTCTTTTCTCGCCGTCTACTTATTGATCTAAAATTTTTACAACGTTACACGGGGCTTGAGAAAAGCTGACATTACCTGTGAATTAATCCCCTCCCCACCTTCACGTTTATCATTAACAAAACAATCAAAGTTCAGCTTTTACCGCATATTTCAGTTTATTTTTCAAGCAATTAAGTCCAATTTTGTAATTAGTGTCAAATATTTTCACTCTCGAGTGCACTCAAAGCGAATTAGAATGAATTTAAAAAATAGCGCTCGGCTTTAAGCCCGCGTAAGCGTAAAATTTCTCCCCAAATTGAATCACCTAATGGACTAAGCTTACCAACGTAAGCGAATTTACAAATTTTACAAACCGTAAGGCTGCTCCGAAGACTTATGAATCGTAAGAAAACATCTAAGCTAGTTCTGGAATGCTGGCAGAATCTATGAGCCCTTTCGCTGCACAGCTCTTAAAGTACCTATTCACGTACAGGCCGCCTGCAGTTCGGAACTGCAGATCTCGAGATCTGCAGATAAAATTTCACCATACACACGCAGGTCGTCGACAGGCCGCCGGCAGGCCGTGATCTGCAGTCCCGTCAGATCCCACGTGTATGTTGCAAGAACTGTCGATCTCGTCGTACGTCTGGAACTTTAAACGTGTTTGAAAATTTAATACTAAAATCATGGGAGATACAGCGTTTCTAAGTGAATTTATTGATTTATACCGACAATTTCCATGTTTATGGAAAATTAAAAGTGCATCATATTCCAATAGACGCGAAAAAACGAAAGCTTATGAAAAACTGCTCAACTTTTATAAGACTGTAGACGAGAATGCAACGCTAGATTCTGTTAAAAAAAAAGATAAACAACTTACGAAGTGCCTTCAGAAAAGAACTGAAGAAAGTTAGAAAATCGAAGCTCAACTGACAAAACTGTTGAATTTATCTGTACGTGTATTGTGAGATCGTGAGATCGCCTGCAGTCCCAGAACTGACAGTCCCAGGACTGCAGATCTCATCGCTTAAAAAAACTGAATCATGTGTGGCGCGCTGCGATTTAGATCTTCAGTTCACATCGACAGTCCTGGGACTGCAGGCAAACTGTACGTGAATAGCTACCATTAGAAGGAGTACAGAAAGCATTGAGACCCATAGATGACAAGACAGGGGCGGCTCAGCCGAAGACGACAGTAGAACTAATACTAACGAGCCATTGCACTCTAAATATTACAAGTGTCCAGAACGACACCTACACCTATATGTAGAGGATGCAGAGAGGAGAATTTTTCCAACACATTTTATGCATATGCCCAGCTTTATATAAGAACAAAAATTACTAACCTGTTGTATGCTACTTCTCCTACTGTTGCTTTTAATTCCAGAATCCTTTCGACTATTCACAGAATATTCAATACTGAGCTGATCATCGACAAGTATTGCGGACAGACGCGAAATAGGCGTCTCTAACGATTTCTTTGGTCTATCTAAAGTTGTGCTCGCCACCGTTGCACATCTCGTCCTTTCAACTGGCATCATATCAAAATTTGGCGAACGTCCTCGACGCGATCTATTGCTACCGACCCGATTCAATATG
The DNA here is from genome assembly GCA_950108345.1 of Malthinus flaveolus. Classification (NCBI taxonomy): domain Eukaryota; kingdom Metazoa; phylum Arthropoda; class Insecta; order Coleoptera; family Cantharidae; genus Malthinus; species Malthinus flaveolus. The sequence goes on along the minus strand of OX467289.1, from coordinate 2,367,895 downwards.
CAGTATTCGTTAGGCGATCTTGCATACTGCGATTTGTAGCTGCCAGATCTTATAAAGTGAGAAAAATCGTTAGGATGATAGTCGTACTGTCCGACGTCGCTCCTAGACTGACTAATATAAGACTTGACGTCGATGGTATCTTTTTGTTCTTCGATAGAGACGCCGTTGACCATCTCGTTTATCTCTTTAGGCTTGTTTTTGTTTCTTAAACTAGTGGGACTTGCATTTTGTACGATGGTCGGAATGGGTTGGTAGCCACTTACTACAACGGCGGTCGGTTCTTCGACTGTAAAACAGTTGCGATTTTCGCTCGGTGCAGTACTACTATCACCGGCATCAGTCTTGACAGGTTCGGATTTACGTAAAAAGTTAGGAATCTTCCAAGTGCGTATTTTGACGGAATAACGACCGGAGCTCGCCGTCGAAGTCGGCGTTTTAACCGCCTCGCTACCCTCGCCCGAATCTTTATCGTTCTCCATCTCTTGTTCGTCCAAGATGCTCGGTAGGCTGCTAGCTTTGATTTTGCAGATGTCCGGCGACAACATGTTAGGATTGTGCGTTGGTTTGATGTGGGAGTTGTCGCAGGAGAGGACGCGAGGGCGAGTTTGAGGCGATGTAACGGGCGGAGTCGTCGGTGGAGATATTATCAATTGGAGCGAGTGACTTTGAGGCTCTACGAGTTGTTGCCGACGATCTAGAGCTTTGAAACTTCCGTTGTAGGTTGGTATGATTTCGCATTTGCGTCCCAAGATGAAGTAAGTTTTTAAACCTAAAGAAAACTTTTGAATTGGTGAGATTGGATGGGTTGTGGTCACTTACCGAAAACGGGTTGGCCTTCCTCGACTAAGTATTGGCTGTGTAGAAAGTTGCAGGTTTTTTCTGAAATGTGAACCATGCCTGGTTTGCCGGTCGACTCCATTCGATTGGCCAGAGTGACGTCGTTGCTCCAGACGTCGAATTTGAACCTTTTCGTGCCGACGATTCCGCAGAGTACGGTGCCCGTGTGGACTCCGACTCTCATGTTGACTCCTTGGTTATGTTCTTCGTCGAACTGTTTTATCGCCTGAATCATACTTAAGCCCATTTCGACGCAACATTTCGCGTGATCCGCCCTCGGTTGTGGGCAACCGGAGATGCAGTAGTAACAGTCGCCCAAGGTGGAAATTTTTTCGCAGTGATTCTCTTTACATAGGATGTCGAATTTTTGAAATAACTTATTTAGAATATCAACCAGCTCTTCGGCTGTCTTTGTGCTCGATATTTTTGTAAAACCAACAATATCGGCGAATAAAATACTGACGTTTTCGACGCGGTTCATATTAAACGGTCTAAATATTGACTGAATATCACTAGTTTCGTTCGAATTGCGCGCCTCCATGCCATTTTTGGCAAAACGCTCGTCTTCGTTCAACAGCCACTGCGCGACTTTGGGCGGCATCAGAGAATGCAACATGGACTCTTTTAGATTTTTTTCGGCTTTTAACTGTTGACCGACGAGCAAACTCTGCCCAACTTTCATAAACGTGTTGCGCATCCTCACGTTGGTCATAACGAGTATATGTAGGCCAATCAAATGTATACAAACGTGCAACAAGACTCTTACAATTATCGTAAATGCATCGTAATTCTCGTCGTGAGTAAACCACGTTAATAGCTCAAATAATATCGAATAAACTACCCCAATTGTTATACACATGTAGAGCCTCAAAGGCATCACCGTGTAAATTAATAAAACGATTTCTACGCATATCGAAAAGTGTCCCACCGGACTCATTTCCGAAACGATTCGGTTCGTCTCATCTTCGAATCTTACGGGAATTACAACCAGAAATGCCAAACTTAATATACAGAGTGTTAGGGCCACGCTTATAACCACCACCAACTTATAAATGTTAAAAAAATTTTGATACGTCAATAACAAGACTATTATTGTTAAAAATGCTACTACGGCCAACGACGTGCATAACAATGGCCAATGTTCCGTCGAATTCGAAATTCCGGTGGAGAGAAAATAAAAAAACCACGAGAGAGATACCAGTAAGACGTACCATAAAGCGTATCTGAAATTATTAAAAAAATAACCGTATATTAATTTAATTATATAATATTTATGTGGGTCAATATTTTATTGGCTTATAAACGCGTTAATAAAAAGCATAAGTGAGAGGTTCTAAAAATGTTCTTCTATCGTTTTGCTTTTTATTCGACATTGCGAAAACTATTTAATGAGGTTTAACAGGCAAGAGAAGCCCTAAATTGTGCAATTAAATCTGTCTAAGCAAGGTTTCCGTTAAAGATTCTTAAGTAGTTCAGAGGAGGTTCAGAAAAAACTACCTATCGACTGGGCTAATAGAGAATATTGAGTGGACTCCTAGCAGTGAGTTCACTTCTCTATAAAGTCCCATTCCAACAGAGTCCAGAGTTCTATATCCGGAAGAGCTTTATCAGGTCTTACATTTTACTTCAAAGAGCCTTGAAAGTGTAATTTTCTGTTTGGAAGACTTACGAAAGTCTCATTCCAACACTCAAAAGTTTTAGGCTTGGAATAGCTTCACCAAGTCTTATAATCTTGCTCTAAAGAGCCTTAAGAACGGTATCTTCTATTTAAGTAAGTCTTTCTGAAGTCCTATTCCAAGGGCCGACTTCTATGCCCGAAACAGTTTCATCAAGTCTTACAACATACTCTAAAGAACCTCCCATTCCAACTCAGTCAAGAGTTATACCCCCGGAACAACCTTATCAAGTTTTACGTTATTATGTTACTCTGAAATAAATGTCGTTATATCTTTTTGTCAGTCTTTCTGAAGTTTCATTGCAATAGTCAAAATTTCTATGCTTTACCAGGTCTAATACCTTGCTTGAGGCATTTTTCTGAAGTCTCATTCCAACTGAGTTATGAGTTATATGCCTGAAACAGCTGTATCAATTTCTCAAGAACCTCGTAAATGTGATTTTCTCTTTCGTCAGTCTTTTTGAAGTCCCATTCCAAAAATCAAGAGTTATATATCCGGATGAGCTTTATCAGAACTTATCTCTTTCTCAAAAAAAAACTTGAAACTGTTTCGTAAGTCTTTCAAAAGTCTCATTCCAAGAGTGAAAAGTTCTATGCCCGGAAGAGCTTTATCAGATCTTCCATATTGCTCCAACTAAATTTTAAAATGTAATTTTGTTTTGTTTTCGACGTCCCACTCCAATAGAGGCAAGAGTTATACGCCTGGAACAGCTGTATCAAGTTTTAATAAACCTGAAAATGCCATTTTCTCTATTGTCAGTCTTTCTGAAGTTTCCTTCCAAGAATCAAGTGCGTCCGGAAGAGCTCTATCGGGACTTATTTCTTCTTCTAAAGAGCCTTGAAACTGTTTCGTAAGTCTTTCTGAAATCTCATTCTAAGAGTTAAAAGTTCTAGGCCCGGAAAAGCTTCGTGAAGTCTTCCATATTGCTCTAATTAAGCTTAAAAATGTAATTGTTTGTTTTTGGAAACCTTTCCGACGTCCTATTCCAACAGTAAACAGTTATATGCCGGGAACAGCTGTATCAAGCGTTAATAAACTTAAAATGGAATTTTCTCTTTTGTCAGTCTTTCTGAAGTCCTATTCCAAGAGCCAAGAGTTCTCTGTCCGAAAGAGCTTCATCAGGTGTTATATCTTATTCTAAAGGGGCTTGAAACTGTTTCGTAAGTCTTTCTAAAGTCTCATTCCAAGAGTCAAGAGTTATATGACCGAAAGGGCTTTATCAGGTCTTATATCTTGCTCGAAAGTAACTTGAAACTGCAATTTTCTTTTTGTAAATCTTTCTAAAGTCTCATTCCAAGCGTTAAGAGTTTTAGGCTCAGAAGAGCTCTACAAATCGCACAATATTACTCTTAAAAGTCTTGAAAATGTCATTATCTCTTTTAGGGAAGCTTTCGAAAGTCCCATTCCAACAGATTCGAAAGGAACCTAGGCCCACATTGAGATTGAAAGCCGCCAATTTTGTGGGCAACTGTCTAGTGTCTCGTTAGTTCTACCTCAGTATTTATACGCTGGTGTTCCTGTCCAGCCACATTATCGGTTTTTTTTACATCTATTTAATATCTCTAATCTGTAGTTTTATATGAGTTCTTTTACTAATTAAATTATTGCAGTAAAACCTCATTAAATTAATTACTAATTGATAGCATTAGAAAAGAAAAACATTTTATATCTCCCTTATCACTTTCGTCTAGTTGTACTAATTGACCGTAAAAGTTGGAAGAAAAATATCCGGTATAGACGTCTAATGAGCATTTAACTGTGCCACTTTTGGGCATCACTGTTTAATTCTTTTTGCTTGCCATAATAATAGATATTAAAATAAAACTGTTAATGCTAGATACCTAATTAAGGAGCATCATAATCGCGTCTATTATGGGATAATGTGCAAATTAATAATTTTTAATTTAACTTCTCATAAACGAATTAATGGCAACTAATAATTAATTACTTTTTGGTGGATAATCAAATTACGGTGACAAGCAAAAAACGCCATTTTTCAAACAAATTTTCTTTTTTGTTTGTGCAAAAAAAAGAGAGGGAAGCGGCAAATTTAAATGCTACAATTTTCAAATTGAAAGATTACAAAACGACAATTTGTCGAGCAATTATTTCGCTATTTTTAACTAAATTACAGAAAATGAATTTAACCTTGACATTATGTACTGAAAAATTAAAGCGATTACAGAATTTTTGCAAATTTATTAATTGAAAATCATCCGATCTAATACTAACATGGATGTTTATTTTCTTTATCGACTAAATGTAGGTAAACGGTTTTCCAATTTATTTTTAAATTACCGACTAATTGATTGCAAATGAGTCGGCACTTTATAGTGCTAAAACATACCTAAACTTGAGCCTACTGTGCGGCGAAGCTGACTTCTTGAATTGTTCTTCGAGCACTTCCGAATCAAAAGTGGGATACCACCACGATTTACTAGCTGCCCTTTCGAACGGTATCGGTAAGCACTTTCCCCAACAACCGGATTCTTGCGATACTTGCGACAAGTAGGTCTGCACGTGTGGGGCCAACGACAGCTGTATGTTTTCTTCGTCGGTTATTAAATCGGAAGCTTGTTCCGATTTGGAAAAACTCACCGACGACGTACGTTTTTCGTTCATTTTATCTTGTTCGAAACGTACTTAAATTGGCCACACGAGAGGGCGATTTGCTAAGTATACATTGTTTGTATTCTTATCACTTTATTAAATAAAGTTGTAAAACTAAAATAAGATAAGAAGTTGTACTTTGAAAAAAATTTTAATTCGACTTCCTTACCTCTCTCGACGTACGTCTTCGGACGAAATTTATTAATTACGAGCAACAGCATGTTTTGTCTGAATTAAGCATTAGGGCATGTCGACAGAAGTCGTTGTATTTGCGCACCGCACTGGATTAATTTAGGACATAAGTTCATATTCATTTATTTTTCTGCGATTCGATTGTAAATTGGTGCCTTTCTTCAATTTTTTCATTAATTCGCAAATTGTAACTCAAGTTAAACGAACACATTTACACATTGGCGGGCACACCAAAGTGGACCTACTTGCACCGTTTTTGATTGACAAATGACAGTGCCTTCCAGTTACTCCCCCACACGGCCGCTCACTCTTGAAGGTTTTTTAAACATGCGCTACTGTAAAATCACGAAAACGTTGCGTTCGTGAAGTTAAAAGTGAGCACCAATTTTAAACACTTCAAACTAATAAGAAAACGCGAAAATAAAAAAAAATTAATCTCGACTTATTCAACATTTAACAATTTAACCGACCATGAATAAGTAATATATAGTCGCGGATTAACATAGAATAAATAAATTTATAGTTTTACGTAACAAAAAGTACTTAAAGTTAGTCATTTGTTTAACTTACAAATAAAACAAAACAAAAATAGTTATTAAAACAAAATGGCGGCTTCTTTTATGTAAAAAATAACAACTGCCACCTCGATTTAAAACAATGGACTATTTTTAAATGTAAAAATTCTAAGGCGCCTCCGATAACTTGAAAAGCAGTCGACCAAACGGAATAAAATTTGGAGGAGAAAAGCAGTGTACTTTTGGCAAATTTGGCACATTTTTTGGAATTTTTAGCAGTTCCAGGTTCGGAGTAATGGCTCCAAACAAGGAGAGCCTTTTTTGTTTTTTCCGAAAGGGCATTTCTTTATGGTTGCAGACAAACAAAGTTTGTCTGAAGAATTTTTGGCGCTTTTTGGAATCGGAAACATGTTGTATTTTAGAAAATATCCCTTTGCTATTGCCACGCGTAGAAACTTATTGAAAATCAAAAAGGTCACTTTCGGGAATGAAATACACCTGATAAACGTCTAGCCATCAGGATGTATAAAATTACGCGTAATTTTATAAATTTTATACATCCTGAAGGCTAGACGTTTATCAGGTGTATTTCATTCCCGAAAGTGACCTTTTTGATTTTTAATAATTTTCTACGCGTGGCGCTATTTTCCATTTGCTCCATTAGTATACTATATCAAAGTCATCAACACCGCCTCACGTTTTTTAGAACTCCATATTTATTTATTTTGAAAAGGAAAAAGTATGGGGCGGCTTTGGTAACTTCAAAGCTTACCCGACCAAATGAAAAAAAAATTTGGAGAAGATTAACAATGAAACTTTTCAATTTTTTATTAATAATTTTTGTTTATTTTCTTCTTGCTCATCAGAGTTCGGTGCTTTTTTAAATATCAAGACTCAAGAGGGGCCTTTTTCGGTTTTTTTGAAATCAAACATTGCTCAAAAGTGAAGGGAGGTCAACAAAACAAATTTTAGAAAGAAACAACGACACAAACGATGAACGTTCCAATTTTCTCAAAATTAATTTTCCTGACCCCCACGTAGTATAGTTTTAGTGCATTTTTTCAATCAGTAGAGTTTAGAAAATACTCAAAAATAGCTCCCTTGCAATTTTGAAAAAAAGGCCGCTTATACATAAAATGATTTACGAACTAAAACATGCGTAAAAATCACAAAAAGTGCATTATTTGCCCTCTTCAAATTTTATTCCGTTTGCTCCATTAATTTGGAAGTTTTTAACCACCCTGTCCACTGTGCGTATTTTTGTAACAAAATGGCGGCAAAAATAACAATTTGACAGTCTCGAATGTTTATTTAAAAACAAAATAAGCTACGACTAACTTAAGCAAATGATTTCTATCAAACAGTATGTAACAATTAAATAAAAACCACAGCAGAGAATAGTTTCAAGTTTCATTAACATTTAGGTACCACAAAGTAACAAAAAACAAAACAAAAACACACTTTCATTGTTTATTTTAATAACAAAGAATTTTAAATAACATGGCGACGAAAAGTCTGTTTTTTTCAAAATTTGAATGTTTACGAGCAAAATTTAAATTTACGTAATTTTCAACATTTTCATTATTTGCATAAGGTTAATATAAAGAGGAAAAACAAGCGAAAATGTTATTATTTTAACTTTTAACCAAACATGACCCATTTTGACCTAAAATAAATTGATTTAACCTGATGCGACCTCAATATTTAAGCTGCATTTTCGTTTAATTGTGATGGCTACAACAGTATACCAGTTCAAATTTAAACCATAACTATAACTACCTTTTAATTGTAATGTAAGTGTGCAGTGGCGTGCAAAAATTTTTTGTTTGTATAGTAAAAGGCCTAAATTTTTAATATACAGGGTAGGTTGCTTCTAAGTTTCCGCACAGATGATTTTGAAGGGCTTGGCAAGCATTCCTAACAACGACAAAACGCGGCAATTTTGTTACAGAAGAGAGTATGCATGAAGTATACGTAAATATAATATAAATGTACCCCCTCCTTTACTCCCCCTAAAAAATTCATTTGTGTAAAGTGCTGCTCAACTTCTACGGAGCCGGAGCTGTCAAAGTCAAAATTCATAGATCAAGACCATTTTATTTTATTCGTTCTGATTCGATCTAAAGACTGATTAAGTTTTATCTATCACTTTGACTGCCCCCCCCCCTTCAACCCTCCCCCATTTCCCCTGCCCCCTTTCTTACCACTCGCTATCGCTCTTTCTTTTTCTCTGCCCTCCTTCTCTTTCTCTGCTCTCTCCCCTCTCACCGCAGATCATCAGATTCTCCACGGATTTCAAACGTAAGCCTAGCGTGGACTTTCCTGGTCGAAAAATTTCACTTTTTATAATCGTGGCGCTGGTTGAATAGAATTCGAAGACCTGAAACTCAGATCAGAGCCTGTTTCGAACCTTCCCTATCGCTGTACAAGAATTTCATCCACATTATTAAAAATTCGCAATTATTAGAGGAAGGGGTGACTAGAGGAGATTTCAAAAACGCTTTTTATCTTAATTGGAACTCAAAACGTGTACCTAGCTGTACAAACCGTGTGGGCAATAAGATGGGCTCTTGTCTTGTTCGGTACGTACGGGAACGCATCGATGGCCAAATTTGTTGCCATTTTTCAATTAACGGATTTATTGGCGGTTAAAATTAGAAAAACGCAACTGAATATCCATTGGCTCATTAATTGGTTCGAGAAATTAATGTTTTCAGCGACCGATCTATTTTAACAAGAGCGCACACCGAAGTCTCTTATCTGAATTACCTACCCAATTAAATTAAATGATCTAAGTGCAAATATTTACCAGCGATCTCGAAATAGCAAATATGTATATTAAAAATGTTACACAACAGTAATAAAATGGGTTTTTTTTTTCAAAAGAAAAAAGTTTAATAATAAATTATTAAACAATTACACGATTAATTTAGGAATTTCCACTTAAAAAAGTATAAACTTTGTTACATACACACTATTTTATTTAAAGTGGATCTTTTTTAAGTTTTGTTTATATTTCTGGTGCTAAATTTACCGAAATTTACACATTTTTTTGGAAATCGTTTTGTTAAAACAAACAAAATGTGGGAGATTCGGAGATTAAAAAAAGCTCCTTGTGCACTTGATGCTTTTGCATTTTGAATATTTTTAGAAAGTAACTTAGAACAGAAATAACAAAAATGTCCATAAAGTATATACAGGGTGTTTTCTGAAAGGCACGCTTCCACACCCCTGCGACTTTTATAGATAAAAAGGCTTACGCGATTGGAACAGAGCTTGCTAGCGAGTAGTGTTAGGTACAAACCACCACCGAATCGACTGCTGGCAGTAAAAGTGTGTGTTTAAAAAACAACACCCTGTATGTTGGTCAGGTGCGGATTCAAATCTTTCAGTTTTCAAAAATAACTAATTTTTGGCACTCGTTTGCAACTCTCGAATTTTTTGTTGAAAATACGCGATTGAGTAACATTTAGGTAACATACCTACATACTAAATCTCATTATAGAATGTTTTATGGGTCACTAATAAAATAAATAAGTTAGGGTTAAAAGCCTACAATTATTTTGCAATTATTGATCGAGAATTAAATTACTTTTGTAATTATTCCCTAATTATCTAGGTATACGTTCTAAATTTACGTTAGAAGGTAGGTAATTGCGTTATTAGAATAAAATTGCAAGCTTGTGCACTATAGTTTTACTTTTAGTTAGTTTGAGAATTCAATTATTATAGAAGTAATAAGGAAGAGCATCGAGCATCTATTAGTGTAGGTACAGGGCGGGCACAGCATCTTTTACACAAGTTTTTGAACGCGCGTCAGGAAAGGCATTTCGCAAAATGCTGACTTATTACTTTATTTGGCTATAAGTTAGTTCACCTCCGCCTTAATTAAATAATGTTTTTTCAAATTTTTAAATTCAAAATGGCGATTCATATACAGGTGAGAAGAAGTGACTTTCCTGGCGTATTAGGGGCAATAGATGGATGCCACATAGACATAAAGACGCCGAGTAAAAATGAAACGGCTTATGTAAATAGGAAAGGTCGTCCATCTATGATCCTCCAAGCAGTGTGTGATCATACATGCAATCTTATAGACCGTTTTGTGGGATTTCCGGGATCAGCCCACGATGCGCGTGTATTCCACAAATCGGGAATGTCGCAAGTGTGTAATAATGAACTAAAGTTTCCTTTTAATTCCCATTTACTTGGAGATTCGGCTTATCCTCTGGGGGAGCATCGAGCATATCTTATGGTGGTATGCTAAAACGCTCCTTAAGTGCCAGCTTCTCCTTAAGGGGGCCTTTAACGCTTTTTAGTATGCAAAGACGCTCTTAAACCATCATTTAAAGGATTCCTTAAGGCGGCCTTAATTTTAAAGGTTGGTATTTATAAGTACATAGGTATCTAAAATTACTATTGTTTTCATCTAAAATTTTTGGAGAAATTTTTTTGTTTCGCGTGTGACAATAAATGTGCTTGATTTTTGTTAGTTATTGATTGTTAATGATGATTAGTGATTACGTGATTAGTGTTTGATGTAACTGGGGTTTAGTTGACAACTGGCAAGTGTTCTAGACTTCTACAGACGTCTGCAATTTTTTTCTGTCCCCCCGCCCTTGGATAATTTTCGAGAATCTGGGGAATCTCACAAGAGAGAACAAAACTCAAACGTATCATTTATTAATCGTTTAACATTAATTATTATTAAAACTATATACTCTGAAAATAAAGAATTAATAATTACATTTTATTCAATCTTAATAATTACCTACACTTTCACTAAAAAATTGTACAAAGTTTACAAAAAGTTTTCATCTTCACAACATTTTTAAGAAATCCAAATCCTTTAAATGCCACCAAAATAAAGACATATCACAAATAAAACCAAAATATAGGCACAATCTTCAAATGTCGTTTACTTTAGGTGTACTCTTACCCCAAAGCCAATTTAGTAAAACTTTCGACGGACTCTGTACATCACGTGCTAAAAATAAAAATTTACTTTCATTTCAAAGTATAAAAATCGTTCAAACAACTCACATAAGGTGTAATTTGCATCTTGAACCAGTCTAGCGGCCGCTTCGGCGGGCAACAATGACGCAACGTCGCGATGTTGTTGCATAACAGACAACTGCTGTAACCGCCTTTGTTGTTGTTCGTCCAAAAACGCCTTATCCCTCCCATATCCAACCGATTTCAATTCAGATAGCCTTTAAAAAGTTACCCATTAAAACTTAGCACAAAATAGATTTGGATTAGCGAATACTCACTTGTTGGCAAGAGGATCAGACTCCTTCACAACTTCCGTCGCTTCTTTAGCCCGTTCGAAAGTCATTTCGCTCCCACTCTCGATCCCGGACGAAGGACCGCTCGAAGACACGTTTAAGACGGCCACGCCACTCTCGTCGTGCTCTGAGGAAGTCAGCCTCCTTCTTATTTCTTCCTTTTCGCGTAAAGCGTTGGAAAGTTTTAGCTGTAAAGTGTCCCTTTCTTCCAAAAGTTGCATCAACTCGATCGTCAATTCCTCGCATCGTACGTCGCGTTGGTGCCACATGTATAATGCCAAATCCAATTCGGAGTTACGCGAAGGCTCCACGCTATCACTTTCGCCCTTTACTTCAACTCGAGAAAGTTCCGTTTCGGGTCTCTCTTTTCGAATGTCGATTTCGGCAATTAAAGAGTCGTAGTCGTTGCTCTTTTCAAACAACTCGTTTTGGAGCTTCTCAATCTTTATAACTTGATCTTCGATTATTAATCGCAGCTCGTCTACTTGTTTATTTTCTTCTTCTTGCAAGGTGTTTTGTTCGTAAAATTTACGTTGGGCGTCTTTACATTCTTCGTCTTTCAAATCAATTTGATGCCTGAGCTCGTCGACGATTTCGTCATTTTGGTTAAGCGTTTGAGTCAAGCTGGCGCATTTGGAAATTTCGTTTTGTAATTGAAGTCTTAAGTTTTCAAAATCTTCATTCTTCGCTTTTAGTTGCTCCTCATAGAGGATTTCTATTGTTGCTTGTTGACGTTTAGTCGCGTCCAACTCGTTAATTTTTTCCAGAAAGGCGGCCTCGTTTTCTTGCGCCGTAGCTACGAGATTTTGATTGTACTCGCGTTCTTTTTCGTTCAATAAAAGTTCGTATTGTCCAATTTGGGAGCGCAATTGTTGCATTTCGAATTCGTTCGTATCGTTGCGTTCTTGGAGTGTACGATTTCGCGCTTCGAGATCTTCACCGATAGCGCTCGAATTCTCTTTATCTTTCAACTGTTGCGTTAAATTATAAATTTCGTTTTTCAATTTATTAATTTCCAAATCCTTAATCTGGACGGCTTCTTCAAACGTTCTTTTGGAATCTTCAATTTGAGCACGTTCACCTTGAAGTTGTGAACTTAAAGCGTCGATCGTTTGCCTCGACTTCTCAATTTCGGCTTCGGCGTCGGTTAAGGCTCTTTGTAAGTCCACCAACCGTTGCTCGAGCAAAATGCATTGCTCTACACTCTCCTGTAAGCCTTTAGAACTTAAACTCAATTTCTCTAAACTATTTTGTTTGTCGCCCAACTCGTCCTGCAACGCTCTCAGGTTCTGTTGCAAACTCTCCACAATACCAACCTTTTCTTCCATCTGAGCAGTTAAGGTGGCAATTCTTTCGTTTGCTTCGACCACGTTTGCGTTCAACTCGTCGTTTTTACTTTGGCTTTCTTGCACGACTCTCGTTAGGTCTTCAATGTAATGCTCGCGCGAAGATATCTGTTGTTGAAGAGCCGCAATTTTATCGACTTCGTTACGAATTTCGGCATCTACGTTTCTTCTCAGTTCGTTATTTTCATTAACTAAACCGTTACACCTCGCCTCTAAATCGCCCAATTCTTTTCTCAGTTGTTCTTCCAATTGCGTAAATTCACTTTCGCGCACTTCCAAGTGTAACTTCCAGCTTTCGGCAATATCGGCTCCGCGTTGATCAACTCTATCACTCCATTCGGCTTCGAGCTGCTGTACAGATGTCGCTAAGGCGTTCTTTTCTGCAACCGCTTCTTCGAATTGCTTAGCAAGGTTTGCAAACTCTAAACTTTGGGATTCTAGTTTTTTGTCGAGTTCCTCATTCTGAGTTTCCAATTCAGACACTTTTTCTGTTAATTCTTTAGTGGAAGTGAGTAAATTTTGAGTTTCTTCTAAAACCTTTTCCTGCTCAAACCGATTTGCGCTTGCCTGTTGCTCTTGCAATTGGTCTCGCAATGTCTTCAAATCGGAATTCTCTTTTTCTAAATCAACAACTTTAGAGAACACGTCCGAAGATTGCTGAACCGTCTGAACTAGCCTTTCGTTATCGATTTGTAAACTCTGCAACTGTTGAGTTAAATTTTGAGCAGACAACTCAAGTTCCTCCTTCTCTTTTTCAAGTTTAGACAAGTTTTGATGGAGAAGAGAGTTTTCATTTATTGCGACCATAAATTTGGTATATTCTATAACTGGTTCTACAGATTTGCCTCTCTCGGCGTTAATTCTTAAATTTCTCTGCTCTTCGAGCATTGCCTGAAGTTCTTCGTTGTCTAAAGTAAGGTCTTTGATTGTGTCGAGTAACTCTTGTACCTTTTTATCGTCTTCCCTTGCGCTCATTTGAGGTGTAGTAACGTCTTGTTTAGGACTATCGTATCCTTCTCCGCCCCACTCAAACTGTTCCAATTTGGACGTTAGTTCACTATTTTGACGTTTGAACAACATGATTTCCACCTCTTGTTTTTCTTTCAATTCGTTAAATCTCTCATTGGACGTTTGTAAAGTTTCGACTTTCTTCGATAAGCCGACCTTTTCCAATTTTTCCTTCTCCAACTCGGCCAAATTTTCTTTTATCTTCTTTTCTAACCGAACAACTTGCGACTTTAATTCTTCGACTATAGTATCATTGAGGTCGCCGAAACCGTCCGATTTTTTCAAATCAGAATTTAATCTATCGTTCAAAGTTTTAAATTCTTTCAATTTCTTTATTAATTTTCCCGATTTAATTTGTCCCTGCTTAATTTCTTCTAAATGTCTTTCGCGTTCGAGTTGTAAAACGCGCACTTTTTCATCCAACTCTTCGACTTGCATCTTTAGACCGCGATTAACTGAGATAGTATCCATGTTTGTTCTATGATCTTCTTCTAATTTGACTTCGTCCATACTACAACCCCAACCGTCGTCGTTGTCAAAAATATCTAAATTTGATGCAGTCGAAGCTGACGCTTGGGCCTGTAAGAAAAGAACTATTAAGAAGATAACCTAAATTTAACAATGTGTCAAGACCAAGACAGATGGTCGAGATGGTTATGGCCACTTCTAACCTAATTGATAATGCTGAGAACCACCAGAGTGGAAGGAGTGGAAGATATAGGTAGGTACAGTGTGTTAATTAAGACCTGGGACATATAGATTTTACCAAATGTAAAGCCAAACACACTTACCTCATCAGGATAACACAAATATCCAGATTTGCGCTTGATAATGGGCTCAACGGAAGCTTTAGAACCATCGGTCGTTTCGAACTCCACATCGCTCAATTTCTTCCTCTCGTTAGGCGATAGTTTAGTATCTTGGGGCGAAACAACTTGTGCTTCTACTTGTAGAGCCTTCTTCTCGTCATCCAACTCGTGACAAAGATACTCCGGCTTAAAAAGAACCGGCTCTTCTTCGACAGGCCAAAGGCTAACAGTCTCTTTGCACGGCTTGCACTTTTCAAACTCTAAATTGCGCAACTCTTCGACGTCTACCTGACTTAAACTTGTATCTTGAGCTGTAACAACTTGGCTTTCGACCGAATCAGTTTGGTGGCACAAGTAAGTAGACGTGGGAGTTATGATTTCTTCTCGATTCGAGACGTTTATAGGTGTAAACTCGACGTCTTTTAATTCTTCGCGTTCGTCTCTGGTTAATACTGCTGCGTCGAGCGAACAAATTTGCCTTTCTAAAGTTTGTTTATTTTGACGTTCGTAAACAAGCCTGGTTATTTCGTTGGTTAAACTTTGACACTGTAACAAAACGTCGTCCTTTTCTTGTTCGATGTTGTACAACATGAACTCGAGCGTTTTGATTTTTTTCAACAGCTCTGTTTTGCTGTCGTCTATTAGTGGCGCCTCTGTTTGCGGACTCTCTTCGACTGATGCTGTTTTAGTATTTTGTTGTTGTACAAAGTCAAATGGATCGTCACTAGACGACGTGGGCCAAACAAACGTCGAAATATTTTGGCTATCGGTCACGTCGGCAACAATTGGTGGCGTTTTGTGGGAAACACTTACTTCTTCAACGCAAACGCGATTTTTAACTTCGTGTATTTCTTCTTCTTTATTTTTGAGTTCGTTTTGATAATTTAATATTTCCACGTTCTTTTCTGATAGTAAGTCCTGAAACTTCGTCAGTTCCTCCTTTGAAGCTGCTTGTAACTGCTCTATCATGCACAAATTAGTCTTGTTTTGCTTATCGACGTTATCGTATTCGCTCATTAGGGCGTCGAAGTCGTTTTGTTGTTGTTCGATTTTTTGTTTGTACTCGTCGATTTGTTGCTGCATCGATTGTTGCGTTTCCCACCGAAGTTTCAGTTCGTCTTGTAATTGTTCACACTGATTTGACAAATTTCTACGTTGGTCGTCCAGTTGCTTCAATTCGCCTTGTAGTTCGCTCTCTAAGGTTTCGACTTCTTCTTTTTTCTTTTCGTGCGCCGCCCTTAAGACCTCGTGTTGGTCGTTTAAGTTACTAAGCCCGTCTTTCAATTCCACATTTTCTTTAGAATAACCATCCAACTTTTCTTGCAAGGCGGCGACGTCCACCCTTTGGTACTCAGCAACCTGAGCCTCCAGACGATTATTTTCTTCGATCAACAAACGATTATTTTGCAACAAATTTTCATTTTCGCACCTAGTGTCTGTTAGACATTTTTGCATTTTTTCGTCGTGGGCTTTGAGAGAAGCCAAACGCTTTTCGAGTATATCTTCAGTTTGCGATATCTCCTCATAACTGTTTGACTTTTCGCGTAACTGTTCGTCCAACTCGAAAGTTTTCTGCTCCAACAACAACCTTCCTTCTTCCATTAAAGACAAACCTTCTTCGAGCCTGGTGATCCGCTGGCGATACTCGCCAATTTCGTTATCTCGACTCTCGACCACCATTTCCAGCTCTTGAATTTTAGCGCCCATGGCGTTTGAATGTATCTCGGCGTTGTATTTAGAAGAGTCCAGTTGTTGTTGCAAATTTTCAATCACTTGATTCTTCTCACTAATTTCCATATTTAAATTGTTACTCTCGTACGAATCGCACATATCGCGCGCTCTAGCATAAGCGCCCAATTGTATTTCGTAATTATTTATGGAAGTGCGCAACTGTTCGTTTTCAGACATTAAATTGTCGCGTTTGTTGTTACACTCGTTCAAGTTCAGCTCCAACGAAGCAAATGCCTTTTCCAACACTTCGAGCGCCTGTGCTTTACTTCTGAGTTCCGTTAGTTCGTTTTCTTTCGTTTCTACTAGTTCTTCCAAGCGAGACTTTTCTTTTGTTTCGGTTTCCCACATTTCGCAATTAAATTTGTATTTTTGTTCCAATTCTTGATATGCGGTAGTCTTGCGCTTAAGGTTGGCGGCGATTTTCTTCATTTTTTCCAATTGTTCTTTGTTTTTATTTTCTAAATCTTGTATTTGGGAAGAACTGTAAAAGATAATAGTAGCATAGTAAGTAAATGGCAAAAGAAGGCAAGAGACAACGCAAATATCCCCCGCATTCACACTTAAAAATGACCAACATATTCCCATCATTTTAATGATACCTAAAATATTTGATCAGCTGTGCAACAGCACTAAGAGCAGCCTCGTCTTGTGTCTAACTACATGATCCACACTCGCACCAACTTAAATCAACATCAGAAATACTTACGGATCCTTAATGTTATGCAAGGAGTCGGTATTTTTATCGATCTTTGCTTGTAGGGCCAAATATTTATCCTTGAACTCGCCGCAAGTCTTATGGAAATTTTCTTCTTTACATTTCAACTCGTTATTTAAACTGGCGATTGTTTGTTCCGTCCTTTGCTTTTCGTCGAGCAGCCGCCCGACTTCGTCCTCTTTCGCTCGCAACTCTTCTTCCATCTCGTCCATTTTACCATTGAGTTCGCTTAGTTGTATGTTTAAGTTCGAAATTGTCTTTGTGTTTTGTTCGAGTTCGGTCTCGTAAACTTGGATTTGTTTGATGTTTTCGTTTAATAGCGCTTTTACCTCTTTTAGTTGATTGGACATCAATTCTATACTTTCGTCTTGTTCTTTAATGCGAACGTTTTCTAACTGGGCTATTGTTTCTTGTAGTTGGGTTATGTAAGAATTGAGGTCTTTCAGTTCGGTTTCGTGGGTTATTGCTTCGTTGTTGAGCTTGAAAATTTTATCGCTACTGCTGATAAGTTCTTCTTTATTTTGTTCTATGATTGTTTTGTGGTCTTCAAGTTCGGTGAGGTTTGCAATCAGCTTTTCTTCTAAAGTTTGTATGCGATTTCTGGCTTCGGTGAGTTCGGTTTCCAGGGAGTCTTTTTCGTGGACCGACTCGGATTTCTCTTTCAGTTTCTTACTTAAGGCTTCATTTTCGCTAAGCAACCCTTCATATTTGGCCTCGAGGGTAGTAATTTGTAAGTTTAGGTCTTGGTGGGACAGTAACTCAAGTTTGAGTTCTTGTATTTCAATTTTTTGTATTTCTACCAGTTGTTTGTACTCCTCGATGTGCTCGAGTAGATCCGATGGCTTCGGCGGTGCCGTCTCTAGTGGTAAGACGTGTTCCAACTTCACATTTTCTTCCACTTCTTTCCCTAGTCGAATTTCATTTAAGTTGTCTCTTAAAGTTCGGTTTTCTTTCCTCAACTCCTCTAAGGTACTTTCCAGTTCCTATAACAAAACGAAAAAATTAAAACTTAAAAAATTAAAAAGAAAACGCCTCACCTCGACTTGTTTAGTCTCTTGTTCAAATTTCCCTTCCAGTTCTTCCTTATCGTTTTGCAATTGTTCGTACGTTTCGCTTAGAATGTCTCTGTTATTTTCCACTTCTTGAATTTTGGCTAAAAGGTGGTTATTATCGGCGGATAAAGTTTCCATTTTATCCATAACTTCCCTCCTTTCTTCGGTAAAAAGTTCGATTTTTCTCAACAAATCCGACGTTTCTTCCGTTAACTGATTGACGCTTTCGTTCAACTCTTGATTTTCGCCTAAATTTTCTTGGCTCGTCTTAACCAAGCTCTTTTGATACGCCTCCAGCTCTAATTTCTCTTGCTGCGTTAATCCTTCAACTATTTCGATACTTTCGGCCGAGGAAACCTTCTCGGTGCTCAATTTTTCCAACTTATCAATCAAGTCCATATTTTCTTGCATGTAACTATCAAGTTTGTTCACGAGGTCTTGTTTTTCTTTACTGAGGCGCTCGAACTTTTCTAAAATAGCGTTCTTTTCTTCCGTTACGCTGTCTTTTTCACGTTGTAATTCTAATTTTTCCACTTCCAATCGATCAATTTGTTCTTCCAAGTGTATAGACGTGATTTCGGACTCAACTTGTGATTCTGCTGATCGTAGCGTTGGCGGTTGGTTAATTTGCTCTAATTCTGGAAATAAAATTGATTTCAAACACCTAAAATGATCTCAAAAACGTGCTACCTTGTGCTCTGGGTTATGCATAAGGAAAAATCTCGTTAAAACTAATAAAATTTAAAACTTTATCAAACTTACGTTTCTCCAAAACCTCAATAAGGTCATTTTTCTTTTCAAGTGACTCGGTTAGTGACTGCAACTTCGATTCCAACTCTGCACAAAAAATAAACTTGACAACCAGTGCATTAAAATTAGGATTTGAAAGAGAAAACATTGCAAAGTGCATGAGCATTAACCCACTTTTTAAGAAACCAGCGAGTCCACTGTTATTACGTGACTGCTGGGGTATTATTTTGCAATTTTTTCCTTATTTTTCAGAACTCATGCAAGTAAAAACCTTTTACCTTCAGATAAAGCATCCAAGTCGCTTTTAAGTTTAACATTTTCCTCTTGTAAACTTTCGATTCGTTCGTTCAACTTCGAATTTTCCTCTTGGAGTTTGACAAACTCTTTAGTGGCCTCGTTACTTTTCAACTCGTCCAATTTCTTATTTATTTCCCTAACTTTCGCCTTATGTTGCGCCTTCATTTTAATGGCATTCTTGTTACTTTCGTCGAGTTTCTTCCTAAGCTGAGCTATTTCGTCGTTTTCATCCATGACTTCACCTCGACTCGGTACAGCACGTTGAAGCTCTTCGATTGTTACATTCAACTCGCTTATTGTAGCTTCATACTTCAGCAGTTTCTCTTGATCTACACTAATATTCTCTACCCCCTTTTGTGCCTTTTTACCCCTTTTGCCCTTCTGAGGTGGTGTTTTAGTTTGTAACTCACAATTGGCCTTTTCGAGTTCTTTAATTTTCTCATTTAAAGTCTCCACTTGTGCAACGGAATCTTTCGATTTTTCCAAGAGCTCGCCCAAGTTGGCAATCTCGACTTGTTGCTCCCCACAAGTTTTTTCCAGCACATAATTCGTTTCATTTAACCGCTCGATTTCTTCGATTTTCTCTTCGAGTTCGTTCATTAGACGACGTTTTTGCGCTTTCATTTCAATTTCTAGACTGACAAAATTTTCCTGCATCTTCCTCATTTGTTCCTTTGTGTCGTCTAAAGCGTCCAAAGTTGTTTTTCCTTTTCTACTCAAACTCTCGGTCATTAATGTGATTGCTTTAGTTCGTGCGTCGATTACCGAATCTTTCTCTTTTACATTTTCTTGCAAGTCCAATACGTTGGCTTCTAATTTTTGAATTTTAACATTTAAATCGCCTAACTTTTTATCTTTTATCACGAGCAAATTAATTAATTCCTCGGCGCCCGAATTTATGTTGTAAGTCTCGACTTTCGACTCATTTAGTGACACATTTACAGACTGATTTAAGTTGTGTTGAGAGTCATCAAACTGAGCTTTAAGTTGTGTGACCGTGTCTTCGATGCCTTTTTGAAATTTTTTCCGTTCTGCCAACTTTAACCTAAAATTAATAAACTATGAGCGAAACAAAAAGAAATTGCATCCACCTACTTGTTTTCCTCCATTTGCTGCCTAAGTAATAAAATTTTTTCGTTACCGCTCGTCTCGGAAGTACCATCGAACTTCTCTCCGTCCGGCCCTTTTTTTCTAGCCCGAGCCTTCATTCGTGTGAGAGTACTGGCGTACTCTTCTAATTTCTCTTGTGTAACCGTGGTCTGTTCAGTTTTACGTAGCATTTCTTTAAGTTGGGCTATTAGAACTTGTTGTTGTTCGAATTGGTCTTTTAAATCGTTCAATTCTTGATTATTTGTAGGGGGACTTGCGTCGTCGGTCCCCCCTGGGTCGGGTTCTGAACCTCCCCACATTAGGACTACCTGTTAAATGTGTTAAACCGTCATAAATTTAAACGTAAAAGTAATAAAATAACACTTTTACCTTAATAAATTAAAATGTAAATTTGGCATATGTATGAACTGTCATCCACGTCAACTGTCACTTTTTACTAAAGTCAAAATTCAATGTAGCCAACACAAAATTAGGTACTAACCTTGGTGTAACTAACTTTGAAGTTAACACAACCTCACTTATTGAGAATGTCACATTTTATCTTATCATAGTTGATTATTTATGCATGAGTGTTATGATAGTGAATTTTAAACCCACGTTTTTAAAACTCTTTACTTAAGTTTTAAAACAAAATGTCGCAAGAACAGAAGGCAGCTTCGTCTCACGCGAGAGATGCTTTAGTAGATTTCATTGCCGGCTCCGTAGGTTTGTCCGTCTACCATCAAACTTTATTTATTTTATAATATATTTGTGTATACTTTAGGTGGAGTGGCTTTGGTATATGTGGGTCAACCTCTCGACACCGTTAAAGTAAAAATGCAAACTTTTCCGACTTTATACAAAGGCATGGTAAACTGTTTCGGTCAAACGTTAAGAACCGACGGCATCGTTAAAGGATTATACGCTGGAACTTTACCCGCTTTAGTTTCCAACGTGACCGAAAATGCTGTTCTTTTTTTATGTTACGGTTTTTGTCAAAAATTTATGCAGAAAGTTACGAATACAGAAAAAGTCGAAGATTTGAGTGCTTTAAGCAACGCAACTGCCGGTTTTATAGGCTCTTTTTTTTCGTCCGTTGCGATCTGTCCTACCGAATTAGTTAAGTGTAAATTACAAGCTATGTACGAACAAAATAAACAAGCACTTGCGGCGGGGAAGACTATAGAACGAATTGGACCGGCTAAGTTGGTTGCTCAAATTTTTAAAAACGAAGGGGTTCCCGGTTTTTTTCGTGGTCTCGTTCCTACTCTGGTTAGAGAGATGCCCGGCTACTTTTGCTTTTTTGGCGGCTACGAGGGTACCAGAGAGTTGTTTAGGAAAGAGAACGAGAGTAAGGACGATATTGGGTTGTGGAAGACTATGACTGCTGGTGCTATTGGAGGGATGGTATTTTGGACGTCGACTTATCCTGCAGATGTGGCCAAATCGAGAATTCAAGTGAATAATTTAAAGGAATCTTTAGTTACGGTAGTTTTAGATATTGCGAGAAAGGAAGGTGTGGGTACATTATATAGTGGCCTTGCGCCAACTTTAGTTAGAACAATTCCTGCCACGGCTGCTCTCTTTGTAACGTATGAGTATAGCAAAAAGGTGATGAATTCATATTTATAACAAATTGTAACTATTTTAACAAATTAATTAAGAACAAAACTGCCTCAATATTTATAAACAATCGATGGTTTTTGAATACCATTTTTTAACACAATTTCACTAAGTGCCAAAGTCCCATTACAGTATTCAAAACATTCACATTATCTAAACTAAAAGTCTGTGAAATGCATTTATTTATAATTAATTAATACTTGTAATGGAATTCAATTTGTGTCTTAATGATAAAATTGTTGACTGTATATTTAGTAAATTTTATATTTTCAATTGTTATTACTGACGAAATATATATTATAGTTATGGAAAAT
Source organism: Malthinus flaveolus (assembly GCA_950108345.1). NCBI lineage: Eukaryota > Metazoa > Arthropoda > Insecta > Coleoptera > Cantharidae > Malthinus > Malthinus flaveolus. The sequence goes on along the minus strand of OX467289.1, from coordinate 2,346,043 downwards.
TGTGTATTACTATTTTTAACTGACCAGTTCCTCACAGTATATCTTTTACGTTGGACTATGTTTTAAATACACTGCAGGATCTCTCGATGTGCCTCAGAGATTGGCAATGTTTATGATAACATGTAAGTAGCAATTATTGTAAAAACTCCAGAAATTTTAAGAGATGAGCGCATCATCAACTTTGAGGCGCTGTAACTGTCTAAGCTCCTCCCATGGCTTCTTCTAAACCTAAGCAGTTATAAGAATTATTAAACTATTTATTAGGTCTGTAAGAAAAACTTTGTATCTGTGGAGCGTCAACCACTGTAACGATCAACTACACTCGAGACTACTTGATCTGCTGGAAGGACTTATGATCTGAGAACACAACCCTAACCACCCAGGACTTTTGTTCTTCCCTCAGGACTTCCTAATCTGAAGGAAGAACTTGGTATCTGTAGATAATCGACCATTACAACGATCAAGAACTTTTAGACTTCCATTTAATTACTTGATGTGCTGGAAGGACTTACGATCTGAGAACACACAACCCTAACTACCCGGGATTTTCTGATCTGAGAGAAACTTGGTATTTGTGAAGAGGTCATCATTGCAACAATCAAAAGCTTCTAGATATTCACTCAACTCGTGACACCCTTTTCTGGGAGAAGAACGTGCGGTCTGAGGAGTAAATTCTTGCAAATACAAAAAATGAGATATGCTTTAAAATTACAGTGCTCTTCGGACAGTTTCAGGCTAGCTTAGATTCACAACTATAGGGTTTTAGGGCATTCTGGCTTCTGATCCATTAGAGGTTTGAGGCGATGATTAGCATTTTCTAAAGCTGAAAGGAGCGTGGGGGCGAACGAAAATCGTTACTCCCACTACCTACTAGGTACTGACCTTTGGAATTTTTTAATTAAAGAAAATATGACATTATTTAATTTTCAAGGTTTGTTATTGTAATCTCAATAAATATGTAGTTTTATGTAAATTTTTTAAATTGAGCAAAAGTAGGCAAAGTTACGATAATCATATAATTAATGCGAATGCGATGATAACGAGCCTATTTTTAGCCGTGTTACACATTAATATTCCAAAAATATTTATAATTAAACCTCAGCAACAAATGTAAAATACTGATTAAATGATCATTAAAGGTCAGTTACCTTCATTTTCATCAAAAGTGATATTTGTGTAGGAGTTAAACCGCAGGCGCGCTACTTTCGTCCTAATAATCGATTGTTGCGCTCGAGGAGTTCCCTTTCTGACTATTCCTCATTGCACAATACACGAAATACGAGTGCTCTAATCTCATTTTAAATTTTAGAAAAATTTAAATAAATACCAAGTGAAGTTTTTCAACTATGACGTATACTAATTAAGTGAAATATATTTTTCGATAGTTTATTGCCGAATTAAAAAAATGGCCTTTGCGAATCATTCTGTGTTAAAGGCGCCCACTGCCCTAGAACAGCTTCTGGAAGAAATAAATTTTCAAAGGACCAAAGAAATGAGGCAGTTATTAAAAGATGGTGAGTAGTGCACGAATTAATAAGCGCGCCGATTATGATTAATGATTAATTAATTAAATTAGATTCCGGCTTTGTAATGCTCCAAGGCACTACTTATTGGACGGACTTATTTGTAAGGCACTTTTTGTTCCAAAACGAGTCGACTATCGATAGCGACGACTTGCTATTTTTCGTTAGGAAAAAGCACGTCAAGGGGTCTCCAAGATATCTTCCAAAGTTTGAGGTAACGGAACGCTCGTTTAAATCAGTTGCTAGTTTTTACGGAGAGCTTTTTCAGACTGAAGTAGACGTCTTTCGGAAAGATAGTCGAAAGCTGCCTATAGGAGATCCCGATATAGACTGGGAAGAGACAGTTTACCTCAATTTAATTATTCATCAATTTGAGTACACGCTCACGTTGGCAATTTGTACGAGAACGAGTCCGAAACAATTACAAGTTTTGAAGAGACATTCCCAAAAAGTTTACGCGTCGCCCAGTCGTCGAAGGATGGACACTAAGGGAGATTTGGAAGAAATTACTTATCCTCATATTTGCTTTATGGTGGATAACTTTGACGAAGTTTTTTGTGATATTTTAGTTAGGGACGGTGAGATGGTTTGTGTCGAATTGGTTGCTTCTGATCGAGCCGGTACCGTACAAGGCGTTATATTTTTGGGATCCATAAGATACGACGCTTTAAAAAAAGTTTACGACGCTAGGGTAAGTTAGACACTAGTCGATGCTTGCTGGGGAACGGAGTTATGACTCCGCACAAATGCGACGGAGCAAGTCGTGCCGCTCGCGCAACTATTTGCCTCCGCGATTCTCCCATCCACTGCGACCTAGACATTGGCTTGGTATGCAAACTTGGGCGTGCACGCAATAATATTTACTTTTTCTGAACGTAACGTCTCATTTTGCTTTCCATGCCCACCTCAAACGTTTATTTGATCTTCTCTCACTTACCAGCTACTACGAGAGAGCTGGTAAGTTTTTCGCTCCACAATTTCTTTAGTCCACGCCCTAGTTTCCTTATTGAATCCCAATCTCATCTCCCTATCATGAAGTCTTTCCAAATTTTTTCTCCCAACTGCCACTACCATTTACAAATCAATAAATGACTACAATGCCAAGAATTTTGTCATAAAGTTGGTTTCGTTCCAACTATCCACTCTTGGGCTTTTTTTCTTCCAATCTAAATGTAAACTGCCCTTACTGTCTTCCTCGTGATTTAACAACTGCATTCATGCCAGAACGCATTGTGAACGTCATTAAGCCTTACGGACGAGCTACCATTCCATTAACTGAACTACTTTCATCTAACTCGCCTCAAAATCGAGTTGCATCCATTCCAGTCATCGTGAGGTCTAATTCTCTTTTTTATATAAAATTTGAAATTGCTTGTAACTTTCCTTCTGGTCCGTGGGCTTCCTTTCTAGTACAGTCTTCCTCGTGCTTTAACGACTGCACGCGTCTCAGGGCGTACTCTGGACTTTATTCAATGGGTAATTCTACAACTAGTCCAGCTTCTAGTCTATTAGAGATAGGAAATAATTTTTTAGTGTCAGCTCCTCAGATTCACCTCGTTTTTAGCAATCAAGTCTGAGCACAAAAATGGCGCAACGAATGACTTTTGGCTTATTTTCGAATTCCAACGCCCAAAGGTGCGAGTTCGTCCGAATGAAGGGCCCTCAAGGTAAAGGCCACGCAGAGATGGCGGTTACGAAGCCGAAAGGTTCTGGAGCGGAAACGCCGTCGTCAGAGCCTGGTTATTGTGTAACCGACATGTGGGATTCCGATTGGGACGAAGATGCGGACGATTTTTTCATGTATAGACACCAGAGGAGATTGAGCGATCCCAGTTCGAATTTGAACAATTTCGTGCGCGGTAGTTGGAAATCTAAACTCGATATGAAGTCGAGATCCGAAAACGAAGGCTTGGACTGCATCGATAATGGTATTAGCGAAATTGAAGCTGGTGACGTGCGCGACGGTAAGCTTAAATTAATTTTTTAATTTGGTAGTCATTTTTATTTTCGGGCAGTATTTGGTGCAAGAAGCAGGACTGGAATTTATAATTTGTTCCGTTTACGATTAGAGTAGAATCTTATCTTTTTTTAGTAATTTTATGATTAATGTTAATATTTTGGTTGTAGCTTCTGGTCCTGCTTCTGTGTCTAAAGCTGGTTGCTGCTACTGTTTTAAAAGAAAGAAGCGAGACTCGATTGCACTTTCTGATATGTATTGTCGTACGTGCGCATCTCACGACGTGTGTGCCGAAAGAGCGCCGCTGGGCCCTTTAAACGATCAGTGTTCGTGTACAAATGTGCAGAGCTTACTGAACGAATCCGAGTACGAAATTGGGAAGGAACGGCCTAACCAGAAAAAGAGTCGCGATCACCAAGACAACTCAAATTCGACCGAATTCGAGTTTGCAAACGACGCCATAAGCTTAAATGGCGACGCTATTAACGAAGAAAGGCCGCCGAGTAGGACCTCCATTAATAGTGGTTGTATTAAAGAGACTACGTTTACCGAAAATCCTTACATTAATGTGAATGGAAAAGAAGAGCTACCTTGTGCAGAAGAAATGTGTAAATATCCCATATCAGATGACGTATCAAGTGTAACTAATAAGGAAGTCGATGTATCTAATACTAAACTTATCAATAATTATAATATCAATTCGAATGAAAAGAAATTGCCCAATTTTGATTCGAACGATAATAAGTTAGTTAATAACAAGTTGCATAGTTGTACTTTACCTAAACAAAAAGTTAGGGATAGAGGTTCGTGTAAGCCTTTAGCGGCGCCTCCACATAGAATAACACCAGATGGAACTCACATATTTTACTGGTGCGATTTTCCTAAAAAATCAGGTAAATTTGGGCCCCTTCCTCATCTTTTTGTTCAACAACTCAAATCCCTTCCTTCCCAATAATTCCATATGGTGATTTGTTCGTTTTTACTCGTAGAACTCGACGATGGCGCGTACAACCCACTATGGACGATGAGGGGATTCACCCAAACTTTTCACTTTTGGAAAGAGAATAAACGCGCCCAATCTGCACCACTCAACGCTTTTCTCACCTACGTGACTTTGCCTTGGTGGAGTATTGCCAAAGGTGAGTTTGTCGTCCTAACTTCGAGATTTTCCGTTCGGGTCAAGCCAAAAGGCGCGTCCGATAATTTTGGTTTCATACGAACGGGGAGTTTTGCGTTTAGAGCGTTCCTGAGCCCGTATAGAGTCACTAGGCACACGATGGTGCTGGATCTGGACCCCTCTAGAGCTGAAATAATTCTTGTTTTGTTGCAGATATTCTAGATCATCGAGAAAGCCCAATTTTAACCTTTTAGTGACCAATCTAATTAAGTTCCCGATTATTTTTGGATGTTAGGCAAAATTTATGCAGTAGAAAGTAACGGAAAAAAAGTTTTTAGCAGTTCAAGTTAGTTTTAATGCCATATTGTGGACTGTGATAATATTTTTTAATGTTCTTGTTTGTGTATATTGTTTGAAATAAAGTAATATATTGAAGAAAAGGAGGAAATGGTGTTAATTCTTGAACTCTTTTAACTATAAGGTCATCTTTGTTGCCCTTCACGTGATAACACGATAAAATTGATGCTCTTAATACATTAATAAGTACATCATTAAATTTAATTTGCTCTTATTTTGTAAATTTTGTGGAAGCAGAATGTTTAAGTTTTTCATCTTCTTCTCTTTATTATTTTATTCTTCCATTGGTTGTAGACGTGAGCCGAGTGTTTATCATTCTCGCGTTTCAAGAATAACTGGTGATAATGGATACAAAATCAAGTTACAGGACGATATTCAAAAATACGTCCCTGGAGAAATTTATACAGGTGGGTTAATTTAACTTTAAACGTAATTTCAAGCTTGACCTTGCCGATGAGACTATTTGACCAAGCGACCACGATCTGAATTTTTTCAATTAGCTATTTTAATTTCCAGTGACGTAATCGTGGAAATGCACGCATTGCCAACTGCTTTCAGCTGGTTTTAAAGCATCAATTACGATTAATTCCATATCAGTGTTTTATCTTTTTTTTTCACTTCCCACATCCGTCTATCCCAAAATTACACTCTTAAATTACCACATATTACGCGCTCTCTCCCCAAGACATGATGACTTACACTGACTTACAGCCAGAACCCTCAGCGGCGATGAGCGAGATGGGAGATCCCTCAGTTCGCAACAACTTACAAAATATTGAAAAAAGTGAAGGTTGCAAGTTGCAAGCCTGCACTGCCCAACTGCGTCCCGGTTGAGCTCATTTAGGGCACTATTCTATGCAGGGCAAACTCCATCTTGCCGGTGTGAAACGTTTGATTTCATAAAATCTGAAAAAGTAAAAGCCACAAGCCACTGGAAGAACCATCTTCCAAAAGGGGATGGACTGGACGGTCGGAAAGGCTTGAGACTAGTCCCGAACAAAATAGAAGTCACCCACGTAGTAAGACAGAAGGAAGTGAGTAAAGTCTCCTTCAGGTAGAAGAGCATGGAGGTCGTGCCAAAATAGATCTTGGCAATGATGAGAATGACTTTATACGATTTGTAACGCATATGTGAAGAGAGTGAACGAGGAAGCTTTAGCAGCCTCCCCTACAATGCAGAAGAAGACTATTAGCTTCTGTTAACTGTTATTCTCTTCTACACTGGATGGTATCGGTTGGCATTTCTTGCATTCGACTGCTTGCAGACGAAGATTAGAGCAAGAGACGCTCCAGTTGTCAGTCAAAGTGGATATCAAGGAAACACAACCAGACCTGACTACAACCCTATAACTGGCCATAGCTACTACGGAGATTATTTGGAGAGGAAAAGACTTTGACGATTGACTCCTCCGCAAGGCGCCGGGGACCATAGTACAAAATATTCTAGTAAGTACGTCCACAGAGGAGAAAAGCGGCCGAGGCAAAAGGCATACTGCATGGAGACTCCAAAATGCCATATGATGGGAGAACAAAGTAGGGGACTGACACCACCCATTCGAGTGTCATAATAAGTGTTCATTTCTTTAGTCAAAAATACGTATTTACTAAACCTAATATATACAATACCGAACATGGATTTAAATATTCTTATTAATCTTCTAAATCTAAACTTTGATTTAATAGAGTCATAACGTCCAATTTAAACTTTCTCTTCTTAGCTTCTGGCAATTTTTCTACATCGGGAATTAAACTTTTGAAAAACGTCAAAGTCGCATTTTCGTCTTGATCTGCTATTTTAGTTCTCGACTTAAAAAATTCAATTATAGGCTCCTCCATCTTGCGGGCAACAGTTTCATTTACTACTTCATCTCTAGATTCTAACAATGCAACCATAGGCTCTTCCACCTTATCGGTAGAAGTTCGACCCGCTGCCTCATTTCTTTCTAAAAATACACCCATGGACTCTGTCTCCTTATCGGAAACAGTTTGACAAGCTGCGTCACTTCCTACTTTTAAAAACGCACTCCTCTTGTCGGCACGAGTTCGGCGTGCCGCATCAGTTCTCGATTTTAAAAACGCACTCATGGGCTCAGCCACCTTGTGCGCGACAGTTCGTCCGGCTGCTTCAGTTGCAGATTCTAAAAATGCAATCATAGGCTCGGCCACCTTGTCGTCGGCCGCAGTTTGACCTGCTACCTCAGTTATCGATTCTAAAAACGCAACCATAGGCTCCGCTATCTTGTCGGCGGCAGTTTGACATGCTGCCTCAATTTTTGACTTCAAATACGTAGCTACGGGCTCCGATACCTCGTCGGAGTCGGTGTTCACTTCTTGTTTAATTTGTACGTTGTGAGAATTTAAAAATAGAGTTAATGAAGAAGAGTCTTGAAAATCAATATCTTTGGCATCTGTTAACGAACTATTCGATTCTTCTGTTTCTTGCGTTTGTTCTTTCATCAGATGTAGTTGAGTTTCGTCGCCATTACTGCTACTAATTTTTCTATGAACGCCCACGAAATCTTTCAAGAACTCCATTGCGTCTGTGAGGTACCACTTTCTTCTTTTAGTTTTGGATCCTTCTCGTAAGATGCGATTGTACGAGTTTCTTAGGTTTACCCACTTGGCTTTACAGTCCCCAACTGTAAAAACAAAGAAAATTGAAAAAGTTTGTTTAAGTAATTTTGATTTGGATCCTCTACTATCTACTATTGCCAATACAATGCTCTGATGTTTTACTTCAATCCTTGCCTCAATTTAAACGAATGAAATGGACAATAAAACAGAGAAACCTTCCAAGCTTCACAGGTTCGTTTTGCATTTGCAGTGGCTTGAACAGGACCACTATTAATGAGGGAACGAAATGCAGATGTTTCTTGGATGCTGTAGAGGTCCCAAAGTGGAGCCTTAGAATAGTCACAAGTGAAAGAATATGAGAATCATGAGTCACCCCAATATCTACACTTCTTAGGTACAGGAGTGACACATTCAGGAAGAGGTTCAGTAGCGTGGCAGAAAAAATGCGCAAATCTATCAAGATATTTAATTGCCTACCTGTCATATCCATCTCTGCGGCAACTTCTTCCCACTGTCTTTCTAAGACGCTCCGATTACTGTAATCTCTCAGATGAAAATTGTATATGACTGGCCGCTTTTCGATGCAGAATAGTAATTTTTCAGCATCGTACTCCATCTGAAAATTATAAAGGTGAGAAAGGAATAATAAGTTACGGTAAATTTTTTTAAGTACTTGAAGCCTTTAGGAAACTAAAGCTAGATCGAGTCCCCAAGTGTTATCTGTTCTAAATAATCACAAAACCAATAGAGTTATAAGACTGAAATTTTACGTGGAGAGCGTATATAGAGCGTTTGAGGTCAAGCGCTCCACGCTTATACGTTAATACTGTGGTTTCTTGTATGGGCTTAAAACCTGGGAGGCAGAATTTGTAGGAAATTTAATGCACTTTATTTTTGAATAAGAACATTTTTCTCTAAAAGTGCGTAATTTTCCCGTTATAAGCGATAAACTAAAAAACAGTTTTTTGTCTGATATTAGATTTCTTGAGAAACTTTAAGAGGCGTCCCTGGTGAAAACATGTGGTCAGTTTTCTAATTTTACGGTTATTTTTGCTGTACATTTAAATTTCAACGATAAACCTTTCGAACTCTTAAAGCTTTTTAATTTTATCAAGACGTGGCAGCATATTCTTACAATCCCTGCGTCTTTCCCCGTATACAAATATTCGCATTACATTTATTCCTATTACATTATTCCTCTAGTTTAGATTACTTACTCTATGCTACTAGTAATTAGATTTTATTTCAAAAATGTCACGAGTTATCCGAAAAAATCTATGAAAAATTTGGTAAAATCAATCTTTTAAGAAAACCTTGTTATTAACTAATGGAAATTGCGTGAATTTTATACTTTAATATAAAAAATAATTTGGCTTACCCTTCTTTCCCATCGTTTTCGCAAGTTAGCGATATTACCCTTTTGTTTCTTTCTACTGCTGAGAGTTCTTCCGTCTGTATTTCTTTTCGCTTTCGCCATTCTGAAGTTGATAGTGTTATAAGTACACAAAATTACAAATAATTCAAAATCGACTTCTCACAAAACAATCTATAAGAAGACTGGTGGTTTTGAATGATTTATAATATTTAGGTAGAAACTTTTAAAAAGTAGTACCTACTCGTTGTGTGAACAATACCTGTCATACATCTGCCGGGGCTTAAAAGTTGACCATTTTAACCACTGTAAAGTAAGTTTGATAAATAGAGATGGTGTGTAAAAAAAGATAGAGTGTATTTCAATACGAAATTTATGGCAAATCGTTTTGGCAAGATTACGCGTTTATTAATAAAGCTATTGCAATGAAATTTTTTTAAATCGAAGTGAAATATAAAAATCTACAATTCCTCCAAAGGAAATTTTGAAAAAGTGACATTAGTAGAAATATAATAATTTTTTGAATTTCTTAAAAATCACATACCTATATCTTTATTAAATGTTTTTAAGCATTAAAAATTCCAATTTTCAAAAATCCTCCGGTGGAAATGTAAAGCATTACATAATACGCCTACTGTATAAATTTTGTTTAAAAAAATTTAAAACTAACTGAGATATGCTGCCAAAAAGATACATTAACAACTCCATAAGAAATATGTCTAAAGAGCCCACTTAACGTGCTCTAGCACCTAAACCGTTCGTTTGAGGAAAAAAGCATAAGCAATGCAATTTGTAGACAACTAGATGTAGTTAATTTCTATACAGATACATGTTTCTCAAGAAGTGCGTGGTTTGCCAGTTATAAGCGACAAACTAAAAAACAGTTCTTTTGGTTGATTTTGGAATGTTTGTTAAACTTTAACGCGCTCTAGCGCCTAAACCGTTCGTCTGAAGAAAAACACATAAGAAATATAATTTGTAGACAACTAGATGTAGTTAATTTCTATATAGATGCAGTTTTCTCAAGAAGTGCGTGGTTTGCCAGTTATAAGCGACAAACTAAAAAACAGTTCTTTTCGTTGATTTTGGAATTTTTATCAAACTTTAACGCGCTCTAGCGTTTAAACCGTTCGCCTGAAGAAAAAAACATAAGAAATATAATTTGTAGAAAACTAGATGTGGATTATTTCTATACAGAAGCAGTTTTCTCAAAAAGTGCGTGGTTTGCGAGTTATAAGCGATAAACTAAAAAACAGCTCTTTTTGGCTAATATTGGAATTTTTGTCAAACTTTAACGCGCTCTAGCGCCTAAACCGTTCGTCTGAAGAAAAAAACATATTCAATATAATTTGTAGAAAACTAGATGTAGTTTATTTTTATACAGAAGCACTTTTCTCAAAAAGTGCGTAGTTTTCAAGTTATACGCAAAAATCTGAAAAAAGAAAAATTCCATTTTCTTCGAGCCACTACCAATTGCACTGTTATTTCTGTTAATTTGACTATGCAGCAAATAAAATCTTAGTTACTACTGTATTCTATAAAATTACGACACTCTTTTTCTATAATAAATCATAAATTTATTACAATTTCATTTCTCCATTTGATTAAATTTCCAATATTTCCTCTATTTCTTTTAGTACTAGATAGTCTTTTTTTTGAAGCGTTTCCATTTAAACAGTACCTACTAAAACTAAACACAACACTTGCCCAAATTGACTGAAACCGTGGTTTTGGAATAAATGTGCTTACGCGCATGTATTAAACTCGACCATCTGTAAAATAATATACAGGATGTTTGGGACTTCATTACGAAGGGTTAAAGGAAGTGATAGAATAGTAGGTCGTTTAGATCATAATGTTCCAAATATTTGTATCATTATGTAAAGTGTCACCGTTTTCGAGATATAAATGTGAATCGTTTAATGATTTTCTGAATATTAGTACATCAATGATTCTTAAAGAATCGCAAAAGTAATCGTATCACCTCCTTTAATTGAGGCATCGACCTCCCATTCTCCCAAACACCCTGTATCTATAGGTTAATAAATATTCTCCACGTAAAATTTAAGCGTTATTATAGCTCTATTGGTTTTGTGATTAGAACAGAGGAATAATGTACGGAACACTCCATAAAAAAGTAAATGCGTGGACCCGATATGATATAACATAGACCCCTCTCAATCAGCAGTGACCTAAAACTTGTTTGCACAAATAAAATTTAAATGTAGTAGGTACCTTTGGTAAATATAATCGAATTAATTCTTACCTTTTAAGTCCCACGTAGAGTAAAAACACAAAATTCCAAGCTTAGTGGTTAAAAAATGTTTACAATGCACAATGCAACACAACACCAAAACAGACGCAAACGTATTGTTCGAAACAAACAAAGTGTCTGCTTCGAACAGTCTCGGTCACGGTCGGTCGTTTGCGTCTACGACTGTGCGTAGCATCAAACTACTACTCCTTGCCCGTGCAGGCGCTTCCGTTTCGTCTGCTATTTGCTACAATGTGGTTTCGGATAACGGTAGAATGAACTCTTAAAAAATTCCAAGAAACAATGCGACACAAAACAGCTTCGAGCGGTTTGAAACAAACCGTTTGCTTACATCAGACGATTCTAGACGTATCAACTGTCAAAGCGAGATCAAAAGTAGAAGCTAATAATATTACTATAATTGGATAATTTCCAATAACTTACGAGCACGAACGTGATAGGTCAAACTTGACCGTCTAACTCGAAGGTTCAAACTGTGACTTTGTGACTTTATTCTCAATACTCAATACCCAATACTTCGCTTTATTTAGAAGTCGCAACAGTTGGCCTTGGTAAACAATTAAAAATTGGAAATAGATGGAGGTGCGGTCGTGGAGGAGTGGAGGAACTGAGAACAGAATTCCAGTTAATCTCGACTTAAACTTAACTTCAATAATTATGACTTGGGTATAACTGAAGATAAGAACTCGAATCTTCCAAAAGCTTTTGGGGTAATATGCTTAGCTTTTCCACACATTCCGACCCTAAACTACCAGAAATAGTCCGTCCAAAATCCAAAAATCCGACTTTAGAACGACATTTTTCGGAAAGTTTTGACCCAAACTGAAAGGACAAACCCCACTGTATAAAAAATTTGACAGTGGATCAGATACGTCATTACACCCTTTCTGTCATTTAAAACGTAGTGTAGACATGACTCCCACCTCCCGTCTCCTGTTCAGGAGTTCGAGTGGCTCGAATGCTGAAGAGCTCCTCAAAACTCGTTCTCATTCTCTCTAAAGCACATCATCAACTCATGTAGTATACATAGGCTGTTTTCGACGAGCCACCCTGTATAATTACAATATCTTTATTTTAACTTATTCGTGATTTAACAATTTCAGTTTCCGTTATGGGATCAAGAACGTTCGATAAAGTCCAACACTTTCGTCGGTTCACGTTAAATATCGAATCTTTAAACGACGAAGGCAGCATTTTGCCGCAAAAAGTAGGAACTTTCCAACTCTTCGGCGATAATTTATCAAAATTTAACGAAGATTGCGTTAACACAATTTCAGAAACTAATAACTTACCAAAAACCGAAGTATCGTTTTTATGGACAGCACCGCGTGTTGGCTCCGGATGCGTGACTTTCAAGTAACAAACATTGAATTTTTTAAAAATGAAATAACAACACTTTAAATTTAGAGCCATGGTTTTAGAAGACTCGAATCATTGGTTCGCAGACGACGGCGAATTAAGTCGAACGGTTTGTGAGTTAACCGACGCCGATAAAAAATTCAGCGACGACGATTGTTGCGCTTGCGACGAAGCAAAATATAACGTAAACAACTTTGTCTTCAACCAACAGAAAACCTAAACCTTACACTTACAGGTCATTTTTGAAGGAATCTGGTCGAGCAAAACCCATCCGAGAGACTTCCCATTCTCACTGTGGTTGACTCACTTTTCAGACGTAATCGGTGCTTCTCACGAGCGCAATTTTAGTTTTTGGGGCGAAGGGCACATCGCAACGGAAGGGTTTAGAAGTTTGGCCGAATGGGGTTCCGTTAGACTTTTAGAAAGTGAGCTTAAGGCTCAGAGTAAGTATATGAGGACTATCGTGAAGGCTGCTGGACTTTGGCATCCGAACGTTAACACAAACACCTCCGCTAATTTTAGAGTGGATCGCAAACACCATTTAGTTTCTTTAGCTTCGATGCTTGGTAAGTTGCCTAAAAACTTCGGAAAACCCTTGAAAAGCGTGGTAAAATTTAGGTCCGTCGCCCGATTGGGTGGTTGGAGTAAACGGGTTGAATTTGTGTCTGAAAAACTGCACGTGGATGGAGAACTTGATTGTCGACTTGTTTCCATGGGACGCAGGTACCGACAGTGGGATAACTTACATGGTGAGTTGCTTTTTGTGGAGAGGCGGAGTTAAAATGTTTGCTAAAAATGTTTCAGTCCCCCAATTCCGAGACTAAACCAAGAGAACGTATGTATAGAATCACCACTAGGTATCCAGAAGATCCAAGAGCTCCATTTTACGACCCGACAAAAGAAGAAATGCCGGCCTTGGCTCGCTTTTATTTCACGCGAGAAAAGGTTTACCAAAGAGGCTGTGATGAAAGTTTTTTGACAGCTCAGCTAGACGTAAGCGAAAATAACGAAGATACAAGCAGACGTGAGTTGTTTTAAACGCCAATTGCTCAATTTAATTGGGTTCGTTTTTGTGCAGCCGAATGTGGTGTAACTGACTACAACGAATGGACCTCTTGTTCGGTAACTTGCGGTAAGGGTTTGAGGATGAGAAGTAGAAGCTACCTAATGCAGCAAAAAGCGGAAATGTTTCAATGTAGCAGACAGTTAATTTCCAAAGAAATGTGCGTCGCCGATGTACCAGAGTGCGAAAGGTTGTAATTTGGTGAGCTACCCCTATTGCGAGTGAGTTTAATAACTTTTTGCAGAAATCAAGAAGAGGAGGAATCCGAAGAAAAAATTGAGTCGACAGAAGGAATTTGTGCTACATCAGAATGGACCCCATGGTCCGAATGCTCCGTTCCTTGTGGTGTCGGTTTCAATTCAAGAAATAGGCACTTTATCGACCGCATGGGTAGGAAAAAGTGCCCTCACGTTACCATTTGTAAGTGTTTACGTTCTCGTAAAGATTTTTGTATTAACTTCATTTTATAAGATGAAAGAGAAAAGTGCATGGGACCACCGTGTGGTCCTGACCAAATCGAAGAGGTCAATCCAATGTGTCCAGTAACTGAATGGAGCGATTGGAGTCCATGTAGCGCCTCATGCGGTAGAGGTGTTAAGCTACGAACGAGACTTTTATTGGTCGAACCTGGACTACAAGAAAAATGCAGCTCGATGGTTGAACTTCTGCAACAGAGGCCTTGTATGGATACAGAAGACTGCACCTTCGATATGGCAACCGCAAAAGGTAACGTCAAACGTCATCGCAATTTCCATTCCATACGCCTATATACCCATTCTATTCTATGCAATTTGGAACACCCAGAGTCAGTAGATATAGATAGTACTGTATGCCTTTGAACCGACAGGGCAGACATGTCTTATTCATATCGCACCTCATAAGTAAACAGTAGTAAAGAGCGATTAACTCGTAAAAAACTGGATTAAAGTGGCGGCGCTTTCTATATCTACTGGCTTTGAGAACACCCTGTATACTGTGTCACCTACCTGAATAGAAGGCAATAGCAAATTACAGACGCCTACTAACATTTAAGTATCTCATTTTAGAGGTGTGCATGCAGGAAAGTGTGCAAGGACCGTGCAGAGGACGTTTCAACCGTTGGTACTTTGAGCCAAGCAAACTAATGTGCGTTCCATTCGTTTACGGCGGTTGTAGAGGAAATAGAAATAACTTCCTAACAACCGAAGAATGTAACGAAAGTTGCAAAGTTGTCAGAGGTAAAAATTGCCTGCATTACAACATGACATGTAACTCAATTTAACGCATTTTCAGACGCCCTTTTAGGTAACTCGAACGCAAATGCGCCCAACGTGCCACTTTCGAGGCCACCTGCAGCAGTTTTGGCTTCGTCACAACCGGTGGATTGTGTGGCATCCGAATGGACTCAATGGTCTCAATGTAGTGCAACTTGCGGTGGTGCGGGTTTTACACAAAAGTACAGAAGTATCTTGACACCGGCTCAAAACGGCGGAAGAGCCTGTCCAAAACGTTTGGAAAAGAGGAGAAGATGCAATAACGTTCCATGTTATTAATAAATAATCATACAATTTTTATTTAATCATTAATGCTAATTAAAATAGATATAAAATTACAATTCAATTTATCTAACGATTATAAAAGAAATTACGATAAACTATTTGTTGACTTTTCATTTTTGGAACCTTCTCGGCTTTGGTTGTCTTCTATGACTTCATTGTTTGTTGTTTCACTTTCTAAATTCGTATCATTGCTAATTTGACTTGTTTCGTCCTCTTCTGGTGCTGAAATGACATTTCCAACGTTGTCATTCTGATAAACGGAAACTTCTTCTGCACTTTTGTTTTGAAGCAATACTCTAACGATGAACTCTTGTTTGCTCAAATTACTCCTACTCGAATTAGTTTCATTTAATTTACTATTATAATCCGGATACTTATCGATCCTATCCAAGATTGATTGAGGTTTAAGTCTTTTAATTTTTCTCTTTTTACCAGGATGTTGTTCTCTTATATGATTGCCACATAATTGTTTCGTTAAAAAATATTTATCACAATAAATACACGGAAATGAATGTATTAAGTGCTCATCTAAATGTTGTTCGTACAATTTCTTATTTCTAAACTCTTGAAAACAGTATATGCAATATGATAAAAAATTTTGGTAATGCTTCTGCTGGTGTCGTTCCAAATGTTCCCTGAAATCAAACAGATTGATTGTAATTAAAGTCGAGACGATTAAAATATTAAAAACGTACTTTTACACGTTGCAAAGTGTAAGAATGCCAATTTAGGTGACTAATAGTATGTGTATGAGTCAATTATTTATCAACAAAAATGGTAGTAGTACAGTAAGATTGGGTTTTAAAGCAGTAAAAATTACGAATAGCACTAAAATTTGCACGTACAAAAAGGAAAATGTTTTTTTGCCGATTATTTTCAAAAATAGAGGTTTTATCGAAAAATGTCATCAAGCCCTTTTCAAAACTTATGAAATTCTCTTTAATTTGGTTTATTTTTTATTTCTATAAAACAACAATTGGCCGAGATAAACGATTTTTAAAATACGATCTCTTTTAACTTTTTTCAAAACCGCGTTGCTTTCTGATTTATGTAGGTTTTTGGGCCGTAACTCAACTTATTTTGATTCTGCAATGATGCAAAGAACACTAAATTAATGAAAATTCAATAATCTTTCTTCTTTATACGAGGCGTTTTTACGTACAACCCTTTATTTTCAAAAAAATTAAGAAAATATAGCGTTAAAGTATGGGGGTGAAAAAGACATATTTTCAAAAAATTCTATCTCTGCCAATTTTTTTCGTACAGAAATAAAAAGTGGGTCACAGGAAAGGAAATTTTATAAGCTTCAAAATGTTTCTGATGCAATTTTTCGAAAAAACTGTAATTCTGTAGTCATTTGCCAAAAATCAATCTCCACCTACCTTGACCTTGAAAGTTTTGTGTACGTTGCTCGCGTTTAGAACTGTACCCTGTACAACCTACCCTTAAACAATTTATTACTACAATAATACTTACTGGCTCAAATAGTTATAATTACACTGCTCACACGAGAATCGTGCAGTTTCGTTATGCTGAGACTCAATATGTTCCGTTATAACCTCCAAACTCATGGAAGTCTCTCCACATAAATGATACGGGCACTCGTAAATTAACTTTTGATACTCGTTGATAAGCTTATCCCTCAACTCTTTAGCAAAACGTGTCTTAATCACCTGCCCATTATTCGGATTAAACTCGAACAGTTCTTCGTTCAACTCGTCTTCATTTTCAATGTACTGAGTGATGTAAGCCCACGCAAATTCGCTCAACGAATCATTTTGCGTCAACAAGTCGCCGAATATACGCTGTATTTGTAGTTGTTCCGCTTGTTTTTGTAATTGTTGTCGTCTGCTCGATACGGTTGATTTCGATGCTCTACTAACGGCATGTGAGCGTGTCGATACCGAGTACGGTGTTGAACGGGCATTACTCCTACTGCTTTTACAGCCTTTACGTTTGGTCCATCTGTGGCCCCTTCTTCTACGTTTAAAATTAGCTTTGAGAACCTCTCGATCTAAATCGGGCAGCGAGTCAAGATCGCTTCTGTATTTTCTACTAGCCTCCTCTATATCCGTCTCCGATCTTTGATCGTACGCTACAGAGCTCATTGGAATTAGTAAGCTACTTGGAGAAGATGATTCGTTTAAGTCTTCGTACGAGTAAGTTGGAGTTAACCTCAAATCCCATACTTTCGATAAGTTTAACGTCTTTTTACTTGTTCTATCTGTGGCCTCTCTATTCGATGCGTGCTCTAATATAATTTCGTAAATTTGTTTCTTTAATTTGGCTATGTTTTCGAGCACTCTCATGCACATCGTGCATACGAGGTCTTCGTTTTGTAGGTGTTCTTCGATCTTAAACAAGTTTTTAAAATAAAAGTCTAATGAGCTAACGATTACTTACCACACTTCCGCATAATTCTAAAATATCGTCTTTAGCACTATTGTGACCGTTTTTGTAACAAATGTTGATGAAATCTTTGTCGCCCTTTTTACATAACATACAACTATATGCTTGCATTTTATTTCAAAAGAACATTGGCGAAAACGCTTAAACAATTAAAACACTTATATCGACAACGATTTACTAGAAACTCACTAAAATTGCCATAAAACGATACAACGTAATTTGTTTACAATACAATACAAAACTTTAAAAAGAGAAAAGCGATGTTGAATGACGAATGTCAAATGTCAAAACTTACACAGCGGTTTTTATTTAAAAACTGCGAAAATTCCACTAAATTGTGGTTAATAACATCGGCGTAACCAGCTACTGAACTGAGCTAATTTAAATAATCTTATCGTTCTAAGCTAACAACTAGCTAATCACTGGTAGTTAAACGTCAAAAAAAATAAAAGTGAGGTTATGTTATTTTGAAAAATTACAAAAATGGTGAAAATAGGCTTGCAAATTAAAGCAAATTTAGAACACATAGCCGAATTGTACACGTCTCACCCTAAGTTCAACTTTTGTTTGAAAATTAAGTGTTTGAATTGTGGCGAAGTTTCCGACAAGTGGCACGATATATCGGAAGAAGATAATATTAGCGCAAAAGCGCAGAATAAGTATCAGAATAATTTTATAGCCAAATGTAAGCTGTGCGCGAGAGAAAATTCGTTGGATATTATTGAAAATAGCAACGGTAAGTGGCTAAAACTTGTCTAATGGGTGTTCAAATTTATTTGTAGGAAGACTTCTGGGTGAAGACGAAGGTAGATTTAAAACTATAGTTACATTCGACTGTCGTGGCATGGAACCGATTGACTTTTCGCCTTCTACTGGTTGGATTGTTAAAGTCGAAGGGAGTCCGACTACATATCGCAACGTGGACTTAAGCGAAAAGGAGTGGGTCGAGTATGACGACCATATTAAAGAGTCGGTCGGCATTTACGAACTAGAGCATCAGTTTGTTAAAGTTAAATAATTTATTTTAGTTACAGTTACATACATTTGTGTAAACTTCGATTTAAAACCAACATTAAATAAATTAGAAAAAAAGTGGAATGCGTTTTTCGACACGTAAAGTGATAGAAAGTTTTACAGATCATTTACAAACAATCACGTTTAAAAAATAAACTATCCATTATACGGTTAGTCGGACAAAAGCTAAACACCTACGATAATTTTATAATTGACTCGAGATTATGCTAGTAGAAAAATAAAAGCCTCTCCTGGTGGCTAGCGCTTAACAAGTGCCATCCTCGTTTGATGCTCAAGTATTGCACTACGGCACGTATGCATATAATTAAACCTAAAACAAACAAAGTTTGATGTTAAGAAACAAGACCGGAACAGTTACTTACCGAACACCATGACTAACCACCACAACCAGCCATTTTCTCTCGAACCAAAGTCGGTGGAATGTTTAACAATTAAAGTCCACTTGGCTAACGACAAACCAAAACCTGATAAAGCACCATAACGGGCGGCAATTGTGTTGCAAAAACAGGTCACGAGTAAAAATCCGATCCAATTGAATATAAAAGCCACAAAAAAGGCAGTATAAAACATGAAATCAGTTCCCAAAAGCGTAGTGTCGACGTCGTCGCCTCCTTCGGCGTCGATCGACAAAAGCTGCCCCAAAGTGCGAGTTTCTCTTATCTAAAAAATATTCGTCGTTAACTAAAGCCAAAGCAAAAAACCAAATATGTTACTCGAGGAATTTCCGGGTGTGGTAAACCGGCCGCTTGTGCTTCTCGGCTCTTTTCTCTCTGCACCTCCTCGTAGGTTGGCAATTTTGTTGCGATTTCATAAGACGGTGGTGCCATGAAGTCGGGCTTTGGCGGCGGAATGTCATCGCCACTTGTACATGGCAAGAATGTCGTTGTATTTGTCACCGAAACGTGAGGTTGTCCCTTAAATTGAAAATTTTAAAAGTGTTTACGACGACCTCTCGTGTTTACATACAGTTTCTGTTTCGTAGCGAATTTCGGCATTTGGACGAGTTGCTGGTATTCCGTCCATTTTTGATTAGTAAAAAAATAACTTATCGATAATCGTCGACTTTTACAATGTTCTCATATTTCGTCACAGTTTATTTTCTACAATTACCAGATGTTATCAATATTTTGTACGTTTACACATGAATTTCGTTTAGTTCTACGTCTTGTAGCAGCGGCGTGCGAAATACACCAAAAGTGTTTAAACACGGCGCACACGAGGACAAACACTAGACTATACCAGCATTTTTATCGACGCACTTTATGAAACTCGCACGCCGAATAGGCAAAGCGTCGCTACATTAATAATTAAAACTAAATTGAACGCTTTTACAACTACCCGCCTCTGATTGATTTTTTTTTCAGTTGTGTAAAACCAGCAGTACTGTCACAGATGACAGCTACTAACAGTTGTTGTCAATTGTTGGTTTGCGCGAGCGTCACTAGCGGCGCTAGCGTCGTAATTTACTTTTTTTAATGGCAAGCAACAGTTAACCGTCGAATGTCGTAACGTGCGTACACGTCGAACTTTGATAAATCGCGTGTCGAAACCCCTCATGCAAATATACGTTTTTAAATAAATAAAAAGTTGTTTGGTTAATTTATAATTTATTAGTTTAAGTTTTACTCGTTCGAACAATTTGTGTTCGTTTTAAATGTAGCGAAAATCAAGGATTACTGCACTGTTGGACAACTTTTAAAGTGAGTTTTTTTTGAAAATTTTAAAGATTTACTTACAATTTACCAAAATGTCAAGGTCGTCGGACGTTGTAAGTAATTTTTATTTAGTTTAGGCGCTCTTTTAATAAAGTAAATAAAGAAATAGAGTGCATTTTTCAATGTTTTGTTGCTGTCAAAAGTTGCAAACAAAAGAATAACAAACTTTGTTGTAAAGTTATTTACCATTGGCGTACCCTTTTCTAAGGGTCTTTTTTAAAGCCGGGGCGCACGTTTTTTTTAAATAGGTGACTCGAGGTTAAAATGTTGAAATATTAACGAAATGGTCAATTTAAAAGATATGAATCTTTTAAAAAATTAAAATGGAAGTAGGCACATGCACCGTTAAATTTACAAATATAGAAACGTAAACTATTATGAATATATTACGCTTTTGATTTCTTTAAATGGACAACAAATGCACTCCTTCATCTCTTATTAACGGCATTATAATTTTAAATTAGTTATTTAATTACCTAATATGGACTAATATCGACATAAATCGTATTTTGTTTTAATTCTTGCATAATTTCGTACATAAATTTATAACTCGAGACATCTCAAATACCACCTTTTATTTATTGTTTAAATTTCCCTCCCACGGGTAGGTACGCGTTTCATTTATTTGATTAAGTGTTTTCGAGCCGCCATCTTAAAACGCAATGTCTTCCCCAAGTTTAATATTTTTTTCGCAATTAAAAGCGCGTTAATTTCCCAATTTTAATTAATAACGGGATCGAGGCACTTAATAGAACGAGTTAACAATTTTTTTAATGTAATTTCGAACTGATAAACTCGATTTGATTTCTTTTAACTTGCTCTGTTGATTTTTGTGCTCTGCTTAATAATTTTCTTTGTACAATTTTCTAACATAAATTTTTTTTTTAATAATTAAAATTAATTTTATACTTATTGCCGTTGAATATTTTAATTTTTGTTAATTAAAATTCTTTCGAGTTTGTGCAGAAGCAACTTTTTTTTGGTTCGAGTAAAACGAAATAAATCGCATTTCCAACGAAATATTGCAAAAGTCAATTTATTTTACTTATTAGTTTTTGATGGCTTTGATGATTAGTTCGTTGTTAAAAATATTCGATGGAAAAGGAATGAAAATAGATCAACTTGACGTAATTAGTCTCTTTCAGACTTTGCAGAGTAAAGCCGCGTTTGCAGTAAATTGAAGTGGTAGAATTGGACCAATTGGACACGTAGATATTGAAAATGATTTACCTACTATAAAAAATATTGTCAACGATTATATTGGTAAAAAAGTTTTCAGAATTCTGTCTGTGTCTGTGGACGCTCTGACTTCTCGACGACACGTGAACAGAACCTCAAGGTATTGATAAAAATCTTAATGGGTCAAGTGTTTGGAGTGAGCCCCACTCAGAAATATCTCCGTCTCGTTCATTTTGTGTTAATTAACAATTTGTGTGCGTTTTACGCGTAAAAAGGCGAACAATGCGCAATCCCTCAACGCGTATACAATTCCGATAACGTTAATAAACTAAAAGTTACGGTTGGGAAAAAGTTTTTATCTCTTCTATTTGCACACAAAAATTTTAAGTACTGTGTAGTCTTTGAAGAATTTTTTTTCTTATTAAAAAGAGCAAATTTAAACTTTCTTTTTCCGAAAGCACATTGGGAAGTTTTTACGAATTTAATGTAATTTTTAGTCAGTTTAACTGCACGTGAAATTGCGATAATCTTATTTTACATTCTCATACGCATCCACACACGAAGGATAATTTGTTTTTACACCTTCATTATTACCGGTACGAGAAATCGCCAAAAACGGAAGAAAATGGGCAGTTTATTACAACTTAACCATCTTCGTCTTTTGTCCGTTTACTAGGGCTGGGAGAAAAAATCGATTAATCGATTATTCGATTTTCCAATTGATCGATTACTCGAGACAATCGATTTTTTTGAAACAATCGCCCATGCCTATCGTTGGCGCCCCAGGCCACTCTACAAAAAAATTGAAAGCACCCTGTACGATTCCAATATTTTACACGTTTACCTTAAAAGGCGCCTTTACGGACAACGAAGCAGATTCGAATACTGCAACGACGGCAATTTGCAAATAACTCGAAGCAAAAATTTTGCATAAATTACTGTAATAGAGTTGTTATTGAGCAATAGAAAAAATAGTTTTTTTATATAAAAAAATGCATTTTAAGGTACAATTAGTCATCACAATAAATATAACAACGTACATACTACACATACACGTATTGTTTGCTTTCACTCAATAAAGGAGATCATTTTCTTTTGATCCGAACGTGATGTGAAAGTTTTTTGTCCAATGATTGTTTTAGTTTGGACTTGTTATTATATAAAGAAAAAATTTGTAAACAATGAATTATTATAATTATGTAATCGTAATTGAGGTAAATTGTGGTGCATTATGCTATATCTAGTGTAATTTATTAAACGCTAAAGTGACTATAAAACGCAGTCTTTGCAGCAAGTGGCTCGATAGATAGAGAGCAACAAACTAAGCAGTGTACGGCGCACTCTATCGATAATCATCGTCTATTATTTACCTATAAGTACGTTAAAAATGAATTGTTTTACAATTAAAAAAAAGTTTCTAGATTAACTTACAAGCATCCACGATAATGGACAAAATGATCGAGAAGAACTTCTTTTCTGCTTATCTGTGCAGAAATTGTATTTCAATGGAACGCCAAAACGCAATGATTAATATGTATTGCGATTTCCATACATTTTCTTAGGAATGTTGAAGAATGTTTAGTGGTGGAAATGGCTTTTTAAACCTTCCACATTATGTGGAGAGTATTTTTAGTTACCGAGGTGTGTGGATAGAAATTTCAAGATACTTTTAGAATAGTCTCAAAGAAGTGATTAATGTATCACGACTCTTTTTGATCTCCCCTTTTGTTTTGAAAGAGTTCTCAGTATTGAGAGTAGTCTAACAATTGTTAATTTATTTGAAATTAGTGGAGAGAAAGTTCTAATTACTTTAGGGGTGTCTCAATGAAGCGGTTAATGTATCACGAGTCTTTTTGATCTTGTCTTTTGTTTCGAAAGAGTTTTGAGTGTTGGGAGTGGTCTTACAATTTGTTAATTTATTGGAAATTAGTGTAGAGAAAGTTCTAATTACTTTAGGGGTGTCTCAATGAAGCGGTTAATGTATCACGAGCCTTTTTGATCTCCCCTTTTGTTTTGAAAGAGTTCTCAGTATTGAGAGTAGTCTAACAATTGTTAATTTATTTGAAATTAGTGGAGAGAAAGTTCTAATTACTTTAGGGGTGTCTCAATGAAGCGGTTAATGTATCACGAGTCTTTTTGATCTTATCTTTTGTTTCGAAAGAGTTTTGAGTGTTGGGACTGGTCTTACAATTTGTTAATTTATTGGAAATTAGTGGAGAGAAAGTTCTAATTACTTTAGGGGTGTTTCAATGAAGCGGTTAATGTATCACGAGCCTCTTTGATCTTGTCTTTTGTTTCGAAAGAGTTTTGAGTGTTGGGAGTGGTCTTACAATTTGTTAATTTATTGGAAATTAGTGGAGAGAAATTTTTTAGTTACTTTAAGGGTGTCCCAATGAATCGATTAATGTAATATCACTAGCCTCTTTGATCTTGCCTTTTGTTTCGAAAGAGTTTTCAGTGTTGGGGGTGGTCTTACAATTTGTTAATTTATTTGAAATTAGTGGAGAGAAAGTTCTAATTACTTTAGGGGTGTCTCAATGAAGCGGTTAATGTATCACGAGTCTTTTTGATCTTGTCTTTTGTTTCGAAAGAGTTTTGAGTGTTGGGAGTGGTCTTACAATTTGTTAATTTATTGGAAATTAGTGGAGAGAAAGTTCTAATTACTTTAGGGGTGTCTCAATGAAGCGGTTAATGTATCACGAGCCTCTTTAATCTTGTCTTTTGTTTCGAAAGAGTTTTCAGTGTTGGGAGTGGTCTTACAATTTGTTAATTTATTGAAAATTAGTGGAGAGAAATTTTTGAGTTACTTTAGGGGTGTCCCAATGAAGTGATTAATGTATCTCGACTCTTTTTGATCTCCTCTTTTGTTTTTAAGGAGTTTAGGGGTCCCAATGAAGTGATTAATGTATCACGAGCCTTTTTGATCTTGCCTTTTGTTTCGAAAGAGTTTTCAGTGTTGGGAGTGGTCTTACAATTTGTTAATTTATTGGAAATTAGTGGAGAGAAAAACACAAGTTTATTAGATCTTAACTCTAAAATCTCAAAAGTTTGAAGATATCAGGTATGGCCAAGAAGAGAAAGAAAAACGATGTATCACAGGTCACAAGTCTCTTAAATCTCACCTTTCAATTCATTGTAATTTTCAATTTAAAAAATGAACTTACTATCTGCCATGGTGGAAATTTTGGAGAGAAATTGGTACTCAGTTCAGGGGTGTCCACAAGTGAAGTGATTAATAAATTGCAAACCCGAGAAGTTTGTTGATTGGAATGTTTTTACGCTTCTTCATTCTATTGAAAATTTGCAATTTTGAAGGTACCAGGGGTGTCCAAGAGAAGCGATAATCATCACCTTTCAATTTAGTGCAATTTTTAGTTTTGAGAATTAACTTACTATCTGCAGCATATTGGAAATTTGTGGAGAAAATTTTGTGCTTGGTTCAGGGGTGTCCAAAAATTACGTGAATAATAAGGAATTTTTCGAATGAACTAGATCTGCTAAATATTTTGCCGTAACTTGATGAGTTTATGAATGTTTCAAATGATGAAAGAGTTTCAGGATTGTATTAGAATATTTAGGAGTTCCCAGAGGCATTAAACATTTATCACAGGCACAGTATACAGAAGTACTCGTTATAGAAAGCTCGAACGTATACCTTACGTAAAAGCTCTTATCTTCTTACAATATTTTGACGACAAATTACTGTTTAAATAATTCATAACTGTTTATAGGTCACAATTGCGCTTCTTTCATTGATAAACATCACAAGCGATAAAAGTGCATTTTTGGCGCGCGCGTGTGGGTATTGTGAGTAAAAGGACGTAAATTTAAAATTCATGTACAGTGTACAGTTATTATACGGACATAATTTATTTTTAAAATAAACAAAAGAGATTTTAAAATAACATAAATATACAGGTAGGCAAAAACGTACGTCAATGACCTTAATAGTTGCATACAATTATAATTTTTAATTCTTACTTATCAATTCGCACTTACCTAATAATATGCTAATTCCTTTATATCACTCCTTCTTTGTAGGAAAATTTTAATATTTTTCAAATTTTAACAATTTTCATGTCACATTATTCAACTTTCTATACCTTTATAATTATTGTTACTTTTTTTTATTTTAATTTACTACTAAAAGGAACATAATTTGTTATGGTATTGTGTAAAAATGTTTATAATAAAAGACAGGCTTTAAATTTAAATAGAAAACGTTTTGGTTACTTTCAATTTTGAAAAATTAAAAATTTTAATTTTTGGGGTTTCGACTTCAATACGCTCTAAAAGCTTTTATTTTTGCTTTATTGTAGCTTTATTAATAATTTATAAATAAGGTAGATCGTGCATACTTTTAAGACGAATCCAGAAAACTGATATTACCGTTTTATATGAACAAAAAAATTAAAAAAATAGAAATAACAAAAATAAACTTTTATTAATAAATTTTTTTTATTTCGCCAATTTCTTCCATCGGCGTAGTTTTATTAATAATTTTGAATTTTACAAAATAATCGATGCTTCTCACATTTTAGGAACAAATTTATAGCCCGGTGCTAATGGAAAATGTTTGATTGGTGATAGCAGCGAGTATAAATGAAAACCTAAAGTGCCCTAAAATGCTTTTAGTTTTAAAATTATATCTTTAAATTTCCTTGTAAATTTACTCGAATTTTATAAATAATTTAAATGGCGGAGGAAAAGGTCGTCTCGTGACTCTTTAAATTTTAAATTTTTGCATTAAATTTTTATAACGTTACCAATGTTTCGCCTTTAAAGCTTGAATTGACTTTACAAAATATCGATTTGCTCGAAGGAAAATAGTTCGATTCAATTTTCTTCGGTTTTCCTTAAAACTCAAAGGTGCATCATTAATGCATGAAGCTAGAGGCAGTACAAGGTGCCACTGATATTAATTTTCATTTTACCTTTCAGCGCACAAATGCCAATTTTGCTTATATCAAAAATAGTGATTTCAAACGAAACAAAGAAATTGCGCTTGTCTGTCTGCCGGTTCTCGATCTATCCCCATGTCAATCCGTCTCTGCTTGTCTGTATCAGTTCGCCTGTCTCTATCTGCCTGTTTGCGTCTTAACCATCTGTTAGTAGGACTTTGGGCCGTTTTATGTTTATTTGACGCAGCAGGTGGACTTTTTGGGACAAGGTCCTTCGATAAACGGTCGCTTAAATTGCTGAGAATTTTCATTTTATGTTCCTGCCTGTCGGTCTGCTTCTACGCGCTGTCGGCCTGCTCATTGGTCTCTATCTTTCGGTCAGTCCATCTCTGATACTTGTCAGCATTCAGTGTCAATTGACCTGTCTCTGTCGGCCTGTTTGCGTCTTAAGCTTCTGTTAGTAGGACAATGGCGACTTTGGGCCGTTTTATGTTTATTTGAAGCAGCAGGTGGACTTTTTGGGACAAGGTCCTTCGATAAACGGTCGCTTGAAGTGCTTAAAGATTTTCATTTTATGTTTCTGCCTATCTGCCTGCCCCTACGCGATGTCAGTGTTCTCCTTGGTCTCTACCTCTCTGTCGGTTCATCTCTTCCTATCTTTATGAGTTTATCTGTCTCTACCTACCTGTCTTTGTGTGTCTGTTTGCCTTTTAAGCAAAATACCAACTTTAGGAAGCCGTGTATGGGAAGTTAACTTACAGCTACTTCCTGTTGGTGGTCACAACTGCGTGAATCCTTAACACATACGGTACCCTTGTGTTCCCCTTGCAAACAAGGCCTAAATTAGCGAAAATTGAAATTATCTACAATACTTAAATATTGAAAATACGCCCTTTAAAATCCAAATTGTGCATTTTCACGAAAACGCGCGCGAAGGTGGACATTTACGAGAGTCGGCCGTTTTCCATATTAAAGAGGTGAGGTGTACACCCACACGTGTACATACGAAAGTTTCGATGTCAACATTTACGGCGGTTTTTATATTGATTTTAGGTATGCTCCAAGTATTTCTAAATTTCTATGTATTGATCAAACAGGAACTAAAACCTATTTGGCGCTTCATTCGCTTTTTTTGCGAGTAAAAATGTGTGTCGACGATTTTTCTTTATAAATTTAGATGCACTTCCTGTGTGAGATGTCTCTCTCTCTCATTAGCTTGGGCTATTTATACTTGGTACTTCGAGGTTATTTTTATTTTTAAATTTGGAAATTTCTTAATTGTTTATTTACCTTCACGTCTAATCGTCCATAATCACCTTTTAGCAAAGTTTACTTAAGTAAGAACGATAATTACTATCTCTAGTTTTAGTTTAAAACCTAAATAATACGTTTCGGATTATAATTAACCCATCATCAGATCCGTCACTCGATCTTTTTAATTAATTAAGCCAACTCGAAAGAACCAATTAAGAATATTTTTTTGCCTTTAGGACCAGTTTGAGTTTGAAACTTCCGGTGAAGTTCACAAGGTCCATAACCTCACACTTTTGTTTCGATTGTTTTTAATTTTGTTATTTTAGTGATGCATGGAAACTAAACAAGTGCGTTTTTGGATTAACCGATCGATCTGTTCCGTTATTATTGGTTCTAATAGAAACACATGGCTGATCAACTATGAGCGGTTTGTTGTTGAGCAAATCGAAATAGTTTTTTTTTTAAATTGACGATTCTAACCGCGTAGTTTATGTATTTATTTTGCACGTTGTTAATGTTTGTTTTTCTCTCTTTTTTTGAACGTGTTTTATATCATTTTAAGTGCGCACATCTGCCTTGCATCGTATGCAAAAAGGTTGCATTTCTGCGTGATCGAGATGGAAAGTGGGTATGAAGTTCAAGTATTTAACATAATATACACATGATGATGGTTGGTGGTACGCAGTGTTATTATATACTCAATGGTGGTGCATACGTTTTCCGTAAGATAATCTTGACCTCCTTACTTAGCGGTGTAGAGTGTAGAGGTTGTTATACAAAGCCATCGAGTTGCATTGCACATTGTACGATTTTGATCATCAGATTGGGGCGACTCGAGATAAGCGTTTTCCACTCGGCTGAAAATTATACCCGAGTTCGATCCTACGTCTCAAAGTCTAAAGTGGCGACCCCGACGTGATAAACCAAGGCCACCGGGACTTCCCCATACATTTTTCTCGTCGTTCTTTCGTCTTCTTAGCTGAAGAGTTCCGAGACTCGCGGTCGTATTAAGAATGAAAGGCGCAAGAGGACACATCTCCAGAGTTATCAAGAACAACTACGTCTCTGGAAGGCGTTTCTGAGGCGACTCGAAGTAGCTCTTTTTTGGGAGTTTGGGAGTAGTTTCGTTAGCTCCTCTCCCGCAAGCATCCTGCTGTATATCGAGTGGATGATGGTAATTCAGAACGTGCACTAGAACGTGCACTTTCGTTCGTCTTGGTGAAGATCTCCACAATATTGTTCTTAACCCTGTTGGTTAGTCTGCGAACTAAATAAATAAATTCCTACTTCTAATTAAAACCACTTTTAAGGTTTCTTGAACTTACGGGAATTTTAATCGCTCGTCTAATGGAACAACGTCATTTACCACTTCTGCAGCTCTTTTCTTCAAATTCAAAAATTTTATTCCTGTTATTACTTGTTAAAGTTGAAAGACAGCTGCCTCGCGTTTTTTTCTGAATTACTTCAAGTAAAGAAATTTTCAATTTAACTAAGCATCTCTATTTATAGTTACACTTTATAGATAGTGATGGAAAATCATTAAGCTTGCAGTATAGGTACGAAGGAATCTTTGAGAAGCGTCTCTTTTAAAAGAGCGCGCTTTTGCAATTTACGATCACTTCAATTAAACTTTCGAAATGAAACGTATTCCACCTGTCAAATTGCAGAAAAAGTATATAATATCCACGCGTACCAGAAAATTAAACCTAAACGAATCCCACACAGATAAATTTTCGCTCGATTGCCCAATTGAAATTGCTAAAAAAATCCTTTTCCCTTGAACTGCTTCAAGTTGATGGAATTTTTTAAACCAATTACTTACTACAAAGGGATTTTACTCCTTTTTTTGCGCGCGCTCTCCAAGTGTCTTTCCGCGGGTGAAGTTGAAGGTCTCGTAATTGATTATTTAATTGAATCACAATTTTGCCATTAGAAAATGGATTGTGTATACGTGACCGCCGTTTTAAAAAGCCGCCAGTTTGCATAAATAAGAGTTTGTTTGTTTGGTTATTTTTGGAAGACGGGCGGGCGCACCCGTTCTTTTACTTTTTAATGCAAATTTTAATTATGTAACCTTTACACGGATCGTGTTGAGGTAGTCGCTTTCATTTGGTCGATTGGAAAAGTTTGCCCTTTATCGTTATTGATCGAAATTATTTTTTAAATTAAAGTCTCTCGCTCTAATCGATCAGTTTGGAACTTGGCCGGAGATGTAATGCCCATCGTGACTTAGTAATCAAAAATAAGGATTACTTAGTTAATTCTCTTGTACCTTACGGTGTCAAGACTGGATCTGACTGGGAACAGACGATGTTATGAAAAAATACGATATATCGATAATTCGAACTTAATGTATCGATGTATCCCCCCTTTTGAGTATTTTTCAACACCTTCCGCGCGTTTCTATTCTATGCCATTCGTAGCCCTCGTCCCTCACATGCATCAGACCTCTTTAGCAGTGAATACCACCAGATGTCCATTCCATGTCGACCTTGTTCTCTCTTCTCTTCTAGTGTCTTCTCTATTCATGATCTACTTATTTTCTGATACC
Source organism: Malthinus flaveolus (assembly GCA_950108345.1). Lineage (NCBI taxonomy): Eukaryota > Metazoa > Arthropoda > Insecta > Coleoptera > Cantharidae > Malthinus > Malthinus flaveolus. The sequence goes on along the minus strand of OX467289.1, from coordinate 2,315,864 downwards.
TCATCTACTTCGTTTTCCACAAATAGCCTCCTGCCATCAGATCGTTTCGACTCGTATGTGTTGGTTTTGGTGTGGGATTAAGGTCTGTTCAAACGCTACCGTATCCAGCTAGTCGATGTCAGGTATCAGGTCGTTGTTATGTTCTCACCCGTCGTTCCACGGTTCTGCACCTAATCTGGGCAATACCACTGGACAGCACATCTCTTACAACAGAGCTCTAGCGCATTATTTCTATGTCGACTCTTCAAGTCGTCCAATTCGTATTCGATGGTAATGGTCATGGCCAGCTAATGTGAGCTGTTATATGCCTGGTCCTGGGGCTCTCCGGTATAGCTCTCTGGTAACCGGATGAGTAGTGGCGAAACTCGACGATCATGGATACGAAGATCGCCTAGCCGGCCCAAGAGTGCTTGAAAGGCATCTCTTTTTCTATCCCGTACTACTTTGGACCAGGTGGAGGTAGATCCCGTTCCAGTTAGGGTAAAATGTCTCTTAGAACCCTATACTTTCAACCCGTAAATCAATGTTGGCATCATGGAACTACAAAACAAGTAGAATGAGGAAGGAGGTATTACTCAGTAAGTGTGCGCAGCCGAGTACGCTAGGGTAGTCTACTACAAAATTCTCGGAACTTCTTTGTGCAACTGACAGATTATTCTTCACCAGGCGCTTCATGTTCATTTGTTCATGTGCATGTGTTAAATTATCTCACCTTTCTCTTTCTCTTTCCTGGCTGACTATTGGCTGACCCCTTGGGTTGCTTTTCTTCTTCCAGTTTTCCATTATTCGCGAGTATCGTACCGAAGTAGCAGAACTGGTTACTTTTTTGATGATTTCCTCCCCACTGCTATCCCCTTCCATTGGCGTTTTCTTGATACGCCCATTATTCTTTATATCTATGTAAAGAAAATGTATTTCTTTAATTTGAATTAGCGCGCCGCGCCAACGTAGATAATGTAGGTGTTGAAGAGAAGGACACTAGCGCTATCAGCAGGGAGGTCACGTGAGTGATAGGCAAGCAGTGACAAGCACGTATTAATAATAATGTAACATTAACAATAACGTATTATTTGAAATTAATTATTGGTTATTATAAAACAAAAGGAAATCGACAGGAGAATAAACATTGAATGTCGTTTCTTTATTTTACAGGTATGAATTTAGATTTTATTTGTAAACCTGTAAACTAATTATCAATTAAAAGAAAATAAACTTTATTTTACAGAGCAACGCAACCTTGTTTGAATTTCTGTCGTCCCTAAGAATCCTTATAAAACGACATTCCCGTTTAAATTAGAAGAAAATTATAAAATGGAAAAGCTACAATTCTGTTTCAAAGTAATCCCAACACCAGACGGAAAAAGTAACGTAATTGGCATAACTTCGATCACTACCGAGGATGATAGAATTTTCAAAATTCCAGAAGAATTGCAAAATGCAAACCTCCATGAACAATTAGTCGCCACTAACGCTTTTAAGAAGGTAAAAAACTCGTTGAAAAAAAGGCACCAAGAGCGTAATATCTGGATAAAATTGACAAAGGAAATCAAAGAAACTTATATAGATGAAGAAGAAAATTTACAATTTAATGAGGTATTCCTAGAAAATATCAAAACAGAAAATATAACTGCTGAACATCCAGACGTAAGTACTTTAAATAGACTACTTACAACATTAATTGAAAATCCACGACCCAACAATTTAAAACACATAACAGAGAAATTCATTATCGATAGATTCACAAGTAAAAATCCAAACCCAAGCCGATGGATGGAAATTTTTGAACAAGAATGCAATCGATTTGATATAAATGAAGACTCACAAAAAATTGAAGTACTCCGATTCTTCATGGAAGGCTCCTGCAAAGATTGGTTCAGCTCAATGTTTACAAAATTAACAGTGCATGGGACATGGGATGAATGGAAAAAGAACTTTTCTGAAACATTCGCTACAAAAGGCTGGAACCCAGTTACCTATGCACTACATTTCAAATACAGAGAAGGACCTTTAATAGATTATGCAATAAGAAAAGAAAAACTTTTAATAGATATGCGAAAAACAATAGATAAGGGAACTCTCATCGATCTCATTGCAGCAGGACTTCCGGAATTCATTCTAAACAGAATTGATAGAGAAATGATAAGAGAAACTTCAGATTTATTCAACGAGTTGAACAAATATGAACACATGGTGAGTAAAAAATTTTTTAATAAAAAAACCGGTACAAACGCGGAAGATAAAAATAAAACACCATGCACAACCTGTGAAAAATTAAATAAGGGGAAAAGATTCCACGCAGAAACCGCTTGCTGGTTCAATAAAAAAAATGATAAAGGTGCAAAAACCATTAGACACGTAAACAATTCAGTAATAGAATCCGAATTGAACGAATCAAATCAAAAAAACGAGTAATGACGCCATTAATAAAAGTCAAACTAACTATAGAAAACAAAATAGATCTTTGGGGAATTTACGATTCAGGATCAAATGTATCTTTAATAAACTCGAAATTCCTAAACATAAAAAATAAAATAGAAAATAATAATAAAGGTAATAATGCAAATTTAATAACAATTAATGGTGTCCAAAAAACAAACGGTTTGACGACTCTAAAATTAAAAATATTCAACATAGAAAAAAATATGGATGTCCACATAATAGATAACGAATATTTTAAATACGATTTCCTAATTGGATTAGACACAATAAAAGAATTTAAATTAATCCAGGATGAAAACCTCAAGATTTTTCAACAAAAGGAAGAAAATGCTAATGAAGAAAAAAATTTAGTAAATTTTAACGAGCACATAAAAGAAGAGAATTTTATAGCAAATACGGATCACTTATCAGATAATCAAAAATATGAAATAAACAAAATAATAGATACTTACAAATCAGTGTTCGCAAAAGATAAGTATGACGTAGGCACAGTAAAAAAATATCTGCAGCAATTGTGAGGTATGTATAAAAAACAAATCTCGAGGACAAACAAAATTCGGCCTCATGTCCCATTTAGGTCCAGCAACAAAGCCCTTTGAAATAATGTCGATAGATACGATAGGAGGTTTTGGAGGCTCGAGATCGACGAAGAAATACTTACACCTGTTGGTTGACCACTACTTGCTTTCTTGTATGCTTTCATACATACTTCAAAAACACAAAATGCAACGGACTTTATAAAACTAGTAAATGAAGTGATTCAAACAAGTGAAATCGGTACAATCCTTAGTGACCAATATCCAGGTATAAACTCCAAAGAATTTAAAAATTTTTTAAAAGAAAAAAAAATCCCTATAATTTTTACAGCAGTAAACTCACCATTTTCGAATGGTCTTAATGAACGGCTAAACCAAACCATAGTGAACAAAATAAGATGTAAAATAAACGAACGAACACAAAAAACAGCATGGACAACAATAGCTCGAGTGTGTATAGATAAATACAACAACACAGAACATTCCGTTACCGGTTTCACCCCCAGCTACTTGCTTGATGGCACAGACTTTAAAATGGTTCCAAATGAATTGAAAGGAGACATAACAAACAGAGATTGGATGAAGGATAAAGAAAAAGCGCTTCACAATACAATAAAATCACATGCATACAACAAACAATTATTTGACAAGCACCGAAAGGATCACGAGTTTAACGAAAACGATATGGTATACATAGAGAATGGAAACAAATTAAACAGGAAAAAACTAGACGAACTCAGAATTGGACCATATAAAATAATAGAGAAAATATCAAACTCGATATACAGGATTAACACAGGACATAGAAAAACCGAATCAAATCTATTCCACATTTCGAAACTTATCCCTGTTTTTCAGGACAGTCCTGAGTAAAGGATGTCTTATAAGCAAATAAGTTATTTTCCTTTGTAAATATTTTCGTTTCTGGGGGGGGGAGATGTAAAGAAAATGTATTTCTTTAATTTGAATTAGCGCGCCGCGCCAACGTAGATAATGTAGGTGTTGAAGAGAAGGACACTAGCGCTATCAGCAGGGAGGTCACGTGAGTGATAGGCAAGCAGTGACAAGCACGTATTAATAATAATGTAACATTAACAATAACGTATTATTTGAAATTAATTATTGGTTATTATAAAACAAAAGGAAATCGACAGGAGAATAAACATTGAATGTCGTTTCTTTATTTTACAGGTATGAATTTAGATTTTATTTGTAAACCTGTAAACTAATTATCAATTAAAAGAAAATAAACTTTATTTTACAGAGCAACGCAACCTTGTTTGAATTTCTGTCGTCCCTAAGAATCCTTATATCTATTTACGTGATGTCCTTTCGAATTTGTTAGACTAGTTCCCAACACCTGTGAATGCCAATTTGGTCCCATTCAGTATGGTAGGTACGCTCCGTAAAGTTCTTTTTGACTTACGCCACCAGCAGAGAGGTTCAATACAATCAATAGAAGAATAGAATAGAAAGAGATTATTCATTATTGTACCTCTCTGCTGGTGGTAAAGTTACCGACAACTTTACGGAGCGTACCTACCATACCAGCCCTAGTACACGCCTTCGTGTGGCATTGTTTTGTGCTCTCGTCTATTATCTACAAGCAGCAATGGGCACGATCTCCGATCCCTTCTTGCTCTCATATTTCCGCAAAGTGATGACCAGACCAAGATGAGACTTTTCTGAAAAAAGCCATGCTCTTGTGGTAGTTGTTGTCTTGCAAACTGGGCGTTGTTAAAATAGGTAATGCCTTGCTCATATGCTCATCTCTGTTTCTTACAGATTTTTTTGAGAACTTACTCTTCGTATATGGGCACCTTCTGTTGTTTGGATTAAGTTCTGCCTTCAATTCTCTTTTCTCTAAAATCGCCTGCCTGTAAGTACGTTATCTCATGCAATCATCACTCATCACGCGTCCAGGGTTCCCAACAATATTAGTCACGACATGTTGGGTTATACAACTGGGATGGTCCTGTGATTACACATCTCTTTTTTATTCGTTTAAAATTTGTCTGCTCTACTTTTTTTTCAATTTTTTAATTTCATGCTTCACCCACCTACACTCTTAACGATTAACTGTTCCCTAAACTCTTTTTTTTGTTGGTATATGCAACTAATTAAAGTTTAAACTCGACTAATTGGACGAGATTAATTTGACTCTGCTTTAACTGACAAGGTAAGCTACAAAAATTAAAAGAAGCGCATTGTAGTAGAGTACACACTTCGTTCGGGTTTTAATTTTTTAATTAATCGAGATATTCTCGGTTGTTTCCATTCTTGACAAGGTGCAAACGTAATTGAGGAGGCTTAAAAGGCGTTTATGTAGTTCCAACGTCAAGGATGTGGGTATTCGTCTCTCATTCTCTTTGTAGGGCACTGTCTTTTCGCCTCCTATCCATCTTCCGCCGTAGACGGAGCAGACCTAGACATCGTAACTGGTCCCTTTTTCTATTGTTGGTCGGGAGTTCCCCGAACCCGCGACAATCAGTTTTGCTCATTCTGAAAGCCACTATTGAGTTACTTTATTGAAGCAACTTGAGTTTTCGACGAGTGGGCCCCACGGAGGATTAGCGACGCGACGTTTATGTAAACAAAAGAGAGTTGGCCATTACTATTCGACAATGGCCGTATTTGCCATATTTATTGAAACGAAGCAGAGTTTCTCGTCAACACTCATACACCTGTATACTGTAGTCTTCTCCACAACTTCCGTTCTGCAACACTCGCAATCGCAATTGAGGAGAGCCTCTCCACTCTCCAGGCCCATTTATAAAATTTACAACGTTTCGAAGTCCAAAGAAAAGAATGTTTGCTTCAAATGAATAACTTATTAAAAGTTAAATAGAACGACCCACATTGATCGATTGACATTCAACAATATAACAACAGTTAACGTTACTCATGTCGAGTTGCTACTGTTGTTAGTTGTTTGCTTGTCGTTTATCTATCAATATTTTTTACGTGTTTCCGTGTGTCGAAGAGAAAGTATTCGTTTGTTGTTACTCTTAACGGTTTTATTCGCTTAAAAAATCACAAAGGTCGATTTCAAATTTATTCGATTGTTCGAATCGTGTCTCTCGTTTATTTTTTTATTAATTGTATTATCTGTTGCAATGTTTAATTTTTTATTAAATCTCTTGCACTTTGAAACAATCGGATGGTTACGTTTTACACTTGTAATTGGTAATTTTCAAAGCGTAAAGAGGCACTTTTTTACAAGACAAGTTTATTTATTCTAAGAAATTCAAGTGCCATTGTCAATAGCGAAACAATAGATCGGAAATTGTCTTTCTTACGATTTTTTGATGTTGTTCATTTCCGTTTTTTTAGCTGTTTGATTATTGTTTATCTTATATTGTTCACACAGTAACTCGCACACTCGATTATTACCTCCACACACTACTGGCTCACTTAAGGGACGCCCTAGTGCCCCCATGGCGCGTCTGAAAAAAAATTCTTGAAAACTAAAAAGTTTGAGAAGGTTGGATACAAATTTGACAGCCAAATGTTACTTAAAATTTGGTTTTCAATATTTGACCCCCTCCCTAGACTCCCTTTTTGCAAATTTTCTATTTTTACAGTCTTAAAGCGGCGTAGTATCAATTTTCTAAACATACTACTAAAAGTAACGCTCATGTAAAAAATTAATATATAACACAACTACCTCTAGACTCTCGGTTCTCCCACCCCAATTCGTACTAATAATATGTACCTTGCTGGTTTGCGGTTCCGACCTCGTGTCGTTATTTTGCTTAAAAGTTAACAATTAACATCTATATAATTAATTACATTTTAACTGCAGCGAAAGCATTTTTGTTTTGGATGGAAATCTAATTTCTTTACCGCCTCGATTTTAACGCTCTTAACGTGCGTCTTTCTAGCGCGTCGTGTCGGACCGATCTTAATAAAATTGCACACGCACAATACGAGTCATCGCGTTAATGCGGCGCTCAAATTTGAAATCGTTCGCTCGAAAAATCTGTTAATTGTAACTGTTTAAACTATTTTGTGGCACGTTCACAACGGGCAATTTTAAATCGGATTACTCGCGAGTTAGGACTTAATTAACTTTTAATTTGAGTCTATTATGTATTTTTTAAATTAATTACGGGACGCTCTGCTTAATTCAAATTTACCCCAGCGTTTCATGCACAACCGTACTTTAAATTCATAACCTTGGCGTTCTTTCGTTTTTTCGTTGACTTTGTCTACTTTGAAGAGGTAATATAAGCGGGGGGAAATGTATCTTTTTTTTAATTCAATTTTTCGTCGGTCTTAGTCCCCCTGAAAAAATACTTAAAAAAAATTTTTTAAGGAGGAAAAAAAAATATATCTAGCTGCCTGTCTGTCTGTATGTCTGTCGGTCTGTCTGCCTGTCTGTGTAATGCCTTAGAACACAAACGACTAAAGCGATTTTGATGAAGTTTGGTTACGGCCAGTTTAAAAAGATTTCATCAACAAAATAAGCGTTTAAATTAAATCGATACAGGGTGTTCCAAAATAAAGGGCCTACTATTTTGGTAGCATTGTGGGAAATTGTGGCCTGGCTATAAGTTAGTACGCATCGGCCCTACTTAAACAAATACCTTTTCAAATTTTTAAATTCAAAATGGCGGCCGATTATCCCATTTTCTAGGTTTTCTATTATAACTTTGCTGATACTTATTATTATAAAAATCTAAATAGAGGAATAAATAGGCCAAATTTAGAGCTTTAGTTTTGCTATAGTCGATTTTTAAAATAATTTCAAAATTTCCTACTTTTCAAGGACCAAAGTTGATTAAAGCTTTAAAAAAGATTTTCTCAAAATCGGCTCGGGCGGCTTTTTCTATTTTTGGATATGTTGTTGATATCGAAGTTTTTAATCAAACGTCGTTTGTTTGGTTCGTTTGCTTCGGTCAGAACCGGAGTTATGATTTTTTGAAAATCGAAATTTCAGAAAATAATAACTTTTTTATTAATTTAAATTGGTATTTGTAAGTTGGCACATTAATTTATTTTATAAATGTCTACTATTTTAAACTATTTTAGTTTTCAAAACACTTCCGGTTATGACAGAAATAAGCCGAAGTAATGGAGTTTTTGAAAACACCCTGTATATTTTACCATTTTTAAAAACATTGCTAAATTGTCTGTCTAATGATACCAAGCATGTCATATTTTTACTTCCAGTTTAACCGGAAATGTGGCTAACTTTTTTATTTTAATTACAACACTCTGTATAATTTGAACATTTCTTTGAAATCTGGAAGAGATTTTCACGTACTATTGTTTGGTTTATCTCTTTTAATAGTTTGGGGGCTTGTAGAAGTAACTTTTAACGCGTATTACGAAAAAATTATTTCTCTTACACTAATGACGTAGGTCGTGAAAGCCCAAACACTCAAACGCACGAAAAAGTCTTGTTTATTAGTATTCAATTCCCATTTTTATTCTGTGCGTGTGCGTATTTTTGTAATACGAGTTCAATGTTTGTATTTGTACAATTCACTTATTAGTATTGACAAAATGATTATTATCAGTGTGATTAGTAGTTGCGCACGCGTTGGGCGCCAATTTTTTCCCGAACGCATTTAAATAAATTTGTATGAGGAAATTGTAACGTAGGTAATTAATTTAATTACATAATTGAAAATTACACATTTAAATTAAGTAAATTACGTGAAAGTTTAATTATTAACAATTCAAATTGGCCGGTTTAATTATTATTATCATTGTCCAACGGAGGAATGCATCCATCTAATGAATGAATAATGATGGATAGTTTCTGGGTAGTTTGTGTGCCTCGATTCTAATTGTGTTTAAAGTAGTTCGTAAGTTTACAAAAATCGGTTGAGCGCACGAGTTTTCGGTTAACTACTTTCTTAAAACAAGCGGACAATTAAACTCGTTGTGTTCGAAATTTTACATTTAACCTACTTATTTTATTGCGTGTTTATTGTAATAACGATAATAATGAAAAAATCGTGCGAAAAATGCGCACAAATTTGAGCAAATTGCGTACTTTTACGTCGAAACGGCGAAGAAAATGAAAAATTCATTTTTTTAATGACGTCACACGATACCTAATGAAATTGAATGGATCGTGATTCGTGATGCGATCCCATTTGTTGTCGAAAAATAGTTTGCGGACGAATTAATTTTAAGTTGGCGTTCTCTCGACTCCCCGACGTGGGAAAATGTGCTAAGGGTAGGTCTAGTGTACGATTTCAGGGTCTAGGTCGCATTTTATCGATTCGCAGCAGGATGCTGGAGGTGGATGTTAAAAGGATGAGGGCTAAAGGGGCTTTGGGGATTTTTTACTACGCATTTTGTTTTCTCCGTGGGAAATTTGGATGACTGGATGACTACCGCTTTTTTTCTGCTACAAAAGGATTAAAGTTACCTCATTTATAGTGAAAGTTTGCAAATTAGGAAGCGATGCTCAATTATACGTCAAATTAGAGATTTACATAAGCATTTTTTCAGTTTGATTAGACAACTTTAGCTCTTCATTTCGTATAACGAAAACAGCTTCACAATGACAATATTTGACTTCTGAAAATTTACCAAGGCTCTCTCAATTGCATTTTAATGTTGCAAATTATCTTTAAGTATACTCGTACGTAGTTACTTCTCAAGTATCTAAAGCTCTTTAATTTAGGAGATTGTGAGCCACTCGAAACCCCTTCCAACTCCCAAGTGCGTTTATTTTACTACTTTGAAAATCGAGTCTAAGATATTCAGTCTGGCGATTAATGGATAAAAAGGACTTCAAAACCTTTCATTTCAGATTTCTGAACATCTCTTGAAAGCTATCATGACTAACGAGCTTAATACGACCTACTTCCAAACGTGTGGGCTTACGCTCTAGGGAGAAGTCTAAATCTAGTTTCAGAACATGTGCGGCAAACGTACACGCGTACGCCTCCCAGGCATCAGAAACTCATCAGTTACTCAGTCGACCTCGTATCTGTCAGTCTTACCAAAATAAGAATATTCGTAACTACACATACAACCAAGCAGCTCTGCGAACTCTTTTTACCTATAAGAAGACTGCTTAGCTACTTTTGGACTACTTTGGACTGGATACAAGACGTTAGAGATTTGAAGGAAGCAAAACTACGGACTGACTAGTTGTGAGAGGCCCCCAAAGTTCAATAATCGGCCATGAACTTGCTCTTGGAGTCTCCTACCGTTTCATCGAAACAAGCTTTGCGAAGCCGCTTCTAAAGGGACATAGGAAGCATTGGGACTCTCAGGGGCTCTATATAAAAAGACCACGCCCGCAACTCTGAGGATTCTTTTAATGTATGAGAATACATCTTGGCTACTTCTGGAATGCTGGTAGCACTTTCAATTCTTTTTGGACACTGGACCGGATACAAGTCGTTAGAAAAATGAATGAAGTAAACTGCTGACTGGCTAGTTGTGAGAGGCTTTCTAAGCCCAATGATCGGTCATGAACTTGCTGTTGGAGCTTCCTACCGTTTCATCGAAACAAACCTTGCGGGACATGGGACATTGCCCCTAAAGGGACATGGGAAGGATTGGAATTCTTAGAGGCTCTATATAAAGGGGCCATGCCCTGTGATAGCCAAACTACTGCTCAATCTCAGCAGGGCACACCTTAAGTTCCTTACACATGACCTGCCGCGTCGGCCTGACAGTCGGTCCGACCAAATCAGGTGTTGCCTACACATGACCCAACTTGTGATCCAACCAGCCTCCTACAGACGACCTGACGCGGTCGCGACACGCTAAATCGTCTGACAACGCTCCACACGACCTGATTTGGTCAGGCGGTTGGGTAGTCAGGTGCCGGGCCATCTGACAACACCCGACACAATAAATGTCAGACGACAAGCCTACACACGACCTGATCTGACCAAATCGGCCCGATCGCCTGACCAAATCAGGTCGTGTGTAGGGGACTTTAGAACGGTTCACCCATGAAGTCGTGCGTACCATATAAGGTCAGTGAGGGCCCCATGCGTGGAGGATGTGGAGAGGCTGGGGTTCCAAAATTAGTGAACTAGTTAGTAGCCTTCTTCGATGAGACATTGTCGCTAAGACTTGGGTCGTTTGAAGCTCTTTAAATTCTCTAAGGCCGTACAGTCTTGCGCTTCTGTTTAAAATATGCATGGTGCGTAGCTATAACTGTTAGCTTTTCATCAATTATTGATCTGTGTACGAAATGTTTCCATTCCAGACTCAGAGTTTACAATCAGAGTCTGATCTCGGTTGCCAAAAACGGTCTAATTTAGTTCCCGCAAAAAATTTTCAGGGGTTGAGTTACACTTGTACGCTTGTACCTTGTACCTAGTCCAATTAACTCTTAACAGAGCTCTCGGGCGCCATACTCCAAGGAGCCGTGGTCTCTCAATAAGCACGAAGAGAAAATTGGACATTTTGTTAAGGAGATGTCTTTTACCTTTCAAAAATTCCTCGATTAGTAAGATCTGTCAGATTAAACAAATCGCCATGTGAGCTCTTTGAGGATTGGCTGTCAATTCTCCAAATTCGTAGACAAACATTTCGTTAGTACGTACTACTTTCAACGTAGGGGGCTAATACCTTCCCTACTCGCCCTGTCTCGTCCTAATTTAACGTCTTTCCAATGCCGTATTAAATAACAATTTCAACCCTTTGGGGCTTTCCCTAAAACCACCGGAGCTTTCGAGACTAATGATTCCCCCAAGTACTGTGACTCAACTAGCACGGTCTGTATAAATATTGTAAGGCAACATTTTGAGATTATAAATGTTTAATACGACGTCTAAAATAATTTTTTGTTACAGAAATGACTACTAGCGTTATGGCAAATCATACAGGGGGATCGGGTCCCTTAAGTCTAATGTCTTGTGTGCGCGAATCTTCGCCACAAGAATCGATCCACGATGCGGAAAATGATAAAAACGGTGAGTTGATTTTTTTTAAATAAAAAGATATTTTTTTAACTTTTAATCGTTTATTTTTATCAGTCAAACGCAGAATGGCAAAAATATATCGATTTTGTAAGTAAAGTTTAACTTTTGCTATAAGTAAGTGTGCAGTGTGCACTGTGCATCTTGCATTAGTCTGCTCGGTTCAATTAAAATTCGCGTAAATTGAATTATTTGGCGACAAAAAACAATTTTTTCTTTTAGTGTCATTTTGTGTTTCGTGCATTAGCCATTTGGCGTCCTTAACAAAAATAGAGTTGTGTCTTTCTCGTGCGTGTCACATTCCCTCGGGACCAAGTTATTATACAATAAATCTCACACTTCGCTATCATAACTCAGCGGTTTTATCTCGAGATGATATTTATTTCAAAATGCGTGTTTAAAAAATGGCCTTACTTTTTCGTTATATACGCTTTTAATTTTTTCGAAATTTTCTTTTTTAACTCTCAGGTTAATAATCGGAGTACGCGCTTTAGTAGAAATCAACATTTAGCTTCACAGTCTACTTAGAAGAGTTTCCATCTTAGATTTAGCAGTTGTATACCATCGTTTTTTCCTTGGTTCCTCTTCTTTCCACCTCGAGTTCTTCAGAAAGGCCCATTGCACTTAGACCAGTCGGTCGTTTGGACATCGCAGTCGTACTGCTCTCCTCTCTTCTCGAGAAAAAGCCTGCTCGGATGGATCATACAAAGGATCCACTATAGCTTCGGATAAGCAGAGCCCAGGGTGGACTGTAACCTCAGTGGCGCAAATGCTGGACTCACACTTCAAATGTGATGGGACATGGAAAGATTCGTTTTCTCCCCTCCACATGATGTGGGGTTTTCTCGGACACCTATTAGTGCGTAGAATTTGGAGATGAAGGCCCCTTTACAGAGCTCTCATCGCTAGAAAATGGAAGATTTTTTACTGGTTCCATTATATTGGTCTCACGAGTCTCCAGGAAAAGGCTGTCCACCTCCACAGACTCTTGTTAAAGGACGAGGCTGGAATACAATGCAATAAAAGCCAAAATTTTAGAAGCATTGGCCTGTCCGCTTTAGAGGTAGATTCCTGGCTCCTAGCAATGCTCAGAGTAGACGATGAATCACCTATAGGTGATGAATATGAAGAAGCTTTCTTCTTTAAGAAGAAATATGGTAGTTGTCTTCTTCTCCCCTCATTGAGAAACTGCAACGTATAGTACATGTACAGCAAAAGCAACAGTATTTCCACCCCCACCACTTACACACTCAGGTGTGCCAGCCCTCTCTCGAACTCGATTTCATGTCAATTAAAACAATTGCGGGTGTACAGTGGAGGGGGAGTCGTCCACGCTGTTTATCGTAAAGCTCCAACTTCTTGGGCTCACGTTCGCTTTTGTAGGCTTTGCATTAAGTTCCGAGCTTTATCCTGCTCAGATAAGCACTTCGAGTGTACTCGTCACTGTTCTATGAGTCTATTCAAGTTCTATGAGGCTATTGAACTTGTCGGTGTGATTTTGTGCAGAAGGTTTTTATACGAACTGTAGCACCCGGGGATACGACCCTGTAAGCATGGCCCTAAAGGCCTTTCCTTATTCAAAACTCGACGCGCGTCGGGTGGTTCCAACCAGAGCGCCTTCGTGACTCCAGATGGTGGAAGTGGAGTCGTACGACTCGGAGGTTAGGGGGAGACAGTGAAAGTGTTGGAGTACAACGCAACGGGAGTTGGAAAAGCTGTATTTGGAGCTCTTAATTATTCTGCAATCCTTGATATTTCCAGTTTGCTGTTTTTTGTCCTTCGGCTTTTAACTGTGTGCTGCCTGCCTATACCTATATATCTACAGCCACCTGTTTGCCACCCGAGTATACAACTCTGTAATCATGACCTCAAAGACTCATCCTTATCCAAACTCGAGGGCGCGTCGCGTGGCTCCAGCTAGAGCTCCTCCGTGACTCCAGATGGTGGAAGGGAACCACACGACTCGGAGGTTAGGGGGAGACAATGAAAGTGTTGGGGTACAGCGCAACGGGAGTTGGAGAATGCAATCCATGAGCTTTCCAGTTTGCTCATTTTTGTCCTTTAACTGTCTTCTGTATGCTTGTACCTATATATCTACAGCCATCTGTTTGCCACCCGAGTACATAACTCTGTAATCGTGGTCATAAAGACCCTTCCTTATCCAAAACTCGAGGGAGCGTAGGGTGGGTCCAGCCAGAGCACCTCCGCGACTCCAGATGGTACAAAGGGAACCACACGACTCTGAGGTTAGAATTATTTTCGGTAGTGAGTAGCGCGAGCTTAGACTTGTCAAAAAGTGAAACTATTGGAGTACAACGCAACGAGAGTTGGAGAAGCTGTATTTGGAGCTTTTAAAACTGTTGTGATTACTTCAAATCATTCTACAATTCGTGAGCTTTTCAGTTTGCTGATTTTTCTTCATCTGCTTTTAACTGTGTGCTGTCACGGCCACCTGTTTTCTTGAATGTCGACCACCTTTTGACCCCCTTTTAGCCTGTTTCCTCTGTCTGCTCGCCTGTAAAAGTCTATACTCCTGATTTCAAAACGGAATGGCGATATTTTGGTCAAAATCGAATTGGAGAAGGGAGGGCAAAAAACTCGTTTTCTTGGTAGGTAACTGCGTTACTTTGAACTTACAAAATTGACTTTCTGGTAAGTTGGGGCCCCATTTTTTCCTAAAAGTACAAAATTTGATTTTTTAATCCATCAGAACCACCACCTCGCACTTGTCGTTCACGGTTCACGCCATGTTTGGGTTCAGACGTTCTTTTACTATCTTTAGTTAGGTGATGCTTAACGAAACGATCCTCCAAATCGGCTAATTAATTTGTTTTTATAATGAATTGACGAGTCGCAAGTCCAAATGGATCCTTCAGTTTGGCATGGCGTTAGATATTATGATTTATTCGTTTTAATTAACCGCACTTAATTCAATTAGTGGCTCTTTATGCAACTTGATAAAAATAAATCTTCACTTATACGAGCAAGTGCTTAATGAAAGCTCTTTTTGAAGGGTTTTTTATAAATTAATTACTCTACTTTTGAATGTTGACTTAATTGAGAGAGTTTTAATTCGTCAAGGATAGGTTCTCCGGTCGTGTAGATTATTTTTATCATTACTAGCTAGTGCTATTTGATAACGCTCGATATTAAAATTTTTACCACTTTAATTAAAACTTTGAGGCTAATATTAATAGTTATTAATTAAATTATTACTATTATTACCGATTTAATTATAAAATAAATTGAATCGATTGATACCACCTTTCATCCGTCTCGATTTCAATTTTAAACTTTAATTATTTGTGTAATTATTTGTTTATTGTGGAAGAAGTTATGTGAGAGAGGAGAATGGCATTTTCAATATTGGTCGAGATTGTCGCTCCCAATTCGTTCTTATTTGCAAATCGAATTATTTGCTCTTAGCGTAACTTACCTTTCACTAAACAATATTTTTTACCATACTAAAGCTTTTTTATTCAAAACAAAAACGTGCGAATTATCATAAACCGCGTTAAATTTAGTTCACAATTAAACCGCAACTTCCTTGATTTTGTGACTCTCAAAATTTAATTTAATTCGTGTAATTAAGCAGCGTTTTAATTAATTAAATGTTGCTTTTTAGCTTTTTCCAGTGGCGGGCCGAGTCGCAGGCTGGTGTAGAGGTCGCTTTTTACGTATAAAGATGTCAAAATGTTTTTAGTCAGTTTTTGCGTCTCCTTAGGTTCATCAAATTATACCCGGATTAACGTTGCATCCGAATTAAAGACGCCTCTCCTCTATAAATTGACAATAATCGAACGTGCTGCCATCGTCATTTCGTAACGGCACACCAAGTGTGGGTGGTTTACTGTTGATTATCTTGGCTCAACACGTACTCCCATAGCCGCCTCGTACACACATTATAACAAAACAATTTAGTTCATTTGTTTCCTACCCCATTCTTGTACATGAAGCTTATCTCGTTTACTTGTTTGTATTCATTACGTCGTTTTGAGTCTACTGTATTTAGTATTTACCTTGTTACATCAGTAGCGTAACATTGCACGTAATTCTTGTTTTATTAAGATAAATTAATATCGTTTCGCTTAATATTAGTAGCAGAAGTAGCAATTTAATGTAGTTTGGAAATTTAGGTCGTCGTCGTTAATAATGCCATCCTTCAATATTCTAAGAGCACGAAATGTACTCTCGCACAAATAGACATTTAAATTGAATTTCATAAATTTGAACCATCCGTCGAATTGGACGAATACTTTGTGATATGAGACCGAAGCTTTTAAGGAGAATTTGCTCGATGATCGTTCCGGTTTGTAAAAATTGAAGACTTTCTAAGTTATTACGTAAAATTAGAGGTCAAAACTATTTATTGTTTTTTGGACTGTATAATTATTTTTGTTGGTTGCAACTGTGGTTCTTGTAACGTTTCCTCCTAATACAGTTTTTCTTAAATCTTTTTATTAGTAAAGGTACTTAGAAGTTTTGCTTATGTACGGAAACATTAAAATTGGCAAAATTAAATAAAAATGGGAACTTTCAAAAATAACGCTTTATGAAAAACTGTTTTCATTTTGATTAAATTTTCGGGCCGCTCTAAACCGCTCGTCTGACAAAAACACTTTTCAGACATAATTTGTAGGAAATAGAACGTAGTACTTTATTTTTGTATATGAACACTTTTCTCTAAAAGTGCGTAGTTTTTGAGTTATACGCCATAAATTAAAAAATTAATTATTTGGCTGTTTTTGGAATTTTTACCAAATTTGAACGCGCTCTAGGATGTGAACTGTTCGTTTGGCAAAAAAACCTACCAGAGATAAATTGTAGGAAATTCAACGTCGTTTGTTTTTGTATATGAACACTTTTCTCTAAAAGTGCGTAGTTTTTGAGTTATACGCCATAAATTAAAAAATTAATTATTTGGCTGTTTTTGGAATTTTTACCAAATTTGAACGCGCTCTAGGATGTGAACTGTTCGTTTGGCAAAAAAACCTACCAGAGATAAATTGTAGGAAATTCAACGTCGTTTGTTTTTGTATATGAACACATTTCTCTAAAAGTGTGTAGTTTTTGAGTTATAAGGCATAAACTAAAAAATAATTTTTTTGACTGGTTTTGAAATTTTTATCAAACTTGAACGCCCTCTACGATCTAAACTGTTCGTTAGACAAAAAAAACCTACTAGACATAAATTGTAGGAAATTCAATGTAATTTGTTTTTGTATATGAACACTTTTCTCTAAAAGTGTGTAGTTTTTGAGTTATAAGCCTCAACTAAAAAATTAATTTTTTGGCTGTTTTTAGAATTTTTACCAAATTTGAACGCGCTCTAGGATCTGAACTGTTCGTTAGACAAAAAAACCTATCAGACATAAATTGTAGGAAATTCAATGTAATTTGTTTTTGTATATGAACACTTTTCTGTAAAAGTGTGTAGTTTTTGAGTTATAAGCCATAAACTAAAAAATATTTTTTTTTGACTGGTTTTGAAATTTTTACCAAACTTGAACGCCCTCTAGGATCTAAACTGTTCGTTTGACAAAACAACCTACCAGACATAAATTGTAGGAAATTCAATGTAATTTGTTTTTGTATATGAACACTTTTCTCCTAAAGTGTGTAGTTTTTGAGTTATACGCCATAAATTAAAAAATTAATTATTTGGCTGTTTTTGGAATTTTTACCAAATTTGAACGCGCTCTAGGATGTGAACTGTTCGTTTGGCAAAAAAACCTACCAGAGATAAATTGTAGGAAATTCAACGTCGTTTGTTTTTGTATATGAACACATTTCTCTAAAAGTGTGTAGTTTTTGAGTTATAAGGCATAAACTAAAAAATAATTTTTATTCACTGGTTTTGAAATTTTACCAAACTTGAACGCCCTGTAGGATCTAAACTGTTCGTTTGAGAAAAAAACCTGCCAGACATAAATTGTAGGAAATTCAATGTAATTTGTTTTTGTATATGAACACTTTTCTCTAAAAGTGTGTAGTTTTTGAGTTATAAGCCTCAACTAAAAAATTAATTTTTTGACTGTTTTTGGAATTTTTACCAAATTTGAACGCCCTCTAGGATCTAAACTGTTCGTTTGACAAAAAAAACTACCAGAGATAAATTGTAGGAAATTCAATGTCGTTTGTTTTTGTATATGAACACTTTTCTCTAAAAGTGTGTAGTTTTTGAGTTATAAGGCATAAACTAAAAAATAATTTTTATTGACTGGTTTTGAAATTTTACCAAACTTGAACGCCCTGTAGGATCTAAACTGTTCGTTTGACAAAAAAACCTGCCAGACATAAATTGTAGGAAATTCAATGTAATTTGTTTTTGTATATGAACACTTTTCTCTAAAAGTGTGTGGTTTTTGAGTTATAAGGCATAAACTAAAAAAAATTTTTTTTGACTGGTTTTGAACTTTTTACCAACCTTGAACGCCCTCTAGGATCTAAACTGTTCGTTTGACAAAAAAACTACCAAACATAATTTGTAGGAAAATGAACGTACTTTATTTTTGTATATAAACAGTTTTCTCTAAAATAGCATAGTTTTCGAGTTATAAGCGATAAACTAAAAAATCAGTTTTTTGGGCGATTTTGGCATCTTTATCAAACTTTAACGCTCTCTAGCGCCTAAACTGTTCGTCTGATAAAAAACCAGGAGACATAAAGGGAAGCGAAAATGGAAAAAAGAGCAACTATTCATTATTTTTGCTCTTTTTTTTTAATTATAATTTTATCTTTGAATAATCGACGCAATTTTAGTGAAATTTGAGTGTGTTCCCTACTGAAAAGCGGCCCATATTGCCCGACAGACAAGTGATTTTATATTGGCTATGGAGAGTGGAGAGTCCTTTTAATTAAAAATATGAACCTTTGGAATAATATCAGGAGCATAATGCTTGCTAGCTCTCGAACTAGTAGTTTATAACCGAACCAATGACTAGGTTGTCACGAAACTAATTGAAGATAAATTCGGTAAACATTGTTGATAAAATAGTGAGTTTATCTGTTAGTAATGAGCGAATAGTAATCATTGTAGTGTTTATGAATCATCACAGAAATTTCCCAAAAATGATGGACTGTATGTAGGAAGACAATGTGAACCAAACATGGCACGAAGCCAAAAAATATTATTGCAATCAAAATAATTCGAGTCTGTTTAGTTGATGTTTTATTTTTTAATTTGTACAAGAGGAACATGATCGAAACGAAATTGAATTTTTTTAACACTAGCGTTTAAATTTAAAATAAACAAATAAAACGATGGGATTGTTTGTCGCGGCAGTAGTCGAAAAAAAAGTCATGCGAGACTGGTCAAATAAAATGCAGTAATCAAACTAAACCGTTTTCAATTGTCCTTCTAAATATGTAGGTCGTAGGTCACAGATGAAATTTAGTCTTCTCTCCGTCGTGATTCATAATAAACATACCGTGTAGCTTACCGAAGAGTAAGTTATGAGACGCGGAAAATACACTTTAGGTAATAGTTTTCCCCCACGTCAAGTCTTTTGTCGAAGGTAATTTTCTCCTTTTATTTCCAGTTACCTCTAAGAAAAAATTTTGGAATCCACGCAAGTGGTTTAAACGAAAAAGTCAAAAGGTTGTCGAGGACGTTTCGCCCAACAGTTACGAAAATTTGGAACCGAACATCAAAGATGCACTTAGGAGTAGATCCACAAGCGAACTGTCTGAAAGCGACGAGCCTATCAGTAGAAGGAGGTAAGTGCTCCTCAAAATTATAGGGAGTTTAACTATAAGTCTATTTTTATAGAAGTGGGACGCCGATGCATCCAGGATTAAGCGTCTCGCACGACAGTATTTTTCATTCTCCAAATTCCGGTTCGGAATTAGATTTAGAAGAGGCGCAAAGTTCGTCTTCTTTGTCGATTCAACATCATCTTCCTACACAAACTGAATTGAGATTACAGGTGGGTTTTAAATGTTATTATTTCTATAATTGGAATTGAGGAAAAACATTTATTGGAGGTGTAGCTTCTTTGCGGTTTTTTACGGCGTTTTATTTATTTAACCGCGGCAATATAAACGTGTAATCGTAAATTGAGTAAATTTTTTAAATCTACAAATTGAGTCATAAATAAGCCAAATTGGATTATCGAGAGCATCGTGCTAAGCAAACATTTTATATGGTTTTAATCGAGCGAAATTGATAACGGTTTTTAATAAGTTATTAATTGACAAATTATTATTAATTGGAAATTCTGATTTATTACTTATATCTCATTGTTGGGAATAACGGATTCAAAGAGGCAGCTTGAATTGAGTTCGACTTCCTACATGGTGACTGCATAATATACCTACAAAAATATTAAATTCGCCATATTTAAAGTTCATAAAAGTGATCCATGGACACCCGAACGTTTCTGTAAAGTTTGGAGGTCCGTGGAGATGAGAGATTACTGTGCTCTTCTGATGAAGAAATAAAGTCTAGATTCCGTTATTCCAAAGCGATTCAAAATAACGAGTCAAGATCTACCAATGAACGTTAAAGAGACTCATGACACGCGAGTGGTTGTTTAAAGTTTGGAGATCCGTAGAGATTGGAGATTACTGTGCCCTCCTGATAAAGGAACGAAGTCTAGATTCTCGTATTCCAAAGGGATTCAAAATAACAAGTTCAGATCTACCAATGAAGTTCGTTAAAGAGACTCATGACACGCGAGTGGTTGTTTAAAGTTTGGAGATCCGTAGAGATTGGAGATTACTGTGCCCTCCTGATAAAGGGACGAAGTCTAGATTCTCGTATTCCAAAGGGATTCAAAATAACAAGTTCAGATCTACCAATGAAGTTCGTTAAAGAGACTCATGACACGCGAGTGGTTGTTTAAAGTTTGGAGATCCGTAGAGATTGGAGATTACTGTGCCCTCCTGATAAAGGAACGAAGTCTAGATTCTCGTATTCCAAAGGGATTCAAAATAACAAGTTCAGATCTACCAATGAAGTTCGTTAAAGAGACTCATGACACGCGAGTGGTTGTTTATAGTTTGGAGATCCGTAGAGATTGGAGATTACTGTGCCCTCCTGATAAAGGAACGAAGTCTAGATTCTCGTATTCCAAAGGGATTCAAAATAACAAGTTCAGATCTACCAATGAAGTTCGTTAAAGAGACTCATGACACGCGAGTGGTTGTTTATAGTTTGGAGATCCGTAGAGATTGGAGATTACTGTGCCCTCCTGATAAAGGAACGAAGTCTAGATTCTCTCATTCCAAAGGGATTCAAAATAACAAGTTCAGATCTACCAAAGAAGCTCGTTAAAGAGACCCATGACATGCCAGTGTTTCTTTAAAGCTTGGAGATCCGTAGAGATCTGTATCCTCCTGATTGAGCAATTTAGTGATGATTAAGTTACTCCACAGGGATTCAAATTAACGAGTTTAGATCTACTATGAAGTTCGTTAAAGAGACCCATGACAAGCGAGTGTTTTTTTAAAGTTTGGAGATTACTGTGCCCTCCTGGCAAACGAAGTATGGGTTCCATTATTTCAAAGGGATCAAGAATAACGAGTCAAGATTTACCAATGAAGTTCGTTAAAGAGACTCATGACACGTGGGTGTTTCTTTAAAGTTTGGCGATTCATAGAGATTGGAGATTACTGTGCTCTCCTGATTGAGGAATTAAGTCATGATAAAGTTACTCCACAGGGGTTCAAAATACGAAGTCTAGATTTCCAATGAACCAATGAAGACCCATGACTCGCGAGTGTTTCTTTAAAGTTTGGAGATCCGTGGAGATTACTGTATCCTCCTGATTGAGGAATTAAGTCATGATTATGTTACTACACAGGGATTCAAAATAACGAGTTCAGATCTACCAATGAAGTTCGTTAATAGACTCATGACACGCGAGTGTTTCTTTTAAATTTGGAGATCCGTAGAGATTACAGATTACTGTGCCCTCCTGATAAAGGAAGTCTAAATTCCGTTATTCCAAAGGGACTCAAAATAACGAGTCCAGATCTACCAATGAAGCTCGTTAAAGAGACTCATGGCACGCGAGATCCATAGAGAACATCACTTACGCCGCTGTTCCTTGTGTCGTAACCTCTTTTGGAAGTTTGAAGTTACTTCGAGGGCCTTTAGATCCTTTATTTGTTTCAAATAATTGATATCGGCGTTGTGCTCGATTCAGAAGCATTTCATTTATTAAACTCCCCGCGGGGGTTGCCGTCTAGAATAATCTCGGATACAATCAATCAATTACTCCTTTTTCGTTCCTCTCGAGTTGATCCGATTCTCCGATTGTTCTTGTAGAAAATGTGAACTATGAGTTCGTTGGCATCGGAGTAAGTTTTTTGTACCTACCTCTATAAATAATACGATATGCAAAGTTTGGCCACGAGTTATCGAGTAAATTGATTCCTCGTTACACGTGTAATATACAATACCACCTGCCCCTTTACCGAGTAAATTTATAATTAGTGTAACTCAAAACATATCACATTCCTCCGTGTGTATTTATATTTATATCAAGGCTGTTCTGCGGATATGCCTCCTGCATCGTATGTGATACTTTCCAATTTACGTTAAGTTCAATGTACAAAATTCTAAACGACCTTGATATGTTTGTCGTAGGAAAAAATCCATTTTCCATTCTAATTAACGTCTGGTTCAAACTTTTTGTACGGCTTCCAACTTCTCGTTCTCGTTACGTATTTAAATCTTGGCTTCCTTATCAAATCGTTTGGACGTGTGAGTCATTTCATTGTTTTCGATTAATTTTTAGCATAACTTTGTGACTTTTTGTCTGTAGAGTCGATTATTGTTTGAGATTCGATTATAAAAAAGAATCGAAAAAGATGGATTTTACGTTACTTTTTCACTTTTGCGCTCGTCAAAAGGTCGTGAATAATAGACGAGTTGTGCCATATCAATTTCCTTGTCGGCCATACAAGCAGTTCTTTCCTGTCTGGTAATGTACGTGTCTGAAAAAAGATCGATTTTGAAAATTATAAATAAAAGAGGAAGTCATTTATATTTGTAAGTTTTGGTGGGGTGGTTTGTAGTATTTACGTAGTGTTTTGTGTTTACCTAAATTATTACGTTGGGGTTGTCGTTCGGCGATGACCTTATTTGGGGTAATTTATGGACGACGGCGAAGGTTAGGCAGGTACGTGGGTAGGTGGATGACTTTTAGGAAAACGATCTTCTCGTGTGTGACTTAATACATTTTAAAAGGAAAGTGATGTTCGATAATCTACGTGCAAATTTGAACCTTGTCGTTTTGAGCACACGTCGACATTATTTATCGAAAAGAAAAAACCTCCAAAATTCGCTTGGAGAATTCTGAATTCTAGTAAAGGGACGACTTTCCCAAAGACCCGTCGTAGTACCCGGTGGGACGTTTACGAGAAACCACAAAACTCAATGACTAACGTCGTTCATTGTTACTTAACCGACACAAGCTCATGTTGCCAGTCGGTTCCGTTACCCAAGACTTGGAACAGGTCGTAACAAAGTTGTAAGTTGTCAGACGAGTTTTAAACCTTTCGGTGTATACATGCTCGACATTTTCAAACTACATCGATTTGCAATTTTATAAATTAGTTGATATTTAAGTTTTAAAATTTAAAATAGGGAAATGCAAAATGATTTAACGAATAAACCGCGCGTGAATTTCAAAGCTCAGTCGTTGTGGAGAAGGAGAGTCGTATGTTCGGTGTTTTCGCTTAAATGTCATCCACATCGAATAGTTGTCTTCGAGTGCGAGTGGGAGACTAAAAAAGAATTTACTTTATTTAAATAAATTTTTTTGTGTCACTTTTTCTTCGTATCTGTTAAATGACAAAATTTCCTGTGCGGTTTGTGATAGTGACTGTGCTGCCATTTAGATATCAGTGCGTGCTCTAGTACTCGCGATATCGGCTTCCTTATTAAGTTTAGTGGATGGTGGAGAAGGATTTGAAGTGATGTAGAAAATGAATTTTAAATGAGAAAAATATGCAAATTTGTTTTAAAATTAAATAATATGAAAGTTCGATCTCATTCGAGTGGAAGGTGTTGGGGTAGAAACGATGGACCGACTACCACCAACTTTTTCTGCAGAATATGGGTAAGACGTCCTTACTTCTTACTTTAAATGAGGCGTGGCGCACTCGAAGAAAGACTCAAATGAGTCATCGATAATTTGATAATAATGATAATACTTAAGCCAATGCTTCTAGGGTCGAATTATCGCGTTGCATAAAAAAAGGCGTACATAATTGCATTGTGAACACGCTTCAACTTTTCGCTCTAATGTCTAGGCGAATTTTTTTAATTACCGGTTATGTATGTCAGTTTAATTTATTTTGCATTTACGAATAAATGAATATTTATAACAAACTGATTTAAAATCACCTTATAAGTTTTACAAATCGATTAACGTAAAAATGGATATTTTGAGAGTTGGGACTTATTCATCTTTTGAGTACATCTCTGCATCTAATATGAGGAGAAATTCAAAGTGTGAATTTATTTCATTCATTGGTAGCTATTAACTAGTGGGTGATATTCTTCAACCTTCAACGAAGAACAAAACTATACAAATAATAAAGACCTCAAGAAACTCCGGAAGTGAGTACCTTGGATGGTTGTTGTAATAAATGAGGAAAGTCTCCAAATTATGTCTCTTGTTAGTCTCATCTGGCACCTCACTAGGTAACATTTGGGCTGTTGCTTGATTGAAGACCATTCTCTTAGAAAAATGTCACAAAATACATGAGCTCACTGAGTACTTTTCTTCACAAATGGGTACGTTCGTGATTAATGTTGGTAATCATCAAATGAATGAGTTGTTGGGCTTCATTTCAACCTCGCAAGGGAATCCTTGGCCGGTTGCGTGATTGAAGACCAGTCTCTTAGAAAACTGTCTTAAAACAGTTAAACTCACTGAGTCCCTTTCTTCACGAATGGGTATGTTCGTGATTAATGGTGGTAATCTTCAAATGAATGAGTTGTTGGGCTTCATTTCAACCTCGCAAGGGAGTACTTGGGCGGTTGCGTGATTGAAGACCGGTCTCTTACAGGACTGTCTTAAAATAGTTAAACTCACTGAGTACCTTTCTTCACAAATTGATATGTTCGTGATTTATGATGGTAATCTTCAAATGAACGAGTTGTTGGGCTTCATTTCAACCTCGTAAGGGAATACTTGGCCGGTTGCGTGATTGAAGACCAGTCTCTTAGAAAACTGTCTTAAAATAGTTAATTAAACTCACTGAGTTCATTTCTTCACAGATGGATATGTTCGTGATTGATGGTGGTAATCTTCAAATGTATTAGTTGTTGGTTGTTGGGCTTTATTTCAACCTCGCATTGGAATACTTGGTCGGTTGCGTGATTGAAGACCAAACTGTCTTAAAATAGTTAATCTCACTGAGTCCCTTTCTTCACAAATGGCTATGTTCGTGATTGATGGTAATCTTCAAATGAATGAGTTGTTGGGCTTCATTTCAACCTCGCAAGGGAATAATTAGGCGGTTGCGTGACTGAAGACCAGTCTCTTAGAAAACTGTCTTAAAATAGTTAATTAAACTCACTGAGTTCATTTCTTCACAGATGGATATGTTCGTGATTGATGGTGGTAATCTTCAAATGTATTAGTTGTTGGTTGTTGGGCTTTATTTCAACCTCGCATTGGAATACTTGGTCGGTTGCGTGATTGAAGACCAAACTGTCTTAAAATAGTTAAACTCACTGAGTACCTTTCTTCACAAATGGGTATGTTTGTGATTGATGGTGGTAATCGTCAAATGAATGAGTTGTTGGGCTTCATTTCAACCTCGCAAGGGAGTACTTGGGCGGTTGCGTGATTGAAGACCGGTCTCTTACAGAACTGTCTTAAAATAGTTAAACTCACTGAGTACCTTTCTTCACAAATGGGTATGTTTGTGATTGATGATGGTAATCTTCAAATGAATGAGTTGTTGGGCTTCATTTCAACCTCGCAAGGGAGTACTTGGGCGGTTGCGTGATTGAAGACCGGTCTCTTACAGAACTGTCTTAAAATAGTTAAACTCACTGAGTACCTTTCTTCACAAATGGGTATGTTTGTGATTGATGGTGGTAATCTTCAAATGAATGAGTTGTTGGGCGTCATTTCAACCTCGCAAGGGAGTACTTGGGCGGTTGCGTGATTGAAGACCGGTCTCTTACAGAACTGTCTTAAAATAGTTAAACTCACTGAGTACCTTTCTTCACAAATGGGTATGTTTGTGATTGATGGTGGTAATCTTCAAATGAACGAGTTGTTGGGCTTCATTTCAGCCTCGCAAGGGAATACTTGGCCGGTTGCGTGATTGAAGACCAGTCTCTTAGAAAACTGTCTTAAAATAGTTAATTAAACTCACTGAGTTCATTTCTTCACAAATTGGAATGTTCATGATTTGTGGTGGTAATCTTTAAATGAATTGATTACTGGGCTTCATTTTAACTTCGCAATGGAATACTTGGGCGGTTGCGGTTACTCAAAAAACTCCCTATCACATATGTATAAAAGGAACTCATAAAGTGTTATATGACGCCTGTGGACAGTCGATCGAAATCTCGATTTCTTTGCAGTCGAATAATTTACAAATAATTAATTATACGAACTTTAAACCAGAAACCAGACACGAAAAGGTGTCACGAAGAATGACTTAAATGTGTCTAATGAGATCAGTTTTCTGTTACGTGACAGGATATTTTATTAGATCGATTCTGAACGCTTAATGAAGCGAGATTCAAGTTTTAATAAAACTTTCAAATAAATTCTTAATGAGTCGAAGATCCACCAAACTCACGTAAATTGACGTTGTTTGTAAAAGTAACAAATCTCTTTCAGAAGTAAATATTTTTTGGGATTAAATTGGATCTTGTTCGACCAACTGTAAAATTTTCTTGGAGATTTAAATCGGTTTTAATTCGATACCTAATTATTGCAATTTGGTTCGTGAGTTACACACACTCTAATCATTAAAATTTAGCTAGTTTTATAAGCTATTATTTGTTTCGATGTGTTATCTAAACCATTTGAGAGTAGGTTAGTTTATGCATTTACAGTTATTAAATACTCGGATGGCTACTACTTCGTGTGGCTACATTTTGTGGACGCGACCCAGTAACACCTCGCTTTGACGTCTGTTCCATATTTTTGCTTAAATTTATTATTACAATTTTTGCGTTTAATTCGTTTCAGACGGAATTGAGCGAGAGACTGAGACTGAGAAGAGGCCGCGAAGATGTCAGCGAAGACGACGAAGGTCTTCCACGCAGTCCTTGTAATTCACCTACGGCTACAGAAGGCCTCCTCGAAAGGACAGCCGTAAAAGTAAGTAAAACTTGTTTATAAGATGTTTTTTAATTCGTCTAGGAATTATTTTGTTTGTAAATTCCGAGCCTGGCGCCTTCTGTCGTTTAATATAACAAAGGTGATTGATTTACTAGTTGCGAAAATTAATAATTCATGTATCAGAATAAACATAACATCCCACACTTTTCTAGTCTCTTTGAGAAAGGGACAAATTTATCTTTTTGCTAAGAAAGTGGCGTTCGACAGATTTCATCACACCTCAAGTGACAATCGGACTAATTTTTGGCCAACTTTTCTTCTTTTAGAATTAATTACTTAACTCATTCACTTTAGTGTCGCTTTTTAATTTTCTATATTTATAGGACGTAACGCTATTATAAATCGTAATTTATTACCGTTTTTGCCCTTGGGCCTTGAAATTTCACTATGCGAATAAATCATACAAACTTCTCCTATTGTCACCCAGTTTTACCCACGCATTAAATAAGAGTTCACGTTCAAGAAACTCGGAAGGCTCAAGAAATTATTTCTCATGTTGGTGAAATTTTCGTAGTTTTTCCCTTTTTTCTCCATTCTTAATCCGATGGTGCTGTTTAGTATCAAAAAGAGGTTAAATAACTTCTGAGGAAGTTCTTGAGCCATCTTTAATGATCTTGGTAATTTTGAGGTGGAAGTTATCTTCGAGAAGCATTAAATTGGTCACGGTTTGATTCGGAGATTTGAAGACTGTGCTGTTTAATGCCAGGAAGAAGAGGTTAAGCAGCTCAAGAGAGTTCTTGAGCCATCTTTAATAATTTTGGAGATTTTGAGCTGGAAGTTATCTTTGAGAACAGTTAAATTGTGCACGGTTTGATTCGGAGATCTGAAAACTGCTGTTTAATATCTGGAAGAAGAGGTTAAACAGCTCAAGAGGAAGTTCTTGAGCCATCATCTTCAACGATGTTGTAGATTTTGAGCTGAAAGTTATCTTAGAGAAGCATTTAATTGTGAACGGTTTGATTCGGAGATTTGAAGACTGAGTTGGTTTAATATCGGGAAGAAGAGGGTTAATCAACTCAAGGGCAGTTTTTCAGCAATGATCTACCTTTAAAATATTTGAGTCTTTTGTACTCAATAGACATGTGGAAGGATGACATCTATATTTTTAATTTTGAGAGTTGAAGATAATGCTGCTCAACATTAAGAAGAAACGATTGATTAACTCAAGAGTGTGTTCTTTGAGTAAAGACTTGTTTTTAAAGAGCTTGCGTATTTTTGGAGTCAGCAGTATCTATTTTAAGATAATGCTACTCGTCTTCAAGAAGAAGTATCTAGAAGGCTCAAGAGTGAGTTCTTTGAGCAGTGTCGTATCTTCTAAGATATTGGACCTTTATATGATGCATGGAGTGATCGAACAAGTGGAGGGTAAAAATCCTTTGAGTGGTGAGTTTTGAGTGAGAAACTTGGTTTGGCTTAAAATATTCAATAGTGAGTTCTTTGAGCAATGTCGTATCTTCTAACCTAAGTTATTGGACATTTCGAGTCGGGGGTTATCTCGATGAGATTATTAAGCTTTACCTACTTTTCTCTTGACTCTTGAACCCTCATGTGATGTATGGAGTATTTGAACAAGTGGAAAGTAAGTTCTTTGAGTGGCGACTTCTTTTAAAAGATGTGCAGAGTTTTGAGTCTTGTATCTTCTAAGCCTAAGGCCTAAGATATTGGAAATTTTGGGCCTGGGGTTACCTTGATGAGATTGATGTGTCAAACAAGGAAAGAGTAAGTTCTTAGAGCATACAGTGACTTTTTTAATTGACATTTTTGAGCACCGGCTGGGAGGGGCTATTCTAAAGCTTTACTTACTTCAAACTAACTCGCGGGTCCCATTATGAAGATTTTTATTTAAAAACAAAAAAAATTGCGAAAACCCCTTTCCCTTTTATTATAATTATTGCAAATTATTTTGCATTAAACTTTAAGTTATCTATTAACTTTAATTTGAAATTCAAATTCATTCTACTACATTTAATAGTTGCTAAATTAATTCTTCGCTAACTCCTAATTAAAATTTTGCAAAAGGTGAATTATTTATTTATTTATTTATTCAAAGTATGTTTGGCTCGAATAAGTTCTATGCCTAAATTTTGTATTTTTTAGTCCTTTTTGACGGTTTCCAATTTACCGTTAACGTAATTGCGAAATTTGGAATAAATTTTTTTGTTGGACGAGACCAAGTTTATAATTTAAAAAATTTTGTTTTAATAAGTGGGTTTCGGTTGAGATTTATTTATGACTTCCTTTTTGGGCACCCTTCCCCTGAACTTTTGGTCGCTCGGCGGGAATTTTGAATTATTTTCCACTCGGCTAATTATCTAATTAATTAATTGAGGCGTAATTATATACGGAAGGCCTAATTTATAAGTAAAGCTGGCATCGTTGCATATTAAAAATTGCAATAATTTTTCATATTTTATTTATTAAAAAATAATAAACATGTAAATTAATTTTTTTCACCACTTAAGTCGAATTAACATAAATTTGCGAAATAATTTTTTCCACCAAATATAGTTTCTCATTATTACCGATGTGTAACGCTCATTACCTTTTCGACATTTCGCAATTTCCTCACGTACTTTTCCTTACGTCACTTAACTATTTTTTACACACAAAAGAAATTGTTTTATTTTTTCTTTGCAACTGAATCCTTAAATTAGCACAAGCCTAATCCTAATTGATCCACTCTCAAAGGTCACTAGTCAAAACGTCATGATAATAACGCAACCCTTACAACTTTCAAACCTGACATTTGTTTCTTTCCATTTTCTTCCTCAAATTTAACCCAATTAGTTTTTAACGATCATCGTGACTAATAAAGAAAATGACGTCTTTCTCGATAACTTTGAGAAAATTCTTGCACCTAATCGAAACGGCGCCTTTGTGCGAAAGGTCAGCTGTTCGATATATCACCTCGGACCTCGTCTAAAACTAATTGATTTTCGATAAATTGTCTCTCTTAATTAAATTTGCCAACTAATCGAAACCTCCTGTTTATTGCCTACTTTTGGTTTTTAAAGGAAATGATGTATCAATTGAAGCATGTCGACCTTAAAATTTGCGAGTTTAGCGTCGACGATTGTAGTAATCGCGTGTTGGATTACTATTAAGCCTTGTCGATCTTTAATAAAGCCCTGGAGGGTTTCTTTAATAAGTTACCGTCTTGAACAATAATGGCGCAACTTGAAAATGAAATTCATTAAACGACAAAGCGTAAATTCGGGCGGATTCGTGAATTAGACGCTGCAGTAATCTTCCATCTTTGATGAGAACTTAAAGTCGCGACTGTTTGACTTGAAACTGAAACTCTTCTAAACTTATAAACAGTATCAACTGCAACCCTATAGAGCAGAAGAAAAAGGATAAATTGATGCAGATCCCAGTCCGCGCTATCTCAGATGTGACTATCGAAACGAAAGACAGATGGACTTACCTAGCGAGTATCCAGAACAAACATTATTAGCATGGCGGTAAGAAAAGGGGCTTGCAAATAACGTTCAAATAATGGAAGACCACTTCTGGCATCTACAGGCACATGATAAAAATTTAATGCTTCTTGAAGACTAGCTCAACAAACGCTCAACAAGACGTGGCGGCTTAAAATCTTCGGGAGAGCTTGCAGTAGCCACTCTTATGATTCTGAAGTGTTCAGGGAGTGTTCCCAGCTTTCGATGATCTCAAAAGATTAAAACTCCTTAAGAGTCCTTAAGTCCTTTGGTGACCCGCGAACTATTATTTGTGAAAATTTGCACCAAAAACAAAAATAGTTCGTAACTGAACAATGAGCAGTCAGTTCGCCGCTGTAGGAGATCGCTGTTGCTTTAGTAGAAGGGCTCATACCAGTCATAGCCTTTAGTAATGTAAAAAGACTTGAATCTTGCAAGCGAGAAAGTTTTTAAAAACTCCACTCAATGAGGTCTGATTAGGATCATTAGCCATCCAGCGAGGACGCTAAACCTTCTGTAAACTTTAAAGACGTTTAGTAGAAGTTCTTGAAACTCCGCTCTTCGCTTATGATTTTGTGAGGGGTTCAAAATCTTCAATAACGTCAAAAAACTTGACCCTTGTGAGCAAAAGTTTTTAAAACCCATAACAAGAGTTTGTGACTGGATTCTACTCAGTGAAGTTTTTTTCGAAGCTTGACAGTCATCCAATGAGGCCGTCAAACCTCTGCTACAGTTTAAAGACGTTTGGGTTTCTAGTAGAAGTTCTTGAAACTCCACTCTTTGCTGGTGCTTTTGTGAGGGGCTCTAAACCTTCAATAATGTCAAAAGACTTGGCATTTGAGAGCAAAAAGCCTTTAAAACCCATAACAAGGGTTTGTGAGTGAATTCCACTCCGGTAAAGTCCTTCTTGGATCTTGATAGTCATCCAGTGAGAATATCAAACCTTCGGTGACGTTTAAAGACATTTAGGTTTCTAGTCAACGCCCTTGAGACTCCACTCTTTGCTGGTTCTCTTGCGAGGGGCTCAAAACCTTCAATGGTCTCAAAAGACTTGAACCTTGCAAGTGGAAGTCTTATAGTCTATAAGAAGAGTTTGTGACTAGATTCTATTCAGTGAAGCTTGATAGTCGTTCAGCGAGAGCTTCAAACTTTTGGTGAAGTTTAAAGACGTTTGGGTTTCTAGTAGAAGTTCTCGTAACTCCACTCTTTGCTGGTGCTTTTGGGAGGGGCTCTAAACCTTCAATGATATTAAGAGACTTGCAACTGCAAGCGAAAGTCTTCTAAAACCCATAACAAGAGTTGGTGACTAGATTATATTTCTTGTAATCCGTTTTGGAGCTTGATACAAGGAGTGCGTCCAACCTTAGTTGAAGTTTAAGGAGCGCTTATGTTTCTAATCGAAGTCCTCGAAACTCCACTCTTCATTTTGGACCTTTCCACTCTCTAGCCTCAGAATAGTGTCCAATCGTACCTCAATAATTAGACAGCCTTTCGAATTATTATAAAATTAGTAGTTTATCTCCACTCTTTTCGTAATCCAACGCATGTTTCATATTTCCTTATTTGGCATTTTATTAGTAGACGGACCTTATGAATCCAGTGTAAGTGTAGTGGGTACTCTTGGCTTTATTATTCAATGGCACTTACCACCCCTATTTAAAAATCTTTTGTGTTTACTCGGCTCTCGCAAATCTTACAATGTTGTAAAGTGGATTCAAATTGGGTCGTAACTTTAACGAACTGTTTGTATTTGAAATTAGTTCCGTGTATACGTATCGGAGTTTTTGAATTTGCTCGACTTGGGCGTTTGTGCGCTAAAATCTAATTTCGAACACACCGTTTATTACGTACGTCGTCGTTTAACTTATGACCTAAATGTTTAAAATCGTACGGAGAGACTAAAAAAAATTTTGTACTCAGCAGATGTTAATTGAAAGTAGCTAAAGAAGGAAATGAAATACCGTAAAAGTTGAAAGCGCATTTATAAGAGTTACATAATAATAATGTGCTGCTTCTGTAACAAGTAACGAGCACAAGCAATCCTTTGCTTGTAATAGAAGAGAGAATGCCTTTAGAACACATTTTAGCGTATATCGTTCGTAGCTGCGGGCGCTTTATTTATTTATCTTCATTTTTTTGTGCATTCGACTTTTGTAAGTAAACGCTCATTACAACCGTTTTTAACTTACAGTGTCGTTTTTAATCTTTTGAGTGCGTTGCAAAAATGTAGAGGAAATTTAAACAACAGTTTTCGATATGCTTTGTCAAGAGCGATACGGTGAGTTTTCATTTTTTTCTCTTCTTCTTTTGACGACTTGGAAGGTTCGAGTCTTTTTTAATAACGAGCCTTGGGATAGTGTGAATGTGAGTGTTTTTTATTGTACTGCCTAATTTTTGTCGGATAAAAAGTTTTTGTTATTTTTAATAACGCAATCAGGAAGTACGACATTTCTGATTTTTTGCTCAATACTCGTGTTCTCCTTGAAATCGAGTGGATGAAGCTATACGAAATACAAACAAGAAACATTTAATGTGGCCAACGTTATCTTTTACAACCAACAACCAAACCAACGAGGTACTATTTCTCGCGGTTCCGTTCTCGTGTCGTCAGGAGCCCATATAATATACTGAAATTTAAGTGCCAAAGAGCGGAGAAGCCTTCAGATGCGTCTTCATTGGTGTGTGTAATATACAATTACGTTCATTACTAACTTTTGTCTACACTCATCCAACGTGTCTTCCTCTAACTGCAGGCTAATCTGGACTCCCAAAAAATTTTTTTAAGTTCCCAACTTTTATGCCCTAAACTGGACCGTCTTTGAATTAAGCGCCCACTCGAGAGTTGAGAGTCGATCGTGTTATTTACGTTTTCTTTTCTTCTAGAACCATCCGTCAAAATCCCATAGTACCTGCAGCGATGGATCTCTCCTTAGTATGGGTAGTTCGGAAATCGAAGAGGTGAGTAAAGACAATAACTTGAAATATAATTTTTAATTGCAATTTCGTGTATTTCATAAGGACTCGTTTGGGCAACAATCGTCGAGACATTCATCAAAACTTTCGCTTTACGAAAAGAAAACAATCGAACAAGGTCAGTGAACCAAGTTTATAATCATTTAGTGTAACTAATTGTTTTTAATTGTGTTTTTTTGGGTCTTTAATGAAGATTCGGAATGGGAACTGGGACCAGGTAGCGCTTCGGCACCTTTAAATCACAGTGCCGCGCATCACAAAGTTTCCGTGCGTCCCAAACGAACGCATGGAGCACCTAGGAGGAAACGGATGCAGCCTGTAAGTGTTTGGCCCTTTTTGTTTTTTAGGGGCAAATTTTATTAGTTGTTTTTTTAGATTGCAGTGTCTGCTTTGCCCACAACGCCGGAAGTTAACGAGGACTCGTCTGCGAGGAGCTCAACTCCTGAAACTGCGTCGAAAGGTGAGTTCGTTGTAATTTTTCGATTGCTAAAGCAACTTACGATGAATTTCGAGTTTTTTTTGTGACCGATATAATAGAAAGGCGTGATGATTACATAAGACGTATCCGGTAAAGTTGGCTTGCACTAAAATGCATGCTTTCGAAAAACATTACGGCGTTTCATGAGAAAAATAACAAAAAACCGCTTTGTAATTAATAATTTTAAGTCTTGGCTTGTGTTTAAAATAAACAAATAGCATGTACCATATAAAAGCATGGCTCATTTTCCTTGCAGAGACAATAACAGAGCTTTATAGCAGCAAGAACGTTAACACGAGTAAAACTGAAACGCAACTAAAGTGTTCTTCTTTACCTCTTGGCTTAGCTGGTCCCGTCGACGAGAACAACAAATTAAATCGTAGTCGTTCGAGCGCCGGAATTAAGTCGCAAGAAGTGTGTGGCACTCTCGGCGAAGAAACTGAAGAATATCAAGACGATAAAAAGGCGGACCAGTCGATTTTTGCGCGACTCTTCCCAAGAAGGAGCGCCAAAAAGAAGAAAAACAAAGAAATTGTGGTACAAACTGTACATAGTAGGACTCTCGAATCGCACCACACTTCTTACACCAAATTTACCGATAAGCGTTCATACACTGAAACGAAAAGCAAGTCGATACCAAGAACGGGACCCGCATTTAGACAGCGCGTTCAACCGATCGACATACCCGACACGTTAGATATTCCACGCGAAACCGAAACCATCCAACTGCCCAACGAATCTTCCAAACAAAACAACTCGCCGTTACAACTAGAATTGGAGCACCATTTTCGTCAAAGGATGCCGCCATTATCCACGAGTCCTTCCAAATATCCACCGCCGAATAATTTCGAAACGTCCCCAAAACCGTTCAAATCACAAGTGACGCCTAGCCAAAAAGAGACTGTCCCCAACAAAAACAGATTTGTCATTTCGGACGATTCCAAAAATAAAGTTAAATCGTTCGACGAAAGCAAGTCCAAAGTCAAAATTGCCGGACTCTCCTCTTTACAACAACGAGCTCTACATCAAGACGACGGCGACGCCACTTTCAAGTCGCTCACAGATTTTATTTCGAACGAATCGAGCCGTTTCGTTAAAAAGTCTCATAGTTTTAAGAGTAAAACCACCAACGAAAATTACACCCCACCACCAATTATGTCAAAAAGTGATACTGTTGAGAGGCTTGCAAGTAGAAGTGACGGAAGCGACAAGCTGATAATAGAAGAAAAGATGGAAAGTCGAACTATTTTTAAAGCGTCTTCTTTGGATAGCGTCAAAACGCTCGATTCCGAAGAAGTTCACAAATCCGAGTCGGGAGAAAGCTTGGATTCGACCCAAACGAGCCTAACCGAGTATTTAGACAGCCTTAATCCTTCTAACAGTATTACGATATCCGGGCCGAGCCATACTTCGGTGGTTAACATAAGTACGTCTGTACACGACGTACAAATCGTCGATAGCGTCGTCAAACAGTCTCCGACTGGAAGCGTCGACGAAGATGACGAAAAAGAGCAACAAGTTTCGATAACAAAAATCGAAGTTAAACGCGAATCGAACGAATCTTCAACAGAACCCCCAAACTTAAGCAAACCTCCCATTTTGGCACCAAAACCTTCTTCGCCCATAGAAGAAAACAAACCAAAGACTGTATTTAATTTCGACTTAACGCCAAAAAACGAGCCTTCCCTACGCAAGTTTAGCTTAGACGACATCGAAGTCGTCGACAAGGAGACACTTGTAGAGACACCCCATAGAGCAACATCGACGCCTTCGACACCAAACGTAATCGTAACTTCGATGACGCCACCTACAACGAGTCGTCTCTTCAAAAAACATTTCGAAACGTCTCAAGTGCGCAAATCGTCTTTGGCCTCATTTCCAAGCGACTCCAAACACAGACTTAGCCTTCGTACCAAATCCAACAGTCTCGACATCGTGGATTCCCTAAAACGTACTTCCGAAACGACCGAAGGCGAAATTTTAAAACAAAAAGTATCTTCCACGACCGACCTACAAGAAAGCTTAGCGACCGAATCCGTCATGTTGAGGAGGAAGTCTTTAGTTAAACAAAAGCAAGACGACGAGCCGGAACTCATGAAGGTGTTCGCGAGGCGTTCGCTCAAGTTGAAAGATGGAGAAGAGCTCGTTCCGCAGTGCTTAGAAGGGGAAGAGCCAATTTTTGATAGTTTGGATACGGTTGTCAAGTCTAAAGATAGTAGCGATAAAGAGAATGTGGCCGATTCTCCGGAAGAACGTAAAAGGACGTTTATAATCGCTCCGGAGAAGCCTAAAGAAATATTGGTCGATTCGAAATTTGTCGAGACGACCGAAGTCGTGTTACGTAAACCGATAAACAATCGTCTACTGGCGTTTCAACAAAAGACGTCCAGTTTGAACGTACCCAAAGTGAACGAATTAAACGAAAAAGTACAAAAGACAAGTTTGGTCGGCGAGAAGATCAACAATAATAAGAGTTGGATAAGCGTACAAAAGCAGGAAGAAAATAACAAGGAGGATATCGTTTTTAAAAAGATTGCGCCTAACGACGTCATTACGAATATTTCTTCCAAGAGCGATTATATAAACGAGGACTTTCCGGTTCTTCCCAAAAATTTTAATCAAAGAAAGGCCGAATGGGAGAAGAGGGCGCAAGAAGCGTTGAAAAAGAACGTACCGTAAAAATGTCCAGTAAGTCGTTTGCATTTTTATTATTATTTAGGCTTTGCATCATTTTCATTTTGCTTTTGTAGCTTGTGCATTGCATTAAACTTTTTTTGTACTTTCCCATTTACGGAAAGGAGAGGAGAGCATTGTGTTTTTGGGATTTCCCGAAAAGATTTTGCCTGTTTTTGCTAGTGTCCGTCTGTTCGTTTTTATGTACGTCTGCCTGTCTGGGTTTGGGTCGAAGTGCACCAGTGCACGTGTTCATTTCCGACTAGTTTTATACTCAAATCAACTCCATGTGGAGTCTAAAAGGGTGTTTTTTGTGCCTCCCTCTTTTAAATAATAACATATACAGGGTGTACCGGCGAGGGCTCGGTAAAGATTTCGAAACCAATCGACAACTCACAAAAAACATCGATTATTTGGTAGAAAACGTTTTCAAATGTTGAAGTGGACACTAATCAACTTTTTTTTTTTAATGTAAATGGGAAAGTTCTGACACGTCACCAACTCTTATCATTCAACATTACCGAAATGAGACCTTTTTAACAGTCTCAACTTGTAAAAAAAGGTCTTTTTTCGGTATTTCATTTGCTCGAGATTAATTTCAATTTGCTCTTTCAGGTGGTGCCTCAACCAAGGATTACAAGTGGAGTTTCCTCAAGTTTAAAGCTAAATACTTGAAGCTGAAGTAATTTTTTTTAACTTTGTAAATAGTAGGACTAATTAGTGAGTGTGCGTTAATATTGTAAACTGCATCACTGAACAGTTTTATGTATAGTTTTTAAAGTGATCTTTTTAATATTGGTGCCATGTGATATATTCGGCATTAATATTTAACACAAATTTTATTTGTAAATTTTTTTTTATTAAGTAGTACGTTAAGTGCCTTTTAATTCTTAATTTTTTTATTATTATAATTAAAATGTATAATATTTTTTTTATTGTTGATCAATGGATGGACGATGTAGAGAAGAGCCTTGGAAGAGATTTTGGTGCTTGTAAGAGTAGATATATTTAAAAAAGAGAATAAATTTTGTTTTGGTATATTAACCAGTATACTGTTCAGTAAAATGTATAGTGTAATTGATATTAATGTTGTCTTATTGCAATAAAAATATATTGTTATTAGATGATTTGCGTATATACATTCATTTCTGTGACTTTCCAGGGTTCGGTGGAGACAAATCTCAATAAACTACACGGGGATTTCAAAATAGGAGCTACGTCTTAAAATACAAGATGTTCCATTTAAAACCAAAATGTTTTGCTGTCTTGCCCTGTAGATTCATAAGTAATTTTATTTGTAAACGATGGTTTGATCCCATTGAATTAAATTATGGAAATGTAATTAAATTTAAACCAATTGTGGAATTTTTGTTCAACTTTAACAGCGTTCTAGCGCCTAAATCGTTTGTATGAGGTAAAAAATCTAGAAGAGGTAATTTGTAGGAAATTTAATGTACTTAATTTTTGTATAGGAACGCTTTTCTATAAAAGTGCGTAGTTTCGAGTTATAAGTGATAAACTGGAAAACAGTTTTCTGGTCGATTTCGGAATTTTTGTCACATTTTAATACGTTGTAGCGCTTAAACAGTTTGTCTGAGGTAAAAACCCTAAGAGATATAATTAGTAGGAAATTGAGAGTTCTTTATTTTTGTATAGGGAGACGTTTCTCTAAAAGTGCGTAGTTCTCGAGTTATAAGCGCTAAACTGAAAAATGGGGCTTTTGGCCGATTTAGTAATTTTTGTCAAATTTTAAAGCGCTGTAGCGCCTAAGCCGTTCGTCTGCGGTAAAAACCCTGGGAGATATAATTTTTGGGAAATTTAATGTACTTTATTTTTGTATAGGAATACTTTTCTCTAAAAATGCATAACTTTTGAGGTATAGGCGATACACTAAAAAAACTGTTTTTTGGTGTTTTGGAATTTTTGTAAAACTGTTTATAAAGCGTTGAAATCGTTTGTCTAAGGAAAAAACCTCAAGAGATATAACATAAGCAATTTAACGTAATTTATTTTTATAAAGAACCATTATTATTCTAAAAGAGTACCTAGATTTCACGTTATAAGTGAAAAACTGAAAAAGTAGCGAAAAGCACTTATTCCAAACCGCCCCTAAGTTAATGCTGTCACCCTGTCACCTAAGAGAATAATTATTGTAAGAAGCCACTTCTTTTTCACTTTTTTATCAAGGAAATTCACTTTTTTAAATCATCCTGTATATTTCACTTTAAACCTCGCAAACTATAGAAGTTAATTGCTTTTAAACAGTAAATAGTGTAATTCGGATTATTTGTTATTCTTTTTCCTAAGTTTTAAATTAAAATCAATTAAAACCAATAAATATCAATAACAGTGCGCGACTTGTTTTTAAAATAAATTAAAGTTGTTTACAATTTAAATTTAGTGCCCGTTCAAATATTTTGGTTACTTCAGTGTGGCCAACTTATGACAGGAAGCGGCCGAATATAACTATAAACGTTGATTACATTGCACTTGGCACAAAGTGATAAAGGAAAAGGGGGGGCATTAAAAAATTCTTCCGCAGGTTTGTTTTACATATTTTGTAATCCCCTCGCTTCTCCCCTTGTGCGAAATCGTTCAACACGATGACTTGTTTTATAACCGGAAGTTAACAAACGAATTATTAATTTATAAATAAAATAAAAGCCAAAAGGGTGTGTGATGATGCAATGTAATTTTAGTTTTATCTATTAGTTATCAATTAAAAGTGCCATAAATTGGTGAGTTAATTTATCGATCGCATTATCGTGTAACTTTTATCATTTAAAATTTTCAGGTCTACTCACTATACCTTAAGATGGACGAGGGTGTGCTCAACGACTTGCTCGAGTGTTCCGTTTGCTTGGATAGACTCGATACTTCGAGTAAAGTTTTGCCTTGTCAGCACACGTTTTGTAGGAAATGTTTGGAGGGTATAGTGGCGAAGCATAAAGAATTGAGGTGTCCGGAATGTCGTGTCGTGGTTCCGTGTAAGATCGAGGAGCTGCCCCCCAATGTTCTCCTGATGCGCATCTTAGAGGGTATGAGGAATGCCGCGCCTAAAAAACAACAACAGAGGTTGGTTAGGGTCGTCAATAATAGTACTCCGATACATCAAACGAACGATCATCGGCATACGCCTACAAAACAAGTAAATTTGATGCACGGTCATCAGCCTTATGCCAAAGCATTGTACGATTACACTTCTAGCGAGCCAGGGTTTGTGCGTTTTAACCTGTGTCTTCTTTAAATAACTGTAATTTTGTAGGGATTTGAATTTTAAACGAGGAGATCTTATAATTTTAAAGAAACGAGTCGATAACAACTGGTATCAAGGGGAGTGCGGTGGAACGCACGGTGTTTTTCCATTAACTTACGTACAAGTAAGTGTTTGGTTTAATTTAATTTAGCTTCGAATTGTAAGTTGAATTTTTAAGGTGATAACTCCACTGCCTAGTAATATACCTCAATGCAAGGCCCTCTTTGATTTTCGCATGACAAACGACGACGAAGAGGGTTGTTTGGCGTTCAATAAAAGTGACGTCATTACAGTAATACGTAGAGTGGACGAAAATTGGGCCGAAGGTAAGCTGGACGAACGAATCGGAATTTTTCCGTTGGCGTTTGTCGAGCTCAACAACTTGGCTCGGTCGCTCATGAAACTATCGACGAAGTAAGTATTAGCTAGTGACTTAAGTCGAGTTGTAACTTAAACTTGTTTCTTAGTTCTCAACCCGGTCCTTCGAAATTGGCGCCACCTACTCCGACGTCGGACGATAGTACTCCTTTAATACCGACTGATCACAGTAGAACCATTTCTAATATTCAAGTACCTCATAGGGCCGTTCAGCCGCCACTTCCGAGTCAGCCGGTGCAGGTGGCTCCACAAACGTTGCCAAATTCAGATTCGAGTTCGACGGTCAGTTCGGGTAACTCGAGCACCACTCCTAATACGTCTTCGGGCGGTACTTCGTCTAGTTCTAGTACGGCGCCTTCTTCGCCGGCCTCGCCGCCTACTAGGAACCCAACAACTGCTCCTTCGAGAGCCGCCCCGTAAGTCTAATTGTACTGTCTTTGTCAAAATGATGCATTGAATGTTTACCTTTCAGAAAGCCTGATCTAGTTCCAAATATAAGTGCCATAGCGTCAACGCCTCAACGCAAGCCAAATCCAGTAGTTCCCCATGCCCCGCGTCGTGAAAAGCGCCATAGCTCAAACACTTCTCACGTCCGCTCGAGCTTTCATCGACTCTCCACCGATATTTCCGAAAACGAACCACAAACTCAGTCCACGCAACAAAATCAACAAACAGCAGAATCGTCAAACAGAAACTTAAATGCAGTCACGACTCTACAGCTACCACAAGCCTACGTAGCCTTATATCCGTACAAACCACAAAAAGCGGACGAGTTAGAACTACGTAAAGGCGGCATTTACATCGTAACCGAACGTTGCCAAGATGGCTGGTTTAAAGGAACATCGAACAGAACACAAAAGTGCGGCGTGTTTCCCGGCAATTACGTCATTTTGGCAAGAGGAGCACCGTCGAGTCCGAAACCTTCGTCGAAATCCGGAGAAACTTCTTCAGAAACTGTGTCAGTTGTAAGTTATTTACGTAATGGTAAGCCGCGTTATAGTGTGAGCAGCTTGCCTCCGGACCTACCTCCGAGATCTGTCAGTCCCGCAACTGCCACAAATACCATTTCGTCGAGCTGGCACGGACAACAAGACAGTGCTGCTGTTCCTTTGGGACGTAGCAGCAGCGCTATTATGTCCAGTGTTGCTAACTCATCCCATTTGTCTGCTAATAGTACTGCAGTTGGCAAATCTGTTGATAAGGTTTGTTTATCCTTTGTTTTGTTTAATTCTCTCTTCATTTGTTTGTATACGGGGTGATTTGGTTATCATTTTTTAAGAATTGTCGTGACAGTTATTTATGTGTTGTGTGTAGCCAAATCGTCTCTGTTGCTATTCGAGAGCTTTCTGTTAACTTGGTGCAATTACGCGTTTTTTTCTCTCTTACTCTCATTTTAATTTCGTCTTCGTATTTCGTGTGCGCTGTGTTTTAATACTTTTCTCGTGCTTTGCTTTTGACAGCATAAGG
Organism: Malthinus flaveolus; assembly: GCA_950108345.1. Lineage (NCBI taxonomy): Eukaryota > Metazoa > Arthropoda > Insecta > Coleoptera > Cantharidae > Malthinus > Malthinus flaveolus. The sequence goes on along the minus strand of OX467289.1, from coordinate 2,273,986 downwards.
AGCGTAAAGAAAAGGGCACTGTGAGCCTAATGCGCCGTTTGACGAGTATTACAAGATCAAAATCGCCGCCTGCGTCCACTTACTCTATGGATAATCCGGTGTTCGAAGATAGCTCTGTTTCTTCTAATGTTTCTCATCCAGTTCACGTCAGGTACCGTATTAGATATTGTGTGTCGCTTAATTTTGCTTTAACGCTTCATTTTTTTTGCACGTTTTTATGTGTACTAATTGTATTTTGTCAAGTAACTTACGAATTGATTAAAAAACAATTAAGGTGCTCAAGTAAAATGTGCATGTAGCTACATGGTGATTAATTGAAAAGGTTTCGAGCTCCAGAAAAATGTGCAAAGAAAGTATAGGTACAGGGTGTCCAACATAACTGTTCAAGCTAAGGGATCTCAAAAACCAAGTTTGTTAAATTAGACAAAAGTTGCGTCATTTAGACAACTTCGACCTCATATGACACCTTGTAAAATCTTGCACAGTACTACGTGAGCATTATGGGCGCAGTTTCGGCGCCTTTTCGGATAATCTGTGTATTCGGCTTGTGCATGTGTGTGTGTGTCTCAGGTCCGGTTCGTGTCCAAGCCAGCTACTGCAAATACAACCTGCTGAACATCACAGAATATTTGTCTCTACCTCACAACGTCTTAAACATAAAGACCGTCCCAGTGTTTTTGCGCACAATTCAAGGTGTGTGTTTTGCACTCTTAATTCTCGTAGTTTGTTGGTTTTTTCTTCCAGAAATACACTTGTAGGATTATACTGTCAACTTTGTGCACAATGGCGGAATTTTATTTTACAACCTAATTCAAGTTTTGAATTGTAGACCGAAGAATTGGCTCGGAAAGGGAGTCCAGTGTAAAGTCTCGCGAGGGATGGATAATCTTAAAGTTCCGGCATTGTGTATTCACACCTTTGATTGAAATTTCTGTTTGTTTCCTGCAGACATTTGGGAACTTTTTGACTCATTAGTAGCCCAAAACGATCGCGAACACAAATCTGAAACCATCCAGAAAAGAAAACTTTCAATCCGGATTATCCTAATGGCTCAAAAAACAAACAATTTCTCTAACATTCAAACATACTAATAGAGTGTTAGTCCAAGAGCTAGCAAACATTAACTACTTGATATTATTCCACAGATTCATCATTTTTATTTAAAAGTACTTTTTGTAGCCAATATAAAATCAGTCGTCTGCCGGGCTCCGCTTGGGGGCTTGAGAAGGGTGTGTTTTGCTCTTATTCAGTTTTTTGATTATAACTTTGAAACTATGCACTTTATGAAAAAAGTGCTTCTTTATAAAATAAAGTCTATTAAACTGCCTACAAATTATATTCATTACTTTTTTCTGTCAGACAAACGGTTTAGGCGCTTGAGCACGTTGAACTTGGACAAAGATTCCAAAATCGGTCAAAAAACGGATTTTTTAGTATATCGCTTATAACTCGAAAACTACGCTCTTTATGAAAAGAGTTCTTATACTAAAATAAAGTACATTAAATTTTCTACAAATTATGCCTTTTACATTTTTTTGGCAGACAAACTGTTTAGGCGCTAGAACGAGTTAAACTTAAAAAACCAAACCTAGGGAATTTGGTTAGTTTATTTTTGTGTAGAAGCACTTTTCTCAAAATGTACGTAGTTTTCAAGTTATAACTGAAAAAAGAGCAAAACCTGACCCCTTTTCGATCTTTCCCCAACTTAATGCTGCCTTCCAACCCACTCACGCGCCCACTGCAGACGTCTCGCTCAAAACTGAGATGAAATGAGAATTTTTAACAGCGTCTGCTGTCTGCCCCAATTCTGTTTTGACAGAAGGATTCATTATTTTTTGTCTTTAAGTTACAATAATTTCAATCTGGAATAAATCAAGTAATTTTGCGACAATAATAAAGAGTGGTATAACGTTTACTAGCTGTTGGACTATATACTTTTCTTACTTCTTTAATTCTCTCTCAATTTACTACTAAACACTGGGTCGGTTTAATAACTTATTTAATCCGTTGAAACTATTGTTGATTATGACGATAAATTTTGATATAGGACAACCGAGAATATAGCAGGAAGTTCGGCATCCAACCAAAACCAAGACATCCACCACCACCGAAAGTCAAACTCCCTGGACGCCGGTAACCGTACGAAGACGTCGATGCAAACAGTTCGTGAACGTTTTAGATGCATCGCTCCGTATCCACCCAACACCGAATACGAACTAGAATTACAAGTAAACGATATTATTTACGTAAATAAGAAGAGAGAAGACGGTTGGTATAGAGGTACTCAACAACGAACGGGACGTACCGGTTTATTTCCTGCGAGTTTTGTCGAAAGTTTTTGATGTTAAAATTGTTTTTAGAAAAGAATATATTTAATGAGTTTTTAGAAAAGGTGTAATCGTAGTATTAAAGGGAAGTATGATACATAATGTGTTCACAGTCGAGTCGTGTCGAAATGCATCAAGTGCTGCGCTCCAGTTTTAATCAATTAGCGAAAAAGGTACATAGGAACTTTTAGTTTAATTGTAAATTTTATTTAAATTATAATAATTGTTAATACGCTTTTTTAAAGATTGCCTAATTTATAAAAAAAATTATTTAAGGTGGCGGTTATTAATTTATACAACATATCAAGATATTTTAATTGTAAGTGTGCTATGTATTTAGGTTTTAGATCGAAATTATTTGTAGGTAGGTTCTTTTTCACAAATTCAACAATTTTTTTGTATAATGACTGAAATTTTACCCTAACGTTTTATGCTCATATTATATTGAACAAAGTAATTTTGTATTGTAATTTAGTGTGTGTTAAAAAATATTAAATGTATCTCTTAATTAATTAATAAAATCAAAATACGTTACTTAAATTACACGAGCTTTTACCAAAAACACTTTCCCGCCAAATTTGGTTTAAATTTTTCCCGCGTGCTGTAGTTGTTAATATTAATGGATAGATGGCGCCATGTAAAATAATTTCTATCATTGTTACGGTTTACATACAATTATTTTAATTACAATTCTACTTGCAACTAAAATATGCGGCTAATAATAAATAAATAATTACGCCCTTTTCGTTTTTAAAATTAAACAAAGATAAGGAAAGTAGTGCCATCTATTGGGGTTAAAAACGTCAACTTTTGACGTCTTACACGGTTTTACAGTGAGAAGGTAGTTATTTTTGGTTAACGACAAGTTTAATAAATAATTTCATTATTTAAATAAATAAATGAGTTCAAGTATTGTTTATTACTACTAGTGCATTGTTAAACAATAAAAACCCTAAATTTGACACAGGTAACGCGCATGCGATACCCCACCACATGATTGCTAGCGCGGCACAACAAACTTTTTGCCAGTTTGAGTAAATTCGTTCTCAAGCAAACAGTGCGTTATGTCCGAATCTTTCGAAATTGGTGATTTGGTCTGGTAAGTTGTTGAAATAATTAAAATTTCGCCTTAATCTACAAATTGGTTGAAAAAACTCGCTGTACTGTAACATTTTTATTTTAGGGCTAAAATGAAGGGGTTTTCGCCTTGGCCTGGCTTGGTGAGTATAGCGCGGCGACTTTCAAGCAAACCGTTAATAGCGCATGTGCGCTTGCGTAATTTCACATATTTGAACATAACCTTTTTAGCAATTAGTCAAAATATTAACTTATTTTTATTTAAACTTAGGTTTCCAAACCAAGAGAATTTGTTAAGAAGCCTTCGAAGAAAGCTGATTATCACTGCATCTACTTTTTTGGTACCAAAAATTAGTAAGTTTGTGTATTTTTATTGTTTGTTATTTCAAGAGGATGTTGAGAAAGCTCCTAAACTAAATATAGCAAAATAAAATAACTACACAAAATCTACCACTGAAATTGAGGTTAGGTTGTGTATTTTGAATCTAATCGATTGCTAAATAAAATGCTCGAAACTACAAATAGTGCGAGTAACAGGTTTGTAGAAAAATGTACAACAAACGTTTTCTGTTAAAATGCTCGTTTGCCCTACTTGGAAAATTTTAAATCGCTCCTAATTTTAAGTTTAACGACAACTCCCAAAATGAATACTAAACGATTGTGTTTTAGTGCTTGGATAGAGTCAACAAATATTAAGCCTTACGAGGAGTACAAGAGCAAGCTTATCAATTCGTTCAAATCGAGTAGCTTTAAGGAAGCCGTCAGCGATATTGAAGCCTTTGTTGAAAAAGTACAGGTAAATTGGTAAAATTTCTTTCGAGTCTCTTTTTATTTTGATTATTTTTCTGTATAGAAAGACCCCACTTTCGATCCGGCCGCATTCGATGGCGAAGCCGATTCAACTTTCGATAAAATCAAAAGTGACGATAAGCCACCTTCAGAAAAGTCCACTCCGGTTGTTAAGAAGAAGAAGGTGAGTTGTTGTTTTTTGTTTTTTTAAGCTGGCGAATTTAAAATTGTAGTTTTGTGCCTCTTTTTTATTCAAGGGGAGGGAAATTAGGGGTTTGTTTTCAACTTGAGCTTGTTGAAGTTAACAGAAGGGTACATTTTATCCCTATCACTTCTGATTAACCTTCTAGATATTTCCCAAGGACTTGAGTAACACCACAGGTACGGTGACGTCATCACTAGTAGAACTAATTTTGAATGTTTTTCGAAATATCTCTTTTTCGGTAAGCTCTATACTAGAAATAGTTATTATCAAAGTTGTAGAGAATAACATTACCTACAAGTTTTATCTAAACAGTTTTTCTCTACGGTGAATATTTAAGAATCGCTGGGAACAAACAATTATTAAAATTCTTCTTTGCGCTGTTTTCTCAAAATATTGACTTTCTCTTGTACTACATCACAATTTTCCTTACGTTTAAGAACACAACACTTATAAGAGCATTTTTGACACATATTCCATTCAAGAGAGACCAAAATCTTCAAACAATAGAAAAATTGGTAAAATTATTTTTCAAACTACACATAACCTCTAAATGTAACTTGACAGTTTTGGTCAAATAGCACTCTTATGCAAATATGGCACTGTTGATGACGTCACAGGCCTCTCAGCTCCAGAGTACCAAATTTATGGAGGATTGCTTTGTTTAATTCAAGTCCTCGGACGTTTTAATAAATACTGATAGTCTATTGGCTAGTGCGTTGGCGTAACCGTATGACATTATCTTAATCGCTTGAGGAGTTTAATTTTAAATTTATCGCTCGTTAGTGTTGCCATTTGGCTAGTGTTTCATTTGGTGCAATGCGAAAGTGATAGGTGCACCCTATTACCATCCAGCAGTTTGCCGTGCTTGAAAGAGAACTTTGAGCCCTCTGTCCAGGTTGAACTGTAGAGTTTTGGTCAACCTCTAACCTAAGAAGCAATACAATTTAATTTAGTCAACCAGGTTTTATTGAAGGGGGGGGGGGTTATTTCGTGCCATGGCGTGTGGCAGGCGAAGTATTACAGTTTTATTGTAATGGAGGTTTTCTTATTTTAACTATGCGCTTGTGCAATACCTGCAAACATGATTGAGTAGTTTGCGCGACAATTCAATAGTAGGTAAAGTAAAATTGGAATGAGATTGCCTGGGCGGGGCCAATGCAATGCGCTACAAGGAGAATGTGAGGTGTCTGGAACTCTCCCTTCACATATTACACTACGGAAAGTGATGGGGCATCTCATTCCAATTTTACTTTACCTACAACAGCTTGTGAATGTACAGGGTGTCTAACGTGTCTGTTTTAAACGCTAACATATTTTTGGAGCCAAAATAAGCCGATTTTAACTGAACTTGGCTCTAGCTGCGGCTCAAAAAAATTCTGCTTAAACTACCTATATCAAAGAGCAAAGTGAAACGAGAGATACAAAAAGTTTTAAAGATATTGGCCAAAATACTTTCAAAAATAGAAATAGAAGCTTCTATGCATGTGAATGGTACGTACCGCTTCAAAGAAACGATGTCAAAAACGCCTTTTACGTCTCAACTTTATGCCCCAATGGCTTAAAGAAATTTTTGAACAACTCCAACCTAACGAAGCCCTTTTAGATAGAGAAAAGTTGGGCTAAATCGTCATATTTCGATCTCTTCGATACACCCTGTATAGTAGAGCAGAAAGCAATCTTTGGACTGAGTGTTGTCTATGTCTATTTAGAAATAACGATTTCGCGTGACTTTTAGTTATTAATGAACGGTGTCGGATTGAAACAAGTGGCGTTATGTGACATAAAGAGATAAAATTTGCCGGATGTGGGTCGGATTTTGATATTCTGAGTGGACTGTTGAACAGTAATCAGATGCGCTTTCGATGAACTTTTAAACTTGCTGAATTCGACAGGCGAGGAGGCTTGTTTCGTTTTCTTGCTTAGTTTGATCTGAGAGCTTAACAATGGCTCCATACAGAGAAGCTGTTTGCAAGGTGCCGATGCGAAAATTTTACGATATCTCCCCGATCCATCCTCTTGGATTTGTTCTTGTAGTTCCCGGCTTCTCATTTTTGTAGTAAGAACCCCTCGAGATTATGAAGGGAACCTATTGAAGTTGGTTTTATCCATTGCCCACCCACCTTGTCTTCTAAAATGTTATTACGTTATTATGGCGTATTCTTGTCTCTACTGTGTGAGTGGTTTGGTTGTCACCTTTTTATTAGAATTTCTTTCTCCGTGCTCGTATTTATTGCATTTTACGTGAACAATTTGCTATTTCTGACTAAAGATTGCGTTATCGGTGTTTTTAAAAAAACTTCCTATATACGACTTGGTGATACCATTGTGATACCGATAAGTAACTGAAACGTGATACTGTGATAGAGTAGTTTTATGCCGTTTCTCCTCTCCTCGTAAAATAAACAAGTTCAAACATGAGGCAAGAATTTTTTCCCAAAACAAGTGTCGATAAAAAGAAATGTTTAAAATAATTTTATTTTTCTATTACAGGAAGTTGTCAAACGCACCAGTGCTTCTGCTGGGAAATCTTCATCGAAAAGGAGGAAACTGTCTGTTAGCGAAGAGAACGGCAGTTCTCCAATTTTTACCAATCACGTGACGAAAAATTATGAGGAACTCTTAAATAGACCAGTTGTCGAAAAAGCTGTAAGTATCACGAGAGGCTCATTTTTAGGTCATTGTGTCAGTTCATTTAAAGTGGTGAGACGCTGGTGTAACTTGGCCATTTTTTGAAAAATTATTTTTTTTACAATGGAAGGCAAAAACTAAAATAGCTCTGCTTTTATTTACGCCACGAACTAGGGACCGAAAGCAGTTGGTATGGTAAAAACGTGGCTACAAGATTGCTCATAGACATTTCGACCTAAAAGCCTCCTCGAGGGGTGTAATTTGGGCCGCAATTCTGAACTGTTTAATCAGAAGTGCGCTGTTTGGGAATACCAAGATAATCTACAAAGAGGTGGGAACTAGTTTTGTTCGCGTACAACAACACTGAATATCTCTTGTGGGAGCCCAGATAAAAATCTGAAAGTGCAGCCCATAAACTATAACCAGTGGTATTTAATTTTAGGGTGGGTCATTAACAGAACACTAAATAAATATTAAGTTTTATCTCCGTATCTACCTGTATCACTGTTCATATCACTCTTATCAAATTTTGAATTTAGTGACCTACACTAGAATAATTTCTTCAAAACTTCTGAGTGTGTCAAGAGTTTTTTTTATTAGGCCCAGGTCATCCCTTGGTTACGCCACTGCCTATAACTAATCTTAGTATGGACAATGGACGCACAGTAGCGCTTTACCCCTTCATTAAAACACTTGCCGCCCATTGGTTATTAGTTATTACATGAAGCAGCGCTACTGCTCTCAGAATGCACCCAATGGTATTACGAGCCATACATTTTGTGTTTGAAATTTGGCTACAAGGTGGTAGAAAAATGAATTATATTTGTTTGGCAAAGTTAATTTCAATTATTGCCCAATTACTAATTTCACCTTTCACCCAAGGCACCTTAATGACGTCAAGATCTTGTAGGCGGTAACTGAATTCCAAATTTGTTATTTTCAATAATTAACTAAGAGGGTTCTTGTTCTTGGGCGTAGTGTTCCTCTGGTTTAGAGGCACGGCGTTTTCAGAATTATCAAAATATCCTGAAGATGAGATAGGAAACCATCCGAGGACAACCTTGACTTTTTAAGTCGCAACTTTTTTATCTTTTCACTTGCGGTAATTTCAAAGAAGATTTAAGATCCTCCACATTAGCATCATTACCACAATGTGCATCGTTTTGGAGATATCGCGAGTTTTCCACGACCATCTCGTGTATCACCGCACACCATTTTGGACACCTAAAATTGTAATCAAACTCATAAATAAATGCTCACAACGCCCACTGCCCACCCTCCTGCTTGTTACAGATCGACACACGTCGCGTAAAAGGCAAACTTATATTTTTGGCACATTATAGGCACAGGGTGCGATCATTCGTCAAAACTTAAGGGAAGGGGGTCTCTTATATCTACCAATGAATTTACTTTAAGCGAAAAGACTAAAAAGTTATGACTCAGTAAAGTGGTCTTCTGGTTTACATCTTCAGAATATTTTAAAAATTTTGAAAAACGTATTTTTTCATATAATGAGTCATATTATAACCTTTTCTCCGTATTTTGAGGGAAGAAGTCAACTCACTTTTGAATCACCCTGTACAGTAATATACGAGGGCTAATTGCCAGCAGCATCAAAAGCACAAGAGTGGAAAGTCAGAAAAATATCAGGATGCCCTGTATATCTCTCATTAAAGTTTAAAGTAAAATTGTTGATGTTATTGGCCGCAGTCTCAGATCTTCCCAACCTTTGAATATTTTAGTTTACGAAGAGAGAAGAGTCTCTGCTTGGGATGTCCTGTGCTTAGTTACAACCTATTTGTGGCAAAAATTGGCTTCTGAAATCAGTTTTGTCCCTGCAAAACGTCAGAGCTGTCGGTGTACTTTTGAATCGCCCTGTACAGTACCGGCCCTTAACAAGCAATAGACGAGGCTTAAGTGAAAGTGGGAAAAAATTATATCGGGACACCCTGTATATCGCTCATTGGAGTTTACAGCCAAATTGTTGATGTTATTGACCGCAGCTTCAGATTTCAGAATGTTCTGTGCTTAGTTTCAACTTATTTATGGCAAAAATTGGCTTTTAAAATCGGTTTTGTTCCTGCCAAAACTTCTTCACCTTCCTCGTGAAGATGGGACTTTTTGAAAAACTAGACGTTAAAATTTCGCCCTTTGGGATTGGAATTAGGTCAAATGTGTTGAGCAATCTTGTAGGTCGTTGTTTTCTGAACAAACTGCTTTGATTTGGTTCTATGGCAATGAAACAAAATTAGGGGCCGAGGCATTTTAGTTTTGAGCAGTAGAAAAATGCGTTGCATATTATGAAATCAATTCACTCGTGAAAACAAAAGCAGCAAAACTATGGTGACTTTAGAATACCGGCTTTAAAAAACAAAAATTTTGTGGGTCACTTCGTATATCGTCAAAACTTTCAAACCTCCTCGTTTACATTAATTTAATTATTTCAAGTTGAAGTTCATACTTTGAGATAATTATTTTGACAGGACATGCAATAAAATCATTATCATTCCTTTTATCGTCGAAAGTGAACGTTTTTATTTTTTATATAATAATTGAAGATCTTATTTGTCAGGTCGAGGCCAATTATATTAATCGCTTCAATTTTGTAGAAATCTCCACAATTGGACATCAGCAATGTTTCCGAAAATCTCAAAAATAAGCACATCGAAGCTTCCTCGAAATCATTCGGATTCATCGGTTTGGGCTTGATGGGCTCCGGCATCGTTAAGAATTTGATCAATTCTGGGCACAAGGTGAACTTATGGAATAGGACAATACGCAAGGTGAGTTTAGTAATTTATTTCGGAACTGTTCGTAAGCGAGTAAGATATCGATACGAATGGAATTTTATGGTAAAACTCCCCTCGAGTTTTGAAATGAATCGTTCTAATTAAGTATTTACTTTTGGAATTTATTATTAGAATAACAAGTACATGCCATAGATTATTTAACATTAAAATTTGTTTTGAAATCACAAAGGTACACTTTTAAAAATAATTTAGGATTATCGGCCCATTTTCGCAACGACGGCCCTTTCGTTTACATCTAAATAGACTTTTTTTTTACGTTAAGAAAAATAGTTATTTTCAACAAATTGGTACCCGCTTTTAAACACAACTTTTTCCTATACTCCCAGTGTAGAATTTACTTACATACTATTTATTGACCTACTTAAGTTTTAATTTTACGGAAATCACCTTGGCAATTTTTTTCGTTATTACGTAATTTGACTAAGAAATTAGTTGAGATTGAGATAAACATTTTGTTTTAAACTAACGTCTTATCGACTACCTATAATTTTTTTTTCTTTCGCCTTAAGTTAGGTACATGTTTTAGGATAATATAATTTGCGTTCTGCAATAAAAGCAAATTTACAAAATAATAACTTCTACCTAGGTATTTCGGTTCAGTCTTCAAAATATAGTGAACGACCGACTAGAAAATAGCTCTAAATTGTAACCATCATACCAAACAAAAAAAAACACGCTAATTGCCATAGAATTATTTCAATATTGCCACGAATTGTTAAAAATAAAAAATTAATCACATCATCATTATGTAAGGACAGACAAATTTAAAAAAAATCCTCGGGTTGGCACTATTTATATTAAAAGAGCATACTCTACACTGTGATAGTTTAAACTCACTTGTATCACAGTCGAAGAAATGTGGCTTGTTCACAAATAGCCGCCTTTAACGAACTTTTACAAACAAGTCTCCTTGCAATCTTCATTATTTTCTGTAGGAGGATCATCGATATGTGGTTCATTTAAAGGCAAGTCTGGTAAACTAGCACTAGATTTAATATCACACGTAACAACACCACTACTACAACAGTCATTTGTTTCTTCGAGATTTTCACTATAAGAAGCCGTTCGCGCATTAACCACCCCCGAAACGCCCGGCAGACATTCGTCCCCATCCCAGTCTGCAAACCTTATTCTAAGTTTCTTTGGTTTTCTCTCGATATAATTTATGTGGACGCCCGCCAAGGCGTTCGGAGGCGAGCTCGCTCTAGAACCCAAAGATCTTTCAGTCGGTGTGTAGTAGAGCGATAATCGACTTTGGTTCAAGTTGTCGCTCTTGTTATCCAAATCGGTCAGTTCGTCGATTTTAGACTTTATGTAAACGTCCAAACCGTTTATATCCTCGTCGGTCTCGAAGACGATGGACTCGGCTCGACCGCAAGTACCAGCACGACAATTATCAAAATATAAACTCGGCAAATTTTCCAAAACTTTGTTCAAAGTTTGTTGTTGGTATTTGTACGACTCTCTCAGACGTATCACTTTATGGGCGCTAAATTTCCGAATTTTATTTCTTTGGAAGACGTAATTTTCGCGCACCCAATTTAGTTGTCCGGTCGAATAATCTCTCACCTTGCGCACCTGAAACAAACCACAACTTTTTAGCGTATCCCGAACATAATTTTGACGAGAAATTACCAACCTGATCGTAATATTGATCGCGTAACGTGACCAAATGGTGCGTCCCATACTCGCGAAATTCTTTGAAATGCTTCGACTGCGTCTGGTAGCTCCCCTGGATCCACTCAACCTGTTGGGTGCAGTTGTCTTTGATCCTATTAACCTGCAAATGCAAATGACCACTAATGTAAACTACTATTTTTGTGACTAATGGCAAGTTAACTAACCTGTTGTGCGTAATTGTCGCGCAACTTTTCCAATTGCTGACTCTTATACTGCTCTATGTTATCTAACATTTGATAAATTTGACGAGCTCTCGGAGACACGCGATCTCTCTTGCAGAAGCCGCAGCATTGATTGTTTATTCCCAACCTGTAAAATTTCGGTTTAACGTTTTGAAAACGCGCCCCTCCCCCAAAAAAAAGGATTTTCGCTCACCTGAAGAATAACCAACGTACGAATTGAACTAGAAGCGTTATGGCTAAGAACACAAAGGCGCAAATTAAGCCGACTATGATGCTAAACAAGCGTATGCTGTTCCAATCGGCTGGATCTATGTGAAGCAGGACGTCCGATGTGGAGTTGGCTATTGGATTGCTCGCGTAGCACCAATACCTTCCGCAGTCTTCTCTAGTCACATTTTGGATGTAGAGCGTCCCGTTGTCCAAAACTTGAATTCTGGGGGGGATGTTTCTCATCGGATTTAAATATTTGTCGTGTGCGTGTGGATGTTTGTGAAATACGTCCGCAACCACCGGTTCTGGATTCCAATGATAAACTTCTCTCGTCGGCGTTATCCACGTTATGGATGGCATGGGATTTGCGGAATATCTGCACTCTAGTAGGGCGTTTGTTTTTAGTCTGTATTGCATCGTGGGCGTCTTGTAAAGCATGTAGGGGCCCGTGCAGTTTAGGTGTTGTAGCGTTAGCAACATGTCGTCCGGATAAGCGTAAGGGCCGCAACTCAATTCGGACACGGTCAAATTTTCTTGTTTTTGCATTTCGACCCAAGGTGCGAACCAAAACATGCGACAATCGCAAGCCCACGGATTATCCGAAATATCCAAGTGCTGTAAATTTGTTAAATTTGCTATAGAAGTGGGTAGAAATTGTAAATTATTCCCGCTTATATCCATGTGCCTAATGTAGATCGTGTCCGTGAAGACGTACGTTTCGATTTCTTTCAAAAACTTATTCTTTCTCATGAATAGTTTTTGTAAATTTTTCAAACCGAACAATTCGGTGTTGTGTATTATTTCGATTTGCGTGTTGTCGAGCGTCAGGGACGTGATGCGCGGACTGAAGTGAAATAGTCCGTATGTGAGTTGAGATATTTTGTTGCCGCTCAAATTTAATTCTTGTAAATTGTAGAGACCGCGAAAAGTGCCGCTCTGTAATGTCGCAATCGGATTGTTGGCCAAATTTAAGTACGAGAGTTTATTAAGTGCGTCGAATAGGCCCTTCGATATATACCCTAATGAGTTATTCGAGAGATCCAATTGTTTGAGATTGCTCAAATCGGCCAAAGCGTTCGAGGTTAATTTGGCTATTTTGTTATTATTTAAATATAATATCTCGATGTATTTGTTAAACTTAAAAAAGTGATCTAAAATGCTAAAAATGGAATTGTAAGAGAGATCCAACTTTGTAAGTTTATTCATGGGGGCGAATACTTTTAGGGGGATCGCCGGTAGACGGTTATGAGATATACGTAATTCTTTTACGTTTACTAAGCCTACGAATACGTTGCGCGGAAGATCGTCGATTTCGTTACTGGACATGTTGAGAGACAACAAGTTCGGTAAGTGTTTGAACGGAAAATTTTTGTAATTGGCGATTTTATTATCGCTCAAATCGAGATGTTTCAAGCTCGTGGGGCTATCCAAGTCGTCTACTACCCTCCTCAGATTGCTGGACCTCCATTGTAGATTTTCTACGTTCGCCAGACTTATGTTTCCTACAGTTACGTTTATCAGACGCAAAGTATCTACGTTTGGGGGCACCAGTACGTTTTCGGCTTCTCCATCGCTGCATGTTAAGGTCCGGGGACTTGATTGAACGCAAAATTCTTTTACGGACGACCCTCCACTCGTACAACAAGTTAAGATTATTATAAAAAGTGTAATGTCGCTCCAACCGGCACATTTTGATTGCCGGCTATATTCCATAATTTGCTTTGCTCTTGTTCATCGTCCTTTTGTTTCTCTTAAATTTCCTGTAATAAGGATGGAAATTACTTTTATTGTTCTTTCCATAACACTATAAGACTTGATGTGTGAGTGCGCGTGTGATCGACTCGTTAATGAAACAATTGACTCCAATTTAAAACAAAAAAAAGGTCAAGTTTTGCCACTTTTAGGAGATCCAGAATAAAGGATGTCTCGAGCGGAAATACATCCTTCGACTTTGCGTAATTTTTTTGGGAAGAATTTGCCACAAATTAAAGTTTCGTTGTGAAGGACATTGCGAAACTCATTTTATCGACTTTCGCGGTTGGAACAATTTCAGTTTGTGCCTTTGTTTTAAAGGTCAAGGGGAGTCGAAGAATATTTCGAGCCTTGAAATGGAGGTGCTTTAAATTAAAAACCCGTATATTTGAAATGTCGCGTTGAAGTTGTGGCTCAAAGAAATTTCGGCCCAAAGACCTCAATTTTGACGGTCGCTTTCTCGGTCTACGTCCGTGTCAGCGAGAAGTTCACTGCCAGTTTTGAGGATCAAGTTTTATTTTACAGTTCACGGAGGCTGCGACACATTGGGCGTGAAAATTTTAAGGAAAATTTAGTTTTAAAACTGCGCTCTAAGGGGGTCTAGTCGAGTTCCAAACTGCGCCCTAAGGGGGTCCTATCGAGTTCGTGACTTTTTCAGCGTTATAACTCCGCCATAAAAATAGCCGCTTGTATTTAAAATTAAATCGTAAATTTAAGAAGTTAGACCCGCCATTAAACAATTGACTTCTATTAAGTTTAATGGCTCTTTTGTTTTTGCTAGAATTCCCACCGAAGAAAATGTGAAAGCAAAATTATGCGAACTTTACCTGGAAATTTTAAAACCACGCTTAGTTGGCTTGGCCTTGCCATTAAACCTCCCGAACGGAAATGGAGTTGAATGAAAATGTCAAATTATTGCTTTTAGATTAAATTGATATCGAATATCGAACAGAAAATAACGTTACGCTCTTCCCCTCCAGAGGAAAACTCGTCTCATAACAAACTTGCATTTGCGTAAGTCCTTAATTAGTTATACTCTGTTTAATTATCGTTAAATTAATGCATAGATAATCGGTCAACGTAATCCGAGAAAGTGAGTACACGTGCATTCACTTTAACAAAACAAAGTACGACTTACAGAACTATAAATATTTCCAACTTTCGTCATTGGACCCCGTGTCGTATGTCGCATTATCAGCAGAAAGAGAAAATAACAAATTTGAGACGAAAGTGTGACCCTGGCTCGTGTTTTAAACAAATAATGCTAAACCATAACTTACCCATAAGGGCCGAATTTGTTGACGGAGCTCTAACTTAAAAACAGCCAAATTTGTCGTTTTTGGTTCATTTTGTTGTAAACCAAACACGCTTCTTTTCTAATCTAAATATAATTTTTTTTCAAAGTGCACTCTTTTCGACGCGTATACAGTCACAACGCAGCCCACTAGGTGAATAATTTCTTCATGCTCAGCTGTCGTTGTGGATAACCGGACCGTTCTCATTTCTGCTTCGAGGGGAGTCCGCCATTTTCGAGACGTTTTATTACGACCGGCCGTCTTGCTCTAAACTTATAAAGGCCAACGCCAACTTGCACCTTTTATTATTAATTATATAAATGGCGAGCTACACGATTTGATTTACGATATTATGTAATTTCGTGGTTAAATAAAGAGATAACGTTAAATTTAACAAGATGGCGTCGATACGTTCGTAATTTCTCGTTCGCTGGAGTTGGCTCGTAGGCTTTTGTTTTGTAATGGCGCGAATTTTACGCCGTCTTATCGCTCGATATTGTTTCCGATTTTGCGCCCGTATTCGTTTGGCTTTTTCATACTTCGTCTAGTTTTTGGATGCGATTACATATTAAATATGGGATTATGATCGTTCAGGATTAAGGGTTCAAGGGTTCCATCATATTTTTGTTTCCAAATCGCATTTTGTTTTTATGCGTCTCTAGATAATAAATTAATAATCGTATTGGTATTTGCATTCCATATCGTGTTTATAAAATTTATTATTAGACCAGATTATTTTCTTTACGCAGGGGCGGGCTCCAATTAAGGGCTTTTTTATGGCGCTAATTTTAGGATCGTTTAGATCAATATCTAAAACCTTCCTTCAGTATTTTTTAGAGAAACTTTCTTGGTAAAAGCCAAAGTAGTGAGTAGTGGCACATTCGGTTGTCGTTCTCGTTTACCTCAATTCTCCAAAAAAAAATTGTCGGTGACCTATTGATCGAATTGTTTAGGTTTATTAATACGGCACACAACTGTCGAGCCAGCGCTTCCAAAAAGTTTCTTAATAGCCCAAAAGTTGGGCCCTTTATTCAGAACCGTACAAACTCCCAAGTAGGCGCAAGAAGCGCACTCGTGGGGCAAGACTAGCTGCTTTCTTCGGTTTTTTCGTCGACCATATTGTCGCGTCCTTAACATTCATACATCTAATGATCTAATCAACAAAAATGGCTTCGGCTCCAATTAGCTTACTTTTTTAGTTCCTGTATATTGTCGTGTTATATTAAAGTCTAACACTTGTGTGATTTGGAACCATTAAATTCGAAAGGGTTAATAGCCAAACTTAATCTCAAACGTTCGCCATTGGTGACGGTATTGAAACTTTTTTTAATTTTGACACTTTATACCTAAATATGTCAGTGATGTCGAAAGAAATGCTCTCTCTCACCCTCTCTCTCTCTTCCCCTCTCTCACTCCTCTCTCTCTCTCCCCACTCTGTCTAACTCGACTGTTTTATTTGAAGTTTTGCAAATGACCTCCTAGTGGCACGAAAACGGAACCGCAAGGCACCTATTGATTGGGATGTTAATATGCAATATCCCAAGCGCATATCCCAAGAGTGGGAGACCAATTATTGTGTTTATTTCTAAACCTGTATTGATACTACGTTCATTATTAAACTTTATTAATCTTAAGAATTTTTTAGCCCCCCCCCGAGTATGTTATAACTCGGAGATGGGGCAGAGATTCTAAGAGGGCCCATATAGTACGTACAATCTGAAAAGCCTTTCCGCTAAATTTCTGCACCGATCCACACATATCAGTGCCGTGTCAGTTCCGTGATCCTATCAGTATCCGCTAAAAATATTCACACATGTCCTCCACAGTCCCGGTTTTTAACATCAGTGTTGCTTCAGTGTCCGTTCAGTTTTATTTTAAATACGTTGTCAACGTTATTTTATAATTTTCACTGACGGTGTTTAGCAGTATTGCTTTGAAAATATCGCCTAACACTGACTTGTAACTTAAGAAACGGCACGGATATGTGTGAATATACATCACGGTTAGCACTGATACTGAACGAACACGGAACTGACACGGCACCGATATGTATGAATAGACCTTTAACCTTTATTGGGCGTTGGTTACTTGTTAATTTTGACTACAACGGGGCACAGTTTAATATACCTCCAACTTCAACGAGAATTCACGAACAAGTTTTTCTTCTATTGAGCGTACTATATTCTGCGATAGTCTCGGTAGTCAAGCAGTAAATTGCGAAGTCTCATTCACACGATAAAACCCAACCAACAGTGGCTATTATTACTTGTGAGAATTTTAAGGTTGCGCGAACATGACCTATCCACAGCGCTACGTTTCTAAACGCTTCCAATTGAAAGAGACGAGGACTGGATTTGTCGTATGGACAAGACGTAAACCCGCGTGTCGTGCACTTTCAGCATTTGCCAATTATTAGTATACCATAGCGCTCATTTAATGAGAAATTCGACTTTTAATGAATGCGGTAGGCTCATCGTGTAGAATGGTACCGTTCTCACCTTTATCGCCTGTTATCAATACCCGATTCTATTTATTTGTCTTTCAAGGCCCGACAAAATAGCAAAGCGACTTATCTGTTCTGTTTATCTCCTGATGGGGAAACAGTTACAGCAAGCTCATCTCCCTTTAGATTACAAATCTCGAATCAAAATTTCTCGATACGTACCAAGCGCACTGCGTCACAAAATCGACGTAAATTTGAGTTAACTATTAATAGAACGAAGAATTCGTACGCACAAATATTTAATATTAAAAAAAACAGAATGGCCGATGTTTTAACTTTGATTGGTGCTCGAACGTAGGCACTTACTGGCGTGTCATAGCGCGCGTCATCTTTTGCATGCGACTCCCGAAGTGCAAAAAAGAAGAGTTGTCTAAATTTTCTTCTCTTTTTTGTTACAGGCCGAAGAAGTCAAAGCTCAAGCCGATATAAATCAGCCCGGTCAGGTACAAGTGTGGTCGGCTCCTTGCGACGTCGTCTGCCATTCGGACATAATCTTCTGTTGTGTGTCCGATTCTAAGGCGGCAAAAAATGTAACGAAAACGAACTTATTTTTGTTTCGTCCGATTAAAGTGTTTTGTTTTTCAGATCGTTTTTAAGAATTGCGGCGTCTTGTATCAGCCCAACGATGGTAGTTTGGAAGGTAAGGGTTACGTGGAGTTGACATCGATAGATACGGAGACGTCCAAAGATATTAGCAACGTTATTACCAGCAAAGGTGGTAGGTATTTGGAGGCGCAGTTACAAGGTAGTCGCGAGGAAGCGGACAATGGTTCTTTGATCGTTCTTGGAGCTGGAGATAGAAGTTTGTTCGACGATTGCCAGAGTTGTTTTCAAGCAATGGGCAAGACCGCTTTCTATTTGGGGGAGGTCGGTTTTGCCACTAAGATGAATGTTATACTACAAGTCATGAGGGGCGTGGCTTTGGCCGGTCTTACAGAAGGTTTCGTTTTGGCGGATCGTTCGGGCTTGGCTCTGAAAGACGTCCTGGAGATATTTAGTAGTACGTCTATGAGCTCTCCGGCCTTGTTGGAGAAGGCAAATATTATTATAAATTCAGAATTTAGGCATCCTAGGATGCCGTTACAGCACATGCAAAAAGATTTAAAGATCGCTCTAGATTTGAGCGATAGTCTACAACAACCGTTGTCGTTAGCGGCCGCTGCTAACGAAGTCTTCAAACACGCAAGAAGGTTAGGTTACGACAAACACGACTCTGCCGCCGTTTATATGCGGGCTCGTCATTAAATTATCAGATAAGTTTAACGGCAATCTTTTTGATAAATAATTTTACTTTGTTGTTTATTCTAAACTGAACTTGGATAATTAATTTTTTCAAGCTTTTTTTAAAAATTGCGTTTTTGACGCGCGTTTAAAAAACGCAACGGCGAAACTAACGTAACTTTAAAAGCGTCCCGTGTCTGTTTTTATAGTAAAACTTGAAAAAATTTACAAGTTTGGTTTATCTTTTATATTTTGTAAGCGACCAGAGTCATTTTCAATGTTAAAGATCCTTTGTTTTTTTTGTATGTATGTGAGTAAATGATGTTTAAATTAGCAATTTAGATGGAAAGAAATTAGTTGAGAAAGTTTTTAAACTAAAGAATCCATTGGGCGGAGATGAAAATTTTTTTTTGGAGAGCCCATGGTAGAAAAGAATTTCGATTACTTAACTTTTAATAGTTTTTATTTAAAGCACCTACAACCTACAATGTATCATTTATACCGGGTGTTTGCATGAAAACTATCTACTCGAAATATTTCGTGTACTAAAAATGTAAAATGTGCTTTTATAGGGGGGAGGCGCTGCTCAAATACTCGCCCCCACCGCGAAAACTTGAAATGCCACTACCCCTTTGTGACACCTCTAATTAAAGGTCTTTTCAAATGCTATCTTTTTATGTAAAAAAATTTAATATCCATGGATTCGTTTTCGAAAAACAGCGTAAAAACTGTTTTATTTGAGAAAACCCGAGAAAACCGATCTAAAGATATTAGCCCATTTGAACGTAAAAGAGTAGCATTTTAGAAGACCGTTAGTTTGAGGTGTCACAAGGGCATAGTTCCATTTAAATTTTTCTGAGGATGAGTATTAGCGCACCACCACAGGCTCTCCCACTTACTCCTTTATAAAAGCGCCTTTCACATTTTGTGTAGTTCGGAAGATTGAAACGTTTTTAAACGAACACCCGGTATGTATAAATAATTGAATATATTATTATCTTGTATAATTTTGTAAGGTAATTTGTATAATAAGGTAATTTCGTTTTAATTTTTGATTTAGCAAATTTCGCAAATTTTTTCAAGATGACATATAGTTAGAATATTAGATCTTAATATTAAGACTTTTATGAATTGTTTAGAAGACACTTCTGTGCCTATGTCATAAAATATATAAATCGTATGTGTAAATTGTTTTAAATTACATCCAACCTTCTATCTCTTTTCCTATTATCAAATTATTGTTTTAATTATTCTTCAATAAGATGAATTGGATAGGTAAATTTTAATTTAGAACAAGTTTGATTTCTCTAGTAGCGGCTATTTATTCTTAGTCCCAACTAATGACTTATAAGTTGGCTATTTTAGTTGTTAAATTGTTGTAAAGAAGTCCCTTGGAATAAGCAAAGATAGTTGTAGAATTTAATGGAGACTCTTCAATATGTTCTTGTAATCTTTGGGCACTATCAGTCGTTACAATTGATTACGCGGGTTCACAAGCCATGCTGATTAATAAGAGATTGCTTTGCAATGCTAGCCACACTACCCTCATTTCATTCGTTTAGCGAGCGTGTAAGCTAATTCGCTAAGGTTCTATAGAACAGTTAGTTTGACAAGCTGCCGTTTTAACCCTATACATTTGAGTTGGAAAGAGAATATCTGGATAAGTTTCCAAAAAGGAAGTCCTGATTTTCTCTCATCAATTCAACTTATATTAGATCTAAGAAACAATTAAAATTAGTGTTTTAGGTTAGTTTGTAAAGTTAGGAGTCACAATGTTTAAAGAGGGAGATGTGGAACATGGAGCATCCTAAGCTTCAATATCCAAAATTGAGAGGGAGAGAATAGCTATCTCGGTCTTTTCTAAATTATGAACCCTTGCTTGTCACTTACAATCAGTTAAATTGATTTTCAAAATAGTGCGAGTGGTTGAATTAATGGCAGACCTATAATATTCGTTCATTTATTGCTTATGCTATTATGCTCTGCTTCTTTTTATTGGCAATTGATTTTATGCATTTAAAATTTTTGTTTAGTCTAGGTCAATTAAAAGTTAGTGAAATAGTGACGATAAATCTGCGGTTCGGTTTTTTAAAGAAAAGCGCTTTAGTAGAAGTCGCTGGGAGGCTGTTGAACGAAAGTATTTATTGTGCTTATAGTAAATAGTAATACCGCATGACATTGTTTAATGCAACATACAGTGTTACCAGTCAGTAAAATGGGAAGCGGTGTATTAAAATGTGTGTGTAGTGGAAATTATTTTAAATGGAGGACGGAAGACTGGGAAATTGAACTTGGATTAGCTCGTTAAGTTTGGAAACCGTCCAGCTACCAGCTAATAAAGTGAGTCAACCAAAATCTGAAGCTCAGGTAGTTCGGTAACGAACAATTTCACCAAAAACGATATCAATATTGTGAATTTACAAATAGGACACCCTGTATGTATATTTTTACTTTCACGATTTTCCTCCCACGCGACTTCAGCCTACACACAAGAACGTTAAGGGACACTTTTGTGTGGGCATAGCTGCCTATAGGTACGAAATAGTAAAGCACTGAAAAAACATTTTAAATCGATATACAGGGTGTTCCGTTTGAAAAACTAAGTTGATGCCACTAGTGATAGTTTCGAGTTATCGCCATAACGGGCACAACTTTTTCTTTGCTCAAAACTGACGTATTTTCAATATTTAAGACGTCTCCCGTAATTTATTTAATTTTCTCCGTTCCTATTAGGACCCACTACCCATGCTTTTTGGGCCACCGACTTAATTTTCATAATATGTAGAATTTGGCCGGCCACATCACGGGCTTTTACTTGGGCTTCATATTCATAATATTCAAGGACGGCTCACACGCGTTTAGCCCAATACCTGATAGTCACAAATGGACAAATGTGGCACAGGTCAATTATTCATTTCTACCCTCAATTTTATGAATTTTACTAATATTTGCTATGAAAGCATTTCAAGCTAAAATTTGTTTCTTGAGATTGGGTCCGGCACAGATTAGATCCTGTCCGGGTTGTCACAGATGTGTTAGTTTTTGTGAAACATCTTCTTTGGAGCCACTGTCAATCGCCACTAAAATTTATGAACTTCATTTTAAGCCGTAGGACCTTGAACAATAAAAAAAATTTGGCTTCTGGCGCCATTTTTTCGAATTTTTGTCCAGCCCCTTCTCCACGTCCAAGGTGCCCAACGCGATTTTAAAATTCTGAAATTGTTCGCGCCTGGCCTAGGGCCTATGAAACCCGTGAACAAGAGTCCAGTGCTGGTACACTAGACTGTGCTAGGTAGCTACCGCAAATGGCACCTTATCTTATTATTATTTTCGTATGTGACATGAAACATTTGTAGGAACTAACTGGGATTGGTCTCGCGTCATCGGTTCCTTCTACTAGTA
Organism: Malthinus flaveolus; assembly: GCA_950108345.1. Taxonomy (NCBI): domain Eukaryota; kingdom Metazoa; phylum Arthropoda; class Insecta; order Coleoptera; family Cantharidae; genus Malthinus; species Malthinus flaveolus. The sequence goes on along the minus strand of OX467289.1, from coordinate 2,251,905 downwards.
GCTGTCGTCGAATTATAATTTTGGAAAAAGTCTCAATCCGTATCTGTCCGGTGATAAAAAGAACACGGAACTGAATCTGAAGGTGGAAATGTGGAAATATGGAACTGTCGATGTCGTATGGCTCACCGATCTGTGCCGGGTCTGACACTGACCTGTGCCTGAATCTTATATGGATGAAGGAATTTTTAACCAGAAATTTGTTGGGGGGGGCACCCCGACAAACAGAATCATCCCCCTCCCCCATATTTTGTGGTAAGTCGTCTTTTATTAAAAAAAATTAATTTGTTTAATTGCTCGGTTAGAGATAAAATTGGATAGTAATAGCAACAAGCGTTATTCAATTGTTTACGGATGGAAAAAACAAAGTGAGCTTAGTCGAAAATCCTTCGCTCAATGCCTTCTTATTGTTCAAACAAAATTAATTAATTCCACTTTTGCGAGTTGGAAAATCAAAAGAAGTTCGCGAAGCGTCTCAATAAAAAATTTGCGCGATCGCTAAAGCACGCCGCTGCCTCGCACAAAATACGTCAAATTTGATGGTAATGCACGTGAGATAGTTACGAAAATGTTTATTATGTCATTTTTTGGAAAATTTGCTCTAAAAGTGTTTCTTTTTTGTATTTGCGCATCTTACTGTCCTCGTGTTGGCTCAAGCGCACGATAGTATTCCTTTTCTAATCGTATCGTACCGCCCCCACTTCATTCTGCTCGTAAACCCTATCGTGTTCTATCGCGTACATCGTGTATTCTCAAAAATTTCAATCATTTACACAATCGTTAAAAAAATCGCGTTCGAGAGCCAAATTTTAATTAACCTAAAATTTTTCGAAAAGCAACCCGTTGGCTTATAATTATGAAAAAATTAATGTGGCGTTAACGCGTGTGATTCTATTTATAGGATTAATTTTCGAGTGCGAACTGTGAAGGTTTTCGTGTTGTTTTTTATTTTCAAAAGCTCCTTTTATAGTCGAATTATTTAGCAATTAACTATGATAAAAGTGAAATTTTGTTTTTGTTTTAAGCCCATCCACTTTTGTTTACGCTAACAGGTTAGTACGAATTTTTTTGACAGTTTACGACTATTCAACTGGTTAAAAATAGACTTTTTCGATAACAATCCGTCCGCGAATTCCCAAAAAGTGCACGTTGCGACGAGAATTCAGAATTGTATTAGAAAAACATGTTGTCGTAATTGCGATGACATTGCGCACCCACAACAAATTATTCCATTAGCGGAAAACTACGTCCGATCAAAATTGTTTCGTTAATTTTTGTTTCTTCTCTTGTTTAGGGGAGGTGGCGTATTCAAAACAAATTAATCGCGATCATGGGATAATTATTTAGATTAATCGACAAAGAAAACAATGGAAGCTCGTCGACCTTACCATGTTGATAATAGGTGAGTCTTTTTAAACAAATTTTTTTCTTTCTCCAACCAAAAAACTGTCATTAATTAGAAACCTAAGCCACCACAACCGTATATTTTGGTACGCGATGTAAAAATATTCGGGCAAATCTTCACGAGTTGCATTCCACCACTTATGGGAAAAAATTCGAAAGATTCCTCCACACGAACGCACGAACCACGTGCATTAAATATTCAAATCTCGAAATTTGTCAAATTAATCCGAGATGAAATATTAATTCCGTCCCAGTGAATCACTTATCGAACCGCATTTGTCTAATAACTTTGTTACGTCAGTAAATAAGTTACATCACTTATTGTTTCTACCATCCTTTTGTTTCCATGCCAAAAACAACTTGTAACTGATTTAATTAGGACACCGCTTTTTTTGCGATTCCGACGTCTCTTCAAAGACGCCCGAAAAAAATTTTTTTAATCCAAGAATTTAAAAATCTTAACTTTCTGCTTCCACCAAAGCGTACTTTTTCCAAAAACGTCGCACGAGTTAAGGGTTCTTTTGTCGGAAAGGTCGGTTTTACCTGTTTTCTTTGAAAAGAGGCCCTCGGAACTTAACAGTTTACAAAATACAGTTGTTTGTCGTTTGGGAGGTAATTGCACATCAAGCTCACGAACTTCTTTAATAACTTGTAAAGTTGGAGTGGGGGAGGGGGTCAGATAAATTAGAAATGCGTAGTTAATGTTTGTTTTACGCCATGTAGCACCAGACAACCGATAAACTATACGAGGTGATCGTAAGAAGGGACGGAGTAGTTTTTAAACTTCAACCCCGGTTTTCATCCCCTTACAGTGGGACGATTTTGATCAAATACAATCGGAACCTTTGTTCCAACATACTAAACATGTATGCCAAATTTCAAATCAATAGGTTCATTCGTACGCAAGTTATCGTGTTGACACACACACACATATATTATGCGTTATACAGGGTGTCCCACTAAGAGCTTCACCTTCGTTATCTGGTTTAGTATTCGAAATTAAGTGTTTGCCGCTCACGGTAGTTTATAAATGACCGACTGCTTGACTACGAACGCTCAAAGTTTATAAACCGCACTTTTGTTTGAGGAATTGAGCTTATATTGTAAGTCGCTACCCCTTCTCGTGCCAGCGGAGGTACTTCGCTTATTATTGGTGATAGAAAAACGTTTAATTCAGCAAAAATGTTAAACCTTTAGTGCTTGTTATTTCTCCGCAAGCAAATACGAATTATCTTGCACCGTTCGCAAGATATAGGGACGAAATCAAAATATGGCATTCAATTTTTCACTCGCAGTTGAGAGAGAACGAGAGGTCGTCTCGCGTGACGTAGACTTTTACCGTACAGCGTACGAAGGCTACACAAGCTTCACTCTGTATATTATGCCCGTATTTATAGTCGATGCTCAAGCACGAGCTCGGTCTCAAGCACGAGATTCTCACCAATTTCTGTTCTATAAACGATGCTCAAGCACTGGCCTGTACTCAGGTCGACAAAATGCGCGTATTGCGCATGCTAGACTCAAGCAAGTCTCAAGCACAGTTCCTACCTATCTTGAGACACTGTTTTGTTACCAGAAGTTTCATTTTTTCAGCTAATTATATTGTTTTAAATCAAATTAAAGAAAGTTTTTCTTTCAAAAACAAATTCACGAATACATATATGATTTTATTGAAGCATAAAACCATCAAGAAGTGGTCGGAAAAAGATAATATATCCGCGATGTTGAAAATCCGATGGGATTTTATGATAGAGAAGGGTTAGGAGACATTATAGGTTTCTAGAAGAAACGGTTGCGCCAACCTGATAACTGATAACGTGATAACCGTGGCAATTATACACCCCTGCAATTTCACAATTTCTTGTTTACGATTTTATGCTACCTTTATGCTAGTTAGTCAATGTACCTACACATTAGTAAATATTGGATTAGTATACAATTCATATTATTGGCCTAATGAACATGGGGTATACTTTTGTTCTAATTCATATAACTCTTTGTAATGTAAAGGTATGTGGTATGTGTTAACAATACGCGGAGTTTCTCTTTAAATAAATTTTTTCTTCTTGTAATCAATAAATAAAATGGGCATTTATTTATTAATTGATTACCTACAATATTATTTATTTCACTAGTAAAAATATACAGTAGCATAATAGACGAAATATTTGGTTAGGTCATTATTATTACCTACCCCCATTGTGCTCGATGCCTACCGCTACCCCACATCAGGTATATTTACGAAAATTCAACATAACCGTAAACAAGAAATAGCGCGCGGAAAAGTTAAATAAGGGTCAAAGTCGCATGTAGAACTAAAAATCACCAAAAATCCCCTAGTTTCAACAGCCAAGTTGACTCAAGTCTAAGCTCGAGCGAGAACACCCGAAGTTCCGTTTATAGAACAGGGCTCGTACTTGAGACAAACTTGAAAAAAACTCGTGCTTGGCGAAGTCGACTCCGAGCTCGTGCTTGAGCATCGACTATAAATACGGACATTAGACTTGTCGATCAATTTTCACAAGAGAGCCGGAGGTTGGTGTTAGTCAAAATGTCACAATAGTCTCGCCTTGCGAAGTTTTAGGGAGGGCAACTACTATCAATAATAATAGATACAAGAAATTGAACGACTTTTTCGAAGGTCTCTTTCCAAAAGTTGATTTTATATCAATTTATAATTAATTCAAAAACTTACCTAAAGTATAACTATTTTTATAAACTCACATTCTATTAATGGGGGAAGCTCAAGTTGAACGAACACAAATGGATAATCACAAATTTCAAAAAAGCTTGGGCTGTCAATGTGACAGTCAGCAATAAAAGGCGTAATAGAGAGCCTTGGCTTGTTAAATTTATTCGCGGCTTTTTTCATTAGCGGGGGTGCACTATATTGGCCTAGGGACTCATGGGGACTCAAACAGGGCGAATTAGCCCAATGTGAGAAAATGCAAATCAAAAACGATTTTGAACTGTAACTTTGATATCATTCAGCTTGAAAACTACCGAACAGGAAATTTAATGCCCTACAAAGTTGTTTCTACAAATTTTTAACGTATCTTTTGTAATGTTTGATCGGAAAACGTAAAAGTTCGTGTTTTGAGGTCATTTTAACCATTTCCTCAATGGTTTAGACCGCGCTACAGATAGGTATTGGTATTATATAAGCACCGCGTTGTTATGATCATTTATGGCAACGTCGCCTTGCAAATCTCATCTGCTCAAAACTAAAAATAAATTTATTTTCCGGAAAAATCTCTAGAACTCTCACAGATATGGAAACAAATTTTGACCTTTACAGTTTACGGCGTAAAAGATGTGAAAATCTATTTCTCAAAATTCTGGCCATGCCGACATGTCAACAAAGCCTTCCACATTTCTCTGGCTATTTTTTCCAAAAGTCAGTTATGAGCTTCTTCCTGACTTTTTGTACGCAAATCTTCAACCTACCGACCACTAACGTGAACTTCCTCATTAAGACTAATTTTTTTGCTTTACTCTTATCCCCGCTCATTTAAGGTTAGTACCTACCCTATTTTTTAAACACCCTGTCTATCTTGTTATATCGTCATTTTGATAACGTTTCGGAAGAAGGTAAACTGCTTCCTCCTCTTACAAAGAATATTTTTTCTAAAAATACAAGATGAAGATGCTCACAAGTATAGTTTGGTCCATGTTCATCTGGGAACACACTGTATACGTATTAACATAAATTAGTAAAAAAATAAAACAACAGATACAAAATGTTATTATTTATATCGTTAAACAACCAATTACACACAAATTGTCAAGGTTAATTGAGAATTTCAATGTTATGTTATCTACAATGAAATTTAAGTAAAAAAAAATTACATGCATAAATTGGAAGGTCTTTTAAACAATTTAAATAACGATCAAAGTACATTTATTTTATTATTTTTCGTTTTAAGTAATTAAATTAATTTGAAATAGGTTGTTTGGTGCGCGTATGAAAAAAAATTGTTATTTACTCATTTGCAGTGGAAAGTAATTATCGTAATGTTAAAGTTTTGAAGTAGTAGGTAGTTTAGGGGTTGATTCGAAAAATGGACTCTAAATAAAATGTACACTTGTACACCGTATAAAACGGCATCTAGGCATCTAGGGAGGCCTTTCATTTGAATAAGTGAGCGTATAGAAATGTAAAATGATTCGGCTTTGATGTTGATTGAAAATTTATAAATTTTAGAGATAAAATCGCTTCTGAAGTCTAAGAGGCTCCATGGAGGCACAAAAAGGAATAGGCATAATTAGAGGGCGGAATCACGCGCGTGAAATCTAAAGAAATTTCTAGCAAGGGCGAATATGGTCGATGGGCCATTTTTCGTCTCCTCTAAAGTAGTAGGAGGGCTTTATAATCATTTCATTCCCTTTATTGCTTGCCAGAATCGGAATTAGAGAGTCATTTATGTCACTGAACGAAACTATTTAGAAGTATCTTCACAGAGGACGTTTGAGTTTTAACTTCTTCTCCTCAAAAGTGGTTTTGAGGAGCGGCTATTTATAAAGTGCTCAATGAGCGCATCGTCCTCTTTATCTTGCCAGAATCGGAATTAGACTGTAATTTGTTTCTCTGGACCAAACTATTTAGAAATCTTCACAGAGGACGTTTGAGTTTTAACTTCTTCTCCTCAAAAGTGGTTTTGAGGAGCGGCTATTTATAAAGTGCTCAATGAGCGCATCGTCCTCTTTATCTTGCCAGAATCGGAATTAGACTGTAATTTGTTTCTCTGGACCAAACTATTTAGAAATCTTCACAGAGGACGTTTGAGTTTTAACTTCTTCACCTCAAAAGTGGTTTTGAGGACCGGCTATTTATAAAGTGCTCAATAAGCGTCTCGTCCTCTTTATCTTGCCAGAATCGGAATTAGACTGTAATTTGTTTCTCTGGACCAAACTATTTAGAAATCTTCACAGAGAACGTTTGAGTTTTAACTTCTTCACCTCAAAAGTGGTTTTGAGGACCGGCTATTTATAAAGTGCTCAATAAGCGTCTCGTCCTCTTTATCTTGCCAGAATCGGAATTAGACTGTAATTTGTTTCTCTGGACCAAACTATTTAGAAATCTTCACAGAGGACGTTTGAGTTTTAACTTCTTCACCTCAAAAGTGGTTTTGAGGACCGGCTATTTATAAAGTGCTCAATAAGCGTCTCGTCCTCTTTATCTTGCCAGGATCGGAATTAGACTGTAATTTGTTTCTCTGGACCAAACTATTTAGAAATCTTCACAGAGGACGTTTGAGTTTTAACTTCTTCACCTCAAAAGTGGTTTTGAGGACCGGCTATTTATAAAGTGCTCAATAAGCGTCTCGTCCTCTTTATCTTGCCAGAATCGGAATTAGACTGTAATTTGTTTCTCTGGACCAAACTATTTAGAAATCTTCACAGAGGACGTTTGAGTTTTAACTTCTTCACCTCAAAAGTGGTTTTGAGGACCGGCTATTTATAAAGTGCTCAATAAGCGTCTCGTCCTCTTTATCTTGCCAGAATCGGAATTAGACTGTAATTTGTTTCTCTGGACCAAACTATTTAGAAATCTTCACAGAGGACGTTGAGTTTAAACATTTTTGGCCTCTGTGGAGTGGTTTTGAGGAGCAGCAAATACTCTCAATTATCTCATCTCCTTGACTTCTTGCTAGCATCGAAATTAGACTGCAATTTATCTGACTGGCCCATATTTTATAGAAATAGTTAGAAATCTTGACAGAAGAATTGAAGAATTTGGATATGAACTTCTCCTTCTCAAAAGTGGTTTTCAGGGGCGGCAATTTTTAAAGTGCTCAATAATCGTCTCATCTACTCTACTTCTTGCTAGAATCTGGATTGGGCAGTATTTAATGTGACTGGATAATATTTTACGGAACTATTTAGAAATCTTAAGCAGGACGTCTGAGTTTAAACATTTTTGGCTCCTCTGGAGTGGTTTTGAGGAGCAGCAAAAGCTTTTAATTGTCTCATCTCCGTGACTTCTTGCTAAAATCGGGATTAGACAGTAATTTATGTGGCTGGATAATATTTGACGGAACTATTTAGAAATCTTCACCAGGACGTTTGAGTTGAAACGTTTTTCTTCTCCTCAAAAGTAGTTTTGAGCGGCTATTTTGCAGTGCTCACTTATCGACTCATCCCCTTGACTTCTTACTAGGGTCGGAAGTAATTTATGTTGCTGTGGGTGATGTTTTATGAAAATATATAGAAATCCTCGCAGGACGTTTGAGTTTAAGCATTTTTCTTTTTTTCTAAAGTGATTTTGAGGAGTGTCAATTTTTAAAGTGCTCAATAATCATTTCATTCTTTTGACTTCTTGTCAGAATATCGGAATTAGACTGTAATTTATGTGGCTGGGTGATATTTTACGGAAATATGTAGAAATCCTTACAGGACCTTTGAGTTTAAGCATTTTTCTTCTACTCAAAAGTGGTTTTGAGGAGTGTCAGTTTATAAGTAGCCAGACAACCATATTCATTGTATCCTGCTAAATATTTTATGGATTTGTTGCTTATCAGCAGGAACTATTTTCTGACCTTTTTAGAGAAGAGCTTGTTCTACTGTAAAATTGAGAGGACGCTGGAGCTCATAAACCCTTTCAATCTTAATTTCTCCCCTTGTGGGAATTTCTATAGAATTTAACATTGACCTCTTCGACTTGGTTGTAGATTGTTGGCCACATTATTAATTTCCTCTCCACCCTTTGACGATTTTTATTTAATCGTTCAATAGTTGTATTAGTTTCGGCCCCATTTGTGCATGTTGGCTGTGTTTAAGTAAAGATAGGTCGGCTATTTATACGTGCGTTGGCCAAATTTAATAAAGCAATTAAACTCGCACATATATCGCCACTCTTCAGAAAAAATAACTTTTTGAGCAAATTAAAAATTTTCTATTAGCTCGGGGAATTGAACTTATTACATTTTGACACTCGCGCTAATCCAAACATAATTTTTTTCAAGTTGTTGTAATCAAAAATGTGAAAGTTAATTTGCAACCTTAATTGTTTTAGGATGTGGTAAAACTTGCGGAAGTTTTATTTTAACTTGGTAATAATTGCGTATTGTAAATTTTTGAACTTTTTTTCTATATAAGTGATTTACCGATCGTCTCCTGAAATTGGCAGAGCTCTAAAAGTTCGGAGAGGTCTTGATACCTTCGAAAACTCGCCCACCAAAGAACGGGAGGGCATTTCGAGGACTGAAGTGTTCCGAGACACATTTCTTACTTTTTTCAGTGTAGTGGCCAGTAGTATATACCTAAAAATGCCTCTTTGGCCTCTCGGAACAAATTTCCGTCTTCCAAATTTGATTCCATCATTGGCCAATGATTTCGAAGTTATCCGCATATCGATGCCAAGACTTTTAGAGCTTTCGGTATCGAAATTATGTTTATGCTGTTGAAATTTTTGTCTACTTAATGAACTGCGGTCTTCTAAAAGGCCGTGCCAAGAATGGCAGTACTTAGATATTTAGTATTTACTATTTACTTATGAAATGCCCTGTCTAATTTATGCTGTAAAGTTTGAAGTTTTATCACAGACGGCATTTGTACATAATTGGATTCTATAAAGTGCCGTAAAGCGTAAAGTTTTATTTCGTTTATTGAGTAATTTAGTAATAATTCTTCTTCATCGCGAATTGCTCGTCATATTATATTACGTCAGTTGTTCAGTGCTTCTCCTACGTTCGAGAGAGCAGGATCTTTCGTTGGTAAGTTTGATGTTTAGTAGTTGCTTCTTCTAAATGCTCAAGAATTGGATACAGTGGATACTGCAGATGATGGAACACCCATGTTCTGTTCCTGTTCCATCTTCTCCAGTATCAGGCACCATGCACTCTTTTTCCTATTCTTATGGCCGCCTGGCGACCTTCTTGGCATTGACGCATTTTCTTTTCATTTCTTGAAGTTTTTGAAGCGAAACTTCGCAACGGCAGTTAAAATGATATCCGTAGCCCTCTCTACTAATACCTGTGCTGTTACGTACCTTCCACTGTCGTGTAGATTTAAGTAATTATCTATGCTCGTGTTTTTTCAGAGTTGACAATTGTTGCTATTATTATCAATAAATAATTTTTTAACCGATTTTAATGTGTGTTTGTGCTAATACACAATAACTATGTAAAGATAAAGGTGGCACATTAAGATAAGAACGTTCCACATTTAACATTTTAAAATTCTTGTTAAATCGGGTTTATTTACTATAAAAATGTTGTAACATAACTAATAAGAATTGAAAACCAACTTCAATAAACTATAACAATATTAGTTGCGTACGGACTTAGGGACGTCATCTCGCCACAATGAAAATTATCAGACGTCATAGAGCGAGATAAAATTGCGTCGGTGGAATTGCATCAAAATCCAATTTGTTTTGTTTAAATAAATTTATTTAAATCGGCCAAAATTTAATTGTATTTACGTTGAATTGCGCCTATATAATTCTTTGTTAATTAAGAAACCGTTCCTAATTAATTCTCGTCCTTTTCAGACATAAAATGTGCGCTTTTAGACACGAAAGGACGTTTTTCAATTTTGTAATCTTCCCGGGGTTATTCTCGTGGGATTTTTTATATCGAGATTTTCTTACGTAAACTTTCTTGCTTTGCGTAATATATGCGGGGCGTCCTGAAAGTAGTGGTTGGTATTATAAATCAAAATCATGACTGAACACGTCCAAAGTATATGGTCTACCGTCTACTGATGGAGGAGTAGATGTCATCGAGCGAAATGCGATCGTCATACATTAGTCACTGATACTGGCAAAAATCATTAAGGGGAGATCATGAGCTGATGTAAACAGCAGAGACCGCCCATAGCTAAGTTGGTCTGACCAGGAAGAAAGAGGATGAAGGCGAAGAACCAGCACACATATGGAGAGAATTACGGGTAACTCGTGTTCTACATGGGGTTCAGTGGACTGCAGTGACTGAATGATGATATTGCGAAAGTTTGGATTTGGACTAGATAGAGACCATCTGGAGACTCCTGGAGTTTCTATAGATGTTCTTTTATCGTTCTATCTACTTGGGCCTGAAAGCCTTATGTGTGGATGAGTTGAGGTGCGCGATTTTTGTTGTCTCTTCTCGAGAAGGCGAAGGAGAAGGAGAAGACACTTTTACCACCACGTATCGAACCGTCTCTAACGTCTTCATTAACTTTCTTCTCTTCCTATATGGTTGTATATTTCTTCAAATTGCGCACGTTTGGATTTGGACCAGATGGATACCATCTGGAGACTTCTGGAGCTCCTATAGATGTTCTTTTATCGTTCTGTCTACTTGGGCCTGAAAGCCTGATCTGTGGAGGAGTTGAGGTGCGATTTTTGTTGTCTCTTCTCGAGAAGGCGAGCAAGACACTTTTACCACAACCTAGCAAACCGTCTCTAACGTCTTCGTTAACTTTCTTCTCTTCCTATATGCTTGTATATTTATCCAAATTGCGAACGTTTGGATTTGAAATGGAGACCATCTGGGGACTCCTGGAGTTTCTATAGATGTTCTTTTATCGTTCTGTCTACTTGGACCTGAAAGCCTGATCTGTGGATGAGTTGAGGTGCGATTTTTGTTGTCTCTTCTCGAGAAGGCGAGCAAGACACTTTTACCACAACCTAGCAAACCGTCTCTAACGTCTTCGTTAACTTTCTTCTCTTCCTATATGCTTGTATATTTATCCAAATTGCGAACGTTTGGATTTGAAATGGAGACCATCTGGGGACTCCTGGAGTTTCTATAGATGTTCTTTTATCGTTCTGTCTACTTGGACCTGAAAGCCTGATCTGTGGATGAGTTGAGGTGCGATTTTTGTTGTCTCTTCTCGAGAAGGCGAGCAGGACACGTTTTTACCACAACCTATCGAACCGTCTCTAACGTCTTCATTAACTTTCTTCTCTTCCTATATGGTTGTATATTTATCCAAATTGCGAACGTTTGGATTTGAACTAGATGGAGACCATCTGGACCCCTGGAGTTCATATAGAGGTTCTTTTATCGTTCTGTCTACTTGGACCTGAAAACCTGATCTGTGGATGAGTTGAGGTGCGATTTTTGTTCTCGAGAAGGCGAGCAAGACACTTTTACCACAACCTATCGAACCGTCTCTAACGTCTTCATTACCTTTGTTCTCTTTCTAGATGGCTGTATATTTACCCAAATTGGGTTGGGCCATTGGATATAGCTGCAAGCTGCTTTACATTTATGTGTAAATAAATAAATATCTTTTGTGTTTATATTGCCCTTCCTCGTTATCGAGTTTTATCTTTTTCGAATTATTGTGATAAGAAATTCTATGGTTTCTCCGGTGTAAATTGACGTGATTTGTAAAAGACGTGTGAGTAATGCTATATATAAGAGATAAATGCAGTAGTGAGTCACAGAATAATTAAGAAAGTGGCCATAGTGTAGAGGTGAGCGATCTACATATCAAGAGGCTTGTACGGCACCAAATGACGTTATTAAAGCCATTAGGCTAATTAGGGTAAAGATACTTTAATATCTCGTCACAAAAGATGATAAATCGGTGGAGAAATGGAAAATGAAACGAGAATTTTGCGATTTCATATGGTGTTTTTTCAAAACTTCTAAAATTGACGAAGGCGACAACTGGGGCTGTGGCTGCGAAATTAATTTTCGTGAACCAGCATGGAACTTTTCGTGTGAGGACGCACATAAATTTCTTCTACTGAAATTCCCCTCTTCTCGTTTATGGCAAACCTTATTCGAGAAACGCTGTTCTCGACCGAGCGCGAACCATTGCGCAATTTAATCATTGCTGGCTTTTAACCCGACAAGCCTCGATATTGAGGTTTGAGAGCCAATCTTTATCGTTCATCCCGAAGTTAGAGACTTCTTGGACCTGCTCTTTCTTTCATCAAACAAAATCTGTTTAACTGGCGCGTTAATTCTCGTGGCGTCCATTCGAATCTTCAAGGTTTGATGGGAAGACCCGGACATCGCTGCAATTGTTAGCGTTCCAAACCACGTCTCTCTACTAGAGTAGTCTCTTACAAAAGTTTGTGGGAAACCAGCTACTGGATGGCTCGATTAGCCTTTTACCCCTTTGTATTCAGTTCCAATGATCGATTTGATGTAGGAACCGCTGAGGACTTCTATTATAGTTCCAATAGAAAACTTGACGGTGGGGACAGTCGGGGTAGAGGTAGCCTCTGTGGACGCTCTGCCAATAGGATACATCCCGAACTAAACCTCCGCAATTGTGGCGCTCCTTTTTATACGTCGCTGATGGTGAAAATATTTAAACTCGGCGGAGCTTTTGAGCTACTACAAGTGCTGTTAGCGTTATTAGTTTTCAAAATAAGCAGAGCCTAAAATGAGAGTGATGGATTATTTATCGCAAAGGGGATGGTTATAGTTTGAGGTTTTAGAAGTTGCAAGAAGATAAAAATGAGGCGAGTGTTAGTACACTGCTCTGGCATTTTACCAAATGGACGATGAGAACATTAAATGCTAATAATTCCAATAGCAACTTGTAAGTGGATAAAAGACGCACAAGAAGCTCGGAATAAATTATAACTAATTGAACGTCGATGATGGTGTAAAAAGTAGAAAATAAATATTTGTTCGGATGAAGTAATCCGTAAGGTTTAAGTCGAAGCTCGGCGCAAATACAAAATTGATTACATAAAGATAAACGTTCATCCGATGTAAGTATCCATCAATATGACCTTATAAGAGACTCGACTAACTCTTATCCATTTAACAAAATGCACTAAAAATAATTTGGCTTTTAAATAGAGGAGGAGAAGAGTCGGAATTGGAAAAAAAATTGGCGAAGAATTTGAAAAGATTCGCTGAAAAGGCAACTTTTCGAAGGGAAGAAAAAAGAATAGAAGGATTGTAACTTGATTGGGACATAAGCTAAAACGAAGGTGGTAAATGACGGCGAACATCTGGATTAAATCGTTACTCCAAACAGTCAGAAGAACGACTTTGCGCGGAACAACTTGACATATCGACCCACTCTATCTACAACGAAACGGAGGTGGAGGTGTAGATTGAAATTCGATGATAATACCGCGTAATTGTTGTTTATTCCTTTTTAATTACTCGTTTAGGCTTTTTAAGTCGATGTTTATTTTCTCGCCATTCAGACTCTTGATAGTGGTGGAAATTTATCGTTCTCCTCTCTGTTGGGCGCACGTAAAAATTGGACTACTAATTTGTTCACCGTCGTTTAAACCGATATACGCAAGAGATACTTCAAAGGGCAGTGTGGAATTGTTTTTAAAAGTTTGAGATTTTTTATGTCAACATAGTTTTGGATGTCTGATGGAAAACCAATATATAAAAGTGACGTAAAAGGTTGACATCAATCGTCTCTTTTTGGAGAAATAAAAGTTGGGGATTTCAGGATTAGGGGTTTGATTTAAAAGCTATTTTATGAACTTTTCGCAAAGTTACAACTTACTTTATTTATACATCGCCTAAACTGTTCAAATATTTTCTCGAGATATCAAAAAATTACTCGATAATGGAATTAAGCGACTTCACAGCTGTACAACGCCGACATGAGTGCGTAGATTTGAGAGCATATAGCAAGAGCCTCTTTCTCGCCTTTGGGTAGGTACGTAAGGTCGCATCAAAGTCCCGCTGACACTGATTCTCGGTCTCGATGGATGAGGATGGGTCTCGAGGGAACCTCTTACTCAACCTTTGGGTATGTAAGGACCCATCAAAGGCCCACTGACACCGAGGCTTGGTCTCGATGGATGAGGACGGGTTTCGAAGGGCTCATCGAAGAACCGCGGTGATAATGTGTTATTTTGAAGTTCGTAGATTTTGTGGAGGTCGCAAGAACTTCGACCTCTAGAAAGCCCCATCAAAAACCCACACTTAAGTGTTCTTCTGAGGTTCGTCGACTTTTGCGTATATCGGAAAAACCTTGACCTCTTGAAGGGGCCATCAAATACCGACAGCGATGCTGTGTTGTTCTGAGGTTCGTAGATTTTGTGGAGCTCGCAAGAATCTCAACCTCTCCGAATGACCTATTAAAAAGTCATAGTCAAGTGTTCTTCTGAGGTTCGTCGACTTTTATGGACATCGCAAAAACCTCGACCTCTCGAAGGTCCCATCAAATACCCACAGTGATGATGTGTTGTTCTGAGGTTTGTAAATTTTAGTGGAGATCACAAGAACCCCTTCCTAAACCTCTCGAACGACCCGCAGAGTTGTGTACCGAGGACTGTTATAGTTGGTGTTGGGCTTGGTTCCTCGCGAAAAACTGGCGATTTGACGCTACGCGAGCCTCGTATCTCATACGTACGTCAAACTAATTTTGTGTGACGTGCGTCTTTGACGGTTAGTTCACGACTCCCGATTTCCGTCAATTTTAATTGCTCTAACTCTAAAGTGTCATTTGAACAATTCTCTTCTTTTTTAATTAGTCCGTGAGTTGTTGAAATAATTTAAATACTTAACGAGTTGTTCAACTCCTCAAGGTAAAAAATTTTTTTGTTTCATATAAACGATATCAAGGCGAGATTAAATATTTGTGTCATTTGTTATTAATTGAAATGTGCACTTATTATTTATCGAATAAAAAACCATAACAAATATCTTCAAAAGAAGTAAACATCCTGTGGAGTCGTTTTGCGGTTTTGTGATTATTTTGGCGTTTTAACGACGAGTTTTAATGTTATTGCTTTTATTTAGATGTATTTTGGCGTTTACTTGAGGTTTTGTGGTCATTTTGTTAGAAAGAAAAGTTATACTTTTAGGGCTTTTATCACTTTTTACTACTTCGAAATTTACTTACTTGTTGTTTCGCTTTTTATCTGTTTGGGGCGTGCGTTAGATTTTTTTATCTCGCTCAAAATGCTGGAAATTATACACATTTGAAAGTCTGCTTGTAGGAATGTATAATTTACATTTTATCAAAGGTCAAAATAATATTTAAACAGGAGCGGATTTAATCGTTTTTACGCTAATTTTGCAAACGTCGACTACTCGTCGAGAACCATCACTTTCTTCTGCAAACATTAGAAAACTTCTATGAGACTTGAGACTTATTGACTGGAATTTACTCGAGGGCCCTTAAAGGCCACCAACCTAAGACTTAGTACACGAAAATGAGGCTTAGAAACTCTAGTCCTTAAAAAGCCGAGGTCAAAACTTAGCGCTTCAATTCAATCTTATTTGGCAGGTTGATTGGCAATGATACGGCAGGCTCAGGGCTCATCTTTGAGCACTAATGTACAACTCGTTTTGAGTATAATTTAATGGAAGCTGTAGTTCGACGACTTCTGAAAGTCGTCAGTGGGAGTTGGAAGACATCATTTCCGAGTGACACGACCTCAAAACTGTCAAGTCACAAATTTGTTTTTCTTCGGTGAGACTTATTCGAATAGACACGGTTTCAACTAATAGGAAATAGAAAGAATTAAATATCACCAGTTTGAGACATAGTGTCATATTATGAGGCCTATTATTTTACTTTGGTACTTGAAGCTTCTCCCCCTCAAAACGGTTTAAAGTCACAGATTCAAGCTTTAGAGCGAATCATTAGATTTTGTTCTCACTTTCATGCTAAGTATGTCACTAATCAAAACTTAGAACATGAGGCCCAGTAGTTTACTTTTCGTACATAAAAGTTTCACGTCCTCAAAGTGCCTCAAAGTCTCAGATTTAATCGTTAATGTGAGACTCATTACATATTTACCACTGGCTCACTTTTATGAGAGTTTTCAACCCTGACGTAGTTTAACTGTTGCTAACCTGAAACTTAGTGAATGAGGCCTACTACTAGTAGTTTACTTTCGCACGTAGAAGCTTTACGCTCTCAAGACGCCTCAAATGCTCAGACTCTGTTTTTAGTGGGAGACTTGTTAGGTATTTACCACTGGCTCACTCGAGAAAGTTTTCAACCCTGAAATAGTTTACTTGAAACTTAGTGAATGAGGTTCAGTAGTTTACTTTCGTACGTAGAAGCTTCACGCCCTCAAAGTATCAGATTCAGTCTTTAGTGGGACTCATTAGATATTCACCACTGGCTCACTTTCATGAGAGTTTTCAACCCTGATGTAGTTTAACTGTTGCTTACCTGAAACTTAGTGAATGAGGCCTACTACTAGTAGTTTACTTTCGCACGTAGAAGCTTTACGCTCTCAAGACGCCTCAAATGCTCAGACTCTGTTTTTAGTGGGAGACTTGTTAGGTATTTACCACTGGCTCACTCGAGAAAGTTTTCAACCCTGAAATAGTTTACTTGAAACTTAGTGAATGAGGTTCAGTAGTTTACTTTCGTACGTAGAAGCTTCACGCCCTCAAAGTATCAGATTCAGTCTTTAGTGGGACTCATTAGATATTCACCACTGGCTCACTTTCATGAGAGTTTTCAACCCTGATGTAGTTTAACTGTTGCTTACCTGAAACTTAGTGAATGAGGCCTACTACTAGTAGTTTACTTTCGCACGTAGAAGCTTTACGCTCTCAAGACGCCTCAAATGCTCAGACTCTGTTTTTAGTGGGAGACTTGTTAGGTATTTACCACTGGCTCACTCGAGAAAGTTTTCAACCCTGAAATAGTTTACTTGAAACTTAGTGAATGAGGTTCAGTAGTTTACTTTCGTACGTAGAAGCTTCACGCCCTCAAAGTATCAGATTCAGTCTTTAGTGGGACTCATTAGATATTCACCACTGGCTCACTTTCATGAGAGTTTTCAACCCTGATGTAGTTTAACTGTTGCTTACCTGAAACTTAGTGAATGAGGCCTACTACTAGTAGTTTACTTTCGCACGTAGAAGCTTTACGCTCTCAAGACGCCTCAAATGCTCAGACTCTGTTTTTAGTGGGAGACTTGTTAGGTATTTACCACTGGCTGAATTCCCTAAAGTCATGTAACTGTCGCTAATTTGAAATTTGTGCACGAGGCCCACCTCACTAATTAATCATTTGTTTGTTGATGTCACCTCTCCTACTAAACCACTGTTTCTATAAGGTTTCTGGCCTCAAAATTCTCGTGTAATTCTCCGCTGTTAGGACGTGGGTGTCGTGCATTTCAAAGAGTACTCTTCTTAGATTGATTTGAGCCCAATATTCTTGTAATGAATCCACTTAAAGCGTTTAGACAGTCGTCGTCGTTTTTGTTAAAATTTAAATCGAAATTAAAATTATTAAATGCCGTAATGGCCTAATTATAGAGATTAAATTTTCGCAATTTGTACCTAATGTTTCGTATAAATTACATCAGTGTTAAACACAGTAGCAATAATTTGACCATCCTTCGCGTAGCGCCTATGGTGAAAGGCTCGCGTAATTTACCGAACAATATATCCGTATTATCGTGGCCTTTATCATGCTCCGTGTACGTGTTGCAGATATGTTAAGAGGTGGCCATTAGACAAGGCTGTTGAACAGCAAGTAGAAAGTCGACCAATGACACCTGGAATTTTATTTTTATGTTAATCCAACTTTTAATTCGTTTGGTTCTCGAGGTGTCTCTTTGGAAGACGTTTAGGACTTCTTATTGTGGCGTGTTTTGTTTGTTTAGTTTTTTTTTGTGTGTTGTGTGTTTTGATGATGAGAGTCGCCGAAGGAGTCGAGTTCAAGTGAAACTAGGTGAACGAGTCCGATAGCTTGGATACGTACGTTGGTTCACTTGCTATCAAGGGCAGATGCGGTCTGCATTAAGAGGAGGCGCAAGCGCTACATTGGTGGGGCAGACACCTGTTTGTATTTGACACTAGTGCTGTCAAACTGATAGTGTGGTGTGTTTACAGTGATTAGATCATAGATTAATGTGTGTGCACGTGCCCTTCGATTTTAACTACCCACTTAAGACGTCCGTCTTTTATTGACGCGCGTGCCGCGATTATGTTGAACTTGGGTGTTTGTGCGAGGGTTAAGAATGTGTGTGCGTTTTAAATTTAATTTTGTGTTAC
Organism: Malthinus flaveolus; assembly: GCA_950108345.1. NCBI lineage: Eukaryota > Metazoa > Arthropoda > Insecta > Coleoptera > Cantharidae > Malthinus > Malthinus flaveolus. Next base: position 2,233,603 of record OX467289.1, on the reverse strand, counting down.
CTCAGCTAAAGAGGATAAGTGCCCAAGAGGCGTTTGGATTAACGGGTACTTGAGTACCCAATTAACGTCATGATTGGAGGATATTATGATCGCAACCCTCTCTTAAAGGGCACACTCACAAGGTACGTTCACGCATTTTAATTTTACGTGTAGTTCGTCTTTGAACTTTGATTAAAAAGTAAAAAAACACCACGATAAAAGGATTACACAGCTGTTTTAAATAAATTCAAAAAGCGTTTTCACTTATCTCCACTAAAATTAGAGATATGGAATAATTGAGTTTAGTTGTTGGCGAGGGACGAAAATAGCTTATTAAATTGTTGTAAAATTTAATTGATAATTAAAAGTATTTTAATTTGGAGAGAGAATTGAAAAAAAGTTATTCAATTGAAATCGTTCAATATGGCGCATTTGCGAACACTTTCACCTCAAAGCAAGTTTTCTAATCTCTGCTGCTCGCCTCCCTCACCCTTGAAATTACCATTCTCTTTTCGACTTCTCACATACCCAACAGTTGACGTCACAAGAAAAAAATTATTTTACTCAATTTTTTTTACTTGAAATTATTTAAAAAAATTTATCCTCGTGGAAAATAACGCCACAGTTTTATAAGAAGTAAATTGATTTTCTTTTCCATCAACGAGTGTGTTTCTCTCCCGACCTCTCTACATCTTAAATTTATAAAGTGCGTGTGTTCGGGTATTCTGCTTCTTCTTCCTCTTCTGTTTCTCTCACCGACTCACCGTGTTATTGTGTGTCACAAAATCGGGGATGAAATATTTTCTCTAAGAGTTTAAGATGCAATTTCCTTGATATCAATCTTCTTTTGTTGTTTATGATGATGTTCTGTCGTCATTTTTCCTGTATCATTTCGTTTTAATCCGTCTCTTTCTTTCTCCCTCGCTATCTCCTCATAAAACGAGACGTTTTGAGACTTCAAAAAGAACCAATTTTACAAATATTGTTAAATCCTTACCAGACAGACGTAAGATATAATTGCTACTTTATAACACAGTTTTCACATAGTTGCATCATATTTTTCTACGTCTATTTCACTTTTTTTTTTTTACAAAAATTGAGTTCATAGTATCGCGAGTCGATGACTTGTTGAGCTTTTTAAAGAAAACTTTTGCATTAATTGGCACCCATTTTTTATGATGTAAAGTTCAGTAAGGGAGTCTTTGTAAAAGACAAAAAGTTGTTTTTATAATGACGTAGTAGTTGCTGTCTGTCTCTTGAGTACGATTTTCGCGTCTGCGAGATTTAATCTGTTTTGACAAAATACTTGAGAGGTCGTGTGCTGCAAAAAAGGCGGACTGGTACGCTGCATGTAATTAATATACAACAAACAGTTCTTAATTGCTCAGAAATTAATTGAACAATAAATAAAGAATTAGAAAGTTCGATCCAAGCTCCGAGTGCCTCGTTTCCTTATTTTTTTTCTATGCATAGAATGACATTTCGAATTCGAAGTCTTGTGCTGGTACCCAATGAATTTTAAGCGTTTAGAATTGTTCTTTTACCAGCAGCACAATCTAGAAGAGACTTCGTAATTGATGGACCTTCACAGAATCCTTCTTTTCTCTAAGTTGTCGCCGCTTGGGAAACAATCATGAACTGATTCATTTGCAGACTAATCGTGGAAGCTTCTGCTTCAATCATAGACTGTGTCATCTGTAGGCCAATAGTAGGTGGTAGGTCTTCATCATCATCACCATCCTTCGTCTCCCTTAGTAGTCTAAGCTTATGCTTCAATCATGAACTGATTTATCGGCAGATTAATAGCCGAAGCTTGTGCTTCAATCATTGACTGATTCTTTTGCAGGTCGATAGTAGAGATCGATTTTAAAGTGATAGGACTTGATGACCTTTGCTCTCCTTTAGTAGTCCAAGCTTGTGCTTCAATCATGCACTGATTCAGCAGCAAATTAATAGCCGACAATCATCAACTGATTTATCTGTCGACTAATACCTAGTAGAGAATAGTTCTAAAGTGATTCGTCTCCCTTAGGAGTCTAAGCTTATGCTTCAATCATGACCTAATTGATCAGCAGATTAATAGCCGAAGCTTGTGCTTTAATCATGGACTGATTCTTCTGCAGGCCAATAGTAGAGGATGATTTTAAACTGATAGGGTTTCATTGTCCCTCGTCTCTTTTAGTAATCTATGCTTACGCTTCAATCGCGAACTGATTTATCTCTAGGTCAATCGTCGAAACCTGTCAATCACAAACTGATTCATCTGCAGTTCAATCGTCAAATCATTAACTGTCTCTTTTGCAGATCAATAGTTGAGAATGATTCTAAAGTAATGTGTCTTCATCGGCCTTCTTCTCTATTAGTGCTTGTGCTTTATTAATTATGAACTGATTCATATTTATGCAGATCACTCATCGAAATTTGTGCTTCGATCATCGACCGATTATTCTAGAAATCAATAGTAGAGAACGATTCTGAAGTGATAGGTCTTCGTCTGCCTTATTAGTAGTCTAAGCTTGTGCTTTAATCCATGATTGATCCGATTCATCTACAAATCAATCGTCGAAGCGTGTGCTTCAATCGACTGATTTTTCCAGATCAATATTAGATAACGATTCTAACGTGACGGGTATTTATGATCCTTCAGTAGTATAAGCGTGTGCTATGTGCTTCAATCATGAACTGATTCATATTATGCAGATCATGATCTGTTCTTTTCGTAGAGTGTCAGTGGTAATGGTATTCAATTGATACGTTTTGTAGGAATTTACCTCTGCTATTTGTAATGCCTTATTAAAAAAATTACTGTAAATCTACATTCTACATAGGAAAATGATTTGGAAATTGTAGTCATAGTCATTAGTGCTTCAATTGTGTTTCATGATTTTGTATTTAAACCGCTGAAGATACTGACTTGATTAATAGCTCCATCAACTTGTGCCAAACTGTACCCGAATTGGTATTTAAATAGTAAACGAAATAACTTTTGGAAGTTGATTGGTTGACATCGAAAGGGGACTTAATTAATGCGGAAGGATTTAATCAGATTCACAGTGATGAAGACTTGCGTAATTTTTCTGTATGATCGACAAATATTTTTATCTCTTTCTTTTTAAACCGATACACGTGTAGGTTTGTCACGTGCTCATGTTTTTTTTGTGTTCTCACAAATTATCAACTAGTAATTAGTAATTAAATCGTTTTGATTAAAAATCATTTAATGGCCTTTAAACAAGGTTAGGTTAGTAACAAGACGAAATAACTTAATTGAACGTACTACGATGGCTGTACTAACTGTTTCACGTTTTATGTTTAATTTCAAATAGAGTTCGTAACATAATACAAGCCGAAATACTTTTTATTAAAACTTATTTCAATTAGTGTTCTACCTTGACTAATAATAATAATAATTTTGCTTACATAAGCTGCTTGATGTTATTAATTATTTTATAAACGCGCAGAATTGCGAGTAAATTCTGAAAAAAACAACAAAACCCAAACATATTTTGCATGTACTTGGTACAGGATTTCCTAGCTTCACTGTCGTTATGAAGGTTTTTATTATGATATTGGGGCCTTAACTTGTCATAAACAAACAAGACCTTGATACTTACATATACTTGTTTTGCAAATCTTAATAGGTCTCGTACTTAACAACTTGTATAGACTTAAAGAATATATAAAACAAAAGTTTTTGAAAACAACTTCTGTTAGGGTATCCAGTATCGAACCCCGATCTTGTATCTGACAATTCCTAACACCGAAAAGGAAGAACTTGAGGGGCGTCGCTAAATTACTACGAGGGCGTTGTTAGTACAAGTGTTGACTTCGTTGTTGTTTTTATTTTTTTAAGTAGAAACGCATCTTTTCTCTCATCTTCTCATCTACAAACAGTTCATTAGTTGGGTATTGGAAATTTCTTAAATTAAGGTCATAAGTTAGTTTATTCGAGTATTGTTACTAGTCGAGTGTCTAGCGTTTTTCAAACGGATCTTTGATTTACATTTATATTTTGATTGCTTAACAATTAGGACGAAGAATTACTTACAAATTGAAAATTATTCCAAATGCACTTAAGTTGTTAATTATCTACCCAACTGGCGCTGTTTCATGTCTTCATTCGTACGGAACAAGTCCTTCGTAATGGAATGCAAGTTTTAACAGTGTATGTTATTATAAATTCAAAACGCTTCTACAAGACCAAAGTATCGACTTAGCATAGCGAGCCATCAATTTAAAATTCAAGCTGCTGATGTTCTATTATTATCTAACATACGGGATTTTCTATGTCGCATGTAAACCCCCCAGGGTTTAAACGTTTAATTATTTGCACTATAAGCACGTAGGTAGGGCTTGTTAAGTCGAAAACTAACAGTTCTAAAAAGTGTTAACAATTGCATTTTAGTCCTAAAATTGCGCTTTTAGAAACCTCCCATTTTGCGGCTTGTTTAAATGGAACCCTCTGTATGTTTTTGTAAATTCGAACTGCTTATATAATTTGTGATCAAAGTTGTTAAGGTTTGTTGCCTCTCAAACTAACAGTTCACGAGATATCGTCACTTTGACAATGGCACTTTAGTTCTAAAACTGTCCTTTAGAAACTTGACATTTCTCGGCTTGTGTAAATGGAACCTTTTGTATATTTTTGCAAATTCGAACCGCTTATATAATTTGTGATCAAAGTTATTTAGGTTTGTTGCATCTCAAACTAACAGTTCACGAGATATCGTCACTTTAACAATGGCACTTTAGTTCTAAAACTGTCCTTTAGAAACTTGACATTTCTCGGCTTGTGTAAATGGAACCTTTTCTATATTTTTGCAAATTCGAACCGCTTATATAATTTGTGATCAGAGTTGTTTAGGTTTGTTGCATCTCAAACTAACAGTTCACGAGATATCGTCACTTTGACAATGGCACTTTAGTTCTAAAACTGTCCTTTAGAAACTTGACATTTCTCGGCTTGTGTAAATGGAACCTTTTCTATATTTTTGCAAATTCGAACCGCTTATATAATTTGTAATCAAAGTTATTTAGGTTTGTTGCATCTCAAACTAACAGTTCACGAGATATCGTCACTTTAACAATGGCACGTTAGTTCTAAAACTGTCCTTTAGAAACTTGACATTTCTCGGCTTGTGTAAATGGAACCTTTTCTATATTTTTGCAAATTCGATCCGCTTATATAATTTGTGATCAGAGTTGTTTAGGTTTGTTGCATCTCAAACTAACAGTTCACGAGATATCGTCACTTTGACAATGGCACTTTAGTTCTAAAACTGTCCTTTAGAAACTTGAAATTTCTCGGCTTGTGTAAATGGAACCTTTTCTATATTTTTGCAAATTCGAACCGCTTATATAATTTGTAATCAAAGTTATTTAGGTTTGTTGCATCTCAAACTAACAGTTCACGAGATATCGTCACTTTAACAATGGCACGTTAGTTCTAAAACTGTCCTTTAGAAACTTGACATTTCTCGGCTTGTGTAAATGGAACCTTTTCTATATTTTTGCAAATTCGAACCGCTTATATAATTTGTGATCAGAGTTGTTTAGGTTTGTTGCATCTCAAACTAACAGTTCACGAGATATCGTCACTTTGACAATGGCACTTTAGTTCTAAAACTGTCCTTTAGAAACTTGAAATTTCTCGGCTTGTGTAAATGGAACCTTTTGTATATTTTTGCAAATTCGAACCGCTTATATAATTTGTGATCAAAGTTATTTAGGTTTGTTGCATCTCTAACTAACAGTTCACGAGATATCGTCACTTTAACAATGGCACTTTAGTTCTAAAACTGTCCTTTAGAAACTTGACATTTCTCGGCTTGTGTAAATGGAACCTTTTGTATATTTTTGCAAATTCGAACTGCTTATATAATTTGTGATCAAAGTTGTTTAGGTTTGTTGCATCTCAAACTAACAGTTCTCGAGATATAGTCACTTTAACAATGGCACTTTAGTTCTAAAACTGTCCTTTAGAAACTTGACATTTCTCGGCTTGTGTAAATGGAACCTTTTGTATATTTTTGCAAATTCGAACCGCTTATATAATTTGTGATCAAAGTTGTTTAGGTTTGTTGCATCTCAAACTAACAGTTCACGAGATATCGTCACTTTAACAATGGCACTTTAGTTCTAAAACTGTCCTTTAGAAACTTGACTTTTCTCGGCTTGTGTAAATGGAACCTTTTGTATATTTTTGCAAATTCGAACCGCTTATATAATTTGTGATCAAAGTTGTTTAGGTTTGTTGCATCTCAAACTAACAGTTCACGAGATATCGTCACTTTAACAATGGCACTTTAGTTCTAAAACAGGCTTTTAGAAACTTGACATTTCTCGGCTTGTATAAATGGAACCATCTGTATATTTTTGCAAATTCGAACTGCTTATATAATTTGTGATCAGAGTTGTTTAGGTTTGTTGCATCTCAAACTAACAGTTCACGAGATATCGTCACTTTGACAATGGCACTTTAGTTCTAAAACTGTCCTTTAGAAACTTGACATTTCTCGGCTTGTGTAAATGGAACCTTTTCTATATTTTTGCAAATTCGAACCGCTTATATAATTTGTGATCAGAGTTGTTTAGGTTTGTTGCATCTCAAACTAACAGTTCACGAGATATCGTCACTTTGACAATGGCACTTTAGTTCTAAAACTGTCCTTTAGAAACTTGAAATTTCTCGGCTTGTGTAAATGGAACCTTTTGTATATTTTTGCAAATTCGAACCGCTTATATAATTTGTGATCAAAGTTATTTAGGTTTGTTGCATCTCTAACTAACAGTTCACGAGATATCGTCACTTTGACAATGGCACTTTAGTTCTAAAACTGTCCTTTAGAAACTTGACATTTCTCGGCTTGTGTAAATGGAACCTTTTCTATATTTTTGCAAATTCGAACCGCTTATATAATTTGTAATCAAAGTTATTTAGGTTTGTTGCATCTCAAACTAACAGTTCACGAGATATCGTCACTTTAACAATGGCACGTTAGTTCTAAAACTGTCCTTTAGAAACTTGACATTTCTCGGCTTGTGTAAATGGAACCTTTTGTATATTTTTGCAAATTCGAACCGCTTATATAATTTGTGATCAGAGTTGTTTAGGTTTGTTGCATCTCAAACTAACAGTTCACGAGATATCGTCACTTTGACAATGGCACTTTAGTTCTAAAACTGTCCTTTAGAAACTTGACATTTCTCGGCTTGTGTAAATGGAACCTTTTCTATATTTTTGCAAATTCGAACCGCTTATATAATTTGTAATCAAAGTTATTTAGGTTTGTTGCATCTCAAACTAACAGTTCACGAGATATCGTCACTTTAACAATGGCACGTTAGTTCTAAAACTGTCCTTTAGAAACTTGACATTTCTCGGCTTGTGTAAATGGAACCTTTTCTATATTTTTGCAAATTCGAACCGCTTATATAATTTGTGATCAGAGTTGTTTAGGTTTGTTGCATCTCAAACTAACAGTTCACGAGATATCGTCACTTTGACAATGGCACTTTAGTTCTAAAACTGTCCTTTAGAAACTTGAAATTTCTCGGCTTGTGTAAATGGAACCTTTTGTATATTTTTGCAAATTCGAACCGCTTATATAATTTGTGATCAAAGTTATTTAGGTTTGTTGCATCTCTAACTAACAGTTCACGAGATATCGTCACTTTAACAATGGCACTTTAGTTCTAAAACTGTCCTTTAGAAACTTGACATTTCTCGGCTTGTGTAAATGGAACCTTTTGTATATTTTTGCAAATTCGAACTGCTTATATAATTTGTGATCAAAGTTGTTTAGGTTTGTTGCATCTCAAACTAACAGTTCTCGAGATATAGTCACTTTAACAATGGCACTTTAGTTCTAAAACTGTCCTTTAGAAACTTGACATTTCTCGGCTTGTGTAAATGGAACCTTTTGTATATTTTTGCAAATTCGAACCGCTTATATAATTTGTGATCAAAGTTGTTTAGGTTTGTTGCATCTCAAACTAACAGTTCACGAGATATCGTCACTTTAACAATGGCACTTTAGTTCTAAAACAGGCTTTTAGAAACTTGACATTTCTCGGCTTGTATAAATGGAACCATCTGTATATTATTGTAAATTCGAACTGCTTGTATAATTTGTGATCAAAGTTGTTAAGGTTTGTTGCATCTCAAACCAACAGTTCACGAGATATCGTCACCTTAACAATGGCACTTTAATCCTAAAATTACGCTTTTAAAAACCCCCATTTACAGTTTGTTTAAATGAAACCCTTTGTATTGTTTTGCGAATTCTTACTGCTTGTATAGTTTGTGATCGAAATTGTTAAGGTTTGTTGTGTCTGAAACTAACAGTTCTCAATGTATTGTCACTTTAACAGTATCGCTTTAGACCTAAAACTGTCCTTTAGGAACCTTTTATTTTGCGGCTTGTTTAAATGGAACCCTCTGTATATTTTTGTAAATTTGAACTGCTTATATAATTTGTGATCAAAGTTGTTTAGGTTTTTTGCATCTGAAACTAACAGTTCTCGAGATATCGTCACTTTAACGATGGCACTTTAGTTCTAAAACTGTCCTTTAGAAACTTGACATTTCTCGGCTTGTGTAAATGGAACCTTTTGTATATTTTTGCAAATTCGAACTGCTTATATAATTTGAAATCAAAGTTGTTAAGGTTTGTTGCATCTCAAACCAACAGTTCCCGAGATATCGTCACCTTAACAATGGCACTTTAATCCTAAAATTGCGCTTTTAAAAACCCCCATTTACAGTTTGTGTAAATGGAACCCTCTGTATATTTTTGTAAATTCCCACTGCTTGTATAATTTATAACAAAGTTGCATAAGGTTTGTTATGCCGTAACCTAACAGTTCTTAAGATATCGTCACTTTAACAATGACAATATCATTAGAAGAAATTACTAAATGATTGGATATTGGCCAGGATCTATAGCAATTCTTTAATTATTGTCAGTTGATGGATGTAGATACAAAAGCTTTTAGTTTATCTGAATTGGTAATCGTGGATTAAATAATGTTGTTTGCTACTATATTTACTTTGCGGAATTGTCGCTTTTTGCTCGTTCCTACGAGTTAAACGCCCTTTCGATTAATTCGCCCCCGTACTACGTGGTATTTGAATTTGTTTGAAAATTCTCACGTTGACATTGATTTATTATTAAGCGCAATATGAAAAATTGATATTGACTTACTGTTTAAAATTCAACAAGTTATACACTCGTTTTTATAATGTATTTATTTGTATATTATCTTATAGTACATTAGTCATAAAAATAAGTAAATTGAAAATAAATATTTGACTAATGTCGGCGCTTTTTAAATAAGAATCGATTGGAATTTTAAAAATAACAGTATTTTCCGAGTAATTATGAAGCGAATTGTTTTTGATTATAAGGAAGGAGTAGCTAATTTCATTCATGTCCTCGTTGAGGAATTCGCTGTATACTTCTTGTAAAGTTTCATGAACTACTTTAACGAATTCATTACTTCTTACGTCACAGAGTTCCGTTACAAAGTAGGTATCTCGAGATTATTACAAGATTTCCTTTCTTTCCAATTGTTTTCGTTTTGCATTTAAAAAGTTTTTGTGACTGTTAATGATTTTTAAATTTTAACATTATTAAATGCCAAACCAAACTTGATGTTAGAAACAAAAACTGACATTTCCCCATAAGTTGTATAAGTTCCCCATTTTTAAAGTTACTTAAGTAATATTATGTACATAATTTTATCTTGTTTTGTCACAAAAACACTTAGATAAAGACTCGAGAAGGAACTTTTAACCTCGTTTATCATACAAGAACTTCATCGATGTTTTGTTATACAAACTAATAATTGTTGATTATCGAAAATGCATTTTTTGCTTAATCGCAAACCACCCTATCGACACCCACTTTTATTACAAAAATAAATGTTTTTTTCGACAAAACGTCGATACCGAATCGTTAGCGATTCCTCAAATTCGCCAAATTGTCCCGAAAATGAACCGACGAAAATTTCAGGAAAAGTTGGGCCTAATCCAAAATATATCGACGACACAAACGTTTTAAATTTTAATTATAACGAGAAATTTTCCGAATTAAAAAATTACGCGGTTAATGAAAGTAAATTTTTGTTTATGGCAATTTAAAAGTAAAATATAAATAAAACTTTTTCAAAATCTCGTTGACATTTTATTCACTTTCGTAACTTATTGAACGGTGACCGAACTCGTTCAATTATTATTGATGTAGGCGATTTGTGAAATGAATTATTATTCTATGTGACATGGAAGTATTCTACTTCTCTCTTAAAACGATGATTAAAGTGTTACAATATTTTTCAATAGATCATAGGTTAAATCTATTGCATAAAATAAACGTTTGGTTTTTTTTACCGAAGGATAGGCGATTAATAATTACCGAATTGAATTTTCATTAAATGTACTGTATGCACCACTTTTACAATTTAATAGATACCTATGGTCAATTAGTTTTTGGGTCGTTTTTTAATTTAGAGCAAAAATGGTAAAACGTTTAGTAGTTCTAAAGCGAATAGTTCTGCGGATCTTAGCACTGGAACGTTGAACCGGGGGTCATTTCAAAAAGTGCTCATTTCTCAATTTTTTGTTATACAACCCCTTGAATATTTTTATATTTTCTAACTCCTCATTAAATTTGGACTAAAATTGATATAAGGTTTAGTAGGTCTAAAGCGCACAGTTCTGTAGATATTGTCACCGGAACGCCAAACTAATGATCATTTCTAAAAGTGCCCGTTTTTAAATTTTTCGTTATACAACCCCTTGTATATTTTTATATTTTCTAACTTCTCATTAAATTTGGACTAAAATTGATGTAACGTTTAGTAGGTCTAAAGTGCGCAGTTCTGTAGATATTGTCACTGGAACGCCAAACTAATGATCATTTCGAAAAGTGCCCGTTTCTCACTTTTTTGTTATACAACCCCTGGTATATTTTTGTATTTTCTAACTTCTCATTAAATTTGGACTAAAATTGATGTAAGGTTTAGTAGGTCTCAAGCGAGTGAGCAGTTGTGTAGATATTGTCACTGGAACGCCAAACTAAAGATCATTTCGAAAAGTGCTCGTTTTTCAATTTTTCGTTATACAACCCCTTGTATATTTTTACGTTTTCTAACTCCTCATTAAATTTGGACTAAAATTGATATATTTATGGTGTAGTGGGTCTAAAGCGAACAGTTCTGTAGATATTGTCACTGGAACGCCAAACTAATGATCATTTCGAAAAGTGCCTGTTTTTCAATTTTTTGTTATACAACCCCTTGTATATTTTTACATTTTCTAACTCCTCATTAAATTTGGACTAAAATTGATGTAAGGTTTAGTGGGTCTAAAGCGAACAGTTCTGTAGATATTGTCACTGGAACGCCAAACTAATGATCATTTCGAAAAGTGCCCGTTTCTCACTTTTTTGTTAGACAACCCCTTGTATATTTTTACATTTTCTAACTCCTCATTAAATTTGGACTAAAATTGATATAAGGTTTAGTGGGTCTAAAGCGCACAGTTCTGTAGATATTGTCACAGGAACGCCAAACTAATGATCATTTCGAAAAGTGACCGTTTTTCAATTTTTTGTTATACAACCCCTTGTAAATTTTTACGTTTTCTAACTCCTCATTAAATTTGGATTAAAATTGATATAAGGTTTAGTGGGTCTAAAGCGAACAGTTCTGTAGATATTGTCACAGGAACGCCAAACTAATGATCATTTCGAAAAGTGCCCGTTTCTCACTTTTTTGTTAGACAACCCCTTGTATATTTTTACATTTTCTAGCTCCTCATTAAATTTGGACTAAAATTGATGTAAGGTTTAGTGGGTCTAAAGCGAACAGTTCTGTTGATATTGTCACAGGAACGCCAAACTAATGATCATTTCGAAAAGTGACCGTTTTTTAATTTTTTGTTATACAACCCCTTGTAAATTTTCTTCTCATTTCTTTTAATTTTACTTACCGACACTGTATATTTTTAGATTTAAACGAGTACCATTCAAATTGTTGGTTGAATTCAAGATTTTTAATTTGAATAATTTTATGCAGTATTTTCTTACAGTTAAATAGCGATCTTAGATAGGGTTAAAAACGTTATGGTGTAATGCCTAATTACCCTTATAATCTAAACTACCGTAATTAGTGTCTAATTTTTGGGAATTGTTGACGTAACTTTGTGTAAATCAAGGTAACTTTCGTAATTTTTATTAATTGAGCGTTATTCTTGGTATAGTAACGTTTTGTCGTAATTAATTATTATTAATTTTGAGGTTATAATTAAGTGTCACAAACGTCTGCGGCCATTTTATTCGTTCGGTCCTTTTTGCGAAAAGTCGGGACGTGCTCGTTTGTTGGTCAAAATTATTTTTAATTTAATAATAGAGTAATTACTATTAATGTATCGGTGTTTTACTTTTAAGATAAGGTAAATTGAAAATTAAGCGTCGTGGCATTGGTAAAGGTCGTGCATGTAATCAATTAGCAGCGATCTTGCTTTACTTAATTAAAACGTCGGTAACTCTTGAATCTTTAGCTAAATTTGATTGTTATTAAATAAGTATATGTTGTGTTACTAATGGCATCTTCGGACAACGTAACAAATGGCGTGTGTAATGCACACTTCAAAAAATCGCTTCCTATATTTACTAATTGGCTAGTAACTGTTAGTTGAGACGTTTGCGAAAAAATCGAGTTAAGAAAGTTGACGATTTTTCCTTTTCGTTGTAGAACTTTTCTTTTAAGAGAAATACCGCACGCTCCCATCTTTTCGCGTTATTATTAGCGTGGAATTGTCGGTATTCTTATGACCTACATATTCTAAAATCCAAATCGAGTTAATTTAGTTTTGTGCATTGGCTTTTGACAGCGACATGAAGGAATAAAAAATAAATAAATGTCCTCAACAAAAACAAACCGTTCGAATTTTAATTTAATTAATTTTTAAACCCAATTTAAATTATTCATTATGTGGTATAGGTGTGTGAGAATCAATTTTAAGTTTTTTCCGGAAAAAAAGTCTGTTCTGGATTTTGCTTTTATCTACTTCGTTTCTACTTGGATCGCGAATTGATTTTAACTACTCGTTTCGAACCAATTAAAATCTAATTGGATTTTTAATTTTCACCTGTATTAATTTATTTTTCCTATAATTTCCCGTTGTTACGAAGCGCCTCTTTTTATATCGTCGTAATTGAGACGTTCTTTGAGCCTTACCGAGTGAGGAACGTCATCGACGACAACTGAGGATTTTTATCTAAGGTAATAATAGCCCAGATTGATAATGATAATTTAACATCAAAGTCCATAATAAGTGCTTCTCTTTATCGGTATTTAATTATATCTCGCTTGATACTATTTTCCTATCGATTTTTCTCTAATTAAAGGCTAATTCGCTTTAACAATAGTTTTAAATTTGAGGACAAGTTCGTGTAATCTCGTACTTGAATTCTAGAAATTTACATAACGAAAATGAGTGTCGATTAGTGATATCCTGACTAGGAGTCTAAATTCGGGATATCACCCAAGCGGATAATTAAGCCTAATTAAGTTCGGTAATTACACCATATGCGACGCTATTTGGAAAGGAGTCACTCAAACGTAGGTTGTGGTAGTTTAAGGACTAAATTAGGAAGTTACTCAAATAAATCATTAAGCCTAATTAAAATAGAGTCCAGACTCTGAAAATTATAAAATTAGTCGACATGTGATAGATGGTATCTGTGGATAGGATTTATTTCTAAAAACATAGTTCATGACAGTTTACAGATAATTAAGCCTAATTAAGTTCGATAATTAATTTATATGCGATGATGATATTAGAAAAGAAATTATTTAACGCGAAAGCTTTGAATTCGGGGCATTACACAAGAGTGGATAAATAAGCCTAATTATGTTCGCTAATTCGGATTAATTTATGGACGTTTGAATAGTCGATATTTAAGTGATGGCACTTGAAAATAATATTAAGAGCGCGAAAGCTTGAAATTCGCTTCATTTACCACAAGTGGCTTAAAGTATGGCGATTAACCCAGTGGAAAATATGACCTAATTGAACTACTAGACCAACAAATTAGTGTCTGCCTAACAGTGGATAGACTTCTTCAAATAAAGAAGCCCTAAGTGGGTAGTTGGGCCGTCAGTTTACTCTAGGAGCGATGCTTTTCGATTTTCGAAGAGTAAAAATTGAAGTGGATAATTAAACCAAATTAGCTAATTAGGGTTAAGAACTGTCAAGTACAAGTAAGTTTGGGTAAATTACTTTGTGATCGAAGAGTTGATATTATACTTTTTACAACCTAAATAATCGATCGATTGCTGATAACTTTCTGGAAAATTAAAGCCTAAAATTGAGGGAGTACTAAGTGGATGATGATTCAGCCTAATTAATTTATCGCGGTAATTCTACAGTGGTTGTTTTTACTAAAATCATCGATCTACTATTATTTTACTGATAACTTTCAGGAAGGTTAGAACCTTATTTCCAAGTTCAATGCAGTTCTACTGATTAGACCTAGCTAACCTAATTAAAGCTAACGATGGTTATATTATACGAACAAACTTCATAAGATAAATTACCCAGTGCTTAACACCTAATAAACGTTTTTTTAAACTAAAATCAGTCGCATGGTGTAACTTCCTGGAAATCTTTTCGGTTAATCATCGGTCGATTGCGATTGCCAATTAACTTATAGGAAGCTTAAAGCTTAAGTCACGGCAGATCTAAGTGATAATCGAGCGTAATTAAGATTACGAGTTACTCAATACGCGAGCCTTAAGCAAGTGAAGTTACTCAGTGCTCCAGGATGCTCTAGGATAATTAAAGCCTGAAACCATGATGGGTCGATTGCTATAGTAACTACTTTTTATTGAAGTTTATATTAGCTTATAATTAAGGGAGGGGTTAGTTAAGCCTAATTAAAATTAGAAATGACTACACGCGGGGCTAATTCTAAATTAATTATCTGATGGCTAAATTCAAGTGGTTTTTCAACCTAAACTCATCAGTCTATTGTTAATTATATTATTGGAAGCTAATTAATAATTTAGCCTAATTAACGTTATGAATAACTCAATATGTGCTCCTCATTTTTGACGGATTATTTGGTGCTTAAATTCGTGAGTTTCTTGACCTAAACTCATCGGTCGATTGCTAATTATATTTGTGGGAGCTTAGAGCTTAATTTAAGACAGGCGTAAGTGATAATTACGTCTAATTACTAGTTAGGATTTGTGAATAACTGGTTATGCGAAGCTAATTCTTGATAGATTACTTGGTGTTTAAGTTCGTGTTTTCTTGACCTAAACTCATCATCGTGTTGCTAATTTTACTCTTGGCGCTTAGAGCCTAAGTTAATAACACTATAAGTTTTAACTGAGCTAATTCCAATTCCTAAGTCTTAATTGGGCCTAATTAAGGCTATGAATAACTTAATATGAGATCTTAATTCTGTAAGAATTACTTTGTGCCTAAATTCATGGGGTTTCTCGGGTTTTCTTTGCTTAACCTGATTGGCCGATTGCTAATTATATTTGTGGAAGTTTAGAGCGTAATTTAAATTTAAGATAGGCGTAAATGTTAATTAAGTGTAATTAAGATTTGTGAATGCGATGCTAATTCTTAATGGATTACTTGGTGTTTAAGTTCGTGTTTTCTTGACCTCATCCTCATCGGTCCATTGCTTATTTTACTGTTGTGTTGGAAGCTTAGAGCTTAAGTTAATACAATTCAAAGTCTTAATTGAGCCTAATTAAGGCCATGAATAACTCAAAATGAGATCTTAATTCAGTAGAAATTACTTTGTGCTTAAATTCATGGGGCTTCTCTTTGCCTAACCTCTTCGGTCAATTGCTAATTTTACTGTTGGAAGCTTAGAGCTTAAGTTAATACTAAGTCGTAATTGAGCCTAATTAAGGCCATGATGAACTCAATATGAGATCCTAATTCTAGACGAATTACTTTGTGCTTAAATTATGGGGTTTCTCGGTTTTGTTTTTGCCTAATCTCATCGGTCGAGTGCTAATTTTACTTCTGGAAGCTTAGAGCTTAAGTTAGTACCAGTCTAAGTCGTAATTGAGCCTAATTAAGGCCATGATGAACTTTATATGAGATCCTAATTTTAGACAAATTACTTTGTGCTTAAATTATGGGGTTTCTCGGGTGTTTCTTTTACCTAACCTCATCGGTCGATTGCTAATTACGTTGTTGGAAGCTTGAAGCTTAAGTAGAGATAGGTCTAAGCGACAATTAAGCTTAATTAAGGCTATAAATAACTCAATTAGGTACTTAAATTCTGATTAGCCTAAACTGATCGGCAGATCAGCTCGAAGTCATAATTATAGCGGTTAATCATAGTTGTAATGATGCACCAGGAAAGTTGAGCCGTGTGGTTAATATACAAAAATGTATTTTCTCGGTATTTTCCAATTATAAACGTGGAAGAAAACAGAAGTTGTAATTTAATGCACTGCAATTTATTGCATGATCTTAAACTATTTAAAACTTGGCTAATAAATTTCCGCTTTCTTCAAGATTTTCCTAATAAACTGTCTCTTGATATTAATACACAATGGAACGTTACCAGTGACGCGGTGTTCTTATATTTGCATTAATTTATGTACGTTATTTATTAGTTTTGTTTATACGCTTTGTATAATATTTAAAAGTGAACGATTAAATAATAGCAACAACCGAGATTGTTTCGAGTTGCACTCTTTTCTCTCTATAATTTTGACTTTTTGTGCAGCGTGTGTGGGGCGAGAATAAAAAGGAAATTTCTCGACGCTCACTTTGTTTTTGTTGATTTTTCGTGTCGATTGTAGTTTGTGCTAAAAGGAGAAAAAAATTTCAGGAGTCGACCAAAAGTTGTGGCTTGCAATTTCAGTTCAAGTTTTTTTTTTTTTTTAATAATGTATAAACGACGTATAAAAGGGAAAATGTGGGAAATTGAGTGTATCGGTCGTTGTTTAGTGTGCAATTTTCGCGTGTACACAAATTAAAATATGTAAATTGCATTACGCGCGCGTCAGGTAAATTTTTCCGAGTGGCAATAATGTGCGATATTTTCTGCGACTCTTTTTATTTTCGTCAGGAATTTGTGCTGAAAAAAGGTACGACAATCGCTTGCATTTACTTTTAAAAAGCTGGGGAGACTCGAAATTTCTATTTTTATTTCCAAACAATTTTTCCACACTAACCGACCACTCGAAGTTTAAATAAAAAGACTCGAATTTTCTCAATTACGAGCACAATAGACGTGGTTCCTGTAATTGAACAAGTTGTTATTTTTTTCGAAGGCAAAAGTTGGCACGGATTTCGAAAGCTTTTCGTGGATATGACAGTTGACCTTTAGAAGCGAAACAAAAGGGGAAAAATTTAGCTATTAACTCGCGATTTTACGAATCCCCACTTTAAAACGCAGGATATGCAATTCGTAATAGACACAAAAATTTTAAACGGAAGATTTTCAAGGATTCTTAAATCACGCCATTAACCAAGCGCTACACTACAATAAAATGTGTGTAGTGTGTCCCAAAATGTGTGAATTGGATGAAAGCTCGGAGGGGAGGACGTTTTGAAAACCTCAACTATCTTGAAAAGGCTTGAAAATGGGCCAGAATAAAGAGAAGCCTTACATTCAAACTCAACTGTAGAAATGAACAATTTGTTCCAACCACAACATGCCCTAATGACCATGAAGCAAAAGCACAATTTCACTTACAAATCTGCAAGATCTAACCTTTACGTACAACGCCTTGTTGGTGTGTCACTCCAGTTCGGATAGGCGGTTTATTTTGAGGAGGCTAACCATGAACCCACTGTGAGGCAGTCTGAACCGATGGCTTAACGTCCCCTCTTAAGCACCGCCGCCCGATTGTCGCGGTTCATAACGAGTAAATATTTATCAAGTAGGTAGTCAACTTTAATCTATTGATTAGTCGAAAAACGAGTTTCACCGTTAATAAAACGATTTTTTATCCACTAATACCAATAAATAGTAGCATAAAAACCCATATTTGAACTTTTATGCGACTTACCGACGTAAGTAACTCGCAAAAAAAATTATATTTCACGAAACTTGGGTAATAATTAAGACTAAAATTGATAAATTGGATAAAGTTAAAAAAAAAGGTTGTCTGGATGTCTCGAATAGTTTTTAAACGACACGAAATCCAATGGTGGTGAAAGTAATTTTCGCTACAGCAAGTCTCTCTTATTGCCTCCAAGGCAAATTTTAACTAAACACCGATGTCCTTGCTATTTTATTTACAGTGTTCTTACAAAGTAGGTCGATAGTATAGTTTAAATATATTGTTGTCTATAAAATCAACCCTTTGTTCGCCTTTATTTTCTTGTGTAACTGTTTTGAGACTGATGAAGAATCTTAAAACTACTGTAATTTATGACGTAATTGCGCTCTCTCGTAACAAATTGACGACACCTGCCTTTATTTAATATACCTGCAATTAATGCGCTGATGATACGTAATTTTGAGGAAAAAATTTTCAATTTTGGTAAGCTCTTGGTCCTCTCTCATGTGACACCTGAGGCTCGAATTAACGATTTCTTAAATGTTGGAATCTGAATTGTCCTATTTATATACGTACCTGCTTGGTTTCGTGGTTTTCTGAATCGAGACAAATGGAGGGGGGGCACTTGGTGTCGATAGATAGTTAGCCAGACAATTGCAAATCGAGCCAATCAGACAGTCCGGCAAATAAACAGTTAAACAGCCAGTCAATAACACAGTCGACCAGTAGTTTAGGCATATCAAAAGTGAGACAGTCAGTCAGTCAATCACAGATATAATGATAGGTATACTGACAGATACAGACAGTCAGACTCGGCAACCGTCAAGTCTAAATTTCATTTAGACAGATTTCAGATAGACAGACAAATATCGCAAATTACCTTTAAATGCGCCTCTTTGAGGGAGCTCTTGTATGGGCACTTGATTGTCAAAATCAAGTCAAATTGAAGACACTTATTGTCGATAAACAGTCAAACAGTGACCCCAACAGGCAGTCAGCCAAATTGGGAGCCAGCCAGCCATTCAAAGAAGACAATCAAAATCAAACAGGCAGTACAAAAATTAGGTAGTTCGTTGGCCTAGATAGGTAGATCGACGGGAATTTAGATCTAACTTCAGACATGACAGGCAGTCAGGCAGTGACCTAGTGACTAGGTTTTTTACGAAGACAACTGGATAAACAGATATTTGGCGAGATAGGCAGGCAAGTTCACATCTGCCTATTTGAGGAGCTCTTGTATGGGTACTTGATTGTTAGAATCAAGTCAAATTGGAGACACTTATGGTCGACAGACAGTCAAACAGTTAGCCCGATAGGGAGCCAACCAGGCAGTCAAAGAGACAATCAACCAAAGGTATACAGGCAGGGCAAAAGTTAAGCAGTCAGTTAGGTTAGATAGGTAGACCGACAGGCATTTAGATCTAAAGTTAGACTGGACAGTCGGTCAGCCGCTAAGTCATATTTCATACGGAGACAATTGGATAAACAGATAATTGGCCAGAGAAGTAAACAAATAAATAGCAAATTCTTGAGAAGCTCTTAATAAGCCTAGTTTGAGACATTAGGTACTAGGCACTTATTTGCCAATGATAAACAGACAGTCATAGTCGCTAAAAAATATGGTTGGACAGTCGTTAATGGAAACAGGTAACCAGTTGTACAGATACGCCGAAGGTATGAAAGTTAGTCGGGTGACAAACAGACACACTGGCACGCATTTAATAAATTCAAAGTCAGGCACAACCTCTAGTCACACGTGCAGTCAGTCACTAAGTCAAAATGTCTTAAGAAGGCAGATAGACAGCTAAGTCAGCCATACAGACAATCGGCCCCCCAACTAGACGGTGACCACCCAACAAAGGTAACAGTCGAGCAGTTGTAATACAGAGAAAACAGTCAGGTAGACAGGCCGACTTGCTACCAGGCATTGGACTTCAAGTTAGACGAACGGGCTAGCAGTGGAGTCGCTCTGTCCAAAATTCAGACAGAGACAGTCCATTAATTCTATGTCGGAGATTGTCCACGTATCCATCTCTCGTACATCTCTCTCTGCACATTACTGTATAAGTTGGCTAACTATAATGTTCTCTCGTGAAAACTAAAACGTTATAATGGCTTTTCTGCATCGCTAAACTTAAATGGATTAAACTTGAAAGTGGCGGAACAATTATTGGCAATTTGAGTTTCATGTTAAATAAGATTATTGAAGCATATTGTAGTTGTTTATGTTTTGGCTTATTCTATTAGTTGTGTTATTTACTTTTAAAACTTTATGTAGGTTACGAACAAACTATTATGCAAAACTAGCCGAATGGGCCAATTATTTTCTATGTGGGGACTTGGTTCACTCTCGTCGTTCAATTCGCTTCCACATTGTGGAAAATGACGCGGGAATAACTATTTTTGATCGACGAACCCATTTAAGTTTGTTTTTGTAATTGCAAAGTTTTCGTTATTTTTCTCGTATTGGGCGTATCGTTCTACCTTGATCACCCACGACCACAGTTTTGAAAAGTCTGTGACTTTAGCGAGCTTGTGAGCTCATTAGCATGCCAGATGAGTGGCTGTTTCTGCCCGTCCGTCTGTATTTTACAGACTTTCACAGCCCATAGCTAGAAAGCTGAAATTTGGAACGATTGTATATCTGTGGTAGTAGAACCAGACTACTAAAATTCTTGTTCACGAGTCTGCCCGTTCGTCTGCCTGTTCGACATGTCTCCCAACCCAAACCATAAGAGCTGAAGAGCTGAAATTTGGAACGATTGTATATCTCGGATATTAGAGCGACATAACAAAAATTCGGCTTCACGAGTCCGTCCGTTCGTCTGTGAACAAGTCGTCAAGCCCAAACTATAAGAGCTATTAGAGAGCCGAAACTGGACGTGATGTTTTGGTGCTGTCACCTAATAGACGTCCATCCAAAGATCAATTCGACATTTTTCATAGAAATGTGGGCATGTTTTTGTTCGTTGGTTAGGGGTGAATGGGAGCGCGAGGGTGACTTCGTATGGGTAGATGTGTAGATTAATCAATTTTTGTCAAGAATTTGTCCGATTAATAAATTTAACCAAAGTTAAACACAATTATAACTCCAGGACTAATACCGAAATGTTTAAATATTTACAATTGCAAATTACTTTTAAACTTACTTTATATTTGATTAATTTAACTAACGTTTAAAGTTAGTAAGATTAATTTACTAGTGTGGGCCGTATTGTATAATTATGCTATTAGGGTTTATACGTATGTATTAGCGGTGAATCATATTTTATTAGGAAACCTCTTTGGATTCTTTTAAATAAATTATGTAACACGTCGATTGTGGGGTTTGTTATTAAAAAGGACGTGACATATAAAGCACGAGCAACAAATACGTAATATACCGCATAACCCGGTAGAGTGAAACTTGTCAAGGACTCCAACTAAGTGGTTCAATCCATAACTTTCATCCCGTCGATATCTCGGCATGCCTTGAATTATTCTCCTCAAATATCAACTTTTACCCCACAACCCCACACTGTTTTAATAGCGCCACAAACGAGCACGCCACTTTTTCATCTCCATTATCTCGACATCTGAATCCACAAGATGGACGGTCGTTTCAGTGTTTTGAATTCGTACATAACTAACATTTATATACAATTCGAATTATTGTAATGAAATTCAAATTTTTGTGTCCAAACTTTTGTAATTTGCACTAAAAGTCTTGCTCGAGTGTGTCTTATCTTTTACCTTCAGACTGGCAAATTTAATCACCTAAGCCCATTAAAGAATCCGTTTTGCTTTTTATTGCCCCTTTTATACTTGCTAAAAACAATTAAAGGAAGTTTCAGAATCGATTTAAATTGTTTGGGCTACTTGAAATTTTACTTTATAATTTTAAGGGTTTTGGGGGGTTTTGAGGAGAGAATAATTGAAAACAAGGCCATTGTTATAAGTTTTAATTCAAATTAATATACGACCTTCTTTTCTCGTTTGAGTTTTGCCGTTTTGTAAAATCTTTTTATTTTATAAGCAAACGGAGGGCTTTCAAGCATCGCAAGTTATAGGGCTGATTCGACGTGTCTAGAAATTGAGCTTGCGACTTACGAGATGAGACACGGACACGGAGACGCTTGGTCTCTAACCTCAACACCAGATTCCACGTGGAGGAGCTCTAGATCAACATAATATTTAAGGAACATGACCTAAGCTTTATAGGGAGGTCACATTAGAAGATGCTAGGGCACGAAGGTACGAATATCAGCGATCCTTCAACAAAAAAAAGTCTTCTCAGCTACCCTCTTGCTTACCTGCAGGCCTGCAGCTAACCCAATTGATAACGTATAGTCCTGGGACGATAGGAATGTTCCTAGGAAGAGACCATGAGAAATAGTCGAGAGCGCTGGGACGAGACGGGAACAGGCAGAAACGAGACAGCGTTGAGAAAGCAGCTTTCCCAGGTATATCAGGCCTACAATTCACCTTCAAAATTTTGGCGGCGGGGGAACCATTTATTCTGTCTCCATTGAGCCAGAAGTCCTTTATTGTGGGTGTTAGAGCAAATTGGCGGCGGCAGAGCACTTGCAGAGCCACCCACGGCGTACGGGGGTGCTGGTATAGCTTGTTTCCTCTCACAACAGCTCATGCAGTGTGTGTTAGGAGTGATAGGGCATCGACAGTTCTTAAATGAGTGGCTTAGGGGAGACTATCTTACCATTCCTGGTGCAGCTTATCTTAAGGGACATAAAATCCTTTATCCTAAGTTACTAACAATCTGTGTGCGTGTAGGGTTTCAAACAGTAATTATGTTACTTTGGTATTGAACTTGGGATGCATTAAATGTAAGCGACCTCAACATGGTATTTTAGCATTGCAATCATTCAATGAGACCGATGCAGATTAGGGACTGATGCCAGTGTATAGGACACGTTAACAATTTATGGAGAATTGTCAAAACTTTTTGAGCAGTTTAATTTTCCTCGGCACATTCCACAAATTGTGGCATTTATCGTGTAAATACACCGCAATTTACTTTTTTTTTAACTATTTAACGCCCTAAAGAAGCCAACATTTCACAAACTCACAATCATCAATCTAAATTTATAAAATTTAAGTTCTCATTACAGCCGGGCCGTTTACAGAGTATTTTCATTACTCATACCATCCCAAAACCCAAATAATTTGCATTACTCGGAAAATTAGTTTCCAACTAATTCGAGTTTGTTTCTAGGACGAAAAATCGCAATTGAAACTTACGTGTCGTTTATAGGGAGGGGGGGGGGGTAAATTATTTTCTTTTTTGCCTTTTTATCTTGTTTTCGCAGTCACATTATGTTTGGCGATAATTTAATCGTCGAAAAATGTGTCGCTGTTTACTCCCCTAGGCTTCCACTTAATTTCCCCTTTTTGTTATATAGAACGAAATCAATAACATCAGTGCTTTAACCCACTTATGTAAGATAATTTGTACATTATGTAAAATCCAACAAATTTACTTGTAGTATTATTATGACTAATATACCGGGCGTAGAATGTTTTTTGATGCCGTTTTATGTTTATCCAATAATTTCGAAAACGGCAGAAAATAATCACTAGGACATGCTTAAGGAATTTGTTTGGAATTTAATTTGCCACCTTAATCTGTAAAAATATACAGGGTGTTCTATTAAAAAAATTAGAGAAAACGTCGCTCGAAGTTTTCGATATCTAGAAATTAAGATTGTCTTATTATTTTAATGATAATTCGGAAACGGTTGCAAATAATCACTAACACATGCTTATAGAATTTGTTTGGAATTTAATTCGCCACCTTAATCCGTAAAAATATACAGGGTGTTCTATTTAAAAAATTTGAGAAAACGTCGCTCGAAGTTTTCGATATTTAGAAATAGATTATCTTATTATTTTAATAATTCGGAAACGGTTGCAAATAATCACTAAGACATGCCTATAGAATTTGTTTGGAACTTAATTCGCCACCTTAATCCGTAAAAATATACAGGGTGTTCTATTAAAAAAATTTGAGAAAACGTCGCTCAAAGTTTTCGATATTTAGAAATTCAGATTATCTTATTATTTTAATGATAATTCGGAAACGGTTGCAAATAATCACTAAGACATGCTTATGGAATTTGTTACTAATTTAATTCGCCACCTTAATCCGTAAAAATATACAGGGTGTTCTATTAAAAATTAGAGAAAACGTCGCTCGAAGTTTTCGATATTTAGAAATTAAGATTGTCTTATTATTTTAATGATAATTCGGAAACGGTTGCAAATAATCACTAAGACATGCTTATGGAATTTGTTTGGAATTTAATTCGCCACCTTAATCCGTAAAAATATACAGGGTGTTATATTAAAAAAATTTGAGAAAACGTCGCTCGAAGTTTTCGATATTTAGAAATTAAGATTATCTTATTATTTTAATGATAATTCGGAAACGGTTGCAAATAATCACTAACACATGCTTATGGAATTTGTTTGGAATTTAATTCGCCACCTTAATCCGAAAAATATACAGGGTGTTCTATTAAAAAAATTAGAGAAAACGTCGCTCGAAGTTTTCGATATTTAGAAATTAAGATTGTCTTATTATTTTAATGATAATTCGGAAACGGTTGCAAATAATCACTAAGACATGCTTATGGAATTTGTTTGTAATTTAATAGGCCATCTTAATCTATAAAAATATACAGGGTGTTCCATTATAAAATTTTGAGAAAATGTCGCTCGAAGTTATCGATATTTAGAAATTAAGATTATCTTATCATTTTAATGATAATTCGGAAACTGCAGAAAATAATCACTAAGACATGCTTATGGAATTTGTTTGGAATTGAATTTGCCACTTTAATCTGTAAAAATATACTGGGTGTTCCATTTAAAAAACTTGAGAAAACGTCGCTTGAAGTTATCGATATTTAGAAATTAAGATTATCTTATCATTTTAATGCTAATTCGGAAACGGCAGAAAATAAACACTAGGACATGCTTATGGAATATGTTTGGAATTTAATTCGACACCCTAATCTGTAACAATATATAGGGTGTTCGATTATAAAATTGATGAAAACATCACTCTAAGTTCTCGGTATTTGGAATTTATGATTAGCCGTGCCTATCTCTTATAATGGAAAAATTTGAAAACAGTAGAAAGGTATCAGCGGAATTTCCAGGACAGCCTGTATGTTCTCAAATCATTTTCTAAAATGCTGACTCGTCTCTAGTAAAATCTCGTTTTTGTAAAGAAATAACTAACACTGTAAGTGTAGTAGAAACCGAAATATTGAGCTCGGACGCACATGAAGGCCAACAAATTTATTTCATATTATTAAAATGAGAAGCCGAAATTGACTTAGAAAACGGTATTGTCTAACATAGACACACTTCTTTCATTTGGATGTGAGCGCGAGTATGCGTGGATCCTTTCTTATTGTATGAATATATGATGTGATCTAATTTACACTATGGGAAAAATAGATCTTTTCCCACGCATTTTTGCAGGTGGCTTTGTTATGACCTTCTATTATAAAATAATCTCACTTATACGTCATAATGGTAATTCATTGCACAAAAATTCGCGCTATTTACCGTTGGGTATGAAAATACTTTTTATTTAAAAAAAATTATCCATTAGGCATTAGGTACAGCTTAACCTACTTAAAATAATTTATAAAGCGATTTTTTTTAAATTTCGATAATCGATGAACTTCGCCAATTGTTACTTTAATCGTAATTGAGATTAGATCGGCATTTACAAACCGATTCGATTGTCTTTTTAGTAGGTTATTTATGTTGTGTTTTTAATGCTACCAGTGCACTCAAATTAGCTGATTAAATCAGGCTTAATCGTTTTCCGAGGAGCTTCTTTGTTTCCATTAATGAACTAATTTTGAGAAATTCAAGTACCAACCTACACGATCTTAAATAGCGTAATGGATGAGATTTTAATCACTGCATCATTGATTCGATTTTGAGGTCGCTCGATGGCTTTCATTCATTTCTACCGTCTCGCCGGCGAAGTTTGCGAATTTCGAAACGTTTGAGAAGTAATGTGCAGAAGTGGAATCATTTTTGGTCTTGTACGCTACAAAGGTTTTTGCATAGGTACGTAGTACGTTCAACAAACTGCATCCTGCATCGATAAATAATTTATTCTAAACATCTCAACTACTTACAACAGGCACGCGTCGGAGGTCAGAGGCTCGGTATAGGCTCATTATAAGACCCGAAATTGAGTTATGGTCCTATTCCAGACCTCCGATCGATATTTTAACGGTTTCACTTGCAGTTCTCTTACATGTTGAGAGCGCCTGCCTTGGGTCCTATAATTGGTCTCTCGAGGCCTTTCTGGCTAGGTCGTCAGATTTTTTGTTGCTTTCGCCACCATTGCGATTCTGAACCCTCGACAGTCGACAGCAATTATTATTTGATTCCGGACCTGTCCTTGCCTAAATAATTGGGCTATTGATACTTTTCTTGCAAGGCCTTCAACTTTTTTGTTGCTTGCACTATACTAAAGAAACTCGGAATTAACAACAGTTGAGCCAAGTTCCGGTCTGCTGGGAGTAACGGATCTTTTAGGCTGAGCTGTCGCTTATAAGGAGCCCAAAAGGCTCAATGGGTCTCGGGAAGAGCCTGGAAGCCTCACGGCTTCCTCGTTCTGTCTTAAATTGGACTTATACTCGATTATTTATGCCCGTGATTAAATTTCTAATTTAAAATTGTAATAAGTCCGTAAGTGTGACTCATAATCATATTAATTGTGAATTTAAAAAGGTCGTTACCGATATTTGCCAATTTTAATATTTCTGGTCGCAGGTTGCGTTGGAAATCAAAACAGCCATAATATGCCAAGTTATAAATTCTATTTATTACAAATTAATGTGTTTAACGCAAAAGGTGCGATGTATATATGCATAGTACCTATTTATTTATTGTTATTAAGTTTGTTTTAAATAACAAAATCAAGGTCAAATTATTTAGAACATTTAAAATAATAAAGTCTACATTGACATTAGTATTCGTAAAATAAAATATTAAAAAAGTTATTACAAATTACATTTATGTCATGGTCTTGCCTAAATCCTTTTAATACGCGTTTCGTTAGATTTTAATAACTTTTTGTTTACACAAATTTCCTAAAATCGACCGCGTTAATATGTACATCGAGTTGGGCGTATTTTCGATATAAAACTTACGTAACGTAAATCGATGTATTGACGTGCTACTTATAATCGAAACGATTATGTGGGTTCTCCTTCTCTGCACGTCGCTTGTAAATATTTTAAACCGCTCCAAATAATTTCGCATCTCGCTAAAACAAACGAAAAGCAACAAATATGGCGTCTAGTACAAAAATTTAAATACGAGAATAGTTGAGGACCCCTCTTTGTACCCTAAGCAACTTTGCATTTTGCAAGGTGGTGATTAGAAGGTTTCGTTTCCTAATGTTTTCGTCTTTGTTTGAACAAATAAAATTTGCGTTAGGACTTACGATCACCAAAATATTCCTTGTGCCGATGTGTCCTTGCAAAGAAGTTCTTTTTACCTACGTGGACCCTAATACACCCCAATTTGGACGATTCGTGAATAAACAAGGACCACACGTATTTCTGAAGGGGTGCCTTGCTTTTAAACTACCTATTGTACCTGTACCTAGTTACTAGTTATTGTTGGGGACTCTGCAGTTGAAAAAAGTTTCAAGAATAGCCATAAGGGATGCAAATGCAATTTTCTTAAAGAAACTCTTATTTGCTAATACAATTGCTTTTCTATTCCCCCTTAGGTATAGTAAAGGACAAACAAATTTATTACCTACGTGTTCAAATTTATGTTACAAATTGGAAGAAGGGTCTTTTTCTAATTAAAACGAAAAGTTACGAATTTCGACGAAGAGAAACTTGATTATTATAGAAGTCGCGTTTTTTTTAATTGATGCAAATATTAAAGATCGTTATGATAGATAAAGATGGTCCATCATGGGTGGTCAATTGTTATAATAAATCACGGTCTATACTTTTATAAACCGTCGTAACCATTTGAATAATTAATAGCCACTCGTAAAACTAAACAATGCAAATTTAATAATATTTTAACCCCCTTAAATTACAATTTGCGAGTTGGTATGGAAAAAAATTAAATTGTTGGTTTGTGTATTTTACATAAACAATAGCTATTGGCTTCGATAATGCTACTATCAACAGTAGACAGGTAAAACATTGTGTAGTGTTTAAATAGGTAATACAAATGAACACGAATAGTGTACCCTAAAATTCACTCTGCAACATAAACAAACATCCCCACACAAATCCCATTTTGTAAATGGAACATCATAATTAGGGGATTAATTTTGGTATCGAAACGTATTCGATTATTATTTAATGGCGCCTTTAGTCAAATTATTGTTATCCTCACATAGATACGTAATTACGTAATTACGAATCCAATCTAATTTGCTCGTGGGTCGTATTTCGGATCGATGCTTCACTAGAACTCGATGTTTGCTGTATTTAAATTATTGGTAATCTCTTAATCCTTTAATTCGTGTATTGACGTCCTTAATCCGCGTATAGAACGCCCAGGAAGCCTTTTGCAACAAAAGTACCATCCACAGGTGGATTCAATGAGCATTAAAACGGAATGGAGTGTTTTTTTTAATATGATGAGTTGTAGGACGTCTATTAAGCCTTCTGGATACCAAGAGTGTCTTCCTAACGTTGCTCAGGCTTACGAGTTGAATGAAAGAAAGTGCAACTCAATCCAGGCTTGATCCAATCCGCGTTAAGTCAGTTTTAGAAGAATCGTGTATTATCCAGACTTTTATTGATTTTATCTGCCCATTGGTTTGTCAAGAATGTGTTTCAAACCATCCCTTAACTTGTACGATTCTCGAGAATTTCTAGGCAGAAATTACGACTTGATCCACGCTTGATCCAATGCGCGTTAAGTCAGTTTTAGAGGAATCTTGTATTAACTAGAGTTTTATTGATTTTATCTTCTCATTAGTTTGCCAAGAATGTGTTCCAAAGCATCTCTTAACTTGTAAGATTCTGACGAATCTTTAGGCAGAAATTACGACTTGATCCACGCTTGATCCAATGCGCGTTAAGTCAGTTTTAGAGGAATCTTGTATTAACTAGAGTTTTATTGATTTTATCTTCTCATTAGTTTGCCAAGAATGTGTTCCAAAGCATCTCTTAACTTGTAAGATTCTGACGAATCTTTAGGCAGAAATTACGACTTGATCCACGCTTGATCCAATGCGCGTTAAGTCAGTTTTAGAGGAATCTTGTATTAACTAGAGTTTTATTGATTTTATCTTCTCATTAGTTTGCCAAGAATGTGTTCCAAAGCATCTCTTAACTTGTAAGATTCTGACGAATCTTTAGGCAGAAATTACGACTTGATCCACGCTTGATCCAATGCGCGTTAAGTCAGTTTTAGAGGAATCTTGTATTAACTAGAGTTTTATTGATTTTATCTTCTCATTAGTTTGCCAAGAATGTGTTCCAAAGCATCTCTTAACTTGTAAGATTCTGACGAATCTTTAGGCAGAAATTACGACTTGATCCACGCTTGATCCAATGCGCGTTAAGTCAGTTTTAGAGGAATCTTGTATTAACTAGAGTTTTATTGATTTTATCTTCTCTTTAGTTTGCCAAGAATGTGTTCCAAAGCATCTCTTAACTTGTAAAATTCTGACGAATCTTTAGGCAGAAATTACGACTTGATCCACGCTTGATCCAATGCGCGTTAAGTCAGTTTTAGAGGAATCTTGTATTAACTAGAGTTTTATTGATTTTATCTTCTCATTAGTTTGCCAAGAATGTGTTCCAAAGCATCTCTTAACTTGTAAGATTCTGACGAATCTTTAGGCAGAAATTACGACTTGATCCACGCTTGATCCAATGCGCGTTAAGTCAGTTTTAGAGGAATCTTGTATTAACTAGAGTTTTATTGATTTTATCTTCTCATTAGTTTGCCAAGAATGTGTTCCAAAGCATCTCTTAACTTGTAAGATTCTGACGAATCTTTAGGCAGAAATTACGACTTGATCCACGCTTGATCCAATGCGCGTTAAGTCAGTTTTAGAGGAATCTTGTATTAACTAGAGTTTTATTGATTTTATCTTCTCATTAGTTTGCCAAGAATGTGTTCCAAAGCATCTCTTAACTTGTAAGATTCTGACGAATCTTTAGGCAGAAATTACGACTTGATCCACGCTTGATCCAATGCGCGTTAAGTCAGTTTTAGAGGAATCTTGTATTAACTAGAGTTTTATTGATTTTATCTTCTCATTAGTTTGCCAAGAATGTGTTCCAAAGCATCTCTTAACTTGTAAGATTCTGACGAATCTTTAGGCAGAAATTACGACTTGATCCACGCTTGATCCAATGCGCGTTAAGTCAGTTTTAGAGGAATCTTGTATTAACTAGAGTTTTATTGATTTTATCTTCTCATTAGTTTGCCAAGAATGTGTTCCAAAGCATCTCTTAACTTGTAAGATTCTGACGAATCTTTAGGCAGAAATTACGACTTGATCCACGCTTGATCCAATGCGCGTTAAGTCAGTTTTAGAGGAATCTTGTATTAACTAGAGTTTTATTGATTTTATCTTCTCATTAGTTTGCCAAGAATGTGTTCCAAAGCATCTCTTAACTTGTAAGATTCTGACGAATCTTTAGGCAGAAATTACGACTTGATCCACGCTTGATCCAATGCGCGTTAAGTCAGTTTTAGAGGAATCTTGTATTAACTAGAGTTTTATTGATTTTATCTTCTCATTAGTTTGCCAAGAATGTGTTCCAAAGCATCTCTTAACTTGTAAGATTCTGACGAATCTTTAGGCAGAAATTACGACTTGATCCACGCTTGATCCAATGCGCGTTAAGTCAGTTTTAGAGGAATCTTGTATTAACTAGAGTTTTATTGATTTTATCTTCTCATTAGTTTGCCAAGAATGTGTTCCAAAGCATCTCTTAACTTGTAAGATTCTGACGAATCTTTAGGCAGAAATTACGACTTGATCCACGCTTGATCCAATGCGCGTTAAGTCAGTTTTAGAGGAATCTTGTATTAACTAGAGTTTTATTGATTTTATCTTCTCATTAGTTTGCCAAGAATGTGTTCCAAAGCATCTCTTAACTTGTAAGATTCTGACGAATCTTTAGGCAGAAATTACGACTTGATCCACGCTTGATCCAATGCGCGTTAAGTCAGTTTTAGAGGAATCTTGTATTAACTAGAGTTTTATTGATTTTATCTTCTCATTAGTTTGCCAAGAATGTGTTCCAAAGCATCTCTTAACTTGTAAGATTCTGACGAATCTTTAGGCAGAAATTACGACTTGATCCACGCTTGATCCAATGCGCGTTAAGTCAGTTTTAGAGGAATCTTGTATTAACTAGAGTTTTATTGATTTTATCTTCTCATTAGTTTGCCAAGAATGTGTTCCAAAGCATCTCTTAACTTGTAAGATTCTGACGAATCTTTAGGCAGAAATTACGACTTGATCCACGCTTGATCCAATGCGCGTTAAGTCAGTTTTAGAGGAATCTTGTATTAACTAGAGTTTTATTGATTTTATCTTCTCATTAGTTTGCCAAGAATGTGTTCCAAAGCATCTCTTAACTTGTAAGATTCTGACGAATCTTTAGGCAGAAATTACGACTTGATCCACGCTTGATCCAATGCGCGTTAAGTCAGTTTTAGAGGAATCTTGTATTAACTAGAGTTTTATTGATTTTATCTTCTCATTAGTTTGCCAAGAATGTGTTCCAAAGCATCTCTTAACTTGTAAGATTCTGACGAATCTTTAGGCAGAAATTACGACTTGATCCACGCTTGATCCAATGCGCGTTAAGTCAGTTTTAGAGGAATCTTGTATTAACTAGAGTTTTATTGATTTTATCTTCTCATTAGTTTGCCAAGAATGTGTTCCAAAGCATCTCTTAACTTGTAAGATTCTGACGAATCTTTAGGCAGAAATTACGACTTGATCCACGCTTGATCCAATGCGCGTTAAGTCAGTTTTAGAGGAATCTTGTATTAACTAGAGTTTTATTGATTTTATCTTCTCATTAGTTTGCCAAGAATGTGTTCCAAAGCATCTCTTAACTTGTAAGATTCTGACGAATCTTTAGGCAGAAATTACGACTTGATCCACGCTTGATCCAATGCGCGTTAAGTCAGTTTTAGAGGAATCTTGTATTAACTAGAGTTTTATTGATTTTATCTTCTCATTAGTTTGCCAAGAATGTGTTCCAAAGCATCTCTTAACTTGTAAGATTCTGACGAATCTTTAGGCAGAAATTACGACTTGATCCACGCTTGATCCAATGCGCGTTAAGTCAGTTTTAGAGGAATCTTGTATTAACTAGAGTTTTATTGATTTTATCTTCTCTTTAGTTTGCCAAGAATGTGTTCCAAAGCATCTCTTAACTTGTAAAATTCTGACGAATCTTTAGGCAGAAATTACGACTTGATCCACGCTTGATCCAATGCGCGTTAAGTCAGTTTTAGAGGAATCTTGTATTAACTAGAGTTTTATTGATTTTATCTTCTCATTAGTTTGCCAAGAATGTGTTCCAAAGCATCTCTTAACTTGTAAGATTCTGACGAATCTTTAGGCAGAAATTACGACTTGATCCACGCTTGATCCAATGCGCGTTAAGTCAGTTTTAGAGGAATCTTGTATTAACTAGAGTTTTATTGATTTTATCTTCTCATTAGTTTGCCACGAATGTGTTCCAAAGCATCTCTTAACTTGTAAGATTCTGACGAATCTTTAGGCAGAAATTACGACTTGATCCACGCTTGATCCAATGCGCGTTAAGTCAGTTTTAGAGGAATCTTGTATTAACTAGAGTTTTATTGATTTTATCTTCTCATTAGTTTGCCAAGAATGTGTTCCAAAGCATCTCTTAACTTGTAAGATTCTGACGAATCTTTAGGCAGAAATTACGACTTGATCCACGCTTGATCCAATGCGCGTTAAGTCAGTTTTAGAGGAATCTTGTATTAACTAGAGTTTTATTGATTTTATCTTCTCATTAGTTTGCCAAGAATGTGTTCCAAAGCATCTCTTAACTTGTAAGATTCTGACGAATCTTTAGGCAGAAATTACGACTTGATCCACGCTTGATCCAATGCGCGTTAAGTCAGTTTTAGAGGAATCTTGTATTAACTAGAGTTTTATTGATTTTATCTTCTCATTAGTTTGCCAAGAATGTGTTCCAAAGCATCTCTTAACTTGTAAGATTCTGACGAATCTTTAGGCAGAAATTACGACTTGATCCACGCTTGATCCAATGCGCGTTAAGTCAGTTTTAGAGGAATCTTGTATTAACTAGAGTTTTATTGATTTTATCTTCTCATTAGTTTGCCAAGAATGTGTTCCAAAGCATCTCTTAACTTGTAAGATTCTGACGAATCTTTAGGCAGAAATTACGACTTGATCCACGCTTGATCCAATGCGCGTTAAGTCAGTTTTAGAGGAATCTTGTATTAACTAGAGTTTTATTGATTTTATCTTCTCTTTAGTTTGCCAAGAATGTGTTCCAAAGCATCTCTTAACTTGTAAAATTCTGACGAATCTTTAGGCAGAAATTACGACTTGATCCACGCTTGATCCAATGCGCGTTAAGTCAGTTTTAGAGGAATCTTGTATTAACTAGAGTTTTATTGATTTTATCTTCTCATTAGTTTGCCAAGAATGTGTTCCAAAGCATCTCTTAACTTGTAAGATTCTGACGAATCTTTAGGCAGAAATTACGACTTGATCCACGCTTGATCCAATGCGCGTTAAGTCAGTTTTAGAGGAATCTTGTATTAACTAGAGTTTTATTGATTTTATCTTCTCATTAGTTTGCCACGAATGTGTTCCAAAGCATCTCTTAACTTGTAAGATTCTGACGAATCTTTAGGCAGAAATTACGACTTGATCCACGCTTGATCCAATGCGCGTTAAGTCAGTTTTAGAGGAATCTTGTATTAACTAGAGTTTTATTGATTTTATCTTCTCATTAGTTTGCCAAGAATGTGTTCCAAAGCATCTCTTAACTTGTAAGATTCTGACGAATCTTTAGGCAGAAATTACGACTTGATCCACGCTTGATCCAATGCGCGTTAAGTCAGTTTTAGAGGAATCTTGTATTAACTAGAGTTTTATTGATTTTATCTTCTCATTAGTTTGCCAAGAATGTGTTCCAAAGCATCTCTTAACTTGTAAGATTCTGACGAATCTTTAGGCAGAAATTACGACTTGATCCACGCTTGATCCAATGCGCGTTAAGTCAGTTTTAGAGGAATCTTGTATTAACTAGATTTTATTGATTTTATCTTCTCATTAGTTTGCCAAGAATGTGTTCCAAAGCATCTCTTAACTTGTAAGATTCTGACGAATCTTTAGGCAGAAATTACGACTTGATCCACGCTTGATCCAATGCGCATTAAGTCAGTTTTAGAGGAATCTTGTATTAACTAGAGTTTTATTGATTTTATCTTCTCATTAGTTTGCCAAGAATGTGTTCCAAAGCATCTCTTAACTTGTAAGATTCTGACGAATCTTTAGGCAGAAATTACGACTTGATCCACGCTTGATCCAATGCGCGTTAAGTCAGTTTTAGAGGAATCTTGTATTAACTAGAGTTTTATTGATTTTATCTTCTCATTAGTTTGCCAAGAATGTGTTCCAAAGCATCTCTTAACTTGTAAGATTCTGACGAATCTTTAGGCAGAAATTACGACTTGATCCACGCTTGATCCAATGCGCATTAAGTCAGTTTTAGAGGAATCTTGTATTAACTAGAGTTTTATTGATTTTATCTTCTCATTAGTTTGCCAAGAATGTGTTCCAAAGCATCTCTTAACTTGTAAGATTCTGACGAATCTTTAGGCAGAAATTACGACTTGATCCACGCTTGATCCAATGCGCGTCAAGTCAGTTTTAGAGGAATCTTGTATTAACTAGAGATTTATTGATTTTATCTTCTCATTAGTGTGCCAAGAATGTGTTCCAAAGCATCCCTTAACTTGTAAGATTCCGACGAATCTTTAGGCAGAAATTACGGTTTAGTCCACGCTTGATCCAATGCGCGTTAAACCAGTTTTAGAGGACTATTGTGTTAACTAGAGTTTCATTGATTTTTTTGCTCATTGGTTTGCCAAGAATATGTTCCAAACCATCCCTAAGATTCTGACGAATCTTTAGGCAGAAATAAATTAAAACTTGATCCATGCTTAATCCAATGTGCGTTAAGTCAGTTTTAGAAGAATCTTGTATTATTCATCTGCTTCTTGGTTAACGAAGAATATATTCCACAGCATCGCTTATAAACTTGTATAAGCTTCCGACGAATTTCTTCAGTTTCAGTTTCAGTCAGTCAGTCAGTTTCAGAACACCTCATTTTAAGTAACATATCGTGAACAACCTCTTTGGTTTCCTCTTTACGGTAGCAGAAAGAGCCACTCTTAACGATTTTGAGTCAAGTTAAAGATACTCTACTTTATTGGCATTTTTTAATTGACGAGGTCATGCCAACGTGAACACTTTCTCTCTTTAATGGCTGTGCACACTACTCGTAACATTTTAAACTTTTAAATTCAATCTATTGTTATTTCCTCGTATGAAAAGTATTGTTGTTACATATTTTTCTTTACTTAATGCATCAACAATGGATACGACACACGTGCACTTTAAGTCATTTTTGTGGACGACGTTTTAAATTAATTTTTTAACAAAGATAATGAGTAGTACTCTGTTTTGTAACAATTTCACTTTCTAAATGTATTGAATACAAAATTCAAAACATTTCTCAACTTGTTTAATTAAATATTGTCTTAGTGTAAAATTGTAATAATGGTACGGCTTGAATTTAAAACACTATTTCATTAACAAATATTGATACATACAGAGCTTTAGCTTATCAACTTGGAGAGCAATAAAATTAGTTAAATTCTAAAAGGGGGCCGCTCAATTCCTTCTCGAATGTTTTATTAATTATTAAGTTTTTTTATAATTTAAGCTTGCGCAAGCTAATGATTGCGTCTGCGATGGTTGAAATTTTTGTTTTGTTTAATCGTTTTATTGCAAATTAGAAAACACTTTCTAACGAATTCATAGCTATTATAGTAGCTGTGTACAAATTAACCCGCGCTTTTTACCTCAAATTGTTTATAAATTGGCTATTTAAAGCGAAAATCCAGAAAGAACTACGTAAATAACAGAAACTCGTCCACACGACGCGTTTAGTGTCGCAATTACATAAAAATTCATTTCTTAATTTGAGTAACTACTGGAGCTCTTCAGGTTTAGCTACAGATCCAAATTTCGGAAGAGATCCTCAAACTCTCAGTAGAGAAGATTCAAATTGATTCACACTGTCTTTCGTCAATATGAAGGCTGTTGCAAGTTATTCATTTCTTAATTAGAGTGTTGGGGCTCCTAATTACTCGATAAAATTAGTGGAAACTTGCAATTTTTTGTAAGAAGTCTTTAAACTCTTCGTAGAGGCAATAGCAATTCACCCATCCTTGATCTATTTGACATTACCATATCTTAAAATTGTCCCGATCTTAATTGGGGTACTGGGGCTTCTCGTGTATAACTACATCAGGGGCAAATTTTAATTTGAAATGTGTGGAAACTTATCGTTTTTAGGAAGAGAGCCTTAAACTCTCAGTAGAGACGATTCAAATTGATCCACGCTGTCTTCCTTCCTTGAAGGCAGTTGCAAGTTATTCATTTCTTAATTAGAGTGTTGGGGCTCCTAATTACTCGAGTGTGTGGAAACTTAGTGAAAATTAGTGGAAACTTGCAATTTTTTGTAAGAAGTCTTTAAACTCTTCGTAGAGGCAATAGCAATTCACCCATCCTTGATCTATTTGACATTACCATATCTTAAAATTGTCCCGATCTTAATTGGGGTACTGGGGCTTCTCGTGTATAACTACATCAGGGGCAAATTTTTATTTGAAATGTGTGGAAACTTATCGTTTTTAGGAAGAGAGCCTTAAACTCTCAGTAGAGACGATTCAAATTGATCCACGCTGTCTTCCTTCCTTGAAGGCAGTTGCAAGTTATTCATTTCTTAATTAGAGTGTTGGGGCTCCTAATTACTCGAGTGTGTGGAAACTTAGTGAAAATTAGTGGAAACTTGCAATTTTTTGTAAGAAGTCTTTAAACTCTTCGTAGAGGCAATAGCAATTCACCCATCCTTGATCTATTTGACATTACCATATCTTAAAATTGTCCCGATCTTAATTGGGGACTGGGGCTTCTCGTGTATAACTACATCAGGGGCAAATTTTTATTTGAAATGTGTGGAAACTTATCGTTTTTAGGAAGAGAGCCTTAAACTCTCAGTAGAGACGATTCAAATTGATCCACGCTGTCTTCCTTCCTTGAAGGCAGTTGCAAGTTATTCATTTCTTAATTAGAGTGTTGGGGCTCCCAATTGTTCGATAAAATTAGTGGAAACTTGCAATTTTATGTAAGAAGTCGCTAAACTCTTCGTAAAGACGATAGCAGCTCACCTACCCTTGATCCATTTGAGATTACGATATCTTAAAATTGTCCCGATCTTAATTGGGGCACTGGGGCTTCTCGTGTATAACTACATCAGGAGCAAATTTTTTTTTGAAATGTGTGGAAAGTTATCGTTTTTAGGAAGAGACCCTTAAACTCTCAGTACGATTCGAATTGATCCACACTGTCTTTCTTCAATATTAAGGAAATTGCAGGTTATTTTATTATTCATTGTATTGGAGTGTTGGAGCTCTTTATCTGTAATTACTACTTTAACTAACTTCGCGATAAAATTAGTGGAAACTCGTAGTTTCTTGTAAGAAGTCTATAAACTGTTTGTTGTAGTAATAGCGACTCACCCACACTACATTTTCTCATTACGATATCTTAAAATTATTCTTTTGTTTTGAAATTAATTAAAATCCTTGATACGATTAGAGAAGCTGATTCGCTCTTGTATCCACAATAAATTATTATTCTCAATTTCACCGTCCGTTCTGATGGTTTCTGAATATTGATTCGATATGGTTCAGCGGTCTCTGTGTGTTGATTTCTATTTCGATTTATAAAATCTTATTTCTTTATATCGTAATTTCGTTTGGAATAAATTACATCTAAAGTAACTGCCTCAAATCAGTTTAAACTTAATCCAACAGTCGTGTAATTCGATCAAAACATGTAAATCTATCGGAATCTATTTAATCCTCTCATAACTAATCGGGACGTAAAATAAATTGAGCGAATCTCATCTAGAATCAAGTGGATGTTATAAAACCAATTTTCGAATTACTTTTAAGTCTTTTTTTAAATTATGGAATTATGTCCAACCGCAAGCGCGACTAAAAAGTTGTAAGAGAAAAGTAATAAGTATAATTAACCGCGCCGCGTTCATTATGCGAATTTATGGATGCTTAAAAGAAAATTCTTAAATTTTGTGTAATCCCCAAACAAGCAATGAAAATTGAAATAAAACGGGGCAATTTTTGTAGAAATAAAGGTAGCAGACCGTTATTGTACTTACAAATAAAGGGCACTTTGTCGGTGTCATTCTATTTCTCTACAAGGGGCCGCTTTACAAAAGCTCACCGAATCGGAATGCGCAATTTATTTTCTACTTTCAGTTCTCTGTGTACGAAGCTTCTCTCTATTTTTTTGTCCTCCCTCAAAAATATTTGGATCAAACATTCAAGGTAAATTAAATCATAATAAATTGCAAAAAACAGAGTTTGCTCGTTACGCAAAAAGTTAACAATTGAACCGGCTCCTTCCAGTTTTTCTTCAAATAAAGTAATAAAGTTTCTCTTGGGCTGTCGCAAGGTCTCGGAGTCAAGAAGCGTATAAAATAACAAGTTTCGCCTATTTTGTAGCGAGTGGCGAGTTATTTAATTTCATCGATACTATCGATAACTACTACCGAGGCGTGCGATACTTTCGTATATTTGTTTTAATTAAAACGAAATTGGGTATAGTACATAGTGACATTCTTTTACATTCGTCGATTTTTAATGGCGCGTCTCCACTACGACGAGCGACGAAGCCATCGAACTCGCTCGCTCGAGAAGTTTAGGAGTGGCGTTCGTAGACGTGGTCACTTAACTACCTCTATCGACGCGTGGAAACTCGCCATTAAATTGAGGCCGATGCGAGTTGAAATTTTAAATAAAACCTTCCAGTCTTTCACTTGCGTCTTAATGGATACGAATCGTTGACCTAATACAATGAGCATCAAATTAATATCTGTCAACCGAAGAATTACATATTTGTGTTTCGATAAAAGAAATGAGGGATAAATTAAACATTAAGTGTGGGCATCAATAAAATAAAGAAGTTATATATCCTTAGTAACTAAATAATACGTTGAAATGGAGAGAGAAAAAGAGAGAGAGATAGGTTAAAGTTCATCAAGCACTTGTGGGCGCTTCCGACTAATTTATTTTCCGAATTATACCTAACCTTTAATTTCGCAAGGGGATTATTTGTGTAAATGATTCAAAATACGTTTCCTTTTCAAAAAAAGTTCTTAAATTGGCCCCAAAATTGTTAATTTCGATCGAGCCTCAAACCTCAAATAAGGAAAATATTTAGCGCGAGACAATAATAATGATCGTCTTTATAGGTCGTGAAATTAATTTTAAATTGTTAATTAACAATTTTTTTAATTATTAGCCTTGGTTTGAATATACTTAATAATGATTATTAATGTAAATAGATGGAGATAAACGAATATGATTTGAGTTTTTTGGGCAAATCGAAGGAGGTGGTTTGACCGCTTCTGCATTCGCGCCGTTCTGCTCGAAGGCTTGTGAAAGTTGAGATTAGTATCGCTAGATGGAATTTATTGCTAATAATCGCCAAAAATATAAACAAACTAGAATTCTTCTAACTTCCATATTGAACTGAATAAATGGGTAGAGCACACCGTGCTTTTTTGACCGACTATTTAACTCACCTGTCGTTCCTGTTAAGACCATAATTGCACAAATTATGTAAGTTTTACAGCGATAACACACCGAGGTACTTTATGACAGTAACATCTTCACTTTATTCTCGGGGTTTAAAGGGCTACAATGAACTGTTCTGGAGATATTGGCGATTTACATGAATGTGCTCCCTTTTTTAAATTCTGGATTTTACAAAATGTGTTTTTTCAAGTCTATTTTAAATGTAATACCCTATATATTTTTAGACATTTGTATTCCTCATGTTATTTACGTAAAAAATGATATGATGGTTTAAAGGGCTACAACGAACTGTTCTTGAGATATTGGCGATTTACATGGATGTGCTCCCTATTTTTAATTCTGGATTTTCCAAAATGTGGCTTTTCTCGTCTTTTTCTAATATAATGCTCTGTATATTTTTACACATTTGGATTTCCTAGGTAATTTATATCAAGAATGCTAAGGCGGTTTAAAGGGCTACAACGAACTGTTCTGGAGATATTGGCGATTTACATGGATGTGCTCTTTTTTAGAATTCTAGATCTTACAAAATGTGGTTTTTCTCGCCTTTTTCCAATTTAACGCCCTGTATATTTCCTTACAGTTGGATTCTTCTGGCTATTTACATCAAAAATGAAAAGATGGTTTTAAGGGCTACAACGAACTGTTCTGGAGATATTGGCGATTTACATGGATGTGCTTTTTTTTAGAATTCTAGATCTTACAAAATGTGGTTTTTCTCGCCTTTTTCCAATTTAACGCCCTGTATATTTCTTTACAGTTGGATTCTTCTGGCTATTTACATCAAAAATGAAAAGATGGTTTAAAGGGCTACAACGAACTGTTCTGGAGATATTGGCGATTTACATGAATGTGCTCCCTTTTTTAAATTCTGGATTTTACAAAATGTGTTTTTTCAAGTCTATTTTAAATGTAATGCCCTATATATTTTTAGACATTTGTATTCCTCATGTTATTTACGTAAAAAATGATATGATGGTTTAAAGGGCTACAACGAACTGTTCTTGAGATATTGGCGATTTACATGGATGTGCTCCCTATTTTTAATTCTGGATTTTCCAAAATGTGGCTTTTCTCGTCTTTTTCTAATATAATGCTCTGTATATTTTTACACATTTGGATTTCCTAGGTACTTTATATCAAGAATGCTAAGGCGGTTTAAAGGGCTACAACGAACTGTTCTGGAGATATTGGCGATTTACATGGATGTGCTCTTTTTTAGAATTCTAGATCTTACAAAATGTGGTTTTTCTCGCCTTTTTCCAATTTAACGCCCTGTATATTTCTTCACAGTTGGATTCTTCTGGCTATTTACATCAAAAATGAAAAGATGGTTTAAAGGGCTACAACGAACTGTTCTGGAGATATTGGCGATTTACATGAATGTGCTCCCTTTTTTAAATTCTAGATTTTACAAAATGTGGCTTTTCTCGTCTTTTTCAAATGTAGTGCCCTGTATATTTTTACAAATTTGGATTCCCCATGTTATATAGTACGTAAAAAATGATAAGATGGTTCAAGGGGCTACAACGAACTGTTCTGGAGATATTGACAATTTACATGGATTTGTCCCATATTTTGAATTCTTGATTTTACAAAATGTGTCTTTTCAAGTCTGTTTTAAATGTAATGCCCTGTATATTTTTACACATTTGTATTTCCCATGTTATTTACACCAAAAATGAAAAGATGGTTTAAAGGCCTACAACGAACTGTTCCGGAGATATTGGCGATTTACATTGATGGGCTCCTTTTTTAATTCTGGATTTTACAAAATGTGTTTTTTCAAGTCTGTTTTAAATGTAATGCCCTGTATATTTTTACACATTTGTATTTCCCATGTTATTTACACCAAAAATGCTAAGATGGTTTAAAGGGCTACAACGAACTGTTCTGGAGATATTGGCGATTTACATGGATGTGCTCCCTATTTTGAATTCTGGATTTTCCAAAATGTGGCTTTTCTCGTCTTTTTCCAATATAATGCTCTGTATATTTTTACACATTTGTATTCCCTATGTTATTTACATCAAAAATGATAAGATGGTTTAAAGGGCTACAACGAACTGTTCTGGAGATATTGGCGATTTACATGGATGTGCTCTTTTTTAGAATTCTAGATCTTACAAAATGTGGTTTTTCTCGCCTTTTTCCAATTTAACGCCCTGTATATTTCTTCACAGTTGGATTCTTCTGGCTATTTACATCAAAAATGATAAGATGGTTTAAAGGGCTACAACGAACTGTTCTGGAGATATTGGCAATTTACATGGATGTGCTCGTTTTTTTGAATTCTGGATTTTACAAAATGTGGCTTTTCTCGTCTTTTTCAAATGTAGTCCCCTGTATATTTTTACAAATTTGGATTCCCCATATTATTTACGTAAAAAAGGATAAGATGGCTTAAGGGGCTAAAACGAACTGTTCTTGTGATATTGGCACTTGTTTCAAGTAAACCTTACTCTTTTCAGTTCTCAATTTTCCGAACTGATTGAGTTGTTTTTTTAAATTAATGTGACGCCTCGTATATTATTTGTATGCTATCGTTAATTTCATGAAACTTTTAATACGAAAGGAGGTATTATGATGGATATGGGATATCTAATCAAAGGCGTTGGTTAGGGGTTAACTATTTTAATCAGCGCATCACAGCGTCGGTTTATTTTACATCACTCAGTTAGTT
The DNA here is from genome assembly GCA_950108345.1 of Malthinus flaveolus. Taxonomy (NCBI): domain Eukaryota; kingdom Metazoa; phylum Arthropoda; class Insecta; order Coleoptera; family Cantharidae; genus Malthinus; species Malthinus flaveolus. The sequence continues at coordinate 2,190,909 of OX467289.1, read as the reverse complement.
TAATACTTGAATATTATGGCTTTAACAATTTGATATACATGAAGGCGAAAACGGTTTACTAATTAATATTAGTTCTAGATTATATTCCCAAATTATAATTTTGCTAATTTTTTTTTGTTTGTTTCAGGTAAGCAGTTCTTAGATGTGCCGTGTTACTATGGGCGGTAAGTGCGCCACTTGGGCATTTGAGAGCCATTCAATTAATGATTAAGTTCTTCCAATTGACGTTTTTTTCTCGTAATAATTGAGATTTAAGTTGCTTTAAATTCGCGATAGTCTTAATATGGTTTTAATTATTAAAATTTCGTTAATGCCTTGTCTAATTTGTCTTCGTTAAGTACTCCTCGTGATTCTTTTGTCTTAATATTATCTGAGTAACTTTGAGCGAAGGAACTTTCTTTTTTTTCTATTTGTCTATTATGCGATTTTATAGCTTCTTCGAGCCACACAATCCATTAAATATATAATTTACAACAACACTACTGTGAAGTCATAAGTCGAAGATTAAATTTTAACTTTTGTCTTTTCTTTTGTATCGTAAAGCGCAAGATTTTTGTTTTACTTTTGACCTTTACATTTACATAATATAGTAATATGTAATGGTAGAACTCAATTTTATGTTTTTACCCTAACCTTAAACCGTTCCATAGCTAACAGCTAAAACAGTTTCATTGCTTGTTGTTATCGGTCGTTATTTTCCCACTCGTTTTAACCTGTCAATGTCGATTGCTTTTGTGGAAAAACTCGATCTTCGTGTATACGTACATAAAAGAAAAAGCAAGATTTGTGTGCATATATACTTTTAACATTAATTTAACTCGAATTCGAATCATTTAGTTTTAGGAAATCGATTTTCGAGTCTCTCGCTCCTTCTCGAGCGATCCTTAAAAGCAACGAGCGTTTATGAATATTTGAATTTTCCTTGATGTGGCGGCGGTGCGACCTCAAAAAGATCGTTTGAGATGATATATTTTCTTTTACTTTTTCCTCATCAAGGATTCGTATTTGGCGCCCAATTAATATTAGCAGTCTCGTCGATTGTCCAATTGTCTCTTTCAATTCATACATTCAAGTTAGACGGCTTTAAGAAGAAAAAACACAACCCACTATAGAAAAATAAATAGCGATACGAGTAGTAAGTACCTAATTTGATTAAGACTCTCTCGATTCGTTAATAAATTTTTCGAGTCTACTTAATAATTTGTTAATTAAAGTTGGAAGAAACTTGTTGATTATAAAGAATAAAGCGCTACAATCCAATCTCGGTTCTTTTCTCAAGTTAAAACGTTTGATTTCTCACGAGAATTGCTTTGAGTTTTCTCGTGACTCGACTATCGATTCCTATATAAGTCCTTTTTTTCTTATACTCGTTCGCTAATTTTCTCGAAATAAAATGGGGGGGTATAACTATTAAGAACAACAATTCGCAAATTAATTAAATGGGGGGTATTGTAACGAGTTGATTTAGTGTTTAGGTCGTGTCGTGTAGGTGGAAATGGGGCGAGCGTTAGGAAAAGTGGGAAACGCGTGGTGTAGTGAATCGGTTAAAACGGTTATAAGGGACGAGAATAATGTAGAGACTTGTGGAACGTAGGGGTTGAAAGAAACTGGCGTCGGGCGGTGCCGGGCGTCGTCGCGAAATCCGTCTGCTTGTTAGGACGTTACCCTTCAATGTGTCAGCGCGACTAAATCAATGGCGTTGCCCTGTTACATTTATTTGTCTGGGATAATTCGCGGAATGTTTAAGACTTTCGTTTTTCAAAAGTTGAAAAATTTGAGCCCGATAACCTGTAGCCATTTCCGCTCTTTGTTAATTAAAAGCTTTTATATCGGGGAGAAAAATGAGAAATGAGAAGGGCTTTCGAATTAAAATGTTTTGGTCGTTATTTAAAATCTCGCGCAAATTAATTTGCGAATAATCTACCGAGTAATTAAAAATTTATTTTACTCCGCTCTAACTTTTTTACATAAACGCCTAAAGAATTTTAAAATGATCGAGTTAAATGGATTAAATAACCGTTTAAAAAAAAGAAAGACGAAAAGAGAAGGACGGGTTATTAGATGAATAATGGATAAGATGCAGAAAGTAAATGATACGGTCGGTTTTTAAAGTAGGTAATATAGAACGAACTTGAGAGTTGTAAAAAGATTAAAATTGGAAAAGTTTATTTGAAAATTTTCAACCGTTAACTAATTTATATGTTTAATTTACAACTCTTATAAATTCTATGCCTTTTATTTAATCACAAGTTGAACTATATTTATTCGAGCGCTTATTTGAGATCTCGCGAGTCTCTTGAATGTATTTAACTTTTATTACAACTCTTTCGGGATCATTTACTATTGAAGGCTTCTCCAGTAACTTCAAAAGCCACGTGGGTCCCACTTACCAAACGAAGACACTTCAAGTCTTTCTAAGCCTTTAAATTTCCAAAATTACTCCTAAGTCCTAAAAAGTCTATTTAAATAAATCCTTATCGAGATACCTAATCCTTAAGTAATTTCTTCGAAATCTCTCTCGAAGTCAGTGACGAGCAAGACTAACCTAAGACTAAGCAAGACTAACCTAACTTAACCTACGCAAGACAAATGCCAAAACTTCGCTTAAGTCTCGTCTTGGTCTTGTTCTTGCTTGAAGTCTCTCGATGTTCGTCTTTGACAAAATCTTCTTAGAGCTTTTGTGAAACTTTTTAAGTATCTATATCTTAGTTTAAAGTCTTTTTGTCTTTTTAAGGCCTCTTCTGGAATCTATTCTAATATGGAAGTCTCTGTAAGTCTTCTACGGGGTTTCTGTGAAGCTCTTACGTATCTCGGAGTTTTTTTAGGCATCTTTAAAGTGTTCGTGTAAAGTCATTGTAAACGTGAGGGTTTTTACGAAGCTTAATTAGGGTACTTGTGAAATTTCTGTAGTGTTTCAAGCATATAAGCCCTTTTTAAGTCTCTTTCGAAATATTTGTTTGGCATTATTTTGCGGTAAGTTCGTACTCACAATTGTGAAGACGGTCGCGTTGTAGTTCTCAAAGTAAATCTAAGCTTTGAAGTCTCTTAAAGTCTCTAAAATATTATATTTTCAAAGCTTGAAGTCTTTCTAAGTCGTCTCGTCGTCTGCGTGTGTTTTAAACTTTCTTCGAAGCTTCGTTATGCTCTACAAGTCTCTTTTAGGTTGAGAGTCTCCTGAAGACTTGTTGAACTCGCGAAGTCGCTGCTAAAGTCTTTTTTAGCCTTTCGCGAAGCTTGATTAGTTCTTCAATGTATGTCAAAATCAAGTCTTTGTGATTTGTGACAATATAAGTCTTTGGCGATGTCTCTACCCTTTCGCAAAGCTGTTAGTTTGCCTTGGAGTTTTCAAAATAGTTTATCTATGTTTTGAAGTCTCTTAAAGTCTCTACAATTTATTTCCAATGCTTAAGTCTTTCTAAGTCTTCTACGTAACTATGTTTAAGCTTTTTTTGAAACTTCGTTATGATCGAGAAGTCTCTTAGATTTCGTGCTTCTTGAAGGCCTTTATAATTCGCGAAGTCATTGCAAAAATCTTTTTAGGCCTTTTGCGAAGCTTGATTAGTTCTTCAATGTATGTCGAAATCAAGTCTTTAAGATTATTTGTGACAATATAAGTCTTTGGAGATGTATCTAACCCTTTCGCAAAGCTATTAGTTTGCCTTGAAGTTTTTAAAGCATAGCTTATCTAAATTTTGAAGTCTTTTAAAGTCTCTACAATATATTTTCAATGCTTGAAGTCTTTCTAAGTTTTCTACGTAACTATGTTTAAGCTTTTGTCGAAACTTCGTTATGCTCGAGAAGTCTCTTAGGTTGAGAGTCTCTTGAAGACTTGTAGAACTCGCGAAGTCACTGCTAAAGTCTTTTTTAGCCTTTCGCGAAGCTTGATTAGTTCTTAAACGTAGGCATGTAAGTTTTATTAAGTCTTCTCAAGTCTTGCGAAGTTCGAAGAGCATTCATTGTCGTCTTTTCCAAATTTTATAAGCTTCTCGAATGTTTTACCAAACAGTGATACGTCGATTACATTTCTCGCAGTCTTAAAGTTGTCGAAAAGTCTTTTACGGCACTTGTCGAGGTCTTTTTAAGTATTGAAGTGCTTTTTAAGCACCCTTTTACATGTAAGCTGTAAGGCTTTCTATTCTAAGTTGCCTTGAAATTTCGTCAAGTACTCATTACTCATTATGTATCTCTTTAACTATTTTAAAGTCTTTTCAAGTCTTTCTGAATATGTTAAGCGCTGCTTTCTAATATAATTTGTTCTTTAATCCTCTTCGAAAAGCCTTTGACATCACCCTGCTAAAGTCTTTTTAAGTCTTGTGAGTTTTTAAGTTGCCTTGAAATACGTCCGTCTTTAAACTATTTCGAAGTCTTTTCAAGTCTTTCTGAATCCTCTACAAACTCATTGCTCATTTACCGTTATTACTACTGTAAGCTAATGCCAGTTTTTAGATTAATTTGTTCTTCGATCGTTGTCGAAGTGTCTTCGTACTTTTTGTAAGTCTTTCGTGCAGTATCCTATTTAGGTCGATAGTTAGATAATTAAGCGTGCATAATCTATTGACAATATGACAATAATCTATCGACTACCTACCCGTTTTAAATTAGCGCGAATATTAATTTGATCGAGCGGTAAATATAAAGAGGGATATAATACGGCGAAGACTTATAAAAGTTCAAATATAACTCTCACGGTTTAAAAAGAAAAAGTTTAACTAAAATTAGACTGTGTCAAATTAAAAATGGCGCCCGGTGTTTTATTCTTTCTGATTTTAATACTATTCAAATTAAAACCATATAAATCACTGTCTCGAATCTTGGAAAGCAATTCTTAATTTGAATTTCAAAAGGTCACATGCTTATCTAACCTTATGTTTTGACGATTTTAAGATGGATAACGCGTCTGGGATTTATTTTTTAAATAAGACTCGCTTTTTGATTATGGAATTGCGTAGGACATGGATAACGGGAAAATCTTCCAAGCTATACGCTATACCTATAATATACGAATTTATTATGGTCCTTAAAGGTTTACGATACGCGAATACGAACAAAAAAAGGCCTTTCTAAGTACATAAAAAAGCCGATAGATAATTTAGAATTTATATTAGGTTTCTTTACGTGCTAAAAATAGTTAAAAAACTCATTCTCCGTTACACATTTCTTGCCCAAGGCCCACCATTTTATTTATAAACTTTTTAATTGCAATTGTTAACTGCAGAGGCGCTGTCCGTCGAAGAGAGAAAAAAAAACTAAAGAGAAGGAGTCGTTAATTAAATAAGTTCATAAAAACAGCTGCAACAAGTCTTAGTTTACAGCGATTATCGCGACCTTCTAGATCGTTTCTGTGGGCTACACACCCCGCTTACGTCACAGTGACGTTGCGTATTCACCTACGTCATCACCGAGCTAGGCCGTTTTTTCATTATCTGCAATTACCGGCTCGACTAGCGAATACCCCCGATTCCCCGACATCTATTTAACTTTTAATTTGGTCGGATAATTACTTTTCCGACTTGACGACTAGGCGGAATTTGGTTGGTATAAAATTTGTTTATCGGAAAGCGGCGTCACTGAGGTCAATTTTCGGGATTTCAGGACCAGTACACACACTGGGGCTCGATTGTTTGTTTGAGCTAATTAATTATTTTGAGATGACTCCAAGTGGGCAGCTCGAGTGCTCGAGCCTTCGTATAATTAAGCCGCCGTCCGGAAGGAGTTCGTCCTTTTCACTTACCGGCCGCTTATCTGTTTGAAATAATTTTGGGGTATCGATTTTTAGCTTTTTCTACCTGTCTACGCTCCTGATAACAAACATTTTGGTGTGCGAACGAAATTTAAAAGAATTCCGAATTCATATTGGGTATTATTGGGGACTTTTATGGATGCGCCCCACTGTTCGATTTTTTTATTAGCATAATCCGACGGCAGTAGCTTTTCTTTAAATTTAAAATACATACAAAACGGCTTTAGGAGCAATGCAGATGATGATGCAACAACAAGTAACAGGGTATCATAAATCCAAGAGGGATTTCTCGCGTCCGATAAGGAATAAATCGCCCACATTTGAATCCGAAAAGGGAAACTTGGGAAAAATTTTGATTTACTCGCTTTATTTTTACGAAGACGCCGTTTTAATTATTGCGCCCGTGAGATTGTCAAATGGTTGTTTTCTTTTTTTGGCGAGTGCACGTAGCACGTGTTGCAGTAGCCGAGCAGCGTGCGTACGTGCAGATCTTCCGTGTTGGCGAGATGATTTCACGAGTACTGGCCAAAGCCGCCAGGCGGCCCCACTTAACCGATTGTATTGAGTTTATCAGTTTGCCCCTCTTTTGACAAGTAAAATCAGGCAAATGGTCGAGTACAAGTTGAGAGAAGAATGACAATCTAATAAAACAACATGGCTTCCTTTCGACTTCCGTTAAAATTTGTTTAAGTGGGAGTTCGAACCAACTTTTTGACGTTTGTAAAATTTGGATTTGGATTTAATTAAGAAAAGTAAATAAGTCGGCCATTTTGTTGTAATTTGTTGCAGTTTTTTTGGATTATAATCGAGAGGTTATATTACATGGAAAAATTGAAATACCTGTGTTTGGCGGGGAACGGGAAATTTTAACTAACCTGCGTTCTGATCGGTGGCGCCGTCAAAGCACCGACTTGCGAACAACGTGCGGCTAGGTCCACTTTTTGTGAAAGGGGAAGAAGGTTGATCAGCGGTGAAATCTTTAATGTAAGCAATGTGTGCGCCTCTCGAGTTGTTACGCACGGTAGTATTTTGATGAAATGACAAGTGCGTGTGTTTGTGATGGTTATTTAACGTGTAATTTGTTACGTTTGTAAAAAAAATACCAATCTGTGGATTAAATAAGGAAATACGATGAACTTGTGGACGTTATGAGTTTTAAATTGAAATTATTCCTGCAGTGTGTTATACTCGCATTTAACTAATGAAGAAACCTCGGTAAGGATGACACAATTGACTACTTTTTCTTACTTTTCTTTTAAAATAGCCTTAAACTGTAACAAGTAACAAATTTTGACTTTGAGACAAAGTTGTCGTGCATGTTAGTGTCGCTTTTTTCGCTCTAAAATTAACGATAAATCGCCTGGGAAATCAAACGTTTAATCGTTTTACCCCGAGAGAAAGGGATGATTTATCGCAATTAATTTAAATTAGGTATAAATACGTAATGATTATGCATTGTTACTTATAAAAATCCAGTGACGTTTATTAAATCCACTGTTGCCAATTAGAACGGCGATAATCATTTGATTGTCAACAATGGACGATTAGCGATATTTATCGAAATTTCCATTTTTACCAATTCCTATCGCTTCTAACGGACTCGATTACATTTTTATTTAATAAAATGGGTCAATGATACTAAATACTTGACAAAATATGCACAATTTCATTGTCAACTACAAGTACACGTTCGTGACGTCACGTCAAACAAACCTTGTCTTTTTTTTCCAAAACCGCACAAGTCAAAAGATAGGGATATTCCGATTTGTCAGCATAAACGAGGCTTTTCGACGAGGCTAGTTGTTACAATAAATACTTCCGTTCGGTGTAAAGTTTTTAGATTTAAATTTAGGAGGGCTCACCACCTGGCCGTAACTTCTCTCCTGTTGCTACCTACACACGCACGCACTCCTATACCTACGTCTTTCCAAAAACGAAAGGGGTGAGACGACGGGCAGCTATAACAATAACCATAAAGGGGTTCTTTTCTCCACTCTCTCGTAATTTTACCATCCGAAAAAGCATCTTATTCTTGTTGGTTTGATCTCGACACGTACCTACTTTTATTATACACCACACACGTTCTTATCTCCTATTACGACTTTTTCATTCGAATTTTGAAATCGAAATTTTCTTTAAAAAATTGCCACACAAGTGGGCGCACTTCAAGGACTTCTCCGAGCGCCCCAACCTTCTTTTAAAATTAATTTTCTCGGCCTGAGATCATGTGCGATCTTCGACTCATCCAGTGAAAGGATTTTAGAACTACCTCCCCCTCATCTTACGCACATAGGTACAATTATTCAAATTGGTCTGTACTGCTTGAATAAACCAATTTTTAATAGACTCGAGTCATCGCAACTACTCAAACGTTATAAAGTAGCACTTTGATGTTGTAGTGTGTCGAAAGGTATAAGGGAAATTACCTGAGGCGCGCCAGTTCTAGCTTATACAAAGTTTCCTTCTCTGTTGTCTTAGTGTGCGCTTTGAAGGATAATTGGGACCAATCTGAGAAGTCTCCCCTTCTCATCGAGAGGCACTGACCCGAGCGCTTCTGAAGGTGCTTGCCTCGTCACAATAACTGGAAGGACCTAAAAGAATCTTTATTCTGACTCATAGGTCACATAGCGCCTAACGAAATCGAGCGATTCTTGATTTGGTTCTTGTAAGATGTGGGATTGTGGGACGTAACGCGTCCAGAGATAATTCCGTCTAGTCTGACCGATTTTGTTAGGTCTTTGAACGACCTTGTGAGTCTTTGCGAATTCCGGCTACAAGAGCCTTCCGATAGCGCGCTACCACTAACTACACATTTTCCCCATGTTTGCGAATTTTTGTTTCTTCCAATCTCGAAAACGCCCACAGATACGAAAAAAATTTGAAAACAAAAATTGTTCCCGATTTAATTGTCTTCAAATTTAGTTCTCGCACTTTTTTGCGTAGGCGCAAAGGTGAGGCCGTTAAAGGGCCCGAAAGTTGCGCGGTTTAAACGGGAAGCAACCGTTTTAAACTTGTCACTATTTTATATTTTCAGGCCGTTTTTCCCACATTGCCTTTGCACCTACGCAAAAATGTGTACTAACCAAATTTGTAGCTGCTTAACTGAGCAACAACTCTTGTTTGAAACTTTTTTTCGTAAATTGAACAGTTCTCGAGATTTTTGCCGTCAAACAATATTTGGGGGGTTCAAACGACGCAGAGCAGCGGGTAGGGAAGCGATGGGATTTTGAGTATGTTCTAGTCGTGATACTCCCAACTCACCTCATTTTTGGAGACTCGGTACTATACGCAGTAGTTTTGTGAAATTTTTACAACTTTAATTGCATTTTTTACGCGCGTGGGAGCGTGGGAGTATTTTTGCAAAAGATACAAATTCAATTGTGTTGGTGCACCTTTTTTTTATTTCCCAATTAAAGTCTTTTTTTAGATAAAATTTGTTGTGATCTAACCTTTTACAAGTAATTAATTTTCCAAATCGTTCATTTAACAACAATCGTCTTTTGTCTTCTCTTTCAACAAATAAAATGATACGCTCGTTTGCAACTCTTGCGTATTATAACAATTCTAGTGAAAATAAATGGACGTCTCGATTACAACCTACAGTTACCTCATTTTGTTTTTTAAACTACACGAAAGTGTATTCCCTTCGTTTTAACGTCTAATAATAGTTTCTCGACTTGCTTTTTAAAATTAGAAGGTGAGACAAACACGACTGGAAAAGTAACTAAATAAATATAAGGGTTGTTTTGGACCCTCGGATAAAAAGGGGGTTCTTAAAAATGTTTGCTACTAAAAAGAGTGCTAGCTGTTGCAGGAAATTTGATTGACAAATCCTTTGCCTGTTAATTTAAACCGAGATTTAAATGTTCGCAATAGGCTTCGGGATAAAGTTTAATCTTGTGAAGGTTTAGCGAGTTTGTCAGCAATAGCAGCAGCAGTTGCTGAACCCTGTCAAGAGGTGTAAAAAAACATAACGAGGGCGATTATGAACATCTCTCGCACGTTTACATCTTCACTTGTGATTTCTACCTTAATATTCTCGAGTGCCTTGCTTATTAAAGGGCTCACTGATGTAATAAGTTAACGAAGTTTTTGTTGTCAGTAGTGGTGAAGTAGCCAAAGGGGTTGATAATATACAATGAGCAACGAGAGGAATTGTGGTCGTCTTCTTAAAGATTATACCAAATTATACGTTCGCTTCTTAAGCCGTCCGCAGGCCTCGTGATCGGTAATCGGTCGTGGTGACAAGCATGAGGTTCAATCACGACGGGTGGTCACAATCACCGATCAAAAATCAAATGGTCTGTGGGCGGCTTTATAAGCACTCGCTGATGAGGTTTTATAGTGCACAAATATATATCTCTCGTTGTTAGTACTGGCTAGAAATTTGAAAAGGGGTGGTTGTTGTTTCTTCTTGATGATTTTTATGCCAAATTTCATGAAATTCGCTTCAGATAGTTACATTCTCTATCAGCCACTCTCTTAGGTCGTATAGTTTGTAGAGAAGCTTCTCATGTTACGAGCACTGATGGAGGGTTTTTGAGGGAATTTGGAGTGACTGTGTTTGCCTCTTTAATGATTCTTATGCCAAATTTCTTGGAGTTCATTTCAGATAGTTAATTCTCTTCTCAGAGGCACTCTATTGGGTCGTATAGTATCCACAGAAGCTTCTCATACTGAGGGCTCGGGTAGAGGGTTTTTGAGGAGAAGTGAAGTGACTGTGGTTGCCTCTTTAATGATTCTTATGCCAAATTTCTTGGAGTTCATTTCAGATAGTTAATTCTCTTCTCAGAGGCACTCTATTGGGTCGTATAGTATTCACAGAAGCTTCTCATACTGAGGGCACGGGTAGAGGGTTTTTGAGGAGAAGTGAAGTGACTGTGGTTGCCTCTTTAATGATTCTTATGCCAAATTTCTTGGAGTTCATTTCAGATAGTTAATTCTCTTCTCAAAGGCACTCTATTGGGTCGTATAGTATTCACAGAAGCTTCTCATACTGAGGGCACGGGTAGAGGGTTTTTGAGGAGAAGTGAAGTGACTGTGGTTGCCTCTTTAATGATTCTTATGCCAAATTTCTTGGAGTTCATTTCAGATAGTTAATTCTCTTCTCAAAGGCACTCTATTGGGTCGTATAGTATTCACAGAAGCTTCTCATACTGAGGGCACGGGTAGAGGGTTTTTGAGGAGAAGTGAAGTGACTGTGGTTACCTCTTTATTGATTCTTATGCCAAATTTCTTAAAATTCACTTCAAATAGTTACAGAGACACTTTCTTAGATCGTATAGTACCTATCCAGAGAAGCTTCTCATGTTGTGAGCACTGGTAGAGGGTTTTTGAGGGTAAGTTGTGTGACTGTGATCGTATCTTTAATGATTCTGATGCCAAATTTCTTGAAATTCGCTTCAAATAATTACATTCTCTTCTAAGAGGCACTCTCTGATGTCGTATAGTGCTCAGAGAAGCTTATCATGTTGTCAGCATTATTAGGAGGTTCTTGAAGGGAATCAAATGGAAATTGAGTGATTGTGGTGTACTTTTTAATGATTCTCATGCCAAATTGCTTGAAATGCCCGTCAAATAGTTACATTCTCTTCAAAAGCGTGCTCTGAGGTGTTGTTCTCAGAGAAGCTCCTCTCGTTGTTAGTACTGACTGGAAAGTATTGACAGGAGTAAAGTGCAAAACGGGCGATTATGGTTCTCTCTTTAACGATTCTTTTGCCAAATATTGGAAATTCCATTACGCTCGCTCTTTAGAAACACTCTGGGAATTTTCGAGTGTCCTTACAACTAGAAAGTTCGTACTAGGAGGAACAAAATTCCATAACGTAGGGTTACAATAGCCGTTCTCCAAACCTTCACATATTAATCCTTTCTCCAAACTTTTCGCTCATAATTAATTTCTCCGGATGTAGTGTATAGTTTCAAGTTTTCAAAGCACTCTTGTAAAGTTGGAATTGTCCTCTAGCCAGATGAGTTGATCCTGTTGCAACTTGCTATTTCTGCAAAATTGTCAGAACATCATAATGAAAGAGGAGGGTCCAGTTTTGCTCTTCTGAAACTTGAAGAGCACCCTCAATTTTCGTTATCCGGTGTGCGAATGCACTAAACTTCACTTTTCACAACTCAATTGTTTTTATTATCTGTCTAACTACAAAATTATAGAGTTGAATAATACAACAATTTATGTACTTTTTATTATCCTTTACGAACGCGTACTTTTATTCTTTTTTTTCTGTAGTATTACCTGTTGAATATAGTATGCCGTAAAATTGTTCGATTAGCTTTTAATTGCGTATTATACTAACCTTAACCAAATTTAATAATTTTAACATGTTGGTAATTGAAGTTACCTACAACAGTTAATTATGAGTCATAACAATTTATTTAATAAGAATTTGGAAAAATTGTTTTCGTGAGTCATATACCGCGAGCTTCTTTCTATATGGAGGAGTATGTAAAAATAGAAACGTTTTACACAATTTTGCGAATTTCAAAGGTATTGAAGCGGATGCAGTGCATACGCCCAATATAAGAAAAGCGAAGAAAACCTTTACCGACATACCGACTAATGCCGGCTTCTGGTTCGGAAACGCCAGTTAACTTTTGTTACGAAAAGGCCTTACGTAAACGAACCTTGCCGAACGAGCAGTCGCAAGTTGTTGGAAAAGCTTTTCTTCTATCGAACGTACCATACCTGTGCTTACCAAAAATAATTAAAAACTAATAAAGTACGTAAACGTCGTTTAATGAAGCAAATAAATTAATAACAATTATTAATTGCGGTCGTATTGTAGATATTTGAAATTCCACAAGCTTGTTCGTCGTGATCCGGACGTTTGGTTTACCTACAGTGCACCTATGAAGCACAACGGGTAACGGGATGTATGTTGAGGTGACAAAGTCGTTATAATTGATCAAGTTACCCATACAGAATTACATAAAAGCATAACAATGAGTTAAGTCGCGTAATTTCTTCTATTGTGATACTCTCGTCAACTTGACAAATAAAGTTCTTGATACGGTATCTAATTTGGTGTGGCTTAATAATTATAATTAACTTCGTCAATTTTTGTCGTGCAATTGGGAGAGGATTACAGAAAATTGTGAGATAATTAATAATTAGAGTGCCTATAAGTTGCCTTCGCGAGCCTTCGTAGCCAGTTAGGAGGGTCTCAGCTTTACACTTCGGTTACTCAAGGCTAACTTCTGGCTTTTAAGTGTCGCCCAATGGCAGGGCAGAATTGATTTCGTAATGAGCAATGCACACGTGACGATCTCGTTCCGCAGATTTATTGGACGGAGTATACACGAGGCCAATTCAGGCCAAGAGGTCTAGAGCCGCGAGCTAGAGACGTTGTGGAGACTTATTGTGTTTGTTAGGGGCATTTTCTTATTTTCTAGGTCATTATTTATTGAATTATTCGTCTATAATTATTAATCCATTAATTAAATATAGGCCAGTTAATGTTCGCTCGGTAACTACCGTTCAATTAAATTCGATATTTTCTCCAACATTTGAATAATTAAAACGATATCATCGACATCTCGAACAAATTGATCGTGAGGTTATGACATAAAAAGAAATTATTATTTATTATTTATAGAGTTGTATTTAGCGAGTTGGTTTTATTTTGTACGGGAAAAATCGATGCTCTTATTATCACTGTTGTGATAAAAGAGAGAAAAGCGCCGGTTTAATTCACGTATAGCCTCATAAAGAAAGAAATACGAGAGAAGAGTAATTATGTAATTAGATTACAAAAAGGATTAAATTAAATACTTCGTGTAGTCAATTTTATTTAAATTTTATTCATAAATTTTGTTTAGTCGATGAAAGTTGATGTTTTCTTGCTGGAAAATTAGATAACCTTTTGTTTTTAATTTCGAACCAAACGTTTATTTGCCCCAATTTTTTTGGCTTGCATTCTTCTGCTCGTCCACTTGGATCGCTTTACCTTGAATAGGAGACTTTTAAATTAGTCGGATCATGGTCTGATGGTCTAGTCTTCCAGGCACACACTGAAGGATTGCCAACTTCGATTCCAAGTGGACTGTAATTAATAAAATGGCCGTTCTCTACCATCTACTCTATGCTATCGTAATATTGCTCTAGAAAGACGATGGATGCAGTGGAAAATGGTTTCTGCAGAGGTGCCAACTAGCGACCTTCCTCTAGGGCCGATCACTTATTTTTTTAATTGTCCAACTTTAATTGACCCCGAACAAGTCGAGGAAGCCCTCTGCAACGACTGGTAGGCTGGTATAGGGTTCTCCAGTAAGGCTTGGGGGCCATTGGTGTAGACACCTTTTCTGCCTCATTTGCGCAAATTTCTAAACTCTTAGAGCGTCGCTTCCATTTGGAAATGTATCTGTCGTTTTTTTGGTACAACTTCATTAGATTTTGAATTTTGGAAAATTGACTACTTTATAATAGGGGAGGTTCCACCTAACAACCTAAATACGCAAAATGAAGGAACCCTGTTCTTTTAAGGCGACGGATATGTGGGCCGATCTCTTATTTTGGGACTTGCTCAACTAGTCGAGGGAGCCCGCTGTAACTGTACTAGTGGTATCGTTGGTATGGTGCTCTCCAGTTGGAAAAGGTCGAGGACCTACCACTGGTGTAAGCACTTTTCCCGCTCATTTGTGCAGATTTCTAATTTCTTATAGCCCCTCCTGCATTTCTCTTTTGTGCAGCTTCATGAAACTTTGACTACTGTTGCCGAGAGTCCGTTAAAAATTGCCAACTCTATAAGGGATGTCTCGTCTAGCGATTTAAAGTTATCAAGGAGCCTGTTCTTAAGACTGGGATTGCCCAAATTTAAGTTGCCTCTGAACTAGTCGAGGGAGTTCGCTGTAACTACTGATAGCTTTGGAATTGGACTCTCCGGTTGGAGAAGGTTGGGGACCACAGGGTGTAGACCCTTTTACTGACTCATTTATGGCAAATTTCTCAACTCTTAGAGCTTCGCAAAGGGACTCTCATCTAACTACGTAAAATAGAGCGAGCCCGTTCTTTTAAAACAACGATTTATATTTTTGAAATTTTCCATCTGTAATTTGCCCCGAACAAGTCGGGGGAGCCCCTTGTACTACCGGTGTAGCTTTGGTGGGACGTGGGACTCTCCAGTTGGAGGGGCTTGGGAGCCACTGGTGTAGGCACTTTTTTTGCCTCATTTTTCGCGTGCATTTAAAAATGTCCCGTCCTTTTTTGAGGTGCGGCTTTCTCGTCAGGCGTTGAGTTTTGTTTCCGGGAGAGACCTCTTTAGACTCGAGACTCGATTACCGCGAACGAGTCCAGTTTCTATTGTCCCGAATCCCTTCAATTACGCTTTTTTTTATAAACTGGCCTGCTGACTAATCACCAGAGCTTTCGCCGAAATTATATGTTAGTCTTCACCGGCGGCTTAACGTGCCCTGCTAAACACAACCCACTATGAGCTATGAGTGATGGTAATTATTGGTCTCGTCGCCAAATCAAACTTTTTCAGTATTAAGAAATGGTAAATTGTTAACCCCTTTTATACCGCGTTCCTGATTTACGATAAACACACTTTCGAAGTTATACACTCGAGAACGCCCTTCTATAATTATAGAATCACGTGGAGTTATCTGTTTGACTTTGTAACACATAGACTTAGTTCTATAATTGCGTTATCACTTAATAATTCGTCTTGTACAAATAAACAGCGTGTTTTTAGGTTAATGTGGTGTTTAAGAATTCATTGTGGTTGATTTAACTTCATGAATAGATGAGGCCTTTTGTATATAACTGTAAAGAGTGCCACTACTTAAACTAAAGGTATAGGCTCTTCTTGTGATTAATGAATGAATTTAAAAGTAGGGAGAAGACAAAGAAAAATTAACGAGATGAATAGGGAGTGTACGAGATTCAAAGTGTCTATACGGATTAATTATTAATGGACAAATTAAAAAAGTACCCCAATGGAGAGAAGGGTTAAAAAAAGGCGAAGGATATTCCGAGTTTGAAATTGAGTTTAAAAACAATGGACGAATTTCTCGATTTATTTTGTTACTTTTGTAATTAATTAAAATTGCTCTAATTAAAGTGTGCTATGTTTGTTTGGAAGAAGTTTGGATTAATTGATGTGTAAATTTGAAACGTTGTATAATTAACTTGGAAAAAAAAAGTAATATTAAACAAGTAGTGATACTGTTAAGCAATTACGTCCGCGTAAATTAAGGGTAGGTGTTTGGGGGGGTTGTATAACTAGAGATTTATTTACATATCAACGTGGGTTAATTAAAATATTTTCATTCGTGTCTAGGGTTTTCAACACAAATCATACTTAACATTTAAAGAAAAAGTTGGAAAATTATGGTTTTTATTCGAGCCCTATAATTAGATAAAAACGGATAATTAAAATTTGTAATTGCAAACGCGCGCAATTAATTACTAATAATTAATAAATTAGAAACTGATTAGAATAAAAAAAATCCAAACTTTCACTTTTCGAACAAAATTTTAATTTGATTAATTATTTCTGAAATAAATTAAAATTTTTTCGCTAAATTAATTAATGTTTTTAGTAATAAATATTTTTTTAATTATTGGCAAATATAGTGTTATCAGTTTTTATGTGCGATAACGAGTTTGTATGGCGTCGAGAGCTGATAAAAAATTAATTAGGGTTAATGTTGTGGCCCTTTTCGTTTAAAATGTGCGATAAAAGTTGTTGTTTATCTATTTTTATTTTCTAAATGTTGTGGGAGTGTAGTTTTTTTGCGGATTGTACTTGTGTACAAAACTGACGCTCTTGCCCTTTATAATTTCGAACTTATTAACCCCACAAGCTTTTGTAATCTGCTATGGTGCTAACCGGTGGGCTACACCACTGCCTACTGGGGGTTGTTGGTGCTTGAGCCACTTTCGTTTCGAAATGAAAACAATTTTGATTACCAAAAGTTTAACTTTTAATTTTTACCGTCCTCCTCGTATCGTTTCACGTCCTTGGACACAAAGCGAACTTTCCAAGAGGCGCCCCCGTATACTAGAGTCTAGCTTTATTTTACCATTGTAAACTCGCCTTTCGGCTACAGTAGGTATTTTGGTATTACACAAAATAATTATTTTCCCATAATCGACCACCAAAATAAGTCGGTGGGCCACTTTAATGATATTTTAAAGAGTTTTTCGTTTATTAATGTGTCATGTCATAATCTTCAATTTTTATGATCCGTTTAAAAATACTTTTTAAGTACGTAGTTCTAAAAATTATTTTTAAAATTGTATTTGTACAGGGTGGTCGTAATTTATTTCTTAATTAATGCGACACTGGGTTAAACGATCGAAACTGAGCCAAATTAAGCGACAAGGTTGCCAAGTAGTGTCTAAGAAATAAGCTCAATCGCCTATTGATTTCTATTCGAAATGGTAGATTTGGGATATAAATTTCAAAAACAAATGAAAGCTTCGTTCATTTTAGTTTTTAGCTTCAGCACCGATATCATGAAGTCGTTGTGCATGGATATGAGCGGTGTCTGTCCGTATACGACTTTCAGGACCCTAATTAATAGAGTATAGAGGATTGAAATTTGTAACGATTGCATTTTGATCTTCGTAGTTCCGTATGGCAACTAAATTAAAATGGAGGCTCATGGATTTGTCTTTCCGTTCAAAGACCACTTGAGCAGGTCTCAAACTATTATACAGGGCTCAGACACACAAATTTAATTACAGGAACTCTTTTAGTGGGTGTAGTTCAGGGTTTAGCATAGTCAAATTTTTAATCCGCATCTATACCTGTCTACCACTTAATACCAAGAAAATCACTTTCGCTAATGTATTAGTACAATCTAAAAGCGACGGGGGATGGCAGATTTTTCTTAACACTTTGAAGTAAATATTGTAAAGAACTCGTTTTACCATTTCATGCTTTTATCCGCAAATTGTGAATTCTAAGAGATTTTTAAAAATTTTTGCACCTTGTCCTATTGCATTGTATTGATGGGGGTTGCCGTTGTGTAAAGTTAATGACATGCAAATAATGGAGTCGCAAGTTACCAGTGTGATTTTACTAGCCATCAGTGAGTAACGCTTGAATCAAAAATGCGAAAAGTAATAAGTACTACGTAATTAGCTAATTAGAATAAAAAATGTTTTCGTTGGTGCACGGAGGCTGGCCCATGGATTGGATTATTGGGTAATCTATTTTTATTTTCTCTAAAAAAAATTAATTAATTTGATAGTCCCCTTACAACCTCAATAGGAGCCTTTCCGAATTTTTTATAATTTTTTTAATAGTCGCAAATAGCTAATTTGACTAGGGTTGAAGGGTTAGCGATAATTATTTTTGAGGCAATTGGAGGTGGTCTAATAGTGTTTTTAAAAGCTTTAGGTGGTCAATTCCATTATCAGATTGCTAAATATGCGGCGTCTAATACCCCGATTCAATTTTTATCAATATAGCCACTGAGTCCCCCCACCTGCCTCACTAATTAGACCCTAGGAATGTACCTCCACTCTATTTTTTTAATATAATCCAATAAGATATCAATTGAAATTAATGACTAACTATCGAAGGATCGAACTGTTAGTTAAAACGTTCTAATTTTTGCGGGTGTAGAGGATTGGGAGAGTGGCTTTCTGGATCGGGGGCAAGCGCTTTTGAGGCGTAAAAAAATCAAAATTGTCAAACTCAACTTCTTGTTTATCACTGCGCTCATTTTAAGGCATCAAATTATTGTTTACTAATATTGTGACATCAACAGTTATTAATTGGACTCTGACCTAAATTTGGATTTAAATAATCCGAATATGCCCATATAGTACATCCCGAGGGCAGCTCCTCCCTCCTAGGCCGTTTAAAGTAATAATTTCTACGAACTTTATTTATCTGCAATTTTAAGAAATTTTTAAACTTTATTTAACCCTGTCCTATTGTAATAGATGGGGCTGCTGTGTAAAGTAGATGGCATGGAAATAGTTTGCAAGTTACCGGTGCGATTTTACTAACCATCAGTGTGTGATGAAATTTTGGATACGAAAAATAAATAAGTACTAATTAGAATAAAAATGTTTTCTTTGGTGCACGGAAGTTGGCCCATGGATTGGATTATTGGGTAATATATTTTTATTTTTTTCTAAAAATGAATTTGATAGTTCTTCGACAACCTCAAGAGGCTTTACCAAATTTTTTATAATTTTTTTTGTATTTTAAAATAGCTAATTTAATTAGGGTTCAAGTGTGTGGGGGATTCACATTAAACAATGTTAATTTTTGAGGCAATTGGAGGTGGCCTAACAGTGTTTTAAAAAGTTTTAGGTGTATATTGCATAAGATAAATATGCAGCGTCGACTAATACCCCAATTCGATTTCTATCAAAATTATCACTGGACCCCGCACTACCTCACTAATTAGCCCCCGAACATATCCCTCTTTTTTGATATAAACCGAATCCGAGGCAATTGAATTTATTGACTAGCCATCTAACTAACATTGTTAAAAGATTTAACGTGATAACGTACTTCCCGGGAAGCGACCCCCTCGTAGGCTCTTTGAAGTAATAATTTCGAGAAACTTGCCTTTTTTATTCCGTTTCTTAGTCTTATCTGCAACTTTTGAATTCTAAGATATTTTTAAATTTTATTTAACCCTGTCCTATTGTATTAAATAGTTGGGGGTTGGGGGTCGCTGTTGGGTAAAATAAATGGCACGCAAATAGTCACAAGTTACCAGTGCGATTTTACTAATCATCAGTGAGTGACGCTTGAATCTTTTTTGAAAAAAATTAAAAAGTAATAAGTACTAATTAGAATAAAGAAATGTTTTCGTTGATCCACGGAGGTTGGCCCATGGATTGGATTATTGGGTAATATCGTAATATATTTTTATTTTTTTCTAAAAATGAATTTGATAGTTCTTCGACAACCTCAAGAGGCTTTACCAAATTTTTTATAATTTTTTTTGTATTTTAAAATAGCTAATTTAATTAGGGTTCAAGTGTGTGGGGGATTCACATTAAACAATGTTAATTTTTGAGGCAATTGGAGGTGGCCTAACAGTGTTTTAAAAAGTTTTAGGTGTATATTGCATAAGATAAATATGCAGCGTCGACTAATACCCCAATACGATTTCTATCAAAATTATCACTGGACCCCGCACTACCTCACTAATTAGCCCCCGAACATATCCCTCTTTTTTGATATAAACCGAATCCGAGGCAATTGAATTTAGTGACTAGCCATCTAACTAACATTGTTAAAAGATTTAACGTGATAACGTACTTTCCGGGAAGCGACCCCCTCGTAGGCTCTTTGAAGTAATAATTTCGAGAAACTTGCCTTTTTTATTCCGTTTCTTAGTCTTATCTGCAACTTTTGAATTCTAAGATATTTTTAAATTTTATTTAACCTTGTCCTATTGTATTAAATAGTTGGGGGTTGGGGGTCGCTGTTGGGTAAAATAAATGGCACGCAAATAGTCACAAGTTACCAGTGCGATTTTACTAATCATCAGTGAGTGACGCTTGAATCTTTTTTGAAAAAAATTAAAAAGTAATAAGTACTAACTAGAATAAAGAAATGTTTTCGTTGATCCACGGAGGTTGGCCCATGGATTGGATTATTGAGTAATATATTTTTATTTTTTCCTAAAAATGCTTAAATTAATTTGATAGTTTTTTGACAATCTCAAGAGGCTTTACCACATTTGTTATAATTTTTTTTTGTAGTTTAAAATAGCTAATAGGGTTCAAGTGTGTGGGGGACTCACATTAAACAATACTATTAATTTTTGAGGCAATTAGAGGTGGCCTAACAGTCTTTTAAAAAGTTTTAGGTGTAGATTGCATAAGATAAAAATGCAGCGTCGGTTAATACCCCAATTCGATTTCTATCAAAATTATCACTGGACCCCGCACTCCCACACTAGTTAACCCCCAAACATATCTCTTTTGTTTTATATAAGCCTAATCAAAGGCAATTGAATTTAATGACTAACCATCTAACTAACATTGTTAAAAGATTTAACGTGATAACGTACATTCCGGGAAGCGACCCCCTCCTAGGCTCTTTGAAGTAATAATTTCGAGAAACTTGCCTTTTTTTTATTCCGTTTCTTGGTCTTATCTGCAACTTTTGAATTCTAAAATATTTTTAAATTTTATTTAACCCTGCCCTATTGTATTAAATAGTTGGGGGTTGATGTTGGGTAAAATAAATGGCACGCAAATAGTCACAAGTTACCAGTGCGATTTTAGCAATCATCAGTGAGTGACGCTTGAATCTTTTTTGAAAAAATTTGAAAAGTAATAAGTACTAATTAGAATAAAGAAATGTATTCGTTGGTGCACGGAGGTTGGCCCATGGATTGGATTATTGGGTAATATATTTTTATTTTCTTCAAAAAAATTGATTTATTTAAATAGTGCCTTTACAACCTCAATAGGAGTCTTTTCAAATTTTTATAATTTTTTTAATTAGGCGGAAATAGTTAGTTTGACAAAGGCTCATGTGTGGGGGGACTTACATCAACTATAATACTTTTTGGGACAACTGGAGGTGGCCTAACACTAACAGTGGTTTAAACAGTTTTAGGTGTAGTTTGCATATATCAGATGAATAATACCCCAATTCGATTCTATAAAAATAATCACTGGTTCCCCTACTACCTCACTAATTGCCCCCCCCCCCACTACCTCATTAATTAGTCTTCCGGACATTTCTCTGTTTTTTTGATATACCTAAATCTAATGAGAGCAATTGAATTTTGTAACTACTGAAGTGGTAACGTGGTAATTCTTGCGGATGATTGAGAGAGTGGTCTTTGTGGGCGCGGGGGCAAGTGCTTTGGAAACGTAAAAAAAATACGAAAAAATCGAAAGCGCCTAACTCAAACTTATGTTTGTCACTGCCCCTATTTTAAAGCACAAAATTATTGTTTACTATTGAGACATCAACAGTTATTGATTGGAATCGGTTTTAGTGTCATTAGTTAAAAACCAAAGTACCCAAATTGGTGGTAGTGTGTAGTTTAAATTATCCTAATATGCATGTACATCAATTAACGAATAATTTATGTGCTCGTACGCGTGGCTTATTTTCGATCCCATTGTTTTACCTAAATTGGGCATTTTAACGATTATTGTTTTTCTTCCTCCGGCTCCGCCTCGCATATCGATGGAATTTAAACACGCACGTTTTGTATACTATAAATATGTTGTACGTTGTACGTAAATTAAAATACACTTATTAATTGGGATGTAACAAATTGTTACCTAAAGATCAGAAAATTGGTGGGAGCTTGGTTTTACGTCCACTTGTCATTGCTAACTACTGCTACCGCTACCGTTTAGTAGTTTTAAGCCAAATTATCGCGTTTAATGGCGGCCATAAATAAAAACAAAAGGTTTATTTTAATTTATAACAGAAATGCGATAATTTTCCAAAATTACCGCAGATGTGAAGCCTTTTAAGCTTTAATAAATTTGCGTTCGAGAGCAATTATTGTTGTGGTAATAAAACGACATTTTAACATTTTATGCCTCAACAAAAGAAGGCCATGATGAAGAGTGATGGGAATTGCGGATGGTTTTTCAGCTGCTTTTTTTGTTTTATGTACGATAATCACGATTTGTTATGGTATAAATAAAGTTGAAAGATTATGGGCAATGAACGACGGCCATCAACGTCTGTTTTTTTCGTCCCGTTACGATTCAAATAGTATTTTTACTTGAAGGGGGGCACACTTTTCGGGCGCTCTTGTCGCGTGTTTGCCAGATGCTTATACATGGAAGATGTACGCGAAGACAGGGTGATGTCTCGTCTCAAAAACACCTGTCTTTAATAGCGGAGCGACGAGTTTCTCGAGAAAAGATTTATATCGTGCCCCCTGGTCCCCCGATGTTATGCTTAAAACTGTTTTTTTTATTGTCTCGTGTTTGTAATTAGATAGCTATTATACCGGGTGTAACTGGTGAGCAGGAATCGAAAACTCGTGAAAAATATTACGAGTTTACGACGTCCACTTATGGGGTTGTCGCTATGGTTTCGCACTGATTGATACACCCATGCAACCTCTTCAGTTGGCCGCTGATTTAAATTTTAGCATAGCATGCTCACTAATCGCTTCTAAATACTCCTGTGCTTCTGTTCATCGGCCTACTGCTAAAGTCGACCACCCAAAATTAATTTTCTATTGACAAGTTTAAAGCTGTGACAAAGGTATGAGTTTGTTGCATTTTTAAGGGTTGTTGCCTTCTGTAATTTATGGTGGGTGGGTTGCCTTTTGGGAGAAGCCGCAGACACACTATCGCAAAAGTCAGTATTTTTTACAAATTTAAAAAAAATGCGTATGCAAAAGGGGGCCGACTTAATAAAGAAAAAAAAATTCTATTTTGGGCTAGGAAGACGAAAGTATCTGCTTAAAAACTAATGTTATTACGATTTTATTATTTTGTGTGCCATAGGTCAATGCCAAATTATTTATCTCGAAACGAATACGTCCGAATACATACATTTCCTGCTACTCGATCATAGACGTGTTGTAGAGATATGGGTTTATACCATTTTTTCTTCTCTAATAACTTGTAACCGGCTCCGGTTCGCACATATCCGGTCATTTCAAGTCGCCAATATTTTTATGGATATAGGAGATGAATAAATTATTAATTGACGTGTGAGAGAGCGCAGTTTTCGTGGAGAACTTGCGTCGAAAATGAGTGCAATTTTAATTTAAACGTAATCTTTGTTTTGTTCGCCTTACATCTCCCAGATGGACTCGGTGTAAAATGCCGTTTTGGTATGCGTCATCGACTGACATACTTTAGTCGTGTGTTATTTGGCAGCGTCTGGACGAGTGAAAATTATTAAAAAAAAATTGTTTGTGTACACGCTCGCGTTAGAAAAATACATTAAAATAAGCGGTTCGCCCTAAGTGACCCATTCGCCTATGTTGGTTTTGAAATTGCCATGGTCGAGTGTCCCATCGAGTGGGGGGACACAGCGTAAAAATTTTTGCTAAGGTTAGAGAGTGAGTTTTGTTGTGGTGCGGAGTTTATAAATAACTTTTGAATTAACAACTATAAAGGAGCTATTTTTGGGTTCAATTTGGCGTAAACAGTGACGTACAATTTGATAGATGCCCAAAACCCCCCTCTCAAAAATAAAAAAATTGAAATTATTGTTGTCAATTTGTTGTTGTTAACGAAAAAGTGACGTCAGGTTATTATTTACTTCGATAAGATTTTCAAGTCGATTTATCAATATGTTGCGAATTATCGGGAAAAAATTTTTAAATTAATCAACTTCATCGAGTCCGTGGGTTTCCCCCTTAATATGTGTATTGTTTTACTTCAATGACTTTTATTAATGGCCACATTAGCGCGTAATCTTGAAAACGAATTGTGTATAATTTGTTGTGTGGTACATTGTCCTTTAAATTTGACTTGGGCGCTTGTTATGAGCCCAATCGTTCACCTTTGTTGAACGACTTAGGGCCACGTTACACATTTCGCCATATCATCGGGAATTTGCATAATGAGGAGGGCATTGTTTAGTAAGTTTTTACGGAAAAACGATAAAACTGGAGGTTTCAGCATTTTTCGAAGCTAGAAGGAGGGGGGGGGGGCACTGATACTTTTTAAACACTCTGGGTTGAAATAATTGCAAAATATCGAATTATAACCGCTACATTATATTCGGTGAGCAATGAGATTATCGAACATAACGTATCAAAATTTAATTTTTATTACAAGGGGGGCGGGCGCCTTAAAAAATTATAAAAATATTTTTGATGAGTTTATATTAATTTTTAAAATTTAAAGTGCATGTAGGTACGTACGTGGGGGACCTTCGATTTATAATTTTGCAAATAACCCCTGTCCCCTCCAACTCTATACCATTGTATTGTTATTAATTTTACTTCGCCAGCTATCAGACAACTCGTGATTTTTATCCGTATAGTAGGTACGTTTAAAACTCAATTGTGAAAAATTTTATATTTACTAATGAGAGGGGGCAGGGGTTTTAAAAAATACTTAAAATTTTTCCGAAGTGTTTATATTAATCTTTAAACGTTTAACTTGACGCGACACTTAAGATTATCTCGTCTGATTCAATATGGACACACTTTGTGAGGAATCTTTTAAGCGGGGGAGTAGGTATTTATTGAAGGTTTTATTTTTGCTTCCGATTTCATTTTACTCGTAATCATAAAAGTATAAGCTCACACTTTCTGCAAATTCCAGAATAAATTGATAACACAGGTAAGTTTGTGAGTAACGTGATATAATTTCTCTGACCTTGAATGTGGGACAGTGGGACCCCATTCTAATGTCTTTTATCTCAAATATTTAGGTAAATATTTTGACTCGAACTGGTGTCGGAAGGGATGGACTAAGGAATCGTGAATCGTATAATATCTCGGTCGGTAAATAGTATCACGTGATAGATACGAAAGTTGGCCTAAAGGTCTGTTCAGAGGTGAGACGTGGGACACTTATCGGTTATCGCACCGGCTACTGAAATCGTGTCTCTGTACACATTTAAAAATAACGTAGAAAGTACTCCTTGCCTAGAATAGGAAGAGCCGTGAGAGTACCGCCGGCTTGCGACTAGAAAGAGATTTGAGACGCCTGCTATTTAATCGACTAAATTGCTCAAATGCATCGGGCTTGAACGCTTGAGGAGAGAAATTCCCACTAACTATTTCCATTGCGCCCCGTTGTTTGGGTGTCCCTAATATCACGTGACTATCAGAATTACAAATGAGACGGATGTAGCGCACAATCCAAAGATATTACAAACCTATTTAAGTTTCCCAAGTGGTGATCATAAGTTCCGGTTTTCACGGCAGTTCCTATTCTTGA
This sequence comes from Malthinus flaveolus, assembly GCA_950108345.1. Classification (NCBI taxonomy): domain Eukaryota; kingdom Metazoa; phylum Arthropoda; class Insecta; order Coleoptera; family Cantharidae; genus Malthinus; species Malthinus flaveolus. The sequence continues at coordinate 2,165,338 of OX467289.1, read as the reverse complement.
CAAGGAGTTAGTAGGTACATAGTAACTTACTACTCGGCGTATTAACTGTCGCAAGTGTATATGCGTGTAAGGTGCGAATCACTACCGGAGATTCGTGGATTATCCTCTTGTGCAAATATAGGTACAATGGAGGGGGGGGCTCACACAAACACATGAAATATGTTATTGAAATCATAATGTCGTTGAATTTTAAATTTGAACGTTTGAAGTAGGGCTCGCGCTGAATTAACTTCTATTAGTTTGAGTTGTATAAAGCACTTGAGCGCTCTGTTAAAGCGCTGTTAGTGATGTCAGCGTGGTTAAATGCAGCAATGAGTTTGTTGATTGGCTCGAGACGCCAACAGGTTAAATCGTTTTTTAAAATTGTACAACTCGGGGGACTCTCGGCTCTGTTCGACGTAAAAATGCTTGTGTTGGTACCTTACCTGCTGTACTGTGTATATTTAGCTTTACATTCGAACAGAAAAGTTTATTTACTTTTCTTCAATGCTCACTTGCGCACCCTTTACGCTTCCGCAAACTGGCAGTTTATTTTTATTGGTAACAAGTTTATTTTTTCGATACCGAATTTTTATAGCAGTTTTCGTAATTAATTAAGGGGAGGGGGGCGGGTGGAAAACAAGGTCACTTTTAACATTTTCAAAAAAAATTATCAATTAAATTGGCCTCCATAAATTACCATTTTAATGCATTTTTAACCTCTCGCAAAAAAATTAACTCTTGCGTCTTTTAAGTGTCAAGGGGAGGGAGACATTATTAAATTAATAATATGGAACTAGTAAACATGTTTTCTAGTTATACTTGAAGTAATAACAAGTGAGATTACTTTGTGCGTTTGATTTCTCCTTCCGTGATGTTCTAAATAACTGTATCGAGTCACAAATAAAACTTGTATGATTAACTACGTCTCCTTTTTTTTCGAGGGCTGTCTAGTTAATAACTCGTAATTACATTTTTTATTATAATGTAAAGGAGGACACGGAAATATTCATTATCATTTATTAATTGGCTAAACCGAATTGTCCCGGGCGGGACAAATTTGAAAAATGTCCGAATGGCGCCCGAGCAAAATTTCTTGAGTTGAGCCAAATTCGGACAATTTTTTTCTTGATCTTCCGGAAGGGGGGGTGGTGAAGTGTGTCTCATTTATACTAATTTATTTAAATTTTTTTCTAGTGTCGAGAGAGACCGCCTTCGGGAGCGGGAGAGGCAGGCTCGTGCCCAGATGTCCTCTCAAGTGGCCGACAGAGATAGAGAACAGGAGGTACCCGGAGCTCCATTATTCACCTCTCCGGTCAAAGTAAGTGTCTATAAATTTAAATCTAAAGGCTTTTCCAATTAAATTTTATATCGTACGTTCGTACGCGTAAATTTGATTCTCGTTATATATAAAATTGATACATCACGAGCTTATTCCTTTTTATTTTATTATGTATCGTTGTATCGTATACTACGAGACCTCCTCATCTTCTCGCTTTTCCTGTTTAAATAAGTCGTCTGAATTATTTATACAAAACGGCTTGTGGGCTAAAAACGAGCACACAAGTAAAGTACCTCCGCACTACTATAAAGTAAACATAAACATTACAGAGGCTACACCGCTTTACTTGGTATGTTGTGTGTGTGTGTGTGTTAATTATAAACAAAGTGTTTAGGAGTTAATGTATTCATCAAGTCTGCGGTTATTTGTATGCACAAGCCATAATACAAAAGTTAATAAACAAAATGCCTTGTTAATAATATAAAATACCTCTCATTATAATACGTGTGCCACACGTGTGAGAGAGTGAGAGGAAAAAAGATGCCAAAGTAACGTGAGACTCGCTATGAAATTATTTTATTATCCGTCTCTTATTTAAAGTTCGTTCGATCTCAAAAGTTAAATTGCACGTTCTAAACTTTTAATTGGTGTAACGATATGATACTCGTGTTTTATTTATTTAAAATGCATTTATTTTGAGCCAATTCGAGTAATTGTGTTTTTTCATTTCGCATTAAATTAGTTCCGTAATTGGCACGAAAAATGTTAAATCGAAGTATAAATTAATGTGTGTCAGAAGTGTTTGTGTACTTAACTGCTTCTAGGTGTTTATTTATACGGATCGTTTAATTCCGTAAGGTGCTACACGTTTCGGATCCGGTGTATACGTCCGGTATACGTGTGCCACTGCGGTACCTAGCGGAATTGCGGTACTGGACCTTAACAGTCTACGTATCCAAATGGCACTTTTGAATGAGACATTACAAAATTTATGAGAATGTAGGATGAAAGAAAGTTGCAAATGGGTGATAAAATCGACCGTCTGCCATTCCTAAGCGATAGTGTTAACTTTGGGGCGACTCGAGAAAAATGGGTTTTTGTTCTTTTTCCAGTTTTTCGCTTATAACTCGTAAATTATGCACTTTATGAGGAAAATGTTTCTATACAACAATAAAGCACATTAAATTTCCTACAAATTCTATCTCTGAGGTTTTTTTCTTCAGACGAACAGTTTAGGCGCTACAGCGCGTTCAAGTTGCACAGAAATTCCAAAATCGACCTAAGAAACTCTTTTTTACTTTATCGCTTATAACTCGAAAACTACGCTCTTTATGAGAAAAATGTTCCTACACAAAAGTAAAACACATTCAATTTCCTACAAATTGTATATCTTAGATTTTTTACCTCAGACGAACGATTTGGGCGCTAGAGCGCTTTAAAGTTTGCAAAAAATTACAAAATCTGCCAAAAACGCCTGTTTTTAGTTTCTCGCTCGTTTTAGTTTTTAGTTTTCATACTCGAAAAGTATGCACTTTGGGAGAAAAATGTTCTTATACAGAAATAAAACACATCAAATTTGCTACAATTTATATCTTTTAGGTTTTTTTGTTCAGACGAACGGCTTAGGCGCTAGAGCGCGTTAAAGTTTGACGAAAATTATAAAATCGGTCAAAAAACCGTTTTTTTAGTTTATCGCTTATAACTCGAAAATTACGCACTTTTGGGCAAAAGCGTTCCTATAGAAAAATAAAGTAAATTAAATTTTCTACAAACTAAGTCTCTTGCGTTTTTTCCATTAGGCGAACGGTTTAGGTTAGACGCTAGAGCGCGTTGAAGTTTAGTGTATACTTATCGGACGTTATCGATTATCGTGGTATCTAAAGTATTGGAATACGGAGCTATCGTTGGATCGAAAGTGTCGATGGATCGAAAATATTGGATTTGTTGAGATATTGAAGTATTAGGTATTGGGATAACAGTGCCAAACGTATATTAGCAAGATGTGTCTCTTGTAAACACTTAATTCGTTATTTTTAATATCTCAATAGGCACCATGAACGCATGTAAAGTATGAGACGAGCTCTACTAATTAATAATACGAATTTATGTTCATTAGAGGGATGGACTCATTTGGATTTATTAGAAACGCCGTTTTTCCTCATTGAGCGCATCGTTTAACGTTTATAGGCACGAAACGAACTACGAGAGACGCGTCTTTGATCTCGATGGGCACAGTTGAGTGCATATAGCTTTGCGAGCGTAATCTGCACTTCACTACCTCTTCAACAGGTCGTCGGTATTTACTATTTTCTCCGCTGACGTAAAATTGGCCCCAAAATGTACTAGCAATTGTCAAGTGCTCTATTTTTGTTCGTTAACTGGAGAGTTCTATTCGCCCTTCGAAGGCTCTAACTGAGCTCTGCATTTTTTTCCACGTGGGACATTTAAAGTCTCTTAGACTCTTTTAGCAATGGAAAATCGCGTGGCTTACATGTCATTCTCATTGTACTTTACATCAATCCGATTAGTAGCTGCATTGTGTTGGGTGCGCGTCGTCGTGGATGATGTAAAAGAATTGAAAGTTAACCTTGGCACAATTATTTTTTCGAAAATTTAGGTTATAAGAAAATTATACGTTAAAACACGAGGCGTTTCCTAATTCGAATTAAAATTAGATTTTGCGCGAATAAGAAGAAAAAAGTAATTGAAGCGCGATCGCGCGTCGCAGTTCGCGTGGGCCAAAATAAGTAACTCTCTCGGATCAAAACTGGACTCGCGCAAGGTTTTTTTTTATACAAATTTGCACTAGTACTCGAGTAAGTAGTGTACCTCTAATGCTAATGCGATAATGTATTAGTATGTTAAATCGTTAAATTAAAATGCCTCGAAGGACGCGCTCAAATTAAAAAGCGCGGCGCAGTTGATTCCGTATTTTTATTAAAAATACGAATACTTCCGATTTATTATTTGTAATTTAACCAATTTATGCGTTTTTTTTCTTCTAATTTTGTTAATTTATTTAGAAAGTCGATTGCTCTCGCAGTTCGCACTTTTTATTTATTTATTGAAAACACTTTCGTGTAGTAATTGAAAATCGTTAAAGAAGGTAATTAAATGAGAGAATTAGTTTTGGTTGGATTATTTTGTCAATTGTTAGTTTTTACGAGGTTGAACGAATAAGTAACGGTACGTTTTGCCTTTAAAAAACTGTACTATAATTGGTTAGATTTAATAACGTCACGCGTTTTGAGTTATACACAACTAGTCTTCTTCTATGTCGAATTTTTTCGCCATTTTGTAGCCGTCGTTTTCTTGCGCGATTTTGAATTTTAACGTGTCATTCGTTTAATAATCGTCGACGCTATTAAAAGATCAAAGGCTTCGAATGTGCGTTTGTGTGTCTGTGTATGTGGTAGTTGAGAAAAGCAATCATCATTATTCAAAGCTCATCTCACTTTTGCTGTTGTTAAGTTGCAGTGGATTACTCGTCGTGTAAGTGAAGTAAAGTACATTATAAAAGATGGGCGATTTATTAAATTGCGCATCGGTGGATGTGGAGGAAATTAAATAATTTCTCACGCCGAGAGGTAAAGTTGGCTTTTGTGCGTGTGTGAGTTGTTGGTTTGTTGTTACAAAGAGAGAGACTTGGTTACAAAATCAATACAAAGTAGAAAGCATGTCATTTGCTCGGCTCTCTTTTGATTAAGTCCTCTAATTTTCATCCGAAATAAGCTCGCGAAATATGCAAATCGAAATTTATAACTTTTGCCGAAAACTTCGAATCACGAAACGACGACAAATTCAATACTCATTTCTTCTTCTACCTCCCGCGCGCGCTTTGTCTGGTAGGAAAACAAATTGCCGAAATACACAAAGTTTACTAGAGGTTTATTAAAGTTTATTAGTGACCTTTCCACGCACTTAAACTTTTATTAAGTTGCACGCTCTACATCGTTTTTTCCAATACGGGGTGGCCCACCAAGCGCTCGACCTCCTTAAAAGGAGGCATCTAATAAAAATTCTTTAATGTCAGTAGGTGTCTATATAGGGCGTTATTTGAAACACCCGCGAATTCGCTTCACAAAAATGTTTGCGTTTTTAAATTCGGACCGCTACTTCTCGAGTAAATGCGCCTCAAAGAAACTCGCCCTCTTTCGGGGGCGACCGTTGGGTTAGCAAAGGGATCGTGTCGACCGGGGGAGGGGGGGTACAAGTGGTTCGAGAAACCAGGGCGCAAATGCTCAAAGGACGTCAGGCAAATTTAATTTCATTTAACGTTTTCGGACATTTGACTATCGGCCTACTTCCTTCGGCGGACCTGCCCTGCCCTGCGCCAAATTTCCAAATTTTCGCAAAAAAAAATTTTACCTAATCCACCTAAAATTTGGTATACGACATGGCTTCGGTAGGGGTCTCGAGCGCTTCTCCCGTAATTATTTCTTCGCTATTCCTCAAAAGGTCTTTGAGGGAAGGCGCCCAAAAATTACACTTTTTTGAAAAATCGTGACGCGATTTGCATGGAAGTCGCAGGTCTTGAACCCAGATCAGAACCTAATTCGAATCTTCCCCAATCGTTGGGCGAGAGATAATTTCTACCATTACCATACAGGGGGCGCTGCGATTTTTGCAAAAAGTGTCGATTTTCCACGTTTTTTACGATTACGGTAGAACGGGGAGGCCGATGGCGACCGAATCGCTCTCGATTATGGGGTTGTGAGTGCCCACTTTGGGCCGTCCGGAAGGCCTTTTTGGTTCTCGTAATAATTTTAATTGGGGGGGGGGTCCCGATGGTAAAACTTAGCCTCCATTCGTAAAGAATGTTATCCTATAGAGCGAAACTCCATTTTGTGGTCGAATTAGGTTTTCAATGTCTCTCAAATCCTATACAAAATAGACCACTCTGTATTATGCCTCGAATTTTAATAACGAATCAAACCCATGCTAATCAAGTTCAGTTACTCCTTCAAGAAATGCCGTTGTATTGCTAAAAATAAATATTTTTTATGAGGCGACTTTTTTGAAATTTTTGTCGCTCCCGCCCCAATTTTTTAATCTCGACTCATTATCGCGCGCGAGTTTTAATTAAAACGAAATGGGCGCTAAAAACAAACGAGTTTGTTATCTTTGGTCCTTTAAAATGATTAATTGTATTATTGTGACGCGATTAATATTAACTTCTATAGTACTTTTGAGTTTCTCCCCATCATGTACTTTTACTTCACTTTTATAATATGAAAATTGGTTTTTGTGTAGGGTTAATGCGAGTTTTACGGTGTAATACCGGGGGCTAAGACCTCGTCTAAAATGGGAACAGTTTTGGGGCTGGGACCCACGAGCCGGCTAGCCAGATCCTTATTATCGATACCCGTTGTAAAAGTGTTGCGAGCGTGTTTTGCACCATTAGCACTTCCAATTGGAATGATTGGCAAGACTGTTTTTACTTTGGGCGAGCTTTAAGACCTAATAACGCGCCCCACAAATATACGCTAGTCTCAGTGGTCGGTGAGCTGCATTGGGAAGGATGCGAAGCGGAACGTTATATAGGAACTCGAGAAGTGCTCAGTGAGAGTGTTGTGGAGGAACTTCGGTGCTTCCCACCTCAGTTCTGTTGGGTTATAAATTAGCCGTCGATGCTCACTGTCTTTTCGATCTCGAGAATTCTATAGAGTGCCATTCAAGTCGCGGGAAAAATAAAAAATTCGAAATTTTAAGACTTTCTGGGTTCCTATCACTTTCAACTTACTGTAAAAGTAACGTTTAATGAGCAAACGATGAAAAGGTGTTCATGTTCGCCGTTGAGACACTTTAGGAAAACCGTCCCAAGAAGTCGCCCCATTTAAGTTATTCAGAAGGTAAAAGACGATTTTATTAACTTCCAATTAAGAGAGTCGACGTCTATTTTTGTTTTTTAATCAGCACACGAAATTTACATCTCGGCTCATTACCGGTAATTATTAATTGTCTTACGAACGCCCTTATTAATTGTGATTAATTACTTTACGTAATGTTGAATTTAAATTTTGTGAAAGTGCACTTAAAAATTAATTGAACGTTTCGATGTTGTTTTTTCGAGTGATCGAATCTTCCATTGGTGTGATACTCGCTCTCGCGTAAATGCATATACACAACACACACACACACACGTCTAATTATTACTCACTCGCACTCTTCAATCTATTTATAAAACGAATCGAATTCTTGGCTATATACTTTGGTTTAAATAGTTTTAGATATAAGTAGTAAACATCAAATAATGTCAAAATTGCTCTTTCGGATAAGAATACTAAAAGCTTGGTAGCGGAGAGCGACAAAATAAAAATGGCGTATATAAGAGAGGCGACGTGATTCAAAGCACGTCTTCTAATACTACAACTCTTTAAATTAAACCTTTTTTTTTATTCAACCTGCTTTGGTATGTATGAGAAACATTTTTACACTCTAATTATTTGTTTCAATTAAATACGATTTTATAATTGGAAGAAGAAAAGAGTAGTGTCGAAATAAAAAGCCAAATTAATTCGACAAGTTAACAAAAAGCCCAACATTAAACGTTATGAATGATAGAGGACGCTCTAAACACGACATTGTGATGGGATTATGGTTTTTTTTAAAAAAAGGCTCGACATGCAAAGTCGTGATAACACGTTTTCTTTGCTTAATTGAATGTAGGAAAAAAAGGCCTTTGTTTGTAGAAACTTCCTGCTTCTCTATTTAGTCGCCATTGTTTCTATTCCTCAAAATACGAAATTTGCGCTTTTCGCGATAGAAAAAAAGAAAATTTAAACAAACAGGATTTGTTTTGGTAACGTTTGAGAAGAGGTCATTATACTCGAAATTCGAGGTTTCTTTGAGGCGCCCGTTTAAAGTTTAGTTAAAAAGAGACATTAAATCATTTACGTCAACTACTAAATTAAAACAAGTTAATTGTCTTGTTACATAGGACAGTGATTATTATGTATTTTGTAAAACAGAACGTCGTAAAATCGTAATGTGTGAGAATAATGCAAATTTGTAATTTTAATTCGGTCGAAAACTGTTGTGGCCTTAATTTGATTTTCATTCTTTAAAATTCAACCTTCGTTTTTATTAATAAATAGAGCTTGAGCGCCTCCGAATTCGTACAATTAGTATCATTTTCGATTTACGCAAGTATTGGAAATATAAAGTAGGGAGGTACTTTTGAGACTCGAGACCGTCTCAAAACGGTCTTGAGACTTGAGACTATATCTGGAACGTCAGGCGACGGTCACATTGAAGATGGGCTTCATAGGATTGCCAAATTCTTTAGAATTACCTCTAAATTACGGTAATAGTTTCTCTTCGTCCGAAAAAATGTAATCGGAGAGTTCTTGAGACCTTTTGAGGACTACATAAGACCGCTTAATCTGCAGTGAGACTTACGCCCGACTCTAGCAATACTTAGGAGACTTTTGCTTCATTAATTCAGTTGTTTATGCTATTAATTGGACCCTACAATCAACCTCCTCCAATAAACCTAAATTTGAGAACCCTGGAGACATTCGTGAGATCACTTTAGATCGCTTCGTCTGTAGTTAGACGTCAGAATCAAGGAACATTTAAGAAACTTTTTCACTCATTCAATCACTTGCTTTGGCGATTAAATCTTCCCTCTAAAATTTTACTCCGATCAACCTAAGTTGAGAGTCTTGGAGACGTTTTTGAGATCATCTTAGATGGCTTCGTCTGTAGTGAAACTTAAGTCGGAGTCGAGGAACATTTAGAAGACTTTTTACTCAATAATTCAGCTGCCAATAATTGTACTCCGATGAACCTCAAGTTAAGAGTTCTTGAGACATTCTTGAGATACCCTTAGATTGCGTAGTCTGTAGTAAAACTTTAGTCGGAATCGAAGAAAATTTAGAGAACTTTTTACTTAATAATTCAGTTGTAAATAATTTTACTCCGATGAACCTCAATTTAAGTGTTCTTGAGACACTCTTGAGATCACCTTAGATGGCTTAGTCTGCAGTGAAACTTTAGTCGGAATCGAAGAACTTTTAGAGGACTTTTTACTTACTCAATAATTCATTTGTAAATAATTTTACTCCGATGAACCTCAATTTAAGTGTTCTTGAGACACTCTTGAGATCACCTTAGATGGCTTAGTCTGTAGTGAAACTTAAGTCGGAACCGAAGAACATTTAGAGAACTTTTTACTCAATAATTCAGTTGTAAATAATTTTACTCCGGTGAACCTCAATTTAAGTGTTCTTGAGACACTCTTGAGATCACCTTAGATGGCTTAGTCTGCAGTGAAACGTTAGTCGGAATCGAAGAAAATTTAGAGAACTTTTTACTCAATAATTCAGTTGTAAATAATTTTACTCCGATGAACCTCAATTTAAGTGTTCTTGAGACACTCTTGAGATCACCTTAGATGGCTTAGTCTGCAGTGAAACTTTAGTCGGAATCGAAGAACTTTTAGAGGACTTTTTACTTACTCAATAATTCATTTGTAAATAATTTTACTCCGATGAACCTCAATTTAAGTGTTCTTGAGACACTCTTGAGATCACCTTAGATGGCTTAGTCTGTAGTGAAACTTAAGTCGGAATCGAAGAACATTTAGAGAACTTTTTACTCAATAATTCAGTTGTAAATAATTTTACTCCGATGAACCTCAATTTAAGTGTTCTTGAGACACTCTTGAGATCACCTTAGATGGCTTAGTCTGCAGTGAAACTTTAGTCGGAATCGAAGAACTTTTAGAGGACTTTTTACTTACTCAATAATTCATTTGTAAATAATTTTACTCCGATGAACCTCAATTTAAGTGTTCTTGAGACACTCTTGAGATCACCTTAGATGGCTTAGTCTGTAGTGAAACTTAAGTCGGAATCGAAGAACATTTAGAGAACTTTTTACTCAATAATTCAGTTGTAAATAATTTTACTCCGGTGAACCTCAATTTAAGTGTTCTTGAGACACTCTTGAGATCACCTTAGATGGCTTAGTCTGCAGTGAAACGTTAGTCGGAATCGAAGAAAATTTAGAGAACTTTTTACTCAATAATTCAGTTGTAAATAATTTTACTCCGATGAACCTCAATTTAAGTGTTCTTGAGACACTCTTGAGATCACCTTAGATGGCTTAGTCTGCAGTGAAACTTTAGTCGGAATCGAAGAACTTTTAGAGGACTTTTTACTTACTCAGTAATTCATTTGTAAATAATTTTACTCCGATGAACCTCAATTTAAGTGTTCTTGAGATACTCTTGAGATCACCTTAGATGGCTTAGTCTGTAGTGAAACTTTAGTCGGAATCGAAGAACATTTAGAGAACTTTTTACTCAATAATTCAGTTGTAAATAATTTTACTCTGATGAACCTCAATTTAAGTGTTCTTGAGACACTCTGGAGATCACCTTATATTGTTTAGTTTGTAGTGAGACTTACGTCAGAATCAAGGAACATCTAAGAGACTTTTTCACTCATTAATTCATTTGTTTTGGCGATTAAATCGACCCTCACAAATTCTTCCTCAAATCGGTCTAATTTTAAGGGTTCTGGAGACATTCTTGAGATCACTTTAGATGGCCTCGTCTGTAGTGAGACTTAAGTTCGAATCAAGGAACATTTAAGAGATTCATTAGTTCAGTTGCTTTGGTGATTAAATCGTCCCTTCGGGAGACCTTCTTGAGCCATCTTAGATGGCTTAATTTGTAGTGACTTTGTGCTTGGTTGTGACTCTCAACTTGCGAAGAGTTACTTTTGAACTAATTTACGAGTAGAAAGGCAGAATTTGTTACTAATTGAATTTTTGTTCTTTTCAGATAAATCCATCTTCGGCGGACCGAGTAACGTTACAAATCCAAAGCAAATTGGGCGATTATCAGAGGGTGAAGCCATTTCTGGACGACTCAAAACGATTAATCGGAGTAGACGGCGTACCTCCGAGTCCCGGAGGACCTCTGTTATCGTCGGCACCGCTGGCACCAACTTCGTCGACTCGATTACCAACTGCAGTGGTCTTACCGTCGCGAGTTCATCCTCCGGCCGATTCGAGGTTGGAATTTAAGAAGCCATCTCAAAGTAACAGTAGAACGACAACATCATCATCATCATCATCCCAACACCATCCTTATCAACGTAGAGATTTTGTTAAACCAACCGATGGGAAACCTTCGTACGAAGGTCGTGGCGGATATCCGGGACAACCAATAAAACCGACGAACTCGATAAATAATCATCGTTCGAATGGAATCGTCCCGATCAAACAGCCTCCGCCGCAATCGTCTTCATCTGTAAACAACAACAACAGCAGTTCAACAACAAGAATTCACAACGCCTCGCGTCACTTGCCTCGAATTTCCGTCGATCAGGTAAGTCTATTATTTAACATTGTAACGGATCGATGTATTATAGTCACGAATGGTGTGTGTTGTAGTATACTTGTGATTGATGTGATCGTAATTCAACGTAACGCTCAAATTGACGATAACAACGCCTATTAGTATCAATCAGTTTCGGTGATTTCATTAACGCGATCTTAAGTTTCGAAATGAGCAAAATTTCGTAATCGTTCTCGTCGCCCTTGTTGGATTTTCGTTGATATTTTGCGCTTGCGAATAGTAATTTTAAAGGAAATATTTTCAAGGTTGGCTTGTCGTTTTGTTGTGTGAGAAGAATAAAAGTAACGTTAAGAAAAAGTTTGCTTCTTGTTCGCTGAAACGTGACCTTAGTGACTACTGCACGTCAACTAATTCCGAGTAAACGACGTCTTTTGATTTGAAAAATATACCCCATTAAAAATAAGACATCCGATAAATACCATTATTTCCACATGTCTTACCTTTTAAAAGCAAATTTGTTTCGGCCATTTTTAATAATGAAAATAATGGGCAATGGTGGGAAAATGAGGGAAAAAAGGCTAATGACGCGCTCGCGCGCGCGCGCTTTCTAATTCAACTCTACATCATCGGATAATTAACTGTTGAACTACGAAGGTCATAATAGTAAAATTATTACCTAATAGCGTTCGTTATAATATGTGCGTAAAGTGGAATTTTTTTTGTTTCCATATTACAACCTTTTCACTTTTCGTTTTCTAGAGTGGCGTTGCGGTCCCTAGGGAACCTTCGGCTTCTAGTGGAACTCAAGAAGTTGAAAACATCTTGAAGGTAAGTGAGGTTATTATATTCTTTTCTTTTTACCTCGCAAAACACAAAAAGAGGAAAGTATGTGAAATGAAAAATTAATTCGTACGAACCAATTTATTGATCTTATTAGTTACGGTATATAAAGGCACAAAAAGTAATCTTCCGAACGATTAGGAGTAATTTAATATAACGCTTTTATTAAGTGGATTGCAATATAAAGTTGGCTTGTTGGTTGGGATATCAGATTTTAACCTCCGATAATGGTTAATCATTGGTTTAGCGATGTGCAATTGTGGTGAACTTATCCTGTCATGCTATATGAGCAAGTTAATTAACCCACTTGGCTTTATTTTTCTATCTCTCAATATTTCCATTTTATACAATTTCGTTCGAATTTACAAAGGCTTAAAGTGCTAATCTTGGAATTTATGACGGTTACAAAAGTACGTGACAAACCAATAAACTCGTTTTGTGGTATTCGAGCCGTTGTAATTTAGGTAAATGATGAAATTTTTGCTTTAAATTCTTCTAGGGAACGAGAGCTTTCGTTTGAGTACAAACACGGCGTATTTATTTTCAGTACGAAAAAAGTTCAAAAACCCACCCCTAAAAAGACGAAAATTTAAACTTGTTCGTAAACGCTTGAAATTTCGCAACAATCAAGTTAAGTCTCCTTTGTTAACATTCCGACTGGAAAAAATGAAAAAAAATTGTACGAGAGCCTCTGGAGAGGGGCACAAAAGTACAAAACAACTTTGCGAACTTATTTAACATACTTTTCAAAGAGATACGACTCTGTAACTTTGTTTGGATGTCGATCAAATTCTTATAGCTTGGCACACTTGTGTTTAACTTCTAGTGATTCTCATATAACGTCAAGCGCTATGTGCTGCACATCATCTGGATCTGCATTGGATTTTTTTACTTGGAATGATGAAAATAGGCGCTATAGAACACTTATCGGTCAAGGACGAACTTTTATTAGGTATAACGTGTATAACCATGATGCCTTATTTTTGTCGGTCGGCCCCAAATTGATCCTCATTCGTTTCCAAATCTATTAAATATTCAAATGTCGTGTAAACATGTCAATTTTGTTTTTTATCGGCTTAAAATTGTCCAAACAGAGTTTTATTGTTAGCTCTTGGGCCTTTTAAGTCGCCTTCTTTACCGATCGGTGGTCTTTCATCTGTTTGACTTGGAAGCGTTTTTTTTCTAAATTGCACTGCATTTAAATTTACGGCCATTTACGACCGCTAAAATTTTAAATGATTTATACTTGTGTATACCCATTTAGGCGAAGATTGTCCCAACTTGTCAAAAGCGTCGAGAGGAAGGTTGCTTTTTGTGTCGGCTCGTAACCGACAGCTGACCGTTTCTTTTCGTCACAAGTTATTTACAACCCCTCGAAGCAAGACGTGCTCTTCGTTTTCTAATTTTGGCTTTTTTTTTAAATTGCAGGAAATGATAGAAGTGAGAACACCCTTGACAGCAATAGCAGCCACTCCGCGTAAAGAGCCCGAAACAAAATTTACGTTTAATTCTGTCTTACCAAAGGTAAGTGTTAAGTGTTAATAGCCGCGCATACCGTTAAAAGACGATATTAAGTGGGTAGTCGTGGTGTTTTATTGATCAACTATAAATATATAATGCGAGCCGTGACAGTAATTAGTGGTGTTTTATTACAGTTGACTGAGGCGCCTCAATCGCCATCACCATTAGAGTCAGCGTCGCTAAAGAGTGAGTATATTTATTTATAATTTCGTTATTTGGTTACGTAAAATTAAAACTTTCCCAAGTGCGCCCACTGCCCTAAATACGCGGTCCTAGTCGTCATGGAGACGTTATATATATTATATAAAAAGGTCCTCGTTTAGCCCTCCTTATAACCGTAATAGCACGGGGTGGAATGTAAAACTGCTTAAGAGAGGGGTGCGAGGGGCGCCTTCGGTGCAAGTTAGTGCACTCTGCAGTCTGCACACGACAACGCAATAAACGGTTGTTCCACAGTCGTAGACAAATAATTCGTACAAAAGAGACAGTTTTTTGCGCTACCACTTCAATTTGTGAATCGCTAGGTACGGGAGACGAGAGACTTTTCGAGCGAGATTCCGAATCGACCTATTAATAAGTCGGCGGCGGTTGTTCGGCGCTTTTAATTAGGTTTGTTTGTTGTGTTATTGTTATTTTATATGGCGCGATTAAACACATGGCTGCAGTAGAATCGATGCGCGCGCAATCTTCCGGCGAATAGAGAGCGCGGTAAGTTTTATACCAACCAATTCGGCCATCTTACTCTTTTGTTTCCGATCGTGTAACCTCCTATGACCCCCAAGGATTGGCCTGGCTTCCGCTACGGTTGTTCTCATGCTACCCACGGGTTGATGACATATACCTGGACTTGAAATCGTCTCGAAAATATAAAAAAAACGATGGACGAAAGAGACTCTTCATCCCTTAAATAACCGCTCTCGGGCGCCAAAGAAGTCCTATCGATTGCGCGATTGCCTTTTATTATCTTACGCGCGATAGTACCTTATCTGATAAATGTAGCGTACAATTTGGCCCGTTTCATTTCCGTTCCATAACCCCTCTCCTACACGTACTAGCCGCTTCTAATTAATATTCAGCAACAGTCTGTTGTTATTAATGTAACTTCCCGTTTTTTTCTCCTTAATTTAGTGCGCGCCGTCGCCCTCATAATTTTAACAAAACTATTGTTGCTCCTAGTGTAAGATAGATTTGCAATTTGCGTGGTAGTATTTAAATGTATGCGACAATTTCTTGTGACGACCAACAACTATTGCTTTGTGTGTCGTTCTTGAATCACCTGGCCGCAGGTGTGCAGCACGCAGCTAACAACAGGTGGCACCGCCACCACCGTATTATGTGTGTGCGCTTTTTTTCCTCTCCACTATATTTTTGTCTAACATTTTGTTTCGTTTCAGAACATGAGCAACGCCAATCGATTCAACGTGCATCAACGTGAGTATATTGTTTTGTTGACTAATTTTAACTAGAGTGCGCCTTACTACGCGTTATCGTGTGACGTAGCCTTTACACGTATCGTCCCCTGTTACTAAAATTTGAGTTTTCAAACTTTCAAAAGGTTTCACTTTATACCTGAGACCTGGGGAAGGTTAAATAGCTTTTAATTGTCCCGAATTCGGGCGAAAGGAATAACCTTGACTAGGCTAACGGCATTTTTGTAAGAAAAAAAAGTTTTCATATACAGGGTGAGTCCAGATAAAGCCCATATTAAGTTTAAATAGAGTCGCGTACGAAGTACAAGAAAGCTGCTCAGATAAAAGTTACTCTTTACGAAACGACCTAATAACGTAAAAGTACTTGAGAATATATAGGGTGTTCCGTTCAAGAGATACTTAACCTAACTTTGTTATGCAAAACGGGGGATTCCCCATTTTGATTGCAAAATGTTCGCAGTTTCGTTCAGACTATCGAGACTTTAGCTAAAAAGTTTTCTGCGCCCATGCTGACCGAATCGGGCTGGTCTGTGCTTCAAGCTACACGCGAAGGCGCCTATTAATAACGCCCGCTCTTGCGCCTAATATACCAAAATGTCCGTATCCAAGGCCTTTTCGTTGTTGAACCGCTTGTTCTCTTGTCTCCACACTCTCATTTATTTCCAACTGCTCTTAAGCATCTCCAATTCTGTTAACCTATATCCCATTCTTATTGTCTCGCTGTGCGCCTCTTCTCGTCATCTCGTATGCACTCAGCGCTCATCGTACTCTTCGCACGTGCGTCAATAAGATAAAAACCACAAAAAAAATCCGTTCCAACGTTTTTCATATTCGAAGAAGAGAAGCCACGCGAATTTATTAAACGTCTCGCATCCATGCAGCGCGCGGATTCGGAACAAAAATCAATTTGTGTTTTCGAGTCGGGCGCTCATTTGTATCGCCGATATGTATATATATATTTTTTGGAGCGCCCTCTCGAATTCTTTCTCGATCTCGCGATTGAACGACTCGCTAATGAAATTTTTAATGCAAATTCGATTCTTTCGGAATCGCCCAAATGGACGGTGGGTTATTTTAATTGAAAAACTTTTTTTTGCGTATCGCGATCGGTTAAAATCGATCCGTACGTATTTGGACGAAATGGGGACAGCTGCGAATCGGAATTTTAAATAGAAAGATATTTTTGTGAAAAGGCGGCTGGCTGTAACGTATAATTCGATGTATTGGCGAGCAAATTAAGGGTTAAAAGAACATTAAATCAATGGCAGTCAAATACAGGATGTTTTTTCATAACAGTTGTTTAAATGACTATATTTATGCTGCGTTTAAGTAACATACTTGTTACATTTTACACATCCCACTTAACCGCAGACATGCCATACGTACTGCAACTGCTTTGTATATTTTGGCGCCCAACGTGGGAACGTGAGGAATCTTTTCCTGGTCCCCTGGGTGTTCCAATTGGAGATTTTGATACCTGTGACTTTCAGAAAAACTCACGATTGATTTTAACAAATACGTACATACGATAACGACGTGCTTAACCTCGATCATTCCGTTATCAGTCGCAACTAGCGCAATTCAACTTATCGATGTTTCATACAAATTACACTTAATGTCGACGCGATTATTTGTATTTTAATTACATGTTCATAATTTAATTAATTCTCGACTTTTTAAATTGTAGCGATTTGCGAGATGATCTCAAAATATCGGATTCAGACGACAGCGACGTTGAACAACATAAGAAATCGCCATTATTACCACAATCGGCTTCCAAGTTACCAGTAGAAAGGTAAGTTCATAAACTAACCCTCATAGCGAAAGTAAAGTAAAAAATCTCAATTTCTTTCAATTAGATTGATCTCACCGATTGGAAGGACTCCAGCTAGTTCGGCAATGGAACGACCGTCCGAGAAGCAAATTTTGTCTCCGGTGGCGAGTTCTTCGAGCGATTCCGGCTCAGATTCCGGCTCCGACAGCGATTCTAGTAGCGACGATTCTGCGGAAGAGCGCGTGACGTCGGCGAGACGGCCAGTTTCGCCGGAACCATCACAAAACCCACCTCAAGTTTCGCCCAAACCGGAAGAAGAGACCAAACCTCGTTGGAACTTGGCCTCGTATTTAGATCAAAACGGCGTCAAAACCGAACAACTTCATTCTCCGCGTGCTAAATCGCCTCGTAATTCGACGTCCAACATCCTGCCCATAAATTCTAAAAGTTCTAACGATAGTAGGCGGAAATCTAGTGACGAATCGGACTCTAGCGATTCGACTAAAGATTTAGACAGTGTAGTGGCAGAAGCCTTTGCTTCCAAACCTTCCGTTCCTCTTCTTTCCAGTTTGTCCGATTCGGATAGTAGTAGTAAACGAAAAAGTCCTAAACGAAGAAAGAAACCCTTACATTCAGTTACCAAAAACGTTTCGGATAGTGATAGTGACGACGACGTGCGAACTAAAACTAAAGTTACTAAGCCCACAAATCGCGTAAGTCCCAGGCCTAAATCGGTAGATTCGCACAGCGATTCTGATATAGACTCTAATCGTTTTATTAATAAATCGCGTTTATCTTTGCCAAATCAAAAAAGGCCAGACCTAGATAAGCCTAAAACCAATAGGGGTAGACCGAGAAAGATCAAACAATCACGTAGCGGCTCCGATACCGAAGTTAAAATTAAAAAGAGAGGCCGTCCGCCCGGTAGTAGTACCAAAAATCGTTCCTTGAGCGGATCCGAAAACGAGGCGCCCAAGAAGAGAGGCAGACCCCCGTTAAAGTCGAAACGTCCACCGTCGCCTAGTAGTTCCGAAGACGAACGCAAACCGTCAGTTTTCGACAAACCTGCACCTCCTAGGAGACGAACCATCTCCAAAAGAGATTCGGATTCGGATACAGACAACAAATCGCACAAAACGACGAGCTTGGATCGAGATTTGAAGCGAAGCAATTTGACGAAACACAAACATAATAAACCGGCTAAAAGCGAAGAAAAAGATAGGTATATAAAGACGAAGAATGATTCGGAGAACGACGAGTGGGGGAAGATGAACAAAAATAGAATTAGGAATCATTTGTTCGAAAGAAGTCAGGAGGAGATAAGTTTAAAGCAAAATCAACAGAAAAGAAGTAGCGATTCGCCAAAGAAGAAAGAAACCGCCGCTTCTTTTAGAAGAAAAGGCATTTCCAATACGAACGCTAAGAGCTCACCTTATGTTGCCACGTCGACCGACTCCGATAGCGACTTAGATAATAAGCAGGCTGTGAAAAAACTATCTTTGGATGCTACTAAACGTAATCGAAGTCGATCTTCTTCGGACAGTGATATTAACGATCGGTTTTCCGATGTGGATCGGATGTCGAATTTGATTTCGGCCGCAAAAGTCGAAAGTCCGGTTAAGGTCGAATCTGGCGGAAAGGCTGTGCAGGATAAGAAGAAGAGCGACACTTTACGCAAGTTATTTACGCCTAAGAGAGATTCAGAAGGCGGTAAAGGAGGCGGTAAGGGTGGCGGAAAGGGCGGTAAAGGAGGTAAAGGTAAGGGAGGCGTTAATGTCATCATCGTCGATGGCGATTACGAGAGGAGTAGTTCATCCGTGGACGACGAAATTCTACCTAGAATTCCAACAATTAGTGGTTCTAAAGACGCGCGTGTGCAATCGTCGAACGCTTCGGTTAAACGCCATAAAAACGGAACGACTTTCAGCGAAACGCTCAAATTAAAAAGTGAGAAGCCTTCGTTAAAAGTGCGCTTAAATCTAAGTAACGTGGATTGTGGTAAATTAAAAAACGCGCCGAAATTAAACAAGGTGCAACAACAACATTTAAGTGTAGCCGCCGAAACAAAACAGTTAGAAACAAAAAAAATAAAAATCGAACCAAAAGAAGAAGTGAAAATTAAAAGCGAACGAACAAATTTAAACGATAGCGATAGTGAGGCGGATAAAAAAACGAATTGGAAAAGTGAAAAAGATCCGGATAATCCAAAAGTTGTTAATCATAAACGTAAAAGACTTAATAGTTGTAGTAGTTCTATTTCTTCCTTATCTACTGTAAGTAGCCTATCGCATACTAGCAGAAGAAAAGAACATAGGAAAGATAAAGAAGATCATCACAAAAGTAAGAGACGGAAAGATAAGTCGGAAGCGACTCAGAGATCTCACGTAAATTCAAATAACTTAACCGACGCACCGCCAACTAACCACGAGAGGGAAGTAGCAAGAATACCGCCCATTCCTTCGCCCGCCGAACGCAATTCTACTTGGTCTCAGCCCATCAGGGAATATCATTCTTATTTTGAAAAGAGCGACGAGCCCTCGGAAGATCAAGAGCGGTAAGTTGCCTCAAAGTGTGTTTTCCAAACCCACGACTCATTCCATTTATTTTTGTAGTGACCAAAATAAGTACCTTACCGAAGCGAAACGTCTAAAACATTTAGCCGACAAAGAGACTGATACAATTAAACAAGGCATGCTTTATATGGAGGCTGTTCTTTATTTTCTCCTAACCGGAAATGTGATGGAACAAGAAAGTTCAGAAAAACCGGCTTTTACAATGTTCAAGGACACCCTCAGCCTTATTAAGTAAGTGTCGATACTTTTTTTCTCTTGGAAAAGTGCTAATTTCTCTTTTCGAACCAACAGGTACATTTCATCCAAGTTTCGAGGAGAACAAAGCAACTGCTCGTCTCTTCACGCCAAACTAGCAGTTTTAAGGTAAAAATTTTAGTCTTAGAACCGTTTTCAGGTCGCAGTGGGCCTGTGGCACGGCTCCTATGCACTTGAAGATCTGAGTGCGCTCAGCTTTAGAAATTGAGTCCACAGGTTGACCCATACTGTGATAATAATACGGTGGTTAAAGCATAGTGCTGGCTACAGTTGTACCTTCAGTGTAATGCCCGGCTCACTGATTACCCTTCACGCATAGAATTCGTAAATTGTTCCGTTCACTTGTTGAGCAATGTTTCATCGAGAAGAAGCGACAGGGTTTTTAAAATTCGTTTTTTAATTAATTTTTGTTTCAGTTATCGATGCCAAGCCTTGTTGTACTACAAGCTGTTTAAAATGAGAAGACCCGAGTTAAAAGACAACCACAAACTCGTCAACGAGTTTTGCTCAAAGGTGAGAGACAATCATAAAGTGGCCGAATTTGCGATATTAATTCTATTTTTTGTAGTCTGCCAATATAGCACCAATACAATCGGACCAAATAAATCACACACTCGGAGGACAAGGAACGCCTTGTCCATTATCGCCGACACCATCGCCCGCTGGATCCGTTGGTTCTGTCGGAAGCCAATCGTCCGGTTATAGTAGCGGCGAGTTGGCTATGAGAGGCAATTCGGCCACGCCATCGACGTCGACGGCAAATCCTTGCATGTTGATGCCTCTTCCCGTTTATCATGCAGTGACGAAACTTAATCAAAATTACCTATATTTATTTTCCTATCAGGATTTGTGGGATCAAGCCGATTCTTTGGTTATGAAAGGCAAACATAAAGGTATTACATTTTTTTTATAATTTAAACAATCGTCCAACTTTTTTCTGAAGAGTAGAGAGAGGCGACGACGACGAACTAGGAACTTTTTGAAAAGATTTTGAACTTAGTCCTTTCTGTGAAGGGAGTAAGTTCCATGCTCAAGGTCTTCAAAGTTTTTGTTTTTTCTCCAATTAGTAGGTTTAACGCTTATGGTGCTTGCCTTGTAGCTGTCTCATTTACTCCAGTCTAGGGCCCCTCAATTCCATACTAGATGGTACAGATCCTTAAGCGACTGTGTAAGCTCAGCAGCTCTTTAGTGTCTGTTTGTTGATTGATGTGACTGCCAAGTTGGTTACGTCGTCTGTAGTCCAGTGCCTCACAGCTTTTGAAAAGTTTTCGCTTTTTCTGAACTTATAGTTACAGTTTCTCTGATGTTAAATCTCCGAGAACCGACTCTGGGCCCAATATGGAGTTTGTGGTTCCCTGCTAGAAAGATTATTCGTTTTTATTTGATTTAAATGTCGCAGTGACTGTGAACCTCATTTAAATTGACAACTGATACAAACCTCAAAGCCGTTCAGAGCCGTAGTGGCGACTCGGGTGTTGGACGTAGATGAATATAATATGTAGATTTGCTTAGGTATAAGATTATTAAGGAATATCAGAACTTTCCTTTATGTTTACTCAATAGCTGCCCGAGTCGATTCTTCCACCGTTCTACTGGGTCAGTTCGTGGATGAACAACTTTGGAGAGTGTTTCGTTCGTATTTTTCGATCAGCGACGACTTTGAACTTTTAGTAAAAATGGCGTATACTATTATCACGTAGTTTAGCTGATGTTTAGACAGTTTTCAAGGTTTGGTCCTTGTTTAGATTCCAATTAATATTTCCGATTAAAGTTCGTGTAAAGGTGTTTGGCACTTTTCAGATCAATTTTTTACAAAGAACTTCTCATTTTTTGACACTAACCTTCTTAACAGGTCGCAGAGTTCTATAACTGCCTTAGTTCAATCGATAATCTCTCTTTATGCGTATCAGGATTCTAAAGAGATATCGACCCTTTGAGAAGACTTTCACGTTCTAAACGGAACTCTCAGTGCGAACTGTTGAGAAGAGTTACAGAGCTCTTGGTTTCATGTAGAAAAGATTTGGTTTGAGCGACCATTTGGTACGTCTTTGTTTAAAGGCAAATTCGAGCCTTTGAGAGTTGAATATATAGAGGGAGGTTTAGCCAAAAAAGCCTTTGAGAACTCTAACCTTTTAGGACTTAATGGGCGTTGGATTTAGAGCGGTAAAGAAGACTTGCCGCTTCTAGTGAAATGATCCTAAACTTAAAGCTTTTTCCATCTTGTAGTTCTAGTCTTTGAGAGTTAGGTAGATTTCTAGCCAAATATGGGCTTTACGAATTTTGAGATTTGCTGGAGCTGGGACTAAACCTAAACTTCATTTTTTGAGTGCTCCGGTGTAGTATGTGAGACGTTTTAAATTGCAAGCGGGGGGAGCGGGGCCTCTTTTTAATAACATGGACATCTTCGAATTCATTTGTTTGGTATTTACTAAAAGTGTTTGTGTTTTGTTTCAGATTTTTTTATCGAGTTGGACAAGCAATACAAACCGCTCACCTTACATAGCTCCTTAATAGAGCTAGTCAAATACGTTCGTAATGGAATAACGAGACTTAAAGAGAAAATGTAATTTTTTGTTTTTTGAAGAAACATAGTTGATCTTTTAAAAGAAAAGAAAAAGAAATGCCAAAGAATTGACGTCAATTTTGAAGTCAATTTTAATTGATTTTGAAATGAAAATTTTTTTAATGTTTTTCTTTAATTGTTTTTTTAAGAGATTTTATTAATAGAATAATTGAGTTTGTTAGGAAAATATTACTAGAAATGTTTGATATTTCTAGTATTGCTGACCTTGCGGTGCAGTACATACTATTTTATACATTCTTTGTAGGTTAATTCCAAATAGTGTATATTTTTGTATATATAGAAGAAGATAATTAAATCTTATGCTAAGATATTGGGGCATATTGATCGCTATATTTGTACAACGCTGAGGTAGTGGCCTAGATAATCAAACATGACAATTTTCGAACAAATAAGTTCTGATTGTCGACGAAAGTAGTCATTATTTTTTGCATATAATTGTAGTATAAGTGTGCATATTATAACATATTGTATAATGTAAATTGTGTATCATATTTTATAAAATTTAAATTATTAAATTTTTATTATAAATGCTTTCATTAAGGCCATTATTGAATTCTAAATGAAAAAAATAATTTTGTATCTATATTTTATCAATTTCGATTGTCAAATACTTTGTATACAAAACGAAAATTATGTCGAGGTCGTACAAAATGACTTAAAAGGCCAACTCTTATCAAATTTAACTTTTTTCTCCAATTAAAATTACTCTATTTTGTATTAAAACACCATTTTTAGGTTAAAAACTACCATTTTGTGTAATTTCGTCCGCCATTTTAAGTCATTTTTGCAACTATTACTTTGGCACAATTTGTAAATCTGAAATTTCTCAAATTTTCTCCGAGAAATTTCTAACGTTCAAGTGCTTAAAAGGAAGTTTGGTTACAAGCCTAAGTGCTCTCTTGTGGCATAACCTAAAAAAAAGATTGGATTTATCGACGTGATTGGGACCAACGGTTCAATATATTGAATGAGATTGTGTATACGATTTTTGGGGGAAAATTGGATTTTTGCAGTTTTTTGTTGTCTGTTTTTTAGAATTAGGATGTTACATTTACATTTTGTACAAATTTAATGTTGCGATTTTTTTTAAAAACAATTTTCGTATGTATTAACATGACTGCTGTTTGTTTTTGTTTGAAATATATTATTTATTTTATAATATTTATTTTTGCCTGTTTATTTTTTCCTTTTGTTGTGTTCGAACTTTGTTTCTTTTTAGATTTGTAACCAAACTTGTAATTAAATTCTTATTATTTAAAAGTAAATGAAAAATAGTCTAAATTAATACAACTCCAAGTAACTCAAAGTGACCTTTTGTGAAATCATAATATGCCACAGTACCTTGTAAATAAATATGTAACTTAGTAATAATATTATCAGGTGATGTGTAATATACATATATATACATTTAAAAAAACAAGGACCCAAAAGTTTCACAAATATATCGTAAAGATTTATTTACTAGACTTTCTTTCAAACCCTAACAAATCCAGAAGCTTCCATATCCTTTGGATTGGAAAACATCCCTTTCTAATCTTTCTAGAGACTGGGTGTCAATTTGAAGGACTCGCTATGAGTATTTTCAAATAAATTTATTAACAAACTTAACAAAATGGCCTAATTCAATCTAAAAGTCTCCTAATTAGCACACGACGGCTCATCCTCCCTCTTCTTTTTCCACTTCCCATTGTTATAAGCCAAGTGTCTCTTATTTGGCTCTTCTTTAACTTCAAACTCCATATTCAGATCCTCTCGTAAAATTTTCAAAAGAGTAGTTCTTGGCAATCCGAGCAATTGAGCCCTTTCGCGGAGAGACAAGTCCGGCGACTCCTTTAACGAAGCCTTAACGTACGGTACGTGCATTAGCCTTGCTAGACGTCTTCCACACTTTTCCTTATCGTCGACGTTACCCTGACTGAATAGTTTACGTTCCCAATTTATGAACGTTGCCCTCATAGGTGGTGAAACATCAAACCTGGCCTTAAAGTTTCTGTTTATATCGCTCCATGTTTGGTTATTGTGAAACCTCTCGTGTACCCAAACTGCCGACACTATTTTTTGCTCTTGAGTATATTTACCTAACTCGCTATTATCATTTTCTTCAGTCATTTGCGTTTGGATTTGGAATTGCGATATAGTTGTGGTAAAAATATAAAGAACAGCTGTAGTTTTGACAGGTGGGCTAATTCTCGTTAGAGCTAATGATTACAAATTTAAGCAAAGTTATTAAAAATTGTTAAATAAACTTATTGTTGTTTAATTACAATTTTAGTATTTTTATTAAATTCGATAATAATTATTTTATAGAAGCATAAATAACGCAAGTAGTCGAATTAGGTCTAACGCGAATTAGAACATTTGCATTTAGAGATGACGTCGTGAAGTCGCTGTCATTTGTCCGCCATTCTTTCGCTTCAGGTCAAACAAGAAGGAAAGGTTAAGTAAGTAATTTATAAAATTTTACAATTTAGTCCTTGTTTAATTTAAATTAATTTAAAATTAACACTTTTAACTCATATTTAACCAACCCCGATATTAATAACCAACATATTTATGTTTTAACTCGAAAATTTGTGTTGCGACCACGTGGTGATTTAAAAATTTGTGTTTTAGCATGGCGGACGCTGCACCAGCTAGTAGAGGAGGATTTCGCGGTGGATTTGGTGGATCTCGTGGTCGAGGCGGTCCACGCGGTAGAGGCCGTGGTCGTGGACGAGGCAGAGGACGTGGTAAGGAAGACCAAAAGGAATGGCTTCCAGTGACCAAGTTAGGTCGTCTCGTGCGCGATGGTAAAATTCGTACACTCGAAGAAATTTATCTTCATTCGTTACCGATCAAAGAACACGAGATTATCGACTTTTTCATCGGCTCCTCCCTAAAAGATGAGGTAAATAAATCTTATGTTTTTCAACTATGTTTTTCGTCAAACAAATGATGTTTATCTCATACTTTCGTGGTTTCTACTAGAGGAATTTATTCTAATGATGGCCCAAGTATTCTGATCGTAATGAAACTTACGCCATTACTTGTTTACAAGTAAATGTACATTTAAAAATATTTGCTTTTATAGGTACTCAAGATCATGCCTGTACAGAAACAGACTCGTGCCGGACAACGTACTCGTTTTAAGGCATTTGTAGCCATCGGCGACAGTAACGGCCACATCGGTTTGGGTGTTAAATGCAGTAAAGAAGTAGCAACCGCAATTCGTGGTGCTATTATCTTGGCCAAACTTTCGGTTGTTCCAGTACGTCGTGGTTATTGGGGTAACAAAATTGGTAAACCCCACACCGTACCTTGCAAAGTCACCGGCAAGTGTGGTTCCGTTGCCGTACGTCTCATTCCTGCACCACGCGGTACTGGAATCGTATCTGCTCCTGTTCCTAAAAAATTATTGCAAATGGCTGGTATTGAAGATTGTTACACGTCGGCTCGTGGCTCTACAGGAACGTTGGGTAATTTTGCAAAAGCAACTTATGCTGCAATTGCCAAAACTTACGCCTATTTGACTCCCGATTTATGGAAGGAAATGCCATTGAGCAAGACTCCGTATCAAGAGTTTGCAGATTATTTGGCTAAAAATCATCGCCCTATTACAGGTGCACGCACTGGCGAGACTGTTTAAATTTTTTTATTTAATCGACGTGAAGATTAACGAATAAAAACAATTAAAAGAAATATTTTTTTATTTTAAGCTACTTATTGAACAGTCCTTCCGAGATAGCTTAGAAAGGCAATCCAAATATCATTTTTATTGACTTTGCTTACAAAAACAAGAAAAATATGCTGGTAGTATTATACTTGTATGGCGCAATGTAAACCATACATTTTAGGACAGTTTAGTTGCGTTGATTCTTTGTAAATTTCATAGCTGGTACTACAAAAAATTCTAGCCCATTGATAATTATTATTGAATGCTCGTTTATTAATTTCCAAATTTAAACTAAACGAATTTTATTTTTGAATTTAAAAATTCTGTAGATAACCATAAACCTAGTAGTTACTGAAATGGATCTGAAATCTCAAAGGATTTCAAACTGATATCTGATATTTAGTAATGTATTGTTGGAACTAGAACAGTTTTTTAAAATTTTGTTGGTACACGTGTAAATTCAAGTGATGAGTGACAAGACGTAACCAAACTTCTAACTTTCTTTCCGTTTTGAATTGCAGTCGAAGCAAGTCTATTATGGAATGGAATTTCTGTTGACCAAGTGAATTAAGTGACATTAGTATTTTGTATAAAATAAAATTTTTATTCAAGGATGGTAGTACATAGGTTACAGATCTACAGATGTAAGTATTGTAATTTGTAATTCTTTAGTCGAAAGTTCGAAAGTGCATGTGCAAGTGCACGTGTTTATAAAATTCGTGGTTGGCCACGTGTTTTTTTCACGAAAATTCCGTCTTATGGCCTTATTCAATTCTAATTTAATTAATATATTGAAGCATCACTATATGTAACTTTAAACAGAGTTTTAGTTTAATTCAAATGATCAATAGTTAATACTTTCGTGGTTTCCACCAAAGGAATTTAATATTCCAATGCTGGCCTAAGTTGTCTGAGAACCGCGTATTCTATTTTTAACTAGAAACCGTAGCTTAGAACTGTAATATCAATTGTTTTCTTGCAGGAGAGCCCTTGAGTACACGCATGGCGCACATATTCAGATCAGTGACGTGGAAGAGAGTAAGTGAAATGTTTTGAAGCTCCTACTAGTTTTAAGTCTAATTCTAATGATGACTAGTTTATACTTTCGTGGTTTCTACCGAAGGAATTTAATTCCGATGCTGGCCGAGTCTGTCTGACCAACATTCGTTTTGTTTTAACTAGAAACCGTAGCTTAGAACTGTGTAATATCAATTGTTTTCTTGCAGGAGAGCCCTTGAGTACACGCATGGCGCACATATTCCGATCAGTGACGTGGAAGAGAGTAAGTGAAATGTTTTTAAGTTCCTATTAGTTTTAAGTCTAATTCTAATGATGACTAGTTTATACTTTCGTGGTTTCTACCGAAGGAATTTAATTCCGATGCTGGCCGAATCTGTCTGACCAACATTCGTTTTGTTTTAACTAGAAATCGTAGCTTAGAACTGTGTAATATCAATTGTTTTCTTGCAGGAGAGCCCTTGAGTACACGCATGGCGCACATATTCCGATCAGTGACGTGGAAGAGAGTAAGTGAAATGTTTTGAAGCTCCTACTAGTTTTAAGTCTAATTCTAATGATGACTAGTTTATACTTTCGTGGTTTCTACCGAAGGAATTTAATTCCGATGCTGGCCGAATCTGTCTGACCAACATTCTTTTTGTTTTAACTAGAAACCGTAACTTAGAACTGTGTAATATCAATTGTTTTCTTGCAGGAGAGCCCTTGAGTACACGCATGGCGCACATATTCCGATCAGTGACGTGGAAGAGAGTAAGTGAAATGTTTTGAAGCTCCTACTAGTTTTAAGTCTAATTCTAATGATGACTAGTTTATACTTTCGTGGTTTCTACCGAAGGAATTTAATTCCGATGCTGGCCGAGTCTGTCTGACCAACATTCGTTTTGTTTTAACTAGAAACCGTAGCTTAGAACTGTAATATCAATTGTTTTCTTGCAGGAGAGCCCTTGAGTACACGCATGGCGCACATATTCCGATCAGTGACGTGGAAGAGAGTAAGTGAAATGTTTTTAAGTTCCTATTAGTTTTAAGTCTAATTCTAATGATGCCTAGTTTATACTTTCGTGGTTTCTACCGAAGGAATTTAATTCCGATGCTGGCCGAATCTGTCTGACCAACATTCGTTTTGTTTTAACTAGAAATCGTAGCTTAGAACTGTGTAATATCAATTGTTTTCTTGCAGGAGAGCCCTTGAGTACACGCATGGCGCACATATTCAGATCAGTGACGTGGAAGAGAGTAAGTGAAATGTTTTGAAGCTCCTACTAGTTTTAAGTCTAATTCTAATGATGACTAGTTTATACTTTCGTGGTTTCTACCGAAGGAATTTAATTCCGATGCTGGCCGAATCTGTCTGACCAACATTCGTTTTGTTTTAACTAGAAATCGTAGCTTAGAACTGTGTAATATCAATTGTTTTCTTGCAGGAGAGCCCTTGAGTACACACATGGCGCACATATTCCGATCAGTGACGTGGAAGAGAGTAAGTGAAATGTTTTGAAGCTCCTACTAGTTTTAAGTCTAATTCTAATGATGACTAGTTTATACTTTCGTGGTTTCTACCGAAGGAATTTAATTCCGATGCTGGCCGAATCTGTCTGACCAACATTCTTTTTGTTTTAACTAGAAACCGTAACTTAGAACTGTGTAATATCAATTGTTTTCTTGCAGGAGAGCCCTTGAGTACACGCATGGCGCACATATTCCGATCAGTGACGTGGAAGAGAGTAAGTGAAATGTTTTGAAGCTCCTACTAGTTTTAAGTCTAATTCTAATGATGACTAGTTTATACTTTCGTGGTTTCTACCGAAGGAATTTAATTCCGATGCTGGCCGAGTCTGTCTGACCAACATTCGTTTTGTTTTAACTAGAAACCGTAGCTTAGAACTGTGTAATATCAATTGTTTTCTTGCAGGAGAGCCCTTGAGTACACGCATGGCGCACATATTCCGATCAGTGACGTGGAAGAGAGTAAGTGAAATGTTTTTAAGTTCCTATTAGTTTTAAGTCTAATTCTAATGATGCCTAGTTTATACTTTCGTGGTTTCTACCGAAGGAATTTAATTCCGATGCTGGCCGAATCTGTCTGACCAACATTCGTTTTGTTTTAACTAGAAATCGTAGCTTAGAACTGTGTAATATCAATTGTTTTCTTGCAGGAGAGCCCTTGAGTACACGCATGGCGCACATATTCCGATCAGTGACGTGGAAGAGAGTAAGTGAAATGTTTTGAAGCTCCTATTAGTTTTAAGTCTAATTCTAATGATGACTAGTTTATACTTTCGTGGTTTCTACCGAAGGAATTTAATTCCGATGCTGGCCGAATCTGTCTGACCAACATTCGTTTTGTTTTAACTAGAAATCGTAGCTTAGAACTGTGTAATATCAATTGTTTTCTTGCAGGAGAGCCCTTGAGTACACGCATGGCGCACATATTCCGATCAGTGACGTGGAAGAGAGTAAGTGAAATGTTTTGAAGCTCCTATTAGTTTTAAGTCTAATTCTAATGATGACTAGTTTATACTTTCGTGGTTTCTACCGAAGGAATTTAATTCCGATGCTGGCCGAATCTGTCTGACCAACATTCGTTTTGTTTTAACTAGAAATCGTAGCTTAGAACTGTGTAATATCAATTGTTTTCTTGCAGGAGAGCCCTTGAGTACACGCATGGCGCACATATTCCGATCAGTGACGTGGAAGAGAGTAAGTGAAATGTTTTGAAGCTCCTATTAGTTTTAAGTCTAATTCTAATGATGACTAGTTTATACTTTCGTGGTTTCTACCGAAGGAATTTAATTCCGATGCTGGCCGAATCTGTCTGACCAACATTCGTTTTGTTTTAACTAGAAATCGTAGCTTAGAACTGTGTAATATCAATTGTTTTCTTGCAGGAGAGCCCTTGAGTACACGCATGGCGCACATATTCCGATCAGTGACGTGGAAGAGAGTAAGTGAAATGTTTTGAAGCTCCTATTAGTTTTAAGTCTAATTCTAATGATGACTAGTTTATACTTTCGTGGTTTCTACCGAAGGAATTTAATTCCGATGCTGGCCGAATCTGTCTGACCAACATTCTTTTTGTTTTAACTAGAAACCGTAACTTAGAACTGTGTAATATCAATTGTTTTCTTGCAGGAGAGCCCTTGAGTACACGCATGGCGCACATATTCCGATCAGTGACGTGGAAGAGAGTAAGTGAAATGTTTTGAAGCTCCTACTAGTTTTAAGTCTAATTCTAATGATGACTAGTTTATACTTTCGTGGTTTCTACCGAAGGAATTTAATTCCGATGCTGGCCGAGTCTGTCTGACCAACATTCGTTTTGTTTTAACTAGAAACCGTAGCTTAGAACTGTGTAATATCAATTGTTTTCTTGCAGGAGAGCCCTTGAGTACACACATGGCGCACATATTCCGATCAGTGACGTGGAAGAGAGTAAGTGAAATGTTTTTAAGTTCCTATTAGTTTTAAGTCTAATTCTAATGATGCCTAGTTTATACTTTCGTGGTTTCTACCGAAGGAATTTAATTCCGATGCTGGCCGAATCTGTCTGACCAACATTCGTTTTGTTTTAACTAGAAACCGTAGCTTAGAACTGTGTAATATCAATTGTTTTCTTGCAGGAGAGCTTTTGAGTACACGCATGGCGCACATATTCCGATCAGTGACGTGAAGAGAGTAAGTGAAATGTTTTGAAGCTCCTATTAGTTTTAAGTCTAATTCTAATGATGACTAGTTTATACTTTCGTGGTTTCTACCGAAGGAATTTAATTCCGATGCTGGCCGAATCTGTCTGACCAACATTCGTTTTGTTTTAACTAGAAACCGTAGCTTAGAACTGTGTAATATCAATTGTTTTCTTGCAGGAGAGCCCTTGAGTACACGCATGGCGCACATATTCAGATCAGTGACGTGGAAGAGAGTAAGTGAAATGTTTTGAAGCTCCTACTAGTTTTAAGTCTAATTCTAATGATGACTAGTTTATACTTTCGTGGTTTCTACCGAAGGAATTTAATTCCGATGCTGGCCGAATCTGTCTGACCAACATTCGTTTTGTTTTAACTAGAAACCGTAGCTTAGAACTGTGTAATATCAATTGTTTTCTTGCAGGAGAGCCCTTGAGTACACGCATGGCGCACATTCAGATCAGTGACGTGGAAGAGAGTAAGTGAAATGTTTTGAAGCTCCTACTAGTTTTAAGTCTAATTCTAATGATGACTAGTTTATACTTTCGTGGTTTCTACCGAAGGAATTTAATTCCGATGCTGGCCGAATCTGTCTGACCAACATTCGTTTTGTTTTAACTAGAAACCGTAGCTTAGAACTGTGTAATATCAATTGTTTTCTTGCAGGAGAGCCCTTGAGTACACGCATGGCGCACATATTCCGATCAGTGACGTGGAAGAGAGTAAGTGAAATGTTTTTAAGTTCCTATTAGTTTTAAGTCTAATTCTAATGATGACTAGTTTATACTTTCGTGGTTTCTACCGAAGGAATTTAATTCCGATGCTGGCCGAATCTGTCTGACCAACATTCGTTTTGTTTTAACTAGAAATCGTAGCTTAGAACTGTGTGATATCAATTGTTTTCTTGCAGGAGAGCCCTTGAGTACACGCATGGCGCACATATTCCGATCAGTGACGTGGAAGAGAGTAAGTGAAATGTTTTTAAGTTCCTATTAGTTTTAAGTCTAATTCTAATGATGACTAGTTTATACTTTCGTGGTTTCTACCGAAGGAATTTAATTCCGATGCTGGCCGAATCTGTCTGACCAACATTCTTTTTGTTTTAACTAGAAACCGTAACTTAGAACTGTATAATATCAATTGTTTTCTTGCAGGAGAGCCCTTGAGTACACGCATGGCGCACATATTCCGATCAGTGACGTGGAAGAGAGTAAGTGAAATGTTTTGAAGCTCCTATTAGTTTTAAGTCTAATTCTAATGATGACTAGTTTATACTTTCGTGGTTTCTACCGAAGGAATTTAATTCCGATGCTGGCCGAATCTGTCTGACCAACATTCGTTTTGTTTTAACTAGAAACCGTAGCTTAGAACTGTGTAATATCAATTGTTTTCTTGCAGGAGAGCTTTTGAGTACACGCATGGCGCACATATTCCGATCAGTGACGTGAAGAGAGTAAGTGAAATGTTTTGAAGCTCCTATTAGTTTTAAGTCTAATTCTAATGATGACTAGTTTATACTTTCGTGGTTTCTACCGAAGGAATTTAATTCCGATGCTGGCCGAATCTGTCTGACCAACATTCGTTTTGTTTTAACTAGAAACCGTAGCTTAGAACTGTGTAATATCAATTGTTTTCTTGCAGGAGAGCCCTTGAGTACACGCATGGCGCACATATTCAGATCAGTGACGTGGAAGAGAGTAAGTGAAATGTTTTGAAGCTCCTACTAGTTTTAAGTCTAATTCTAATGATGACTAGTTTATACTTTCGTGGTTTCTACCGAAGGAATTTAATTCCGATGCTGGCCGAATCTGTCTGACCAACATTCGTTTTGTTTTAACTAGAAACCGTAGCTTAGAACTGTGTAATATCAATTGTTTTCTTGCAGGAGAGCCCTTGAGTACACGCATGGCGCACATTCAGATCAGTGACGTGGAAGAGAGTAAGTGAAATGTTTTGAAGCTCCTACTAGTTTTAAGTCTAATTCTAATGATGACTAGTTTATACTTTCGTGGTTTCTACCGAAGGAATTTAATTCCGATGCTGGCCGAATCTGTCTGACCAACATTCGTTTTGTTTTAACTAGAAACCGTAGCTTAGAACTGTGTAATATCAATTGTTTTCTTGCAGGAGAGCCCTTGAGTACACGCATGGCGCACATATTCCGATCAGTGACGTGGAAGAGAGTAAGTGAAATGTTTTTAAGTTCCTATTAGTTTTAAGTCTAATTCTAATGATGACTAGTTTATACTTTCGTGGTTTCTACCGAAGGAATTTAATTCCGATGCTGGCCGAATCTGTCTGACCAACATTCTTTTTGTTTTAACTAGAAACCGTAACTTAGAACTGTATAATATCAATTGTTTTCTTGCAGGAGAGCCCTTGAGTACACGCATGGCGCACATATTCCGATCAGTGACGTGGAAGAGAGTAAGTGAAATGTTTTTAAGTTCCTATTAGTTTTAAGTCTAATTCTAATGATGACTAGTTTATACTTTCGTGGTTTCTACCGAAGGAATTTAATTCCGATGCTGGCCGAATCTGTCTGACCAACATTCGTTTTGTTTTAACTAGAAACCGTAGCTTAGAACTGTGTAATATCAATTGTTTTCTTGCAGGAGAGCCCTTGAGTACACGCATGGCGCACATTCAGATCAGTGACGTGGAAGAGAGTAAGTGAAATGTTTTGAAGCTCCTACTAGTTTTAAGTCTAATTCTAATGATGACTAGTTTATACTTTCGTGGTTTCTACCGAAGGAATTTAATTCCGATGCTGGCCGAATCTGTCTGACCAACATTCGTTTTGTTTTAACTAGAAACCGTAGCTTAGAACTGTGTAATATCAATTGTTTTCTTGCAGGAGAGCCCTTGAGTACACGCATGGCGCACATATTCCGATCAGTGACGTGGAAGAGAGTAAGTGAAATGTTTTTAAGTTCCTATTAGTTTTAAGTCTAATTCTAATGATGACTAGTTTATACTTTCGTGGTTTCTACCGAAGGAATTTAATTCCGATGCTGGCCGAATCTGTCTGACCAACATTCTTTTTGTTTTAACTAGAAACCGTAACTTAGAACTGTATAATATCAATTGTTTTCTAGCAGGAGAGCCCTTGAGTACACGCATGGCGCACATATTCCGATCAGTGACGTGGAAGAGAGTAAGTGAAATGTTTTTAAGTTCCTATTAGTTTTAAGTCTAATTCTAATGATGACTAGTTTATACTTTCGTGGTTTCTACCGAAGGAATTTAATTCCGATGCTGGCCGAATCTGTCTGACCAACATTCGTTTTGTTTTAACTAGAAATCGTAGCTTAGAACTGTGTGATATCAATTGTTTTCTTGCAGGAGAGCCCTTGAGTACACGCATGGCGCACATATTCCGATCAGTGACGTGGAAGAGAGTAAGTGAAATGTTTTTAAGTTCCTATTAGTTTTAAGTCTAATTCTAATGATGACTAGTTTATACTTTCGTGGTTTCTACCGAAGGAATTTAATTCCGATGCTGGCCGAATCTGTCTGACCAACATTCGTTTTGTTTTAACTAGAAGTCGTAGCTTAGAACTGTGTAATATCAATTGTTTTCTTGCAGGCTTGCAGGACACCCCTTGATTGCTTTTGAGTGAGAAGAAGAAGCCAAAGTTTTATACTATACTAATTGGTAAGTCACTTATTTTGTGTCTTTATTGTGATGTCTGATTAATACATAATCATAAAAAAAATATTCGTATTTCTACTGTGTTTTATTAATCTACCTAAGTGTTCTAAAAACTAATAGACTGTTGTCTCTTTTGGACTATAACTGTCGGAACTATCCCTATTTAAACTACTATTCTTTTCTTTTGTGGTCAAACCACTGGATTCGTCATCATCAGGTTCGGCGGTTAACTTTTCGGCTGCTGCCAACTGAGCTCGCCTTAAAAATATTACACGTAAGCGTTAAAATACTCTTGATGTATAAATACCAACCTCCTTTGCTCGTCGTACTCTAAGTCTAACCGCATGTCTTCGTCGTGTTGTTTATTTCTTGATTGTACTACTTTGTACGCTATGAAAACAAGTATAAGAACTATCGGAATTAGAACTCCGAGAATGATACCCCAGGTAATACCGGCTTGACGTTGCGAATATTCTTGCTGTCCTAAATTTAAATTTGATTAATAGAATGGATTTTGCAGGAAAAGTTCAAAAGTGACTTATTCCACATTTAAAGAACAATAGTGATACCAATATTTCGAATTAAATCCTCTTGGCATGTGGAATAGATCACTTTTTAAAATCAAACTTTGATTTTTTAGTTAAAAAATTTATTTATCCGTAAGTAATTTACATTGTAAAACATAAATATAGTAAAAAAAACAATGGAGCTATTCCACATGCCCGTGCTTTAATAAAATTTATTTTTATTAAACTTCTGTGATGAGACTGCTTTGACTTTTAGATGCTGCTCTATTAGTTGGTAGAGTTGGGCTTCTGGTTTGAGCGTTATAGGAGTAGTCGTTTGGAACGTACGGTTTGGGATCTACTAAATTAGGGTTTGAAGAAGTGAGAGCAACATCTGGTTTTGGTCGAGATGGTTCGGCTAATTTGTAAGGCAGCGTGTAAATAGGACCGACGCTGTCGCTTCTTTGATAATTTGGCGATAGTTTTTCTTGTTGGGGTGTTTCACTACCGCCCTCGTAATCGGGCAAGTCTAAGTCCCACGGTTTTTCTTCGAAATCGACTTCTGGTACGCCCTCTAGTGGTTCGTGCGTTCTGTAGCTTTTTTCGTAGCTGCGCCTCTTTTTGCCGTTACTACTATTACTGCTGCTGCGATCGCTTCCAATTGGACTTCTGTACGTATAATCGTTAAACTCTTCGTCCGAGGTTGGCGTTCTGGGGGTCGTTGCTCTATAATCGTCCGTTAATGGTTCGTTTTCGTTTAATTTCATTCTGCTAGCCGCTCTCGACGGCGGATTGAAAAGCCACGAATCGTTATCTTTTTTGCGGTAAGATTTGAAAACTAAATAAGCTATGAGCGCTAGGATTAGAAGCATTGGTATCAATATTGACAAGGTAATTCCACCAGCAATGCCAGCTTGTCGCGATGAATACTCTTGTTGACCTAATTTAAGTTTGGTGTTAGTACGAAGTTGGTAAGCGTTATTTAGCCAAAACACGTGATATATTAGTGTCTCGACTTAATTGTGAATTAAGAGAGTCTAAAATAGGCTAGTGTTTTGGCTTCTTAAGGAAAACTCGAAGTGAGCAAGTTATACTTACGTAGACATTCTGTGTATCCGTGCTCTGGAACGTCCCAAATGCCTTCAGATGTACATTCTCTTCTTTTATCTCCGATCAATTGAAAATCTTGATTACATTCGAAAGTGACCTTAGTACCTGGAATGAAGAGGAAATTGCTCTTCCTTCCAAATCTAGGCGTCTCTAACACCCCGCACGAAATAATTCTCTTCCTGTTAACTTCTTTTAGATTAATAATGGAGCTCTTGTAGTTGAGAGTGAAGTGACATAAGTCTCGATTTAGAGTCACCGCGTAATCGTAAAGGCAATGAACGTCCCTATTACAATATTCGTAAGCTTGGTCGATCTCTATAGAACGATTCTGTGGAATGATCTCGTTTGGATTCATCCTAAATTCGGGCTTAAATGTTTTGTTGTTGTAATAAGCCGAAGTTCGACCACCTTCGCGGAGGAAGAAAGCGTGTCCTACATTTTTTTCGTCCTTATCTTCGAGCATCCACTTGACACCAAAATCGTTGTGTAGACGTTCGACGTCGTTTTCGCTAGAAGGAATTCCTATAATTTGCCCGTCCGGTGTTACGAGATCGTCCATCATGTTAAAGCTCCAGTTACCAAAAAGTCCGCTTGTTCGGTTCTGAAATGTAACGATTTAGACAGTTTTGGGGGTGCGGATGGAAACTTACTATGAAGGTCCACGGTAGATACACTCTTGCGGTCATGTAGCCTTTATTTTCAACTACTTCAATCCCCGCGCCAGAATCGAACATCACTAGTACTTCAGACTGGTTGAGAATGTACGTTGGAGTGTAGATGGTCACACCTGAAACGAAGTCGTTAGTTTGGCCTCGTTATTTTTAGGGCGAGTACGTACCTGGAAAGTGTTGGAACTTCAATGACGGTCGATCGAAATAAACTCGTTTTGAGTCCGCAAAAACGTCCAGTCTGTACCTCCATTGTGCGTGAGGTGGTCGAATTCGCACTTCTACAATTGTAGAAGAATTGCCACGGGCAGCGATCGACGTTAGTTGGGTGGCTCTTACTTCTCCGTAAATGTTGATGGGCATCTGCTCGAAACGTGCTTGGATATCGAGTCTGTTGTCTTTGGTGTTTGTTCGTACGAGTACGAATTCTCCCTTTCCGTTAAATGTGTATTGGACGTCGTCAAAGGTGATTACGTGAGGATCTCCAAAGACGCCCGCTATACCTGGTGCTTGATAGGCCACGCAGTCTTGCGTTGGGCGTCTTTCAAATCGTAGGGTTTCGCAACCCACGGCTTGTTCGTATTGCCACAAACAGCAGTAGTATTTTGGTGCCATATCGTGATACCAGTGGGATAAAGTTGGAACTTTGTTAGCTTCGTTCCAAGGTAGATAGCCGAGGTTGTGGGAACGGCGCGGACTAGAACCCCATTGTTGGTCGTACGATATCATGAGAAAATTATTTTTGTCATAACAACATTGTTGTTCTGAGCCTTCCAACCTGCAAATTTAAAAATAATTAGTTGGTCACTTTTAGAAAATTTGAGGTTGCTTACGTAGGTGATCCAGTGCGAACACAGTGAACAGCTCCACGATTATATTGACATTTTGGGTTGGCATCCTTATCGCAATCGTGATCGGGAAGGTAGCGTCCTTTGTCGGCAAGTGCTTGCTCTAATTTACAAGGGCACTGTGGCAATTCGTGAGCAAAGTGTCTTAGATATCTGTCATTTTTAATCCAATTGTCGCAAAGACGTTCGGTCCATTTTTTTCCATATTGCCGTTCCCATTGTGGAGCAAAGTACCATCCTAAGGGAATGGGTCTGCTCCAAATAACGGGAGTTATTCTCGTATTCGTTCCTTCGATGCCGATGGGTTCGGTGAGATTAATTTGTAGGAAACCGAAACGCACGTCGCTGACGTTTCTGTTGTCGCGCAATCTATACGCGGCCGGTGATATTGTGTAAGCTCCGCTATTTTGTAAGCCGGAAGCTATGTCGTCGATGTAGAGAAGTTCTGGTGTTATTGTAGTTTCGCGATAGCCCCACAGCGAGATCCGTATGTCGGCATTTTCGTTTGTAGTCAAATTGCGGTGGACCCAACTGATTTTAATTTCTGGAGGGTATTTTTCGTGAACTGCGTAATTTTCGAAGAAAATTTTTTCGGTTGCAGTGGCTGGCGTTTCGACGAAATATTTGCCTTTCCATTTGTATTTTCCTGGCCCAATCGCTATTTCCAGTCTGACGTATCCTTCAACTAACAGCCGAGGTTGAATGCAGATGGCTCTGTTGCGGCTTACTACTGTTCCGTACACTTCTGCTTCTACGTCGAATTTACACAAGATGATGTCGGTTTTTTCGAAACAAGGCCCCGTGATGTTGACGATCGTTCCTCCTAACATGTTACCGCTTTCTGGAGCGAAGAACAACTGTAAATTGGCTCCGTCTGTAAATTGGGAAAGTTATTTAAGGGCAGACTTAGGTTAGCGATAGCTTACCTATATCCTTGTTGCAACTACCAAGAATTATGTTTTCGTCGAGTCTAAAAATGTGTCTTCCTTTAAATCCATTGCCCCATCCTCGACCAGTTAAGTCGCGTATGATCGAATTTTGACTGTACGGCATGTATTCGTAACTTCTAGTGCCATTTCCTGCATTGAAGCCCACGTAAGCTGGAGTACCACCTTCTCCTTTCAAAGTGTCTCCTAAAGCTTCGGTATGTGTCGTCCACTGAAGATCCAAATAATTGAAAATTGCGTAAGTGAAAACTTCGTCGGTTGCTAGCACCATTTGGAAGGTATTGGTCTGAAAAGGGACATTTTTAAAAGCGCCCACTGGGGGAACTAATAGCTCACCGTTGTTAAAGATATTGGAATGCCTCCTGCAAAGGAAATATTCTTCCAAGTAACCAAAATGACGTGTTTCGGCTCGAACGTTTCTGCGCCAATTATACCTTCTCTGATATCCCATTTCGTCCTTTCTCTAACTTCGACGCCAAATTGATCAGTACGCGTCTGCAAGTCTCTTTCCAAACGGAAATAAACTCCAGGTTTCCTCCTATCTATATCTTCCGTTCTCATAACACCCATACGACATTTACTAAAGAAAATACCGATAAAAGACGGATCGTTCTTCTTTGGCCAATCCTTATTTGGGAAAACCAACGGATATTCTGGATAATTTTCTGGCGGATCGCTAAACTCTAAGTAGCCATTAATGGAGACTCTCGTATAATTGAAACGAAAGCCAAAGAATGGCAGTTGGAAGTTTAAGTTCTTGTGAACTTGAGGACTGGAAACTTGGATGGTTCTTTGCCAGTCGCCTTCGTTATCACCCCCACCCCCTAAATCAAAATACCAGTACATAAAGTGACTTCTAATTTCCTTCAACCTCTCGTTCGTTATAACGTAAGGTATACCCCCGTTGAGTTGATTATTCTGGTCCGGAGCATAACGCGATGTGAGGGAGTCTGCAACCAAATTATAATAATTGCCACACCTAACAAATCAAAGATGGCGTCTAAAGTGTGTCATCAATATTTCACAAACAAGATAAGTTAATCGCTCGGAAAAAAGAATTTAGTAATTTGTACGATAAACGCAATTCCATTAAAAAGAAGAAGAAGCAGAAGCAAAAGTGGCATAACTTACCCCAGTTTGTGTAATCGATGTAATTTTCTCTTTTATTTAAAAAGTCCCCACCTGCACCTGGAATTGTTCTGACCCCTTTATCTGGTGGTGGTTCGGCTTCGGGTTGTTCTAAAAATTCTAGTTGAGTCTCTTTCAATTTGTAAGTTTAATTTTG
Organism: Malthinus flaveolus; assembly: GCA_950108345.1. Taxonomy (NCBI): domain Eukaryota; kingdom Metazoa; phylum Arthropoda; class Insecta; order Coleoptera; family Cantharidae; genus Malthinus; species Malthinus flaveolus. The sequence goes on along the minus strand of OX467289.1, from coordinate 2,125,414 downwards.
CAAACCTTGAGGTGGTTGTGGCTCTTCGTGGACGTCGGGGCTTGGTTCTGGTTCTTGTTCTTGCGGCGTATCGACGTCTACGTCATCTGGATGGAGCTCTTCTTGAGCACAAACGAATAAAATTAACGTAAACAGTGTTAATAATCTTAACTTCATATTTTTTTGGGCGGAGTAACGGTTTTTTACTTGTAACTCATCACAACTGTTGTAGAACTTAATTTTATTTGAGCACTTGTTGCGATCTACCTGTGTCCTAGCTGTTATCAGTGTACAGATAAGACTGATAACGACGCGAGGTGCGTCTCAAAATAAGAATTTTTATTTGTTTAATTTCAAGTTTAATTATTGTTTTTACTAAAATTTTTTTACGAGGGCGTCTCCGATCGATTTTGAAATTTTGTACGAAATGCTTTTTCGAAAATTCCTCGATTTTGGAAAAACCTAATTGGTTTCACTTTGGTCGAGTGGATGATTCATCCAATTAGATGACAAATAATTCCAATTATCGTAATCAAAAAATGTTAAACTACACAAATCGTTTAAGTTTGTTCAATTACTAATTCGAAAAGCTTTCACAATTTTGGAACAACAGAATGTTTTATGAAAGGACTAGATGATGTAGCTGTTAGGGGGTCTCAATGAAGGAGACCACTATAACCCAAATAGGATTTCTAGTGCATATCTGCAATATACTGGGGCTCAAGCTCAACACGAGACATTTCTAAACGATTCTTCTTCTGGAATCTGGATACGATTTTACTTTGCTGCCTCCTTAGCCTAAATGGATTTCTCTATTTTTGTGCTATTTCTATACTTTTGTATTATTAAATTTCGTTTATATTTTGATAACAAATCTTATCGCATATTTCTGTTACTAGAATGTGTAATTAACGGTTTTTATCTCCGTGATGTTTGCTGATAACTGGAAAGAGATAAGCCAGTTCGATTTTTTGTATACGCTCTATTTAAAGAAATTGTATTTCGTATATTTTTATGAGGACCCACCGTAGAAATGGAGTTGTACCGAAATATTGCCTATCTACATGTATAAGGAAAGAAGCGACTGTGTCGATTTGGGTACAACCAGTCGATCTGGTTGGACATTTCGGGATTATTCTTCGCACACTGGAAGAAAAATTTGAAATTGGTACACACAATTTGGTAGTTGGGACACAGGTGGCTCTAAAACAGACGAAAAGAAATGCCCTGTGTGTGTGTGTTCCAGAGAATTCTAACCCGCAATTCTTGAGTCTGAGCTAGCTTAGGGCTCACTAAACGCTCTAAAGGAACCGATCAAATATAACGAGGCCAGTTTGATGTGGGTTCTAGGGGTGAGGGCATGGAACACAATGGTCTAACAGATCGCCTGGAGCAGGACTTCGTACTCTGCATAGCTCTTCTAACATTGATTTCTTCAACTAGAGCTAAAGACTCCAAGTCATCCTAATTTTGAGCTTAAGCTACTACAGCCCGAGACTAAATTAAAGCTCCAAGGAAACTGATGCTACCCTGATGTGGTTTTCAGAGAGTTAAGGCATTGAAGGCAATGAAACCAATATCGGTGCGACTTCAATTTTACCCTACATCTCATCGAGTTGGCTCTTCAAAGAAGCCATTATTACAAAAAATGTTGCAACAGTGGAATGATTAGTCCCTTGTGGTAAATTAATTAAAGAAACCTGTAATTTAGGTGTGATATATATTTATTTAAATCTCAATTGGATTTTGTATAATTGAGTCGTTCGCATTTGGTATAACCGTAATCTGGCGTATCCCAAGCTCCTTCACGTGTGCAAAATCTTCTTTTGTCGCCCATAAGTACGAAACCTTCATTACACTCGAAGGTGACTCTCGTACCAGGAACGAACAAAAAGTTGCTCTTTCTTCCAAATCTTGGAGTCTCGAGAACTCCACAAGAAGCGACCTTCCTATTATTGATTTCCTTCAATTCCAATAAGGTATGTTTGTAATTAAAAGTGAAACGTGCCAAGTTTCTATTGTAAGTCATCGAGTAGTCGTAAAGGCAATGTACGTCGCTGCCGCAATATTGATAAGCCTTGTCGACTTCTTCCCAACAGTTTTCTGGAATTATTTCTTCTGGCTTCGTCTTGAACTGTGGTAAAAACGCTTTGTTGTTATAAAATGACGAAGTTCGTCCGTACTCTCTTAAAAATAACGACCTTCCTATATTAGGGACCCATTTATCGTCAACCATCCATTTGATGCCAAACTCCCTGTGAACTTGTTCCACGTTGTCTCCATTTGGAGAGACTGCCACAATTTGGCCTTCGGGAGTAACGAGATTGGTGGAAGGATCGTTGCTCCAATTACCAAGCAGGCCACGAGTTTGACTCTGAAATTGCAACTTCAAAATTGGGCCATTTTAAACAAATAGAAGACTCACCTTGAAAGTTTGGGGTAAGTACACTCTTGCAGTCATAAAACCTTGATTCTCAATCACCTCTACTCCTGCACCGGAATCGAACATCACTATAACTTCAGATTGGTTGAGAATGTACGTTGGAGTGTAAATCGTCACGCCTAAAATGAAACGATTAGCTTCAGTAACGACCATTTTACGAAAACCCACCTGGGAAATGTTGGAACTTAGTCGCTGGCTTATCGAAGTAAACTCTTCTCGAATCGACGAAAATGTCAAGCCTGTATCTCCACTGAGCGGCTGGGTGCCGAATTCTAACTTCGACGGTGGTAGAAGTGTTGCCGCGAGCTACGATCGACGTAAGTTGCGTCGCTTTAACTTCAGTTTTGTTGTTGTTGCTGTTCGGCATTTGTTCGAAGCGTCCTTGGACGTCTAATCTATTATTAGTTTCGTCTTTGGTTTTCACTAACGCGAACTCGCCCTTTCCGTTAAACGTATATTGTACGTTGTCGAACGTAATTACGTGAGGATCTCCAAACACTCCGGCAACACCCACTCCTTCATAGGCCACACAGTCTTCCGAGGGACGTCTTTCGTATCGTAGAGTTTCGCAGCCTTGGGATCCTTGGTGTTGCCACATACAACACATGTATTTGGGCGTTATGTCGTGGTACCAGTGAGATAAACTTGGAACTTTGCCATTTACATTCCATGGGGCGCTACCAAAAGTGTGGGAACGACTCGGACTCGAGCCCCACATCTGATCGTGCGACAGCATTAGGAATTGGTTCTTATCGTAACAACACTGTTGTTCAGATCCGGAACTAGAAATAAAATAAAATCGTTGCTTCAACAAAACATCTCCAAATAGTACGAACTTACCCGGACGCAGGTGGTCCACTACGAACGCAGTGAATCGCTCCACGGTTCAACAAACAGCGTGGATTTGAATCTTTATCGCAGTCTGGATCGGGAAGATAACGTCCTTTATTTGCAAGGGCTTGGTCTAATTTACATGGACATTGCGGAAGCTTTTGGGTAAAATTAGCCAACTTTCTATCGCTCGCAATCCATTCGTCGCAAATATTTTTGCTCCAGCCGTTGCCGTATTTACGTTTCCATTGAGGACCAAAGTACCAAGCTAAAGGAATAGGCCTGCTCCAAATTCTAGGAGATATCGACGCACCAGTTTCTCCCATTTCAAGTGGGCTCGTTAAATTAATTTGGATGAAGCCGAAGTAAACGTCTAGCACGTTCGTATTGTTTCGTCCTGAGAAATTGTCAGGAAGTATTTTATAAAAGCCTTGGTTTGGTATCTCTTCTATCGAATCGATGTACGTCAACTCGGGAATCTTGTTCGATTCGCGGTAACCCCACAAGGAAATCTTTACGGGGGCGTTTTCGCTGAAGCTCAAATTTTTGTGATTCCACCAAACTTTTATTTCGATCGGATTTTTTTCGTTCACGGAATTATCGAGAAATACTTTTTCTGCCGCGCTCGAAGGACTCTCGACAAAATATTTACCATTCCATTTGGACTTGCCCGAACCAACGACTAATTCAAATTTGATGTAGCCTTCTGCGAATAATCTGGGCTGAACACAAATGGCCCTGTTGCGATCGACTACAGCTCCGCGAACTTCTTCCTCTCCAAATCTACAAATTACGACGTCGCTTTCATCAAAACAAGGTCCTGTTATGTTAACAACCGTTCCACCCAACATGTTGCCACTTTCTGGGGCGAAAATAATGGGCGAACTTGCAGAGTCTGGAAATTAAAAGTTGACACGGTTTTAGTTTTGGGGGTTTGGTTTTAACTCTTACCAGTGTCTTTTGAACAGCTTCCACGAAGGACGTTTTCGTCGAGCCTAAAAATGTGCCTTCCTTTAATTCCATTAGCCCAGCCTTCTTCAGTTAAATATTTAATGTTTCCACTCTGGCTGTAAGGCCAGTATTCGTAACCCCTGCTATTATTTCCTGCGTTAAAACCCACGTACGGGAAACTTTCGCCCGTAAAAGCTTCAGGTGGGGAGTCGGCTTTCCACTGGAGGTCCAAGTAATTAAAAATGGCGTAAGTGAAAACTTCGTCTGTTACTACAACGGCTTGGAATGTGTTTGTCTGAAAGTAATTTTTGGTAAAACCTAATTTAGTCGACTCGTGTTATACTCGTACCGTATTGGACGAAGAAGCGTTTAATGCGAGATTTTTCCAAGTGACAAAAATGGCGTGATTTGGCACGAATGTTTCGGCACCAACTATGCCTTCTCGGACGTCCCATTTTATTCGTTCTCGTAATTCAACACCGGGTGGATCTGTTCTCGATTTTAGGTTTTCAACCACGTGATAACTAACACCAGAATCGTTCAAGTTCGTTACGCGTAGTTGACTTAAGAAAATTGCTATGAGCGACGGATCTTTTTCATCCGGTAATTTTGTGTTGGGTAAAATTATTGGAAACGGCGGAATTTTGAATTCGGGCTCGGTAAATTTTAAATAGCCGTTTAAGCTTACAGTTACTCGATTGTAACGTGAGCCGAAGAACGGTAAACTGAAATTTAAATTTATGGTCGACGTTTGTGGAGTCAGCCAGTAAAATAAGCGGCTTGTTTTAGCTTCGGTTAGGGAGTAAAAATTGTTTTGTGGGCGGTTTTCTTCACGTGTGTGACTTGATGTTGGAGAAGCTGAAAAAATTGGTTTGGATTAGTTTTAGTTGGCTAGAAGAGGAAGCTCCCTTCTCACTACACAGTGTAGGATTTTAGCAGTGGATTGCTAGATCAAGAACGAACGCCCCATCTAGCGAGTCACGCGCTTGGGTACTTCCCCTTTACTTTTTTTTACTGCTGACAGTTGGATGGTTGGATGGTAGTTTTGAAACAATTCCAAAATTGGCTCAGCACAGCCGGAAGTAGTAGTTAATAAGTACAAACCTTGTTGGAGTCTGATATATTTCTCAAATTCGTCTTCATTTTGAGCACAAACTGCTATAACTAATACGAGCGTTGTTAAAGCGCGAAGTTTTAACATTTTCGTATTATTTCGCCGTACGGTGTAGCACAGAAACTGGCGTCATTTAATGATATCGCTTGACTTTTATAGTTTTAATTAATTAGATAAAATTAATTTAAAAAACATCAACAAGTGTTCCCCGAAAGATAAAGTTTGCGATAGCGTTTCTAATTAATTTCGTCTTGGTGAAGACCAAAATAATTCTCAAAACCATTAGAAGGTATAATAGTTTCCAATTAACCTCTTCAGAAGAGTGATTTTATAACGAACTCATAAATGTATCAGTTATCGCTTAGTGAAGACGGAAGCAATTCTCGTAACACTTATAGAATATAAGGTTCCAATGGGCCTCTTTACAAATGAAGGTTATCACTTATCGCTATCATAATGATTTTATGAGGAAATCCATCAGTTTCTTAAAATAAACTCGAGTTCTAATACATAGATAGTTTGATTTTATAATATATGAAGTACCTATTACGTGCTATCGCATTTGGATGAGATGTAATTATAGTTTTGGCAGACGATCGATCGTTTTGATGAAAGTCGACCGTGACTTTTGTTAATTGGAACTTCATAGGTACACAATTTTCGTTTTGGAAATAGCTCGATCATAAAGTGACGGCACTACATTGAGCTTGAAAAAAAAAGTTGGCAAAGTTTCATATTTTTGCGATCAATAGTGCACACCAGAATATTCATTTTCATTAGTTTTAGTCCAGTCAAATTAGACAAATTGAGAAAATCTCTTTTTGAAAATTGGGCTGGTTGTTCCTTAGAACCTGCAGTATAACGTATTAAAAGCTCAGGAGGGTGAGGGGCAAGCGGGGGGAGGGGAAGCTGTTTAAAGTCGACTTCCTCTTTTTGTGCAAATAGCTCGCCTCCTATAGATCGTACGTTGATGAAGGTTATTATGAAAGTTGTAGAAAACAGTTTTAGCTACAAGATTGGTTCTATTCATTTTTTCCATAAGTGTAACCCTTTTTGAGATATAGCGCGGAGAAGCAGAACTGCGGCGTAAGATGCGTAAGCTTCATGAAAGGAGCCAGCCACCAAAGTTATCCACTCAAGGATAATCCGGCACTGCATCAGGCAGAATAAAGATGGAATTAAAGATTTCAGAAAATAAAAGTCGCGGATACCTACCTACATTCCGCAGGAATTTTTTTAGTATTTTTACAATAATTAATTTGTAACGCCAATAAGCTCGAAAACAGTCAATTAAGGAATCATCACTGATCAAGGTCACCAATCAAGAACAAACTCCGCTTCATGTTATTCTATTCGTTCCACCAACGCCTCTTTTAATAAGAACCAATTATTTAAATAACAGGTTACAAAGACAATAACATCGCATTCGTCATTGTCTGCACTATTCTATTACTCAACTTTGTGTGAAACCGATTAGACGTGTCAATTTATAACTCCAAAATGCCTTGCAATCCAAAAGAAACTGGAAGTAATTCGGATCCTTGTAAAGGTACTGTTTGGCGTAATTTTTATACTTTTAGTAATTTTTTTACAATTTAATTTAGATGGCAAATGCTCGTCCGCGGGAAGTTGCCAAGGTTGCAAGTGCGCATCGGGCTGTAAATGCGCTTGTTGCTCTTCGGGAGGAAAGAAATAAGTTGTAATTTAACCAAACCTCAAAACCTGTCACAAATGTCGTGTGACTAATAAATAAATAAAAATAAATCGTCCAATTGTTTCTGTAATTGATCCAATTATTTTTTCACGAAGACGCACGACGGTTAATTTTATTTGAAGAGCTATTTGAGGTGTTTTAACATCTAAGACAAATCGAGCACTTCTCAGTTTAAATTTAAATATTTTTAACGAAATATTTAAAGCCGTCCCTGTATAATATTATTTGTTATTGGAGTCTGCTGTCAAAAATCGAATAGTTACCAAGTGATAGAAATAAAATTGTTCGAATCTTACGTTTTGATTATTTTTAGGTATTTTTTGACACGAAAATGTGGAAAATAATTAACTCAAATTAAATTAAGATTTAAAAATGGCGAATAATTATCGATCCGTTTTATTTATAAATTTGTAAGAAATTTTTAGTTACTTAAATTGTAGGTTGGCAGCCATAAATGTTGCAGAAACGTCAAATAAAATGGCCGAATCGGAGCTAAACGTCGACAATCTTATTCAACGATTATTAGAAGGTATTTATCGTAATTAGTCTTAAATTAATTTTAAAAATTACTTTTAGAAGTTTAAATTTAAGTTATTTATAATAATTGAAAATTTGAAACGCATGCATCGCTTAAAATTAACAAGTCACGAAAAAAAAAATAACAAGGGTTGATTTTGGCCAAATTACTTTTAAAATGAATTTACAAGTAATTTCAATAAGCGAGCAGTGATTGGTTATAAAATTATTTATTGACGATTATTATCTACGTAATGTTTTATTGTTTGTGCTGCTTTCGATGATTTTTGGGTAAAGTATATAAAATTCAGAAGGAATACAACCAAAACCGAGACAATAAGAAGAAAACTAAATTTAAAGACATATTCTCCTCCGATTGTAAGCTTGCATGCTTAAAGAAGTTAATTTTTTTACTTTTTTTACGTATTTAGCTTTGTCGCATAATTAGTTAATAATCGAGCCTTAGATAAACGCTATACGTTACTTTCAAATTAACGTCAACATAAGTAGTTCGATCACACTTCTCTTAAGAAAAAGCTCGAGACGTAATCACCTATTGATAAATTTAACGAAACAATTTTTAAACTTTCTTGGTATTTTTTAGATTCAAAACTTACTTTTAGCTTAGATTTTCGCTTAATTTTGTTCTTTTAATTTAGCGAGGAGGTTGATAAAAGCATTTTTTTACAGTTCGAGGATGTCGACCTGGAAAATCAGTTCAAATGACGGAAGGGGAAGTACGGGGTCTTTGCCTAAAGTCACGTGAAATTTTCTTACAGCAACCAATATTGTTAGAGTTGGAGGCTCCGTTGAAAATATGCGGTAAGGCTCGCCCCTTTTTTCTTTGGTTCATTTTTTTTTAAATTTTAATTTCAAACAGGCGACATTCATGGACAGTACACGGATTTGTTGAGACTCTTCGAATACGGAGGTTTTCCACCCGAAGCCAATTATTTATTCTTAGGCGATTACGTCGATCGTGGAAAACAGTCGTTAGAAACAATCTGTTTGTTGCTCGCTTACAAAATTAAATATCCAGAAAACTTCTTTTTGCTTCGGGGGAATCACGAATGCGCTTCGATTAATAGAATTTATGGATTTTACGACGAATGTAAGTTATTTGGGGTGCCTTTATTATTGTAATGACCCAAGTGGACGTTTTAGGCAAAAGACGCTACAACATTAAGTTGTGGAAGACTTTTACCGATTGTTTCAATTGTCTGCCCATTGCAGCGATTATAGACGAAAAAATATTTTGCTGCCACGGTGGCTTAAGTCCCGATTTACAAGGGATGGAACAAATTCGTCGAATTATGCGGCCTACTGATGTACCTGATACCGGTAAGTTCTTAACACTCGTGAGTTTGGTGCCAAAAATGAAGTTTTGGTCAACAGTTTTAAAAATAGTGGTTTTATCAAAAAATGTCATCAGGCCCTTTCTCAAGCTTGTAAAATTTCCTTTCCTTTGGTTTATTTTCTATTTCTCCAAGACAAAAATTGCCCGAGATAGACGTTTTTCAAGATGGAGTTGGTGAGGGTGGGTGCCGAAAATGATTTTTTGGCCAACAGTTTCAAAAATAGTGGTTTTATCAAAAAATGTCATCAGGCCCGTTTCTCAAGCTTGTAAAATTTCCTTTCCTTTGGTTTATTTTCTATTTCTCCAAGACAAAAATTGCCCGAGATAGACGTTTTTCAAGATGGAGTTGGTGAGGGTGGGTGCCGAAAATTATTTTTTGGTCAATACTAGTTTCAAAAATAATAGTTTTATCAAAAAACGTCATATTATAGGCCGTAGCCTAACCGACTTTTATATTATAATGATGCGAAAAGGAGCAAATTGTAGAAAACTCAAGGAGCTTTCATCTTTATACAGGCCATTTTTGATGAAAACCTCCTTATTTTCAAGTAAACAGGAAATAGCATGATAAAACAGGGAGAGTGAAAGAGCCGCTCCTTAAAAAAACTCTATCTCCGCAAATTTTTATCGTAAAAGAATGAAATTCGAACCAAGTTAAAGGCAATTTTATAGGCTTCATAAAGGCCTGATGATATTTTCTGATAAACGTGTTATTTTTACGAAAATTGTCCTCTTTGTTTATTATGACGGAAAAGTAACCTTAAAATAAAAATCTGACCCATTTGAGAATAGTGACCAGGTGTGTTAGAGAGAAACAACACGAAATTTGCTGTCTTTTTCTGACTAAACGCGATTTTGGACTTTGCCAGAAGAGGGAACAAATTGAAGTGTTTGAACTCTTAATAAAAACACAAAACTATATTTAGAAACTTCAATATTGTAGTATTACAGTCCAATAATTATTTAAACAAGGGCCGATATGTAATAGTTTATTGTTTAAAGGTTTACTTTGCGACTTATTGTGGTCGGATCCCGATAAAGACGTTCAAGGATGGGGAGAAAACGACCGAGGCGTCTCGTTCACGTTTGGTGCCGACGTCGTTAGTAAATTTCTAAACAGACACGACTTGGATCTGATATGTCGTGCTCATCAAGTGGTCGAAGACGGTTACGAATTTTTTGCAAAGAGACAACTCGTGACATTATTTTCTGCTCCAAATTATTGTGGCGAATTTGACAATGCTGGTGGCATGATGAGTGTAGACGAAACACTGATGTGTTCCTTTCAGGTAAGCTCTTCAAATTTGAAACTAGGGCTAAATTGTAATTTTAAATGTAGATTTTGAAACCTTCGGAAAAGAAGGCGAAATATCAATATCAAGGGGTTAATTCGGGACGTCCCGCAACACCACAACGCAATCCAACAAATAAGAAAAAATAGAAAGTGAAAAAAAGAAAAGCTGTTAACTTTATTATTTGTTTTCCACTCATTGCGACATTTAATTTCGTCAATCATTCATATTACATTTTAATTTTAACTCGATATAGTCATTAACGAGCTGTCAGTAGTGATATTTTCCAAAAGGAGTGTAAACTATTAAAATTTTATTTAAAAGAAATAACGGTCGACTCGCGTCGACCAAAAACTCGCGAAAACGCTCTGCTCTGTATAATTAATTGTAAATAAAAAACGGGGAATATAAAACATTATTTTCCCAAATTTGTTTGAAGTTCTAGAACCTGCCATTTGATCGAACTAGTGCAATAAATATCTAAAGTTATTCGAAACTTCAAAAAAAGGTCTTTTAAAGTCTTTTGTGTCATAGTTTAGTATTTCGTTGACAGCTCAATTTTGTGAAAGAAGTATTATTTATTAGAAGTAAAATTATAAAAAAAATAACTATCGATGTTTGTGATTTATGTTTTTAGTTTCGATTGAAGTTTTGTGTTCTTTTCAATCACAACACCATTTGTAATACACCAGCAATTATGGAAGTTTAATTCCGGATTAAACTTCCATAAAAAAAATTGAGCAAAATATTTTTTCAAAGCGTAAACACGTAAATATTTATTAATCAATATAAAATTAATGTTTAACAAATTTAAACAAAATTTGCAAGGAGAGTATCGATAAAAAAAATTATTTTAAATTTGCAAGTTGAACTGTGTATTTTTCTATCACAAAGTTTCGTAAATCGTTTTGTTAAAATAGGCTATTGTTTGCTTTTTATTAATATATTATTTAATTGATGCAGGAGGGTGGATTCTTGTTTTGTTTTCATGCGGGGAGTAGGGCGGGTTTGTTATGAAATGGTGTCGAGACGTGGATCAGGATCATGTCATTCCTGATCTTCGAATTTGTCGTTTATGCTTCCGACAAATTTGCATGAAGTTTACAAACTTAAACTCCTTGCCCTACTGAATCCCTCGCCTGTGTAAATGTGTAAAATCTTTAATTGAATATAATAAAATTCTATATATTATTAATTTTGTGTCTTAAGTTTGTCTAAAACGACTTTTAGAGATGGCAAATGGATCGAGGATGCACACTAGGACTACCACTCGATTTCCCCGCGTTACGTGGATTGGTAAATATCTCTTCTAATATCAATTTTTACAGAAATTCCAAGCAACAGTTTTTTGTAGCTTATCAAATTTCCTTTAATTTGGTTTTATTTTCTGTTCCTCTAGACTCTAGGCAAAAATTACCCGAGATAAACATTGTTTAAGATGGAGCTGGTGAGGGTGGTTGCCGAAAATGATTTTTTGGCCAACAGTTTCAAAAATAGTGATTTTATCAAAAAATGGCATCAGGCCCTTTCTGAAGCTTACAAAATTTCCTTTACCTTGGTTCATTTTCTATTCCTCTAAGACAAAAATTGCCCGAGAGAGACGGGTTTTAAAATGGAGTTGGTGAGGGTGGGTGCCGAAAATGATTTTTTGGTCAACAGTTTCAAAAATAGTGGTTGTCATGTCAATGTCATCAGGCCCTTTCTGAAGCTTATAAAATTGTCTTTAATCTGGTTTATTTTCTATTCCTGTAAGACAAAAACTGTCGGAGATAGACGTTTCTCAAGAAGAATCGAGTTGAGGGTGGGTACTGATAAATTTTCTTCAATAACTCAAAAAATAGATATTTTATGGAAAAGAACCATCGCTTGCAGTTTGTGTAACAAAATCAATGTTAAAATAACATTTTTACAAAAAAGCGCGTAAAAATCAGCCCTATTTACCACCCCCTGCATGTTAGGAATGCCGACAATTTTTATTTTTCACAACTTTATTTTGACTGCCATACATGATAATGTTCCTTACAAATCCTTTTACATATCTTTAAACTCTCCACTTCCGTTGAGTAATAAAATATTTGGATTTTCTTTCTCAAATTCGCTGGGTTCTCTGTGCCGATCCTCCTTACCCCATTCGCCCAACGAAGACATAACGTCGGGCAATTTCTTCAATTCGTCTTCTTCTTTCTATTTAAAATTACAAGAAAAAACACAAAAATTCTCAATTTTTTTCAACTTTAATCAATAGATCGCTTACAAAAAATACAATTCACGATTAAATCGAAATAAAAATTTAATTCACCTGAGTGTCTGTTTTAGCAAATTTATCGAACATATTTGCGTAGATTTTTTTCTCCTTGTCCAATTGCTCCTTAATAGTTTTTTTACAAATAGCCTGTTGGGCTTTTGCGGCTTGGTTGTTTGGGTCCAGCTCGAGAACTTTATTGAAGTCGTCGAGGGCGTCTTTGGGCTCGCCGATTGCTATTAAAGCTTGACCCCGTCTAAAGTAAGCCTTTTCGTTTTTATCGTCCAAACTAAGGGCGGCCGTTGCACTAGTACGTGCCTCGAAATGGTCTTTTAATTTTAGGTAACACAGGGACGAATTAAGATTGGCACTAACACGCAACTTTGTACGTTCGGCCGAGAATTCATCTGAAACGTCTACTAAAAGCGTTAATTTTGAAATTTTCCGAGGAGACAACTATACCTTTATCGCTGTCTAAATATTCGAGAATTTTTTTGTAAAACTTAATAGCGAGTTGATGCTTCTCGGCTTTGAAGTAAGCGTTTCCTTTTTCTTTAAATAATTTTGCTTGTTCCATGCGCTCGGCCGGTACGAGACTCCAAACGCCTTTAACCTAACGAGAAATTAATTTTGATCCGTAACTAAATCAAACCTTACCTTTTCGAACGATTTCAACGTAATCTCATACTCGACCGTTGCACCGGGAGGAATGTTAAATTTCGTACTTCCAGTTGTTCCAAATGCATACTGGGAATGAATAATTAAACGTGACTTTTCTCCTTTTTTAAAGCTTTCAAGCCCTTTCTCGACTCCTTCCACGATATCAAATTCGGATCCTTCGCCCAAATTAAACGAAATGTCTCTTTCATCAAAAACTACATCATTATGTTTGCCTTCCAAATGAATTTCAACCAGAGAACCATCAGTCGGCGATGTGTATCCTTCACCCGGCACAATCTGAACTCTTTCGAGTCCGCCATCTTTCTTAGGACTTAAATCTTCACCTTTCCATCCGATAACTTCTACCTAATATCGTAAATGCAAACTTCATGTTAGTGAACTGCTCCGATAAACTTTTGACCGACTTCTGTAGGGGGTTCATTTCAACTTTTGGCAACAAAACCCCCACAGAAGTCATTTTTAGACATATTTGGGAGTGCTCAGTCTACTTACATCAAAATTGAGGGTAGCATCTGGTGGAATAGTTGGTGGACTGCCAGCTGTTCCGTAAGCGTATTCAGAAGTGCATGTCAACATTGCACGTTCTCCACGTTTCATCGATGCTACACCAATATCCCATCCTTTTATAACCTCGCCTAACAACAAACACGATAAATGGTTGCAAGCCACACAAAAACGTAATTTTACCTTTGCCTAAATTAAACTCGAAGGGTTGACCACGATCACGACTCGAATCAAATTGAGTACCGTCGAGTAACTTTCCAGTGTAATGTACTGATACTTTGCAACCACCTGGTGGTTTTTCGTCGCCTTTACCTTCTTGCAATATTTCTTTTAATACACCACCGTCTTGTTTTGGCGAAATATCAATTGCTTGAGACATGTTGGAATGGAATGTTCCAGAACGTAAAAAGTAAGGTTATGAAGATGTCGTTTAAAAATTGTAAGCTATTTTATCGTCTCAATTTGACTTACAAGCTGTAAATTAATTAACTGGGTTTTAAATTTTAAATGAACAGTGTACTGGAGGATTATTTTGTAACTTTTAAAACGGCTCGAAATTCGAAATTAACGAATGACAATCTACGTTCACAATTGGGCTCGGCGCACGGTTTTAGTTAAGAAGTCCGTGGTTCGGCGTCAATCCGTGAATGTCAAATGTACATCTTTGGTATATTTTTGTGAACGAGCCTGAGAAATACTTTTTTTTAAATGTGATTATTTCGTTTATATACAATTTATAATTTAGAAAAACTACTGCCACTTATAGTGTATATTGGTTAGAATTCATTATAAGCAGCGCACTTTAGGATATTATTATTTTAACAATAAATTGCGTCAACTGTAAATACAGTATTGTACGATGGGTTGCGTATATGTAAAATATTTAAATCTTATCAAAGAACATAGAATTATCAGAAAAAGCAACCAATGTAAAATTTTAAAACCTTTTAAAGTGTAGTAACACAATTGAGCTCCAGATGTCTCTGCTCAGTTTACAGTACTTTCGAGAGTGTGAGAAGATGAAACATTTAATTTTAGTATGTCCAAACTTGAGTTTAAATGGTTTAAAAAAGGTCTATTCGAATGGTATTTTAATCCTTTTGTAATAGGCGAAGAAAATAATATTTTTACCACCCAGTAAATTTAGGCAGGTAGTTTAACTGTGTAAATGCAAGTTTCTTTTCTTATGTACAGTAAAAATTTTATTGTAATTAAAGCATTATTCATTGGGTTCTGATTATTTAAATAACCGATTAGGTAATTAAATGAAAAATCAAAAGATTCAAAGCTTAAAAAACCAAATACATTTTCTTATTGTTTAATTGGGCCAAATTGGGTAAATTTCAAATACCTACCTACACAAAGACAATAGGTGTGTGTATAGATACTTAGATTTTTTTTAACAACATTACTAACAAAAATCAAGTTTTCCAAAATTGATAAGTAATTCTTTGCCTTTAAAATATTTTTTTTGTTTTTATCTATATTAAATTATGATTAAATTAATATTGTTATATTTTTTTTCTAATAATACCAAAGACCAAAGATTTTGAACTTCCTATCAACAAAAACTTTCGTGACAATAATATAACCATCATAAAATAACAATAGAAAAGCAACTTTGCCCTTTAGTCGTAAATAGTATTGTAAAAATCCTCTTGCTAGCTACCTATCTAAGATTGTTAGAATTGAGAATAGACAAACATTTTATGTATTTTTGTACCTCTCTTTGTTACTCTTACGTAGGTATACGAAAAATTACACTAAAATGAGGAGCGACATCTGAATCTCACCGGTGTACTACGTTTAAAAGAAGGCGCAGAGATCCCATAAGCTTAGGATTTTTGATAATTCTATGTTCTTTGATCTTATTTTACTGTCGAACAAGAAGTTAGCTACTGGTAGTTCTGTAGTTCAACATGTCGTTTCTTATACATACACACAACCAAACTTATATGGAATCATGTATTATTTCCAACTTTCTAAAGTACTACGAAAAAAATTGTAATAGTATATTAAAGGCACTTTATACTAATACTAATTTACAAAAAGAAATTTAGCAAACGCTTACAAATAATAAAAACTCACTAAGATGTGTAAAAATAAGTAGAATCAATTAATTTAAAAAATGCTTATTTCTATAACATTTTTAACTTGTTTAGCTTGTTTGTCACGTTAATAGTCAGTATTGCCACCTCTAGCCCTGATACAATCTTCAATTCGCCGGGGAATGCTGCTAATCAAATTCACAACTTGATCTTGGGGTAAGTTTGCCCATTCTTCTTGAGCGGTTTGAATGAGCTGATCCACATTTCCTGGATTATCCCTCCGAGCTCTAATCCTTCTTTTAACAAAGTCCCAGACATGCTTAATGGGATTTAAATCAGGTGAGCAAGCAGGCCATTTTAAAACAGTGATGGATTCTGTTTCAAGAAAGTCTATAGCAACTCTGCTGGTGTGCGGTGGCGCATTATCCTGCATGAAGACAAAATCATTTCCAATTGCACCTCTCCATAACCTCACTATGGGTTCTAGTACCAGGTCAACATATCTACGACCTGTTACACTTTGCCGTATAGGAAGCAAAGGAGTTTTTTCTTCGACCATAATACCTCCCCAAAACATTACAGTTCCTCCTTTATATCTTGGGACAGATCTTGCAGTTTTCAATCTAGCTTGTTTTCCCCGACCTCTTAAAACCCGAATTCGACGATCATCTGATCGAAGACCAATTCTAGTTTCATCTGAAAAGAGGACATTTCGCCAATTTTCAATTGTCCAGTTCTGATGTTCCAGACACCAGTTTAGACGATCAACTCGATTCCGTCTGGATAACTCGGGTACCCTCAACTGTCTCCTGCTAAATAAATTTTGGGCACGAAGTCTCTTTCGTATTGTTTCTACTGAAACGTTAATACCTGTAGCCTGCAAAAGTTGCCTTTGGAGCTCCGGGTGAGAAGAGGTTGGATTTCTTCTAGCTAGTTGAGCTACAAACCGGTCTTGTTGTTCAGTAGTTACTCTTCGACGACTTTGTCTAGGTCTGTTCCGCAGTGTTTGCAATTCCAAAAACCTTGCATACGTCTTTGAAACAACGCTTTGAGAGACGCCCACTGTTGCTGCGATTTGTCTTTGTGACATTCCCTGCTCAGGAAGAGTAATAATTCTACTCCTCTGAACATCTGATAGACCTACGTAGAGCATTGTTATCGGTTTTTAATAAAAAACTTAACCTTACTACGACACTGTGATTTTATGACTGAACAGATATAACAAAATTTTTAAAGACAATTTCATCAACTCTGATCAATTACTTATATAATTATCTAAGAAAGCCTTTATTGTTAATCTGTATGATACGTTTTCATTAATTGCTTACTATTATTGCAAAATATTGAGTGATTCCATATAAGTTTGGTTGTGTGTATAACCGATATAACCTATAACCTTAAATTCCTTTAGATCTTTAGATTTTGAAAAAGCTTCCAGTCTTCGCCCAAATTGCCTATTGAATATTTACGAATTCCGACCGAGTTGAATGGAGCCTCATAAACAGTATGTGATGCAAGTTTAGCCGTATTTGTGAAAATTTAAAATCTTAATCGAATTTATGTAAGTTTTAGCTTCTGCAGTTGATTGGATGCTGACTCGTAAGTTACACATGATTCGATGTTATTAGCTATAAAATAGTATACTATGTGCTTCTGCAGCTCCACAGGATACAAAGAAGGTTGTTCGACTTTTGAATTTGTCAACGGTTTGTCTTCTGTGTTTTTGAATTTTATATTACTTTTAGTATAACTGGATCCATTTAACGATGCGCTTGTGTTAACAAAAGATCCTCTATTTATCCAACTGCTCACTGTAAAAGATTTTGAATGAGATGCGTTATGACAAAGCTGCTCTTTATACCCGTTTGATTATTTATTAGCGTTAAAGGCAATTAGAAGAAGAGTACCACTAAGCAACAAGAAACAATGATGATTGCATGTGAAATATACGTTTCAAATTGCTTACGACGAGTTACAACTAGCTTTTTGGCATTATCACCGTTATAACAAAAGCTAATTGTAGAATAACTCATGTAGTCCTTGTAATCGTAGCAGCTAAGAATGTTTTTCACTTATTAGAAAATGTTCGTTATAAGTTATAAGTGAAGTAATTCCATAGATTTTCAAAGGATGTGCTCATAACATCTGCTTATCTGAGCTCGTTTCGATACTCAAAATGTATTAAGTTTAACAGTTGCTTTTTGGTAACTTGCGCAGTTACTTTCTAAAACCGAATCCTCACTGTAAGAAGAGCTTGCTATAAGTCGACCCGACTGTATTAATGTTAATTTTAGTATTATTTTGTGCTAATCGGAAATCTGAAAAAATATTCCAAATAGCATCTGAGAAGGGCACAATTTGTATACTAACAGGAGATGACTGTATCAAAAAGGAAACAACGTACCAGCGTTTTATTGATGTTGAAAAAAGAAACTCATGGTAGTTAAGCACGGTTGTGTCGACTTATGTTATTAAAAATTTAGTTAGTAGGAATTTAAAACATGTAGGCATTTTAATTTTTACAAGTGGGAAATGTATAATTTAGTAGTTTTGTGCTTTTAGATACAAATGAATACAAGAACATAATTGAAGTCTAATGTGATCTAGAAAATAATCCAAACACTATTCATAATGAGACTTACGTACCAGATCTAGCGGCTAAATTGCTCTGGAGCAGATGTAATGTTTCTCCTTTCAAGATTTTGAATAGTAGTTTTGGTCTAGTGAAATGGAAATTGCATGGCATGTGCTGCTTCTTACTGGACAGGAGATCTTATGCACTAACAAATGCCTTTTAGTCTCAATAGTAGTCTACTTAAATCAAAACAAGATATTTGTACATTTACAAATTGCAAATGACAAAATCAAAGTGTGATGAATGTCCTGGCTTTGGGAGAGCTCCTCTAAAAATACGTCGACAGAAGATTTAGATGCATCGGACAGACAGATAGCAACTGGTCAATAAAGGTAATTTTTCACATTTTTAGCAATTTTTAAAGCTTTATTATGTTTGGTTTGATACATAATCTCTAACATAGTGACCAACTTTTAACGTTTAAAGTAACGTATCCTTTTATTTAGCTGAGATAGAACGTTATTTTAAACGTTAAAGTTGACCACTATGTTATGATACAAAATAGGCCTGAATGTTGGATTGCACACTGCAATTAATTATATTCTAAATTAATTTTCAACGGGAAAAAGCTACACATTTTATTTTAAATGTATATAATTTTAGTAGACTATTTATACACCGCTGTATGTTGGGTTGCATAACCAAGAATGGTCTGGGTTTGTTACTTCTATAGTTTTCATCAATTGGTTGGTTCGCATGTTAATAGATGGCGATTGCATTCCAAATTTATACAAAAATTATAACCTCTAAAACTAGTCTAAAACTATTTAGTCTAGAATTAGAAAACGAATCGAATAATATGGCTAAAGAATATCCCGAAAATTTAGAAGAAGCTGAATCAGTTTACGAATTTAGTGCCGAAACTAAAAGGTGAAGCCGTATCGCTCGCAAAGTATAAAGGGCATGCTTGTATCTTCGTAAACGTTGCTTAGAAATGTTATAATGAAGAAAAACTACACAGAATTGGTGAAACTCAAGTGGATCTCTGCTTTGTTCGCCGCTTCCGTTGCTTCGTTCGGCAATACAAAAGTACACGAACGAACCACTTGTTTCGCCTCGCTTGTGTTTTGTGTTTTGCCTCATATATGTACGGACCTTAAAGGTTGGTTTAGCACAGTAGCTTTTCGGTCAGAATGCATTATAAAGGGCGCACTTCGGGATATCATTATTTTAATGCAAAATTGTATTATTTAAAATACGCTCTAGGTTTAGACCTGATTACAGTGAGCAACACGAAGCAACAAGAAACAATGACGACTGTATGTGAAATGTACATTAAAAATGGCTTACGAGTTACAACAAGTTTGCTATTATCACCCATTATAACCAAATCTGATCGTCTGGTAACTTATGAATGAAGTCCTCATAATCGCAGCAGCTAAGAATGTGTTTCACGTATTGGGAATTGTTCATTATAAGAGAAGTACTTCTACAGTTTGATAAAGGAAGTATACTCGTTACAACAGATCTACTCATTACATCAGAGCTCAAAATGTATTAAGTTTGATAGTTGATTTTTGGTAACTTGTAAAATTACTAAGCGAACCTGACTATTGATGTTAATTGTACTATATAATTATAGTGCTTGAATTTTTTTTGTTTGCGAGTTTAATCTCAATCTAGAGCTCATCACATACTCAATTTTTGTAAGCAGGTCCAGGTTTTTCAAAAACATGAAAGCTCCAAAAATTTTGGCGTAACGTATGAAGGAAACTATTTAAATCGAGCATTTTCGGAGGATGATTTTTCAAGCAAATTTTTCAGGAAATTTTTTTGAAAAACAAAATCAGTCAGACTCCACAACAATTTTTAGCACAGAGGGTGTGTCTTCCAAGAAACTTTAGATAGTCGATTTGGCTTGCATCGGGTCTATAAATTTTCTGAGACTCTAGTCTTGGAACAGATTAAATACAGCAAAACTGTCGAAGAACTCGTACAACGCCAAAGAACACTTGGGAAGCTCTTACGTTACTTCGAGTTCGGGAAAGTTACACCAAGTGATCTACAAGACCAACAGCATGGGTTGGATTTGAGTTTAATTGCTTTGTTCATTTACTTCTTATTAGTCTGTTAAGAATTCCAATATCGGGCAAAGCCTTCCCTGCCAATAAGATCCTTCAATCTTTAGTGTTTCGCTAGTGTTTGATTCCTTCGTAGTCCGTTCATCTTTTATTATGCCCCGTCTTCTTACTGGGGTCAGAATAAATATACGGATTACTGAATTACTCATGGATAATGTGTCATTGTTTCAAGAAGCAGAATGATAATAATAATAGTATTTCTTTGCAGGCAATACTAGTAGTACGTCATAGTGAATATAAAAAATGGAACAAGGCAGGCCATAGGGGCACAATCTCGCAAATAATTCCTAAGAAGTTCATCCACAACAAGTATCAATTTTTGGCAAGAGTAAGTTAGGTACTTTGGGGATGTTTGGGGAGTTATGCCTATACTTATTTTCAGACAAAGCCAACCAATAAGCTGGAAGAGTTAAAGATCGATCGAACTACACATACATAACAAAGTTTTCTCTTTGATAAAGTTGAGATTTTAGGGTTGGTAGGATTTCTAATTTTGATCACAAGTTAGAGGTGAGTAATTATGGGGTTGTACGAAATATAAAATAAAATGCATTTTTGATATGACTTTTTATTAAAATAAATTACAGTCATACACCGATAGACAAAGAGATATTTATAATACACACTGGAAAACTATACTTTGAGCAACAAATACGCAAAAAAATATTTATAAAAACCAAAACAAACAATAATATCCTAAGCAAACAGTATACACTTTATCCTTAAACTATCGGAATTTTACATCTAGTATACAGAAATTGAGATTATAAGACTAATATCTTAATTCTAAGGCCCAAACACACCGGACTTTGCAAGGTACAGTGTTCCTAAGTAGTACATATTGCATAGTAAGTACATAAAATACTCTCATACACCGTATACGTTTTGTTGTACTCTTTGATGTTAGTCTCATCTCCGCCGTAAAAATTTCATAATTTTTTAAATTAAATAACGCAATATAAAAAGTATGCTTACATTAGTCATACTTTAATTTAAATTTAAGGTACATGACGACGCACACTCGATTTTTTAATAAATTCATAAAGAGGATTTTCCATTTTTCCGACGAATGTTGCCTAGACTGGACCGACTTCACGTTCACCGGAGACATGAGACCATCGGTACTTCCGGATTCTGCAATAATTTAGAAAAAAATTTATAAAGTGCCAATTACTAATTTATTGAAACATTCCGTTTTTTTTTAATTCGAAAAAATCCACAACATAAGTGTTTGCCCGTGGCCTCAAGCATCGGTCGAACTAATCTCAAGTGGTAGGTCGAGAAAAATACAAAATCTCCCATTTCTCTCATTACTTAAAAGAAAACTTCGAAGATACACTTTTGCTGTTATCTGAAAGTCATTTAGGGATTTTCATCAGTTCGCTGTCACGTTTCGGGTTTAAATAGTTGATTCATGAATCCCTCATGGGTCCCTCTGGTTACGAGCCGATAGTACACAACTCCTTCAAAGCAAGCTCAACGGTGAAGCAAGCTTACCATCGTCGATAGTAAGCAAAAAGACGGTAATGTCAAAAATCATAAGGTCGTTTTACAGTCGTAGAGTGAGTAATCAACAATCAGTCAATGATAGACATCTCTAAAACACATTTTAGGCTTTCAAAGAGCATCGAGTGTAAGAGTTTTAAAAATACGCTAATCTCATCTCTCATCGCGGTAGAAAAACACACCGACGTCTCTCAGAGACCAAATGACATAATTAAATGTCTCTCACTGAGCTAGTGATGCTAATTAATATCCCTTTTAAAGTTACTCAGTCAGTTACTAAGAAGGTCGTTTAGTGTCCCAGTTAAAGTATCTCGGTGAGCTAGTAAAATACACAAATGTTATTTAGTGAACGTATGATAACACCAAGGTCCCTCTGTGAGCTTTAAAAATAACCCAACGTCCGCCAGTGAGCTTATGATAACGCAAAGTTCTCTCAGTCAGTTTTAAAAATAGGTACTTCAATGTCTCGCACTGAGCATGAAAAATACATAACGTCTCTCAGTGAGCATAAAAAATATTTATTGTCTCTCAGTTAGCATTAAAAATACACAAACGTCTCCCAGAGAGCTTATAATACCGCAAAGATCTCTCAGCGAACTTTAAAATAATATTGTCTTTCAGTTAGCTTTAAGAATATATTAGTGTCTTTCGGTGAGCTTTAAGAATATATTAGTGTCTTTCGGTGAGCTTTAAGAATATATTAGTATCTCTCAGTGAGCTTTCAAAATACTTCATCGTCTCTCAGTGAGCTTTTACAGTTACCCAATGTTTTTCAATGAGTGTGAAAAATGCAAAAACCTCTCTCAGTGAGCTTTAAAAATACACAAACGTCTCTCAGTAAGCTTTAAGAATATATTTATGCCTCTCAGTGAGCGTCAAAAATAAAAAAAAAACCTCTTTCAGTGAGCTTTAAAAATACACACCCGTCTCTCAGCGAGCTTTAAAAATACACAAACGTCTCTCAGAGAGCGTTAAAAATAAAACAAGTCTCTCAGTGAGCTTTAAATATAGACAAACGTCTCTCAGTGAGCTTTAGGAATATTTGTCTGTCTCTCAGTGAGCGTCAAAAATAAAAAAACGTCTCTCAGTGAGCTTTAAAATACTCAAAACTTCTCTCAGTGAGCTTTAAGAATATATTTGTCTCTCGGTGAGCGTGAAAAATTAAAAAACGTCTCTCTGTGAGCTTTAAAAATAAACAAACGTCTCTCAGTGAGCAAAAAAACGTCCAAAACGGTAAAAAAGCGACAAAATCGGCTAAAATACGCACAAAAACGCAAACAACAAACTCGAGTAGCATAAAAAACGTCCACAACGGTAAAAAAGCGACAAAATCGGCTAAAATACGCACAAAAAACGCAAACAACAAACTCGAGTAGTAAAAAAAAACGTCCAAAACGGTAAAAAAGCGACAAAATCGGCTAAAATACGCACAAAAAACGCAAACAACAAACTCGAGTAGCAAAAAAAACGTCCAAAACGGTAAAAAATGGACAAAATCGGCTAAAATACGCACAAAAAACGCAAACAACAAACTCGAGTAGCATAAAAAACGTCCAAAACGGTAAAAAAGCGACAAAATCGGCTAAAAAACGCACAAAAAACGCAAACAACAAACTCGAGTAGCATAAAAAACGTCCAAAACGGTAAAAAAGCGACAAAATCGGTTAAAATACGCACAAAAAACGCAAACAACAAACTCGAGTAGTAAAACAAAGTCCAAAACGGTAAAAAAGCGACAAAATCGGCTAATATACGCACAAAAACCGCAAACAACAAACTCGAGTAGCAAAAAACGTCGAAAACGGTAAAAAAGCGACAAAATCGGCTAAAATACGTACAAAAAACGCAAACAACAAACTCGAGAAGCATAAAAAACGTCCACAACGGTAAAAAAGCGACAAAATCGGCTAAAATACGCACAAAAAACGCAAACAACAAACTCGAGTAGTAAAAAAAACGTCCAAAACGGTAAAAAAGCGACAAAATCGGCTAAAATACGCACAAAAAACGCAAACAACAAACTCGAGTAGCATAAAAAACGTCCACAACGGTAAAAAAGCGACAAAATCGGCTAAAATACGCACAAAAAACGCAAACAACAAACTCGAGTAGCATAAAAAACGTCCACAACGGTAAAAAAGCGACAAATTCGGCTAAAATACGCACAAAAAACGCAAACAACAAACTCGAGTAGTAAAAAAAACGTCCAAAACGGTAAAAAAGCGACAAAATCGGCTAAAATACGCAAACAACAAACTCGAGTAGCAAAAAAACGCAATTTTAGCCGATTTTGTCGCTTTTTTACCGTTTTGGACTTTGTTTTACTACTCGAGTTTGTTGTTTGCGTTTTTTGTGCGTATTTTAACCGATTTTGTCGCTTTTTTACCGTTTTGGACGTTTTGTTTAC
Source organism: Malthinus flaveolus (assembly GCA_950108345.1). Lineage (NCBI taxonomy): Eukaryota > Metazoa > Arthropoda > Insecta > Coleoptera > Cantharidae > Malthinus > Malthinus flaveolus. The sequence goes on along the minus strand of OX467289.1, from coordinate 2,101,113 downwards.
TACTCGAGTTTGTTGTTTGCGTTTTTTGTGCGTATTTTAGCCGATTTTGTCCATTTTTTACCGTTTTGGACGTTTTTTTTGCTAATCGAGTTTGTTGTTTGCGTTTTTTGTGCGTATTTTAGCCGATTTTGTCGCTTTTTTACCGTTGTGGACGTTTTTTATGCTACTCGAGTTTGTTGTTTGCGTTTTTTGTGCGTATTTTAGCCGATTTTGTCGCTTTTTTACCGTTTTGGACGTTTTTTTTGTTACTCGAGTTTGTTGTTTGCGTTTTTTGTGCGTATTTTAGCCGATTTTGTCGCTTTTTTACCGTTTTGGACGTTTTTTATGCTACTCGAGTTTCTTGTTTGCGTTTTTTGTGCGTATTTTAGCCGATTTTGTCGCTTTTTTACCGTTGTGGACCCTTTTTATGCTACTCGAGTTTGTTGTTTGCGTTTTTTGTGCGTATTTTAGCCGATTTTGTCGCTTTTTTACCGTTGTGGACGTTTTTTATGCTACTCGAGTTTGTTGTTTGCGTTTTTTGTGCGTATTTTAGCCGATTTTGTCGCTTTTTTACCGTTGTGGACGTTTTTTATGCTACTCGAGTTTGTTGTTTGCGTTTTTGTGCGTATTTTAGCCGATTTTGTCGCTTTTTTACCGTTGTGGACGTTTTTTATGCTACTCGAGTTTGTTGTTTGCGTTTTTTGTGCGTATTTTGTGCGTATTTTAGCCGATTTTGTCGCTTTTTTACCGTTGTGGACGTTTTTTATGCTACTCGAGTTTGTTGTTTGCGTTTTTTGTGCGTATTTTAGCCGATTTTGTCGCTTTTTTACCGTTGTGGACGTTTTTTATGCTACTCGAGTTTGTTGTTTGCGTTTTTTGTGCGTATTTTAGCCGATTTTGTCGCTTTTTTACCGTTGTGGACGTTTTTTATGCTACTCGAGTTTGTTGTTTGCGTTTTTGTGCGTATTTTAGCCGATTTTGTCGCTTTTTTTACCGTTGTGGACGTTTTTTATGCTACTCGAGTTTGTTGTTTGCGTTTTTTGTGCGTATTTTAGCCGATTTTGTCGCTTTTTTACCGTTTTGGACGTTTTTTATGCTACTCGAGTTTGTTGTTTGCGTTTTTTGTGCGTATTTTAGCCGATTTTGTCGCTTTTTTACCGTTTTGGACGTTTTTTATGCTACTCGAGTTTGTTGTTTGCGTTTTTGTGCGTATTTTAGCCGATTTTGTCGCTTTTTTACCGTTGTGGACGTTTTTTATGCTACTCGAGTTTGTTGTTTGCGTTTTTTGTGCGTATTTTGTGCGTATTTTAGCCGATTTTGTCGCTTTTTTACCGTTGTGGACGTTTTTTATGCTACTCGAGTTTGTTGTTTGCGTTTTTTGTGCGTATTTTAGCCGATTTTGTCGCTTTTTTACCGTTGTGGACGTTTTTATGCTACTCGAGTTTGTTGTTTGCGTTTTTTGTGCGTATTTTAGCCGATTTTGTCGCTTTTTTACCGTTGTGGACGTTTTTTATGCTACTCGAGTTTGTTGTTTGCGTTTTTGTGCGTGTTTTAGCCGATTTTGTCGCTTTTTTTACCGTTGTGGACGTTTTTTATGCTACTCGAGTTTGTTGTTTGCGTTTTTTGTGCGTATTTTAGCCGATTTTGTCGCTTTTTTACCGTTTTGGACGTTTTTTATGCTACTCGAGTTTGTTGTTTGCGTTTTTTGTGCGTATTTTAGCCGATTTTGTCGCTTTTTTACCGTTTTGGACGTTTTTTATGCTACTCGAGTTTGTTGTTTGCGTTTTTTGTGCGTATTTTAGCCGATTTTGTCGCTTTTTTACCGTTGTGGACGTTTTTTATGCTACTCGAGTTTGTTGTTTGCGTTTTTTGTGCGTATTTTAGCCGATTTTGTCGCTTTTTTACCGTTGTGGACGTTTTTTATGCTACTCGAGTTTGTTGTTTGCGTTTTTTGTGCGTATTTTGTGCGTATTTTAGCCGATTTTGTCGCTTTTTTACCGTTGTGGACGTTTTTTATGCTACTCGAGTTTGTTGTTTGCGTTTTTTGTGCGTATTTTAGCCGATTTTGTCGCTTTTTTACCGTTGTGGACGTTTTTTATGCTACTCGAGTTTGTTGTTTGCGTTTTTTGTGCGTATTTTAGCCGATTTTGTCGCTTTTTTACCGTTGTGGACGTTTTTTATGCTACTCGAGTTTGTTGTTTGCGTTTTTTGTGCGTATTTTAGCCGATTTTGTCGCTTTTTTACCGTTGTGGACGTTTTTTATGCTACTCGAGTTTGTTGTTTGCGTTTTTTGTGCGTATTTTGTGCGTATTTTAGCCGATTTTGTCGCTTTTTTACCGTTGTGGACGTTTTTTATGCTACTCGAGTTTGTTGTTTGCGTTTTTTGTGCGTATTTTAGCCGATTTTGTCGCTTTTTTACCGTTGTGGACGTTTTTATGCTACTCGAGTTTGTTGTTTGCGTTTTTTGTGCGTATTTTAGCCGATTTTGTCGCTTTTTTACCGTTGTGGACGTTTTTTATGCTACTCGAGTTTGTTGTTTGCGTTTTTGTGCGTGTTTTAGCCGATTTTGTCGCTTTTTTTACCGTTGTGGACGTTTTTTATGCTACTCGAGTTTGTTGTTTGCGTTTTTTGTGCGTATTTTAGCCGATTTTGTCGCTTTTTTACCGTTTTGGACGTTTTTTATGCTACTCGAGTTTGTTGTTTGCGTTTTTTGTGCGTATTTTAGCCGATTTTGTCGCTTTTTTACCGTTTTGGACGTTTTTTATGCTACTCGAGTTTGTTGTTTGCGTTTTTTGTGCGTATTTTAGCCGATTTTGTCGCTTTTTTACCGTTGTGGACGTTTTTTATGCTACTCGAGTTTGTTGTTTGCGTTTTTTGTGCGTATTTTAGCCGATTTTGTCGCTTTTTTACCGTTGTGGACGTTTTTTATGCTACTCGAGTTTGTTGTTTGCGTTTTTTGTGCGTATTTTGTGCGTATTTTAGCCGATTTTGTCGCTTTTTTACCGTTGTGGACGTTTTTTATGCTACTCGAGTTTGTTGTTTGCGTTTTTTGTGCGTATTTTAGCCGATTTTGTCGCTTTTTTACCGTTGTGGACGTTTTTTATGCTACTCGAGTTTGTTGTTTGCGTTTTTTGTGCGTATTTTAGCCGATTTTGTCGCTTTTTTACCGTTTTGGACGTTTTTTATGCTACTCGAGTTTGTTGTTTGCGTTTTTTGTGCGTATTTTAGCCGATTTTGTCGCTTTTTTACCGTTGTGGACGTTTTTTATGCTACTCGAGTTTGTTGTTTGCGTTTTTTGTGCGTATTTTAGCCGATTTTGTCGCTTTTTTACCGTTGTGGACGTTTTTTATGCTACTCGAGTTTGTTGTTTGCGTTTTTTGTGCGTATTTTGTGCGTATTTTAGCCGATTTTGTCGCTTTTTTACCGTTGTGGACGTTTTTTATGCTACTCGAGTTTGTTGTTTGCGTTTTTTGTGCGTATTTTAGCCGATTTTGTCGCTTTTTTACCGTTGTGGACGTTTTTTATGCTACTCGAGTTTGTTGTTTGCGTTTTTTGTGCGTATTTTAGCCGATTTTGTCGCTTTTTTACCGTTGTGGACGTTTTTTATGCTACTCGAGTTTGTTGTTTGCGTTTTTTGTGCGTATTTTAGCCGATTTTGTCGCTTTTTTACCGTTTTGGACGTTTTTTATGCTACTCGAGTTTGTTGTTTGCGTTTTTTGTGCGTATTTTGTGCGTATTTTAGCCGATTTTGTCGCTTTTTTACCGTTGTGGACGTTTTTTATGCTACTCGAGTTTGTTGTTTGCGTTTTTTGTGCGTATTTTAGCCGATTTTGTCGCTTTTTTACCGTTGTGGACGTTTTTTATGCTACTCGAGTTTGTTGTTTGCGTTTTTTGTGCGTATTTTAGCCGATTTTGTCGCTTTTTTACCGTTGTGGACGTTTTTTATGCTACTCGAGTTTGTTGTTTGCGTTTTTTGTGCGTATTTTGTGCGTATTTTAGCCGATTTTGTCGCTTTTTTACCGTTGTGGACGTTTTTTATGCTACTCGAGTTTGTTGTTTGCGTTTTTTGTGCGTATTTTGTGCGTATTTTAGCCGATTTTGTCGCTTTTTTACCGTTGTGGACGTTTTTTATGCTACTCGAGTTTGTTGTTTGCGTTTTTTGTGCGTATTTTAGCCGATTTTGTCGCTTTTTTACCGTTGTGGACGTTTTTTATGCTACTCGAGTTTGTTGTTTGCGTTTTTTGTGCGTATTTTGTGCGTATTTTAGCCGATTTTGTCGCTTTTTTACCGTTGTGGACGTTTTTTATGCTACTCGAGTTTGTTGTTTGCGTTTTTTGTGCGTATTTTAGCCGATTTTGTCGCTTTTTTACCGTTGTGGACGTTTTTTATGCTACTCGAGTTTGTTGTTTGCGTTTTTTGTGCGTTTTTTGTGCGTATTTTAGCCGATTTTGTCGCTTTTTTACCGTTGTGGACGTTTTTTATGCTACTCGAGTTTGTTGTTTGCGTTTTTTGTGCGTATTTTAGCCGATTTTGTCGCTTTTTTACCGTTGTGGACGTTTTTTATGCTACTCGAGTTTGTTGTTTGCGTTTTTTGTGCGTATTTTAGCCGATTTTGTCGCTTTTTTACCGTTGTGGACGTTTTTTATGCTACTCGAGTTTGTTGTTTGCGTTTTTGTGCGTATTTTAGCCGATTTTGTCGCTTTTTTTACCGTTGTGGACGTTTTTTATGCTACTCGAGTTTGTTGTTTGCGTTTTTTGTGCGTATTTTAGCCGATTTTGTCGCTTTTTTACCGTTTTGGACGTTTTTTATGCTACTCGAGTTTGTTGTTTGCGTTTTTTGTGCGTATTTTAGCCGATTTTGTCGCTTTTTTACCGTTTTGGACGTTTTTTATGCTACTCGAGTTTGTTGTTTGCGTTTTTGTGCGTATTTTAGCCGATTTTGTCGCTTTTTTACCGTTGTGGACGTTTTTTATGCTACTCGAGTTTGTTGTTTGCGTTTTTTGTGCGTATTTTGTGCGTATTTTAGCCGATTTTGTCGCTTTTTTACCGTTGTGGACGTTTTTTATGCTACTCGAGTTTGTTGTTTGCGTTTTTTGTGCGTATTTTAGCCGATTTTGTCGCTTTTTTACCGTTGTGGACGTTTTTTATGCTACTCGAGTTTGTTGTTTGCGTTTTTTGTGCGTATTTTAGCCGATTTTGTCGCTTTTTTACCGTTGTGGACGTTTTTTATGCTACTCGAGTTTGTTGTTTGCGTTTTTGTGCGTATTTTAGCCGATTTTGTCGCTTTTTTACCGTTGTGGACGTTTTTTATGATACTCGAGTTTGTTGTTTGCGTTTTTTGTGCGTATTTTAGCCGATTTTGTCGCTTTTTTACCGTTTTGGTCGTTTTTTATGCTACTCGAGTTTGTTGTTTGCGTTTTTTGTGCGCATTTTAGCCGATTTTGTCGCTTTTTTACCGTTTTGGACGTTTTTTATGCTACTCGAGTTTGTTGTTTGCGTTTTTTGTGCGTATTTTAGCCGATTTTGTCGCTTTTTTACCGTTGTGGACGTTTTTTATGCTACTCGAGTTTGTTGTTTGCGTTTTTTGTGCGTATTTTAGCCGATTTTGTCGCTTTTTTACCGTTTTGGACGTTTTTATGCTACTCGAGTTTGTTGTTTGCGTTTTTTGTGCGTATTTTAGCCGATTTTGTCGCTTTTTTACCGTTGTGGACGTTTTTTATGCTACTCGAGTTTGTTGTTTGCGTTTTTTGTGCGTATTTTAGCCGATTTTGTCGCTTTTTTACCGATTTGGACGTTTTTTATGCTACTCGAGTTTGTTGTTTGCGTTTTTTGTGCGTATTTTAGCCGATTTTGTCGCTTTTTTACCGTTTTGAACGTTTTTTATGCTACTCGAGTTTGTTGTTTGCGTTTTTTGTGCGTATTTTAGCCGATTTTGTCGCTTTTTTACCGTTGTGGACGTTTTTTATGCTACTCGAGTTTGTTGTTTGCGTTTTTTGTGCGTATTTTAGCCGATTTTGTCGCTTTTTTACCGTTTTGGACGTTTTTTATGCTACTCGAGTTTGTTGTTTGCGTTTTTTGTGCGTATTTTAGCCGATTTTGTCGCTTTTTTACCGTTGTGGACGTTTTTTATGCTACTCGAGTTTGTTGTTTGCGTTTTTTGTGCGTATTTTAGCCGATTTTGTCGCTTTTTTACCGTTGTGGACGTTTTTTATGCTACTCGAGTTTGTTGTTTGCGTTTTTTGTGCGTATTTTAGCCGATTTTGTCGCTTTTTTACCGTTTTGGACGTTTTTTATGCTACTCGAGTTTGTTGTTTGCGTTTTTTGTGCGTATTTTAGCCGATTTTGTCGCTTTTTTACCGTTGTGGACGTTTTTTATGCTACTCGAGTTTGTTGTTTGCGTTTTTTGTGCGTATTTTAGCCGATTTTGTCGCTTTTTTACCGTTGTGGACGTTTTTTATGCTACTCGAGTTTGTTGTTTGCGTTTTTTGTGCGTATTTTAGCCGATTTTGTCGCTTTTTTACCGTTGTGGACGTTTTTTATGCTACTCGAGTTTGTTGTTTGCGTTTTTTGTGCGTATTTTAGCCGATTTTGTCGCTTTTTTACCGTTTTGGACGTTTTTTATGCTACTCGAGTTTGTTGTTTGCGTTTTTTGTGCGTATTTTAGCCGATTTTGTCGCTTTTTTACCGTTGAGGACGTTTTTTATGCTACTCGAGTTTGTTGTTTGCGTTTTTTGTGCGTATTTTAGCCGATTTTGTCGCTTTTTTACCGTTGTGGACGTTTTTTATGCTACTCGAGTTTGTTGTTTGCGTTTTTTGTGCGTATTTTAGCCGATTTTGTCGCTTTTTTACCGTTGTGGACGTTTTTTATGCTACTCGAGTTTGTTGTTTGCGTTTTTTGTGCGTATTTTAGCCGATTTTGTCGCTTTTTTACCGTTTTGGACGTTTTTTATGCTACTCGAGTTTGTTGTTTGCGTTTTTTGTGCGTATTTTAGCCGATTTTGTCGCTTTTTTACCGTTGTGGACGTTTTTTATGCTACTCGAGTTTGTTGTTTGCGTTTTTTGTGCGTATTTTAGCCGATTTTGTCGCTTTTTTACCGTTGTGGACGTTTTTTATGCTACTCGAGTTTGTTGTTTGCGTTTTTTGTGCGTATTTTAGCCGATTTTGTCGCTTTTTTACCGTTGTGGACGTTTTTTATGCTACTCGAGTTTGTTGTTTGCGTTTTTTGTGCGTATTTTAGCCGATTTTGTCGCTTTTTTACCGTTTTGGACGTTTTTTATGCTACTCGAGTTTGTTGTTTGCGTTTTTTGTGCGTATTTTAGCCGATTTTGTCGCTTTTTTACCGTTGTGGACGTTTTTTATGCTACTCGAGTTTGTTGTTTGCGTTTTTTGTGCGTATTTTGTGCGTATTTTAGCCGATTTTGTCGCTTTTTTACCGTTGTGGACGTTTTTTATGCTACTCGAGTTTGTTGTTTGCGTTTTTTGTGCGTATTTTGTGCGTATTTTAGCCGATTTTGTCGCTTTTTTACCGTTGTGGACGTTTTTTATGCTACTCGAGTTTGTTGTTTGCGTTTTTTGTGCGTATTTTAGCCGATTTTGTCGCTTTTTTACCGTTGTGGACGTTTTTTATGCTACTCGAGTTTGTTGTTTGCGTTTTTTGTGCGTATTTTAGCCGATTTTGTCGCTTTTTTACCGTTGTGGACGTTTTTTATGCTACTCGAGTTTGTTGTTTGCGTTTTTTGTGCGTATTTTAGCCGATTTTGTCGCTTTTTTACCGTTTTGGACGTTTTTTATGCTACTCGAGTTTGTTGTTTGCGTTTTTTGTGCGTATTTTAGCCGATTTTGTCGCTTTTTTACCGTTGTGGACGTTTTTTATGCTACTCGAGTTTGTTGTTTGCGTTTTTTGTGCGTATTTTGTGCGTATTTTAGCCGATTTTGTCGCTTTTTTACCGTTGTGGACGTTTTTTATGCTACTCGAGTTTGTTGTTTGCGTTTTTTGTGCGTATTTTAGCCGATTTTGTCGCTTTTTTACCGTTGTGGACGTTTTTTATGCTACTCGAGTTTGTTGTTTGCGTTTTTTGTGCGTATTTTAGCCGATTTTGTCGCTTTTTTACCGTTTTGGACGTTTTTTATGCTACTCGAGTTTGTTGTTTGCGTTTTTTGTGCGTATTTTAGCCGATTTTGTCGCTTTTTTACCGTTGTGGACGTTTTTTATGCTACTCGAGTTTGTTGTTTGCGTTTTTTGTGCGTATTTTAGCCGATTTTGTCGCTTTTTTACCGTTTTGGACGTTTTTTATGCTACTCGAGTTTGTTGTTTGCGTTTTTTGTGCGTATTTTAGCCGATTTTGTCGCTTTTTTACCGTTGTGGACGTTTTTTATGCTACTCGAGTTTGTTGTTTGCGTTTTTTGTGCGTTTTTTAGCCGATTTTGTCGCTTTTTTACCGTTTTGGACGTTTTTTATGCTACTCGAGTTTGTTGTTTGCGTTTTTTGTGCGTATTTTAGCCGATTTTGTCGCTTTTTTACCGTTTTGGACGTTTTTTATGCTACTCGAGTTTGTTGTTTGCGTTTTTTGTGCGTATTTTAGCCGATTTTGTCGCTTTTTTACCGTTGTGGACGTTTTTTATGCTACTCGAGTTTGTTGTTTGCGTTTTTTGTGCGTATTTTGTGCGTATTTTAGCCGATTTTGTCGCTTTTTTACCGTTGTGGACGTTTTTTATGCTACTCGAGTTTGTTGTTTGCGTTTTTTGTGCGTATTTTAGCCGATTTTGTCGCTTTTTTACCGTTGTGGACGTTTTTTATGCTACTCGAGTTTGTTGTTTGCGTTTTTTGTGCGTATTTTAGCCGATTTTGTCGCTTTTTTACCGTTGTGGACGTTTTTTATGCTACTCGAGTTTGTTGTTTGCGTTTTTGTGCGTATTTTAGCCGATTTTGTCGCTTTTTTTACCGTTGTGGACGTTTTTTATGCTACTCGAGTTTGTTGTTTGCGTTTTTTGTGCGTATTTTAGCCGATTTTGTCGCTTTTTTACCGTTTTGGACGTTTTTTATGCTACTCGAGTTTGTTGTTTGCGTTTTTTGTGCGTATTTTAGCCGATTTTGTCGCTTTTTTACCGTTGTGGACGTTTTTTATGCTACTCGAGTTTGTTGTTTGCGTTTTTTGTGCGTATTTTAGCCGATTTTGTCGCTTTTTTACCGTTTTGGACGTTTTTTATGCTACTCGAGTTTGTTGTTTGCGTTTTTTGTGCGTATTTTAGCCGATTTTGTCGCTTTTTTACCGTTGTGGACGTTTTTTATGCTACTCGAGTTTGTTGTTTGCGTTTTTTGTGCGTATTTTGTGCGTATTTTAGCCGATTTTGTCGCTTTTTTACCGTTGTGGACGTTTTTTATGCTACTCGAGTTTGTTGTTGGCGTTTTTTGTGCGTATTTTAGCCGATTTTGTCGCTTTTTTACCGTTGTGGACGTTTTTTATGCTACTCGAGTTTGTTGTTTGCGTTTTTTGTGCGTATTTTAGCCGATTTTGTCGCTTTTTTACCGTTGTGGACGTTTTTTATGCTACTCGAGTTTGTTGTTTGCGTTTTTGTGCGTATTTTAGCCGATTTTGTCGCTTTTTTTACCGTTGTGGACGTTTTTTATGCTACTCGAGTTTGTTGTTTGCGTTTTTTGTGCGTATTTTAGCCGATTTTGTCGCTTTTTTACCGTTTTGGACGTTTTTTATGCTACTCGAGTTTGTTGTTTGCGTTTTTTGTGCGTATTTTAGCCGATTTTGTCGCTTTTTTACCGTTTTGGACGTTTTTTATGCTACTCGAGTTTGTTGTTTGCGTTTTTGTGCGTATTTTAGCCGATTTTGTCGCTTTTTTACCGTTGTGGACGTTTTTTATGCTACTCGAGTTTGTTGTTTGCGTTTTTTGTGCGTATTTTGTGCGTATTTTAGCCGATTTTGTCGCTTTTTTACCGTTGTGGACGTTTTTTATGCTACTCGAGTTTGTTGTTTGCGTTTTTTGTGCGTATTTTAGCCGATTTTGTCGCTTTTTTACCGTTGTGGACGTTTTTTATGCTACTCGAGTTTGTTGTTTGCGTTTTTTGTGCGTATTTTAGCCGATTTTGTCGCTTTTTTACCGTTGTGGACGTTTTTTATGCTACTCGAGTTTGTTGTTTGCGTTTTTGTGCGTATTTTAGCCGATTTTGTCGCTTTTTTACCGTTGTGGACGTTTTTTATGATACTCGAGTTTGTTGTTTGCGTTTTTTGTGCGTATTTTAGCCGATTTTGTCGCTTTTTTACCGTTTTGGTCGTTTTTTATGCTACTCGAGTTTGTTGTTTGCGTTTTTTGTGCGCATTTTAGCCGATTTTGTCGCTTTTTTACCGTTTTGGACGTTTTTTATGCTACTCGAGTTTGTTGTTTGCGTTTTTTGTGCGTATTTTAGCCGATTTTGTCGCTTTTTTACCGTTGTGGACGTTTTTTATGCTACTCGAGTTTGTTGTTTGCGTTTTTTGTGCGTATTTTAGCCGATTTTGTCGCTTTTTTACCGTTTTGGACGTTTTTATGCTACTCGAGTTTGTTGTTTGCGTTTTTTGTGCGTATTTTAGCCGATTTTGTCGCTTTTTTACCGTTGTGGACGTTTTTTATGCTACTCGAGTTTGTTGTTTGCGTTTTTTGTGCGTATTTTAGCCGATTTTGTCGCTTTTTTACCGATTTGGACGTTTTTTATGCTACTCGAGTTTGTTGTTTGCGTTTTTTGTGCGTATTTTAGCCGATTTTGTCGCTTTTTTACCGTTTTGAACGTTTTTTATGCTACTCGAGTTTGTTGTTTGCGTTTTTTGTGCGTATTTTAGCCGATTTTGTCGCTTTTTTACCGTTGTGGACGTTTTTTATGCTACTCGAGTTTGTTGTTTGCGTTTTTTGTGCGTATTTTAGCCGATTTTGTCGCTTTTTTACCGTTTTGGACGTTTTTTATGCTACTCGAGTTTGTTGTTTGCGTTTTTTGTGCGTATTTTAGCCGATTTTGTCGCTTTTTTACCGTTGTGGACGTTTTTTATGCTACTCGAGTTTGTTGTTTGCGTTTTTTGTGCGTATTTTAGCCGATTTTGTCGCTTTTTTACCGTTGTGGACGTTTTTTATGCTACTCGAGTTTGTTGTTTGCGTTTTTTGTGCGTATTTTAGCCGATTTTGTCGCTTTTTTACCGTTTTGGACGTTTTTTATGCTACTCGAGTTTGTTGTTTGCGTTTTTTGTGCGTATTTTAGCCGATTTTGTCGCTTTTTTACCGTTGTGGACGTTTTTTATGCTACTCGAGTTTGTTGTTTGCGTTTTTTGTGCGTATTTTAGCCGATTTTGTCGCTTTTTTACCGTTGTGGACGTTTTTTATGCTACTCGAGTTTGTTGTTTGCGTTTTTTGTGCGTATTTTAGCCGATTTTGTCGCTTTTTTACCGTTGTGGACGTTTTTTATGCTACTCGAGTTTGTTGTTTGCGTTTTTTGTGCGTATTTTAGCCGATTTTGTCGCTTTTTTACCGTTTTGGACGTTTTTTATGCTACTCGAGTTTGTTGTTTGCGTTTTTTGTGCGTATTTTAGCCGATTTTGTCGCTTTTTTACCGTTGTGGACGTTTTTTATGCTACTCGAGTTTGTTGTTTGCGTTTTTTGTGCGTATTTTAGCCGATTTTGTCGCTTTTTTACCGTTGTGGACGTTTTTTATGCTACTCGAGTTTGTTGTTTGCGTTTTTTGTGCGTATTTTAGCCGATTTTGTCGCTTTTTTACCGTTGTGGACGTTTTTTATGCTACTCGAGTTTGTTGTTTGCGTTTTTTGTGCGTATTTTAGCCGATTTTGTCGCTTTTTTACCGTTTTGGACGTTTTTTATGCTACTCGAGTTTGTTGTTTGCGTTTTTTGTGCGTATTTTAGCCGATTTTGTCGCTTTTTTACCGTTGTGGACGTTTTTTATGCTACTCGAGTTTGTTGTTTGCGTTTTTTGTGCGTATTTTAGCCGATTTTGTCGCTTTTTTACCGTTGTGGACGTTTTTTATGCTACTCGAGTTTGTTGTTTGCGTTTTTTGTGCGTATTTTAGCCGATTTTGTCGCTTTTTTACCGTTGTGGACGTTTTTTATGCTACTCGAGTTTGTTGTTTGCGTTTTTTGTGCGTATTTTAGCCGATTTTGTCGCTTTTTTACCGTTTTGGACGTTTTTTATGCTACTCGAGTTTGTTGTTTGCGTTTTTTGTGCGTATTTTAGCCGATTTTGTCGCTTTTTTACCGTTGTGGACGTTTTTTATGCTACTCGAGTTTGTTGTTTGCGTTTTTTGTGCGTATTTTGTGCGTATTTTAGCCGATTTTGTCGCTTTTTTACCGTTGTGGACGTTTTTTATGCTACTCGAGTTTGTTGTTTGCGTTTTTTGTGCGTATTTTGTGCGTATTTTAGCCGATTTTGTCGCTTTTTTACCGTTGTGGACGTTTTTTATGCTACTCGAGTTTGTTGTTTGCGTTTTTTGTGCGTATTTTAGCCGATTTTGTCGCTTTTTTACCGTTGTGGACGTTTTTTATGCTACTCGAGTTTGTTGTTTGCGTTTTTTGTGCGTATTTTAGCCGATTTTGTCGCTTTTTTACCGTTGTGGACGTTTTTTATGCTACTCGAGTTTGTTGTTTGCGTTTTTTGTGCGTATTTTAGCCGATTTTGTCGCTTTTTTACCGTTTTGGACGTTTTTTATGCTACTCGAGTTTGTTGTTTGCGTTTTTTGTGCGTATTTTAGCCGATTTTGTCGCTTTTTTACCGTTGTGGACGTTTTTTATGCTACTCGAGTTTGTTGTTTGCGTTTTTTGTGCGTATTTTGTGCGTATTTTAGCCGATTTTGTCGCTTTTTTACCGTTGTGGACGTTTTTTATGCTACTCGAGTTTGTTGTTTGCGTTTTTTGTGCGTATTTTAGCCGATTTTGTCGCTTTTTTACCGTTGTGGACGTTTTTTATGCTACTCGAGTTTGTTGTTTGCGTTTTTTGTGCGTATTTTAGCCGATTTTGTCGCTTTTTTACCGTTTTGGACGTTTTTTATGCTACTCGAGTTTGTTGTTTGCGTTTTTTGTGCGTATTTTAGCCGATTTTGTCGCTTTTTTACCGTTGTGGACGTTTTTTATGCTACTCGAGTTTGTTGTTTGCGTTTTTTGTGCGTATTTTAGCCGATTTTGTCGCTTTTTTACCGTTTTGGACGTTTTTTATGCTACTCGAGTTTGTTGTTTGCGTTTTTTGTGCGTATTTTAGCCGATTTTGTCGCTTTTTTACCGTTGTGGACGTTTTTTATGCTACTCGAGTTTGTTGTTTGCGTTTTTTGTGCGTTTTTTAGCCGATTTTGTCGCTTTTTTACCGTTTTGGACGTTTTTTATGCTACTCGAGTTTGTTGTTTGCGTTTTTTGTGCGTATTTTAGCCGATTTTGTCGCTTTTTTACCGTTTTGGACGTTTTTTATGCTACTCGAGTTTGTTGTTTGCGTTTTTTGTGCGTATTTTAGCCGATTTTGTCGCTTTTTTACCGTTGTGGACGTTTTTTATGCTACTCGAGTTTGTTGTTTGCGTTTTTTGTGCGTATTTTAGCCGATTTTGTCGCTTTTTTACCGTTTTGGACGTTTTTTATGCTACTCGAGTTTGTTGTTTGCGTTTTTTGTGCGTATTTTAGCCGATTTTGTCGCTTTTTTACCGTTGTGGACGTTTTTTATGCTACTCGAGTTTGTTGTTTGCGTTTTTTGTGCGTATTTTAGCCGATTTTGTCGCTTTTTTACCGTTTTGGACGTTTTTTATGCTACTCGAGTTTGTTGTTTGCGTTTTTTGTGCGTATTTTAGCCGATTTTGTCGCTTTTTTACGTACAAATAGGGAGTACACATTGTAAAAAGTAATTAATTAAAATTTTACCTTTGCAATAAATTGTCCCTTGTTTAAATCTCTAATTACGCAATAAGAGAATCCACAACACTTGCCAAAATGGCATAAAATATTTTTAGTTTAAAACACCGAAGACGTACCACACACGGAAACTATTAAATTGATACTAAAATGAATTTCGTACAAGTAGTATACGCTAGTCTGATAATTGATAATGAATCACTGCAGGTGTTATTATTCCTACGCAAATTTGAACAAAAAATAATTTTTATCATTTAAATTGCATTTAGACTCAAATTCACGCTATCGAACGTGATTCACGTTAACACGCGCAATTAAGCATAAGAAAAATTGTAAAATAACACTCCTAGTTAATTTATAATTAAATACTAAATTTGATCATACGTTGATTTCAGTCGTGATGAACTTCGAAACTTAATCTTATGAATCACGAATCTTTGACCCCTACCAGTCCGGAAGTGGCTATGTGGGTGGCTCAGAAGGGCGCATTTTTGCTCCTATTCGGTTTTTCGTATATAACTCGAAAAATACGCACTTTACGAGAAAATCTTGTCTATAAAAATATAAGCTACATACAATTTTCTACAAACTATATCTCTTAGGTTTCTTTCCTCGGCGCTACAGCGCGTTAAAGATTGTAAAGAATTCAAAAATTGGCCAAAAAACTGTTTTACCAGGTATAACTCGAAAATTACGCATTTTTAGAAAAATGTGCGTCTAATGAACTTAAACTGCATCAAATTTCCTACAAATTATATCTCTACGTACGTTTTTCTCGGGCAAACGGTTCGCGCGCTACAGCGCGCAAAAATTAAAAAACAATTCCAAAATTGGCCAGTAAACCGTTTTGTCACGTAGAACTCAACAATTACGCACTTTGAGAAAAAAGTGCGTCTAATGAATATAAACTACAGAAAATTTCCTACAGATAGTATTGCATAGGATTTTGTTCTCAGACTAAGTTTGGGCGCTAGAATGCGCTAAAGTTAAAAAAAAATCCAAAATCTGCCAAAAATCTGTTTTACGGCTTATGACTCGAAAACTACGCACTTTTAAAACAAAGTGTACTTTTACAATAATAAAGTACATTCAATTTCCTACAAATTATGTATCTTAGATTTTTTACGCCAAGAGAACAGTTGAGGTGCTAGAGCGCTTTGAAGTATAGCTCCTCGAGAAAGAGAAGCACTACACTAAACGCGCCCTACCACCTAAACTACCAGTTTGGCTAAAAAATCTAACAAATATAATTTATAGGAAATCTAGTGCACTTTATTTTTGTGTAGAAGCATAAATTTCTCTAAAAGTGTGTAGTTTTTGAGTTTTAAGCGCTAAAACAGTTTTATTGGCCAATTTTGGAATTTTTTTCCAAATTTGAACGCTCTTTAGCGCCTAAATTATTCATCTGAAGAGAAAAACCCAAGAGATATAATTTATAGAAAATTTGATATAGTTTACATTTATATAGAAGCACTTTTTTCATAAAGTGCGTATTTTTCGACTTATAAGCGAAAAACTGCTGTTACTTTATGATAAAACCTACATGTGCATTATGCGAAATAATCTACATAAATCGAGGCATAAACGCTCCGGAGGGACTCGCATTGGTTTTAAATAAAAGCAAATTGTATAAAACAATTTCTTTACTTCAAAAACATTTATAATACTTGTCAGAATATAATAAAAAAACAATATAAGTAATAATAGCGAAGAACGAATTTCGCTTTCTATTACGGAAATGCATTATTATAAGTTTAAAAAAATCAAGTACAAAAATTTTACCTTCCAGCAAGCTCGAAAATATTTTAACAATTAATTACATTAAGGAAATTACAATAATTAGGTAACATTAAATTAATACAGTTGTGAAACATATACTTTTTATGCATTTTTTTCTTTAAATAACAACAGCAGACAAAAAGTATTTTTGCTACATTGCAGGCAGGTTTTTTTTGAAAATTAGTTTTTCTTGTATAATATGTAAGTTAGCTCTGTTTATAGTTTCTTCGTGGTAGTACACAGCTGGATAATTCTGCAATATCTCTTCTAATATAAACATAGATCAGTCACAATGATATCTTAAGTAAAGCAACACAACATGTATTAGTAATTTTCTTCATTGCCTATCTAGGATAAATTCGTTCGGTTAATTAAAATTATTAAAAATTTCATAACTGGACTATATTTACAATTTTCATTTTGATATTTCTATATTTATATGGCTCGCACCTTTGTTAATAGGTGGCGCGCGTACGCGCGCGCTCTTCTTCAAACTGCCGTTTTAATTGTAATAAGGAATCGTTGTTTCCTTAAATAGGTAGCATTTTCTCCCTCGAATATCTAATAATTAATGCAAATATTTACACGAATATCCGACGCTAATATTTGAACCGAGAGAATTCAGTCAATATTTTAAAACTTACGTGTAAAAAATCTGCCAAACGTTAGCGCCGGATTCAAAAATCACATACATATAGGTAACATATTGTTAAATAAATAATATACATTTTGGCATCTCTGAAATACACAAATAGACTTTGGTATCTTGTATAAAATGTCTCATATTTTTTTTGTTTAAATAAGCTTTTTTTTGGTACATCACACTTAGTTAATTGAAAATAGTCTTTTTTTTACGCCCCCAATTCCAACACACACTAGCAGACTGACGTATTCCACGTAACCCACCAGCGATGTTTACACACTTTTTTTATTTCACGTTTCTTCCGTTTTTTTTTCGAAGAGTCGTTTTGTTTTTTCACGAACTTTACATTATAAGGATCTTCGGCTAGTTCGGGATACTGCTGCACGTCGTGGATATAATCGCCCTCGTAAGTGGCCACGTATCCCGCCTTCATAATCTCGTCCACCTCGTTCGTGGACCACTCCACACTTCCAGGAAAACCGTTCTTCAAAATTTCCTTCTCCTTGTGCCACGCTTTACGTATAGCCGACAACTTGGCGTGATGCAACAACCTCTGCTTCTCCTTCTCCAAAGTCGTCCCATAACGTAAATTAACTATTGCGTTCAATCCGTGTATCTTCACATCGAAGTAATTATTACCGCTACCGTTCTCTTTTGTAATTTCGTGAAACGTCGTATTTACTTGCCCTTGTAGCCGTTTAAGTTGCCCCTTATCGTCGTTAATCTTCCATGTTTCTTCTTTTATAAAATAAAACGCATCCTGCTGGGCGTTGTGCACCACAAAAGAAAATGGCAACAAATACGAACGGTTAAACACCGACGTATAAACGTCACGATAAATAGCGTTAGCTGCAGGTACGCTCGAGACGATGGCGTGATTTTGCAAACTTCTCGACACCAAAATTCCCTTCCCGAAAGGTGGATCCGAGGCCGCGCCGATCTTTTTAGGCACCAAATCCATCACGTCTATTTTGAGGGCCGATTTCGGCGGTACCGAAAGATTTATAGCGTCCGTCATACGACGACTATTTAAGTGAGACAAAAATCCAGACTGGATGTTGACAGAGACGCTATCCGTCGTTAATTGACTTCTCAGGGAATCCTTGGAGGGATTCCAAAATATTGGAGGGCGCGTGAGAGTCGGTGGCATCGAACCACCGGGAAATTCGTCGGGATACAATTGAGGTGCCAAGCTCTTCAAGTCGTATCCCATGTAATGCAGCCAACTCAGATGATCTGAAACAAAGCAACGTTAAACTGTTTAGAGAAGCTTCAAATACTAGTCAAAACAGAAATTCAAAACAGTGGACTCCCTCTTCGGGTAAATTGGAACTTTCTTATTCTGGTGGAGCCAATAAGTTCTGTGAGCCTTCAACTGTCACGTTCGCTTGATTCGACTCTCATCGACTTATGGCGCTTTCCAAAAAATGGAAATTACCGCAAGAGAAAAGAGTTTGGCTGGAATAAAAGAGAACCCTGCCTTACCTCGTGGTGGATTTCTTATTTGTCTGTTGTTAATTGGATCGTTTCCGTTCAAACGGTACAAATGGAGCTGCGTCGGTGTAGCAACGCGCTCCAAGACGTTTTCCCACAAAGGCGACATCCACTGCCCTATCAGTGGATCGTATATTTTACCATTGCTCATGTGGACCAAAGAAGTAACCTGAAGAAGATATTGGTTTAAATAGCGAACTTGAAAGCTTCCAACTGTAGCTCACCTGATCCAGAAGTCCTCCACAAAAATCGACCGGAAGATATAGGTAAGGATTCGAATCGTAGACTATGTGTCCGTAAGGCGAACGCATAATTTCTCTAATACCCTCTCCGTATTGATTGAAAATCATAATTGGAGTCCCACATTGATCTGTCGCCACGTAATATTTATGTCGATACACCTGTGGCAACAACAACCCGTTAGTTTAACGAACCTAAGTTAAGAAAACGTTTCAAACCTGAGCGTAAATCAAGTGACCACGGTCGTCGTAAACCAACGACATCAATTTACCGTCTCTCGGCGAATAAATTTGGCTAACTTCGCGCGGACGTTGTTGGTTGTTGTAGAAAAATTGAGTCACATTACCGTAATTGTCCTTTCTCGTGATTAATCTGGAGGAAAACTCACCAATTACAAAGAAAAATGGTCTAAAACGAAGCTTACCTGTCGGCGTGGTCGTAAAAGTACCGCACGTCGAAGCGGCCCCTTTTCGTCGCTCTCACGAGCAGTCCTTTGGCGTTGTAGTGGAACTTTTCTTCGCGAGCATTCTGCGTCACCGACCCACGCGCGTCGTACTTGTACTGTCCTTCGCCAAACTTAATGATGCGGTCCATGGCGTTATACTCCATCGGAATCGTATTTCCGCTAAAATTCGCGAATTAACCCACACACATTAATTTGAATAAACCGTCAACTTACCGATACGTCAACGAGAGCATGTTTCCGTTATCGTCGTACCTAAATCCCCACGGCTCTTGCGCCTCGACGCCCGAAAGTTGTCCATCGCAGTCCCAAGTGTAATTCTTGACGTTGGTGTAGGTGTTGACGCCAACATTTCGGGTGTAAGTGCGCGTTTGAGAAATTCGACTGAAAATAACTCTTTTATGAACTCGCAAGCTCAACTACGGTCAAAATTACGTACCCGTGAATGTCGTGGCTAAACTCCATCCTGAAAACTTCCATGCCGTGAATAGTTAAAGCGACTTGCTTTTCTAAAAATTGCGCGTCGATAGTCCTCGAGAAGAGCGCAGTACCGTCGTGAACGTGCGTCTCGTTTACTTTGACCTTGTTAATTTTGAACGGACCGATGGTTTCCAAAGAGCCAGTCTTCACACTATAACCTAACGTGTATTGAGGAAGATTTTGCCCTCCAATACGACCTTGAACGGCAACTAATCTATAATTATTGTCGTAATCGTAAGTGAATTTGGCGTTGCTAAGTCCGGATTTGGCACTAAAATCGATACGCTCCTCCATGAGTAACCCGCCGTAGTATTGATAGTCCCAACGATACTCGAGATCAGACTCGCTCTTTAGAACTTGACTAGGAAGACCAGATTCGGATGAATAGTGGTAAATTGATTTACCATCGCCGTGAACAACTTCCTTAAGACGTCCTGTTGGAGTGTAACGATAAACTACGCGCGCGCCATCTCCAGGATAAACCGTTTGTAACAACAACCCATTCTGGGAAAAGTGTTGCAAAAATGCTTTGGTACTACCAGGTGGGGTGTAAGTTGCACGTAAAAATCCCAACGAGGTTTGTAAGCTGAAGGAATGTTTGGTGCCGCTCGGAAGCGTTACGTGCCTCAGACCACCGTCGTCGTCGTAGCTCAGAAGAAAACTTCTCTGGCTCGCCAACATTATCTTAGACAACATGTTCCAGTCGTTGTAAGTGAACATTTGAGTGCCGTCTTGAGAGCTCGTGATTTCAGATAGTAACCCGTGACGGTCGTAGCTGTACTTCAATTCGGAGACGCCCCATTTCCATCCGTCCATACGGTTAAAGCCATCGTACGAAATGTTGACGTACACGGCGCCGTTGTAAGGTGCGTACGATTGAGGAAGACCAGATTGGTCATAAGTTATCGATAGTAATGTTTGTTGGTCGTGATCGTAAAATACTTCTTTGCTCGTGAACTGGTTGAATTCGATTCCCAAAATTTTGGAATTGTTGACAAAAATTTCCCTGTTGAGCGTCTGTTGGGGATTCCTAACGTCGCCTATCAACGAAAATTTCGTATACATGAAATTTTCGAGTTTGTCGCCAAAGGTGCTAGTCTGTTGCGACCAAATTGGTAACATTTCTGCTTCCACGGGTAGAGCGGCTTCTAGAAGCGGATGACGAGCCACGGCGACGACTTCTAACTTGCCACCAGAAGCGGCTTTAACCAACACGCTCGAGTTGCTGTACGTTCTTGCTTCCGACCGCTCTAAATCTGAAATTGCTCCAATTAGAAGATTGAAGTTAGTCGATGGCACTGTGATTGTGGATTTCTTGCCAAAAGACACTCCGAAGAGACTACCGTGGTTTGGAACTAACAATCACAGCACCAACCTTACCCTTAAAAGACCAAAAAGCCTCAGGTTCAAATTCAAGTTCTCAAGCGGTTGAGATGCGCACATCGCGCGTACAATCCGAGAATTTAATTCAACCGCCGAGAGCCTAAATTGAAATGTGATGCTTTGGCGTAACTCACCGTTTGTTAGTGTAATTTTTTTGGAAGCCTTTCCAGTAACGACCATCTCAGTCGGCGGTTTGGCTATCGTTATGCCCAAGCCTTGGTCGAGAGTTAGTGCAGACTGTAGTTGCATGGTTTCGCCACTTGGAAGAATAACTCCAACGATCCGCCCCAACCAGTCGTATTGGTACATGTACGTCTCGCCGCCTCCAGAACGACTCGTGAGCAACCCGCTATTCATGTCGTAGTCCAATTCGATCTCCGAACGGCCCTTTTCGGAAAGTTTCACCAAATAACCGACGCCGGAAATTTTGAGCTCGGATTTGTGATCTTGGGTATTTTCGATCGAGCTCACCGCGTTGCTGTAGTCGCGCAAAAATTGTATTTTGTTGCCAGAACTATCGGTGACCGTCGAAAGTTTGCCAAAGCTCGTATTTTTGGAATAAAGGAACGAGTACCTCGTCTTGGAGGAGGTTAAATCGCGCGTTGCTACATGCTGACCGTATCGATTAAAAACGTAAACTTCGCCAGCAACCGGATAAGGGATGTGAAACTCGCCGTTCTCATCGTGCGACGGCAAATAATGTTGTAACGCTAAAATATGTAACGACCCCTGATCCGCAATATGTAAAATTCCACTCGGAGACACCGTAAGGGCGGAAATCGCTTGAAACTTCGCGTTGGACGACAGCAACGTTTCGGCATTACTTGTAGTTTCGTCGGTCGTCCCACACAAACAAGCAGTCGGCAAGTCGTGATTCTTAGGACTAG
Organism: Malthinus flaveolus; assembly: GCA_950108345.1. NCBI lineage: Eukaryota > Metazoa > Arthropoda > Insecta > Coleoptera > Cantharidae > Malthinus > Malthinus flaveolus. The sequence continues at coordinate 2,079,892 of OX467289.1, read as the reverse complement.
CAGTCGTAATATTTGTGTTGCACTCGCAATTATTTTTAACTTTACCCTGCGTCTTTCCGGCAAAGTGAGTAATTTTTCCCGTCGAATCTACCAACCTTACGTAATTCAATCGGCGATTATCGCTTTCCGCAACATATAAATCACCGGTTGGGGAGAAAGTTAAAGCTAAAACCGTGCCGAGAACATTGTCATTGGACACTAAAGTCCAATTGCCATTTTTCAAATGGCAGTGTAACGGAGTTCCCGCTACAACCTTAATCTTCATATCGGCCGTTAACTTGAGCACCAATCGATCGTCGATAAAATGTAATGAGCCATCCAGAGGACTTAAAGATAAACCCGTGGGCCATTGAAGTTGAGTCTGGAAAAGTTAAGTTAAGGGCTGCCAAACTACATTGTACACTTTAACTCACCTGAGCTGCTGGAATTGCGCCATAACAAGGAGTTGGTACCCACTGATTTTGATGCCCGTGATTGCCCACTAAAGTGTGTATGAAACCTCTTGGATCCACCGCTCTGATGTTGGTTCCGTCGGCTATGTACATGGTTTTATCCGCAGCGATAGCGATGCCCTTAGGGTGGGCCAAACGGGCGTGCTTAGCGGGCCCTTCGTCGCCGCACTGACCATCATCTCCAGGTATGCAACGCTCGCCATTACCAACAATCTAAATCAAAACCTTCTTAACTTCTTTCTAAAACGTCGGATAGAAACTTACCGCCTCGCTGTTTACACTCGGGTCGCTGATCGGCTCTAAAGTTATAACTTTGAGAATTTGATGCTTCTCCGGATCGGAAATGTACAAGTGGCCGTCTGCTGGCGAAACAGCTAGGTAATACTGGTAGGCAACTTGCGTGGCTCTTAGTTGCAAAACGGTATAAACGTTTCCTTCCGGTGTTATTCGTCTGACTAAATTGAAATCGCCCACGTAGATGCTCCCATCTGGACCGCTCGCCAATGCGACGGGCGTCAACAACTTCGCGTCTTTCGCCGGGCCGTCACACTGGCCCGGACAATCTAGAGTTCTCTGCAAACCAGTCCCCATAACCACGTGAACTGTGCGTGGATACTCCTTCAAGTGAAGAGTCGAGCCGTCGCCCTTCTGCAAGATGCCCTCGTGGAAGTTGTAGTGATGATGGATGTCTAAGCCCCAACCACCGATATCGGAGATATCCACGTCGAATCCTTGCAGAGTGGCCGTTTGGGTCTCCCAAACTGGCTCTCTACACGTCGAGTGTTCGTACCCTATAGAAATTTTAGCTTGGGCTATTCCGTAAACCTTTTGTTTGTACACGTTCCTCTTGCTCCAAGGAAAAGTGTGGCTCAAATTAGGATCGGCCTCGTACGTCTTGACGTGTAGCGCGCCCTCGACTTCGACTCTAACGTGGACGTGCGTTAAAGTTTTTGGTATTTTAGAGCCGGTTAGTCTCATGTGTATCGTGCTGAAATAACCGGCGGCTTGTGAGCTTCTGTACATTAAATGTAAATCGGAGCCCGGTATGGGAATGGACTCTTGTACGATTTGAGTTTCTGCAAAAATTACGCTTTTTCCAGGTAGGCCGCCCACTGCTTCGGGCATGGAAGTTCCCATAGTGATTGGTTTTAACACTTCTGAATCGTGGTCTTCGCACGTTTCGGGAGTAGCTCCGTTAGCATCGAAGAACGAGCGGGATACGCCGGGGAAGTTGATGGCTGGATTGCGAGCGAGGACACTAGAAGAAAAGAGGATTTAGACGAGTTGCGTGATTAGTTGGTCGAACGGTTAAGTAACCTCATGTGAATGTTTTCGACGCGCGAGTCTTCGCTCAACTCCATATGTACGGGTGCCAATACGACAATTTGGTTCCATGGCACAAAAACTGTTCTTATTAAAGGACGGAATGGCGAACGTTGGAATTGTAATGTGACTGCACCGCCGCCGTTAACGAGCACGTCGAACCTAATCAAAATTTATTAAGTCTGGAGGCCGTCTGGAGACGATATGGAGGCTTACCATCCACCTGGTCTTGTGAGAGTAAATCCAAATTTAGACTCTTTATCGACGGCAACTCGTATTCCGACAATTCCAAGTCCTTGAGGTGTTACAACTCGTCCTCTCATGACTGCCACACGACTGTCAACACATTATCGTCAAAAATCTTCCTTAATTTTGCTTTAAACAGCAAACAAGCAGGTCAGTAAACAATGAAAATCGAAAAAAAAATTTAACAAAAAGAGTTTTAACTTCATTGTTTACCGCACTAAACAAATTAAAAGCTCACAAAGCTCTTTGTATGGTATGTAAAATAAAATTGTTTTTTATTTTAGTTATTCAGCCGAGTTATCAGATTCATGATGCGTTTATTGTGCTCTTTGTTTTGTAAATAAAAAGAAAAGGAGTGTAATTTTCCAATAACTCGACAGCATGCATTTCAATTTTTGCAAATTTTTCATATAAAGCTGTAATAATATTTAAGCTAATTTGTTGCAACTTATTATTTGTTTTAACGCAAAGGTGCACGCTCGCCGAAAGAGCGAGCGAGAGCAAACGTCCGGAGAGCGCAGTTTGGCGCCCGAGCAAACATTTACTTGCTTGTTTTGAAGAGGGGTCTGGTCGATGGCGATACGTCGTGTTTGTGCTTGTTAGTGTTCGATGATACGAATAATATATCAATTACGAGCCAGTCTACGCGAGTGCTCGTAGGCAAGACCGAGCAGATGCTTGTTCGTGCGCGCTCTTTTGGCGAACGCACCTTAATAAAAGATTTGTTACTCATCACGTATTTATATTTAACAATAAATTTTGCAACAAAAAACATGGTGCAGGCATTAATTAATCTACTAATAATTTAATGAAAATAAAATTTTATAAAAAAAATTGTCAACATCGAGATAATTTAAAAAAAACATCAAACTCGAGGTCTCATTTAAAATCTAACTAAACAGCAGTTTTACGATGAATTATTTTTAATTTCAAAACTTTCGTGATTTATTTCAGCCCCTCCAAGCCGCACCTTTATAAAAAAAATCCAATAGCTATTTCACAAAAGATCCGAAAGTTTTCAACTGTTCACTCTTGTTGTTGCACATTATTTAATTTCAATAAAAAGTTCCGTAATATTCCCAAATTGATTGATTTATATTATAGCAAATGTCCTACTTTATGAACACGTCTCTAAAGACAAGTTTGAAATTTTTTTAAATAGCCGATACTCTTGAAAACGCTTAGGAAGACTCTCAGGGAGGTTTTGGGCACTCTGTAAGGCCTTTAGGGGGTTTTTGACACTTTTAAGCGCCACTGAAAAACTCTAGATGAGTAATCGCGTCTGAAAAACTCTCGGAGAGGTGCTTCTAACTACTATCAGCTGAAAGAAAGTCATTAATATCTTGGCACTACCAAACATTCCTTTAAGACACTGTCGAGGAGTCTTGAGGCTTATACATGCTACTGAACGGGTTCCTGAAAAATCTCGCCCATACTGGGTGATTCTAAAGAACGCCAAGAGATTCTAGGAAAAGTTATACTCCTTTCAAGGACATTTTAAAATCACCCAGGGTGGTCTTTACGTTTTTCTCCAATACTAATAACTCTTGAGGAGGCCTTTGCTCTTCTGAGGGCTATTGAAAGGCTCTCGAGAAAGTCTTAACACTGTTCAACTCTGCTAAAGTTTACGCAACTGAAAAAAAAATTAAACACACACAGAAAGGCGACTGAAAGTTCAAAATGAGGCTTGAAGGCACTCGGAAAAGTAGAAAAACTCTTGAACGGTCTAAGAGGTGTCTAAACACTTCTGAAAGACTTGATGACGCCTCTAAGCGGTTTTAAACAATTTTCATGAAACCGATAACCTCCTGAATACTTTCGACGTTTACCAAGACCAAATTACGATTTATGAGAACTAATCACGCTCTACGAAATTACTAGTAAGTTACTAGTAGATTTGTAAAGGCTTTTTATAGCTATAGTTCCTCTTGGAAGAACTCAAAAGGACGAAAACCATTTTAACCATTTATTAGAGCGACAAGTGTCTTTTGAGGAACTTGAAAAGCCCCCTTTAAATTTAAGAAGAGCCTGAAAGGTTAGTAAAACGACATTAGGCTCCTAAACTTTTCTTAAAAAACCTCAACACTGCATATGATTCACAGTGTCTGAAACGGATTCTTAAAAACGTGCTGGAAGTCTTCAGAAAGAGGTTTAAGGAGAAGACTTTTTTGACAAGATTAAAATAATGTGCGTTCGCTCGTTTATTAATTAACACCCTCCCCTCTTTATATTTTTTGTTCGTTATCGCAAGTGAATGAACAGTACACTTTGTCGAACGCAGCCGAACCATCGAACAGACTTAAAACAAATGATCAATAACAAAAGGAGTCAAAGCTGAAAGCTCAAAATCGAGTCCTTTAAAATCCCCATTCCTCTTTTTTCGACCCTCTCCGGTTTGCATTAATTCATAAGCAATCTAAAAAAAATATTTGTGTAATTTAAACAGACATTATACGGAAGGAATAAGCAGATTAAAATGACTAGATCGAAATTGGTTGTTTCGATCCCCTCCAATCGAATAAAAAAATAGAGACGTAACCGTAAAGCCCATTGTTATCATAATAGTGCAGAACGTTGTTAAGGGAGCTCCTCCGAGCCCCATTCTTTCAGGAGCTTGCAAAAGTTCTCTCGATGCGAATTTTTCTTTTTTTTTTAAACGAAAAACTTGAACATTAAAACAGTTTGCTCTTGAACTCATTTCTTGTAAAAATCTCCTCAACTTAATAAAAGTCTCGGACGTTTTTCGAAGCGCAAAAAGGTCAAATGAAGCACAAAAGATATATTTTCTTAAGAACACTTCATCTATTACTCCGCTGAAAAAGTGAGTACACTTTACATGCACTATTTTTAACCTTTTTTCCCCACTAAAAAAACATTTTCTATTGTTATTAGCGCACGTATCCTTTTAGCCCATTTTTATTTTAAATTCTTTTCCGCGGTCTATTTTTTAGCGCTTTAATTTTAATAGAGCTAATTAGCAACTAAATTTACGATTTGCATTTTAAATTGCACGTCAAATTTGCATATAGGTGTAAACTGCATTATGTAATTGCGCTTTAAATGCCTAATGATGTCCCATTCTAAAAGTAATTTCATTTCGACTCCGTTACGATGGCAACAGTTGCTAAAAATTTATATTTCGTCGTTAAACTCGCCAAATTAACAATTTGACCTTTTGAGGTCACAAAAAATCATTTTGAGCGACCTTAAGAGGGCTGTTTTGGACGAGGTCGTGAAAGAAAGGTCCTTCGACTAACAAAAGTACTTAATTGAAGGATGTCGCCTTTCTTAAGTGTCTCGAATTAAGTTAAAAGGGGGAACCGGTAGTTTGACCCTTTAACACTAATGTTTGGCGCAAAAATTAATTTCGGCGACCCTTTTAGTCCGAGTTATGGGGTCGCGAAAAATCACGACAGAGCTTTCAGGCCGTAATTGAGAGATTTTATTTCTTTAGTCGCTTAAATCTAGTTAAGTCGTGGGAGGGGGGTTTAAAATATAAAAAAACATTAAAAAGTTTATTTGAATTCAGTTGGGCGCTCTTTAAACGATAAGAAGAGTAAATAAACAAATTTTGCTAAAGTTTACTCAAGCGTGTGCGATGTGTTGCCTACCGTTCCAGGTGCTTGAATATTTCGGAACTTCTCTTCCCCAAAAGTTTCAAACGCAAAGTAAGGGCATTACATTTTAGCATATTTGGAGAGCTCCTTTATGGAGCATCTTAAATCGAGTCAAACAGAGGGAAGGGGAGTTAATTAGTTCGATGCGAAACCACAATATTGGGTGTTTCTCGATTTTCTTTTCTTTACGAATTTTTATTAATTAAATTGTAAATTATCGATCGGAATTTTGTATTGTTTGAAATCCTACGGCCGACTGCACATTTCCAATTTTAAATAATTCAGTTTACATCCTCTCCCTCTCCTGCCCTTCGTTGCTCGTTAATTAAATATTTTATCAGCTAGGAAAGTAATAAAAAAGAAAAATCGAAGGCATAAAAATTTCCTTAAAAAACAAAAAACTACTACTTTATAATTAATTCAATTTCTAATTAAGCTTTCGACATGCAGATCAATTGATTTTATACGTTTTGGCAGTTTGTTGAGCAAAACTAAATAATTCATCGTAATTACTGCTATGGTGAGTGTGTTGTGTCGGTCAAAATGCAACGATGCAGAAAGGGCCTGGGCTAAAGGTAGGTTTAGGAATAGGTTGCACAAAGGTTTAAGGGTCAGCTGACAATGACACGAAGACAAAGGAAGGAATATCGGCCGAGCCGTCATTATATCCATCGTTACTTGTTATTACATCGTGTACAAATGTTCTACTTCTTTTTGATGTATTTCAAAAAATATTTTCAATTTTAAAAACGGCAACACTTCGTATTTAAATGAAACTCGAAATTTAATTAAATGTAAAGTTTCGAAGAGTTCGTTGCGGTTTATAAAATATTCAAATGCGATTTATATAATTTGTAACGCTGGGAAACTATGAAACCATGAAAATGATTCGTACATGAACGGTTTACATGAAGAGCCACAGAAATAGCGGGAACATTCGCAGCAACAAAAAATTTAAAAATGGTGCCACTCGATCAACTCATTTCATTTTCCTTTATTCGATCTCCGACGCGTCGTCGACGAGAGTTCGACGAGTTTGCTCTGCGGCAGCTGTCGTTAAATAAAATAAGTTGATAAGTGGCTAGGGAAGTATACAAAGCATGACGAAACAAAAAAGTTATGACATAAAGGTTGACAAACATAAATAACGGGGCGTACATTAGGGAGCGCAGGCTACAGGCGGCACACGGACATACGAACAGACAGACAAGAACATGGGGAGATGCTGCCACTTACCGCGGTGTAAAGGAATTCCAGAACTCGCTACAAGTGAAGGTTGCAGCAGCGACATAGGGGACACAGAAGACAGGACAATTACTAATCACACGGCAATACTTTGCACGCACACACCGTTTTTTCCAAACATTTAATTTTTTTTCCACAAAAATTTTAACTCTCGGCGTGTGTATGCCAACGTACTACTTTAAGCATAATGCTGCAGCAAATTAAGCCTTTTCGGTTTAAAAAAAAGCTTATTTTTGTCGCAACAAACAGGTAATGGTACAAAATTTAGTGACAAACAATCAAACTCTCGTTCACGCGTCGTTTGATTCAGCAACATTCAGTATTTTTAACAAACACAATATGACAGAACACAAAATTAACAAACATTGTACGCTTAGCTACGGACGACGACGGACACGAGTCGGCTCTCCAACGAAACTCCAAACTTTTAAAATCGCAACTGATGGGCGAAACGCAACTCGGCGTAGAGCAACTCGTGTCCAGCACCGTCGTGATACGTACCTAGAAACTAAATGAGCAATTAACAATTACTACAAAGATTTCGATGTTAAATTCGCATGGGGTTTGTTTCTGTATTTTTTTTTTAATTTTACGAACGACTTTTTGCCATTCCATGTCTGAGCGACAGACTCGGGCTTCATGAGGCGGGTAGACGCACACAAAGGTTTTAGACAAGACACAGTGATTTCCCGGTTGCGCTAAAACTCCGGTGCCCAAAAAAATACAAAAATAAGGTACGAGTTGAAATTTTGATTTTGGTCATGCGAGGGCATCAAAAGCGCGGAGTATAGCGCCCGGGGGGAGGAAGGTCCAGGTGGGACGGGGCCCGCAAAGGGTGTGCGGTGCCCGAGCTAAGCGACCGGACCACCGGAGGCCCAGTAAAATAATCATCGTTTTTTTTCTCTTAAAATAACGTGCAGAGCTCGATCCGGTGAGGCCGCGCAGTCTGCGTGTCTACGCCCTTCGAGAGGGCCGCACTTAAGCTCTACACTCTTTAAAAAACCAAATGAAAAACATCCTTCGCACTTACCTCTCCGTGTATTCGTCCATGTGAGCGTAAGACTGAACAGAATTTTCCTCGATTAAAAATTTGACGCGTTGGTAGAAAGAAGCGGTGACCGAGGGTGGTTGCTTCCTTAAGAGAACTTCGACCGGATCGTTGCTCGATAAGCACATAATGTGATCGACGCAAGTCGAATGGGTGCAGCACTCGCTATCCGAACAGTCGATCATTCCATCTGCAAACCGAAAATCTCGAAATGAACGCGCGCTCTAAATTAGTTCCAGATTAAACGCACCGTGATCGTTATCCACGTCGTCGTTGCACGTCATTTCCAACGGAATGCTGCAATCTGAACCGGCCCATCCTTCTATGCAAACGCAAAGATAAGCCCCGTCTTCCATGGTACACTGTCCGTGTCGCGAACATCCATTCTCACAGCCAGCTACTCAAAAATAATTTTATAAATCGTCGATACTGTTACAAGTGCTTCTCATATTTTATGTATGTCCCAAACTCGGGCGATATTAGCATTCGCTTCAGCACAAAAAATACCTCATTAGAATAAGCAATTTTAAAAGCTACCTGGGGGCTACGTTTAGAAGCAAACTTAATGGCTTTTCGTAGCATACATAACTAATCTTTGGAAAAAATATTAGACGACGAGAGTTCTTCCGAAACTTACGTAAGGTACAGTGGCGTCCGTTCCATCCTTGCGAGCAGACGCACGTGCCGTTCTTACATTGGCCGTGCTCCTGGCAACGCAAATCGCACGGCAGTTGGTCGCACCTCGCTCCGGTCCAGCCGAAATCGCATCTGCATTTTCCAGAATCGCACACTCCGTGTTGCCCGCAATCCAAGTTGCATAAAGCTAAAAAAGGACGGAAGTTTGTTTAGAATAGATTAAGACGAGCGATATTTTTCCACGGTTAATGATCTAAAACATCGCGTTTGATGTCGCTCCTGTCGGATATGCCATTTATGTCGACAATAGCGCTATGTTGTAGATATTGATTATAACCTTTATGAGCTTCGGGCTTTTGCCCGTGACAGTCTTTTATGAATTATTAAATGTTTTCCGGAGTTCCTTCATTTAATCCTAACGCTTTATACAAAAAGTAAAAATTTCTACAAAAATTCCATTGAAAAACCCACAAAATTGAACTCGGAGACATTCAATTACGTTTCAAAGGTGCAAGGGCACGATAAAAAGTAACGAAATCGAAGAGCTCAAGTGCTCGTTTTTGTTTCGTTATTGTCGAGGGCGGCTCACCTTGCGAACAATCTGCTCCAGTCCAGTGCCGATTACAAATGCATTTAGCGGCTTCCAAATCGTAGACGCCATGATCGGAACAACTCGGAAGACAATTATGAACTTGCTCGTCGATTAAATCGCATTTATCTCCTTTCCATCCGGCCTTACAATAGCACTGCCCGTGTACACAAGCGCCGTGATTCGAGCACGTGGGATCTTCGCAGTCACGTTCGTCGCAAGCTTCGCCCTTCCAACCGGCCTTACACCGACACGTTCCCTTAACACACTGTCCGTGTCCGGAACAATCGGCAATTCTACAGTCGGTTTCCGGAATATCGCATTCTGGCCCTTTCCAACCTTCCTCGCAATGACACAACCCGCCACCATATTGTCCGTGAGCCGAACACAACACCGGACACACGCCTTGAACAAAAACATTTTATCTACAAGTCTCGAAAGACGCAAAGATACTCACTTTTAGAACAATCAATTCCCTGAAATCCATCTATGCAATCGCATTTTCCCAGGTAACACGAGCCCCGACCCGAACAGTCATTGAGGCAAGTCGTGCTCACACCTTCCGCTTCGGAAATGACGAGAGATACACTGTGCGGCTGTAGTTCGTCGTTATAAACTGATAGAAACCAGCGACCCGTGTCCAAGTACTGCAAGAGGCTTACGTTCACGAGCATCGACTCGAGTTCAGTTTCTCGTTTTGAAATTATATGTTTGTCTATTTCGAGACCCAAATCGAGTGTAGGATGCGGAAGATCCGTAGACAACTCGTCGGAATAATTTATTTTTATATTCTGCGTCACGTAAAAAGGTCCCCTGGGCTCCGAATCTGCTAAAATCTTTCTAGTCCCTTCGTAAGAACTAGAGATGCTATCGAGCACGTCTGTTTTATGATTTTTACGCGTCTTAGGGCGATCGTTGGCGACTTCTCTCTTACGCCTCAACCTGTGATCCACTCGCCCGCCTTTCACAAATTCGACAAAATCGTATTGTGTCACGCTAGGCGCCACGTTCCTTCTACCGTAAACGGCGAAATTAGCGCCCCAAGGTAATGTAAAATTAAAGCGAATAAACGCGGGTTGTTTGTTTCTAAATTCCGAGTTCCAGAACTGATAAGGTGGAATTGTGGCCGTGTGAAGCGTATTAAATTCGCGCACTTCCAACAAGGGCGGCCACTGAGCTTGAGATTGACTTTGTTGTTGTGGTTGTTGTATCGAAATGTGTTGCGTCGTGACGCTAGAATGCTCGGCCGTGCTCGTCGGCAACGACTCTACAAAAAAGAAATTTAAATTAAATCCACGCCCATACCCTCCATGGACTCAATTCGAGTTTACGCACAAAATTTAAACAAAAAATGAGTCATTTACCTTCCGTAGGCGATTGACTAGAAATTGAATTTTGCGTCATTTGATCGTGCGTTACATCTTTCACGTCTTGGACTAAAATGCAGTTCGACGGATCCATGTTGGGTTTCATTGAACTTACGGCTGAAAAAATACGTCAAGTTAAGTGTTTGCCCGTAAAACAATAATTCCGACGATAAAAGTAATTGAGTCTTGTTTCTGAAATAATATTCTCTTTCGATTACAAGGCTTTCTTTTGGAACGTTAGTACGCGCAGTAAAAGTAGAGTAGGGAAAGTAACTCCAAGGGGAGAGAAAGTGGACCGAAAGCCAACGGGAAGTCAATAAGGGATGTCGAGTCTTTACAATAGGTATGAGTTAATGAAATTTCGTTTAAAAAAGAAAGTAGGCACGTATCGATGTACGGAATTATATTCAATTTGCGAGTCGTTTAAGTTTAAAAGTTTTAAAAAAATTACAAACGATTCGTGACTCGAACTTTATGTGAAACGCTCCAACTGCACCACCCTGAAAATATCAATGTAAGTTATTAAGTCCGTAAAATGGGGATCTTTAGAACTTTGGATAAAATTTACAAAACTTAAATACAGAAACTTGCGACAATCGAATGGTTTAAGAAATTCGCATTTAGTACTGGAACTTAGAAAAACGTAGAAAAGCACAGTTTTTAAATAATGGAAAGTCTTGGAATTCTGTAAAAACGGTGTTAGTGGAAACTATTATTCAGTCAAAAGCCACTCCATAAATTAATTACAAGTGAAGCCTTGTAAAGCACCATTCTATTAGTCAAAATTAGTGAAAATTATCGAAAGTCTTATTCCAAATAATTTGGAAATCCATGGCATGTAAATGTGTGAGACAGGACAATTTAACACGATCTGGGACCCACTTTAAAACTACATAAACGTGAGAACCCTCGAGAAACCTTTTCCAAAGTTTTTGGAAATCCACAGAAACAAACAAATAATTTTTAAGAAAATGTAATTTAATACATTCTGTTACCACCTCAAACGAGACTACACCAGCAAATTAAGTAAATAGCTTTGATAAGAACTATTCCAAATTTTTTGGATATCCATAACAATACGAGCATTTTGTAACATTTAACATTCATAAACGTGTGTGTATTTAAAGAAATATAGTTCAAAAATACGATGACACAAATTCATGGATTATGTGGAAATCCTCAAGAAGATCAGTCACGAAATAAAATGTTATGGAAATCCATAAAAATTGAGTTTTTTGGAAAACTAAATTTAATAACAATTGTCGTTAGCAAGGCAAATATTGATAAAAAATAAAATATATAAAAAGCCTAAAGAGGAGTTACCATTCCAAGTATTTTGGATATCCATAACCTCGTAAAAGCAGTGTTGTAAAGAATGCTATTTTTTTTAGTTTTTCGCTTATAACTGCAGAACTACATGCTTTTTGATAAAAATACTTCAATACAAAAACAATCTTAATTAAATTTCAAACAATTTTTGTTTGTTAAGTTTTTTTTCAAACACACAGTTTGGGCGCTAGGCAGCGCCAAAGTTTGACAAAAATACCAAAATCGAACAAAAAGCCGTTTTTTTAGTTTTTCGCTAATAACTCGAAAACTATGCGATTTTTGGAAAAAATACTTCAATATAAAAATAATTTACATTAAATTTCAAACAACTTATGTTTCTTAAATTTTCTTTTTCAAATACGCGGTTTGGGCGCTGGACAGCGCCAAAGTTTGACAAAAATACCAAAATCGGACAAAAAGCCGTTTTTTTAGTTTTTCGCTAATAACTCGAAAACTATGCGATTTTTGGAAAAAATACTTCAATATAAAAATAATTTACATTAAATTTCAAACAACTTATGTTTCTTAAATTTTCTTTTTCAAATACACAGTTTGGGCGCTGGACAGCGCCAAAGTTTGACAAAAATACCAAAATCGGACAAAAAGCCGTTTTTTTAGTTTTTCGCTAATAACTTGAAAACTATGCGATTTTTGGAAACAATACTTCAATATAAAAATAATTTACATTAAATTTCAAACAACTTATGTTTCTTAAATTTTCTTTTGCAAGCACACGGTTTTTCCATAAATACACGTATTTATGGAAATTCTGTCCTTACTCTCTACCCAATGTCTTTGTTTGACGAGAGTGACATGAAAATGACACAAATTGAAGCACTGTGTAGTGTGGTCACGTGAGAAGCCATTCGAAGGTATTTGTGACACTGATTTCCTTGCTGATTTCCAAATTTTAATTTTGGCCGGTTTAAAATGCTTGTCAAACTTTCACGCGCACTAGCGCCTAAACCGTATATCTGACGAAAAAATCTAAACCACATAATTTATAGAAAATTTGATTGCGTTTATTTTTGTGTAAAACAAATTTTCTCCAAAAGTGCGTAGTTTTCAAGTTATAAGCAAATGATTAAAAAATGAGCATTCTTTTGCTGTTTTAAAACTATACGATTCAAAAGTTTTGGAATTCCGTAAACAGCTATTCGTGGAAATTTATATTTCGTCAAACTGCTACCGTATAATTGCAATTGAAGTTTAATGATGGCATAAATATAAAAAAAATGCGTCTAATGGATAAGCTTCAAATTTATGGAAATCCAAGGAAAATTACTCGTGTCCTCTTTGCACTAAATAGAAATAAAAAATTTGAGTAAACATCGGCAAAAATATAAATGTTCCAAGCATACCCGACATTAAAATTTTATTTTAATTGACGCCATCCCTTCGCACACATTTTCACGCGAGACTCGCAAATTAACCGTCGTAAGAAACCCAAACGTTCCGTGCCACGTAAAATTTGTACTTTAATTTGTAACAATTTCCTTTCGTCCAAATAAAAATTAACCAAACTTATTAGGCGTTAGTTTGGGTTCAATGACCAATTAAGAAATTAATTAAGTTACTCATTATTAGGGAGAAAGTACCGATAAACAACAAGCAATCAAGTGTCCATTATGGAAGTAGCTTTGAAGAACGTCAAACTCCTAACTTCATTATATTGTCAAAACTTTCGAGTTAAAAGGAAAACATAAAAGTATCGTAGGGCGGTATATATAAGGCGGGTTGTTCGACCCTAACGATTTATTGTGACTCTGTTACAACATGACACGCTATTCTAATAAGGAAATGCCCTCGTCGCTAAATGTTCCGAAATAAATAGGGGAGTTATGTAAACTTTAATAGTTTGTAATTTATTTAATTTAAAGAAATTAATTAGGGGGGGAAGGTTAAAAAATGGGACTTACCTGCAAAGTACGCCAACATCGCCGTTAGGATGACTGCTATTAGTATTAGTACGATGCTAAAGCATTTCCACGTACAGCGGTTTTGACACCTTTTATCTATGTGAAATCTGGACGGGGAGTAAGGTGAGTAATGGGGTGGATGCGATGTGGGAGCCGGTCGTAGTGGAAAGACCGGCATAACTAGCGGAGATTGTTGCTGACAATGCGAACCTCCTTGTAACGAGTTACCACTGGCAGGAATTTGTTGAGACAACTGGGTTTGTTGCAAGCCGGAGGCGAGTCTGTAACAAAAATGGTAAAAAATATAAATGTTTGCACCCTTAAGCTTCGCTATAAATTGAATTTTAACCAATCAATTTCCAATTTTTGAAAAACAACTAAAGAGCGCGTGGGTCTGTAATTTAATTTTGGTTTCTGCCTGCATCGGAAGAGCTTAAACACGGCAAGAAAAAGTTACATCCCGAACTTGATATATGTATGCAAGATGACGCGTTCGAATAAACCTCGAAATCCAATATATAAATCCGATGTAAGTCTGATACAAATTCTGATTTAACTCAATGACATACAACTTTTTCCGGGTAATTCCCAAACGGAATTCAATAAAGTGGTTTTGGGACTGTCGTGTCCCATCAGCAAGAGTTTTGCCAACATATTATGCGGGTTTTCGTGATTGCATATTAGTTATGACAGTGTTTAGGGATTACCAAAACCAATAGTGAAATTTCCTTGCGCAACATCGAACTCTATCCTCTTATTCGTTTACAAATTACCCGAATGATGTTTATTTTTGACCCCAAACAAAAATACAAACTCATTTCACGCCAGACTTATCTTTAAAATTTCACAATTCGCCGTTGTAGCCCAAATAAAATTATAAGACCTTCTCTCTCGAAACAAACAACCGAAACATTAATAAGACACCCTGTATAATTAATTGCCAGCTACGTAACCAACGTTCACTTGAGGACAAAGACTAATGGGTCGAGTTGTGAAACAAATAAAAAATTTCATTCATGCTCCGAGGCAATTTCAAACGTAAAAGTGGAAAATGTGTAATTGAATTTGAAAACTACAATTTTATCGCGAGTAATAAGTATTTCGTAGGTTTTTTTTTTAAATTAATCGTAGCCTATTATTGTAGAAAATTTGTTTAAAAATATTTATTTTCGGCTATTAATGTAACGCCAGCTATATTCAATGGCCCAAGTCACGCAATGAAAGATTAAAAAAATATGTATAACATTCGCAATGTTTTATTATATTTTTTACTATAAAAAAGAAGGTTTCATTTAGTACCAAAGATCTAATCGCCTTTAATACAACACACCTATTTTTAACGCATTAAAATTTATTTTAATAAAGGTAAATGTACTCGAATAGAATGACTAGTAACATTGAACTTAACTTTACTCCAACGAACGACGGTCGTTTCGCCCACAAGATGAACAATTATTCGTCAAACAGACAATTAGTGGAACGAACAAATAGCAAAAAAAGAATCCACCCTATCCACGCCTATGAATTGGCGCCCGAGCAGGGACTTTAAGATTAAAGTGTCAGAAATGTTCGAGCTATAGTTTAGGCTCAAAATTACAACATTATCGTTGTTAATTGAAGTCTGAAAGAACAGATATGGACTAGGGATTGGGGATAAGGGGTAGACTAAAAATGCTGCAATTATCACGTTTTTAATTGGCACCCGAGCAGGGACTTTAAGCTTAAAGTTTCAGGAACGTTCGAGCAATGGTTTAGACTGAAACTTCCAACACTAGCGTTGTAAATTAAAGTCTGATAGAGGAGAGACATGGGACTAGGAATTGGGGGACGTTAACATAATGGGTTCGACTCGAAATAGTGCAATAATTATTGCTTTATAAATTGGCACCCGAGCAAGGACTTTAAGCTTAAAGTGTCAGAAACGTTCGAGCTATAGTTTAGGCTCAAAATTACAACATTATTGTTGTTAATTGAAGTCTGAGAGAACAGATATGGACTTGGGATTGGGGATAAGGGGTAGACTAAAAATGCTGCAATTATCGCATTTTTAAATTGGCGCCCGAGCAGGGACTTTAAGATTAAAATTTTAGGGAGTTAAAGCAATGGATTAGACTTAAAAGTAGAGTCTTTATTTTTTTAATAAACTACTCAATGCTTAGCCAAATTTCTGTAAGTGAAATATCTACGCGGATATTCTTGGAAAAACAATTTCAAAAGACATCCCTCTGTATTATTCAAACCTGGCTTAGTGTAAAATGCTAACCCTTTGAAGCTTGAAAGATTAAGTTTTATTAGCAGTAGCTGGCCATAAAGATTCGCCCCTGTAACTACGCGACACGTGGCATCCGTTTTTTACCCACTTTAATGTCTTCGAGATATCTTAAATTTGTTTTAGGACGTTAATTAAGCTAATTAAAATCATTTGTTTTAAATTAGAAACTCGATATGTAATTTAAACTAATAAAACGCTCGATTAGTCCCCTATTATAATAGGTGGAGCCCTTAACTTCGTTTTTTTTTTGTTTTCTCCAACGCTCTCTTCAATTACGATTATCGTTAAGAGATCTAAATCCGTTTTTAATTAAAAAAAAATTATCTCCTCCAACTACACAATTCGCCATAGTTTCAAGACCTCCCTTTTAGGTCACTTCATGTCACTTCAAAGCGAAATTCCGTGTTTAAAAGCTCCGGGTCTATATTCCTCACTTTAAATTAATGTCAAGTACACATAAAGTTTGAATTTGATTAAAATTATTTAATTAAAAATTTTATGCATAAAATACGTTTTATTAAAGTTACTTGTGTGTATATAGGGCGAGTCTCTAGGGCCCATTAGGTCTAAATCGAGTTGCGTAAAAATTATAATCAACGATTTTAATTATTATTAGTTCAACTTTTCGGATGGGCTTCAGGGACGGCTTTTTGTTTTTCTCGCAACAATGCTGTTTTGTTTTTAATACGTCTACTAGCCGCCATTTTAAAACTACTCGTTCGACCTGTTAAAAATAGCGGTCGAATCCAGGGCGACTCGGCGCTGTCTTACACTCAAAATAATTGGTAAGTCGGTAATCTTGACATAACTTTTGCGGTCGTTCCAGTTAATATGAATAAGTTAGGTTAGGTACCTTTCGAATAAAACGTCCTGTATATTGCTAAACATTCATAGGTTGTAGTTCACTTCGCGAACAACAAACTTTACCTGGGCAATTCTCTTGTAAAGTCCCCTACACACGACCTGATTTGGTCAGGCGGTCGGGCCGATTTGGTCAGATCAGGTAGAATATCAGGTCGTGTGTAGGCTTGTCGTCTGACATTTATTGTGTCGGGTCGTCGGGTGTTGTCAGATGGCCCGTCCACCCGACTATCCAACCGCCTGACCAAATCAGGTCGTGTGGAGCGTTGTCAGACGATTTAGCGTTTAGGCAACACCTGATTAGGTAGGACCGACTGTCAGGCCGACCGCGTCAGGTCGTCTGTAGGGGACTTAATTGTCACGTAGGTCAATTTGGACCTATTAGGCCATACATAGAGACTCACTCTGTATATTAAAATAAAAAGTCCTTTTCGGAAATCCTCTACAACAAAATATACTTTGTATAATAAAATTTAATTTAAAATCGAATAAAATGTCAACTTTTGTTTAGCATTTTTTTGAAAAATGACTTGAAATTTTTGTAGGGGAGTATTTTAGGGGAAGTCACATATCATTAATCTTTATATATTTTTTATACGATATTTTTTAAAAACAACGCATTAATTGATTTTTGTAACAACCAAACCCGCATTTTGACTCGCTTTTTTATATATTTATCAGCAACATTAATCGCCGATAATTGCCTAATATTTATTAACAATTTAATAATTACGAACTCGAGTGGTAAATCGTGATAGTAAAAAAGGGGACGAAAGTTTTTCCCATTTTTATCCACCCCACCCGACTTAATTACGCTTTTCGAATTTATTTCAATGCAGGTAACTAACGCAGTGGCTCGGTCTCTTTCAATTTTAGAAATGAAAGTGATTGATGCACAAAAGAATCGGATTTATTCTCCTTTTCAAAAAGCTCACGCTGCGTTATTGTTCGCCCTATATCCAATATTTTAACTTTACCTCATTCAATTTCTAGAGCCAAATTTGCATATTATAAAAAAAAACAAAATTAATCTAAGCCATACTTTCCGGAAGAAAAAACTCCTTCAGTTTTTGGGACTAAAAATTCTCGGAGGAGGACGACGAAGGCAAAAAGTTTGTAAATTTGTTTAGTAAATTCCTTTTAAAAGTTGATCCAGTTTTTTTAAGATGTCAACAAAAGATCGCCCAAGTTTTCTACATGTTGGTGGAAAGTTGGAAGGTTTTTTGCCACACTCTCGCGTAACCCTAATTATTTAATATCTTTTCGAACAACCCAACAAGATTATTTCTTCGAGCATTTCTCAATGAGCCTCGTTTCTCTTTCGGAGTTATCAATTCTAATTCAATTTGTTTTTTTAAACAAATACATAATGGAGCCAAGTCACGTTTGAGCTGGATTAGTCTCTATTGAAGCCTTGCTATAACTGCATATGCCAGACCTACAGAGCAAGTCGCATTTAAACGCTGTCGCATGAAACGTAGTTCAAAGTCCAACCAAGTCGTTTCCAAACGTGACGTAGCCACGTTCGAATTTCAGGCCTTGCCTACGACTGGACCACAAACCGTTCTTTTAGAGAACTTCACAGCTCCGGCACCCTAGTAATATCAGCACCGAAGCCGTTCCTCCCCGAGCTTAGCTTCTACGAAAATACTGAAAATGCCTCTCACATCACTCATCATGACGGAATAGTGTAAGCCTGGCTGCTCAGGTGTGATCATTTTCGAGAATAACAGACAAAAGCTGTTCGCCAAAAAAACATAAAAACACTTGATGTGGACCAACTGTAGTCAGGGCAGATCTTGGTACTTTTAGCCACGTCTGTATTTTACCAAGCAAATGGCCTTGCCTACGACTGGACCACAAACCGCTCTTTTAGAGAACTTCACGGCTCCGCCACCCTAGTAATATCACCACTGAAGCCGTTCTTCCCCGAGCTTAGCTTCTACGAAAATACTGAAAATGCCTCTCACATCACTCATCATGACGGAATAGTGTAAGCCTGGCTGCTCAGGTGTGATCATTTTCGAGAATAACAGACAAAAGCTGTTCGCCAAAAAAACATAAAAACACTTGATGTGGACCAACTGTAGTCAAGGCAGATCTTGGTACTTTTAGCCACGTCTGTATTTTACCAAGCAAATGGCCTTGCCTACGACTGGACCACAAACCGCTCTTTTAGAGATCACCACGGCTGTGTCACCGCGGCAATATCACCAGAAGACCTTCCTTTCCGAGCCTACGTTCTATGAAAATACTGGAAATGCCTCTCACATCACTAACCATAATGGAATCGTGTAGGTCTGCCTGCTCAGGTGTGGCTATTTTCGAGAATAAAGAACAAAATAAAGCTGTTTGCCAAAAAAACATAACAACACTTGACGTGGGCCAACCATAGCCAGAGCAGATCCGTATTTTACCAAGCAAGATTTCACGATCTTCACGGGTCCGCCACCGCAGCAATATCGCCAGAAGGCCTTCCTTCCCGAGCCTGCCTTCTACGGAAATACTGGAAATGCCCCTCACATCACTCACCATAATAGAATTGTGCAGTGCGCCAACCTTAGCCAGAGCAGATCTAGACAATTTAAGACACTCAAAACCAAAGCAGAGTAGAGCAGTGTGCCGAGAGTGACACACAGTGCCATGAATGACAAAATACGGCCGCCGTTATTTAGGTAAAATTGACAAAATGGCGCCTGCGAGCTACGACAATTTGTTTTGATCTCTTCGAAGTTGAGAGAAAGCCTGCAAACTAAAGCTTAAGATGGTTCGTGTCGTGATGGGTAAAATGAAACAAAGAAGGAAGCTAACAAGAGGTACAGCCCTTATAGCTACACCCAGATCAGGGTTATGCACGTTGGATGATATGCTCAATACGAGAAAAGTAAAATTTTTTTAAATCTCGAGCGAACTTCTTAGGAATAAAAATTTAGAACCCCCCTCAAGAAATCCTTAGCATAGGCGGTTGGAGACCGCCAAAAATGAACAAGTCATGGCGTACGATTAGTTACGTTAGGAACCTCCACTCACTCCACTTTGCCACCAACTTTGCCGATGGACAAGCCCACTTCATATCTTGCGTTTGTGTTGCTTGGAGAAGCCAATACGTCGCGTATGGCACGTAGTAAGATAATGGACTGCTAACGACATCGAACCCACGACCTCGGAAGTGCTAATTTACGAGAACAACTTTTTGCAAAAATTTCTTTGCGTAGAGTTCGGTAATTATTTAAAAAACTTCTCAAATGACGACCGTACCCAAAACAAAGGCGCACGATTTATTAGCCAAATTATCTCTTAATGTAGCTCATTTGCGTTTTAAATTATAACTTTTAAAATTTATTGGACGTACAGGAGAGAGAGACAGGTGGGCGAGTTTCGTTTTTGAGTTTGTATAAAACGAAAAAGAAGCCTTTAATAACGTAAACATCGCGTGCGGTTTTGTAATTTACCGGTTTTTGATTGCCAAATTTGCATTTCCGATTGCATTTTCACATTAATTAAACATTAATAATTGTAGTAGTTGCATATTAAAACCGTATCGGTTCGAAATTTATCCCTTCGCGCTATGCGCGTCTCTCTCTTTATATATATCGCTAATACGCGCTACGCTCTTAGCCAATTCGGCTATTAGAGCTTTAGGCTAAGCTCTGCCATAGTAGATCACGGGGCGCGCACTCGTTTTATATGAAAACGTAATTTCAAGCTTCAATAATCCGTGCACATTTCGTATAGATATAAAACGCATTGGTCGAATGCTTACCAAACGCACATTATAATAATGCGACACAAATTACTTTTAGGTGAAATTCATATGTGATTGCATTTGCATGACAATAACAATGCTTTATTTTAATATGCATTAAATTATACTCTATCAAATTCTAATTGTGTTCCATCATGCGGTTAGAGAGGGTACTAAAATCGTTTAGTAAATTGACTTTATTATATTACTATTATTATTATTCGCTACGTGCTCTTCTCTTTTTTTATTTTTTATTGTCTCACAATTTTACCATCGTCTAATTTTATTTTTATTGACATCCTTTTTAGTTTGTAAAAGTTAAATTATCCTAGATGATTCCCCTCGTCTTTAACAGACCTCGTATTATCGTAAAAACTTTAAAATTGCAAAATTGCTCAAACACCCCATCAAAATTTAGACGAAAGATTCACTAAGATACTATCTTCGGCTTAGTATTCCCAAGATCGTAAACCTTAAACCCTTTCTAATCATATGAAGGCAATTAATATGCCGATCCCTTACGTTTTCTATCGGCAAGAAAATTGATTTCGTCCCCTATATACTGATTTTCCATTAAACTTACGTAAATTTGCATAATTGAAAGATAAAGTAGAGATTTGGGCACGATAAGAAATACTTCCCCTTCTCTTCAAACGTCAAATACGTGCTTAACTCATTGTGGCTATAAAATGAGAAAGATTAACTCGAATTATCAGAAAAATACGTCTTCCATCTCCTAACGAACTTTGAAACTCCCTCCGAGAGTTCTGACATTTTGTATAGTCAGTTTCGCAGTGTTACAAACCACTTGGCGAACTAAAAGATGGCACAAGTCTCTCAGAGAAGTCATAAAATGTAAAAATACTAACAGTAAGCTAATGAGATACCATAAGTCTCTCAGATAGCTAACGAGGCGAGAACAGCCTTTTAGAAAGCTAGCCAGTTGAAAAAAAGACTAGCGATGCATCACAAGTCTTTCGGCAAGCCAACAAGGCGTTATAAGTTTCTCACCTCCTTCAAAGACCTAACGAGGTTAGAGCAGTCTTTCAGAAAGAGGAAAAATTGTAAAAAGTATTTCAGGGAACTAACGGACTGCTAGAAGTCTCGCAGTGAGCTCATGAGATGTCAAAATACTAACAATGACCTAATAAGATATCATAAGTCTCTCAGAGAGGTGGGAGAGGTAGGAACAACCTTTTAGAAAACTCACCAGTTGTAAGAAAGACTTCCAGAGAACTAACGAGGTATCACAAGTTTCTCGGCGAGCAAACATCGTGTCATGCGTTTCTCAAAGAGCTAAGAAAATGTCTTCCTCTTTCAAAGAGCTATCAAGATGAGAGCAGTCTTTCAGAAAAATAACAAATAATTATAAAAAGTGTTTCAGGGAACTATCGAACTGCCACAAGTCTCTCAGTGAGCACATGAAGTGTCAAAATGCTAACAGTGAGTTAATGAGACGCCATAAGTCCTTCAGTGAGCTATTAAAGTGGAAAGAGCATTTAAGAAAGCTCGCAAACTTTAAAAGGTCTTCAAGAGTGAACTAATAAGATTTCTCAAGTCTTTCAGTACGCTAACGAGTGGTGAAAAGTCTTTCAAAAAGCTAATAAGATGCCGTATGTCCTTCAGTGAGCTAACAAGGCGGGAATAGTCTTTCAGAAGGCTAACCGGTAGCCAAAAGTGTCTCAGAAAACTATAGAAATTGTCACTAGTCCATCAGTGAGCTAATAAAATCTGTCCATGGGCTAAACAAGTTCTGAAAAGTCTAGGCTCTGTGGTCTAACAAAGTAGAAAAAGTCTTTTAGAAAGTCTTTAATGGGGCTAAAGAGGCGTCAGAAGTCTCTTAGAGACCTAATGATGTCATAAGTCTTTTAGTGAGTTAACGAGAGTCAGAATTTTCTCTGGGAGTTATCACCAGTCCCACTGTGAGCGATAGAGCGCTTCGTGAATCCTGGTCGTAGGACCAGATCAGCTTTATACGCGCAAATAGAACTTATATTAAACTAGAAGATGCAAAGTCTTGGTAAAAAAAAGTCTAAAAACACCAGATTAGGAATCTGGCTCGTTTTACGAACTTCCTCGGAAAATTAAATTCGTCTTCAGACGTAATAAATCAACAATTTTTTCTTAAACTTCGGTTAAACATCTGGTGCAATTCGACTGTACTTAGAAGCTCACAAGATGTTATTAAGATGAAAAGAACTAAATTTGGACCAGCAGGTAATTAATTCTTAAGGCATTCGTATCGCCAATCGTTTTATATCTAGTTCTAGAATCTACAGATGGTTTGTGTTAGTTTAAGTTCGTCTCGTAAGTTTCGATCTAAATTTATCCCATTATGGTAGATGAAAGGAGCGATTGTATTTGTACACATACCACACATACAAAGTACATAAACAAACTCTTTCATAAACACTTAAATGCGTGTAAAACACACTTCCTTTCTTTCTAATTTCGACTAAATCTTAATTAAGGCATTGACGCAATTGAAATTCTTAAGAGTTTTTATCAAATTAAAGAGACTGAAGTGACTACTCTCACAATTTACAATAGTTGCCAGGCCCAACAAAATGACGATAGATGACTTAGATCTAGTCTAAAGTAGATACACTCTTATCAATCGTGCTAATTCGTAACGTTATTGATGCAAAGCAAGCACGCAAGCAAGTTTTGAGGTAAAACGAACAGCAGAACTTAAGATGCCCGACGATCATTACTTTAAAAACGCCGGCAACAGTGTAGGAGACACACGGCTAATTCAATCTTTTCTCAGATTTCTCCTAACCACACAAAAGTCCCCCGAGAATATAGCAAAGTGCAGCGGTTTAATTTAATTTATAAAAGAACACGCCACTAAGCTCGTAAGGGAAGAAAGCTTCAGGTCGAGTGCAAAGAAATCCCGTTCAAACGCGAAAAATCGCCGCCTAATTTCAAAAATTAAAAACGAACGTCTACTCTCTCGAGCAGTCAACAAGCAGCACAAATAGCTATTTTAGATAATTTACCCTTAATCAGTGAAAAAGGGGACGCGAAACTAAAAAGAAAGCTAATGACCCACACTTATTTTATATTTAAATTGACACTGACACGAGCAAAGTAATGAGGTAAAAACATAGCACGCTCTCGGTGATTTTTCTAAAAAAAATATCCCCCGAAATAAAACAACAACAACTACTACAGGAAACCCTTAAGCACTAATTAGAAGCTTTTTACACTATCCACAAGAATGCGTTTAAAAAAAATTATTTTTAAATCGCCAGGTTAATCCACAGTCATAAGAGAAGGATCTGAAACGAAACTAATGATAAGATATTTTTAGCGACGTTAATCGTTTAATCTTCAAAGGTTAATTTGTGTTTGAAGACGTAGCAAGAAGTTTGGATTTGGAGATATTTTTGGAATATTTACAAAACTTAGAGAAATATTTTATTGCCGAAGTTAGAGCGGTTGGGAAATCCTGAAAAATCACTAAAAGTTCAAGTACAAACGAGCTTTGGAATTTGATTCTTGGGCTTACAGATGTAATAAAAGAGAAAAATAGCTGTTAAGTATAGACATCGAAGCTTCCCCAACTACAATGCTACTTTTGAACTGTTCGATCTTTTTGTCTACTAAAAAATATTACATTTCAATTACGACATAAGTGAATCGAAACAAGCATTTTTGGCTCTTGAGAGGCCTCAAAAAGGGTTTTCAAAGCAAAAATAAAAAAAGTCGACTTTTCGGTATTTCAACATTCAACTACGATTTTTCCCGTGTTGTTAGTCGTGTCAACGTAAAATTCAGCTAGTTTTGTTTGCTGCCTATTACACTTTAAATTATTTCTTATGCATATTTTCGCCTGAGACCCCAAAAATGTTTTCAGGGCGAAAATATAAAAAGTTGACTTCTCGGTATTTTGACGTTCTCGCCCTAACTTTGAACTACGATATTTCCCGTGCTATTAGTCGCATCAGCGTGCCATTAAGCTATTTGGGTGCATCAAACATTTAACTTCAAACCAATTCTAATACATTTTTTCGCCCGAGGCCCCAAAAAAGTTTTCAGGCCCAAAATCTAAAAAGTTGACTTTTCGGTATATTGACGTTCTGACCCAACTTTGAACTACGATATTTCCCGTGCTGTTAGTCGCATCAGCGTGCCATTAAGCTATTTGGGTTCATCGAACATTTGATTTCAAACCAATTCTAATACATTTTTTCGCCCGAGGCCCCAAAAAAGTTTTCAGGCACCAAATCTAAAAAGTTGACTTTTCGGTATTTTGACGTTCTGGCCCAACTTTGAACTACGATATTTCCCGTGCTGTTAGTCGCATCAGCGTGCCATTAAGCTATTTGGGTTCATCGAACATTTGACTTCAAACCAATTCTAATACATTTTTTCGCCCGAGGCCCCAAAAAAGTTTTCAGGCCCAAAATCTAAAAAGTTGACTTTTCGGTATTTTGACGTTCTGACCCAACTTTGAACTACGATATTTCCCGTGCTGTTAGTCGCATCAGCGTGCCATTAAGCTATTTGGGTTCATCGAACATTTGATTTCAAACCAATTCTAATACATTTTTTCGCCCGAGGCCCCAAAAAAGTTTTCAGGCACCAAATCTAAAAAGTTGACTTTTCGGTATTTTGACGTTCTGGCCCAACTTTGAACTACGATATTTCCCGTGCTGTTAGTCGCATCAGCGTGCCATTAAGCTATTTGGGTGTGCATCGAGCATTTGACTTCAAACCAATTCTAATACATTTTTTCGCCCGAGGCCCCAAAAAAGTTTTCAGGCCCAAAATCTAAAAAGTTGACTTTTCGGTATTTTGACGTTCTGACCCAACTTTGAACTACGATATTTCCCGTGCCGTTAGTCGCATCAGCGTGCCATTAAGCTATTTGGGTTCATCGAACATTTGATTTCAAACCAATTCTAATACTTTTTTCGCCCGGGGCCCCAAAAAAGTTTTCAGGCCCAAAATCTAAAAAGTTGACTTTTCGGTATTTTGACGTTCTGACCCTAACTTTCAACTACGATATTTCCCGTGCAGCGTGCCATTAAGCTATTTGGGTTCATCGAACATTTGATTTCAAACCAATTCTAATACATTTTTTCGCCCGAGGCCCCAAAAAAGTTTTCAGGCCCAAAATCTAAAAAGTTGACTTTTCGGTATTTTGACGTTCTGACCCAACTTTGAACTACGATATTTCCCGTGCTGTTAGTCGCATCAGCGTGCCATTAAGCTATTTGGGTTCATCGAACATTTGACTTCAAACCAATTCTAATACATTTTTTCGCCCGAGGACCCAAAAAAGTTTTCAGGCCCAAAATCTAAAAAGTTGACTTTTCGGTATTTTGACGTTCTGACCCAACTTTGAACTACGATATTTCCCGTGCTGTTAGTCGCATCAGCGTGCCATTAAGCTATTTGGGTGTTCATCGAGCATTTGACTTCAAACCAATTCTAATACATTTTTTCGCCCGAGGCCCCAAAAAAGTTTTCAGGCCCAAAATCTAAAAAGTTGACTTTTCGGTATTTTGACGTTCTGACCCTAACTTTCAACTACGATATTTCCCGTGCTGTTAGTTGCATCAGCGTGCCATTAAGCTATTTGGGTTCATCGAACATTTGATTTCAAACCAATTCTAATACATTTTTTCGCCCGAGGCCCCAAAAAAGTTTTCAGGCCCAAAATCTAAAAAGTTGACTTTTCGGTATTTTGACGTTCTGACCCAACTTTGAACTACGATATTTCCCGTAACGTGGGTCGTATCAATGTGCTACTGTGCTGATTTTGCTCGTTATTTATTTGGATTTAAATAATTTTGCATGCTTTTTTCGCCCGAGGTCTCAAAAAATCTTCAGAACAAATATTAATATGTTGATACAGTCATCATGCGAATCCGAACAGACGGAACGATGCTCACACAGAGACGGACAGACCAATAATTATTATTCAGAGGAAGACCCTTAGACAAATGGTCGGACGGGCATAGAAACAGGCTCAAGCAGATAGACGGATAGGCGTACAGAGGAATCTAGGCACGTACATTGATCCAGGTGGACCAACAAACCCACAGATATTTAAACCAAAACACAAATACAAACAGACGGACAGATACGCACAAAATAACGAGCTATTGTTTCGGTTATAGAATGGGGTTACGTGCCCGACGTGAAAATTCGGAGGAACCTCGTAAAAATTTTCTTAAATCTTCATCATGAGCTCACCCGACTGCTGATCTGTGGGGTATGCAAAAAGAAGTAAGAAAGTAGCATCTTAAAGTTTTTAATTGAACCACTGCCAACTTTACGAACTCATTCACAAATTTATTAATAAATTTCGCGTCTATTTGTCACACGAGAAGCTGCAACGGAAGAAGGATGGGGACGACGAGAAAAATTAATTTTAGTTTTCTACACATCGATAGCTAATTTGAGCTAAATTAAGGCTTGTAATAATTCAAAAAAATATTTGTGAACCACCCAGACGTTTATGAATTTTCATAGCTCATAACGACGACTAATGGGCTCCTATAAATAAAAACACACAACGTGCATGGTGGAACCAAAATAATTTTCTCTTCTTATTCGGGAAGTTTAAGTTTATTCACTGCCGGAAGATGAGATTTTCAAGGCACGAAATTGAAATCAAATAATAAAAGGAGATTAAGCAGTTTTTTCACGCGTTTCGACTCCTCCGTCTTCTTTTTATAAAACCGATACTCTCCTATTTTAAATTGCAAAACAGAAACATTGTGCTAAAATGCAGCTAATGTCGTGCCTTTGCGTCATGAATAGAAATTGAAACATTAGCAGTTTTAAAATTCGCCATATTATTGCACAAATGTGCTTTACAAGGAGCTTAAAAATGTTTTTTTGGGGCGCGCAATATTTGTCGTTTATCCTGCCCAAATTAGTTTTGTTTTAAATTGACGCTGGTGGGCGAAAAAGTGGAAAAGTGGAAATGTGGCAATTAAAGGGTTCAGTGGGAGAAAATTTTTGGTCGACAACCCGCGCCAACGACGGCGCGGCGCTTGTTTGTTTTGCTTTGCTTTGAGTCCAAAGAGCCCGAAGAGTCCGAAGAGGAGGAAATTTTTTGGGACGGTAGCCGACGCGCAAATAGTGGAATATGAGTTTACGCAATAAATAATAATTCGTAATCACGCCGTTTTACCTTGGTTCTTGCGTAAAAGGTTCCGCATAAATATTCCTAACCCTTCTCGGAAGGGGTGGAGGTCTGGGACTATAGCTATCCATTTTTCGCACAAATTACACCCTTTTTAAGCTCCACTCAAACACCAAGTTCACATTTTGGCGAAAAACACAAAAAGACAGTTCCGAATGATTACGGATTAAATTGCAAGTTTTGCTCTCCACGACGAATGTTTAAAAAGTCGTAAATTCGCCCCTATTTTCACTTAACGCGCGAGTTGTCGATTAACAAATATAAAAAATTCCTATTTTGTGTTAACATGACGCAGAGGCGCCGTTATCGCACACATATCGCACTAAAAGGCACGCACGGACGCCACCGATGCCTTCAACAGAGTGGGGTTGCGGACTCGGGAGCACACTCGATAATGTCCCACGCAAGCGCATCCACAACGACCACCCTCACCCTATACATATCTGTCGCCATCGCCTCCCTCACCTGCATTCCCGACGACCCCCTTTTTAAAAATTAAAAAAAAAGTTTAAATCAAACTCCAAAAAAATAAATAAATTTTTCATCGGAAGAAAAAAGCCTGCGCTCGCTTTCGGAAAGCTTTTAGACTTTGTGTTAAGTACTGTTGCTTTTTGTTGAGTGGCAACACCTACTCGTGTCACTTCCGACGTCATCTTAAGATTTCCAGTTGTTGAAAATCCTGACAACCAAAGTACATCACTCAAATATAACCTCCTTCGCCAAGTTTACATTTCGGCCCAGCCATTCTCGCCGTTTTTTTATACAATATAAATCATTAAATTGCCACCTTCTTTTTTTCCTTTTCTAAATGTAAAATTTTAAGAAGCACTCGAAGAATGAAAAGTAACGTAATAACAAACGCCTCTCTTTTTGGAAAGATAAAATGTCAGTATTTTGCTCGTGGTGTCGTGACAGTCGGCCAATTCGTTTCGTCCGAAGAAACGCTCAATTCGGAATCGAGTCGACTATTTGGACGGCTGCATAGATATTGATCGGAAATTGATGTAATTTGAGATACAGTAAACTCCCAAGATATTGAGATACGACGTATAAGGTATCAGATTCAGAAATGCCCGTTTTGGAGAAGTTTGGCGCAACTCGCAAAAATTGAAATTTTTTGATTTTTTTTGAAACGCTACACGCGCCTCGTTCGAATTTCTTTCGACTCGTATTACTCCTACGCCTGTTGTTTTGTTTTATAAGTTTTTTTTATTGCGACGAAGAGACGAATAAAGGTGGCTTTGTATCGAGATTAAGACACGACTTTGGGGAATGGCGCCAGATGCTCTTACAAGCGAATTTGAATATTCGGTTAACAATGACCACTCCTTAATAATAGTTTCGAGATAACATCTTAAAGCAAGCGCAACGATTAATAATTACAATATCTCCTCATCGATCCTAATCCCCAACAAATGGGAGATTTGCTCATAAATAACAGCTTTTATTAGAGCGTAAGTTTAATTACGGCTCGAGCTTTTTAAAAAGCTCTCGAGAAGACACACGACGGTTCGAAGTTTTCATTTAAAAACCAACTAACGAGGCACTAATATGAAACAATTTTTTTCCTTTTCATTTCAAATAGATTAATAACGAACAATGAGCAAATTATGAAAAATACGACGCTCAACATGCACAACAAATTAACAAATTCTTAACCGAGGTTTTAAATAGTTTACGTGCAGAAAATTTACATTCCATCCACTCGACTAAACTATTAATGGTATTTTTTGTACGTTTTCAGTTTATTTTTACTCCTTTCTACGATATCTAGTTAGCCGTTAGTCTAGGCAATTTTCCGAGCACGAAAACAAAATCAGAAACTTATTAGAAATGCCACTGAAAAACGCTCAAAGCATTGCCGTGGGATAAAATTTCAACGAGAACACGTCGACTCGCCAAATAATCGACTAAATATTATTATTGAGCGATCATCGGCTACTTGAACTGAAAATGACTAAAAATGGAACGACGATGAGCAAGGACCCAAGAGATTTGGGAGTTTTCTGTGCAGCACACGCCATATGTAAATATCAAACCGCCAAAGTGAGCCCATCTCTCCCTTCTACCAATTGCCTGACTCTTTCATTTCTATAGTCGGAATTTTAGTCAGACAAAGACAAAAAACAGACACTGAAACAACTGAACGCAGACGAAAGTATTGTTACCCTGAAAGCTGACAAAGGTAACCCCTACAAGTAGCTAACACGAAACACGAGATCTTACAGCTAAAATTCTACAAAAGACCAATCAGCTCGTTAAGGATTCCCCCTTGAAGCCAAAATACGAAAAACTGAGGCACTACCACCTTGCCTGTAGAGTCTACCCAAGATACACAATCCTGAAGTCCCCTTACGACCGATAGTCAGGTTCATTAGATCTCCTAGTTACAATCTCGCCAAGTAACTTGTGAAACCACACTTCATTGTTAAACTCTCGATGGAATTCATGGAGAAGAACAATGACATCGGCATTGGACCTAATGACATCCGAATTAGCTTTGATGTAGTTTCACTTTTGATAAAGGCACATTTTAACTCTCGTACGAGTACAAGACAAGTTCCCAGCAGATCTGAGCACACTGTTCCACTGTATCATAACTACGACGTACTTCCAGTGGGCAAATAAGTTCTACAAACAAAGCGGAGCGGCGGAATTGCCATGGAAAGCTCCCTAAGTCCGGTAGTAGCTAATCTGTACGTGGAAAAATTCGAGGAAGCTGTACAAAAAACGGCCTCCCTAAAACTGAGAGTATGGTTGAGATATGTAGGCGACTCATTCGTCGTATGAGGGCACGGAAAACAGGAGCTGGACCGCTTCCTGAAACACCTAAGCAGCGCCCACGCTAACATCCAGCTCACAATAGAATCAGAGAAGGATGGACAGTGGGCAGCTCGCTTTCCTGGATGTTTTGGTCATGCCCCAGAGTGAAGGGACACCGGGTCACAAGGTTTATAGAAAACCCACACACACACAGATCGATACTTACACAAAGAGCCAAACCATCACCCGAAACAAAAGAGGGGAATCATCAAAACGCTTAGATACCGAGCCACAGCCATCAGAAAGAATTGGAACACTTAAACAGGGCTCTGCATCAAGCTAATGGCTACAAGGCAAAAGAGGTTCGACCACGACCTATTAGTCCTAGAACCTCAACCTCTAATAAGGCCCGCCGTGAAAGCCTTAATACTCTTGTTAGTCAGACACTTCTCCCTATTGCTCCAATTTTCAGATATTTCCTTTGGTCAGATTTTTGACTTAAGGTCCCTTAGAAGGGGAGAGAGAGTGTAACTTTGGTGTAAAGTTCTAATAAGGGACGTGTAACTGATTTTTTGAGAACAAAGTAGGATCCCCTTTAGACTTCCTTCAGCCAATGTTTGCTACAACGACAGACAGACAGACAGACAGACAGACAGACAGACAGACAAGATAATCCATAAGTTATTACTACAAAAAAATTTGAAGAGCATAATGGTGAGTTGGTTCTTCGATTTTCATTTGCATCCTAGCGGCTGTAAAGCTTGGGAGCATTGTAAAAGAAATGTGGAAATGAAAATTATGACAAAATAGTAAAAAAAATCCAAGAATATAACCCAAAAAAGCTGGAAGCGTACGACGACGTAATCGCATTTCATCTTTCAGTACAGGCTCTTTTTCAACATTGCGTACCTCGTCGTTCCTTTTTGTAAATAGTTAGTTTGTGCCGCTTTTAAATACCTCTTTGAACTAAATACTCCTAGTCTGCGCGTAACATCAAAGGCAAGTCTCGATAAAGCCCCTCAGTAAAGTACGTAATTATCGGTTAAATTAGAAGAAGAACCAACACCTGAAGGAAAATTGGTGGCATACTTTGCAAATCTCTGTCTAAATGACAACTTGGGTTGGCAACACAAGCATTTGTTTATTTAGAGAATTATCGCGTATATGGAAAAATTCTTCAAACAAAAGTTGTTCCTTATTTAATTATCTACAAGTTTTGTTATTATCAATTTTGGCGTAAGTGCAAAGGTAAGGGTAGAAAAAGGGGTTAGAAAATATTAAATGACGCCTGAAACAGTCACTATAAGTACTACACTTTTAAAACGCGCGACTTTCGGACCCATTTTCTAACCTTGCCTTTACCCCCACCCAAAAATGTGTAATGAGAAAATTTGTGGAGAATTAAGTTATAAACAACTTTTGTTTGAGCTTTTTTTCCACATATTTGGTAGAGCTTGAGATTTTTGCAAAAATTAAATATTCAGGAATTGCAGGAAAAATATGGGACGTATAAAATTCAATTGTTAGTAGGGTAAGATTAACCCAGTATACTGACGTACATCAACTAATAATTATTTGTATAGAAAAAAGGGATGAATACTTGAAAAAGCTCCCTTAAAAACGTCAATGAGCATTTTCACCTTACACCTAAACCTGTGAAGCTTTAACCCTAATATTTGGGCTTCGGTGTCAATGAGGTTCGGTAAATTACTACAAGTGTTGCTTAGAAGCGTAGAAGCCCCTTCCGCCTTCCCATTTCCTATCCAACAATTCCACATAACGGATGATTGTCGAAAACTACCCCGAAATTTCATTTTACGCAAGAAAATGTAATATAAAGCTCGAAAGAGCTTTACTTAACAAAGTTTTTCGAGTTTGCGAAAAAAAATGTGTATTTTTACTGATGCGAAGCCTTTAAATAAACAATGACCGCTACCTGCAACTCGAGTGGAATAACAGCAAACCACACCGGACTTTTATTTACTCCAAGACAACCTTACAAACCTCCTACATTTCTACAATATCCCGACATTAGATATACTTTTTTCCTCCCTTAATCCTTATAAATTGATTATTCCACTCGTGGTACGAAGAGAAGAATTTCATTTTGAAAGAAACAAAAAAAGCACAACAATACGAGAAATTGCTTATCGCATAAAAAGTTTATTTTTATTAAAAAATATTTTTGGGAGTTATTGAAATAAATTTGTTTTTAGGTGGGTACTCGGGATTGAACGCGCGCGTGTGTGTGGTTTTATAACAATTTACCTGCCGTAAACATTTATCAGATGATTTTATCGTAATGCGAAACAAAACGATAAACTAAACAATAAATTAGTTACTGCACGAGCAACAAATTTATTAAAAAATGGGGATCGAACGGTGGAGGGTGAATAAATTATTTACGCGACCTTGCATTTTGTGTATTTATTTGTGTCGTACAATTTTTTCGGGTCGCGATTTAAATTCGAAATTGGAACGAGAGCTAGAGAGGAGTGGAGATGAGGATTTTCTTTTTTCGAGTTGACATGTTGTCGAAGAAGAGGCCTAAATCGTC
The DNA here is from genome assembly GCA_950108345.1 of Malthinus flaveolus. NCBI lineage: Eukaryota > Metazoa > Arthropoda > Insecta > Coleoptera > Cantharidae > Malthinus > Malthinus flaveolus. The sequence goes on along the minus strand of OX467289.1, from coordinate 2,046,755 downwards.
GATGGTTTACCCTCTGTTGAAATGACACAATGGTTACGTACAATGAGGCTTCTCGTATATCGTAAGTACGTACCCGGACTTAATCCCTCCGAAGCCGAAGGTCGGATATTTTGCTTATTCCTATGTATGAAATGAAATTCTATTGAGTTATATTATCCCCCTTTTATATAGTATTATCTAATATCTACTAGGACTACTTCGGTTTACACTCCATTTCGCTATCGCAAAATCTGCTTCCTATATTTGTTATGTTTTGTATAAAAGGAACCAAGGTTTATGTCTTTCTAAAAGCGATACACGTTATATAATATAATAAAGTTTGTTCAGGAGGAGCTCTTTTCATTCGGGAGAAAAAGGTCGAAAATATACGTATATTATAGACTGCGCGGAGATCGCATTGAAAGCATCAAAAATATAAATTTAAATATTTCTCGTTTGTTATTTTTATTTTACAAGAGAGAGCCCTTTTGCAATGCCCCCCTCTCTCTCCTTGTAACGTACATAGTATATACGTTATACGAGAAAATTTGATATTGTTATTTCAAAATCAGAGAGTCGAACAAATTGCAAATGTTTTCAAAAGCGCTTCGTGTAATGAGCAATGCTATTTCATTTAAATTTTTTTGCATTGTTAATACGCAAAATACAACCGAAATGGTTTTGTTTTTTTCGTAATTATACCTTTCGAATTGTTAGCTCTTTATTATCATAATACTGTAATGGAGCGGCTTAAAAAAACTACATGATGCGTACTTTTCCATAACTGCCCACAGCCTCCATTAGTATTAGCGTATGAGCACTGAGCACCATTTAGAATTAATTGTAAAATAACTGAAAAAATATTTACCCAGTGTGGGAATCGCTTCAACGAGCCCAATTGAGCATGTCCACTAAATGAAACTCACCAACCAGGATTTGTGCAAATAATTTGTAAAAATTAATTTTAGAAACTCACCTTGTTCAACTTCAAACCGCTTGCGTATTGAAAAGTAAGCCATATAAGGGAAAATTGCATGGACGTTTTCTATAGAGCGGAACATTTTCTACAAAAAAGTTTCAGACGGCTCTATTCTAATATTAATAGTGTAGACGTGCGAGTCGTCCAAATGCACGCGTCGAAATGCTCGATTTTCGTATGACTCCCACACTTGTCGGTCGGCGCCGGCTTGCCGACAATTGAAAAATACGTCATACAACGTCATACGTTATAAAAAGATGATACAGCGTAATACCTGATACTATAAAATAATTGTTTGGAACAGTAAATTTTGAGTAATTTGCGATTATTTAATTTTTATATCACCGGAAATTTTTTTTTAATTTGTTGATCGCAAAAACATAAAATTTCTAGTTTTTTCATACTCTACATAATGGTACCATCAGCTTTAGATCGAGCTGTCTAAGAAAAAACATCAGAGCTCGAGTTGCGTACGATCATTCTCTTAGATAGTGGGACATATGATTTTCCAACTGGAATTGGCAAGTGTGCAAGAAGACCTAAGAAGTGCTATGGAAAATAAGAAAATAACGGTTGCTAAGTAATAGCACCTAGTCTTAGTGATAATGGTAACCTGTGCAATCAGTACAACGGTTGCTACGACTGTAATTAACCACATTGTAACCTGTGGAGTCAGAAGAGAAATTTATACGACTATAACTAATTTATATGGTATCCTGTAAAGTTAAAAGCGATATATCTATGACAAAACCTAGTCATATGATAACCGGTGAAGTCAGGACAGCAGTAGGCACGACTGTAACTAATCATATGGTAACATGTGAAGTCAGAAGAAGGATTTATATGATTATAACTACTCGTATGGCGATCTAGAATCCAGCAGAGAGGTTGAAACTTGATACCTTTAAACTGCAAAGTCAAAAAAAGAATTTATATGACCATATCTAAACATATGATAACCTGGAAGACAGTAGACCAGTTGGAGTAACTATAGCAAACCATAACCTCACTTGTAAAGCTAGAAGAGGAGTTTCTATGACTATAACTAGTCATATAATAACCTGTGAAGTCGGCTAAGCAGTGGGCACGACTAAACTAATTATATGGTAATCTATTAAGTCTGAAGAAGGATTTATATGACTATAACTAAACATATGACAACCTGGAAGACAGTAGACCAGTTGGAGTAACTATAGCAAACCATATGCTTCCTTGTAAAGCTAGAAGAAAAGTTTCTATGACTATAACTAGTCTTATAATAACCTGTGAAGTCAGATGAGCAGTAGGCACGACTTAACTAATCATACGGTAGTCTGTGAAGTCAGAAGAAGGATTTATATGACTATAACTATTCGTATCTCTATCTAGAATCCAGCAGAGAAGCTGAGACCAGATACCTGTGAGCTGCAAAGTCAAAAGAGGGATTTCTATGACTAAAACTAGTAGTGCGGTTATCTGCAAGCTAGCGAAGCGTTTAGTATGACTATAGCTAATTATTCGCTAACCTGTAAAGTCAGAAGAGTTATGTCGACGACTACAACTAGTCAAACGATAACCTGTGAAGGCAGCCGGCCTCCAGTTTGTTTTCATTCTGCCATTCTGGAACGTAATGTGTAGCGATGTCTCTATTTTTAAATTATTTGACGGTTGCGATCTGCGTTCTCAATAACTCAAACTGGCTTAAGTCATAATTATTTCAAAAAACTCTCGGTTTTTCACACATGAAAATGAAGAGGCCCAGTATGATTAGAAGCAGAATATGTGGGCCGAGCTAATAGAATAAAATGAGACAATTCAGCAGGCTCATGTTTAAGAGCAACTGAAACCATAAGAACTGACTGATAGACTCACGATCGATTGAGTCGCTTTTAAGTCATAACAATTATTGTAGTATTTAGGAAGAAGTTCCTTTTCGAATTATCGCGAAATTGTTAGTTTCTCATTGGAAGAAAAAAGTCCGTTAAGAAATTCCCATCTGAATAGAGAAAATTGCAATTGTTGTTGTTAAGTGCCTTTGAGAAAATGTTTCCTTTTTATTAAATATAAACGCGCAATGAGCATAATCAAGTCGTTGGTAATAATAAACAACAACGTTTCGACTTATTACAAGACTTTTTCAAATTAAAAGTTCTTTTTATTCGTCGTAATAATATAACAAGAACATATTGTTAAAACTCGAGTTACATACGGATAGTGGGGTAAGTGCAAGTTTAATTATAAATACACGCAGCTCTCTACCCTCGTACGTATGTTATAAATCAAAAGAAACGAAAGGGGTCGGTTTGTCGGGAGGTTTTAATTCTTTTTTATTATTAACTTACAGTGTACGAATATTAAATATTTCATGCAATTCGCTCAACAATTTTTTTTAAATAAAAAGACGGTAAACACGATAAAATGTTAATTTAAAACGTACAACTTTTACAGGGAAAAACAACTAGGTACTGAATAATCTTCTACTACTTGATAAAAGCGAGTGCTGCAAGAATGGTTTTAAAAGGATATCTACAATTTATTATTATATTTTTACTCCTGCATTTTTAAACAAGGTACCTAGCAGACTGAATTAAATTAGCTTTTGTTTTTAAAACGACGGCGGAATCCAACTAAATTAAACGTGGCGCACAAAAAGTATTGAAAAAATCAAATCAACCGTAACTTGACAAACCAATAATGCTGTTTTGTTCAACCTTCCTGGGCGATTCGGTACGTAGAACTGTTTTACGAACAGTTTTTACCTAAAAGCAAACCGGGGCAGTTGAATAATCTATTCGGGCCAAAATTGGCTGACTCAGATTTGACAGTCGGCAATAGGAATAGCCAGACGACACTTACTACTTGGCAAGGAACTGATTAATAGTCCAGTCAAATGGTAGTAGTGTGGCGGGGAAAAAATATAGAAGTATTTTTCTCTGTCTTTCTTTATGTACTTTTGGGGTGCTGAATCCGAATTCTAACTTTGCCACCTCGTTAAAGTTATGCGTTCGGTGCCAACGATAATGCAAAAAATGATATTTTCTCAGTTTTTCGCTTATAGCTCAAAAATACGCACTCTTTGGAAAGTTGCGTTGATTTCAAAATAAATTACGTTAAATTTCCGACAAATTATGTTTCTTAAGGTTTTTCCTGGGATAAACGGTTTAGGAGCTAGAGCTCCTTAAAGTTTAAAAAAATTCCAAACTTGGCCAAAAAACGAGTTCTTTAGTTATTCGCTCAGAACTCAAAAACTACGCACTTTCAGAGAAAAGTGTTTCTGTACGAAACTAGACTGCATCAAATTTGCTACAAATTATGTCTCTTAAATTTCTTTACTCCAACAAACGGTTTAAGCGCTAAAGCGCATTAAAGTCAAAAAATAGTTTAAAAATAGACCAAAAAATGTTTTTTTTAGTTATTAGCTTATAACTCAAAAACTACGCACTTTCAGAGAAAAGTGTTTCTATACGAAACTAGACTGCATTCAATTTGCTACAAATTATGTCTCTTGAATTTCTTTACTCAGGCAAACGGTTTAAGCGCTAAAGCGCATTAAAGTCAAAAAATAGTTTAAAAATAGACCAAAAAATGTTTTTTTTAGTTATTAGCTTATAACTCAAAAACTACGCACTTTCAGAGAAAAGTGTTTCTATACGAAACTAGACTGCATTCAATTTGCTACAAATTATGTCTTTTAAATTTCTTTCCTCAGACAAGGTTTAAGCGCTAAAGCGCATTAAAGTTTGAAAAAAATTCAAAAGCCGAGCAAAAAACTATTTTTTTAGTTATTAGCTTATAACTCGAAAACTACGCACTTTCAGAGAAAAGTGTTTCTATACAAAACTAGACTGCATCAAATTTCCTACAAATTACGTATCCTAAATATTTTTCCTCAAATAAACGGTTTAAGCGCTATAGCGCTTTAAAGTTTGAAAACAATTCCAAACTCTTCCAAAAAATTGCTTCTTTAGTTATGCGCTTATAACTTGAAAACTACGCTTTTTCAAAAAAAACTATTCTATGCAAAACTAAACTATGTCAAACTTTCTACAAATTATGTTTCTTAGAGTTTTTTCTCAGGCAAATAGTTTAGGCGCTAGAGAGCATTAAAGTTTGAGAAACCTTCCAAAATTGGCATGCTGCTCAGTTACGCATCGACGCCAAAACTCCGAACGACGCAGTGGACACAAACCATTAACTTTAAAACCTGCAATTTATTTTTGTTTAAAAATAGCAGATTAAAGCGCTCTTAGAGAAACTGTTGTTATTATAATTCTGGTATATACCATGCCACCCGCTGTAACCGTTCCGAATACGCTAATTGCGACAAACGTTTCAACCCTATCCACCTGTCATCACCATCACTCGCTTTGTACAAGATCCTGGCTTTTATTTAATTAAAAACTAATTTGTTTTGTGATTGAATATCGATTTAAAGCTTAATATCGTCTACCTATGACGTATTTAAATTGTAGTAATAAAAAAACCCTCTCAAAATAACGAAAAGACAAATTTGAAAATCCTTAAGCCTGTCACGCAGTACATCCGATGAATATCTCAATATAACTCGACTCAAATCATAATTGATTACGTTTTATACCCATTTTTACATAAAATTTTTGCCAAAAACACTTTAAATTGATGATCTTCAATCGAAGTAAATCAAAATTAATTAAAATACAATTAAGCGAACGCTCACAACCCCTAAATACTCATCGCGCCTTTCCTTATCTATTCTTAATGCCTCGTTTTCATCCTAAGCTGCATCTTCTCCTAACCCTAAACGAAGTTTATACGTGATTGTTTCAAACTTTGAGAGATTCAATAAGAAAACGTAAAAAGTGCCATCAGGACTCTCATAGCACCCATTTCAAGATGCATTACGAAAGGACAAAGAAAAAATCAGCAATACAGGTCCATTGCAGAATCGAAAGTATTTGAAAAATGTTGCCAGTTTAAAAAAAAATAGCAGTGATTTTAAAGTGGTGGGCCACCAATTTCAGAATTGAAGGAGCAGGGAGTGGTGTAAGTCATGAGAAGCGACAAAAGAGTACCAACAGCTGAATTAGCATCTTCATATAGTAAGAGAGACAGGAAAAATAAGTGCTGTGGCTTCTAGTTAGCCATAGCCATGACATAACTGAAGGAAAAATGTCTTTTCACCAAAGGTGGACGCGCCTAAGTTTTTCCCTTGCATGTTTAGGTCTGTACGAGGACTAGGCGTTTCAGAGAAGGCTCCCATGGATCCTTAGTATGTCCACTGCTTGAAGATAAGCAGAGCCTAAGGTTTAGAGACTCAGTGTCGTCAAAGTTGGGTATAGGCTTAAGAAGTGCCGAGAAAATTTGTCTTTCTCTCTGCAGGTTCTAAATGTGGGATCTCCGGACGCTTATAGTAAGTGTGGCTATCGCCATATTCAAGGGCATTCTCTGCCAAATTTAGCAGCACCGAGGCGTCCTTAATAAGGGCTAGGCTTCTCTCCGTCTCATTAAGGACCATTCCAGGCTTTTTCGTCTCAAGCACTTGTAAAGAATTCCATTAGTGGAGTAGGGTCGTTGAAAGTGCTCTAAGAGCGTCTAATAATTTCGTTCTTAGCTCCCGAAAGACTGGGAAGTAGGTGCTCAGTGTGTCACAAAGTAACCAAGTTCAGAAAAGGCTTGCCAGTTTTGTAGGTGATCGAGGACGGGCTTTAAAGGCTTGCTTATGGCTCAAAAGGGCCATCGGAGCAGCCTGGGTGTCAGTATAAATGGAAATTTGCAAGTACTCTCTATAATTCCAATCTACTCCTCTACCTTGTGCCCCATCCACGAGGTTGAGAAGCAGAAATGAAGTTTTCTAGAGTTTGTCTACAAAATATTGTGAAGATCTTAACTAACACTGCTTTAGTGCTAGCCACAGTGCCTTCATCCTAAAGATTGTTGATTCTCACAATTTTTTTCAATTTTTGTAAACTACCTCCTTCTTCCAATTAACTTTTTGTCCTTCTTTTTGGCTAGTGCCAACTATTTATTAGTTTGTTGGAATTTTAATTAGAAACTTAAAATTAGTAAAGTTTCAGAAGAGAGACGGGCGCGTAAATGTAATGTTCTGCGCTAACTGACCATCGGTGAAATTAACAAGTTACAAGTTGATTTATTTTATTAACGCTTTATACACTAAAAGAGTCTTCTTGTTGTAAATTTATTTATAAACTCGGTTAGAAAAAGTGTATGTGGAGTATAAAATATTTTTTTTTATCTTTTTTTCTTTTACAAAAATTGATAAAAGGAAACGTGCATTTTTCATAAATCTTAAATGATGCCAGATACGCTGCACATAAACAGTATAAAAGAGGGGAGATATACACATAAACACAAATCCATAAAAAGGTAAGAAGATTTAAAAATTTCAAAGAGACATTTGTTTAAAAATTATTTTTAAATGAACTAGGATTGTCGCAGCTTTTGAATTCTTTATGCGTCGTCGTTCGAATCGAATCGCCCTTTGAAGATCAAAAATACACAAAAAAAGTTTTCGCCATAAGATCGAGCAGATGTTTTCATAGCACAAATGACAAGAAGTGCTACTTACTACTACGCAGTTTTGGAGACCAAACCAATCTGGAAACTTGGAAACGTGGAGAGTGGACCAGAATTGGTCGGTGATTTACCACGGCCTTCCAAAGAAGAGCAACTACTGATCATTTTGAAACTTCTTGATTCGGCTTCAATAAACTTGGATAAGAAAGAAGACCCTTAAGTCTACCTTTGCGCACAATACCGCGTTTTAGTGTTATTATTCGATTAAAGTGGCTGCCCACTAAATTTCCATTTTCGACTCTCCACGAGTAAAAGAAGCAAAGAAGCGTTTTAGTTAACGAAAGGAAAGAAAACTTAATGATAAAAGGTTTTAAAAAGGTTACTTTTTTAAAAGTTGAACGTATGGGAAAATGTTATTATTAAAACCGCAAGGAGAACGTTAAAGTTCAGGAAATCACTATGCGTGAAAAGGCGCGCGAGAGGAGAAAGAAGAGGATGTTTTGAGGTCAAAAATTTGATTAAAAAGTTTACGTCGGAAAATGCAATACCCAAAACTACTTTAATTTTAAAGTAAATTGGTTTTATGTCGTGTGACCAATTCGCTAATGGCGAAAAGTGAAAAGTTTCGACCTTAATAATTGCATTATACGGAGTAAATTTTATAAGCAAATGTATTTCAATTAGATAAACGTCTAACATAATTTATTCGTTCGGTAAATTGTAGAACATTCTTTGTGCATTACAGACGTAGCCGTTTTAGAGACTTAAGCTAACGTATAGGGTGATGAAATTGGTAAATTCGTAACGCTAACACCATTAGAAACGGGCGGGTTGGGGACCTAAGCAAATTGCAATAGGCCGCCGGATAAACTGACTCCACAGTGCGTATCCCAGATTGACTCATATGCCCGTGCAAAAGGGGGATGTTTTATTAAGGGGCGCCGAGCTAATATACTCGGAGAAGACGCCGACTATCGTTCCTCCTGCACGGCGTAGATAGGGAGATTCGCTTTGATACTTGGACTTAATCAATCATTCATCAGCATTAAAATTAAAACATGACGTATACCGAGAGCTACGGTATTTTATAACCAGAGTATGAGGCTAAGGAAACAACTCGAGTGATGAAACACGACTGTAAGTGAGATATATTATAATGGAGGAAGTCAGTCATTATTCAACACTCGCCTAAAGTCGCTCATCATTTATAAATCTCCAGTTTGTTGCGGGACGTACCAAGCTCAAATCGAGCTCCTAACAAATAGCAACTAGTAGCTGCTGTATTGTAATATTCGACTTAAAATTTTAGATTCATTTATTAACTTAATGATAGCATGAATAATGGTTCTCTTCGATCTAACTTTGTTGTGTTTTTCATTATTTTGTAACTTATAACAGATCTTTCTCCCCAAACAAAAAAAAAACAATCCCCAGACTATATCTTTCTCGAAAGAAAATTTGACCTCGATTTTTCTTTACTCGACAACAAAGAATAATTTAAAACATAATGCGAAATGCAAGAATTTATTTGACCTAATTCCACGTCTCGTACAAGGTCACTTTCGTTTCGATTACGCGGGATGAAAAGCGTTGGATTCCACAGAAATAATGAGGAACCTCTAAGTAAGACCACGCTCGTTGAAGCTCAAAAAGTCTCCTTGCAGGCAAAAACTTCCAAAAAGGCGGAAAAGAATTGATGTGGTATTGATAGATCTTTTTAAGGCCATAAGAGTATAATCTCTATGTCGTTGTCGTCGTCGTCATCTTCTTCTTCAACTTGAGCCCATACCCCATACATTCTGGTATGTAAGTCCACCTCATTTGTGGTCACGTACCTATATTTCCAACCCTCTAAATAGCATGAAATGAAAAGGTTAAAATGCACACGACTAATAAATGAGAAACCTTTCGAAGACCTTAGTAGAGCTATCTTTCAGTAAAACACTTGCAGAAAGAAGAGAGAGTAGTACTTTCGTACCAAAAGAGATTTTTAAGGCCACGTCTACGTAGTTCTGCTCCTTTTCCCGCTCCTTTTCTCCTTCTCTTCCCCTCCTTCCCCTTCCCTCCCTCCTCCACCGCCCTAAGACTGCGTTCAGTTACCCCATTTCCACTTTTAACATTGTTGTCGATCGCCTCGTTCCTCATTTATATCCCACACCGATCTCTCTGCTCTGGCAGGGTTCTCAGTTTTATTTCATAAGTAATCGTCATTTTTTGTAAAATCTCTTCACCAGTTTAATTCTCTTTCCGAGTTTTGATTAGATGACTTAACTATACAATTCGATTCCGCCCTTGCTTTTCTAAAAAGCTCCAAAAATCTAGAGTAAACGCATGAAACAATAAGCATAAGCAATAAGCAATAAGCAATAGAAGACTTAATCAAGGAGAAGAAGATTGACAGATTTCAGACAATAAGAATTCCTTAATTAGCCCAGGAGAGGTAAAACTACGAGCCTGGGCATAGATCTAGCTGAAGTAGTCTAACCTAGTCGACCTAACCTAACATAACCATTTTTTTTAGAGGTTGGGAAATTCATCATGGACTCCCTAGTCTAATTTACGTCAATGCCTGCAGTGTCTTTAGGCTATAAATACTGCAGCAAGAGTGGCGTATACAGAACACACTAGAATTGTAGGAAGTAACTCCAGCAGCTCACTTTCAAAATTAGACAAATCTGCACCAAAAACCAAAATCAAAGACAGTTTTAGATAAAGGAGGAAACTGACGAGAAAATCTAAAAGTTCTGCACGAAATTTGTCGGAGTAAGCCGACGTGAAAAAAACTTTAGTAGAAGTTTGGACGCATATTATATGCAACACTCAAGCGAGTACCGTAGTGAATAGAACCGTAGGTACTGTTGATTCCGAAGCCAAAAGAATTGGAGTCGGAGGACGAGTAGGACAGCTCCACTCCCACAGAGCTCTTGCTACCTGCAAAAAAACCTAACCTAACCTAAGCTAGCCTACAGCATTTTGACAAATTTAGTATTGACATCCTGGTAGATTACGCTTCCGTAGTGCTTTTATGGCAAATATTGTAGAAACATCTTAGGCTTATTTCGACCTGGTGTCTTGGTTTTTTTGGCCGTGCTTTCTAAGGCTTACCTTAGAAATCCTTCCGATGTTTCAGGATCTGAAAACCACTTCTTGTTTTACTAGTCGACCTGACTATCGTCATTTTCGATGTTTCCTCTCGTCCCCACACGTACGTTCAAATGGCGTTTTATTAGTGGGCAATTGCTTGACGACATTGAAGAAGCCCAAGCGAATTTAGACTCAAATGAAGTTGCTTTTAGAGCTTTCGGTGCTCTAAACGCAGATTTCATTCCTTTCAATACTCTTGCTAATGCTCCCTTGGGCATAAAGTTCTATGAGACGAATTTGTGCCTGAAAGGTAGGCTCGAGGCTTTTGAGAGTTGTTTTTGGATTTTGACCCACTTTCTCTCTGTTTGTAGCTTACATAGCCGTTAATTTTCAACTATTGAAACGCATGGCCTTTTGAAGGCAATTCTACGCTTAACTAAGCGAGTCTACCGTCTTGAGAAACAGACGTATTATTCGCGCAAATATTATTTGACATATTCCAATCTGTTTTAGAATCGAATCGATTTCTCCCAAAGGCAAAATGTCAACCACGAGCCTGCTCAGTTTCTCCAATTAAAATATTGTACGTAAAAACGCCATAGGGCAATTTTGAGTTTATTAACCGAAGGTTATGGAAGCCAACGACGCATAAAACCAATATATAACTTAAAGTAAATACGAAATAAAATATAAAAAAAAGTAAATCAACACTAAATTTATTTTTATGAAAGTATATTCGAGTGTCGTGTCCCCAATATCCGAAGAAAGAGCTCCAATTTTTCGACCCTCTTTCTTTTCTTAAAAAAACGCGTATTTTTACGCTTTTAAATAATGAAATTCGGAAGTCGTGGATCATATAAGTTACATGAACCACAATCAAGTAATTTATTACAAAGTCCCGCGTTCCATGTCGAATCATTTTCCTTTTTGTACACATTGTGTGTTTGGTTAAGCTCGACTTGACGGACTAAAACCTCCGTTTTGATTTCTTGATTGTTTGATTTTATGATTCTTTAAAAGCGCGCGTATCCAATTTTATATCGCTTGTATATCGCGATTGAAATTGTTTTTCTCTTCTAGTCGCCGCTTTTATAAATTTCGTCGATAATGCGTCCTTACGTCAAAAATTAAACGGCGCTTTTACAAATTGTTAGCCGTTTTACAAATTCGCATAAGTCGACAAGGTGTACGAGGCCTAATCTACGAATAGCACGCAATTCTTATTTTAAGGTTGACCAATAACTGGGACTGTTTTTGTTTCGGCAAAATATTTCACCGACTAATCAACAAACTAATGGGGGCTTTGAGGATAACAGGAGGCGGACGCCTCGGCAGTTATCGAGGCTATCGGGGTCACCTTCAAAATCCTTCCTGAGACAAGCTATCAAGGGACCTAAACTACAAGTTGCCAAGCGTGCTCTTACCCCAATAGATACACTGAGCAGTGTCAGTTGAATAAACACTTACACCTCCAATAGAGCCGTGTAGGAAACGTCAAACGCAGACCTCAAACTGAAGTCGAAGCGGTAAGGCACCACTTGAAGAAGCTTCAGTTTCGAACCTTGCGAATATGTCGGTGATCATCCCTATATCACACTAAAAGTTTCAACCCTTAATTTATTTATTTCGCAAAATTGAGAGTAGAAAAAATACAATTTTTTAAACGTCATCTCTTTTAAAAAGATGAGTTTATACCCCAAAGAAGGGAGTGCGTTATCGTTAAAAATTCAATTTTCACTTGGATTTTTCTTGCTATTCCCAGTTTTTCCTTTACAATAGCCACAGACACATCCATTTTGTCAATGTGACTTACACCAATATAACAATTCCGCAAAAAAAAACTTTTTTCGTTCTTTTGTACATAATGGTACACGACGAATGTGTGTGCGGGCCATGTGTCACTCGGGATATAGCCTGAATATTTGGGTCGCTTGTATTCTAGACGTTTTATAGGATTTCTTATCTTGTTATATAACTCGAAAAGTACATGAATGTGCTCGTTAAAACTGCACTTTTATGTGGATTAACTGTTCTACAATTCGAGTTATTACCCATTAAATTTAAACGCTTTAGTTTTAAATACAATGCAAAAATATATTTCTCTAAAATACAATTTTGACACTTGGCCAAATAATATATTAAACTCAAACATAAGCCCCTTCATATTACTCAGCTATTATGGAATATAAGATGGATAATGATGTCGGAAGCTGAGCCAAGAAGTTTCTTAGTTGCTTTAATGTTAGTCTTACATACAAGCGCATTTACCCTCACGTACTGGTTTATTTGAATGCCGTACCGTCTAAACTAGAATATAGGTCTTATAAAAAATTAGACCTATGTATAGAGAATTTTATGAAATTTCCAAAAATATGCTTGATTTTGTCCTAAGTCCACTAGTTTTCACGCTACGTGCCCCTAAAGTAACAGTTTCCTATATCCGAGCAGAAAGGCGCACTTACCCTCACGTTCTGGTTTATTTGAACCGCCGTACCGTCTAAACTAGAATATGGGTCTTATTAAAAATTACACCCTATGTATAGAGAATTTTATGGACTTTCCAAAAATAGACTCAATTTTGTCCTAAGTCTACTAGTTTTGACGCTACGTTCCCCTAAAGTAACAGTTTCCTATATCCGAGCAGAAAGACGCATTTACCCTCACGTTCTGGTTTATTTGAACCGCCGTACCGTCTAAACTAGAATATGGGTCTTATTAAAAATTACACCCTATGTATAGAGAATTTTATGGACTTTCCAAAAATAGACTCGATTTTGTCCTAAGTCTACTAGTTTTGACGCTACGTTCCCCTAAAGTAACAGTTTCCTATATCCGAGCAGAAAGGCGCATTTACCCTCACGTTCTGGTTTATTTGAACCGCCGTACCGTCTAAACTAGAATATGGGTCTTATTAAAAATTACACCCTATGTATAGAGAATTTTATGGACTTTCCAAAAATAGACTCGATTTTGTCCTAAGTCTACTAGTTTTGACGCTACGTTCCCCTAAAGTAACAGTTTCCTATATCCGAGCAGAAAGGCGCATTTACCCTCACGTTCTGGTTTATTTGAACCGCCGTACCGTCTAAACTAGAATATGGGTCTTATTAAAAATTACACCCTATGTACAGAGAATTTTATGGACTTTCCAAAAATAGACTCGATTTTGTCCTAAGTCTACTAGTTTTGACGCTACGTTCCCCTAAAGTAACAGTTTCCTATATCCGAGCAGAAAGGCGCATTTACCCTCACGTTCTGGTTTATTTGAACCGCCGTACCGTCTAAACTAGAATATGGGTCTTATTAAAAATTACACCCTATGTATAGAGAATTTTATGGACTTTCCAAAAATAGACTCGATTTTGTCCTAAGTCTACTAGTTTTGACGCTACGTGCCCCTAAAGTAACAGTTTCCTATATCCGAGCAGAAAGGCGCACTTACCCTCACGTTCTGGTTTATTTGAACCGCCGTACCGTCTAAACTAGAATATGGGTCTTATTAAAAATTACACCCTATGTATAGAGAATTTTATGGACTTTCCAAAAATAGACTCGATTTTGTCCTAAGTCTACTAGTTTTGACGCTACGTTCCCCTAAAGTAACAGTTTCCTATATCCGAGCAGAAAGGCGCATTTACCCTCACGTTCTGGTTTATTTGAACCGCCGTACCGTCTAAACTAGAATATGGGTCTTATTAAAAATTACACCCTATGTATAGAGAATTTTATGGACTTTCCAAAAATAGACTCGATTTTGTCCTAAGTCTACTAGTTTTGACGCTACGTTCCCCTAAAGTAACAGTTTCCTATATCCGAGCAGAAAGGCGCATTTACCCTCACGTTCTGGTTTATTTGAACCGCCGTACCGTCTAAACTAGAATATGGGTCTTATTAAAAATTACACCCTATGTACAGAGAATTTTATGGACTTTCCAAAAATAGACTCGATTTTGTCCTAAGTCTACTAGTTTTGACGCTACGTTCCCCTAAAGTAACAGTTTCCTATATCCGAGCAGAAAGGCGCATTTACCCTCACGTTCTGGTTTATTTGAACCGCCATACCGTCTAAACTAGAATATGGGTCTTATTAAAAATTACACCCTATGTATAGAGAATTTTATGGACTTTCCAAAAATAGACTCGATTTTGTCCTAAGTCTACTAGTTTTGACGCTACGTTCCCCTAAAGTAACAGTTTCCTATATCCGAGCAGAAAGGCGCATTTACCCTCACGTTCTGGTTTATTTGAACCGCCGTACCGTCTAAACTAGAATATGGGTCTTATTAAAAATTACACCCTATGTATAGAGAATTTTATGGACTTTCCAAAAATAGACTCGATTTTGTCCTAAGTCTACTAGTTTTGACGCTACGTTCCCCTAAAGTAACAGTTTCCTATATCCGAGCAGAAAGGCGCATTTACTCTCACGTACTGGTTTATTTGAATTGCCGTACCGTCTAAACTAGAATATAGGTCTTATAAAAAATTAGACCTATGTATAGAAAATTTTATGAAATTTCCAAAAATAGGCTTGATTTTGTCCTAAGTCTACTAGTTTTCACGCTACGTTTCCTAAAGTAACAGTTTCCAATATCCTAGCAGAAAGGCGCATTTTCCCTTACGTACTGGTTTATTTGAATTGCCGTACCGTCTAAACTAGAAAATGGGTCTTATTGAAAATTAGACTCTATGTATAGAAAGTTTTATGGGCTTTCTAAAAATAAAATTTATTTGTTTCTAGCTCCAGTAGTTCGAATACTTCTAGCTTCCTAACCGAAAGGCTCACGTTAGCTCACGTATATTAGTTTATTTGGGCCAGTTAATTGAAATTGGTACTTGTAGGTTATTGGGGTCACGTGGAATTTTAGTACCGAAGCCCTAACTATCCTTCCAAACTACGAATCTGATTTTCCCAAAAAGTTCCCAATAATGTATTTATAAGACTTGAATTAATTTTAAAAGCTCGTCTAGCAAAAGCTTTTACATAATAAAAAACTTCTCTCAACATGTTAAAAAGCCATAAAATCGGTTAGTGAGAATTTTTGTTAAAACTACTTAATTTCTAAAACTAAAAAATTTTCCATAAAGCTTTTAAAACGATAAAAGAAAAACTATGAAAAAAATCCGATATTATTGATAATGTATTTCTAATTCACGTGCGTCCTTGGAAGCTCCCCAATTCTATATGGCAATAAAAATCAACGATCCTACAAATGTGCATTAAAAGCTCTTGGAAAAAAGGGGATTTTCAACAGGTCACATATTTTTCCAACACCAAAAGCTGTTAAATTCCAAAAAAGTTATGACAATAAAACCCATAACAAATAATAATTATTATAAACCTCTTAGTTCGCGATAAAATAAAGCTCGCAATAAAATCCTTTTCTCGAAAGCTTTTAAAGTGGGCTGAAAATATATATTTTTGGCTCTTAAAAAAATTATTCAAACAAAAACTATAAATAAATTTGGTTTATACAATACTTGGTGTACAGAAAAGACTTAGTAATTAGTGCTGGTGTACTAAGCAAACCTATGAGAGAGTCATAGGTTTGACTCGCCGGCAGTTCTCTAGTAAAGGAGCCAGCTAAAAATTTCTATTTGAAGAGGCAATTGAGCTTTTATTTTATCGATTAAAAGTTTTTTCCCGTATTGAGCGTATCGTTCCACTTATGTAGACGCAAAACATTAAATTTGTCACCACACAATCGATGCCTCTAAATTGACACCCGCCTCAATTTTTTGTATCAACTACCGAACGAGTAAGTCAGCGAGGCTAGCAACCCTTTGCCTATTTAACAAGATCAAAACACTAATTGTTTGTTTATAAATGAGATTAAAAGAAATTAAAGTTTCCATTTAAATGAACGAGATTAAGTAGTGAAGCACATAAGTGCTACAGACTTTCTAATTACGAACTTGACTTTATTTTGCTTTTAGTAGCGGTTTTAGTACGTTCGGTAATTATGCTTTTATGTTCACCTCTCGGGTTTAATCACGTAAAATGCAGTCGCACAAACAAAACGCACCCACAAATTAGATAAACGCGAGATGCTCCCTTTGTTTTTAAAAAGAAGAAAAAGAAGAGAGGGGAAAAGCTTTAAATTTAAAGTTTATTCAGAGTCTGTAAATGATTAAATAATAATGAAGCGAGATTAACGTAGACAGTTTGTAAGACAAAGAAGATTTGTTAATAATAGGGGTATGTATAGGACAGGCGTACAATGCTCATGTTAAGTACAGAGACGTACGTAAGCCGCTTTGGACCAAGTGTTGAATGAAGTGGATTCATTCAAGGGCAAAAGGTAGATTAGCGTGTAAGGGAGGATTGCTTTGTCACGCTACAATTCAGGTAGATAAGAATGTCGAATTTAAAAATAGGGGATGATTTTAGATGAAAAAGACAGATGGTAGGTTGTGGCATGTTATATTGGTAACACAGGAGAGGGCTATTGTAAAAGCAGTAGCGAATCGTATCGATAAGCACAAGCTCGAGCGCTTGCCTCATGATGCCCCGTGTTAGAGATTAAATTTGAAATTAAACATCCAGTTATCTAGAAGGCTCTTTTGGATTGAAAATAAAATACAAAAATTCTCGTTCAATCTGAAAGTTTTAAATCTACAGGATTACATTAAGCCAGAATATTTTCAACGTGTAGTAAAAGCACCTTGACTGAATTATTAAACCTTTAAAAGCTGTGTTGACTCTAATGCACTTTTTGATAAAGTGGGCTTTGATTTCTTCCCACAGAATAGCGCAAAACGCACGTAAACTCTTAAAAGAAGACAAATCTGCAACATGCCAAGTTAAAATGTTAACTCAAGTTGGCACAATATCGATATTACTTTCCAGTACTGTACACAAAATTCATCATATTGGCGCCCGAGCAGGGACCTCAAGTAGGATGCTCTTATCTAGCATACGCTGGCCTTATTGCCGTTTACTTACAATTATGAGAATCTTCTACAAATCAATTTTATTGTATTCGCCCGAATCCACCCTCCTTTGTCTTGAACGAGCCTAGAACCTAGTGGCTTTTACCCTTAGTAATTTTCTTCTTCCTTTTTTAATTTATCGATATCTAAGAGAATAGCTCTCATGCAAATTTTCTTTAAAAGTCGAAAGCTTCCAAGGGACTAACGTTTATAAAAAATAACTAAAACCTACCCCAAGTGACTCCAGTCAAGTTTTAGTGCTTGAATATAAAGATCTCTTTATACATTTTTTAAAGTTTGTAATCAAATCTCGACTTAAAAAAGGCAACGTAAAAACTTGTAGAGGATCATTATTATAGACACACTATCGTAGCTTTTCTCGTGAAAAACGCTTTTCATTTTTCTAAGTTTAATAATAATCTCCGAGGATATAAATTTTTCTTTATAAAAAAAATGTCGAACAAAGCAATATCAATTTAAAATGCGACAGAACGGATTTATATAATTGATAATCAATAATATTTAGGGGATGATTATTATTGTACTAATACGTTAAAACTTAAAACTTACCCTTAATTTAAACTGTACTCAAAGCTCGACTTACCTGAAACAAAAAGAAAATTTAATTAAAGTAAAGTACAATTAAAACATTTTTCACTAGACAAACTTTTTTAACTTTTTTATTTTTACTTTTCTTCTTCTTTTTTTGATAACCTCGTAAGGTCACAAATGTAATTTTCTAAGCTATAACTTTTGTTTTTCGTATATTCGAAAAAAACAAGATAATGTCTAACTTTGCTCACACAAGAAGCACCCATTGAATACCAATTTCAAATGTTAGAATATCGATCCAATCTATCGCTTTTTATGTACACAATTTGTTACAAATTGTCGTTCATGCGGGAATTAAATCAAAGTCAGATTTTCTATTATGTAGAAATAAATTTTACCATTTACCCAAGGTAAAGGACAGGAAATTTTTGACACCAACAGCGGATGTGTAGTATACGTTTTGCAGTCGACTGAGAAACGATATACATTTTTTACAGTTTACTTTGCACGCCTTCTTGCCTTATGTGCCTGTTTGGTTTTACGTGCGATTAACCAACTAATCTATTTAATCTACTATTAGGCGTCTTGTTATCTTCGCGGCTGTCATTTACCTGCGCAGTTACTGTTGCGGCCGTCTACTTTTATGACTGCCGCCTATCAGAGTGTATACGGACGTTTAATCGACTAACCGACTGACTGATTTATCGCTCGCACACCCAAGCACTAGGTTTATCAAAAGATGCAAACGGCAGCTTAATATCTTGCTTACCGTTCGAGATACAAAAGAGAGTTCCATATTCTATAGAAAAGAGCCACCCTCGGAAGGTTCTCGCTAGCCGAAAATGCATTTTTTGGTGTTGCTGACTTTTTTACCTTATTTACTTGTTTTGAGGGCGCCGATTACGACTATAACAGAGTTTTAAGATCTCGTTAAAACATTTTCCACGAGGTGCTCCACTATCTCCACTAGTTTTAACGTTACGTCCACCCACAGCGTAAGTAACAGCAAGACGAAGCTACCTCTACGTACTGGTTCATTTAATGCACCGTACAGTCTAAACTAGAAAATGGGTCTTATCAAAAATTTCACCACGTGTAAAGAGAATTTTCCGAGCTTTCCAAAACTGAGCTTGGTTTTGTTGTAACTCAATTCGTTTTGACGCTACGCGCGCCTAAAATAGAAGTTTACAGTATCCTGACCAAAAAACAAAGTTAGTCCATTTGGACCGCTGTACCGTCTAAACTAGAAAATGGGTCTTATCAAAAATTCAACCATGTGTATAGAGAATTTTCTGAGCTTTCCAAAACTGAGCTTGGCTTTGTTGTAACTCTATTAGTTTTGACGCTACGCGCGCCTAAAATAGAAGTTTACAGTATCCTGACCAAAAACAAAGTTAGTCCATTTGGACCGCTGTACCGTCTAAACTAGAAAATTGGGCTTATCAAAAATTCAACCATGTGTATAGAGAATTTTCCGAGCTTTCCAAAACTGAGCTTGGTTTTGTTGTAACTCTATTAGTTTTGACGCTACGTGCGCCTAAAATAGAAGTTTACAGTATCCTGACCAAAAACAAAGTTAGTCCATTTGGACCGCTGTACCGTCTAAACTAGAAAATTGGGCTTATCAAAAATTCAACCATGTGTATAGAGAATTTTCCGAGCTTTCCAAAACTGAGCTTGGTTTTGTTGTAACTCTATTAGTTTTGACGCTACGTGCGCATAAAATAGAAGTTTACAGTATCCTGACCAAAAACAAAGTTAGTCCATTTGGACCGCTGTACCGTCTAAACTAGAAAATTGGGCTTATCAAAAATTCAACCATGTGTAAAGAGAATTTTCCGAGCTTTCCAAAACTGAGCTTGGTTTTGTTGTAACTCTATTAGTTTTGACGCTACGTGCGCATAAAATAGAAGTTTACTGTATCCAGACCAAAAAACAAAGTTAGTCCATTTGGACCGCTGTACCGTCTAAACTAGAAAATTGGGCTTATCAAAAATTCAACCATGTGTAAAGAGAATTTTCCGAGCTTTCCAAAACTGAGCTTGGTTTTGTTGTAACTCTATTAGTTTTGACGCTACGTGCGCATAAAATAGAAGTTTACTGTATCCAGACCAAAAAACAAAGTTAGTCCATTTGGACCGCTGTACCGTCTAAACTAGAAAATTGGGCTTATCAAAAATTCAACCATGTGTAAAGAGAATTTTCCGAGCTTTCCAAAACTGAGCTTGGTTTTGTTGTAACTCTATTAGTTTTGACGCTACGTGCGCATAAAATAGAAGTTTACTGTATCCAGACCAAAAAACAAAGTTAGTCCATTTGGACCGCTGTACCGTCTAAACTAGAAAATGGGTCTAATATAAAATTAGAGAATACGTATAGAGAATTTTTTAATCTTCCCAAAACTGAGCTTAATTTCATTTTATCTCCATTAGTTTTGACATTACGTCGGTCTAAAGTGTAATTACCCGGACTCCTAAACACGAAGTTACTTTTGCGTACAGATACGTATTATATTTAGACATGTTGTAGAGATTCGTCATTAACTACCTAACTGTTTCAAAAAATTATATTTACTTAAATACCCTTTTGCAGATTACAGAAAAAATATCAATTTAACTAATACACACTTTCCTGTCTATCTGCGTGCCTGCGAATGAAAAAATTCTTGAAATTTTTGGTTTAATTTTTTGACGGTACGAGAACGGAACAGCAAAATATTGACCAAACTCGTAGTAGGGGGCGAGAGCCTAAGGTAGTTCTGATAGTAAAAAACGAACAATAGAGATAGGGAGTCTAGAAAGTGAAATAAAAAATATTCGACTGTTAGACCTAACGTTGTCAATGTTAAACAATATTTTGGAAAAATAAAAAAATATCAAGTTTCCCTCAAGATTTTGAACGACACGTTATGTAATAAAAAAAAAGTTTGTTGTATAAAGCTAATGTAGCGAAGAAATTGATTTGTGTAGGTACAGAAAGGAACTTAAAAATGTAATATCGACGCCTCATACATATAAAGGAGTATAAAGGCCTTTAATAAAAACACCGTAAAGTTTGCAATTTACGAACTCGTTTTGATGTTTTTTTCCTCTCACAAGCGTAGTAGGAGTTTGTTACGTTTTCAAAAAAAATCGAATTCGTAATTAATTTCAAGCAATTGCCAGCAAGTATTGTCCGTCGGGACGAGCGCTTGTTGCGTCGTCCCGACACTAAGAGCAACATTGTGTCCCTAGAGTTAGTTCGCTGGGGAACTATAATAATGAAGTATAAAATAGTTGATTGCGCGACTGTATGATCTAACAGATTGCTTTTCAAACCAATATTGCATGGAATTTACGATTCGTCGTTTTATGAAGCTACGAGGATTAAATTGATGACTAATATTTAACAGGGTGAGCTTTTACATTTATTTGAACCGTTCTAGCAGATTATAGTTATAACTTGTTATTTTTTAATAATTGTCGGACTCGGTGAGATTTATTTGTTTTTGTTTCATTTTAATACTGCCCTTTTGCGAGAATTTAGGTCATTACTCGTCTCTCTTTTTTCACCCAAAAAGTAGATTACAACAAAAAAAAATTATTTTATATAGTTGCCGGTACAGTACGTCAACGACTTTGAACTTTCTCAAATTACCCCAAGAGCTTCCGGCTCCAGATCACTTCTCCGACAGACATTTGGCTGACGAACGTTTCATAAACGGATAAACGGATACTTCCCCAATGGAAATTGAGCAGAACGGACATTTAGCGGAACAGACATTAATTTATCCAAATGGACATATAGTCAACAAGAGACACCTAATCTAACCTACTCTTATCTGACAAATCAAGGACTACAGACTTGCAAGTCCTGTCAAACTTTAGACGTATGCGTGGCGTTACTAAAAGTTTCGGTGAAGTTTCAACGTCAGGCTAAGCGTCTGTCGTTGAAATGCCCGTCAATCGGTAACCTCATCGGTCTCGAAGATAACCAAATATTACCAAAGAGTGAAGTAGAAATCTTGAGTGGTTTTGACTTCGGTAAAGAAAGGAAAACTCGTTAATTCCATTGGTCTGTTGTTTTTAAATAGTCAGTTCCAATTTTAACAATTCCAGCTCTGCTAAGACATCCGGTTAGTCGTTGACATTTGACAACTAGAAAATTATGGGCCCCCTTTAAACATCAAAGTCGTTAAACCCAAAGAACATTAACAAAGTGTACGCTGTACGCTGTAATAAAATAAATCTTGACAAAGTAGGAGATTATGATTCCTTTAAATAACTCGAAACTGCATCTCGAACATAAAAATTTTACTAAAAAAGCCCCGAAGGAGTTTTCCGGTAAAAAATTAACAAAAACTAAAGTTGACATAAAACAAACGTTAATCTTAAGGTGAGAGCTTTTAACGCATCAAATTTAACCGAAAGCTCCAAACTTGCTCAGATGAAAATTATATGACGAGACCTAAACAATAAAATTTAAACATTTTAAAAAAAGGGGAAATGAAATAAAAGAAGAAAAAATTTGATTTTAATTACAAACAGCTCAAAAAAGTTTATATCGTTTTAAATATCACTGAAATTTAAATTAAAGCTTCCCACTTTAATTAATGTTACGAAAAGATATAAACAGACAATTTGTAGATCACAACAGTCATGAATCTCTACGTAAGAGCTTTAAAATTAGCATTCAACGCTGTCGTAAAAATGCAAGAAAAAAAGAGAAAAGTAAGTAGTTGCCCATCGAAAATAGACTATTTTTCGGTTTAGGTCCCCTGAGAGGACTTGGTTCGCGAAAAAGTAAAGAACCGTTACAAAGAAAATTCGACAGGCCCCGTTAGTCCAAAAGAAGTCCAGTTTAGACTCTGAAACTGACTAAAATTTGAATAACATAATAAGCCTGCCACAGAGCACCTCAACCTGAACCCAGAACCCTCATAATTATCGTCAGCGCAGATTCTTTAAATTTGAAGTTAGATTTGGCCTACAAGCTCGACTTTTGTGTCACGTGAACGCCAGTGGAGACAAATTCTGGACTATCATCATTGAATGTGTGTCTATTGGAGAAAGTTGAGCCCAGTAAGATGATTAGTAGAAAGGCTACCTAGGAGTTGTGCGACATGCTACATAGAACTTCTCATAAGAAATCCTAAGGGTCATTCTGTTATTTTTTGTACCATTGGACGTCGCTTGGAATATATGACTTCTAGCCGCCGCTAAACAGGCGACTATCAATCAAAGAAGGAAATTTTCGGAACACGCTGTATATGTTTATATTTTGTACCCCAATTTTAATGTTTTTAAAAAACATTTTGCTCTAAAAATCTTTTTCGGCAAATTGAATTTTGCGTCTAGGCAGCCATGACCGCTAAAAATTGTTTCCATTGACACCCTCGGGTATTGGATAATTTAAATCGTTATATTCGTGTAACTAATTTGTGTTTTGTGAGCTTTCAAGCATTGTGGGACTACTTTTTTTTAAAGTGAGTCATGTTGTTCAAATTGATCGTTCAATACAAATACTACGGTGGTAGACCAGTTCTACCCAACGTGATTTTTCAACATTTATTGGTTGCAGCAATTTTAGTGTATTTTTGGATGTATTTGGGCACTAAAATAGTGTATCTGAGTTTGTAGAAAAACATTTAAATAATTATCCAAATAACGACTAGTCAGAAGATCAAATTTTACGGCATTTGCGTTATAACTCAAAATCTATGGTAAACAACGAAAAATACGTTATGTGCTTTTGTGTTCTAAACTAAATAACTAAAAGAATGAGCCCTCGAACTAGTCTCAAGGAAAAATAGAACCAGGGATATCGTGGTTGGAAGGTAGGGCCTCAAAAAGTAAAAAAATACCCAAGAAGCCCGCATTGAAATGACCTTTTGAGTATAAAAAGCAATGTACAGGGTAGTCCATTTAAAATGCCGAAAATGGTATTACGCCCTAAAATCGTAGCACGGTTTATCTACAAATTCTTTCGACTCACCACAAAATTACAAAATCAACAATAATGAGAAGAACTGCTCTCTCTAAGCCATAAAGTACAATTTTTTGAAAATACAGGCTGAAAGAACACTCTGCTACTCCTAATTGGCAGCATTAATTTGGAGGCGATTTGAGAAAAGTGGGCTTACGCTATTTTTTCAGTTTTTGCTTATAACTTGAAAATTATGCACTTCTTGAAAAAAATTCTCGTATATGAAAAGAAACTAAATGAAATTTAAAATAAATTATATTTCTTAGGTTTTTTTCTAAAAATAAACGGTTTAAGCGCTATAGCGCGGTAAAGTTTGATAAAAATTCCAAAATCGGCCAAAAAACTGTTTTTCTAGTTTATTGCTTATAACTCGAAAACTACGCACTTTTGCAATAAATACTTCTATATCAAACTAAACTTAAATATAATTTCCTATAAATTACATATCTTAAGTTTTTTCCTTCAGCCCCACGGTTTGGACCCTATGGTGCGTTAAAATTTGATGAAAATTCCAAAATCGGCGAAAATACTGTCTTTTTAGTTTATCAAATATAACTCGAAAACTACGTACTTTTAGGACAAAGCGTTATAATACAAAAATAAAATACATAGAATTTCCCACATATTATGTTTTTTAGGTTTTTTTTAACATAAACGTTTAGGCGCTACAGCGCATTAAAATTTGATAAAAATTCCAAAACAGTCTAAAAAACTGTTTTTTTAGTTTATCGCTTAAAACTCGAAAACTACTCACTTCTGGCAATAACTACTTCCATGTTAAAATAACCTAAATGTAATTTTCTATAAATTATGTATCTTAGGTTTTTTCCTCAGCCCAACGGTTTGGACTCTAGAGCGCATTAAAGTTTGCCAAAATTCCAAAATCGGCTAAAATACCGTCTTTTCAGTTTATCGCTTATAACTCGAAAACTAGGCATTTTTAGAGAAAAGTGCTTCTATAGAAAAATAAAATTTACCACATATTATGTTTCTTAGGTTTTTACGCCAGACAAACGGTTTAGGGTAGGCGCTAGAGAGCGTTCAAGTTTGGTGTATCATATGCCTATATCGGACGTAGCGGCCAAGCCAAACGGCTTACCCATTTTAAGTAGTGAGCTCCATTGTCACAATATCCTTGTTTAAAACAATTCAACATTAATATAATCAGCATAGATGTCCCAAATTTCTGCGCCGCCAAAATGTTGTACCTTTTAGTACACCTTAGAATATTTGCACGCCTCCTAACCGAACTATTCGGTATCTTTTGGCCTCAAAGAAGAATGACTAGTGAAAAATAGGCGCCTTCGATCAAAAATAGCTATTGGAGGTTGTCGCGAAAATGAGTGTGACATTTTGGGTTAAAATTCAAATGGAAAGGGTCAAACTCTCTCTGTGAAGGAGTCACGAAACCAAAACTAAACGATTTTATTATGCGCCAGACAGGGGGGGTTAATTATTATAACACGAGATCGACTTACAAAAGTAACGTTTAAAGAAGAGAAAACTTTACATAAATTACACAAGTTTGCACGATAAGAGCTTTGGGTATAAAAATAATTTTATGTATATAATGCAGTTGTTGGTTTACTTTATGTGTTTTTAAACAGACGTTTGGTGCATGTCGTACAAATTTCCGTTTTTGACGTCAATTACCATAGTAATATGTAAATTAAAGGATGTAAGTAAATGTTTATTTTGTTGCAGGTTTGTGCCTCGTTTTATAAGCTTTGCTGATGCAGTTGCAAAACGTAAATAATGCCCACAACGACACCGTCGCCCCCTTAAAACTTCCCTTACACGTTTTAACGTTGTTAAGCGCAGAAACTACCATCCTCAAACGTGCACTTCGTAGCAAAAATAATATATAGCACGCCTTTGTGTATTTACATAAAGGCATACGTTTGAGAGCGCTCCCACCTCTCTCCTCTAGTTGGCTCTCCGACGAGTAACCTTATTATTTTGAAATATACATGAGACGCCCGCGAATTCCCTAATGTAAAGGTGACGATAGCAAAACAATTTGCAAATTTCGGTCCATATCCTAAGCTTAAATAAATACGGTAAAACGAGACGAATTAAAATACATTACATGCAAATTCGAGGTGATATTAAGGGTATACATAAAAAGGGTTGTCTTGGAGAAGCGGCGAGAAGTGAGAGAGTATACCAAAAACGGCGTCGTTAGTATTCATTGTTAAAATGTATTTGCACTACGCTTCTTCGTTTCCAAAAACTCGGTTAATGTTTACTCTTAATTTAAGTAACGCACGAATATATGAATTTTAATTTAAATTCGAAAGGGGGATATTAGCCTCGTCTAGGTGCTTCGTTTGTTTTCGAGATTTTTGCAAAAAATGCAAGAGCAAAGCGCTTCCAATTTAACACCCATCACCATCGTTCCCCCCTAATGGCAAAAAAGTGTAAATTTTATACGAGAGCTGAAGTAACCGACGCACGTTTTTTAAATAAACTATCAACAAATCACTATTTTAATAACAATTGCCACGTTTTGAATTTTTAAGAGTTGGCTTTGAATACTTTTAACTCGAGGCGATTGTAAAAATGGAGTTTCAGGAGTCGGATGGTCTAAATTGTTTCGATCAAGTCCCCAAAAAAATGTTGTTTGCAGTGAGGGCATTTCTGTGGTGGTCATCTTCATAGTGTTGCACACTACACCTCCCCTCCCGGAGAGTTTCATCTGGTTCTTTGAAACAAATCTCTGAGGCTAAGACGAAAACCAAGTTTCCGCTCGAAAGCAGTTTTTGGGTGGTTTTAGAATTAGTGAAGACGGGCCTAACTGGCCATAGCAAAATGGGTCAAGGGCCTTACAATTGGAAAATACTAGGCTGTTTCCTTCCGAGCTTGGAGCTTACGAGCCCGCTACCTCCTGACGTTTAGAAGTAAATAATTGTATACTAAGATCGCTTAGACGTGGTGGAAGTACGGTGCAGCTAGCGCAATATGTCTAGTCTCGGCGCATTTGGAAAAACTTCAAAGACAGACGGGCAGACGGGCAGGGGAGCAGACCGGCATACAGGTAGACCGGCCGACAGGCACGCAGACCAGCCAATAAGCAGACATACCTGCCGATAGGCAGGCAGACAGACAGGAAGACAGAGAGACGAGCAAGGACGTAGAAAGATAAATAGGCCAAAAACCAGTCAAATGAGTAGCCTGCAAAAAGACGTAGACAGTGAACCAAGCCAAAAATTTCTGTAGACTGCAGACAACCATAATAAGCGAAGGGACTAACATGAATACCGAAAACTGAGAGAAGTCAGTTTGTAGATGCAAAACACTCAAGTTTTAATAGTGACGAGGCACACAGAAGTGGGCGGACAGGAGACAAATTCGTCTGGATCAAGGAAATGGACAGTCGCGATGCCTTGTTGACAGCAAAAGAACGAATAGACAGATATGAGGGGTGAGGAGAGTCCGATAGAGAGCCAGATGTGCTAAAGGGTAGACAGACAGAAACAGCAATCAAGGAGACGATCAGGAGGTACCAAACTGCTCGAAACTGGTCGACAATCGCAATTACATAAAATATCGGAGAGGAGATATAGCTTAAAGAGTGCCAGGCTGACAAACGGCCTGTCGGCTAAGTACGGTAATACCTAGCAAAAAAGACAGAGAGACACCTATTCAGCTCGTAGGTGGAACAAATGTAGAGTGTAGAGGTCGTTTCACGTCTCTCTAGCAGCGACCTTAACAAGTTGAAACAATCAGTTATTATAAAAAATTCACGCAATTGAGTCGTGTCTTGCCTTATCTTGTCTTATGGAAACGAACCATACTATCATTTTGTTCTGAAAACCGATTTAAGCAAAAAATATTCAGGGTCGGGGTTCACGAGTACTGAAACGACCTCTACTCACGGGAGCAAAGTTAACGCTTCTTCTTTTTGTTACAAACGGGGACGCTAAAATAGCAAAATTCGAATGGGTAGGAAAAATCTTAAAATAACAGAGAGGCACAACAAGCTTTAGGTAGTTGCTCGGTACATACTCCCTGCTCAAGTTTGTTGAGCTTCGCTTTCCTCAACAATAAACTCTATACTCTATACCGTTTAATTTAGAAGAACGTACTCGTATCAATTTCTAATAATTTTTTACGCATTTTTTAAGGCGTCTTCGCGCACGAGTTGAAGTTTAAATTACAAACAATTATCTCTGCCATTACTTAACCCAAATTAGTGAAAATATAAGTCGAGAAATCTCGAGTCTTAAGAACCACATGTCTTTAATAAGTTAAGTCTATTTTCGCAGTCTAAATTACCACGTTCCGTAACTCGAAACCGAAACGATATAGACATTGGACATGGAAGAACCAACGAAACATATGTTTACTTTCCAGTTAGGGTAGAGAGAAGCAAGACAAGCGAGATAAAACAATATATATGAAATTAAGTTTGTTCTTGCTCCGGTTACAAAAACAACTAAAATAAAACTCAATCTGTGGAAACGCAAACTGCTCTATTTTTGATGAGTTCTATCTTTTCCAACGCTTAAATATTTAAAAGTATACCACTCCTACTAAATACCCACTAAAAGAATTGGCTCTAATAAAAGTATAACTTTATTCAACATTTACTCTCGTTGCTTCCCTCTATTTTTGCAAAGTTTCAATTTTTTGGAAATTGCCCACCGCTAACTAGAGCTTGTCTAAAATAGAAGTGGACTTGAAGCGGGGACGCGCACTAGCCGGCGTTTGCACCAATAGCGCTACAAATTGGAATTGTTACCATCAGCTACCAGACCAGGCCTGTCTCCATTGTGGACGAGGTCCATCACTTTAAGTTTGAAGCATTTTATTTTAGTGCAATCATGGCCTCTCTGAATCAAAAATACTCTTATTTTGTACGTACTAACGTACTCATAAAGTTTTATTTGAGAATTGAATAAAATAAGTCGAGCGCCATAATATATTATACTCCACGATATGAAATTTATCCGCGCATAGTTTCGGTCTTATTGTACAAATTAAATTGTACTTTTGGTACCTACAGCAGTTTAAAACAATGCACTTAAACAGAACACGAGTTTAAAACTTTTTTGAATAATAAATAATAATTAAATCGTCGTAATTAATATTTTAGGAAGTTTGAAAATTTTTAGTTCCATTTCGAGCGAGAGCAGAGCGTATAGAGGTAGAGAGAAGCTTTTCAAAAGTTCAAAAATTACGTAGATGAATTTAAAGTCAAATTAAGTTCGGACGAGTAAATTTAATGGGAGCACAATTCTCGAATCATTTAATAATAAAATTTACATTATTTTATTATTAAACTTGTTTTTATGCTCCCCATTAACTAAAAGTGCGTTTAAGAACGTTTTATTTACTACTAAAATAACAATTTCGCTTTCTAGTGGATTCGTTATTTCGTTGTACAACTCTTAATTAACGTAATTAAGTCTATTAATATAAATAACGGTTGTAGACAGGCTTTTGCTACGTAAGGAAACGGCGTGTAAAGCCTATTTCCTCCAGTATTGGCTCGCGTAATCGCGTCGCGGTAAAAATGGCCACAGAACAGTTGCAGGGCGTCCAAAAGGCTACCAAACTCGCCACTGTAACTAGAGAGGTTAAGCATCCGTCTAACTTCGACAAATGATGAATTTAGTGTGTTCGTTACTCATTAGAGGACACTCAGACTCATAATAGGCAAAGGTCTCAGTTGGAAGGAAAAAAACAGAGAAATTTACGTCAGTCATCCAGTAAGGACAAACTCGAGATACGTTCTCTGACACCATTAACATTTCAGACAGCTTAGCTTCCTAAATTTTTGAGAGCTTCCCAATATTTGATAAACTGCACTCTATTCCTCTCCACATACGAGCCCTTGTATACGCGTATCTTAGTCTTCCAGTTCGTCTGTTCACTTTTTTGAGTATTATCCAGTTCTACTACAAAACTCTCCATTTGCTGTTCTTACATCTGACTAGTTTACTGCTTACACGTGTTTAATTAAAACCCCCCTCCCCCTCCCCTCGTTTTGTCGTGTGTCTATCAGACTAAGTGCATAATATCTCCTTATTTCCATTCCTACTCTGACTATTTTCCTGCCTTCCTGTGCGGCTCCCTACCGTTATGTGTTTGGGCCTGACTGCCTCCTTTTTTGCCCTTATCACCCTACCAGCCCATCTAAGCTTAAACGTCAAACTTGGGGGGAGGGGCTTGTTCTGAAATTTTGACTGAGGGCGACTCTTTTCCTATGCGACAGTTAAAATTGTATCCACTCCACATGAGGTACCAACCTCAAAGTGCAAAAAGCTGCCATCCTGTGCAGCTTCTTTCCCTTATATCTTTTCGTCTATCTCCTCACTGCTAGTTACGCGCCAAAAATAGAAAATTTGATTGCCGGAGAATGAGCTATTTTCAGTTTAACGAGGCGGGCGTTTAATTTCTTTCGAATTTCAGAACAGTCAAAGAGCAGAAGAAAGCCCATAGCCACGAGAGATAAAACTTAAAACATGACACATGCTCTTCCTCTTCCCCCCCCCCCCCTCTTCCTATGGGATAATAAAGGTTCCTCGAAGTTTGAAAATATCGCCAAATAATAATTACCCAGCACACTTCCAATTTTTGCGATTCTGATAGAGAAGGGGGGCGAGAAAAAGATGAGTTTGTAAGGAGCTGCTCTAGAGATTGTTCACTTCACTCTAGCATTGACACATTAAAATTAGCCTAGAAGCATAGTAATCGTTAACCTTCGACTTTCATTTTGATTTATTTGCTGCGGCCCTTTTGCTCTCATTTTAAAACTGCGGTAAAACAGAAAACAAATTATATTATATGATACCACACGATACTTATTTTACTTCTCAATCTACGAAAGTGTCTTTTTATTTTATTGAATAACTTGTTGTTTTGTTAAACTTTTAACCTTTAAACGCATTTAAAACTAACTTTCGCTATAAATAACAATAAAAATGTAAAACTTATGATGATAGTACCGACCCCAAAAAAACATGAGCCAAATTGAATGACAAAATAGTATTATGATCCCTCTACTTCTACTATATTTTTAATATCGAATTACGACTTACTATTAGAATTTAATACTCCGTTGGCTTTTCATTTATATAAAAGCTTTTTATAATCCGTCTTTTTACAAAGAATGATTTATAGGCGAATATTGAGTTTGTATTGAAAAAAATTTGCTTTTAATTATTGAAAAAAGGAGAAAAATCACCACAAATACATTTAATGTTCGCTGCATTTGTAAGAGGGAGGGAGGCCGCTCTTTTATGCCTTCTAATTTTCATTTGCAATTTCAACGACACCACTTGAAAGTTACGGCCTTACTGACCGATTTTAAGTATCGCCAAGTTGGTAATTTAAATTTACTTGCAGTTAGTAGGCGCCCCATTTGGCACAATGGAGCCAAACCAGCTAGTTCCTTACAAACTAAATTTTGTTTTAAATTTGGGTTCCATCAGCAACTATTTATTTCTCAAAATTGACCAAAAGGGCCATGACTCTCATGTGGTGTTTTTTAAATTTTGAAAAACTGAACGACAGCAGCACTAAAAGTGTATCTTTCGTAGCGACTCGAGACTAACGCGTGGACGCGTTTATACCAGGTACCTGCAAGCTGCAAGGGTAGAGATTGATGTCTTAGTGGTAGAGCGCTCAGCGCGACACCGAAAGACTTGGGTTCAATCCCCGATCGTGGTCCAAGTTTTTCTCTTGAATAAACCGCATTGGCACTGACGTCTATCGCGTAACGTAAGTCAAAAGTCAAAATCACCTTTTCCGTACCTTAACCTAACCTAACTCCGGGAAACCTAAACTAACCTAACGAAGTGCTGCGTTATTTGGCAATTTTGTTAGGTAAGTCCTTACAAAAACTCTACTACGTTGGGTTTTTTTGTACTGTACACTGTACATTGCCCTCAAGTCACTCTCAAAATTGTCAACCTACCACGTTCTAGGGCGCCCTGATAGTAATGCACTGTAGAGGATACCAGGCTCGTATTGGGGCACTCAACCACATACCCTACCCATGAAAGTCCTCAATTTTTCATTTATCGCCAAAAGGCGCCATCACTCTCTTAATTTGGTTACAACAAATCTCATATATTCTTTAAACCGTCTAACCTACAATTGCCCGGCAAATTTAAAATAAAACTGAAAACGGCATAAACAACTGGGCGAGATAGTACAATATAATACTTTTCCTTTGGGGCCCTATAAAGGACGCGGACCATTCGCAGTTCATCGATGTGTTTTTCACCCGAGAAAATTTCCAAATTAGGTGTCTTTTGTTAGAATTCGTGTTTGGCGCTCTTAAGGGGTCCCGTAAAACTTTATTCATCTAGTGAATTACCTGCACTTATTGTGATGCTCTTGGGGGGTTACACAGGTGTGGGTATAGTTCACCCCCTACTAGCAATTCCTGTTTTAATTCGCTGGATTTTCGGACCCTTCGAGAGTAACATACCTGCCCGACTCGTTAAACTTTGGGACGCTTTGGTGGCTAAATAACTGGCAATTCGTTTACCCATACTTTCTTTGAATTTAGAGTTGGCATTTTTTATAAATGCGTTTTGTGCAAAAATTTAATTAATAAATTAGAGTGTTTTTAACATTTTAATTTTTTCAGTGTTGTTACGTAATAAATATTTTTAATAGAGGTAGAAAATTGTACCCAGAAGCATTATACAAGTAATTTTATACAAATTGCTGGCAGTCGTGGCATATTAATTTTCCAAGTACATAAAAGATAATTGAAATCCGTTCCAACAGAAATGTAGGTGTCAAATGCTGTAATTTGAAACTTTGTCTTCGTGTAACCGTTGAATAGAATCTGATAGGTATCTGTCAATATGTAAAATATATTAAGTTAATGTAATTTGTGTCAAAAGAGATGAATATATAAAAGGGCCGTTACGTATTGTTTCCAATCTATTATATAGCTTTGTATAGTGCGAGCAAAAGAGGTATTGAATATTTAATAGCATTGCGCTTTTCATCCAGAGCTTTTACTGCAATTTCACTTTTAATAACAAGTCTGGGGTTTTCGCTCATTTTATTTTGCAAAAAAACTCCGGTCAAGAGCCTTCCCCCCTCCAATTAGTAGTTGTTCATTAATTCAGAGTAACTTTCGTTGATTTGCCTTAAAAGAAGCTGAAATTAGTAAAAATGGTTTTGTTCTCGTTGAACAAGCGATATCGCACCAAAGGGCCTAGTTCATCTTGTAAACATCTCGTCCAATATCCGATGGGAGTAAAACGAAACGATGACATTCTTTTAAATGACTACATACACAAAAATACATAAGCGATATTTTATACGAGTCCAACGTAAACCGATGTGGACGGGAATCAGCAATCCCAAAAGCATGCGACACGCTTTATTTATTTCATGATTTGCCTCTAAATATTTATAACATTTCTATCCCCGGATATGTC
The DNA here is from genome assembly GCA_950108345.1 of Malthinus flaveolus. NCBI lineage: Eukaryota > Metazoa > Arthropoda > Insecta > Coleoptera > Cantharidae > Malthinus > Malthinus flaveolus. Next base: position 2,013,359 of record OX467289.1, on the reverse strand, counting down.
CATTGTGTTGGAAGTATGATAAATGATGACAATATCTAACAGAATGCGAAGAACGCTACACCACTCCAAACGGACATCCATTGCATTTTTAATACCGTAGAAAATAGAAGAAGGTATAGTTTGCTTTTTGCACAACTACGTCGTTCTTTATTTATCTCTTCATTTCTCTAAAGATTCTTTCACGTCGTAATGTAACCGTAAATTTTAATTCTCGCCATATAAAAGCTACATCTCAATTTCCCAGACTTTTGCTTACAATTATTATGTACATAGAGCTCGTAAAAATCATCCGTTTTATATTATTTATTTCAACTTTCCACAATTGAAATGTTAAGCGAACCATTAGTTACTCCAAAAGACAAATTCGTTATACGTCAAAGTAAAATTACAAAAGAACAACAGAAGATTGCCAAAAAGGACGTTTTTTTGTAATTACAAATTTCGTAATCCCACGCAAGAGGTGGCAGCCTTCTGGGAGACATATTTTTCATTTTTGTAAATAGAATAGATATTGCTGATATCTATATTATGACGGCTAGTCAAATTTAGAACTTTCAGTTGGAAAACGACCAATACCATAATAACTCCCTGGCAATAACCCCGTAAAGAAAAGTCTGTCGGTACTTCTACCTATAATGAAGTTTATAAGGTACAAAATGAGCTATAAGAAACAGTAAAAATATATTTGATATTTATCATCGTTAAGCTATGACGGCTAGTCAAGCCAAATTGAGAAGTCTCGGTTGAAATGAGATAAATAGCACGTCTCTCCCCGGTAATAACTCCGTAAAGATGAGTCTCTCGGTATTTTTACCTCTAATGAAGTACAAGAGGTATAAATCGAGCTATTTAAAACAGTAAAAATATTTTCGATATTTATCATCGTTAAGCTATGACGGTTAGTCAAGCCAAATTTAGAAGTCTCGGTTGAAATGAGATAAATAGCATGTCTCTCCCCGGCAATAACTCCGTAAAGAGGAGTCTCTCGGTACTTTTACCTCTAATGAAGTATAAGAGGTATAAAATGAGCTATTTGAAACATTAAAAATATTTTCGATATTTATCATCTTTAAGCTATGACGGATAGTCAAGCCAAACTTAGAAGTCTCGGTTGAAATGAGATAAATAGCGTGTCTCTCCTCAGAAATAACTCCGTAAAGAAGACTCCCTCGGTACTTTTGCCTCTAATGAAGTATAAGAGGTATAAAATGAGCTATTTAAAACAGTAAAAATATTTTTGACATTTGTCGTCGTTAAGCTATGACGGTAAGTCAAGTCAAATTTAGAAGTCTCGGTTGAAATGAGATAAATAGCATGTCTCTCCCCGGCAATAACTCCGTAAAGAGGAGTCTCTCGGTACTTTTACCTCTAATGAAGTGTAAGAGGTATAAAATGAGCTATTTGAAACATTAAAAATATTTTCGATATTTATCATCGTTAAGCTATGACGGATAGTCAAGCCAAACTTAGAAGTCTCGGTTGAAATAAGATAAATAGCGTGTCTCTCCCCGGTAATAACTACGTAAAAAGAAATCCTTCGGTACTTTTACCTCTAATGAAGTATAAGAGGTATATAAATCGAGCTATTTAAAACAGTAAAAATATTTTTGACATTTATCATCGTTAAGCTATGATGGTTAGTCAAGTCAAATTTAGAAGTCTCGGTTGAAATTACATAAATAGCATGTCTCTCCCCGGCAATAACTCCGTAAAGAGGAGTCTCTCGGTACTTTTACCTCTAATGAAGTACAAGAGGTATAAATCGAGCTATTTAAAACAGTAAAAATATTTTCGATATTTATCATCGTTAAGCTATGACGGCTAGTCAAGCCAAATTTAGAAATCTCGGTTGAAATGAGATAAATAGCATGTCTCTCCCCGGTAATAACTCCGTAAAGAGGAGTCTCTCGGTACTTTTACCACTAATGAAGTACAAGGAGTATAAAATGAGCTATTTGAAACAGTAAAGATTATTTCGATATTTGTCATCGTTAAGCAGTGGGTCAAAATGACCACAAAAGTTTCCAAAAAAAAAGGAAAATATTTGAGAAGAAATGGAGAGACTACACTATACGAGTAAATATCCCTAATTAAAAAAGTAAGTTTCGTTGAACTTGAGCAGATCACAATTAAAACTGTAAACAGACGCCCTAATTATTACATAACATCATTAGAAAAAATTTTAATTTCAATTAAGAATTTTCCATTTGAAAAGGAAAATTCGACATTTTCCGAAGTCGAAAGAAAAAAAAATTATTAAAAATTTCTCCGAAGCTTAAAAAATGCATTACGCAAGAAAAAATTTGATTAAACGAATATCTCATCAGGTTTTAAAAGTTCTATCATTTAATCAACGCACAATTCCAAGTTAAAGGCGAATATAAGGGGGAGTTGAAAATGGCAAAAACACTCATATCAATCGTCGCTTAGTCAAAAGAAGAGGATAGGTTATATTGTGCAAAAGGCGTTTTGCTCTGCCCTGCCCGTTTACTAAACAGATGACAAGGGCCCTATTCATTTGACGTGATAAAGGGAAGTGAATAACATAATTAGGAACTACAAAAGTCAGTTCTGGCGGAGTTAATAGATAAAAAGTCCAACCGGGAGATAAGTAATAGAATTATAAGGACACGGAATAGCTTAGCCCGTCAGTGGCAGTGTGCGGGATAAAAGCTTACCCGTGTCACGGCGACGGATAAAGTTCTGATAGCACACTGCGCTTTCCACATCCGTCGAATTACAACTTCATTATTGAAATCAATTCTAATTTTTTTTCCCTTCTCCTCAACTCGTTTCGTTTCGAGACGGAATAAACTATACACAACTCGCAACTTACATCGATAACTTTAATTAAAATACGTGCTCGCAATCAATATTTATGTTTGCAATAAAGAAACCACGTATATTATAATAAAACTCTGAAATTACATTTCGAAATCAGGCATGGTCGGTTATATTGTTGTCGCGAAGCGTTTGTTTCGTAGGAAAGGTAAATTAATTGGATTTGGTGTACATGTCTCGCTCTTGCTCGTTGGGAGATGAAGCGGCCGTCTTTGTTTTACGTGCACTTGCCTCATCTTCCTATCTGTCTGTTATGTATTGGGGTAAGACCAAATTACTTTATTGCAAATGCGGCGACGACGATATTCAACAACCGCGATGAGAATTGCTTATAATATACATAGCAAAATATAAAAATTCGTTCAATTTTACTATAAGCGAAGAAACAACGAGGAGTACTAGCTTTTCATTTTTCAATCGGATAAAAATTGGCATTTTTCTTCCTCTTTCTTAATTACGTAGTTGCTTTGAGGCTTATTAAACACAAGGAACATTTTATAAGAAAATTGAAACCACTAGAAGCATTCTATAGAAAGTTAATATAAAAGCAATAGTTACTAAGTAATTAGGGGATCTTGAGACTTTAAGAAAGCTTTTGTTAAAATTATAAAATTAATTAAACACTCGAAACAATACTCGGTGGGTCTATGCCCTGCGGCAACCGTATAATTTAAAGCAAATTCAGCTACTATTCCATAGATTATAAATTTCGCGATACGGGAGATTTATTTTATTTTTAAAATTCGTTCGTGGTTTCCTCTTACAATAAAAATCAATCAATGACTTATTGATGAGTTCAAGTTTTTAGAAAAAAATACTGTAACTACAACAATGGTTTGATTAAGAAAATTGCGCCGTTACTCCGTCCTTTGATAGATACGAACTTTCGTCCCACTATTCGTAAAAACTGTGTTTGTTTCGAGCTTTAACAAAGAATTTTGGGCTCGGTTACTTAAAATTTATTAAACGATTCTAATAGCTCTTTTGGTCCTCTACCAGTTTTGTTAGTCATAAAACTAACGTCACATTACTATTTAAGGAGTTATAGCCGGGAGATACACTCTAAGTGTCCTGAAACACTTTTGCACCAACACCCTCAACTTTGATTAGTTGTTTAGGCGTTACTACAATAGCTATACTAAATAGTTTTACTGATTCTGTTAGCTAGTTCGGTTCTCTATATTTTTTATACGAACATAATTAGCGCGACACTAGTTCTAACGGAGTTATAGCCGGGAGAGACACGCTAAGTGTCCTAAAACACTTTTGAACTAACACCCTCAACTTTGCTTAGTTGTTTAGACGTTACTATGATAGCTATACCAAATATTTTTACTGATTCTGTTAGCTAGTTTAGTTCTCTATACTTTTTATACCAACATAATTAGCGTGACACTAGTTCTAACGGAGTTATAGCCGGGAGAGACGCGCTAAGTGTCCTAAAACACTTTTGAACTAACACCCTCAACTTTGCTTAGTTGTTTAGACGTTACTATGATAGCTATACCAAATATTTTTACTGATTCTGTTAGCTAGTTTAGTTCTCTACACTTTTTATACCAACATAATTAGCGTGACACTAGTTCTAACGGAGTTATAGCCGGGAGAGACGCGCTAAGTGTCCTAAAACACTTTTGAACTAACACCCTCAACTTTGCTTAGTTGTTTAGACGTTACTATGATAGCTATACCAAATATTTTTACTGATTCTGTTAGCTAGTTTAGTTCTCTATACTTTTTATACCAACATAATTAGCGTGACACTAGTTCTAACGGAGTTATAGCCGGGAGAGACGCGCTAAGTGTCCTAAAACACTTTTGAACTAACACCTTCAACTGTGCTTAGTTGTTTAGACGTTACTATGATAGCTATGCCAAATATTTTTACTGATTCTGTTAGCTAATTCGGTTCTCTATACTTTTTATACCAACATAATTAGCGTGACACTAGTTCTAACGGAGTTATAGCCGGGAGAGACACGCTAAGTGTCCTAAAACACTTTTGAACTAACACCCTCAACTTTGCTTAGTTGTTTAGACGTTACTATGATAGCTATACCAAATATTTTTACTGATTCTGTTAGCTAGTTTAGTTCTCTACACTTTTTATACCAACATAATTAGCGTGACACTAGTTCTAACGGAGTTATAGCCGGGAGAGACGCGCTAAGTGTCCTAAAACACTTTTGAACTAACACCCTCAACTTTGCTTAGTTGTTTAGACGTTACTATGATAGCTATACCAAATATTTTTACTGATTCTGTTAGCTAGTTTAGTTCTCTATACTTTTTATACCAACATAATTAGCGTGACACTAGTTCTAACGGAGTTATAGCCGGGAGAGACGCGCTAAGTGTCCTAAAACACTTTTGAACTAACACCTTCAACTGTGCTTAGTTGTTTAGACGTTACTATGATAGCTATGCCAAATATTTTTACTGATTCTGTTAGCTAATTCGGTTCTCTATACTTTTTATACCAACATAATTAGCGTGACACTAGTTCTAACGGAGTTATAGCCGGGAGAGACACGCTAAGTGTCCTAAAACACTTTTGAACTAACACCCTCAACTTTGCTTAGTTGTTTAGACGTTACTATGATAGCTATACCAAATATTTTTACTGATTCTGTTAGCTAGTTTAGTTCTCTACACTTTTTATACCAACATAATTAGCGTGACACTAGTTCTAACGGAGTTATAGCCGGGAGAGACGCGCTAAGTGTCCTAAAACACTTTTGAACTAACACCTTCAACTGTGCTTAGTTGTTTAGACGTTACTATGATAGCTATACCAAATATTTTTACTGATTCTGTTAGCTAGTTTAGTTCTCTACACTTTTTATACCAACATAATTAGCGTGACACTAGTTCTAACGGAGTTATAGCCGGGAGAGACGCGCTAAGTGTCCTAAAACACTTTTGAACTAACACCTTCAACTGTGCTTAGTTGTTTAGACGTTACTATGATAGCTATGCCAAATATTTTTACTGATTCTGTTAGCTAATTCGGTTCTCTATACTTTTTATACCAACATAATTAGCGTGACACTAGTTCTAACGGAGTTATAGCCCGGAGAGACGCGCTAAGTGTCCTAAAACACTTTTGAACTAACACCCTCAACTGTGCTTAGTTGTTTAGACTTTACTAAGATAGCTATGCCAAATATTTTTACTGATTATGTTAGCTAGTTCGGTTCTCTATACTTTTTTTACCAACATAATTAGCGTGACACTAGTTCTAACGGAGTTATAGCCGGGAGAGACACGCAAAGTGTCTCGAAACACTTTTGGACAAATACTCTCAACTTTGGTTAGTTCTTAAATCGTAACTATGGCAGCTACAACAAATATTTTAACTGATTCTGTTAAATAGTTGTGCGGTCTATGATTAATTTCTGACTAACATTAAGGTGATGCCACTGCTAAAGGAGTTATAACAGTTATAACATGCTAAGTGTCCAGAAAAGCTTTTGAACCAGCATCCTCAACTTTGATAAGTTTTTTAGACGTTACCATGATAGCTATACCAAATATTTTTACTGATTCTGTTAGCTAATTAAATTGTCTATACTTTTTAGTGCAACATAATTAGCGCGACTCTACTGCTTAAGGAGTTATGGTTGGGAGAGACACTACAAGTGTCCTGAAACACTATTGAATAAATTCTAACAAAGTTGATTTGTTTTGGGAACAGTACTGGTGTGCACATATGTTCATCTACTGTAATTCTTAGCTGCGTAGTTCATATGAAATGAAATTGACAGCATGGTACTTCTTAAAGAGATGTTGGAAATAGACAAATTGAACATTTCAACTGCGACTTTCGACTAGGATTTGTATTTAGTGTACTTGTAACTATGTTCGCATTGCAAAACTTTTTAATGACTTCTACAGCAAATTTTTGAATTTTTTTCAGCGAAGCGTCCTCATTTTTATGTTTGGATGCCTCCGAACTCCTCAACCGCCCCACAAAGTGTAATCTTATAAAAGTTTCTCCTCTCCCAATCTGTGAGTTGGCAATGCACAAGTTTTCATAATATTTTACATCTAAAACGAATGAGCTCATTAAGCTCTTTAGAAAAGTTGTCATTTCCATCTTTTTTCTCTAAAAGAAGAAAATTTTGATTTCGTCGAACTATATTCATTATCGAGTTCCGCTAGGTAATAATTTAACAACTTTTCTTGTTAATAAATCAGATCGAAATTGTAAAATTTAAATTAGATCAAGACCTAACTCGTCGTAATTTGGTTTGATTTCGACTGAAGCGTCGCGATGCGATATTAAATAGACAGGGACGTGTCACCATGGTGACGGACACTAAGGGCTGAAGCTTTAGTAATACCTGGAAATACGATCTTGTTATTTTTTCATTATCTCGATCCATTTTCCTTTTTTCTCCTCTGTTTTCGTTCCTTTAGAATAGTATTTAATAGTTGAAGAACGAAACGGAATTTAATAACTTTGTGATGTATGGAGAGGACTCGAAACTCGAAGGTGGCGAAAGTGCTCGTGAGCCTTATCCTAACTATTATAGCGAGCCAACGTCTAGACTTTTACGTTAGTGCCGTGTAAAAATCGAATATTATCAAACTCGTGTAATGGATGTGGAACAGATTTCTTTTCAGACGAAACGATAAGAGTAACAAAAGCGAAACATTGTTATCGCCTATAAAAATGTACTTTCTGCGTTGAGCAAAACGTGCTTTACGAGCGACACAAAGTCTTAAATTTTACGTTAAAATTAAATTACTGGAAACTTGAAGAAGGAAGAAATGACGGAGGAAGAGGTTTTAAGATGCAACAAAAATCTGATTTATTTAAAACGGTTGTCAATATTTACTATTTTATCTTCTCGATAGGGTGAACTTTTCCTCCAAGCGAATCGAATGTCATCTTATCGCTCGAAAATAGTAAAGCGCATCGTTTCTCAAATATTTGTTAGTATTTGATGCATTTTTCGAGACTAACGGATACGGCGCAACTTTCAACCCCCCATTAAAAAAGTTGTAGTCACCGAAGTTTACTCAAATGAGGGTGAAACTTTAGAAGTAAATTAAGAAGAAAAAAAAAGAGTTCTCGTGTTATAAAACTTGAGATTTGAATGAAATGCACCCCTTTGTTTTGAAATTAAGCACCTAAATTCATTGTTACTCGTGTCCCCCAAAAACTACCCTTACAAGCACGCGTATCTCTCCTTTAACTACTGTCATATATGTTCCTGTCTAATAAATTTGTGTAATAATCGCTGTAACTACTTCATCTAAAATTATAAATTAACATTATCTATGGTGCTGACATATTAATAAAGTGGTTACAAACATCTCGAAGCAAAATCATTAATACGTGTCGTGCGTTAACGGGGAAGTTTGGGTTTCAAATTGATGTTTGGTCAAAGGTGAATTTTCCTTTTCGCAACTAATAAAAGTAACAAACTTTTCTCTAATGAAAAAGTAAATTATTCGCACCAACGACCGCCTCTTTAAAATGCAACCACTTAGGTTAGGCCAAAAAGAGGCCGGAAAAAAGACGAAAATGTCGACTATTTCGAAATGTTTAGTTAACCTCAACCCCTCTTGTTTACTTATCAGTTTACGTCATTTATTATTACGGACACATTCAATTAATTTTAATAGGCTTTACTTAATTAAAAAAATTTATTTTAAGAAATTTTGATAACGTTCGAAATAATTTAAAAAGTTTCGTTCGGAACCGAAGAGTGAAAAGCGGGGGAGACAGCTGCAGGGGGATGGTAGATATTTTCCATTTTCCCAACCTATAATTGAGAGCGATTAGTGGCGACACTTTGTTAATTTATTGCCGTCAAAACCCTTCTAGTTAATCAAATATTTATCGATAGCGAAGCCATCATTAGTGCGAAACAACTATCAATATCCATTAAAGGCCGATATAGTGACCGACGTTTAAAAAGTAACTAACGAATTTTTAATAAATAAAAAAGTAATTCCAACGTGCGTGTTAAACAACGGTTACCGTGAGACTCAACCGCTGCACTAAGCCATAGACAATCCTTCCATTAGTCATAAACAAAATCCTTCGCATTCCTCGTTTGCACGTTAAAGTTTTCAGATATCGCGATTAAAAAAAAACAAAGGGTTAGTCGTTATGGCACCAACTTTTCGCATGTCGATCAAATACTTTTCATATCACACGTTGTTGGAATCGAAAAGAAAATTATTTATTAAATTGCGTGTTTACCCCCTTCATTTAATACTTGTTAATTATCCACGATAAAAAATTAACGGAACTGTTTTTACAAGAAAATTAAGGAAATTATATACTTTAGGAAAATTTATCGGATAAAGCTAATTAATTTTTTTAATATTTCACCTAGCTTTAAGGTAATTTAAACCCTTTATTTACATCACGAAAATTTCACAAGTAACAACCACCAGGAGTTTACATAGTAAGTGTTTAATGGTGTGACATTTACTATACCTACCCTTAATTCTACCTCTAATAAAACGTACAAAATACCAAATTACCAATAGAAATCATTAGCGTTTGCAGTTGCTATTAGAGTTTTCTATTACTTAACAATAAATCGAAACATGCCGTGTCTCTCCTCAATAGAAGTTTTTTAAAAAAGCTCTGACATTCATTTTGTTACTAAGCAAATTCGAGAAGTACTAAATTGGCTCTCTGAATCATTTAAAATAATGGCAATAGCTATCGTAGTTTGCTTGCAACTTAGCCGCAAACTTTAAACTAACTGATACGCACATTTACTGAAATTTGAACTTTATCTCGGGAGTGTAACTTTTTAAAAAAGCTCTGAGAGTACTGATGCTTCTTATAAAAGTTGATAAGTACTAAATTAGCTGTCTGAATCACTTAAAATAATGGCAATAGCTATCGTAGTTTGCTTGCAACTTAACCGCAAACTTTAAACTAACTGATACGCACATTTACTGAAATTTGAACTTTATCTCGGGAGTGTAACTTTTTAAAAAAGCTCTGAGAGTACTGAAGCTTCTTATAAAAGTTAAAAAGTATTAAATTCGCTGTCTGAATCACTAAAAATAATGGCAATAGCTATCGTAGTTTGCTTGTAACTTAGCTGCAAACTTTAAACTAACTGATACGCACATTTACGGAAATTTGAACTTAATCTCCGGAGTGTAACTTTTCTAAAAAAGCTCTGAGAGTACTGCTACCTCTCATAAAAGTTTAGAAGTACTAAATTAGCTGGCTAAATCATTAAAAATAATAGCAATAGCTATCGTAGTTTGCTTGTAACTTAGCCGCAAACTGTAAACTAACTGATACGCACATTTACGGAAATTTGAACTTAATCTCCGGAGTGTAACTTTTTTAAAAAAGCTCTGAGAGTACTGCTACCTCTCATAAAAGTTTAGAAGTACTAAATTAGCTGGCTAAATCATTAAAAATAATAGCAATAGCTATCGTAGTTTGCTTGTAACTTAGCCGCAAACTTTAAACTAACTGATACGCACAATTACTGAAACTTGAACTTTATCTCCGGAGTGTAACTTTTTTAAAAAATCGCTGAGGGTACTGCTATCTCTCATAAAAGTTGAGAAGTACTAAATTAGCTGTCTGAATCACTTAAAATAATGGCAATAGCTATTGTAGTTTGCTTGCAACGTACCCGGAAACTTTAAACTAACTGATACCCACATTTACTGAAATTTGAACTTTATCTCCGGAGTGTAACTTTTAAAAAAAGCACTGAGAGTACTGAAGCTTCTTATAAAAGTTGAGAAGTACTAAATTAGCTGTCTGAATCATTAAAAATAATGGCAATAGCTATCGTAGTTTGCTTGTAACTTAGCTGCAAACTTTAAACTAACTGATACGCACATTTACGGAAATTTGAACTTAATCTCCGGAGTGTAACTTTTTTAAAAAAGCTCTGAGAGTACTGCTACCTCTCATAAAAGTTTAGAAGTACTAAATTAGCTGGCTAAATCATCAAAAATAATAGCAATAGCTATCGTAGTTTGCTTGTAACTTAGCCGCAAACTTTAAACTAACTGATACGCACAATTACTGAAACTTGAACTTTATCTCCGGAGTGTAACTTTTTTAAAAAATCGCTGAGGGTACTGCTATCTCTCATAAAAGTTGAGAAGTACTAAATTAGCTGTCTGAATCACTTAAAATAATGGCAATAGCTATTGTAGTTTGCTTGCAACGTACCCGGAAACTTTAAACTAACTGATACCCACATTTACTGAAATTTGAACTTAATCTCCGGAGTGTAACTTTTTTAAAAAAGCTCTGAGAGTACTGCTCCCTCTCATAAAAGTTTAGAAGTACTAAATTAGCTGGCTAAATCATTAAAAATAATAGCAATAGCTATCGTAGTTTGCTTGTAACTTAGCCGCAAACTTTAAACTAACTGATACGCACATTTACGGAAATTTGAACTTAATCTCCGGAGTGTAACTTTTTTAAAAAAGCTCTGAGAGTACTGCTACCTCTCATAAAAGTTTAGAAGTACTAAATTAGCTGGCTAAATCATTAAAAATAATAGCAATAGCTATCGTAGTTTGCTTGTAACTTAGCCGCAAACTTTAAACTAACTGATACGCACAATTACTGAAACTTGAACTTTATCTCCGGAGTGTAACTTTTTTAAAAAATCGCTGAGGGTACTGCTATCTCTCATAAAAGTTGAGAAGTACTAAATTAGCTGTCTGAATCACTTAAAATAATGGCAATAGCTATTGTAGTTTGCTTGCAACGTACCCGGAAACTTTAAACAAACTGATACCCACATTTACGGAAATTTGAACTTAATCTCCGGAGTGTAACTTTTTTAAAAAAGCTCTGAGAGTACTGCTACCTCTCATAAAAGTTTAGAAGTACTAAATTAGCTGGCTAAATCATTAAAAATAATAGCAATAGCTATCGTAGTTTGCTTGTAACTTAGCCGCAAACTTTAAACTAACTGATACGCACAATTACTGAAACTTGAACTTTATCTCCGGAGTGTAACTTTTTTAAAAAATCGCTGAGGGTACTGCTATCTCTCATAAAAGTTGAGAAGTACTAAATTAGCTGTCTGAATCACTTAAAATAATGGCAATAGCTATTGTAGTTTGCTTGCAACGTACCCGGAAACTTTAAACTAACTGATACCCACATTTACTGAAATTTGAACTTTATCTCCGGAGTGTAACTTTTAAAAAAAGCACTGAGAGTACTGAAGCTTCTTATAAAAGTTGAGAAGTACTAAATTAGCTGTCTGAATCATTAAAAATAATGGCAATAGCTATCGTAGTTTGCTTGTAACTTAGCTGCAAACTTTAAACTAACTGATACGCACATTTACGGAAATTTGAACTTAATCTCCGGAGTGTAACTTTTTTAAAAAAGCTCTAAGAGTACTGCTACCTCTCATAAAAGTTTAGAAGTACTAAATTAGCTGGCTAAATCATTAAAAATAATAGCAATAGCTATCGTAGTTTGCTTGTAACTTAGCCGCAAACTTTAAACTAACTGATACGCACAATTACTGAAACTTGAACTTTATCTCCGGAGTGTAACTTTTTTAAAAAATCGCTGAGGGTACTGCTATCTCTCATAAAAGTTGAGAAGTACTAAATTAGCTGTCTGAATCACTTAAAATAATGGCAATAGCTATTGTAGTTTGCTTGCAACGTACCCGGAAACTTTAAACTAACTGATACGCACATTTACTGAAATTTGAACTTTATCTCGGGAGTGTAACTTTTTAAAAAAGCTCTGAGAGTACTGAAGCTTCTTATAAAAGTTGAGAAGTACTAAATTAGCTGTCTGAATCATTAAAAATAATGGCAATAGCTATCGTAGTTTGCTTGTAACTTAGCCGCAAACTTTAAACTAACTGATACGCACATTTACGGAAATTTGAACTTAATCTCCGGAGTGTAACTTTTTTAAAAAAGCTCTGAGAGTACTGCTACCTCTCATAAAAGTTTAGAAGTACTAAATTAGCTGGCTAAATCATTAAAAATAATAGCAATAGCTATCGTAGTTTGCTTGTAACTTAGCCGCAAACTTTAAACTAACTGATACGCACAATTACTGAAACTTGAACTTTATCTCCGGAGTGTAACTTTTTTAAAAAATCGCTGAGGGTACTGCTATCTCTCATAAAAGTTGAGAAGTACTAAATTAGCTGTCTGAATCACTTAAAATAATGGCAATAGCTATTGTAGTTTGCTTGCAACGTACCCGGAAACTTTAAACTAACTGATACCCACATTTACTGAAATTTGAACTTTATCTCCGGAGTGTAACTTTTAAAAAAAGCACTGAGAGTACTGAAGCTTCTTATAAAAGTTGAGAAGTACTAAATTAGCTGTCTGAATCATTAAAAATAATGGCAATAGCTATCGTAGTTTGCTTGTAACTTAGCTGCAAACTTTAAACTAACTGATACGCACATTTACGGAAATTTGAACTTAATCTCCGGAGTGTAACTTTTTTAAAAAAGCTCTGAGAGTACTGCTACCTCTCATAAAAGTTTAGAAGTACTAAATTAGCTGGCTAAATCATTAAAAATAATAGCAATAGCTATCGTAGTTTGCTTGTAACTTAGCCGCAAACTTTAAACTAACTGATACGCACAATTACTGAAACTTGAACTTTATCTCCGGAGTGTAACTTTTTTAAAAAATCGCTGAGGGTACTGCTATCTCTCATAAAAGTTGAGAAGTACTAAATTAGCTGTCTGAATCACTTAAAATAATGGCAATAGCTATTGTAGTTTGCTTGCAACGTACCCGGAAACTTTAAACTAACTGATACCCACATTTACTGAAATTTGAACTTTATCTCCGGAGTGTAACTTTTAAAAAAAGCACTGAGAGTACTGAAGCTTCTTATAAAAGTTGAAGAGTACTAAGTTAGGTGTCTGAATCATTTAAAATAATGGCAATAGCTATTGTAGTTTGCTTGCAACGTACCCGCAAACTTTAAACTAACTGATACCCACATTTACTAAAATTTGAACTTTATCTCCGAAGTGTAACTTTTTAAAAAACCCAAGAGTACTGAAGCTTCTTATAAAAGTTGAAGAGTACTAAGTTAGCTGTCTGAATCATTTAAAATAATAGCAATAACTATCATAGTTTGCTTGCAACGTACCCGGAAACTTTAAACTAACTGATACCCACATTTACTGAAATTTGAACTTTATCTCCGGAGTGTAACTTTTTTAAAAAAGCTCTGAGAGCACAGATGCTTCTTATAAAAATTAAAAAGTACTAAATTAGCTGTCAGAATCATTTAAAATAATGGTAATAGCTATCGTAGTTTGCTTGCAACTTAGCCGCAAACTTTAAACTAACGGATACGCACATTTACTGAAATTTGAACTTGATCTCCGGAGTGTAACTTTTTAAAAAAGCTCTGAGAGTACTGATGCTTCTTATAAAAGTTGATAAGTACTAAATTAGCTCTCTGAATCACTTAAAATAATAGCAATAGCTATTGTAGTTGGCTTGCAACTTAGCTGCAAACTTTAAACTAACTCATACGCATATTTACTAAAATTTGAACTTGATCTCTGGAGTGTAACTTTTTTAAAAAAGCTCTGAGGGTACTGCTGCCTCTAATAAAAGTTGACAAGTACTAAATTAGCTGTCTGAATCATTAAAAATAATGGCAATAGCTATCATAGTTCTTTAGTAATATTGTCTCAAAGTTTGAACAACCTGAAACGTACAGATACAGAAACATGCACTTTCTCTCTGAAGTGGGAGTTTGTTAAAAATGCTTTGAGGGCACTATTGCCCTTTATAAAAGTTAAAAAGCATTAAATTATCTATTTGAATCACTTAAAATAATAGCAATAACTATTATAGTTCTCAAGTGACATAGTCGCAAACTTTGAACTAGCTGATACCAACTAACAGACGTGCAGTTACTGAAACATGCAATTTCTCTCCAATGCAGTGACTCCCTACGACACATTTAAAAAATGCCCTTACACTAATTCTATTCCAAATTAATGATTATTAAGAAGTGCTAAGCACCTAAGTAGTTCTCGTAATTGTTGAAGAAATTTTAGCTACTGCCGACGATTTCTTGGCAGTAAATCGAAACTTTAAACGACACCCTTCTTCGTAACGTCGCCCCTTACCAACTTTTCATATATGTCGTTCATTTCATTACATGTTCTTTAAACTTGAACTGTGAGTTTACGTGCAACAGAGTGAGTATTAACACCAAGAGCATTAAAACCTTTTAAGTAAGTTCCTTTCGAAACTACAACTACTATACATGTGGCACACTTCATACGCAAAGTTTTTAAGCCGCGTTAAGAAACTTTCGAGAGACGCCCAAATAGAAAAAAATAGTAATTAATATAAAATCGTTCGCAAATGTGGGTTTATAGGTTTACTTAGACTTCTCTAAGTAATAGACCGGAGGCATCATTCATAGACGTCTTCCGATAGTCAAATATTGAATCGAAGCAAATATACATCAAGTTTAATCGATTAACCTCAAAACTTTTGTGTAAAATTCTAAGCGAGCTTTACGACGACTGCGAAATTAAATTTTAATTACTAGTAATTAAACAACAATAGAAATTGAGTTTAAATAATTAAATGTTTACAACACCTGCGTATAGTCTCTTTAGTTAAGTTTTAAGATAAGTTTTATAATTCTCTTAAAAGGAACGTAAAACTTTACGATTTCCAAACTAAACGTTTGGTTAAATTGTATTTAATTACTAAAGGGATAATTAAATAAGAATTAAGTGGTTGAATTTTTTATTAATAAATGTTTAAATTGACAGGGTGCATGCAACACATTACCGGTCTGTTGGTTACAATTGTTTGAGAGAGGGTTCATTATAATCATCGTGATGACTATGCGTGCGCGTTAGCGATTGCCATCCCTAATTAACCTTCTCTAAATTATTAACAATTTCAAAGGGACCTAGTAGTGTACTATTCTATCGATTTCTTAAGTGGCATTGCTTTATCTCGAGACACAAACACACAGGATCAAAGCCATTAAATCAATTAAGCACAATGTTCAAACGAACGGATACACGGTTCATAGGTAATAAGTAAAGCGTACCGCACTTTAGCGTACCATTCAAGTCAAATCAATCAAACGCGTGCGTCTGTAAGTTTGTGTGTGAGTGTGTGAGAGAGACTTCGTTCATTATGCCTCTGCATTTCAATTGGGATAGATTCGCGTGTTTAATCTACTCGGATTAAGCGCAAGGGAATCCTTCCTGTAGAGAACAAATAAAAAAAGGAGTATTTGTCTCTTGCAAATAAATATCTATCTTTGTTTTCGACTTCATCAATTATCGTTTGACACTATTAAACGTCCTGTGGACATACAGGATGGGCCATTTATGTTTAAACGCGGGATACAAATGGTCGCTCGGGGCAAATCTCGCTTTTCATTAATGGGGAAGAAGCAAAGGTATACACCAAAAGGATTGATAGGCCGTGTAAACCTCAATTTTTAACTTTAAAAAATTATTTTATACATAAAACGTGCATTTAAAAAACTTTGTATTGACCGGCAGGACTCTCATAACCGCCATCCATAGAAATAATTTTTAAAATGATTTTTCGCAAACTTCACGACCGACTGGGATTTTTTTACAAATTTCTAACGCGTTCGTAATAATTTCGAGTCAAAACACCGTTCTGGAGCTGTGAGCTATGCGAGGAAAAAATGATTTTAAGGACGTGGCGCTACTACAACTTTCCACTACTTCATTACATGACTTTTCGCGCACTTCACGACCGACTGGGATTTTTTTACAAATTTCTAACGCGTTCGTAATAATTTCGAGTCAAAACACCGTTCTGGAGCTGTGAGCTATGCGAGGAAAAAATGATTTTAATGACGTAGCGCTATTACAACTTTCCACTGCTCGACTACATGACTTTTCGCGCACTTCACGACCGACTGGAATTTTTTTACAAATTTTTAATACGTTCGTAATAATTTCGAGTCAAAACGCCGTTCTAGAGCTGTGAGTTATGCGAGAAAAAAATCATTTTAAGGACGTAGCGCTACTACAACTTTCCACTACTCGACTACATGATTTTTCGCGCACTTCACGACCGACTGGGAATTTTTTACAAATTTCTAACGCGTTCGTAATAATTTCGAGTCAAAACACCGTTCTGGAGCTGTGAGCTATGCGAGGAAAAAATGATTTTAAGGACGTAGCGCTATTACAACTTTCCACTGTTCGACTACATGATTTGTCGAACACTTCACGACCGACTGGAATTTTTTACAAATTTCTAACGCGTTTGTAATAATTTCGAGTCAAAACGCCGTTCTGGAGCTGTGAGCTATGCGAAGAAAAAGTGATTTTAAGGACGTAGCGCTGTTATAACTTTCTACTACTCGATTACATGATTTTTCGCGCACTTCACGACCGATTGGAATTTTTTACAAATTTCTAATGCGTTCGTAATAATTTCGAGTCAAAACGCCGTTCTAGAGCTGTGAGTTATGCGAGAAAAAAATGATTTTAAGGACGTAGCGCTACTACAACTTTCCACTACTCGACTACATGATTTTTCGCGCACTTCACGACCGACTGGGATTTTTTTACAAATTTCTAACGCGTTCGTAATAATTTCGAGTCAAAACACCGTCCTGGAGCTGTGAGCTATGCGAGAAAAAAATGATTTTAAGGACGTAGCGCTACTACAACTTTCCACTGTTCGACTACATGATTTTTCGAACACTTCACGACCGACTGGAATTTTTTACAAATTTCTAACGCGTTCGTAATAATTTCGAGTCAAAACGCCGTTCTGGAGCTGTGAGCTATGCGAAGAAAAAATGATTTTAAGGACGTAGCGCTACTACAACTTTCCACTACTCGACTACATGATTTTTCGCGCACTTCACGACCGACTGGGATTTTTCTACAAATTTCTAACGCGTTCGTAATAATTTCGAGTCAAAACACCGTCCTGGAGCTGTGAGCTATGCGAGGAAAAAATGATTTTAAGGACGTAGCGCTATTACAACTTTCCACTGTTCGACTACATGATTTGTCGAACACTTCACGACCGACTGGAATTTTTTACAAATTTCTAACGCGTTCGTAATAATTTCGAGTCAAAACGCCGTTCTGGAGCTGTGAGCTATGCGAGGAAAAAATGATTTTAAAGACGTGGCGCTATTACAACTTTCCACTAATCGACTACATGATTTTTCGCACACTTCACGACCGACCGGGATTTTTTTACAAATTTCTAACGCGTTCGTAATAATTTCGAGTCAAAACACCGTTCTGGAGCTGTGAGCTATGCGAGGAAAAAATGATTTTAAGGACGTAGCGCTATTACAACTTTCCACTGTTCGACTACATGATTTTTCGAACACTTCACAACCGACTGGAATTTTTTACAAATTTCTAACGCGTTCGTAATAATTTCGAGTCAAAACTCCGTTCTGGAGCTGTGAGTTATGCGAGGAAAAAATGATTTTAAGGACGTAGCGCTACTACAACTTTCCACTACTCGACTACATGATTTTTCGCGCACTTCACGACCGACTGAGATTTTTTTACAAATTTCTAACGCGTTCGTAATAATTTCGAGTCACTACACCGTTCTGGAGCTGTGAGCTATGCGAGCAAAAAATGATTTTAAGGACGTAGCGCTATTACAACTTTCCACTAATCGACTACATGATTTTTCGCACACTTCACGACCGACTGGGATTATTCCCCCACACCAGAATAGATAAAATGGAGACGCTAATAATATTTTTGTTGCAATATTTTATCCTAAAAGTGCATAACCATTACAGTTTTGCAACTCGAGCCAAACTTAAGACCAGAAATCTTAATTTCGTTATGTCCCTAAGGCCATATTTAGTTAAATTATCTATAATTTCAATTCTGTACGGTCGAAATACTGCCAACACAAATTATAACTATAAGCACCAAGTCGAACTAATACAATTTATAGACGTTAAGTTTTGGCAATGACGAGATAAAATGATAGGGATAATAAAAGCGCTCGCCAAAACGTTTGTTCGGTAAAAAAAATTTAATGTCTTCAGGTATTTTGGTAATTAAACCGAACTAGTTGAAGTAAAAGCAAACGGATTTGTAGTAGTTAATGGCATAACATCAAGTTTGATTTGTTGTATATATAATTTGTAGTTCCGGACTGCTTTGTAATTCAGAAGCGCAGGACTTTGACAAAGTTCCGCATTGTAAGCACGAAGCTACTAGGCGAGGGACCCGACATCCTCGCAAGTTAAATTTTAGACCAGAGCTATGGGAAAGGAAAGGAATAGATGAATTAATTAGTCGATAACAACGCACTATAAAAGACATAAAGTCCTCTCGCACGTTAGAAAGGGATCAATTCTCCCGTAAAGGAAGAAAATTATTAAAAAATAATTCAAAAAGCTCCGCTCGTGATGCGAATTTAATTTTTGAGGAAAATTCGAGTGACACTCTCGTAAAGGAAGCGTTTTAGAAGAATAAATGGAACAAAGTTAAAATTGTGAGGGAAAAGCTCACGTGTCATTAAAGTGAGGCTCTTAGAATAAAGTGGCATGCAGATGAAACGGTTAAATTAAGTTAAGAACACATCTGCAGTCCTTGTTAACAGTACGCCCTTATAGTTATCTCTCGCAAAACTACAGACCGTGCACTCTAATTACAGACCGCGTACTAACAATATAGAGAAGAGGAGCTTTTTGCTTTAAACAAAAACGCGATAATTTTCCGCCGTGTAATCTTTAGATCGTATTTCAAACAGATGTGATTTTACTATTATAACCAGCATCAAAGTTATCTTTAAACGGGAACTGAAATTGCCCCGCTTTGATCTTAAACTCCAAACTATAGAATTTAAAATAGTCAGAAACATCTTAAAAAGTCATGAAATATAACGTAATTAGAGGAGCTTTCGCTTCGTGATTTTAACAATGTGTACGCCGGTAGGCACTTTCCGTGGAGTTACATTGAAAGTTGCAAGTAAAAAAGTTGGTCTATGGGGAACTAATAACTTAATAATAGATTCACTAAAAAGAAACGAAGTTTTTGTAAGAGAAGCTCCAAGTGTATATATCGAGAAGCTTTTTGAGATTTCAGAAAATTACGAGTTTCAAGTTTTAGCTCTTTAACAATTAACCTTTATAACAAACTTTAAATTAGTTTGCTATGCTTTTCTCGACCGTTTGGAGAAAGTCATAAGTAGTTGCCCTAATGGAGATTATTTTGGGCGAGCTTTTCCCACACGAATGTCTGAATGGAGAAATACACTGAAATTTTCACCGATTATCGGGCGTGCACCGTCCTCATAACAATTTGTCAAACTTTTCAAAGAGAAAAATTAAAAAAAAAATTTTAAATACCCATCTTTAGTAGTGGGAGGGGGGTAATACATAAAAAGGGGAAGTAGAAAGTATAAGAACGGAGACAAGTTTTTAAACGGGCGGGTCATCAATTAGTTTTCATTAGAAGAACGACTATGCGAGAAGAAAATCTACAGCCCTTTTATAGGCCCCCTTCCGCCACCCCATTTTTCAACTATATCTCGCGGTTCCGTTCTTGTGTCGTTCGTCAGGAATTAATCCACTCATTTTCAAGTAGTTTGCTCAAGTTACGATGCTTAAGGGCGAGGGTTCGTTCCCTAGTGCCCTAACGGAAGGCCTAAAACAGTTCCTAATTCGGAATAAGTTTGAAAACGTAAATTTCTACAAAATTTTAAATAAAATCAAAAGAGTTTTGGGGGGTTCTCAAAAACAAAGGGGGGTAGACAATAAAAGTTTGCCGAGAAGTACTACAAGGGACGTATCCCCAATTTCTTAATTTATTACACTCAAAGTAACCATTAAGTATGTAAAATATAAATTTAATACCCAACCCCTAACTACCCCCCCTCCCATCCCCATGCAGACTCATAATCAAACCCGTTGTTGCACTACAAGTTTTACTAAAACTCGACCCCGTTTTCATTTCGTCTTGAAGACGGACTTCTAGTATTTTACTCCAACAGCTTTTCCTTACATACCCTTACATACCGGTCTAAAAAGTTTCAAATTGAATTTGAACGAATCGTAAAAGTCCTAATACGAATATTCAGGAAATATCAGTTTTGGGACTTTTTTAACCCAAAAAATGAATTTGGAAAAATTCAGCTTGTGTATCTTTCAGTCTGTCTATTACATTTTAACTTACAAACTGGTTTAGCGAGACACTTGAAATTTACGATATAAATCACGACACGAGATGCGAACCACACGGTATTGGTAAAAATGAGACTGAGAAGAGGGCTAAAAGGAGAATTTTTGAAACTAAATTTAGACTAACGAGGTTGATATAACGTTCCTTACAAGAATTTTTAATACAAAACTGACAATTTCAACCCCCCCCCTTTCACCGGATGTTTAAAAAATGTACTTACTCTTAGAAGTCGAATAATGGTTTTTGAAAATGCTAATTCGGATTAATGAAGAGAACTGTGCCAAACTAGCAATACACTTACAAATAATTCTGGATCGGGATTATTAAGGAGGGGGAGCAAGCTCCCTGCACTTAGGCCGCTTAATCGGGCCCATTGTACTACCTCCAAGCAGCCTCCCCGTGCCCATTAGATCTCGAGCCATCCCACATGAAGGATGAACTCCAGAATTTTGGCGGGAGGGGGGGAGGTACAAATAATTATGAAAAGTGGAGTTGCGTAAGAAAACGAAAAAGACACTTTTTCTAGTTAAAAAGGAATTTGGGATTTTTGCACAAAGTCGTTTCACCTCACCTCATTATTTTTTTTCAGAGCTAGGCCACTGGAGAGCCCTCTCCCGGAAGACTTAACGAGTCAGTGACTAACAGTTTGAACAAGATACTTCCAACTTTAAATAAATATTTATCCGTGACGATGTGAGAACGGAACCGCACAAGGTAAGGGTAAAAATCTGAGTGAGACAGGGGTGGGGGCTAAGGGAAGTCCTTGATTAATATTCCAACACAATCGTTAATGTGAGCGGTAAGAAATTTATAACACTAACCCTATCTTTTCTAGTAAATTTAAATTTTTTATCTCTCCTCCCTCGACTCCCAATTGACGACAATAAAGTGACTAGTGCTACCCGTGCTTCAGACTACCAGAAAATTTAAAAAAGTGAAAGCGAATAAGGAGGGGGTTACACTTGCAAGTTAGTAAACGTCGTCTGACGACAACACGAGAACGGAACCGCAAGTTATTAGTTGTCCTCTGAGAGCGGGAAGGTGACATATTCTGAGTGGGATAGGGTGAGGGTACTTAATGAATATTCTACGTTCTTAGCCGCTACTTATACTTTGTCGTAAGTTTAGCAAAATAGTGAAAGCGTAAATACATTAAACAAATTCTGAAGACCTTATAAAGCTTCGAGCTTCACTTAATCTTAAGAAGTACTACTAATTTACGTTTTTAAGCGCTTAATTGTTCCGGCACTTCAAAACTTTAAAATGTGAAAGTTTGGAACTCTTCTTGTACCTACTACGAAAATTTGTAATTGTCTGTAATCTCAGTAGTTCGCTGCCGAACAGTTTCAGGACGAAATCACTCCATCTTTGCCTAACTACCGCCAAAAGTACAAACTTTAAAAAATAGAAAAAAATTTTTTGGCGCCTTCGCCAAACTTTTCCTATCTCTTTCAACTACTAAAAGAGACGTCTTAAGCACTTTTAATCTGCTAATATATAAATTTCGATTAAGTGCTCAAAAATGAGATTAATAAAAAAGTTATTGGTCTCTTCTTTAAATGAAACGAAACTTTAGTCCCGTCTCGTGCAATACTCAAAGACTTTAAGAAAGACGCCGATTACAAATTTAAAACGCGGTCGTAATTGAAAGGAATTTTCTAAAAAATTTTCTCCACAAAAGCACGCACTTTACAAAAGAAAAAGGGCCAATAAAAATAATTTAAATTAGGCCGAGCTTTTTAAACTTTGCAGAAAAAGCTGTTCGAGATAAAACAAAATTGATGGTGGGTCGAAATTGTGTGCGTGTCCGAAAATAGTCTTGACCACACATACATATTATAGAGAGTGGAGAGAAAGAGTAGATCGTGCACGTCGATAAAATTGATAAAGGAAATAACCTAAACGTTTTCAGTTTGTCATGAAGGTTTGGCGAATTTAGTACATTCTTTGAAAAAGACAGACGTGTGCCATCAGTCTCTTCTCTTTTTTTTAAGGGAGAAAAGGAGGAATTCTATTGTTTTTTGCTGAGAAAGCATCGACCGACGTCCAGCTGCCGAATTTGCTACTACGAAAATGAGGGATGTGTGGAGAGGAATTGAAAATTTCAACAGTGCTTTAAGGTTATAGTGATATTATACGTAAAGAGAGCGCGTACCGGATCTTGTTTTAGATGAACGGAACTTAGTTTCTCATGAATATTCACATACGGCAAAGTGTAAATGATTAATCATCATTATTCCGGACGTGGTGTTAATGTTTTATGAAAGACACGGGTTTATTTACAGGTTACGTTGCTTGTTGATTAAACTTTTATACTAACAAAACGAAACAAGTTCCCCTTTCGAGTTAGTTTTAAGATGGGTTTTTTGTTTGTTTGCGTTAAGGGGCCAAAGCTCAAAAACTCCTATGGGGGCGATTCGAGATTGGACTTTCATTGTTCGCATACATTTCGAACTCACTCGTACTTTTACTACCAAATTTAAATGCTTCCGCTAATATTTATGGTTACAAAGTTTTTTTCGTTGTTTACCCAAATTAGAGGGCCGTTAAATTATTAATTTCGCAAACAAAATGTTTGTGTAAGCTTTTCAGGGCCGCAAATTGTTTTGAATTTATTAAAACCGCAATTTTAAATTCCTCGCTCAAATAAAAATCATATTTTACTAAGGCTAAATTCGAAACTATGCCTATTCTACGTTCGTAGTTCGTACGGTCATTATCGAATTGGAATAACCGAGTTCACCTTCATTTACCAGTTTTAGGGTTTAAGAAGGGTACAGAAGACCGAATTGCAGTTTAATAAAAATGACAATAGAACGGAAATAAATCTTCAACATAACCTAACCTAACTATAGAGTCCATTTTTCAAGACATTTGTAGCAAATATTGCCCTAAAGCCGCAGCCACACTCTGGCTGGCTACTACTCGTTGTTAGTAGCCACAGCAACCGGCGACAGTTGCCGAACTAACTCTCACGCTCACCGCTGAAACCTAACCTAACTATAGAGTCCATTTTTCAAAACATTTGTAGCAAATATTGCCCTAAAGCCGCAGCCACACTCTGTCTGGTTATTACTCGCTGTTAGTAGCCACAGCAACCGACGATCGTTGCCGAACTAACTCTCACACTCACCGCTGAAATCACTACGGCTGTTACTGACGATGCAAAGGTATTTTTATTGCATTAATCAAGGACTCAATTCCCCAACCATCTATTTCAAGGACTTTCTTTGTTTATTTTTTCATAAACTAGATACGAGGCGCCCCCACACGCAAAAACCCACAAAAGTAAATCAACGAAACCAAGCACGTCGAGCTTGTGCCCTATTGAAGACTTGTGGACTTGAAAACTGTAAACTCGACCAGTTTCTGAAAAAATTACTTTACTTCCGAGGCTTCCCCCTCAACTTACGACTAAAGCAAGTTGCAACAACTCGCGTTTACGGTTAGACACAACGCGCAACAGTAGAGCTCGCCGTTACAATCGGCATTCAGTCAGCTCTTCAGCAATTCCGACAGCTCATCAGCTCATCAGTACACGAATCTAAAATCTCGTCTCCAGTACTATCGAGCAACAAAATCATTCGACAAAGTTAATCGCGTTCAGTATCGTCCCCATTTCTATCACCCGGCCAAAAACGCCGATAGACACAGTGTAAACGCCCCCTTAACATTATAAGGGAGCTCAATATCATTTTTGTAAAATTCTAACTTTTGTTATTCGAAACTTAAACCTTCGGTAAATGGAATTATGAGTTTGTGAACTTACCTATGCTGTGAGTTGGTGTTGGCAGCCATAGGAGACCTGGCAGGATATCCCGAAGCCCTCGGACTCCCGCTGAGCACGTATTCTGAAACAACACGCTCCATACACAATCGAGTTCATCAAAGATAATCAAAACTACAAGACAAACATAACCGAAAATTTAAAAGGGGTCCGGGCGTGTTAAAATACGCTTAATTTAATATAAGTTGTCATTTAAGGGTATAATTTATTGTTCATTGGGGTTAAAACAATTAAAACGTGTTGTAAACGTAAAATTAAAAAGTTGTTGTAATGACACTGCTGATAAGAGTACAAAGTGGTAGGTATATACGAGGTCACGCTATTCTAATAATCGTGGAGCATGAGTCGCATTATAAAATAACGCAAAGACTCGCTCTTCAAACACAAAATAATCGACTTTTTGGGTTTGTTGTTGTGAATCATTTAGTAGGTACTTGCTAAACTATTACTAGTTGCCTTTGTGCATTGTTTATTTACGCCCATACTATTTTTATACGAGTTCGATTACGATTCACCCAACTTACAAACAAGGCCCACCTTTGATTAACAAGCGGAGGTAGCGCAACATGTAAAGACGAGCCCATATTCGGCATTCCTCACTAAATTTTAGTTCCACTAAAAGGGGCTTTGACACGACAGTAATTTAACGAATTTGTTTGCGTTTAAAAAAAATTTCAAACGCGCCTCCTTAGAGTAAGGCGAGCGCTTAAACGACGAAAGGTCGGAAAAAATTAGTTTAAACGTGGCTTCCATTGTTTAAGAGAGTTTAAGTTAAAGTTTACACGACAAACAGATCGATGTGTAATTTTAAGCTAAATGAGAGCTTTATTTAGGCAGTCGACTCACTTTAAGCGTCGTTGTAGCTTTAAAAAATCAAAAACAAGCATTAGAGGTTAATAATACTACGCAACGAACGTCTTTGTCTCTCACAAAATCCAGTGAATAATTTTGAGTCTCATTGCGCCCCCTATACTTAGAGTTTGTTGTTTCTTTGTTCATTTATGAGCTGGGGCCCAACTTGGGACTTTTAGAGTTAATAATAATCATAAAGACCATATAAGAAGGTCTTACCTTACGCCACAAATTTAGGAGTAGTAGGAGAGGTTTAGAGGGTTGAAATTGGGCTTTGGTTGCTCTACAGTTAGTGGGATCAGACACGGACTAGGCCCAAAGGAACACCGTACTTTAGGTAATTTTAGTGTGGCGGTGGTGGTGTCGACGAGTTCTGTATAATTTTCCAACTGTCACCGGTTGGTCACCACAGTACCACACCACAGTACCCACAGTCACCACATGGACGGGCTTTCGAACAAAATCAAAAACTTCAAAATGAGAGTGAATCAAGCATTATGGTGCGCGCATTTGCACGCCTCTCGCGCCCAGGTTATTAATATGAGAGTGGGGTCGTCCAGAACTTTTTTTGAGAAAATTTTCCGCTCTATAAAAAAGTCTCTATACAATTTTTCCGTATCTCGCTTTATTTTCAATGTGCGAGCGGTTTAAGGCCGAAAGATGTAATCTTCCAATTTTCAATGATTAAAAAAAATGATTTCAACCCCTGTTTGTAGTTGTAGGGCGAAACAAACAAGTGAAGTTTTTTTTTCTAAAATAAAACGCAACCTCAAAGGTGCACCAAAACTCACAAATTAAATGTTATAACAATGGGCTTTGAATGAAGCTTTAATTAGAGTTCAAAATAAAAGATAATTAAAGTAAAGCTTAACGTACGTCTTGTGAGCTTCTTTTTTTCGAAAAAAGGAACAAAAAAATGTAATAGCTTTATCTACTAAACTTTACCTACCTAGTGCTAGTAGGATTTATTTTGACAACAATTTTCAAAAAGGCAGATTTACCACAACTTGGGCTTTCCTCGAAGCCCTCCAATGCGCGTTTTAAATTAAAAACCATATTTTTGGAACCTTTTTTTGGTACTTTATTTAACTTTTGACCGTTATGTAAATTTAATATTTGTCTTGTAAGTTCATGTCCTAAAAGCCTACAAAATATGTTAACATTTTAATAATATTTCTGTCATAAAAACGAGCTCCTACACTTTTCTTGTAGCTTTTGCAAAAGGGTGCGATAAAACTTTACGGTAATTTTGTTTCTAGAATGCAAATTTATATATATATTTTTTTTACAAATGGAGATCGTAGTATTTTTGCGCAAAAAAATTTTTATAACCCACAATTTTGGCTTTCCTTTTTATACCGCGCTCGTTTGCGCGAAAAGGTTTTTATTGCCTCATTTTAATTTGAGCTTTATTTTAAAGTTCGAAAATGGGCCCTAAAAAAGTTCAATTTTTTAAGTGAAAGATAATTTTAATAAATACAATTTAACAAAAGTTTCGCCCCAAGTTTGGATTATTTCGAAACAATTTTGTCTGAACAAAACTTTTAATAAGAAAACAAAAGCAAAACAATGGTTAAAAGTTACTTTTTGAGGCGATTTTCGCGAAAGATTCTTATTAACTAAATTAATTTTTGTTGTTATTTACGTGGTTTCTTTTCGTCTACGTCGTATAAACAGAATGGTAAGCAAAGGAAACAACATCGACTCGACGTCATCGAAATTGCATGGTTACGTCGATTTAAACAAAAAGTGACAACATACACAATCCGAAGAGCGGCTTATAGTTAGAAAATCACAAAACAAAAACAACATTCCACTTTTAAACTGCATCAGAATTATCATCATTCGAAAACAGTTAAGTAAGTAACTTTTTAAACACCCTGTACACTTGTAAATATTTTTATTAGTTGCACATTAAAGTAGTGCACACTTGTGCAAAATTTCATCCACATATTCCTATTAATAACAAAGTTGTTGGCTATCCACTAATTTATAGCCCACTGGCCCATTTGTGGAAGGCCGATTTCTCCTTTATTAGTGAGTGTATTGCATAGAATTTTTATATGAGTTTTACTGAGTAGACTGTGCAACTTTTAAACAAATTGTCTTTTTATACAGAGTGTTTGGAAGAAAGTGGCGCACCAAAATAAATTAGTATTTAAAAACCGGCCTCTTTTAGACCATTTTTTATGGCCATCGCAATTGCGACACCTTGTATGTGTACAAAAAAGAGTTGTAATGTATCAATAAACTTGAAGGATCGTGTAAATGTAAACGTACAATCGCTTTCAGCTCTTAAAAAAAGAAAGGTTTGAAACTATTGTTTAACTAATGAATGGGAGAATGTAAGTTTCTAAAATTCAAACACACTTGGTTAGCTTTTGTTTTCCTATTAGAACTAACTCGAACTCGAGAGCACACACTCTACAAATATTAATTTAGAAACATCTTGATACTGTTATATTATTAAACGAAAAACGGTTTCAAAAGGTTTTAATAAAAACTATTCCTTTTCATTTCCTGCCATGTCCAGAAGGCGTTAACTAACATTGATGGAGCTCCGGACTTAATTTAAAAAGTGTTGAGATGCTGTAGAAACACGGAAACGAAAGCGATGGTCTCGGTCAGTAATCTAAATTGAGCCGGGTTAAATTGAGTGGCGGGGTAAAAGCAGGTAATGAATGTTTATCGGTCTGAATCAGTGCGCGTCTGCGGCGTATCCTGCAGGATCGATACCATTACTAGGATCGTCTTTGGCGAGCGTTGCGTCCTATGCCATCTGTTGGACCGACGTCTACCACCTTTATCAATGCCACTCAATTGCCAGAATAATCGCCTAAGGGAATTCTGCCAGAATGCAAAACATTCGCGTCTCTTCTAAAAATGTTTCTCGTACGAGACGATAAAATCTGAAGGGAGTCAAGTTGTTGAACGCTAATAAATTATCGGTGCCACGAGGGTCGTGTAAAAATTACCAAATTCGCATGCCCCTTCCCTATTTGTGCTATTCCTCTTTAAATAGCAATTTTAGCCGCACGTAAAAATATACCTAATGGCCTAAATGGCCGTCATTATGGAAATAGAGGAAGGAAGAAATTACCTCGAATGCACTAAATAGAAAATTAGGAGAAATTCCCTCAATTCCAACCAAAAACTTTTCGAACGAAGTAAAACTAAAAGACACATAGTCTAATTCAACTTCTTGTACACAACAAACGACCGTTACAAATGCGATCCTTAAACTCCATTAGTTTTAAGAAACAATTCCGTGACCCGAATACAAGAAGAAGACAAAAAAATTAATTTAAACCGTAATTGTGCCCCAAACCAAACAAATATTATTTTATCTTCCACCAATTTTATTTTTTAAAAATGTCAACTTGAAAGATTTAGACCGCAGTACTACGAAAAGAAAGAAGAAGGAAGGAAAAAAAAGGAGGAAAAGCATCACAAACTACACAGAGCTAAATTTAAATTTTCAAACGTTGATTGGTTACAACAAAAGCGAATTCTGAAAGTCTCATGTGAATTCCTATCTTCCGAGTAGAAAAGGTATAAAAAAATAGCAAGAAATGTCTGCCACTTTATTCTCATTTACAATGAACGAATTTCCTTCATGAAATTTAAATGTTTTTAAACGACACGGAAAAATTTTAGTTTCGGGGATTCCCTCCACAAACGTTAACGTTTTTAAAGTATTTCCTATTTCCCATTTCCTACTAAAGTTTTTTATTTTTGTTTTGGTCGGGCTTTTCAATTAAACTACACCGTTCAAACAGTTCGTGTTTGAAGAAGACTTGCTGATCAACGCGAAAACGTAAACTTATACGAGCAGCGGATTAATAGACGAGCAGCAGAGCAGCTCGATAAACGATAGTATAGACAAATGAGGCAAGCAGTAAATAGAGCAGCCTGATCTAGTCGGGCAAACTTAACGCGATTAAGTGATTTGTTCACACCTGTCATGAGTTATCGTGTTTACAAAGAGGCCGGCAGACAAACCGACAGACGAATAGTAAACAAAGGACCGTTAAACCAATAAGCGAATCGATGGAGTAAGAGACGGACGTCCACATTAAAAATAAAAACATCAAAGTGAATTGTTTGCAATTTTCGTTTTTACACGAAAAATACTAACAAGAGATAGGTAGATGGGCAGACATTTCGACTGAAAGCCAATCAACACAATGACAGACGATAACATCTAGCGACTCCGATGTGATAGATGAGCTAGCAGTGTTTTCAAATCGAGTGTAATCTTAAGTCCTGGTCAAAGTTTTTCTCTCGAGCACTCTGCTCCAGTATAGACATTTAATGTCCACTAAAACACTAAATGGCACACTAAAGTGGGACTCCGACGTGATAGATAAGTCAGCAGGGTTTTCAGACCCAGTTGACTCTTCGGTCTAGATCAGAGTTATTCTCCTGAGTACTCGCTACAGAATAGACATTTAATGCCTACTAAAACACTAAATGGCACACGAAAGTGGGGCTCCAACGTCCCACTTAATGAGTCAGCAGTGTTTTCAGTCCAAGTTGAAACTTCAGTCTTGGCCAAAGCTACTTTCTCAACTCATCTGCTCCAGTATAGACATTTAAGGCCTACTAAAGCACTAAATCGCACACTAAAGTGAGATTCCAACGTCCCACTTTGAGTCAGCAGCGTTTTCAGTCCGAGTGTGATCTTCAAGCTCGATCAAAGTTATTTCTCGAGTAATTTTCTACTACAAGTCTTAATGGTGGACTAAAGTTGTTACCCTGACGTGATAGTTCAGTGGACAGTACTTCCCCCAAGTTAGACAGTCAGACAGGTAAACAATTTTTTGTTTAAAAATTGACATTTTTATGAGCGTAAAGTCTCCAAACGAATATATCGTATTAAAAAATTCTCCACTGCTTTGATATGGAAAAGCGATGGCTATTTAAAGCGTAAAAGAGCACAAATTCAATTATTAACGAAAAATTTGCCAACTGGTTATACAGGTTAGGAGCTTCCCATGCTATCAGCGTTAGCCATATCGAAAATGCTTTAAATTCGTATGTCAAAGCTCTAAAAAAAGTTGAAAAATAGTTTGTTAAAACATAAGAGAGCACCACTTCAATCACATTTTCATTTTGTTTGTGGTATTTTAAATTGCGAGCGCCCTAGAAATTTATTTAAGTGTGTATAATTTACAAAATACAAATAGGTAGGTAGTAGTAGCCTAAGATTTCTCTTTGGTTATATATAAAACAGTTCGTGCATGCAGAGGTTGTTTATAATTTACGAATGTGCTCTTTACATCTCGGGTTTTGCTTTCACGCTTTTGCATTGTTGGTTTGTAGTCCCCCCCCTCTTACAACTCTTACTCTTTAAATCCGTCCTTCTGTCTCTCACTTTCAAACGAGCATTTTGACTGAAGTACTAACTCTAATCAAGGGTGTGCTCTACGCTCTTTGAAATTGTTCACTTGTCAAAAACATAAACGCCAGAATAGCCACCCTTCTTTCTCCTTTTTTAAATGAAAAAGCCCCAAACTCGAAAAATTTAGAAAAGAAAGTTTCTATTTAAATTAATCATAAATGTGAATTGATAAAAGTTTACTTTGAACTTAAATAATTGCTACGTTCGAAATTTACGCTGAAAGAAATTTTTTATCTCCTTAAAGCAATTTACAGAACTAGTCAGGTATTAATGATGATGATACAATTTTTGTACTAAAATACCATAGCGAGGAATATTTTTCAAGCGAATGAATTCAAAGAAGATTATTCAAGTGGCAGCATTTATATTGAAGTCGCTTAGCAACAAGTTCAAATTAGCAATTAGTTCACTTCTACATGTATTTGTATACCCCAAAAGCTTCGCTACGGGTTGGAGGAAGAGGAGGAGAACGGCGACACGGTCCGTCGTACAACCAACCACCCTCATTTTTAAAATTATAACTTGTTATAATAAAATGATTCAGTTTTGTGTTAAGCTCTACGAGGGGACACTCTCTTTCTGATTCCGTCGTTTGATTTCGTCTTTATTAAAATACTTCATCAACGTTGGTTATGATTGAGCTGCTGTCACAGGAAGGGATAAATGTAACGAGTTCATTTAGATATCTGTCAAGTTAACATCGCAACCCTTTAGAAGAAGAAAAAGAAAAAACTTCTCGTTATTACTAAAAATGGAGTGGTAAGCATTTCTTAAAACCTCCTCCATTCAATTATCCTGAAAAATGAACTAAATGCTAACTGAAGAAGTTTGCGCTGTTTGCAATATGAATTAGATGTCGTACGAAGGAGCAAACTCCTTTAAACACAATAGAAATAACATATTTCGACCTTAAAACGAAAAAAACGCGACAAGAAAGCACCACAAAAAAGAGGTGCATGAGTTTCCCCCCTTAAAAGCATGTTTGTGTGCGCTCTAGGTTAAGATTTCTTGTTAAATGAGCACAGTGTAGAAACTCTCCGAAATACATGCAAACAAACAAAACATACACTGAAATATATCCTCTCTAACTTCGAAATCAAATAAACTTCATTTTTGTGAAAACAATCCTTAACGATGTTAAAAGTTGCTATTTTTAGATCGAAAAGCATTATTTACTGTACCTAACGTAATTAATTTGTAACATTAAACCGTTTATAAAATACTTCTCCAATTGAATTAATTAAAAATATTTGACGTATTTCGACGAATGAAATCGAACTGGATGACATAATTCATTATAAAAATTAATGCCCCTAAATTTTTTTAAGTAACTGCTGGGGAAATGTATTGCTTCGTACAAACATTAATTTACTATACGGAAATATAAAGTGCAGTGTTAATGATGATAAGTTTCAGCAGTTTTTACAGAATCTTGAGACATGCCGTAAGTATTTTCACAGGTCGTAAAAAACAATTGTATGTTCTAAAATAGTTCTTTGAAGAAAAACGGTCAAAAGTCACTTCTATAATGGAGGTATACTCGGAAGAGACCCGGGAAATGCAAAATACATCAGGTAAAGTAAAAATGGCAGTTTCAGCAGCTTTTAGAGAAAAAAATTGACGGGTACAGCAAATATGTTTAATGTTTCTAGAAGATAATTTTATGCTTCATAGTACTCCGTAAAAAAAATAGTCGGAAGGCACTCCTGATAGCGGCAACACGCGGGAGAGACACGACAAGTACCAAATACATCAATTAAAGTAAAAAATCTTTGTTTCCGCGATTTTTACAGAAAAGTCTAGAGACCTACGGCAAGTATTTTTATTGATCCTGAAAGACAATTTTATGCCCTAAAATAGTTGTTAAAGAAAAAATAGTCTTAAGACACTCCTAACAGAGGTACACCCGGGAGAGACACGACAAGTACCAAATACATCAATTAAAATAAAAAATCTTTGTTTTCGCAGTTTTTGTAGAAAAGTCTAAAGACTTACGGCAAATATTTTTAATAGTCCTGAAAGATAATTTTATGCCCAAAAATAGTTGTTAAAGAAAAAATAGTCTTAAGACACTCCCAACGGAGGTACGCCCGGGAGAGACACGACAAGTACCAAATACATCAATTAAAATAAAAAATCTTTGTTTTCGCAGTTTTTGTAGAAAAGTCTAGAGACTTACGGCAAGTATTTTTAATAGCCCTAAAAGACAATTTTATGCCCTAAAATAGTTGATAAGGAAAAAATAGTCTTAAGACACTCCTAACGGATGTACACCCGGCAGAGACACGACAAGTACCAAATACATCAATTAAAGTAAAAAAATCTTTGTTTTCGCAGATTTTACAGAAAAGACTTGAGACCTACGGCAAGTATTTTTATTGATCCTGAAAGACAATTTTATGCCCTGAAATAGTTGTTAAAGAAAAAATAGTCTTAAGACACTCCTAACGGAGGTACGCCCGGGAGAGACACGACAAGTACCAAATACATCAATTAAAATAAAAAATCTTTATTTTCGCAGTTTTTGTAGAAAAGTCTAGAGACTTACGGCAAGTATTTTTAATAGCCCTAAAAGACAATTTTATGCCCTAAAATAGTTGATAAGGAAAAAATAGTCTTAAGACACTCCTAACGGAGGTACACCCGGCAGAGACACGACAAGTACCAAATACATCAATTAAAGTAAAAAAATCTTTGTTTTCGCAGATTTTACAGAAAAGACTTGAGACCTACGGCAAGTATTTTTATTGATCCTGAAAGACAATTTTATGCCCTGAAATAGTTGTTAAAGAAAAAATAGTCTTAAGACACTCCTGACAGAGGTACACCCGGGAGAGACACGACAAGTACCAAATACATCAATTAAAGTAAAAAATCTTTGTTTTCGCAGTTTTTGTAGAAAAGTCTAGAGACTTACGGCAAATATTTTTAATAGTCCTGAAAGACAATTTTATGCCCTAAAATAGTTGTTAAAGAAAAAATAGTCTTAAGACACTCCTAACGGAAGTACACCCGGGAGAGACACGACAAGTACCAAATACATCAATTAAAGTAAAAAATCTTTGTTTCCGCGATTTTTACAGAAAAGTCTAGAGACCTACGGCAAGTATTTTTATTGATCCTGAAAGACAATTTTATGCCCTAAAATAGTTGTTAAAGAAAAAATAGTCTTAAGACACTCCTAACAGAGGTACACCCGGGAGAGACACGACAAGTACCAAATACATCAATTAAAATAAAAAATCTTTGTTTTCGCAGTTTTTGTAGAAAAGTCTAGAGACTTACGGCAAATATTTTTAATAGTCCTGAAAGACAATTTTATGCCCTAAAATAGTTGTTAAAGAAAAAATAGTCTTAAGACACTCCTAACGCAAGTACACCCGGGAGAGACACGACAAGTACCAAATACATCAATTAAAGTAAAAAATCTTTGTTTCCGCGATTTTTACAGAAAAGTCTAGAGACCTACGGCAAGTATTTTTATTGACCCTGAAAGACAATTTTATGCCCTAAAATAGTTGTTAAAGAAAAAATAGTCTTAAGACACTCCTAACGGAAGTACACCCGGGAGAGACACGACAAGTACCAAATACATCAATTAAAGTAAAAAATCTTTGTTTCCGCGATTTTTACAGAAAAGTCTAGAGACCTACGGCAAGTATTTTTATTGATCCTGAAAGACAATTTTATGCCCTAAAATAGTTGTTAAAGAAAAAATAGTCTTAAGACACTCCTAACAGAGGTACACCCGGGAGAGACACGACAAGTACCAAATACATCAATTAAAATAAAAAATCTTTGTTTTCGCAGTTTTTGTAGAAAAGTCTAGAGACTTACGGCAAATATTTTTAATAGTCCTGAAAGACAATTTTATGCCCTAAAATAGTTGTTAAAGAAAAAATAGTCTTAAGACACTCCTAACGCAAGTACACCCGGGAGAGACACGACAAGTACCAAATACATCAATTAAAGTAAAAAATCTTTGTTTCCGCGATTTTTACAGAAAAGTCTAGAGACCTACGGCAAGTATTTTTATTGACCCTGAAAGACAATTTTATGCCCTAAAATAGTTGTTAAAGAAAAAATAGTCTTAAGACACTCCTAACGCAAGTACACCCGGGAGAGACACGACAAGTACCAAATACATCAATTAAAGTAAAAAATCTTTGTTTCCGCGATTTTTACAGAAAAGTCTAGAGACCTACGGCAAGTATTTTTATTGATCCTGAAAGACAATTTTATGCCCTAAAATAGTTGTTAAAGAAAAAATAGTCTTAAGACACTCCTAACAGAGGTACACCCGGGAGAGACACGACAAGTACCAAATACATCAATTAAAATAAAAAATCTTTGTTTTCGCAGTTTTTGTAGAAAAGTCTAGAGACTTACGGCAAATATTTTTAATAGTCCTGAAAGACAATTTTATGCCCTAAAATAGTTGTTGAAGAAAAAATAGTCTTAAGACACTCCTAACGGAGGTACGCCCGGGAGAGACACGACAAGTACCAAATACATCAATTAAAGTAAAAAATCTTTGTTTCCGCGATTTTTACAGAAAATTCTAGAGACCTACGGCATATATTTTTAATGGTTCTAAAAGACAATTTTACGTCCTAAAATAGTTGTTAACAAAAAAATGGTCTTAAGACATTCCTTACGGAGGTACACCTGGGAGAGACACGACAAGTACCAAATGCAGCAAGTAAAGTAAAAAATCATATTTTTTGCAGTTTTTACAGAAAAGTCTTGATACCTACTTTGAGATATTTTACTGACTCTGAACGACAATTGTATGTTCTAAAATAGTTAATTGAAGAAAAACGATCAAAGACATTTTTAATGGAGGTACGCTCGGGAGAGACTCAACAAGTGCGAAATACATCAAGTAACGTAACGTGTAAGTAACGTGATAGTTTTAGTGTTTTTTTTTTAAGAAAAACTCCACACCGCACATACTACGAGTAGGAGAAGAACAAAATTAATGTTCATAGCTCTACAATTTGGTGTTCTTCAATTGTCGTTTAAAGTATAGATTAGTCCCTAGAGACGCTTCTAAAGGAAATAAAGTTTTTGGAATTTAATTCTTTTTGAAGATGCGCCATTTTTGTCCTAATATCAAAAGCTTAATTTGAAAACCCAAACTCACACTTGGGCCTTTTTTCGTTTCTCAAATAATAATTTATTTCCCCTTAACTTTTTTACTTCAATTAGTATTTATGAGAAATTTTCCTCACGTAATTATAGATGAAAGAAAAATATTCTCAACAAATTAACACGAGGGGGAATAACTCACACTGATGGTATAAATTTAAATCGAATCGAATTTATTTTAACTTTTAAAAGTTGAAAGACGTACTTTGGAGAATAGGTATGTGGATTTATAAACTTTGATTGAGCGTTAAACTATTTTGATTTCTCTTTGTTTAATTTAGTACCACAATAAGTCGAACGAGTACTTTACTTGTTCTAAAAGCATAGTTTTAGTAAATAAATCGCTATTTACTAGCAAACCTTGTCGAAAACTTACTAAATTACTAAATTCGATTCGTGTTCTAAATTAACTCGATGTTGTTCAACTTGAAGTGGGAATGATTTTTTTTTAGAATAAATAAAAGATTTGACGAGTTTTCGGGAAACTTTTCAATCTTGGACGAACTGAAAAAGCTCTTAGGTGTATTTTTAAGTCGCTTATTAATTAATCAACTTGATCGATTAGTTGTTCAAAGCCACAAGTGTTTAGTTTTGTACGAACCACGCGAATGTGGACTTTTTGATCGTTTCCAGCCCTCTCGGTGATTATAAAATGCACTTTCGCGCTCGTTTCTAATTTTATATTAGGCTTCGTTCGTAAACAGTTGAATTTGCTTGATGTATTGCTCCCTTGACTCGTGGATAAGTTAGGGGACCGGCAATTGTCAACTCGACGCCATCGAGAGTTGTACAGGCCAATTTTTAAAAAAAGTTACGTGCATGTAGTTTGCTGATTAAATTTTTTGGTTACCCTCAAAAGCTCGAGACTCGTAAATAGTTTCGTCTACCCTATATTGTGGCTTAACAAGATTATATCCCATTTTCCGAGCAATCGAAGAGACACAGTTATAAAAGTTGATGATGGGATGAAATAAAGAAGGCACGTGATCGATATAAATCTAAAGCACTCACCGATCCTATCGATGTAGTCTACCATTATTTTTAACTTTCCCCAAGAAGATCAATCACGTGATCGGTGAGAGCTCTATTAAGAATGCATAAGTTTATGTTTTTAATTATTAAAACAAGTACAAATGGCGGCAAGATTGACACTTGTTTATGTTTTGAAATGAAAAAAGTTTCACATTTGGCAGAAAGACACGCACTCGCGACCGAGGCGCCGCTTCAATTGCACCGCGGGAGTTTATATCGATTGCCCCAGTTGTGTTTTGGGGGGTTAAAAGCGCCCTCGTTGAGTCCTCACGTAAAGCTATCTTACGCCCCTAAAAATGTACCTTTCATTTCTTTATATACCATCTTTGCCGTCTTTCAAATCGCACAAGAGTCGCGTGTCTTCTTTTCTTTATAAAAAAAAATGCGTATAAGAAGTGGATTAGTTTCTAGAGAGAGGGTTTTTTGATAATGGTCGAAAGATTATGTTACGAGCATATTGTTGGGGTAACTCTTGAGGACAAAACGCAATATCATAATCGATATCGGCAGATTTGAGAGACGTCCAAATCGTCTATAATCTGGCACATGACATGTTTTTATTTATTTAGAGAGTGGAAAAAAATTATTGCGTAATCAAATGGAAACAGTTTAAGTTTGTGGACAAAGCACTTCAACTAAAAAAATACGTGCTATTTCTTTAGAATCTATTTCGGTTACCTATTTGCTGTGGATACTTCAAATTTAACGAAGAACAGAAGTGGACAGTGACGTAACTGGACATAACGAACCGAAAGCGCCACCGATTAAAGCTTCCCCCAAATTTTCCGGAGAAAATTAAAAGTTGCAATTTTGTTTTTCAAAAAAAAATGTTTCACTTTCACTCTTTCGGAGAACAACTTCCAACGCTTCCGTAAAGAAATTGCCCGTTTGGAAGACTCTCTTAGAAATCACATCAGTATTCTACTTACTATATGAATAGGCCAACGTGTTGCTAAAGCCGTAAAAACTAAAAACAATTGCCGATTTTGTATAAAATGGTATCGGGCTACAGGCTCGGAATCGAACAGTGCAACTACTGACCATAGCCACTCCCAACACGTTCTGCTGTAAGTGTATACGATGCTGTTAACTGATCCTATTAGAATGAGCGCCCCAAAAGAGCCGCAACGCTTTAGTTCCAAGTTTAATCTGAAAGTGTCGGAATGAAGCCTTTGTGGCGACTCCGAGACGAATGGGGTGCGCGTTTATGAGAGGAGCGACCGTGGGCTCCAAATAACTTAGTGTTCGAGACACCTAGGTCTCGCTTCAAAATTTTACCACTCGCAAACTTTATCGGCTCTGTTGTCAAAAGTCTACTACACTGAAAAGCGCTTAAAAGTGGTGACCCTGACGTGAAAGATGTTTTAATTGAGAGGGAGGATGCGAGGTCCGGCGGCAGGACAAATCATTACTAGGGTTGTTGAAATCAAATAGATCTCTAGATAGAGAGTGGTGGAGCGACTAGAGATGAATAAGGGTCGTGCAAGACGAGGCTGCTTTAACGCGTTCTTCAGTCATCAGCTCCACATTATGTGGGCAACGGATAGAAGTAGCTCCTTCTGAGGTTTTGCTGTGCTGCAGCGACCAAAAATTGATAAAAATGTAACTTTATTAATAGTAAGGTAGTGCTTTAAGCTCCGAGACAACTTCCCATCCCAAGACGTCCGTGTTTGCGCTTTGAAATATGTTTCTAAAAGAATAACCCCCCTCCCTCCCCTGTTTTGGCATCGAACTTTGAAACTCATTTACATGTGCGCACACATCAATTTGCTACTTCAATTTTCGGAAAGTGATGCTTAGGTTAGGTCCGTTTCCAACATATGGTGTCAATTGCCAGATTAGCGCCGGTCTGCCGGGCTAATACTTGGGGGGTTAACTTTTTGGTTCAGTTTAATTTGTGATTAGTGGCCTGTTATTCCATTACTCAAAAGAATTTTTTTTTAATTGTTTCCGGGCTGTCCCTGTCGGCACCGCCACTGAAAGCTCCATAAAGCAAATTCAACAAAATCCATTTTCTCTAAAATAAAGCCCTCATAGCTTCGGACGGTCATATAAAAAGTGGATTAGAAACGCAAGTTGTTAGATAAGGGTCTTGTAATGGTCAGAAAAGAGGATTATATTTTTATCTAAACATTTCGCATATGTCGGAGGCGTTAGCAGGTCGTTATAAAAAAACGGAAGTCGAGTTCTAAAAAATGCTTATCAACTTTTTGCAAACATTAAAAAATTGGGGGGTGAGACACGAGAGACGCGATTTGTTGTTATTTAAACGTCCCTTATACAAAATTATTGGGGGTTGTTTTTTTCGTCGTCCTAAACCACGCTAATCTTCTTGAAACGTGACAGTGGAGCAATTACGAGTTTGTCGTGCGTCGTCCGCTACCAGAGCTTCGAAACAAACACGTGTGACAAACGGAATTTGCAATAAGCGGTTTCCATATAGCTACGGCTACGTTTCTCGATTTTTGTCTACAACGCTATATGAATATGTAAAGGCACGCGTGCGTTAGGCTTATTGAAACCATTTCAATATACGAGAGAAGAATTTATTAACTATTGCGATGGGCAAAAACAAAAGGAGGGTGGTTAGTTTGTATAACATGAATTATGCTTCCGAATGACGCGTATATAATTGGATTAGTAACTTTTTTTTTCGCCATCCTCTCTGCTCACAATTTTAGCGCCGGTTTCGTGCGACAAAAAGAGAACGACGACGTTAATTCCCAAAAAATTCCCAAAGGATCAATTTATTTTTCAAATGACAATTTCCAAACACTAATTTACTAATTACAAATACATTTGTTTCGTCGATTCATTAATCAATGCGAAAAAAATTTTGTTTCCCGCTAGCCATCATAAGAGATGGTTTTTATAGTGATTGGAAAAACATCGACGGAGTTAAACGCGGATAGAAAAAACAATCTACATTTTTAGTAGGCTTTGAGCAACTTAATACTTTCTAATAAATCCCGTTTGTTATTTCCGAATTTCAGGTTACAAAGGGCCCAAAATAAACAGTCATTTCAAATTGAAACCCCACGCTCTCGCCTCCTAACTCCTAACGTGGGTGTTTTAAAAACAACAATCTTTAGCAAAACTAAAAAGTTCTTGCTAAAATATGAGATGAAACAAGCGAGTAGCGACTCCCAATCGACGGGTTAAGGGGACGCGATGCAAAAGTTTTTAGCGACACCTCTGCACTGTCTCCTCACAGTGCTTTTGTTATTGTTGAGCTTAGTGATCAACAGATTCAGAAAAATGTTTCTACAAGATCAAAATCAAACGAAATAACTACTGGTCGCCCAACAAGCGAGTAGTGGAAGGTCTCCCAATCGATGGGGTAGG
The DNA here is from genome assembly GCA_950108345.1 of Malthinus flaveolus. Classification (NCBI taxonomy): domain Eukaryota; kingdom Metazoa; phylum Arthropoda; class Insecta; order Coleoptera; family Cantharidae; genus Malthinus; species Malthinus flaveolus. The sequence continues at coordinate 1,972,762 of OX467289.1, read as the reverse complement.
GGGACGCGATGCAAAAGCTAGTTTTTAGCGACTGCCCTGCACTGTCTCCTCACAGTGCTTTTATTGTTGGACTTGGTGATCAACAGATTCAGTAAAATGTTTCTCCAAGGACAAAATCAAACGAAATGACTACTGGTCGCCCAACAAGCGAGTGGAAGGTTTCTCAATCGACGGGTTAGAGGTTAGAGGGACGCGATGCAAAAGTTAGTTTTTAGCGACTACCCTGCACTGTCACAGTGCTGTTGTTATTGTTGAGCTTGGTGATCAACAGATTCAGTAAAATGTTTCTCCAAGGTCAAAATCTAACGAAGTAAAAAAGTGAAAATATTCCCCGCTAAAGTTTGTCACGAGTCCAAAATTAATTTCCCCTAAAAGAAATAAAGTGCACGAAATGAAGGTAAAGGTGGCAAACAAAAACAAAATTTATACGACTTACTCGCGAAATTAGCAAGAGGGGGGTTGGGGTGGTTGAGAAGAGAAAAAGGTTCTTTTATTATAACGTTTTCGAGACACTTTATCTTAACTTAACATCCAACCCCTTTAACTTTTTCTCAAACAACAAATTCTTCTACTTTATGCTTTTAAACAAAATAAAAGGGAGGGTTATTAAAATTATATGTGATTTAACCTGGAGCAAATTTCGGTTTTCTTCTATTTTCTTTTCATATACTTTATTTAATTAAAAAACTTGTACCGAAACAAAAATTTCAAAGCTTTAACTTCGATAACTTTTCTTGTAAAGTTTTTTAGGGATGAAAACAAAAATAATTAATAATGAACAAAAAGGAAATCATACGGTGGCTTTGAAAAGAGGAAAAAGATGCGCCTCGTCTTGTGCCCGTGTAAATAATTTGCTAGAGAGGAAGGGGTGGTTTTTAAATGCAATTTTAGTCGACTCGATTGTTTTTCGGTTGAGCGTTACGTCGAAGCCTCTTAACGAAACTTTACATTTGACCCTAACGCGAGACACATTATCTGCACTGCGACACGTGGCACAACGCACAATCCCTTAGCAGCGAATTAGTGCAAAGTTTCGCGTTTAAACGGATGTTTACAATGCATTCTGTTCGATTGCTGAATTCCATTACGGAATAGCCCAAAATTCGTAAAAATAAGAAAAATCTCCAATCAAATATTTTGAAAAACCTGAAATCCCGTCCATGTTACATCGTTACTATTCATTCATTCGAGTGAGATGGCTTGGAATTAGTTTTCCTCCCCTGCCGACCTACTAGTGATGCCGTCTACCCGTACGTGTGCCCGTTTGTTTGTATGCTCGTCTGTCCCATTCTTATCATTTTTGTCAATCTGTTTGTCTATATGTCTGTCTGTCCGTCTGTCTCTTAGTCTGTCTGCCTGTCTAAATACGGTAAAAGATAAAAATAACAATACAAGCAGAGCTCAAATAAACTAGACTCAGCATGGCCTTATTATTCCACTATCGGGTTTCCCAAGAAATGGTTGTACACCGAGATTTGATGAGATGCTCAAGAATAAAATTTTTCGAGAGCGAACCCGAGAAGAAGTGAATAGATAAAGCAAATGGATGTAGAGAGTCTTACAAATGGACCACATGAAAACACCCTCAAAATCTACAGCTCGCTACGTCAGAAGTGGTGAAACCATTTTAGCGAGTCTGAAAGAACTACATATTTAACAAATTTCAAATTTTTGCGATCAATAGTACACTTTATTTGGACGATATTCAAAATTTATGACAACTGAAACACTTTTTAACTGATTAGAATTAAGAGCGACTTCAAATTACCCGCCATATCTTCCTTTTAGTAAAGAATTTTCCCAAAGTTTCTATTCAATTATACAGGGTGTTTAAATAAGCACGCCGTCTTCGATAGCTCTTACAGTATTAAGGATAACTAGGAAGTGCTTGATTTTTCACGACAGATCGATCCTTTTTGATTAGAAAGCCATTAGAGATTAGAGCAATATTTCTGATACATTTATTACGACCTCGACAAATGTTCTGGCAACGTTGCAAATTTTAGAGCCGTTAAACCCTCCTCAGGGCAAAAATTTTGATTCAAACGATTTTTGCTTATAATCAAGATTTTTTCCGAATTGTGTGAAACTCAAGGCTCAAGGGTACTGATTACGAATATCGCATTAACTTTGTGATTAGATCAAAATTTTTCCTCCCGAGGTAGGTTCCAAAAAATCAGAGGGTTGCAGACAAATTCGTAGGGGTCGTAGAACACGTAGTAGAGATTTAATTCTTATGCCACTCTAATCACAAAGGACGAATCTAATTCATCATCTGTGATGACAAGCTCACCTCTGAATGAGATGCAAAATAAAGAGTATGGCGATTAACAAAAATTAAGCTCGATAAGCGCGTTTGCACACAAAACTATTAAAAACACAACTTTGAACTAAAACAAAAAAGTTTCCCCTATTTAAACATTTCTGTAAAAGGTAGCGTTTGTTTGAAAAAAAATTTAAATTTTCGTCATTAGGAAAATCTTTACTATGATCATCTCTCGTGCATCTCCTCTCGCTATACTTTGGGTGTTGCTGACTGTGCTAATGTGTTCCACAGCTCACTATGTTAGAACGTGTGTTTGAATATTCATGACTTTAGTAGCTCATTTCAGTTTGTTTCAAGTTGAAGCCACCCCGGGCTATTTGATAGCCATTTAACATCAGTTCAACCTTATCGATTAGGGTGGATTTTTAATTAGATAAAGGTCGACTAATATTATATTATGTAGTTTACGATTTTAGCAAAATTTTGTAATAAAATAATTATAATAATAATAACTTTGGTTCTATACGTGTATCGTATTCTCTTCGAGAGAGGGTTAAATTGTAAATTTGATTATTCAGACAAAAGTGTTTGCAATTGAGATATCAAACAGTCGAGGGGGCGTTTATAATATAGCGCGCCCTGGTTTTGGGCTTTATACAAATGCCAATCCCTTAGCTTTTGTTATAATTTTATAATACAAAAATTGTATGAATTCAATTTGCCAAATTTTCAGAATATTGATGTACAAACAGAATTGTACGATTTTGAAAAGCTACATAACATACGTACACAGACAATTTGGCTTAAAGCTTTGCTTTTTTCGAAAAAAAGCCGAAGCTGTACGTGTAGGAGTACACATGAGGAGAAATAACAGGACTTTTGCGTACGCAAGTATTTAAAAAGATATCAGAAATAGTACCTAACAATAGTATGCTCAGAATATCTCCGTAATTTCAAAAAACAAAATTATACCGGGTGTTTCTACTTGAAATAGGAAGTTTATCTCATTTCCGGTTAAACCAGAAGTCTAAATAGTAAGTATTTAGTATCACTAGATAGCTAATCCTACAATATTCCAAATTACTTAAAATATACAGGGTGTTGCATTTAAAATGAAAAAATTAATCCCATTTCCGGTTAAACCGGAAGTCAAAGTTCAACATGTTTAGTATCATTAGACAGCTAATCTTACGATATTTTCAAAAATCGTAAAACCTTTAAGGTATTTTCAAAAACTTCTGTTGCTTTGCTTAACAGGAAGTGTTTTTTACACAAAAATTATAGAAAATAATAGCAAATATATGGAATAATTTAATATACCAACTTTAAATTAAAAATTTTAATTACAAAAGAAATTACAAATTTTTGAAATGGCGACCTTCAAAAAAACATAACTCCGGATCTGCTCATAGCAAATGAACCATACAACGGCGTTTAATTAAAAAATTCAATATCTACCACATATTAAAATATGGGTCAAACGAACGGAGCCAAATTTGCAAAATTCCGTTTTAAAATTTGGTCGTGTATAAGTAGCCAATTTTGAAATTTTTTAAAAACCTTCCATATCAAAATTAAACCCCTATATTTTGCAAATATACCTCTGTTTTTATATTTTTTTAATTATTATTATTTCCAAAGTTATATTAAAAAAACTACAAAATGGGCCAATCGTTATACTGGCCGCCATTTTGAATTTAAAAATTCTAAAAAGTAGTTTTTTAATTAGGGCCCTTGTGTACTAACTTATAGCCGCGTATAAATACTGTGGGTCAAGATTTTACGAAATGCGACCGAAATAACCCCCTTATTTTGGGCCATCCTGTATAGATTTTTCGGAAAAGCTTATTTTGTCAATGAAATTTTGTTTAAGTGGCTGAACCCAAATTTCACCAAAATACCTTTGGAAGTTTTTATTTGACATACAATACAATTTGATATTTTAATTTACAGTGTTGCCAACTCTTTTTTTTTTAAATAATTAAATTGTGGATACCTCACTGAGAGACACCAACCTTTCCCAAAACAAAAATTTAATTATACAGGGTGTTAATGAGAACAAACCTTCAAGAGTCGAAAGTCGACCATTTCAATTTGGTTACAGTGTTGCCTTTCTTTTAGTTTCTCGCCATCTCTCATAAATATTAATCATTAGCACTGCCATAGTTTTACAGTGCACTATTAATTAAAATTTTTAACAAGAGCGCACGATTGTAACTACTAAAAGTGCATTTCATGTATTCCTAACGCAAAACTAAAACAAATATTTGTTCGCAACATTTATAAAACATTTCTATTTCACGCAAAACCGTATTATTGTAATAGTTTTGTACGTTTTTCCACAACGGCAGATGTAGCTGAATCACCCAATTGCAAATTCCCAATAGTAAATAGTAAATAATAGAAAAGCACAAATTAATTCTACGACACGTACCCGGCGTTAATTTTTTTGAAATCGACCATAGTAGTACAAATAGACGACAGTTAAAATAAATGGTGTGACTAGAAGACGTACAAATGTACACATGTACAGGGTGGTCTTTTTTACTCTAATCTCTAATAATAATAATTTCAAGAAAGTCGCCCGACACGAAAATGCCTATAAATATGTATATTCAAACGAGTTTCAAAAATACAGGGTGTTTCAGTAGTGTATGATACGCAAATTTTATAGGTTATGTTGGGTTGAGTTAAGACCGTCGATTCAGTTCTAAGTTCAAATACCTTGGTCAGGGTGGTTCGGAACCTGCCTACAGCTGTTGTAGTTAAAGCGGACGTAATAAAAAGTTAGGTTAGATTAGGGTAGCTAAGGCTAGGTTAGGTTTAAAAAGTTAAAAAAGTTTTCAAAAACACCCTGTATATTTTTAAATTATTTTAAAGGTTGTAACATTACATGTCTATTGATACCAAACATTTTATATTTTGACCTCAAGTTTAGGCGAAAATGGGATTAGCTCTCCTATTTTAAACAGAACACCCAGTATATTTTCAATTTTTCGTAAACATAAAACAATTTTGAGCATACAATTGTTTGGATACTATCTTTAACTCACTTTTAGATATTTTAAAACGTACGAAAAATTTGTGAACCTTCATTACACCCTGTACCCTGTATGGTATTACAATTTTCTTTTTCCCCCTTCTAAACGACCTAAAGCCTCTTCGACACATTTTTCCTTTCTGCGCCTTCATAAAAGTGGTAGACAATTAGGTAAAAAAAACTTTTGTTTAGTCGAAACGCCACGAAGTAATAAATTCGAGTTCAGCAAGGTAACATTAACAACCCTTAGGGACATTTATGTTTATTTAGGAACTTTGCGGCTTATGAACGTAAAAAAAGGGAATAAAACATATTGTGTAGTAATAAATTTATAATCCCTTCTTCCTGCACATTATGTTAATCGATTAAACCTACAAATCTAGCAGTATATTTTTATTTGTGGTCACTATTTACACGAAACTCGATTAATCTGAAAAATAAACGTATTCAAGTATACGCGTTCGCCACATATGTCTAAAATATACACAAAAATCAACCCCTATTTACAATAAAACCCCCACTCTTGATTGTTATCGTAGTACAAATCTGTAGAAATATGGAGAACATTGTAAATACAATTAGATTAAGTGCGGCTGTTTTTGGCGAGCATTTATTGTTATTGCTTTAAAGGGGGTCCCCACACGAACCTTACGGAAAACGAGTTTTTGAGTAAAGCCGTTGTTCGGCAAAGTTCCTATCGTTCGGCTACCATTTTTTGACCAATTTGGAATTGGCAGTAATTGGTTTAACGAAGGAAAAAAAAGTTCGAAAAATACAAGTCCAGACTATGCAAAACGCACGCACCTCGAACGATCTGGTATTTATTATACAGGGTGTTTTCAAAAAATATAATCAAAGTCCACCCGTAAAGTTGGCACCACAGACCAAACACAAATGGTTTTGGGAGAAATGGAAGCTGCTAATTTGGGTGGTACTTAAAAAAAGTGTCTTTACGGGCGCAATGAACAGTATTTTTGTTATTATTATTAAACATCTTTCTTGGAAAAGGTGGCTAATTTTAATTAGAAATGAATTGATACATTTTTAAAATTTTGACCTTTAAAAAATTATAACTACGGATCTGCTCATAACAAATGAACCAACCAACGACGCTTAATTTAAAAAAAAAAGCTAATTTACTATAACTAGGAAGGACTTTCTATTCTATTGCGTCTATTGCCTATGAAATTAATTTGTTTGTAAAATTTTGGATTTGTAGGACTTATGTAGACACAATCGGACTCTTTTCGTACGTGTTAAAGCTAATTCGATAACCTCTCAAAATTTGAAAAAAACGCTGAAAGTAGTAGGTACCAAACAGTAGTATGGTCAGACTCTCTCCCTAATTTTCGAAATATACAGGGTGAATTATATTTAATTTTCCCTATGGGGATCTCGCTTATTAATTGTAAGAGTTTGAAAATTGGTTAAATAGGAAAAGTAGTGCAGGTATTAAAGAGTAATTGATTAATGCTTTTAAATTTTGTCTGCGATGTTCAGTTATTTAAATATGACCAAAAAAACAAAAAAATGGGACAAATTGTACACAAAGTGCATTTTAGCAGTGCTACAATGCAGTGCTACACCATGTGCTCGACTGCTGGACGTCACGGCCGGCCGCGACCGCTGAACGTAGCAACGAAATCGCACCTTTACATACACATCGGGCACACCCAGGCAGAGCCATTATTTTCTAAAAGTTTTACTTGGGGTTTTGGATTAAAAAGGGGCCCAAAATTTGAAAAAAAATATATAAATAATTTTAGTTTCGATCATAATACGTTTTCAAGTAGGCGAAGTCGACGAAAAAGTAAAAAGGCCGTAAAAATTAGTATAAGTGAGTAAAATTGTTCTAACCTTTACGAAGTAGTGGAAATTGAACTAAAAACTTCTTGCAGAATGTCCAAAACGGCCCAAGATAATTCCAATCGCGAGCACTGAGCACACATATTAACCAAACAACGTTCACCGATAGACTAAAATTAATATTAAAAATGTGACGATTTATTAGGTAAATTTTGTATAACATTTTACAATCTTGTCGCATCTGGTCGAGCGGATGAGTGTGCAATGTGCAACAATATTATTCTTATCGAAGTAAAACAAATGGTTTGATACATAACAAAATATACGTAGGTATCGAGTTTTATTTATATCAAACAAATATTTTTGAAGACGAATTTTACTTTTTTATTGAAAAAGTATTACGATGGGGAAAAATTTGTTTCTTAAATTTAATTTCGCGACGTTTCAGGTTCCCCTGAATCCAAAACAGTAAAAAAATAATTCTTAGAAAAAGTCTGCCTGTGTGTCAGTATGTTTTGCCGTCAAACAAAAACTACTAAAACGATTCGACCCTAATTAAAAAGACACCTTTCCAAAATTTTGAAATTTAAAATAGGGGCCAGTTTAACGACTGCTTCATTTTATAGTTACTTTATTATAACTTTGGAGATAATTATTATTATAAAAATCGAAAAACAGGAATATATAGGCAAAATATAGGGCTTTACTTTCGATATAGACGATTTGTAAAATAATTTCAAAATTGGTTACTTTTAAAGGACCAAAGTTGCGAGTATTTTATAAAAATCAAGACCAAGACCAAAGTCGGAATATCTCGAGAACCATGTGTTGTAAGACCGTCGATCCTAATATCATTTGAATCCTAATTTTATGACGTATTGAAAAATTTTATAATATACAGGGCGTCATATTTAAAAAAATCGAGACAGCGAACATTTTCTATAAACGTAATTTTCCAGTAAAGTTCAAGACCAAAGTCGGAATATCTCGAGAATCATGAGTTGTAGGACCATCGACCCTAGTGTGATTTGAATCCCAATTTTATGGAAAATTAAAATATCTAATAATATACAGGGTGTTATATTAGAAAAAATTGAGATAGCGAGTATTTTATAAAAATGATATTTCCCAGTAAAATCAAGACCAAAGTCGGAATATCTCGAGAACCATGTGTTGTAGGACTATCGACTCTAGTATCATTTGAATCCTAATTTTATGGCGATTTAAAATGTCAAATAATATACGGGGTGCTATGTTTAAAAAAATTAAGAAGGCGAGCCCTTTATAAAAACGTAATTTTCTAAAAATGTAATTTTCCAGAGAATTGCAAGATAAAAGTGACAATATCTTCAGAACTTTGTGTTTTAGGCCCATCGACCCTAGTAACATTTGAATCCTTATGGTTTAGCAAATTAAAATGTCTAATAATATACTGGGTGTCATATTTGAAAAAATCGAGAAAGCGAGCGTTTTCTAAAAATTATATTGCGCAGTAAATTTCCAAGATAAAAGTAACAATATCTGGAGAGCCATGTGTTTTAGGTCCATCGACCCTAGTAACATTTGAATCCTACTTTTATAGCGTATTTAAATGTCTAATAATACACAGGGTGTCATATTTGAAAAAATCGAGAAAGCGAGCATTTTCTAAAAATGTAATTTTCCAGAGAATTGCAAGATAAAAGTGACAATATCTTCAGAACTTTGTGTTTTAGGCCCATCGACCCTAGTAACATTTGAATCCTTATGGTTTAGCAAATTAAAATGTCTAATAATATACTGGGTGTCATATTTGAAAAAATCGAGAAAGCGAGCATTTTCTAAAAATTATATTGCGCAGTAAATTTCCAAGATAAAAGTAACAATATCTGGAGAGCCATGTGTTTTAGGCCCATCGACCCTAGTAACATTTGAATCCTACTTTTCTAGCGTATTTAAATGTCTAATAATACACAGGCGTCATATTTGAAAAAATCGAGAAAGCGAGCATTTTCTAAAAATTATATTGCGCAGTAAACTTCCAAGATAAAAGTAACAATATCTGGAGAGCCATGTGTTTTAGGCCTATCGACCCTAGTAACATTTGAATCCTACTTTTATAGCGTATTTAAATGTCTAATAATACACAGGGTGTCATATTTGAAAAAATCGAGAAAGCGAGCATTTTCTAAAAATTATATTGCGCAGTAAATTTCCAAGATAAAAGTAACAATATCTGGAGAGCCATGTGTTTTAGGCCCATCGACCCTAGTAACATTTGAATCCTACTTTTCTAGCGTATTTAAATGTCTAATAATACACAGGGTGTCATATTTGAAAAAATCGAGAAAGCGAGCATTTTCTAAAAATTATATTGCGCAGTAAACTTCCAAGATAAAAGTAACAATATCTGGAGAGCCATGTGTTTTAGGCCTATCGACCCTAGTAACATTTGAATCCTACTTTTATAGCGTATTTAAATGTCTAATAATACACAGGGTGTCATATTTGAAAAAATCGAGAAAGCGAGCATTTTCTAAAAATTATATTGCGCAGTAAATTTCCAAGATAAAAGTAACAATATCTGGAGAGCCATGTGTTTTAGGCCCATCGACCCTAGTAACATTTGAATCCTACTTTTATAGCGTATTTAAATCTCTAATACACAGGGTGTCATATTTGAAAAAATCGAGAACGCAAGCATTTTCTAAAAATGTAATTTTCCAGAGAATTGCAAGATAAAAGTGACAATATCTTCAGAACTTTGTGTTTTAGGCCCATCGACCCTAGTAACATTGAAATCCTAATGGTTTAGCAAATTAAAATGTCTAATAATATACTGGGTGTCATATTTTAAGAAATCGAGAAAGCGAGAATTTTCTAAAAATTATATTGCGCAGTAAATTTCCAAGATAAAAGTGACAATATCTGGAGAGCCATGTGTTTTAGGCCCATCGACCCTAGTAACATTTGAATCCTACTTTTATAGCGTATTTAAATGTCTAATAATACACAGGGTGTCATATTTGAAAAAATCGAGAAAGCGAGCATTTTCTAAAAATTATATAGCGCAGTAAATTTCCAAGATAAAAGTAACAATATCTGGAGAGCCATGTGTTTTAGGCCCATCGACCCTAGTAACATTTGAATCCTACTTTTATAGCGTATTTAAATGTCTAATAATACACAGGGTGTCATATTTGAAAAAATCGAGAAAGCGAGCATTTTCTAAAAATTATATAGCGCAGTAAATTTCCAAGATAAAAGTAACAATATCTGGAGAGCCATGTGTTTTAGGCCCATCGACCCTAGTAACATTTGAATCCTACTTTTATAGCGTATTTAAATGTCTAATAATACACAGGGTGTCATATTTGAAAAAATCGAGAAAGCGAGCATTTTCTAAAAATTATATTGCGCAGTAAATTTCCAAGATAAAAGTAACAATATCTGGAGAGCCATGTGTTTTAGGCCCATCGACCCTAGTAACATTTGAATCCTACTTTTATAGCGTATTTAAATCTCTAATACACAGGGTGTCATATTTGAAAAAATCGAGAACGCAAGCATTTTCTAAAAATGTAATTTTCCAGAGAATTGCAAGATAAAAGTGACAATATCTTCAGAACTTTGTGTTTTAGGCCCATCGACCCTAGTAACATTGAAATCCTAATGGTTTAGCAAATTAAAATGTCTAATAATATACTGGGTGTCATATTTTAAGAAATCGAGAAAGCGAGAATTTTCTAAAAATTATATTGCGCAGTAAATTTCCAAGATAAAAGTGACAATATCTGGAGAGCCATGTGTTTTAGGCCCATCGACCCTAGTAACATTTGAATCCTACTTTTATAGCGTATTTAAATGTCTAATAATACACAGGGTGTCATATTTGAAAAAATCGAGAAAGCGAGCATTTTCTAAAAATTATATAGCGCAGTAAATTTCCAAGATAAAAGTAACAATATCTGGAGAGCCATGTGTTTTAGGCCCATCGACCCTAGTAACATCGAAATCCTAATGGTTTAGCAAATTAAAATGTCTAATAATATACTGGGTGTCATATTTTAAGAAATCGAGAAAGCGAGAATTTTCTAAAAATTATATTGCGCAGTAAATTTCCAAGATAAAAGTGACAATATCTGGAGAGCCATGTGTTTTAGGCCCATCGACCCTAGTAACATTTGAATCCTACTTTTATAGCGTATTTAAATGTCTAATAATACACAGGGTGTCATATTTGAAAAAATCGAGAAAGCTAGCATTTTCTAAAAATGTTATTGCCCAGTAAATTTCGAAAACCAAAGTAACAATATTTTGAGAACCTTGTGTTTTAAGCCCATCGACCCTAGTAACGTTTTATTCATAGCTTTATGAGGAATTAAAAAACCTAATAATATACAGGGTGTTATGTTTGAAAAAGTCGCCTAATCGAGCATTTTTTAAAAATGTGATTTTCCAGTAAATTCTCAAAATCGGCTCCGGCCGTTTTGTCTATACTTTGATATGTTGTAGATATTAAAGTTCGTAATTATACGCCGTTGTTTGGTTCATTTGCTATGAGCAGGACAGTAGCTAAGATTTTTTGGGTACTGATAATTGATAATGACATTCCCACTGCCAACTACTGAAATTATATAAAAGAAACGTATAATAAATTTACCCTTTTTAGCTGCTCGATTAGCAACAATTTTGGTGAAAGTAGCTTTGGCAAGCTTATTAAAATCGCACAGGGTGTCTCCAAACGAAAAAACAAAACTACCACTGCGATATAAGTCTTTAAGCTTGACCTACGAACCATCGACTAAAATTTATTTAAACATCGAAAAGGTGACAAAAAAATGGTGTACGCGACAAAATTATCAAATTACGCCATTTACGTAGTTGCCAATAAACGGTCTCGAAAGGATTACGTAAAAACAATAGATTTTCCAACTCAAATTTCTTATTTAAACAAGATTATTTCGCACAATTGAATTATAAATAAGAGTAGTTGGTTTAAGTTGTAAATTCGAATAGTTTTTGTTTCGGTTGAATGCAAAGTTACGTAATATTTTACAACTTTACCTAAAATAGTTTATTGTATTTATCTCCCATTATGTGACGAGTTTGTAACAAGAGTTACAACAACGTTAATTTAATTACAACTGTTGTATAAACCTACTATTGTATTCAATTATTCTTGACCGACCGAGTAATTAAATTAGAATAATGTTTGCCAAAACTTCATTTTCGCCATTACGTTGCATTTGTTTTACTTTTGTGTGATGGACAACTTTTTTCTTTGCAAGGTATAGTAGAAAAAAATAAGACACTACTTTGATCTACCTGATCAGGTATAAATTAATAAAATATAGTGAAAGCTCGAAAAAGAGTAAGAAAGAGATAGTCTCTTTCTCTCTATGTTGCTATTTAGTGCTGAAAAACTCTAACTGTCTCAAAAGGTAAATACAAAATCGTAAAAGCCCCAGAAAAAGTAACAAGGAGACTATGAAGCTGCGATTTAGTTCTAAAAAATCCAACTGTTTCAAGGTAAAAATTGTGAAAGCTGCAGAAAGGTGACTATTAAGCTGCCGCTTAGTGCTAAAAAAGCCCAACTGTCTCAAGGTATAAATTAAGAATCGTGAAAGCTCAATAAAAAGTCATAAGTAGACCTGCCATTTTGTTCTAAAAAGTCCAGTTGGCTCACGGTACAAATAAAGAACGGTAGAAGCTCTCGAAAGCACTAATTGAGCCACTCTGGAAAAAGTTGCAAGACGATTGGGCTAAACTAAGAAAGCACTAAATTGTTCGTAAAAAAGTGAAGACTTTCAAAGTCTAATAAAACGCGAAAAAGGTCCTGCACGCGCTTTTTTAACTCTAGAAAAACATGAACCGTTTCCGAGTGTCGAGAAGCCTTGCAAGCTTTCATTGGGACAGAATGGCATTACCGTGAGAATTAAGTTAGAATTCTCATTCTAAATTAAACTCTTAAAAGTCATCAATTTTGAAAATACATTTAGGGAGTGTCATTAGAAAAAAAACGATAAAACAATGCTGGCGATTAATCGAATTTTAGAACGCACTCATGTGCATTCATAGTGGCGAGAAGCTCATCAAATTGATACGAGGGAGCAGAAATGACAATCAACGCCACTTTTAGTGAAATAATCGCTGTGTGTTACGACGATACACGCAAAAATTTGTTCCAGACGAGTTGAACTGCACATGTTTGTTCAATAAAGTTTCACCAAAACGTACAGTGCGTCACAAGAAGAGACGTGTGCAAATTGAAATTTAAGCACTTCGTTCGTACCACTCATAAAAATTTTGCATTTTGGAAATAGAAGAAGTTGTTTGAAACTCTTTTATGCCGCCTCGCACCAAATTAGGCACCCCGTACACAAATTTGGGCGGCTTTTCGCCACAGCGAGTCGCAACGAGCTTTTTCGTCTCGCGCGCGCTCTTTCAATTACAGAAATAAAAGATGCGACTCGCAAAAAGTTACAAAACGTTCTCTCGAGATAAATTTTAAAGGGTTAAATCTGATCGCGTTTTTATTTTTTATTTTTATTTTTATTTTACAAATTTGGGACAACAACAGGTGCACAATCACCTCACGTTAGCTCGCCGATTGCACACCCAATAACAGTTGTCCACGTACAATACTTCAAAAAAGAGAATAGTACAATGCTTTGCTGATTCAATACATTTTTAAGAATTTCAAACACAGGTAGCACAAAATTAAAATAATAGTGTGACTGGCAAAAATGTATCTACATACTATATGGAATAACCATTAAAAAGATCAAATATTACACATTACACACAATCACTACATAGCATCAACAGTGCCCGAATGGAGCAGCACAAAACGTTTGAAAGTCGACAGGCTCGACGAAAAAATATCCGGGAACTGCTCCAACTCACTGAACCTATTGAATGTACGCATGATTCTGTTAATTGGGCAGTTCTGTGTGTAGCTAGAGCCAGCAAACCTGGGCGCAAACAATCCAGATGCCCTAAGCGGTCTTGCAGGCACCTTAACTGGAAAGGAAGACAATAGGTCAGGACAGTTAATTCCCGCATTGAAAAGTTTAAAAACAAAAATCATGTCCCTTTCTAGACGACGAAGGCTCAAAGACCTGAAAGAAACGTTTGTGTGGAATTTCCAATTAAGGTACCTTACGAACTTGTTCTGGACTCTCTCCAGCCTGTCCCGATATACAAAATAATGAGGAGACCATATTATACTGGCAAACTCGAGTTGGCTTCTCACTAGAGAAAAATATAGCGTTTTTAAACAGTCGATACTATTGAATGATTTGCACAGCCTAAATATGGTCCCCATCGTACTCAGTGCTCCGCCAACTATTTTATCAATATGCTCGCTCAACAGTAGCTTACTATCCAAGATAACACCAAGGTCCCTTATTTTAGCTACTCTTTTTATAGTTGTATTATTAAACAGATAATTGTATGAAATTTTATATGTGCTTCTACTGAAAGTAATAACAAAACATTTATCTAAATTCAACAACAAATTGTTTCTCAGGCAATACTCGTAGAACCTTTCAAAATCACTAAGAAGCCTAATGCAGTCGTCAACTCTCTGCACTTTCATGAATATTTTCAGATCGTCTGCGAACAATAAAAATTGACAGTGACGAAAACATTGGCCAACATCATTTATGAATAGATTAAACAGTAAAGGTCCCAAATGGGAACCCTGTGGCACTCCCGATATTGCCCTATAAGGAGCCGATCTGTGTCCGCAAACAACCACACACTGCAAGCGCGCCCCCAAGTAGGATGCCATCCACCTGAGAAGAGTACCGTGAATGCCAATTTGTTCGAGCTTGACAAGAAGCAGCTCATGATTAACCTTATCAAAAGCTTTGGCCAGATCAGAGTAGATGGCATCCACCTGCACACGCTCGCCCAGAGAACCAAGAATATAGTCCGTATAAACCATAAGATTAGACTCGACCGAGCGACCTGCGTGAAAGCCATGCTGCTGATTGATTATAATATTTTTGGTGTGATCAAATATTGTTTTATAAATTAGTGATTCCAGAACTTTACTTAATATGCACAGTTTTGATATAGGTCTGTAATTATCAATACGTTCTCTAGAGCCGCATTTAAATACCGGAACCACTAAAGCCGTTTTCCACATTGTAGGACAATGTCCGTCGTTCATACACTTATTAAACAACATCTGCAAAGGTTCCGTCAGTGAAGACGAACAACATTTTACAAATACACTTGGGATACCGTCTGAACCCGCACCCTTGTTGCTGTTAAGATCCTCGATGGCCTTTGACACCTGTTCAACCGTAAATTGAATGTTGTGTAAATTGACGCTACTCGTGTGCGACGTTTCATCTTCGTCCGCCCGTGCCACAGACCAGTCAGAGAAGACGAATTTGAAATGATCCGCGAACAGGTTACATATCTCCTGAGACGTCGTAGCAATATCATCACCCAGGTTCATCATAGGTGGAAAAGAGTTTAATTTTTTGTTGGTTTTGGCAAATGTCCACAACTTTTTGGGATCACTTTTTATTGACTTTTGAATGTCCACTAAATATTTCTCATGGGAAACCTTTATACTGGCTTTAACTTTTTTGCGGTACACACTATAGTCATGGTAATAACATTCCAGTCCATATTTCTTGTATTTTGAACGCAATCTTTCTTTTTCTTTTAATAATGACTTAGTGGTGCTATCAAACCATACCGGGTACCTATTTCGCGATTTCTTCAACACAGGCACATACTTATCGATGACATCATTCAGGACTACATAGAATTTTACTGCCATAGTCTCTGCATTGCAACCACTGAAGAGCGAGTCAAAGTCTGTAGCAAGGAGCTTTTTATTTATAGAGTCGTAATCAGCTTTTTTGAAACACTTAATATCACTATACAGAGTAGGAGACGCTACCTGAGGCTGGCAATGTACTTTTATATCAAGTGGTGGATGATAACGATCAACAACGGTGATAGGGTCTGAACACATTCCGACGTCAATTCGAGTGAAATTAGACAAAACTAAGTCTAGAGTTTTTTGGTTATCGTTAACTACACAATTAAACTGCGAGAGGTTGCAAAGAGACAAGCAATTCATGAAGTCGCCCGACAGCCTATCGCTTGTCGCATGGGCATCCAGATGGCCGCTGGAGCTGCAGTAATACCATCTCAAATTCGGCAAATTGAGATCTCCAATTATGATAATGTGATCATTATTCAATCGAGCCTGTATAGATTCAAGTTTCTCAATAAATATTGAAAGGGCGTCCGCATCTGCAGGTGGAACATACACGCAACATATGTGTATGTGTGAACCATTAGCTTGAGTTATAGTCACCCACAAGTCTTCAATAGCACTACACAGTTCAGGACGCTCAACCACCCTAAGCGAATCCTTAACCGCAACGAGACAACCGCCACCCCGCGACTTTTTTGAGCTACTAGAACTCCTATCCCTTCTAAAAACTCGGTAGCCGCCGTGGAACAACTCCGAGCTACTAATGAGTTGATTTAACCAGGTCTCGGTAAAGCAGATTATATCATAATCACTTGATAATATATTGAGATAGACTTCTTCTGTTTTGGTTCGCAGTCCTCTCACGTTCTGATAGTATAAGTTCAAGTTTAGACCCATTCCAAAGACAGTCACAGACATATAAAAGCGTAAACAAAATACATCTCGATAGTCTAGAAGATCTTATCGAGGTCGGCCAGAGATTTAATAGCGAGAATGCGACTCGTATCTTCTTTCTTTATCAGTGTGGTTCCATTGCTATGCCAAACATACTTGTACCCCTTACTTCTAGCAGCCGCTCTTGTTTTAAGGAAGATGTTTTTATTACGAGGTGTCAGATGCTCATTAATGTATATCTGACCATCATTCGAACCAGAACCCAAGTTGACATGAGACCATTTAAGGGGTCTTTTTTTCTTGGCGCTGGCCAAGAAATTATTCTTAGTCTGGCGAGAGAGGAACTTTACTACGATGTTCTTTGGATGAATGCTGTTCTTGTCCATGTTTGGCACCCTGTGGGCATCCTCGATTTGAGAGACGTCAACAGAGCATCCAATTGAGTCTCCAATTGCACGAACGATGTTAATGACGTTTTCAGTACGCGACTCGGGAACATTAGATATTTCGAGATTGCTTCTGCGGGAGTATTGCTCCGATTCATCTATTTGCGCCTGCAGAGACTTGACAGTGGCCTCAAGTGTAACAACTCGCTCAGACAATGGGTTCAACATTCCAAGTTTATCCTCCATGGCCGCAAATCGCTGCTCATAGTCATCAATTTTATTACTACAGTAGTCAACGGATGCCATAACAGAGTCGAACCTTTCCTTAATTTCCTTGAGAATGTCGCTTTTCAGCTGCGAAAGGAGGACCTGAATTCCAGATTCAACCTCACCACACCCACCCGCGAAGCTGCCAAGAGAGAGATCCACTTCCACTTCATCTCCAAATAATGAAGAGTTAAGACCCTTTTTAGATTTACAGTCACGACAGAGCCAGCAAATTGCTCGCGATTTCAAGGCCCTAAGCTGTTCTGCCGACAGATCCAAACACCTTGCATGGAAACTCTTACCACATGCTCCTCCGCACTTAACACCAGCAGTATTTTTTGGAATGACCTTATTACAACTACTACACTGCAAGGACATACTAACTTCAGTTATCCCGAACAACAACAAATTTAACCTGGTTTAATTTAGTTTAGTACGGACCTGTCCACCAACCTTCAACTTTAAATGATTTCGCGTGTGCGCAAATTCCAAATTAAATTATAACTAAAACTTGAAGATAATAACAACGCTAGATAACACCTTGCAAATGAGATTTCGTTTTCCAAAGCGATAATATACTGGTTGCAAACACTTGTTTGCAATCCTACAGGTTCAATTCAACACGTCAACTCACTTTCAAAATTTTAAATTCAGTAAATTAGTCACAATTTAAACCCTTATCGAAGAGCTCAAAACTGCAATGCAAACACTGTACAGGACCGTATTATTTTTTTTTTTTTTTTTTTTTTTTTTATTTTTTTTTTTTTTTTTTTTTTATTTTTTTTTTTTTATTTCTTTTTTTTTTTTTTTTTCGTCGACTTGGCGTATTATTTTTTATCGGTTTTTTTTTCAGGAAGAAAATTATTATAGACTCTCGCGTATAGTGGCCATTTGAGGTCCGACAATTCACGGAACAAGTGGAAACGGCAGATTCGGTCGTAATCAACGGTCGTAACCAAGGCGACCGGCGGTTTAGAGTTTCACCTGACCACCCCCCTCGTTCCTGTTCCGGTAAGTACTTCATAACCTCATTCATTATGCATCATTTCGTGTTAAAGCAACCTTTTACAAAATCTCATTTTAATTGTGTCGGAAAAGATTTTACGATGCGTTTTAATGCAATTCTTGTTGGGATTGGAGTAATTTGAGGGGTGCATCGTAATTATGAACTTTTGTGTACGTATCGTCGAGAGCGGAGGTTTTTTAATTTTATTTTTCGAAATTGAAATTCAGAGTTGTACGAGTGAGGATAAATTGGAAGCACTTCTGTGGACTTATGATAAAATTGGTGCTAAGTTGTGAAGAGAAAACCTCTTATAAATTGAATATTCCATTTAAACAGTAGTTTGCTAACGAATGGAGGGATCGACGTCTCTGGGGACTTGCAAAAGCAGTGGTAGCCAACGAAAAACGGTTAGCAATCACTCTTCGTCGTAGAGTAAATGTGATGCATAATAGAAACCAAGCGGTTTAATTTTGTTGGAACAATTAAGTTTCTAACGTTTCCACGTATGAAATAGTTATTTCTAATTGACATCGGGTTGTTTTGAGAGCCTTTTTGGGATCGTTAGTGAGGGTGGTCACTGGTACATGAAATATGAACTCTACGCACGGCCGGACGTGATCGACCCCGGCACATCCCCGGCCTTGTCTTTCGTATCCGTTGGGGAAGAGCACATTGTTACAACCGCCGAATATTAAACCAGAATTTAACCCGCGCCCCTGTCCGTGGACGTTTTCGTGATTAATTATTAGATTCCGTTCGAATCGACTCAATTTACGTGCTCGGCTAATTTTTTCGAAATTTCTCCTCCAATCTTTGCGAGATTCGCCTCGAGTGGCGGATGAGCGCGTATGTAAATGTCGCGAGTCGAACCGTTATATGAAGCAATATAGAGCATAAGGCGTGTAACTCCCTTTACCTAAGAGGTTACTTAGGGTGACAAAATACCTATAAGCTCACCCCTACGAACGACTCTCGAAAAATATAACCCTCGCTCGCGCACGAAATTGAAAAAAAAATCAAAACTGTGTCAAAAACACAAAACATCGAAATTACTACCACACATTGTGTTGTTGGCATATTCATTTTACACTCGTAATTTGTTCCTAGTTCGAATAATAGGCGGTTTTTCACATCGATTTGACAGTCGAGATCGATCGCACCATCATGTGGCAATATCTAACACTTGCTCCCGCCGTATTATTGCATTGTGTGACTCATCTCGTGAACAGATTCGTTCTTGATTAGTTCAATTGTTGCTTTATATCGCAAAACAAAAAACAACCTACCCCTAACAAAAGAAATCGAAAAACGCGAAAAACCTCCAATATTTACCACGCGCTAAAAAACGAAAAAGAAAAATACCTCCCTTTTCTTGTAAGACGTTTTAGAGTACTTTCGTGATATAAAGGCGACCCGAAAAATAACTAAAACGTGATTTTTCAACCCCTTACTTTTAAGGTGCGCAAAAATTACTTTATGTTATGTGCTTTTTACGTGTCGTAAAAAAGGGGCGCAAATTTACCCAATCTTCCACCCTAAACTTGAAGAAAAAAATACGTAAAAAATTAATCCGCCCAATTTTACTACGCACAAAAAAAGATATTTAATTCATCGTCAATTTAAGATTAAAAAATCACCCCAAGACTTTTTTGAAAAGTACAGCTCTCGTTTGATTTAGCAACAGTTGGCAAATTTTTGCAAGAAACGTAAACAACAATAACGAATTTCAAATTCATAAATTCAAAATGGCCGCTAAAATGGAATCAATTAAAATTCAATATGAAAATTATATCGTGGGATCTTCCCGTTTTAGTTGAGGCGTCGTCAGGTGTGTTTCTGTTTGTTTAAGTTTGAGGATGCACCCCAAATTAATTTAAATTAGTCCTCGCCGCGTTCACTTCTCAAAATTGGCCGCAATTTAAAAGTCTTTTGCGCGCAAACGAGCTGTGTCTCTTTGATATCGAGAAGATGAGAGGTCCGACGAGACTTAAAAAATGCGATTAAGGGCGATTTTTGGTTATTTCGTGTATACGTTCGCCAGTTAAATAATTAGGACGGCTTAATTATTGAAGAGTAGTAGTAATTTGGGGTAAACTAAGATGTAACAAAATAATTATTTTCGAGGAGAACTTTCTATACTTTTACAAAGTCAATTTGCGTAACTTTAACGGCCTCGATAGAAAAAGAAATGATTGAGAGACGTAAATTACAAATCACGTCACGGGAGACGTCCATAAAAGCAGCCCTTATTAAATGCCAACATTTGAAAGACAAACAGACAAACTGCTAGTAGAACTTTGCAAGATTCTACAGCTTCTAAAATGTTTCCTCTCCTACACACCGCTTACAGTCTGTATCTCGCGTTTTAGATCCGTGTGAAGTTGGCTTCTTCTGAGATATACAGAGTGTTCTAGCAGCAATAATAAATATTTGAACAAAAAACCCTTCAGTCATCAATTTTCAAGTCTGAAACTAAGAGTACTAGTAGCCTAATTCACATTTTTGAAGAGTTGGTGGGAAATAAAAACTTTTTTGCTCAACAACAACATTATCTGCAAAACTACTCGTTTGAGTAAAAAAATTTTCTTATAAAAATTGTTGCCCGTAAAATTTTCTACAAGAAACGTTAGGTTCATTTTTGTCCTATTAGCAACCCCTAGAAAGTTAAACGCGCTGGGAAGAATATATCGTAATATAAAAGACAGTATACTAAGTACCATAAAAAATACACGGTGTTCCGTTAAACACAAATTTTTTTTATGTCTCACCCTGTATTTTATCACTCGGTATATTTCAAAATAGGTTTGAATCGTAGATAGATGTGTTATAAATATCCCCCTTTTTAAATTTTTTTTCTATCTCGACTACTGTAAGAGCTGCTAAAGACTACGCGTTCACCTAAATAACGAATATACAGGGTGGCCCACTAATGCGTCAAGGTCGATTTTCTTGCTTGTTATAAAAAATACAACACAATGTTACGTATAAAAGTTGTCGAGCACTAAATGGCGCATCTCTTAAAAGTAGTTAAAGGTATTATACAAGGTGTTTCCTAACAACGAGACAACATCAAGGTGACTTTTTTTAACGTATCGCCCTATATAATTCCATATAGTTGAATTTAACAATTAGTATAATTTTTTTTTAGTTTTTTTTTGTGGGGCGTTGCCAAATTATCTAGAACATTTTGAAAAAACACAACGGCCCCCGTTAATGACAATTATGACTTCAAGTTTGACGCTTTTTCCCTTTTACAAAATAAGCGCCCCATTTTACAGTTTTTATTAAAAAATGCGTCCATTTTTTGCGCGTATAAGTCGGCGAAGGTTAGCTCTATCTATAGAATTCTCCAAACTTGACCTAACTTACTTTTTGCTCGGGATATATTTGCGGGATACGCTCGAGTTACTTTTATCACACAGATAAGTTTTATTACACACGCCGGCTTGAGATAATCTCCTACTCGCCACTCACCGAATCAGTGAGTCGATGTGCCATTCAATTAATAATTCGTCGGATGTTTTTTAGTCGACGCAAACTTCTCGCTGTGTAGTTACCATATCTAACCTTTTCACAAGACGGCAGCTCGTTTTCGAGAGCCCCTTCTCATACATCATTACCTATTCGTAAAAGACTTCATCTCGAAATATTCAAATGAGTCTGATTAATTCCGAATCTCATAAATACGGCCACTTAAATGGCGGAAAAGTACCTTTTAGACGATGTAAAAACAACGAAATTCGAAAGAAAAAAAAATTTGTTCGCAAACAGCTTCTTGCGAGTTTCCCAACGCCTACTTTACGCTTTTAGAAGGAGAAGTTTCGGAAAACACCGTTTATTGAATAACAAGGTGTTTTTGCGACACACGTGAGCGAATTTGAGTCGTTTTTTTCCCGTAGTTGTTACGTCGACTTTTAAAAGTATCGAGTGACACGTTTAACAGGTAAGTTCAACGGCAGCTAAAAAAAGGAGGGGGACAAAAAAGTGTAAGTAGAACCCTTTTCGAGATCGGGGTAAATTTGTACGCGAAATTATTAAAAAGGTTTTTCTCTTAAAAGAAAATTTTCTTTTCGAATTTTCCAATCGAAGTATCAAAAATGCAAATTCATTAAAAAGCGCGATAGATATGGTAAACAAATTTTAAATCGAATCGTACTAGAATGAATTCAATCGCGTAACACGGATATGAATAATGCAGGGCTTTTTCGAGCTTTTTTTTGACGATTTTTAAAAAATTTGCGACATTTAAAATATTTTTCTTAAGAAGTTGACGCGAGGTGCCCGCATAAAGGAGACGCAAAAGCGAGAGATGGGAAAAAAGGATGTAGTTATATACAGTTTCGACGTCATCAACGCCCGTTCAATACATGCGACGGTTAGTTGACCGACGTTCCGTCGACGTCGCCACCGACTAGTAAGGGGCATATTACCCTAATTGCGCATGTACACGTACGGCTTCTTTATTTTGTTACAATTAATCCACTTAAAATTGCACATCTGCAACATGTCCGCGTTCTTTTACGAAATTGCCTTCGTTTTAATTTAATTGTTGCGAAGGAATTTGCATCGTGGGTAATTTGGACACCCATGTACACACCACCACCAACTACCACCACCCTTAAGAAGAGCACGAGGTTATTTATCACTAGTCTTATTGAATGTGAATAATGATAGCTTATGTCTCTAGATGTCATTTATCAGACCGGCCATTAGCCCGGAGTGGTTTGACGTAAACTCACCTCCACACCCCCATTTCGTTGATTATTGGAAAAGGATTAAAGTCGACGGTGAAAACAAGCTTTAGGAAGGAAGTATTCCGAAGTAATCGAGCATGTTTTAATAACTTACTTTTTTACTACCCCTTCTTCTTCGCTTTAAAAATTTTTTTTACTTAAGGAAAACCACCCGCTATCGTTTGCATACAATCGGAGAGCGATGACGTGTGCATTACGGATTACAACTCACGTCAGAAAAATTTTTTTTTGAAGAGGGTAAAAAATTTCCACCAACAAAGTATTTTACTTTCGACGCACAGACGATATATCAAATCCGACACGCAAATGACCGAGTGGTACCACTATTTCAATCACTACTAATGTACCACTAAGTAGTAATAAAATTTACAGTCAACATGGGGTTCTTTACATTAGTATTCATCGGTTGCGTGTGTAGAAAAGGACGGCCGACGAGTGACCGCTCGTTTTCTATCGCAAATTAAAACTAATGACCCTCATAAAGAGACGCGAGTTAGTATTGTACTTTAATTATTTACACCATCCGGTACTTACCCCCTTGCGTTAAAAATTCTTGGTTAGTTTGTGCCGATTCGCCGACCGGCAACGAATACTCCGCACGACGACGTAACGTCGCCGAGTGCAACGACGGACCTCGCGGCGGAACTTCGGGCGGCGCTGGTTCAGGTGGCGATTCCTCGTTAACGTCTGCAAACAAACAAATTTTGACTTTTCGCCAATTAATGGAGTTATCTCCATTTACCCCCTTTTCGCACAGATTATAAAATCGGAGTGGACAACGGACAGTGGATTTGAGATCTAATTATAAAGTTTGGGTAAAGTTTGGCGAAAGCTTCGAACCTTAATGGGTCGAAACCACCACGCCACGGGGGTTATAAATTTGAGCTTACCGTTATTTAGACATAGCCGTTGTTGGGGATCTCCGTGAAAAGTGACGTCGTTACGGCCGCCGTCGACGCAGCTGTTGCACGAGGTCGCGCTACTCGAAGATGTCATCCCGCCTGTGCGTGCATGACGCGTACGACCGCTACGATTCAGAGTGTTATTCGCGAGACCCTTCTTGGTGCTCGAATACACAACTTCCCCTAAAATCAAGAACAGATCCGTGTACAAACAAACAAAACCACCGGCTGATAATACTCACCGTTGTTCCCACGCAGACGATCTTGAGGAGTCGCATAGTGTATTCGACGTGAATTTGTATTTTCTAAAGGAAATGGGGATGCTTGTCGGTGGTGTGGTAAGGGCGATCTAGGCGAAACCATTGTCGGCGGTGGTGTTGGGAACGGAGTTGTTGGATTGTCCGTTGTAACTGCATCTTCTGTGTCGTCTGAACGGTACGATCGATCTACGCCTGAAATTTGAGAAATAATTTGATTTTGTAATTAAAATAACGCAACTTGTTATTCAAGTAAAACTAATTAAAAATGTTCGATCTGTTGACTTTATTGTGTTCGTTATTTCATCGAAAAGTAATTATCGATACCGAAAACAATTGGAAAATTGAAAAATATTTAAAAACATGACGACTCGATCACTTATAAGTTACATTTACTGAGGAACTTCCTCATTGGAACTGGGCGTTCTATTTGTCACGGGGCCCACAATACATGCGTGTATTGTGGGTTGCGTTCAACAAAAATGTTTCCCACCTTTTAAAAATTTCAATATTCTAATCGATTTCGACTTTTCACTAAATTTGTTGATTTGTCAAACAATCGATAAATCGATGGTCGTAGTCGAGAGGCCTCAAAAATAGGTATCAAGCATAGCACCTTTCGAACACGGCCCATTAGCCCTCGAAAATCTACCTCTAATGACGCCAACCATAAAAGCCTTAATTCGTTTGTTTTAGCTCTTCATAGATTTACTAATTAAGCTTGAGTTGTATCTTCCTCTCATTCGAAACTGACACAACTTTAAAAGGCATAAATGTGTTGAATCCCTGAAGAGCTGCAGAGAGAGGAAGTTAAGAAAAAACAGAGTGAAGTAGCGATGGCATTACCAAAAACCAACTTACGACAATGGCAAAGCAGTTGGAGCACTGTTAATCGATAAATCGATACTTTTGTCGTCGATTAATTTACTAATCTAGTACTTGATCTTTTATCTTCGTACCATTTGAATCTGACAGTAGTTTCAATGCATCAGAAGGACAGAGGGGGTAATTAAGACGGATCAGAGTGGAAGTAGCGATGAAACGGCCAAAAACAAAAGTGAGAAAGCGGTTGGAGCACTGTTAATCGATAAATCATATTTTTACCATCGAACCTGACGCGACTTTCAATGCATGGGGTGAATGCATGAGGAGCGACCCCAGAGTGGAAGTAGCGATGGAATGACCAAAACCCAAACTTACAACAGTAGGTAAGCAGTTGAAGCACTGTTAATCGATAAATCGATCCTTTAGTCGTCGATTAATTTACTAATCTAGTACTTGATCTTTTATCTTCGTACCAATCTGACACAACTTTCAATGCTTGAGAAGGATAGAAAGGGTAATTAAGACGGACCAGAGTTGAAGTAGCGATGGAACGGCTAAAAACAAAACGTGAAAAAGCAGATAGAGCACTGTTAATCGAACAATCGATAAATAAATTTTGACCATCGAACCTGACACGACTTTCAATGCATGGGGTGAATGTATGAGGAGCGACAACAGAGCGGAAGTAGCGATAGAATGACCAAAAACAAAACTCTGGAGCACCGTTAATCGAGCAATCGATAAATTTATAATTTTCTCATCGATTAATCTTTTCGACACCCGAAAGGAACAGGGAAAGTTGAATACAAACGTATTTTGTTTGTTAGCAATGAAACTGGCAAAAAGCTTTATAAGTGGAGATGATGATGGAGCTTCAATATCGAGTTAAAATTAAAAACGATACACTCGAAGTGCATTACGAGTTGGTCTTTAAAGATAAATCTAATTAAAAAGTCACGAAAGCCCACAGTGGTGAAGAGCCCTTAAAGAATAATTTTTCAAGCGGCGAAAAGCCTTTGAAGTTTGGTTTTTGTTTATTAACCCGAGTGAGCTAGTTTTCCAATTATCGAGAGACTAATTTAAACTAAAATCAAAATATGTCTTCAGAACCAATTTCACGTGTATGCATTTGATTTGTCCCTTTCACCACAACCCCATTTCAACATGACCCCTTTCGCATTTCACTTCATAAAGTCGTGCTTGGTAAAATTAAACAAACTATTGTTACTTGTGACGTGTGTAGAAAAGTTATTCAAACTAAAATTGTAATTCTACCAACATTTTGCACTAATTTCCGAATTATTCGACAAAATCAGCAACTATTGTTAAATCGGAAAACTTTATTAGTTATCGTTTTGTATCTTAAACGTCGTAAATTTTAAAGTTTATCGCGCTAAGGAATTGTTTTGATCCGATTGGAAGTAGAAATTTTATGTATTTGTTAATTACCGAATATCCTTGGGGTTGAAAGGGAAAGACGCGACCGAATGTCGAGGCCTTTGTGTTTAGAAAACAATTAAGGGCCTATTATTTTGCATAGAACTCGTAATTGCTTGTTAAACTGATTTTGTACTTTACAGTTTCTCGAGCTCCTCAAATAACATCCTCTCTCGTTATCTCTTAAAAGAAACCGAGCGAATTAATTTGTTATTTATGGAAAAAAATTTCGAAACGCATTTTTTTTTAAATTTCATCATAACGTCGTGAATTTTTAATAATTCAATAAAAGCGATTTATTGTTCTTCTCCTCACTTGGCGAACGAGTCCACTCGTGTTATACGTATACCCACACGTGATAGACATTTATATCCAGGTCGATTGGTCGGGTTTCTTCCACAGTTTCTGCAAAAACTGCAATACCTGTAGGCTTGAGAGTACAATTAAGGTTTGAAAATACGCTCGCGACTCCTTCCCGAGGGCAAACAACTCAAGATTGAATATGAAAATTTAATCAGGTAATTTCATAGGGGATGATGCTTCAATGCTCTTTTGAGAAATTGTGTGTTCGCTGCTCCTTTAAACTCGGCGCGTTACAACAATTTTATTTAAAATTTAATTACTAGCAAAAATGACGTGTAATTTGTAATTAGCGTAATTCGTGTTTAGATTTTAATTACGGAAGTTTCCTTCAGATATTGGATCTTGCATCGTGCATCTTTAATAAAACGCCTTGTCTTTTATTAATACGACGGAGCGCCTTTATCTTTTGTGGTAAAACAAATAAGTTAACCAATTGTCGGTTTAATGGTGAAAAATTGCACTTCGGGGTTTAAAAACTCATCTAAGCTCTTCTTAAGTTTCTTTGAAGTTTACTCCAAGAACCTTCCTGAAACGATTACGAGAAAATGCATTTTACAGCCCCCGATAATGATTAATTCAAATCCTCATTTAACTGGATCGTCTAATAAGAGACTAAATTAGTTTAAAATTTGCAAATTATTAATTTCTTTAAGTAAATACAATTGGCATCGAACACTCTTTAAAATTTATCATTTTCGAAGCTTTTCGACACTTTGAAAAATTTTACACTTAAAAGGCTTTTCATCAGTTTGACCTTAAAATTGTGTAAACTACTTTTCATAAAGTCTCAAACTTAAAATTGGCGTTTAATAATTGGAATTATTCCGATGCAATCTACCCGTTTTGTCGATTTCAACGGCGTTTCGAATAAAAAAAAAGTTGCGCATTAAAAGCTTTTCGTCAGTTCGAATCAACCAAATTAGTTTTGTTCTAAAGTGGGAGTAGACGAAATAATCTCGTTAATTAAACTCTCATAACCTTTATAACTAACTAAATAAGAAATTTGTGGATTACATTTCGACCCTCAAAAATTTACATATCGGCAAATCCTCTCGCATTTGAGCTCGTACAAAGTTATTTGTAAAAAAGCACACATATGCGAGAAGAAAAAAAATCTTTATTCAGAAGATGTTACGCAAGTTAGATTAGATTTAACAAGTTTACAAAGATTTGAACTGGTATCCTAGTTGAGTATACGCGTAAAAGCTTCCCAAGTTTTAGCAAACGCGCTCTTCTTAACTACATCACATAGTACGTGTGTGGTATTTGTATGGTTTACAATCAAAAGTAAAAAAGAAAAAAGAAAACTTTAATTATTGCGGCCCTTGACGCATTTACAAAAAAAGTCAAAATAATTCCAAAATGAGCACTTTGTTTAAACGCCTCGAGCTTGACACCGTTGAAAATCTCTTTAGTAGTAGATGTATCGCAATTCTAAAACGACGAGAAGACGCTTTTTTGGTTTAATTTTAAGTTTGCGCTTGATTATAAAGTTTCCACGAGCGTCTCGAATCGAATGACTAAAATAAAAGAAAAAAAGTACATTTGTTTGGGCAATGTTGGGCGCCGCAGGTGTTCCGTCGTCATTCACCTTTGACTTCCAACTCCAAAGCATTTTATTACGTTCAGTCTAGATCCGACGTTTAATTTTCTTTTTAGGTCTCTTGCGGCCTTTAAGTTTTCATAAATAGAAAGTACTTGTTTTATATAGGGTGTGTCACGTCGTGGTTAGAAGGTAATTTTTTGTAAACGATTTTATAGTAAAATTTAGCAACTTGAAACAGGGACACGTCTTCGTACAAAACGACTCAAAATCCTAACCTAACCTCAAATTTTTACAGATAATCTTAGCTAAAAAGTCCCTACAAACAACGGTTTTTAAAATCAGAATAATTTTATCTACAACTTTCTTTCAAATAGGGTAAGTACAATGCGATGGCGGTAGAAAATTATAAAAAATTTTCCTTTTAATGTTTTCTCAAAATACTCTCGTTAGGCAAGTCCTACGCTAAAAGTATTACTACAAAAGTTGTAGAAATTAATGTTATCTAAAAACTTTGTTTAAATGATTTTTCTCAAAGGATAGTATTTACCGCGTCACAGCTGTGTAGAGTAATCATGTAATCAATAACCTTTATAAATTGTCTTCTCAAAATACTTCTCTACAGTCAGTCCTACGCAAAAACTAGGTCTTATAAAAGTTGTAGAGAATAATATGCTCTACAGATTTTGTTTAAATAATTTGGCTCTAGTCCAAATATTTACCGCTAGACGGCTATAAAAAGTAATTAAAAGATTTTCTACATTGTCGCTCAAAATACTTCTCTACAGTCAGTCCTACGCAAAAACTAGGTCTTATAAAAGTTGTAGAGAATAATATGCTCTACAGCTTTTGTTTGAACAGTTTTTCTCTAGTGCGAATATTTACCGCGTCACGGTTATACAAAGTAATAAAAAGCTTTCCTACATCGTCTTCTCAAAATACTTCTCTACAGTCAGTACTACGCTCAAACTAAGTCTTATAAAAGTTGTAGAGTATAATGTGCTCTACAGCTTTTGTTTAAACAATTTTTCTCTAGTGCAAATATTTACCGCTAGACGGCTATAAAAAGTAATTAAAAGATTTTCTACATTGTCGCTCAAAATACTTCTCTACAGTCAGTCCTACGCAAAAACTAGGTCTTATAAAAGTTGTAGAGAATAATATGCTCTACAGCTTTTGTTTGAACAGTTTTTCTCTAGTGCGAATATTTACCGCGTCACGGTTATACAAAGTAATAAAAAGCTTTCCTACATCGTCTTCTCAAAATACTTCTCTACAGTCAGCACTACGCTCAAACTAAGTCTTATAAAAGTTGTAGAGTATAATGTGCTCTACAGCTTTTGTTTAAACAATTTTTCTCTAGTGCAATATTTACCGCTAGACGGCTATAAAAAGTAATTAAAAGATTTTCTACATTGTCGCTCAAAATACTTCTCTACAGTCAGTCCTACGCAAAAACTAGGTCTTATAAAAGTTGTAGAGAATAATATGCTCTACAGCTTTTGTTTGAACAGTTTTTCTCTAGTGCGAATATTTACCGCGTCACGGTTATACAAAGTAATAAAAAGCTTTCCTACATCGTCTTCTCAAAATACTTCTCTACAGTCAGTACTACGCTCAAACTAAGTCTTATAAAAGTTGTAGAGTATAATGTGCTCTACAGCTTTTGTTTAAACAATTTTTCTCTAGTGCAAATATTTACCGCTAGACGGCTATAAAAAGTAATTAAAAGATTTTCTACATTGTCGCTCAAAATACTTCTCTACAGTCAGTCCTACGCGAAAACTAGGTCTTATAAAAGTTGTAGAGAATAATATGCTCTACAGCTTTTGTTTGAACAGTTTTTCTCTAGTGCAAATATTTACCGCGTCACGGTTATACAAAGTAATAAAAAGCTTTCCTACATCGTCTTCTCAAAATACTTCTCTACAGTCAGTACTACGCTCAAACTAAGTCTTATAAAAGTTGTAGAGTATAATGTGCTCTACAGATTTTGTTTAAACAATTTTTCTCTAGTCCAAATATTTACCGCTAGACGGCTATAAAAAGTAATTAAAAGATTTTCTACATTGTCGCTCAAAATACTTCTCTACAGTCAGTCCTACGCAAAAACTAGGTCTTATAAAAGTTGTAGAGAATAATATGCTCTACAGCTTTTGTTAGAACAGTTTTTCTCTAGTGCGAATATTTACCGCGTCACGGTTATACAAAGTAATAAAAAGCTTTCCTACATCGTCTTCTCAAAATACTTCTCTACAGTCAGTACTACGCTCAAACTAAGTCTTATAAAAGTTGTAGAGTATAATGTGCTCTACAGCTTTTGTTTAAACAATTTTTCTCTAGTGCAAATATTTACCGCTAGACGGCTATAAAAAGTAATTAAAAGATTTTCTACATTGGCGCTCAAAATACTTCTCTACAGTCAGTCCTACGCAAAAACTAAGTCTTATAAAAGTTGTAGAGAATAATATGCTCTACAGATTTTGTTTAAACAATTTTTCTCTAGTGCAAATATTTACCGGGTCACGGTTATACAAAGTAACCAAAAGATTTTCAACATTGTCTTCTCAAAATAGTTCTCTACAGTCAGTCATACGCAAAAATTAGATCTTAAAAAGTTGTAGAGAATAATATGCTCTACAGATTTTGTTTAAACAATTTTTCTCTAATGCAAATATTTACCGGGTCACGGTTATACAAAGTAATCAAAAGATTTTCAACATTGTCTTCTCAAAATACTTCGCTATAGACAGTCCTACGCTAAAACTAGGTCTTATAAAAGTTGTAGAGTATAAAATGCTCTACAGCTTTTGTTTGAACAATTTTTCTCTAGTGCGAATATTTACCGCGTCACGGTTATACAAAATAATAAAAAGCTCTTCTACATCGTCTTCTCAAAATACTTCTCTACAGTTAGTCCTACGCTAAAACTAGGTCTTATAAAAGTTGTAGAGTATAATGTGCTCTACAGCTTTTGATTGAACAAATTTTCTCTAGTGCGAATATTTACTGCGTCACGGTTATACAAAGTAATAAGAAGCTTTTCGACATCGTCTTCTCAAAATACTTCTCTACAGTCAGTCCTACGCTAAAACTCGGTCTTATAAAAGTGGTAGAGTATAATGTGCTCTACAGCTTTTGTTTGAACAATTTTTCTCTAGTGCAAATATTTAGCGTGTCACGGTTATACAAAGTAATAAAAAGCTTTTCGACATCGTCTTCTCAAAATACTTCTCTACAGTCCGTCCTACGCTAAAACTAGGTCTTATGAAAGTGGTAGAGTATAATGTGCTCTACAGCTTTTGTTTGGACAATTTTTCTCTAGTGTAAATATTTAGCGTCTCACGGTTATATAAAGTAATAAAAAGCTTTTCTACATCGTCTTCTCAAAATACTTCTCTACAGTCAGTCCTACGCTAAAACTAGGTCTTATAAAAGTTGTAGAGAATAATATGCTCTACAGCTTTTGTTTGAACAGTTTTTCTCTAGTGCGAATATTTACCGCGTCACGGTTATACAAAGTAATAAAAAGCTTTCCTACATCGTCTTCTCAAAATACTTCTCTACAGTCAGTACTACGCTCAAACTAAGTCTTATAAAAGTTGTAAAGTATAATGTGCTCTACAGCTTTTGTTTAAACAATTTTTCTCTAGTGCAATATTTACCGCTAGACGGCTATAAAAAGTAATTAAAAGATTTTCTACATTGTCGCTCAAAATACTTCTCTACAGTCAGTCCTACGCAAAAACTAGGTCTTATAAAAGTGGTAGAGTATAATGTGCTCTACAGCTTTTGTTTGGACAATTTTTCTCTAGTGCAAATATTTAGCGTCTCACGGTTATACAAAGTAATAAAAAGCTTTTCTACATCGTCTTCTCAAAATACTTCTCTACAGTCAGTCCTACGCTAAAACTAGGTCTTATAAAAGTTGTAGAGTATAATGTGCTCTACAGCTTTTGTTTGAACAAATTTTCTCTAGTTCAAATATTTACCGTGTCACGGTTATACAAAGTTATAAAGAGATTTTCTACATTGTCTTCACAAAATACTTCTCTGTAGTAAGTCCTACGCTAAAAATGAACCGTAAGGTGAAACGTGGACCGCCCTGTATATTAAATTAGCTCAGATAGTACATCTTTACAATTTATTTGCACAGCGAGATTGTGGCTCTAAAAGCACAGATAGATCGAGCTTTAAGAAGCTACTCCTTTTGACATCAATGGAAAGGCAGTTGAAAAGAACTCTGCGACTCTTTCTGTTTTCTTATTATAAATATAAATAGGAAGAAATTAAAGCGATATCTAAGAGACAAAAGAGAAGAGGAGGTAGAGAGTGCAGTTTATGGAATTTACGTGTTTGTAATTTAAAAATATTTTTCCTTATATTCAAATTAGCCATTCGAGTCGTCTAAGAGCACTTATTGTTTAGTTGGTACAACTGGAGCTGTAGAAAAAAAAATAGGGAGACTAGAAAAATTCGTGTGTGTACAAATCAAATTGTTTTTGGAAGAAAGGACGGTTTTGTAATTTAAAGGAAGAAAACCATTTTATTACGTTCGCTTTGAATCCGACGTTTAATTTTCTTTCGGTCTCTCGGGTATTTCGAGTTTTCCGTAAATAGAAATTGGTCGTGTTGTTTATCCCATTATTGTTTTCCAAATATTGTAGATTTGCGTTAAACCATAACTGATTTATGGCAACATTAGGAGACTTAATTGATCAATATTAAGTGGGGATTTATTGTTTGCGTTTCCTTTTATATTACGCGTTGTGTCATTTGCGGGGTTTAGTGTCGCGGGGGATGAGCGGAAAAATAATGTGTGGTAATAAAAAATCACCGGCGATATTTTTACACAAAAATTAAGATGGGACGTTAAAAAATATCGTTAATACGTCACTGCTTTTTCTCCAATCGTAAAGCATAGTTAGTTGTATTTTACTGCCCCAAAGCTGCGAGGTTTACTTTCCATCTTTATGGGATTCTCTATATTCGCCTTTTGTTACATTTATTATGAATTATTATTTTATAGACGTTTCGCTCTTTGGAGCGAAGTAAAATTAATGTTTTTCGATAAAGCGGAAATTTTTAAAAACAAAGGGGCTCGTTCAAAGTATCTCGGAAAGGTACGAGAAGTGTAATTGGTTTTAGTAATGTCGAAATATAAGCCTTTTTGGTACGGTTTTCAAACGTTGTCGTCGTTAAGCTCGTGGATGTGGGTATTATGTTAGACATAGTCGAGGATAAGCTTAAGACTTTACCTCGAGTCGTGGATTAACTGCCCGACTTACATTAGCTACCTCAGAGTTTCCCAGGAGGAAATGGAAAATATATATAAGGATTGCAGTTTTGATTATGTTAGCGAGTGTACAATGACGTTGATTTATATGCAAGAAGTTACTTTTGTACGTAGAGAATGGATAGGAGGATATATCCGGGGCCTCGTATAACCCACGCGCCCGCGGCGGACACACAACCCCCCGACGGCTTCTTTATCCCTCTCTGCACGAGTCTGACGTTGCCGCAACAAAGATTACTCATCGCTTATTCGCTCGCAGTCGACGCACGTCTGCCCATAATGTCATTTTGATATTATTACCATATCAGTATGTAACGTGGAATATAGATTATCGAATTATACATTAATATAATCCAAAATCGATGCTTCGGTAGTTGTTATTGATGGGGTAAAGGCGTTACGTACGAATCCAATTTTAACGCGCAAAACGAATTCTTCGTCGTTAGGCGCTCACTAGGACTAAACTCGAGACAGTGTTCGCCGTCATCCACGTCATTTATCAAACGATTCCCGTCGCATAGCCAGGAGATTGGAAACGGCATCCTTCTCCACGAAATATCGACGTCGACCGAAGAGAAGCCCACCACTAAGCCACCTCTCGCATACTCGACTTCATTCTTGCCTCAAACACGCGTTTACTCCATATCGAATTTTGAGAATCACATGTTCGACGATCGGACAGGCGGCGAAGTTTCTTATATATTTTATTCCGCTCCAGCACATTTCCAATTACTAAAGTGTTCCAGATGGGCTTCGTCTAAAAAGACATTCGACCCTCGGCTCGTTCATTTCATAACGCGACGCCCGATCGCGCCTTCGCATCGTCGGCCAACGAGAAAACAATACATCACTTGCACTAAAGACGATCTTTTACAAATCCCAACAACAGTCTATCAATCTACCGCTCATCCTCTTCCTATCTGTTGGAATAAAGCAACAAGCATTTCCCGTCACTGGTCGCCACGCAACAAGAATTCATCTCCATGGATACACACGGTGATGGACAATTTGTGTTCGTATTTTTGTGGGGTCGATTCGAAGGAACGAATTTTATTATCTGACAAGGGTCGCAAAAAGAGACTTGTTCGCCTTGATTAAAGAAACCGGACAAAATCACAACACGATCTAAATTAAACACTTAATTTATATCCAAAGGATTAAAAGAAGGAGAGAGGCGCAAAGAAATTAATACGAAAAGTGCTAGAGTTGCTTTGGCGACACGTGCCCGCGCGCGTCGCTTAATAAAAATTTACACGACCCCCAAACGCCCAATGCCCAAAACCGCAACCCGCTCCAATTATTTTTACATCGAGAATTCGACTTCGGAAGAAAAAGCCCTTAATTACGCCCAGGGTAATTTTCCTAATTCAATTTTGAGTCGAGTGGAATTCTTACTTTAATTATCCGTGTAGCTTTTGTTTAATGGCGCCCTATTAACTCTATAAACAATAATTACAGTTTGAATTACCCTTCGATTATAGTCACTTGAATTTGATAGAGGAATTTAGCTAAAGCTCGCCTAAGTACGTAATGATTGCGGAATCGCTCGATAAAAACATCGACTATTAGAATAATACGATAATTAAATTAGAATCGTAACGCAATCACGACTAGCAATCAAAATGGCTACCCAAATTGCCATCAATAATCGATGACACACGTCGTGGAGCTTACACGTGGAAATAATTTGACGTTTTGGTAATTATTAGCAGTTTCGAGCTGTAATTGGCATTCGTGTAACGCAAACGGTACATTCAAATAGACACTAAATGTTAATTTAGAATATGTTGGCCATTGAATTTGTGTCGCTCGCTGCGGTATATATTGGATGGTGCTCCTCCGAGGGGGTTCTCAATTTGAGCCAGTTGTTGTCTTAATGACACCACTTGTTGCCAACACTGACTTGTTATCATAGTTATCGCCCTCCACAACATTTTTATTCAAACATCAAATTGCGAATTGTTTCGTATTGCTGCCGATTCGGCCAATAGAATTTAAATCCGACTTTGGACCACAAAATGTTTTAAAACGGCATAAGAGTTGATTTACCACGGTTTGGTTAATCAGAAATGCTCTTGAAAGAGCGTAAAAATGGCGATGAGGAGATACTTTGCCGCCAGTTGGGAGCTCAAACTAACTTTTCATGAACACCACTTACTAGCAGTTCCTAATCAGAAAGGCCATCGCAACAAACTCTATCAGAGAGAGTTAGACCGAGAGATGCGATAGTAGAATTTTTTACTTTGAAATGTTAAGGACTAAAAATTTCATTGGGGCCCTAACTAGGAAGGCACAAAGTCCATATTTCCTGTACTATCTGATTTAGCCTTAAAGATGCCAGAAATACAATGCCATTGCTTGGAACCGACTCACACGAATTAGTAGAACATTTTCCCAAAAAGAAATTTACTAGAAAGTCTTAGAGCAATTGATTTATAAAAATTGCGTTTAACGACCTTAAAGCGCTAGTTTATCGAAAACTAAGCCAGATACGGCAAAGTTGTATAGCACTTTTTTTATAGAACGGAAAATTTCGTACAAAAAAGTTCCTGGCGACTCTATCCCAATGTTAACAGTTTGGCCGTGAGAGTGGTCCAAATGCTTATGTGTATATTATTTGTCGCAAAAGTACGACACTCAGTGAACATGAAGTTCTTTTCATGGTGCCGCCATGTTTTGACTTAACCCTACCTGTAGGTATATGAGAAGAGACTAAAAACTATGAAGTCGCCCCCATTCTTCTTATAGGAAATTTAAGTGTCTCCCTAAAATGTACTGTTGATCGCAAAAAAATGTGAAATTAGATACACGAGAAGTTTTATTAATTTTCTAAGGAATCGTATCATGATGTTTTGATTTAGCCCCTATTGCACCACTACTCATTATTCGTTTCGTAATGGCTCTAAATATCTCCCTAGTGTGTACTATAGATCGTAAAAATGTAAATATGGTTCATGGAAAAAAATTAATAAAAGGTCTCCGTACACTTGACTATTTGTAACGCACTAATTAAAAAGTATAATGAGCTCTCTAGGACTCTGTGAGCGTATTGGCCAATAATCTACTCAAATAGCTCAAATGGAGCATAATGGGCCACCCCAGTTGTCCTGACAGCAGCTCAAAAGATGAGACAAATGAACAAGCTCCAACACCTACAAGAGAACTCGCGTTGAACTTCTGACTTGACAAGAGCCTGAATAAGGATCTCACAATTTTAGATTTTGTGCTCCTGGGGTGGCTCGAGAACTGATGAAGCTACTTGCTAGTTATGTAATGGGGGCTTTCGATATGTTGCGGCTTGGGTGACACCTGGGTTATGGACGTGACAAAATCACCAATTTTTACAAGGGACCCAATGAGAGCCCTTTCTTTGTGTGTCCGTAAGAAAAAAACTAAAAAAACGAGTACTCACTAGAATATTCGTGTTGAGCTTGAGCCAAGAGCGACGCAAAAACGTGACTATCCACGCTCGGTCTGGGCGGTATCTCTTCTTCGCTCGAACTATATCCTCTTTCGTTTCGCCACTCCAAACTTCTCTGCCTTCTCATGCCAACTACACCAGGAATTCCCTTAATTCCACGCCGACCTAGCGTCCCGCTATTCTTATCCATTACGAACCCATCTGAAAAAAAAACAAAAGAAAATTGTTAGTTGTTAGCGAGAGAAGTTAGTAGTAAATAAACTTTTAGGGTTAATCGCCCCCCTTTTTAGATGCTAATGCGGCTTTTAAGGTCTTATAGTTCATTAAAAGTGCTTAGCTGCTTATTTTTAGTGAGAAGAAGGTGCGCTCTATTAGTGCGATGATTAATTTAACGAAATAAGTTGAACTTAAAACAGATAAGAGGTATAATATAGATCGCATATTTGGAAAGTTGAGATTGTTTGTGTAAAAGGTTTAGGTTAGAAAAGCTGCAAGTTTATGAAATAAGGAATTTTTCGCGACAGTACAATCGAGCGAGGGTTGGTTTTTGTAATAAAAATGAGGTAAAGGGTAAATTGTATACGTGTCTATTGGTTAATCTCGTGGATTTCAGTTATGGTTGAATATTGCTTGCAGATCAGCCGTTATTGATCATTTCTGTCGTTTAGTAGAAAAGCTTTTCCTCCCCACGTGTAAACACGTGGGAAAATAAACACACTCAACCCTTTCAGCGGTCAGTAATTATTCTCTGATCTCATGACTGTCATGACTCAAAGCTCATCAAATGAAACCTCGAAATCACAAACGTCCCTTTAACAAAAATGTAATTACGAGAAGAAAATTTTTTTTATTGAAATTGAGCGAATGGCATTTTTACGAGGAAATGAAAATTATTGTCAATAAAGTGAAATTGTAGGTATGTAAAATTATTAAGTTTCGACACGAACCCCACATAAACGTGTAGTTTGAAATTTTATTCAAACCGAAGTTATGGCGGCTTTACTGCCGCTAAAGAATTAAAATTATTGAACTCATACGACAAAGTAATTTTCAATTACCACCGCTCTGCTACCTCCCTCGGGCTGTTTCGCGTCGATATTTCGATTAATTCCGAAAAGCTTAACTACTTAAAAAAGAAGTAAAAAAGAAACCCAATAAATATGCTAATATTTCAATTTAATTACAAGAAAAACAATGAAATAATCCCCCTCTCCCCCCAATTTTTCCGCAGAAACCGTTCCGAAAGTGACGGGTATATCCTTTGAAAAGAAACTCTGCCCAATAACACAAGCCAGATGGATCGTAAGGCGGTCTACGCCGTTTTAAAACTTTTATAGGATTAAAGCTTCGCATTAATGCAAAATTAAAGTTGCGTATACACGCGAGAAAATTAATTTAGTCTTCTGTTTTGACGAAATGTTTTATCATTAAAGAACAGTTAAGTCCTCTCAAACGAGCGAATAATTTTCTCAACTCTCTTATTTAAGCTTCCCTATTTTTTTAAACGCCCAAGTAGAAATGAAAGGGATAACAATGTATACAGGATGGCTGACAATTTTTTCTTTTGTGCCCACCGTTGTAGTTTTGGTAACAGTTACTTTGAGACAATTAAAACGACAACGAATTATTTAATAAATTGGAGACCCACCATCGTTAAACAGAAGCAAGTATAAGCACTTCCTACAAAGAGAAAAGGGGTAGAAAAATTTAAATAGTTCGGAAACAAGTCCGTGGTTTTTCTATTGTTATTCGTCCGGGCAGCCGTTGGAATGGACCAAATGAACTTGATGGGTCGTGCAGAGCGCGTTTACTTGATCGCGCTGACAGTGGGACAATAATAGAGAGTTGCCTACGCAACTAAAAATTAATTTTGTAGCAAAGAGAAGCTTAGGGCCTTCCGGGCCAGCTTTAAAACATCAGCACTCACTTCTCAAGCTATCCCAAATGTATAACACGCTCGAGTAGCTTTAGACGTGGGATGCTGCCATACCTACTATAGCTAGGCAGTTACAGTAGTCCTTTATGTACCAACCCGTTATGTGCCCTACGTCTGTACAGCTCTTATATAGCAAGATGGCCCGTGCTGGCCCTTTAGCCCAAAACTAGCACCGCCTTTTCCTTACAGTTTTAGAGTTTCTTCTAGTAGAGGTGACTTAAAAACCAATGCGGCCCGAGAGGCTCCTTGGAGAAGGCACAGTGGGCCCAAACAAGAGGCCAAAGTGCTGGGAGCCGGATGACCTTCCACGTAAGTATCAAAAAGTTTATAGCCGTAGCATTTATTTTTTGCGACCACTAGAGACGGCGGGTATTAGCCGTGACATAACGGAAACTAAGAACCCCCCAATAGATCAAATAAATATCGCACAAAACGAGGTTGATGGAAAACAATAATAAAGTCCTTAAAAAACAATGAAGACAAATATAGGTAATTAATTATTTGTGTAGGTCACTGCAGCAACGCTTACTATTAACCAAAAAATTGGTAAGTCACGTTAATGAGTGGCGTAAAAAGCAACACATTTTTCATGCGCTCTTATCATAATTTGTACGTTTATTACAATATTTTTGTTTCTAAATAATTAATAAACACTCAAAAAATTAAGCACAAAACTCCATTCCATTCCATAACCGACTCAGTTTGTGATCGCTCCTACACGATGCGCCCAAACCACCTATTTCAAGTTTTCCAACCGACGCTCGTCGTAACATTTTTGTTAGGCATCAACTCAATCCTACCGCGAAAAACGGATAAATATCGCTTGAAATCATTTTGGTGGCTCAAAATAGTCTCCATAATGTACTTGTCCATCTACACATGGGGCATCTACGACTTCTCCTCGCGAGGACAACTGAGCGAAAATCGCGCTTACTTTCAACACATCCTATTGCGCATTGTAATCATAACGATCATAGTAGGCGACATTGCCCTATTTTACGCAACACACTTTATCGGCCTCTTCTTGAGCGGCGACATAAAGGGCGCACTTGAAAAGTTATCGAACTTGGACGAAACGCTCGCCACATTGGGGTACAAGTGGAACTACAAAAGCCAATTCTTGATGGTAACAATTTACAATTTATTTGGAATAAGTTCGACTCTGTTTGCAATTGTATGCCACATCTTCGTCCTTCCGGACAATTCGCCATTTTCAAGCTACGCACCTTTGTGGTTAGTGCACTACTTTTCGATTTTAATAACGTACGTAGCTACACACCAGTTATCATCCTTTATTTTCATGATTTACCATCGCATTTGGGCGTTGAGGAAAATTTTGCGAGAATTACGCTCGAGAAAATTTCAACCGGCTCGCCTAGTACCCATCCGAAGTTCGTATTTTATTAATTGTTAGTAAGCTCTTTAAGTTTAAATTAGTAATTTTAGGCAATAGAATAAATGGGAAGAATAAAGAGATGGAGGTGGAAGACCAAGTTGTGATATTGACGAGAGGCTACAAAACCGTTTTTGACATTGCAAATCAACTTAACGCCGCTTATTCTTTTTACATCCTCCTAAACTACTCGATGTTTTTCATCAAATCGACGGCTGCGTTGTTTTTTTGCTATTTGGAAGGAATGGTAAGCAACTACACTGCAGCGAGCAGCTTAACGTCTCATATTACGATACGAGACGAAAAAATTGTCGAAAGAGGCATTGCACAAGTTAATAATTGAGTATACCGTCGTAATATGAAATTACAAGACGATTTCGCTACTTTCATGAATTAAGCAAGAAAATAATCGCAAGTTTTAAATCGTGAACTTGACCATCTTCATTATTTTTTTTCAAAATGCATGGTCGTGACTTGATTTTATGTGGAAGAGGTACCACTATAAAAAGCTTCTTGGGGGCAACAAAAGCCTTTCGTTATATTTCCACCTTACTCCCGTAACCACTCTTTGCAGAGACGGACTGAACTGTCTTTTCCTGCGAACGAATGAGTCTAATAATAGAAGGAGTGAAAACTTGTTTAGTATGTTGCTGAGGGGTCTATAAGGTCTGAGTAGCCTTTATACTGAATATATACGTACTGTAGGTGTCCGCTCGGCCCTGAATCGACCTCATGCACTTAAAGCACGGATTCGTACTATCAGGGGAGGTTTTGGTTTAATCTCCCGCACTACGTAGATGAGGTTCCACCGTTAAAACCTTTCTTGAGGGACTAGGCGATCCACCACTGTACTGCAAGGCGTCATCAAGCCTTGCTGGAATGGATCGCCTTTTTCTGAAGACTTGTGGAACCGATTATGCAACCAATGGATAAAAATTCCATATCTTAGAGAGATAAGCTCGGCAAAGAGGACTTTGTCCCAAAATCTTCCACAATATAGGGGTCCCAGAGAACTCTTTAAATTTATTTAGAGGCTTCAAGGGACAAAAGCAAATGTTTAGCTTTTTCGGCACTAAGACAACCTTCCCTGAGTTCGTTTTTACGGAACAGTAAATTAATATACAAAAAATCCGTTCGGACAAGCCGTCTCTGAAGAGACAGAATTGCGGACTCCAGTTTGTTGTTTTCAAATATTTTCGCAAAACAGAATAGGCCGATCTTAGGCAATACTCTTCTAGCGGTCTAACCAATTATTTCAGTTTGAGGCCAGTGGTAACCAAAAAAATTTATTACGGCTCTGACTGGACTAAAATTTTATGGAGAGGTACTTGCGGGCATGTATAACCCCTCCTTTAAATTTTATTTTTTGCAATCCAAGAATTTCCGAGATACGTTTTTTTTAGTCGAACAGTTCAGAAAAATATACACAAATTTTGTCTTTAAACTCCCCCTCCAGTACAAAAACTGACTTTTAGTTTTTCTGGCATATTTCATGAAAGTAGACAAAATGTTAAAAACCCCATTCTTAACAACTGAATATTGCAATTCTTAAAGAAAGGATTTAAATTTCTCAACTGGTCAGTGTGGCTCGTGTTAGAAACGTACCACTCCTACATTATTGGTTTTCCGAGCACCTTAACTAAAATGGAGGTAAATACGATAATGATGGATCAAAGCACTAGTTAGGTACCCACCTATCATTTTTAGGTGTCGCAACTTGGTAACGAAATCCACAAGTGCCTAATTCGTTCAAGAGAGACAACTGTGCGGAATAAGGTGAAAATTTGCGATTGTAAACAGTCGACTGCCAAATTTATCTTTGTCTATTTTACAGCTCTTATTGTTTTCTCAATTAACTTTGCAACAGCCAATAATTTATACGGCGTGCGGAGTATTTCAAACTGACGTGCATATATTGAGCTTGGTAA
Source organism: Malthinus flaveolus (assembly GCA_950108345.1). Lineage (NCBI taxonomy): Eukaryota > Metazoa > Arthropoda > Insecta > Coleoptera > Cantharidae > Malthinus > Malthinus flaveolus. The sequence continues at coordinate 1,930,311 of OX467289.1, read as the reverse complement.
GGAGGTCACCAAGCCGTCTAGAATTTCTCTAATAACGTCGTTTTAGATTTTATACAGTGGCGCTTTATACGTGCTTTTGTTGCTTCAATTTTTGGAGAGCAACGCGGCCAATTGTGCCTAACTGAAAACTTGTCGGAACAACAAAACCGCAGACCTCTAAGTCAAGAGACTGCACTTTTATTATCGTTCGGGTGGGGAACCCCCTAGAACTAGCACCGTTAATAAGCGATTTACGCTACAATTATTCCCTCGATGCAACTCACCCTGTATATAAAACGTGTAGTATTTAAAAGGTTGTAGAGTTGATTTCTTTTTCCAGTCACAAACTTTCATCTATTAAATTTGTCGCGCATAAACTAACCTCGGGCGCCTCCTAATTTTACAAACGTAATATTTTTTTTCCTGAAGATGTAATTCATTTTTCTCACTTCCTACAGGAAATTTATTATTATACGCTCTTTGGCACCAAAAAAACTTTTTCATTTCACCTCACTAATCCTTCGCTAATTACTTATTATTTACACAAATTTATCCGTTTGATTTTTTCCCTTTGTTTAATCAAAAGTGTCAATACTAATAAAGCAAAATGAAGCGTTTTAAAATTTGATTAGTTTTGCAAAAAGCTCGAAACGTAATGATTAACATGTAGTGTCGTGTTCGGAGGGTAATCTCTTGACACATGGCATTAGAGCAACTCAATTAGTGAACTCTAAACGAGGTTAACATATTATGGAATTGGGCAAGCGAACTCCATTACAACCGGACTTAATCCGACGCCGTGTCCTCTCCACTTAACCTGTCTATGAAGAAAACTGTCAAGACATTAAGCTGACACGGCGTTTTCCGGGCTTTAATTAAAATGAAATCTAATAAAATATTCAAATAAAACTAGCAGCGCATTTTTTGAGGGCAAGTAACGTAATGAAATTACGCCCCAAAGGTAATAATAAACGATGTAACGTGTTTGACCGTTAAAATTAAGATGAATTTGTTGTAATGTTTACAATAAACGTATATACCCATAATAAACGTTGTGGAAATGGCAGTACACCCAATCTACTGCCACTTTTATTTTTAACGATTTCCTTTTCCATTACAAAGCACTATCTACAGTTTGATTTAATACCGAAAGATAAAATTGTACGACCCCACATGAATGGCTTTAGAAAAATGATGTAATAACATGTTTCTATATACTTAAATTGACTGTAATATATAGAGGATGGTTATTATTATTATCTAAGTCAACAAAGAAAACAACATTTAAGATATTTTTATAAATAAACGAAAATAAAAATATTTCCTTGTTAAATCGAATTGTATAGTAAGAAAATCGTGAAGTTAAGGGCTTGTTTCTAAATAATAAGCGTAGATCCAACCGAAAAAGTAGTTTGTAAAAATGTTTCTACAACGAACTGCAAAAACATTTAAACTTATCAAGATACAGTGCGTTAAAGCCTTACTAAACCGCAAAGCGTCTCTACAACATATCGTGTCTCTCCCTAAGATAACTGGTGAACGAGTCCCCTGAAGGAGTATGAGTGTCTTATAATAGTGGTAAAGCACTAAATTCTCTTTCAGAAATTGCAAAAACATTTGAAGTACTTCTTCTAGTTCACCAGATACAATGCGTCAAAACCTTAGAACGTAAACCGTAAAACTCTTCTACAACATAGCGTGTCTCTCCCTACGATAGCTCAAGAAGGCGTCTCCTAAAGTAGTACATATCTCTAATAATAGTTGGAGAGCACTAAATTGTCTTTCAGAAATTGCAAAAACATTTGAAGTAGTACTACTAGTTGTCAAGATACAGCGCGTTAAAGCCTTAGAACATAAATCGCGAGACGCCTCTACAGCACACCGTGTCTCTCCCTAAGATAACTGAGGAACCAGTCCCCTGAAGTAGTATCCATGTCCTATAATAGTAGTAGAGCACTAAATTATCTTTCAGAAACTGCAAAAACATTTGAAGTACTTCTTCTAGTTCACCAGATACAATGCGTCAAAACCTTAGAACGTAAACCGTAAAACTCTTCTACAACATAGCGTGTCTCTCCCTACGATAGCTCAAGAAGGCGTCTCCTAAAGTAGTACATATCTCTAATAATAGTTGGAGAGCACTAAATTGTCTTTCAGAAATTGCAAAAACATTTGAAGTAGTACTACTAGTTGTCAAGATACAGCGCGTTAAAGCCTTAGAACATAAATCGCGAGACGCCTCTACAGCACACCGTGTCTCTCCCTAAGATAACTGAGGAACCAGTCCCCTGAAGTAGTATCCATGTCCTATAATAGTAGTAGAGCACTAAATTATCTTTCAGAAACTGCAAAAACATTTGAAGTACTTCTTCTAGTTCACCAGATACAATGCGTCAAAACCTTAGAACGTAAACCGTAAAACTCTTCTACAACATAGCGTGTCTCTCCCTACGATAGCTCAAGAAGGCGTCTCCTAAAGTAGTACATATCTCTAATAATAGTTGGAGAGCACTAAATTGTCTTTCAGAAATTGCAAAAACATTTGAAGTAGTACTACTAGTTGTCAAGATACAGCGCGTTAAAGCCTTAGAACATAAATCGCGAGACGCCTCTACAGCACACCGTGTCTCTCCCTAAGATAACTGAGGAACCAGTCCCCTGAAGTAGTATCCATGTCCTATAATAGTAGTAGAGCACTAAATTATCTTTCAGAAACTGCAAAAACATTTGAAGTACTTCTTCTAGTTCACCAGATACAATGCGTCAAAACCTTAGAACGTAAACCGTAAAACTCTTCTACAACATAGCGTGTCTCTCCCTACGATAGCTCAAGAAGGCGTCTCCTAAAGTAGTACATATCTCTAATAATAGTTGGAGAGCACTAAATTGTCTTTCAGAAATTGCAAAAACATTTGAAGTAGTACTACTAGTTGTCAAGATACAGCGCGTTAAAGCCTTAGAACATAAATCGCGAGACGCCTCTACAGCACACCGTGTCTCTCCCTAAGATAACTGAGGAACCAGTCCCCTGAAGTAGTATCCATGTCCTATAATAGTAGTAGAGCACTAAATTATCTTTCAGAAACTGCAAAAACATTTGAAGTACTTCTTCTAGTTCACCAGATACAATGCGTCAAAACCTTAGAACGTAAACCGTAAAACTCTTCTACAACATAGCGTGTCTCTCCCTACGATAGCTCGAGAACGCGTCTCCTAAAGTAGTACATGTCTCTAATAATAGTTGGAGAGCACTAAATTGTTTTTCAGAAATTGTAAAAACATTTAAAGTAGTACTACTAGTTGTCAAGATACAGAGTGTTAAAGCCTTAGAACATAAACCGCGAGACGCCTCTACAGCATACCGTGTCTCTCCCTAAGATAACTGGGGAACGAGTCCCCTGAAGTAGTATCCAGCTCCTATAATAGTGGTAGAGCACTAAATTATCTTTCAGAAACTGCAAAAACATTTGAAGTACTTCTTCTAGTTCACCAGATACAATGCGTCAAAACCTTAGAACGTAAACCGTAAAACTCTTCTACAACATAGCGTGTCTCTCCCTACGATAGCTCAAGAAGGCGTCTCCTAAAGTAGTACATATCTCTAATAATAGTTGGAGAGCACTAAATTGTCTTTCAGAAATTGCAAAAACATTTGAAGTAGTACTACTAGTTGTCAAGATACAGCGCGTTAAAGCCTTAGAACATAAATCGCGAGACGCCTCTACAGCACACCGTGTCTCTCCCTAAGATAACTGAGGAACCAGTCCCCTGAAGTAGTATCCATGTCCTATAATAGTAGTAGAGCACTAAATTATCTTTCAGAAACTGCAAAAACATTTGAAGTACTTCTTCTAGTTCACCAGATACAATGCGTCAAAACCTTAGAACGTAAACCGTAAAACTCTTCTACAACATAGCGTGTCTCTCCCTACGATAGCTCAAGAAGGCGTCTCCTAAAGTAGTACATATCTCTAATAATAGTTGGAGAGCACTAAATTGTCTTTCAGAAATTGCAAAAACATTTGAAGTAGTACTACTAGTTGTCAAGATACAGAGTGTTAAAGCCTTAGAACATAAACCGCGAGACGCCTCTACAGCATACCGTGTCTCTCCCTAAGATAACTGGGGAACGAGTCCCCTGAAGTAGTATCCAGCTCCTATAATAGTGGTAGAGCACTAAATTATCTTTCAGAAACTGCAAAAACATTTGAAGTACTTCTTCTAGTTCACCAGATACAATGCGTCAAAACCTTAGAACGTAAACCGTAAAACTCTTCTACAACATAGCGTGTCTCTCCCTACGATAGCTCAAGAAGGCGTCTCCTAAAGTAGTACATATCTCTAATAATAGTTGGAGAGCACTAAATTGTCTTTCAGAAATTGCAAAAACATTTGAAGTAGTACTACTAGTTGTCAAGATACAGCGCGTTAAAGCCTTAGAACATAAATCGCGAGACGCCTCTACAGCACACCGTGTCTCTCCCTAAGATAACTGAGGAACCAGTCCCCTGAAGTAGTATCCATGTCCTATAATAGTAGTAGAGCACTAAATTATCTTTCAGAAACTGCAAAAACATTTGAAGTACTTCTTCTAGTTCACCAGATACAATGCGTCAAAACCTTAGAACGTAAACCGTAAAACTCTTCTACAACATAGCGTGTCTCTCCCTACGATAGCTCGAGAACGCGTCTCCTAAAGTAGTACATGTCTCTAATAATAGTTGGAGAGCACTAAATTGTTTTTCAGAAATTGTAAAAACATTTAAAGTAGTACTACTAGTTGTCAAGATACAGAGTGTTAAAGCCTTAGAACATAAACCGCGAGACGCCTCTACAGCATACCGTGTCTCTCCCTAAGATAACTGGGGAACGAGTCCCCTGAAGTAGTATCCAGCTCCTATAATAGTGGTAGAGCACTAAATTATCTTTCAGAAACTGCAAAAACATTTGAAGTACTTCTTCTAGTTCACCAGATACAATGCGTCAAAACCTTAAAACGTAAACCGTAAAACTCTTCTACAACATAGCGTGTCTCTCCCTACGATAGCTCGAGAACGCGTCTCCTAAAGTAGTACATGTCTCTAATAATAGTTGGAGAGCACTAAATTGTCTTTCAGAAATTGCAAAAACATTTAAAGTAGTACTACTAGTTGTCAAGATACAGCGCGTTAAAGCCTTAGAACATAAACCGCGAGACGCCTCTACAGCACACCGTGTCTCTCCTTAAGATAACCGAAGAACGAGTCTTCTGAAGTAGTATGGATGCCTTATAATAGTGGTAGAGCACTAAATTATCTTTCAGAAACTACAAAAACATTTGAAGTACTTCTTCTAGTTCACCAGATACAATGCGTTAAAACCTTAGAACGTAAAGCGTAAAACCCTTCAACAACATAGCGTGTCTCTCCCTAAGATAACTTGAGAACGCGTCTCCTAAAGTAGTACATGTGTTTAATAATAGTTGGAGAGCACTAAATTCTCTTTCAGAAACTGCAAAAATATTTGAAGTGGCTGTACTAGTTGCTCAGATACAACGCGTTAAAGTCTTAAGTACGTAAACCGCAAAACCTCGATACAACTGCTACAATATAGCTTGTCTCTCCCCAGGATAACTTGAGAACGGGTCCCCTAAAGTAATAAATGTGTCTAATAATAGTTGGAGCGAAAATACGTGTCTTTCAAAAACTGCAAAAACATTTAAAGTAGTACTGCTAGTTGTGAAGATACAGCGCTTTAAAGCCTTAGAACATAAACCGCGAGACGCCTCTACAGAATACCGTGTCTCTTCCTAGAATAACTCGAGAACAAGTCTCCTAAAGTAGTAAATGTGTATAATAATAGTTGTAGAGCGCTAAATTGTCTCTCAGAAACTGGAAAAATATTTAAAGTGTTACAGCTACTTGTTAAGATACAGCGCGTTATAGCTTTGGAACATGAACCGCAAAACGTCTCTTCGGCATGTTGTCTCTCTCCGTAGGATAACTTGAGAATGAGTCTCCTGAAGGAATATGTATTTTTAATAATAGTTGTAGAGAACTAAATTGTCTTCCAGAAACTTTATAAACATTTGAGCTGTCGGTACTATTCGCCATGATACAATGAGCTAAAGCCTTTTAATATAAGCCGCAAGGCTCTTCTGAAATATTCAGTGTTTCTTCCAAAGATCACTCGAGAATGAGTTCCCTGGCGTAAAATGAACGTCTTCTAATGAAAGTTGTAGAGCACTAAATTTTGTATCGGAGACCAGCTTAAAAACAAGTATAGTATCGCTAGTAGTTTAAATTTATTTAAAAAGCTAAAAGCATTGTTTAGTAGAAAACAACTATAAAAGCGCTAAACTTGAAAACATTTAGTAAACGCGAATTAATTAACGTAATTTGAATTGGGTAATATAGCGATAAATTTTTAAAATTAATTCGACGGTAATAGAAAAATTTAATTTCCGCGCTTAGCAGCGCAAAATGTGAAATTTTAAATAGAAAAATTTAATATTCTTTAGAAATAAAACTTTTATTAAACAGAAATAATAAAAAAATATTATCGCTCGGAGTGAGGGAGTATTGAATTAAAATTTTAGGTCGAACTATGCGATGAAACTTAAGGCACTAAAGAGTTTTAGTGCGCACTTATACTGTAGAAGAAAAATTATTTTTTATTCAAACTCAAAATTTTGTCCCTTATTGTTTCGCAGCAATATTAAGTTAGTTAAGGCAACGAAATCGTTAACTTATTCGAAGCCCGGAGCCAAAATGGGGTTTTGTTAATAGGAATAGTAATATAATAGAATAGGATCTAGAAATGGATTTAGTTTCCAGTTATTCTAATTAAATACAGAAGATTAAATTTGGTTTGTTTATGTGTATTATTTAGAAGCGCCATTGATAGGACGATTTTAATTAGATTTTGGATGAATCGTCAACACTTAACTTCGGGACGACATTAATTAATTAAAAAATATATATTCTCCGGCATTTCTCGTCAAATTCTTTTTAATTAATATTCGGCGATTCATTAAAAAAGGCCATTATTTATGAAAGAAAGTTGGGTAATAAAAATCGAATTTCGAGCATCTCCAAACATAGTTTTATCAAGTTTTATACCTTACTGCTACGACAAACTTAGTTTCGAACAGCTAGCGACTTAGTTGGAAAACTAAAACTTATTCAAACACGGCCTACTAATACTACTACATGAATTTCAACTTCTTAGGGTATCTTAAAGATTGCAAGAGAGTTGTGCATACGGTAACTTAGTCAAAGGCTCCGGAATTTCAATTTCCAACAAAGTTTGTAGTCTGCGTCGTTGTTTCCATCTTCTTCTACAACTTACCGCACACAATCCGCAATCTCTTTGTAACAACCATCAACGTTTTACTTTGTAAAATCTACCGCAATAACCCCCAAAAGTTTAATTTAAAAACAAAAATACATTACCAGAGAAGGGTTAAATTTGATCATCGCGTACTGTTGATGTCATTAATTATTTGTTATATTAACTGACAAGTTGCCAATCAATACGTATTCGAGTGTCCTCAGGGATGACAAACATGAGGCTCAAATTAAGTGAATGTGAATAAATCATGTAAAGTGTTAATGATGTTTTACTTTACCTTTTCGGCTTTCATTATAAATAAAAACGAGGGCCCTTTTTTTACAAACTTGGATCATATTCCGCAACCACTTTCAAAAAACGTTGCTGCTTGCTGATGGGCAAAAGAGTTTTCAAGGCCTCTTTTCAATAGTTCTCAGTTTATTTATTCCAATTACGAACATAACACGAAAACTGATCTTAACTGCGCTTTATTCAATACGAGGCTAAGATAGCCTTATTTAAAATTTTATAAAATGGTCCAGTGCAGTCTTGAAAATGTGAAAATTGTTAAAAACCCTTCTACAACATAGCGTGTCTCTCCGTTTGATAGCTCGAGGACGCGTCTCTTAAAGTAGTACATGTGTAGTATAATAGTTGTTGACCACTAAATTGTCTCTCAGAAACTGCAAAAAAATTTGACATGGAACTGCTAGTTGTCAAGATACAGCGCGTGAAAGACTTAGAACATAAACCACAAATCCTCTCTAAAACTTTTCGTGTCTCTCCCCAGAATAACTCAAAAACGAGTTGCCTAAAGTAGTACATGTGCAGTATAATAGTTGTTGACCACTAAATTGTCTTTCAGAAACTGCAAAAATATTTGACGTGGAACTGCTAGTTGTCAAGATTCAGCGCGTTAAAACCTTAGAACATAAACCACGAATCCCCTCTACTACTTATCGTGTCTCTCCCTAGAATAACTCGAGAATGAGTTGCCAAAAGTAGTACATGTGCCTTATAATAGTTGCTGATCACTAAATTGCCTTTCAGAAACTGCAAAAAAATTTGACGTAGAACTGCTAGTTGTCAAGATACGGTGCGTTAAAGCCTTAGAACATAAACCACAAAACCCCTCTAAAACTTATCGTGCCACCCCCTAGAATAACTCGAGAATGAGTTGCCAAAAGTAGCACATGTGTCTTATAATAGTTGCTGACCACTAAATTGTCTTTCAGAAACTGCAAAAATATTTGACGTGGAACTGCTAGTTGTCAAGATTCAGCGCGTTAAAACCTTAGAACATAAACCACGAATCCCCTCTACTACTTATCGTGTCTCTCCCTAGAATAACTCGAGAATGAGTTGCCAAAAGTAGTACATGTGCCTTATAATAGTTGCTGATCACTAAATTGCCTTTCAGAAACTGCAAAAAAATTTGACGTAGAACTGCTAGTTGTCAAGATACGGTGCGTTAAAGCCTTAGAACATAAACCACAAAACCCCTCTAAAACTTATCGTGCCACCCCCTAGAATAACTCGAGAATGAGTTGCCAAAAGTAGCACATGTGTCTTATAATAGTTGCTGACCACTAAATTGTCTTTCAGAAACTGCAAAAAAATTTGACGTGGAACTGCTAGTTGTCAAGATTCAGCGCGTTAAAACCTTAGAACATAAACCACGAATCCCCTCTACTACTTATCGTGTCTCTCCCTAGAATAACTCGAGAATGAGTTGCCAAAAGTAGTACATGTGCCTTATAATAGTTGCTGATCACTAAATTGCCTTTCAGAAACTGCAAAAAAATTTGACGTAGAACTGCTAGTTGTCAAGATACGGTGCGTTAAAGCCTTAGAACATAAACCACAAAACCCCTCTAAAACTTATCGTGCCACCCCCTAGAATAACTCGAGAATGAGTTGCCAAAAGTAGCACATGTGTCTTATAATAGTTGCTGACCACTAAATTGTCTTTCAGAAACTGCAAAAAAATTTGACGTGGAACTGCTAGTTGTCAAGATTCAGCGCGTTAAAACCTTAGAACATAAACCACGAATCCCCTCTACTACTTATCGTGTCTCTCCCTAGAATAACTCGAGAATGAGTTGCCAAAAGTAGTACATGTGCCTTATAATAGTTGCTGATCACTAAATTGCCTTTCAGAAACTGCAAAAAAATTTGACGTAGAACTGCTAGTTGTCAAGATACGGTGCGTTAAAGCCTTAGAACATAAACCACAAAACCCCTCTAAAACTTATCGTGCCACCCCCTAGAATAACTCGAGAATGAGTTGCCAAAAGTAGCACATGTGTCTTATAATAGTTGCTGACCACTAAATTGTCTTTCAGAAACTGCAAAAAAATTTGACGTGGAACTGCTAGTTGTCAAGATTCAGCGCGTTAAAACCTTAGAACATAAACCACGAATCCCCTCTACTACTTATCGTGTCTCTCCCTAGAATAACTCGAGAATGAGTTGCCAAAAGTAGTACATGTGCCTTATAATAGTTGCTGATCACTAAATTGCCTTTCAGAAACTGCAAAAAAATTTGACGTAGAACTGCTAGTTGTCAAGATACGGTGCGTTAAAGCCTTAGAACATAAACCACAAAACCCCTCTAAAACTTATCGTGCCACCCCCTAGAATAACTCGAGAATGAGTTGCCAAAAGTAGTACATGTGTCTTATAATAGTTGCTGACCACTAAATTGTCTTTCAGAAACTGCAAAAAAATTTGACGTGGAACTGCTAGTTGTCAAGATTCAGCGCCTTAAAGCCTTAGAACATAAACCACGACTCCCCTTTAAAACTTGTCGTGTCTCTCCCCAGAATAACTCAAAAACGAGTTGCCTAAAGTAGTACATGTGTAGTATATTAGTTATTGACCACTAAATTGTCTTTCAAAAGCTGCAAAAAAATTTGACATGGAACTGCTAGTTCTCAAGATTCTCCCACAGATCGCTCGAAAACGAGTTTCTTGAACACATAGATCTAAAGAGTAGACGTACGAGAGAGGCCTTTAAGAATCGCTCTCTCAGGAGCGAGAGTCCACCACAAGGTGAACTGAAGATAAAGTGAAGACCCAGTTGGGATAATTCAGGTTTGTGGATTTGCCAACTCACATAGTGTACGGTGTGAGTTCTCGAGGTTTCAGAAAAGTGAACTACGGTAATTATACTTATAAAGCTCCAATACTCACTTCAGACTTTAATTAAGCAAGAGTTGATCAAAAAAACGGTTTTTCGGTTTGGGGCGAAGGGGGGCGAATTTTGGGAAAATTTTGGGCTCGGAAATTCGGGGACCGGCGGGAGAGGCTAGGATAATTTTTTGGGGCGGATCGGTGGTCGGGGGGCCCGGGGAGAGCGAAATGAGGGAAAAAAACCTACGAGCGCCACAAGCGACTCGCAAAAATCGGGGAAATTTTTTTGGGCGTTGGAATTGCGGCTGGGGGCCTTAATCGAGCTCGTGCGCACGGGAAAATTATTCGAAAACCTCGGAGACGTCTGCGAGTATGCGAACTCGGAAAATATTGCAAATTTTGACGTAAATTTCGAAAACAATCAAATTTCATTTGTGGAGCATTCACTTTATCGAGACTCGAAGGTTCGTTCACATTTCGCGTTTGCACGTTTTTGCAATAAAAACCACTTTTTAAATTTAATACGGCCCTTTTGACCACGGGACGTGTTTCGCGAACGCACGTTTGTACTTTTTTTTTAGTTTCCCGCGCGCGAGGGGACATTTTTTTCGCATTAATTTTATAACGTGGAAATCTGCAATACCGACATGACAATAAGGTTATAATATATTATGACAGCTTATTAAATGTAAATTATTGTTCTTAAAATTTAGCCGTTTTAATCGGATAAATATGATATTAAGTCGAAATTATTATTCAAAACGTCGTGCTGAATCGGTGGGAAGTGCATTTGGAGACATACATAAATTTTTTTTGTGCATCTGGAAACTCTATGATCCATGGGTCCGAGACATTTATTGTCTTTGTTACGTGGTATGTGTTATTTCGAGTCAAGTAAAATTTGTTATGGGTCGTTTCGACTCGAAAATAAGGTTATCGAAGAGTGTTAAATTAAAATTATTTGTGTTAAATTAAAAATGGGACATTTCAGTCGAGATGTTAATTCGACATCTTTACTGCTCGATGGAAGATAAATTTGGCGCAATTAATAAATTCTTAATAGATTCGGCGTGTTTACTGTGTGCAAATCGAGTTTGATTTTTGTACCGACTAAATTGAAAAAGCCATTTGCATTCAAATTTTCAGTTTTATGGTTCGCAGCTGCTACGATCCACTGTATTGTCTTCGGAACAGTTAAAAACCCTCTCGGAAGTTTATACTGTGTATCGAAACAGCTATTGGCAACCGTACCGACAACATTAGTACAAGTGGCTATTTCGATTTTGTTAGTCGAAGAGAAAGTGAGTGACTAAAATTGAAATTTTTATATTCTGATGGTATTTTAAAGGGAGTTTAGGGTAAGGTTGAGTATCGAAACAACTGCAGTAAGGAAATTAAAAAAATTAATGCTAATGGCTGTTTCAATTTAGGTAGTGCAAAAAACCAAATTATAAATTTCTGTTTGTGCGGTCTTAAGAATCTTACGGCTTCGATTCAATCGGGTAACTATCTTTAACCTCTCGGGTAGCTTGGAAGTGATATATTGGTATATTAAGTAAGGTGATACAGTGTATGGAAACAACTGCAGCAAGGAAAGTAACAAAATTAATGCAAATAGCTGTTTCAATTTAGGTAGTGCAAAAAACCAAATTATAAATTTCTGTTTGTGCGGTTTTAAGAATCTTACGGCTTCGATTCAATCGGGTAACTATCTTTAACCTATCGGGTAGCTTGGAAGTGATATATTGGTATATTAAGTAAGGTGATACAGTGTATGGAAACAACTGCAGCAAGGAAAGTAACAAAATTAATGCAAATAGCTGTTTCAATTTAGGTAGTGCAAAAAACCAAATTATAAATTTCTGTTTGTGCGGTTTTAAGAATCTTACGGCTTCGATTCAATCGGGTAACTATCTTTAACCTATCGGGTAGCTTGGAAGTGATATATTGGTATATTAAGTAAGGTGATACAGTGTATGGAAACAACTGCAGCAAGGAAAGTAACAAAATTAATGCAAATAGCTGTTTCAATTTAGGTAGTGCAAAAAACCAAATTATAAATTTCTGTTTATGTGGTTTTAAGAATCTTACGGCTTCGATTCAATCGGGTAACTAAGTTTAACCTATCGGGTAGCTTGGAAGTGATATATTGGTATATTAAGTAAGGTGATACAGTGTATGGAAACAACTGCAGCAATGAAAGTAACAAAATTAATACAAATGGCTGTTTCAATTTAGGTAGTGCAAAAAACCAAATTATAAATTTCTGTTAATGCGATGTTAACAATCTTACGGCTTCGATCTTCAATTCAATCGGGTAACTATCTTTAACCCATCGGATAGCTTCAAAGTGGTATATTACTCCATATTTGTACTTATTCGATAGCTTTTTATTCTATTTGATCTATTTAATCTGTTTGATGTAGTAAAATTGTAATTTAAATCGAGTTTTTTGCTTCTCGGTCTTTTATGAGGAACAACCGTTCGGTAAGGTGCACAAGTACTTTAGGATGTAATGTTGGAGTAGTTTCGGGATATAAATTACCGAGTGATTTATATTGGGTTACATAACACCTTCATTCATAGTTGGGTGTTTCAAAATAAAACAAAAAAATATTTATCAGTTTTCAGTAGGGAATCAAACAGTTTTGTATATATTTATTTAAACGTGCATTGCAAAACTGATTAGATTAGGAAGGTGCCTATAAAATACACTTTGAAGAAGCGCAAATTTAATATTTTTTAACTTAATTTAACCCAATAATTGAATACTTTTGATTTTTGTATGATTTCATGCAAGTTAAGGTTGTTAAACAATAAGAAAAACGTAAAATAACTTTTATCACTGACAATTAATAGTTTACATTATCATTATGAATGAAAGTGCTATCTACGTTACGTAGCACCTTCATTCACACCGAGAATTGTATTCTTTTTATGGCATTCATATTGTAAAAAAGGAGTTATGTGTGCCCATAACACCTTCTTCCATTGAGAATGTTATTTTAGATGTACATAGCTCCTTCATCCGCTGCAGTTTTCAATCTTACAGTAATACTACACATTTTGAAAGGTGCCATGCGATAGAAGAGTACATAACACCTTCATTCAGTAAAAAAAGTCTTTTTTTTTAAATGTTACATAACACCTTTATCCACTCGTGTCTTCAATTATATTCACAGTGCAATTATTAATAGTTGATCAACAATTAATTTCAAAAAACATCTAAATTAGAATATTTTTCTCTATCAATAAGTTAGTACCTATTGGTATAGGTACAATAAGCTAAGATTGACCTACGGGAACACGTATGGTCAACCGGAGACCCTAAAAGCTGACCTATACAGGGTGATTTATTAGCTTACCGACAAACTTTACTACTATATAAAAGTTTGTGTAATTTGACGTATAGAATACGGTATTCTGTGCCTGGAGGGCCGAAGGCCCGACGAACGAGGCCCGCAGGGCCGAGAATCGAGGTCCAAAGGACCGACGCGAGGCCCGTAGGGCCGAGCCCCAGGGTTAAGGGCCGTAGGCCCGCGCGAGAGCCCGTAGGGCCGAGCGGAGGCCCGCAGGGCCGACCTAGAGCTATCGGCCCGTAGGGCCGATCTAGCTCTAGTATAATTATAAAATTAGAGAGATGCCCTGTTCAGACGTCGAATTGACGAAACCTACAAAAAAACCGTTCTTTTAGTTGAAACTTTCAATTTCCTTTTTCTTTTTACAAAGTTTTAACTTCATTTTACATTTCCCCACGCGACTCTAACGTAACTACCGATAATATTAAATTGTATAAATAATCACAACCCCTTTTTAGTAGTTGGAATAATTTAAATTTAATGTAAATTCCAATTTGAGAAATTTAAATTACTTTCGAAACAGTTTTAAGTCTTCCTCCGAACGACAATCTTTGTTTGTTATCGACAGACACAATTACTTTACTTAATTAGAATTTTCTCTGTAAATAAGCAATAAAGTAGTGTACATTGCAAAGAAAAGCCACGCTCCTGACGTCAATTAAAACAACCACCCCTACTTCTTCTTTAAGAAAGGCGATCTGCTCCTCTAATGTTATTTAATGGAAGCCTAAAGAGTGATGCAGCGGTTTCCGGTACACCTATTGCACACTCGTTAGCGCCATCATTTATTATACACACACGTACACACCCTTACCAACAACCACCCCTTATAAAATTTAAAGTTGCGCTCAAAAAGTTTATCCAAATTTTGATGGAATTTAATTAAGTGAGGACGTTTAATAAACTATTTGTTCTGGAAAATCGTCCGAATAGGCAACATTTCGTACGACGTTTAATATATAGATTTATATAATAAAAGAAGAAAAAAAAAGGTCGTCTCGAATAGAACCAAAAGACGAGAATTTAAGCGTAAAATTCTGTTTTCCGGCAAAAGCATTCTCGAGTTGTAAGAAAAGGAAATATTGCGAGACCTAAGCATTGTGATCAAAGATAGAAAAGAATATTTTACTGTTTTTGGAGTTCGAGCCCCTTCTTCTTTTAATTTCAGTTTTATTGCGAGAATTAAAGTTGAAATTAAGAATTTACATGTGGGGAAAGTTTATCATTATATTGAAGTGCTCTAAAAGCACGAAAAGCCATTTTCTTTGGTCTGTACGTTTGTAGCTCGAATTTGGACTTGTTTAAATATTCCGTTTATATTGAAATAATTTCCAAAGCTTCAGAAGCTTGTTTTGATATTAAAGTACGCGAATCTGGCAAAAACAAACAAAATACTTCCATTACATTTAGCGCGGAATTAGAATTTTGTGCTTTAAATTATTCAATTCTTAGCTAGAGCTTATAACAATAATCGAGCAAAACCACAAACATTTTATTTCTATCAGCACATGGTTGAGAAGATTGGGAAGGAATAACGGTGCAAAATTGGGCGCTACAAAGGCGAGAGAGATCAACTGCACTTTTCTTGCACCTACAAATTTCGTTAAGATCGAGATTACGAGTTTACACATTTTCTTTATCGCACAAAACATAAAACGACGTAGAAACGTTCATCAAACTTCTCCAAAATGTAGTATCATTTTACCATTTTTATTTAAGAACGCGGCCCTAATGTTAAGTTTGGTACCCATTCTGACCATTTTAGGAACTTCAAAATTTTGTAGAAAATCATTCTTTATTGAAATAAAAATTCTAAAACTTCAGTATTATGATTGAACGAAATCAGTTGGGTAAGATGAGTAATTAATCCCCAAGTGGCACGAAAAACGTAAATTTTGAAATGTCGGGCTTTTTGAATGTTCCGTGGACTTGATCGAACTCGTAAAACAAATTTTGACGATTTAAAAAGTATACCTGGTGACAATCTTTCACGTTACTATAAGTAAGTCATAATCTACAGAATGGGGCAACTTAACAACGTTCGAGTTACGACTCATAATTGACTCATAATTATCAGAAAGTGCGTATAATTTACGAAAAATCAAAAATACGCAAAAAGGAGCAGATTTACAAAAAAATACCATCAGGCTCTTTTTAAAGATCATAAATTGGTCTTTAATTTACTAGTTTTTTCATTTTTATAAAACGAAAATAGACAAAGATAGGATTTTTGAAAAATGAGGCTTTTTACCACTTCTAGTAAGTCTACACGCCATTTTCTCCTTTGTTTATTTCAAAGCTATAAGTAAGTAGTTCACGTAAACATGGTTTTTATAAAAGTGGAAGGTGATAAAATTAGTCTCAGTTTAATTTTTTGCGTATCGCTGTAAAACAAAAATCAGTCTCAAAATTCCCCAATTCCCCAATTTCCGAAAAATCCAAAATACGCAAAAAGAAAATTTTTTATTGAAAAATATCATCAGGCACTTTTTAAAGCTCGTGAGATTTTCTTTAATTGGCTTTACTTGTTATTTTTATGCACTTAAAATTGACGGAGATAAAATTTTTTTAAAGTTCAAGCTTTTTACCACTCCTAGAAAGGCTTCGCGCTATGCTCTTTATTTATTTATTCACGAAAAATTTTTTTTATAAAGGTGAAAGGTTGTTAAATTGGTTTTAAGTCAGCCGTTTTCGCAACGACGTAAAACAAAAATTAGTAGAGTTACCACTCAAATTTCCCAGAAAGTGAATATTTGCGAAAAATCTAAAAAGCTCAAAAAAGAACCGTTTTAAGGAAAAATGTCATTAGAACTTATTTAAAGCTCATAATTTTATCTTTAATTAGGTTTAATTTTGATTTTTATGTAACGAAAATAAACGGAGATACGCGATTTTAAAGTTGAGAGGCTTTTCACCACTCCCATTACCTCAATTATTATCGCCCTGTATATACCTATGCTTAATATCAAATAAATTTCTTTTTAAATAAACGTTTAATAAAATCCATCAACTACTATAAAATGTAAATTTTCTCGTCTCTTCCTGTTCTTTGGAGGTGCGGGTTGGTTTTAAATTCGAAACCCCCGGCTTTTCAATAAAAGGGAATAACTTAATAAGTTTTCCTCCGACAAGAAATACGTTTCCTACCTGCTTTGTGTTTGCTGCTAGAGTTTGCTTTCGGAGCTAATCAAAACAGACGACTAATTATTCTAATTAAAGTTTTAATTCACAAAAGAAAGGAGAAACAAAACAATTACTTAATGAGTCTGAAACGTGTTTACGAAGTAGGCCGCGAGGGTTCTTTTTGTTTTTCGTTTGTTTTTTATACGGAAAAAAAATAATGCGCTTTAAGACAAAAAAAAAGGGGGATTCTAAAACGTTTTATAAATAAACCCTTCGGGGTAATCGCGAAAAAATGAAAATTCGTTTTCTTGGGCGGAGCTGATCAATTTTTTTTTTCCAAATTTACATTATGCAAAGAGCTCAAATTTTACGCTTGTTATCTATAATTCAGTTACACTTTGATAATCGTCGTAATATTATAAATATTTATAAACTACAATTTCTCGACGAGGTGCTAATACGTACCTACTTGTGATATTTTGAATGTTGCATAATGAGTTGGAAAACTTTCACCAACAATTTTTAAAAATTTCCTTTTCTCCAAACGAGGAAATTTTTGCTAAGCGAACAACTAATTTTGAATAAAATTTTAGCGAAATTAATTAAATATTTATAACATTTGAAACTTTGCAAATTTCCTCTTTAATTAAGAGTTTTAATCTAAACTAAAGCTATTACAACGAGGCACGAAGCGACTTAAAACAATTTAGCGATGCTCGAGGTTTCCCGGTAGTTGTGGTTAAGGTGAAGTATCTATTAGTTTTACATAAATTTCAGACATGTGAAAGATCCTCCGACAAACGGCGCTTATCTTATATTACTTACGATATCAAAGGATCCATCTACAACAACCCACCTAACGCGATCTTAAATTCTTTTGAAGACGTTTTCTGCAGCTTTCTTAGACTAAGACCAGACGTAAAGTACTTTCGAAAGCTTGCGGTTTACCCAACAACTAAAGCTACTTATACGATTCGCCAAACTGAACAATGCACCTCTGTTCTTAATATTTGCTTAAAAAAGAGCCGCTAAAGCCTCCTTCACACGACACGACGGTCGGCGACTTTATCTTTTCACCACTTGCCTCTGTAAGTTCCCAAAGTGGGTAAAGTTGGCTCGTCAAAGTGGCGAGGTGAGCTGCGGACTGTGAAAGAAGGGTAGCAGCCACTAAATAAAAAATAGCTCGAAGTAGCAGACGCAGTTATAGTTTGTCATACTCATAGGAACGCGTTAGTTTGTAAAAACTGCATCGATCGAGTTTGATTTTCAAAAATCTCGTCATTACACAAAGCACCCTATTCGAAAAAGTGTACCTGTGAGGAAAATTCAATCCGACAAGATAATCGACTGTAAGATTTTCTTAAAAGAAACTTTATGAAGGGGTGGAAGTGTACGACGTACCAAGATCAAAGGCCCAAGACTATAGCCCGAGAGAATGGCGGTTTGTGCTACGACGCCTCGAGGATAATAATCTCAGATAATGGGGATTCGTTTTGTAAATAAGGCAGAAAAATCTCGAGCTCAAAGTAACAACGTCCCCTTACATTGTCCTCGGGCTAATTTGTGCTTCAGGTAAAAAAATGGGGGAAAAGAAATGAACGGCTTGAAGCTATTAAAAAGAGTGAGGTTAGGAGTCGGTCACAAAGTAACAATAACTTTTCGCATAAATCGCATTATTTTACAAACAGTTAGTACGTTAAACTGTTACCAAAGACTTGTAAACGTCGGACACATCAAATAATAAATGAAAAACGAAATAATCTTAAATGTGTCAGGAATTTGTAAAGGGAGAAAGGAGATTTCGCAAAATTGATTTTATTCAAATGTTTCGTAGTCGCGGTGATTTAAACTTATATAAAAAGGAATGTAAATTGTTAAATCAAAATGGAATTTGCATTAAAATTAACATAACTTGCATTTGACAACATACCCTAGCTTTCGGCATAAACGTTCCCTTACAAATGGATATAAAAGTACGACAAATGATGCAAGCATTTAAACATCATTAATCATTTTTTTGCGCAAGAAAAAATTTTATTTAAAATATTAATGTTATTACTAGAAACACATACAGTAATGATTTATTAAGTTTAAAGTAAATGGGCACTGTGCCAAACTTGTCCCAAACCAACGTCGTCTAATGTCTAATGCTGCCTCATCTAACTAAACAGAACAAAAACTTACCCAAAGTAGAAAGAGACTTCCCAATCATTCTAATTCGTAACGTTATTGACTTTGTACAAGATCTATAAGCCAAAACGACTTGGTTCCTATAGCAACCAGGTTAAGTTAGGTTAGCTCCTCGCCAACACAAGTGGGCCAAACCAAAAAAAAAAGAAGAGAAAGGAGATGTGCTCAGCCGCATTGCCCATCATTCTATACGGACACCAACAATGGGCCAAATGGAAAAATATAGAAACATGGTGGAGATATTAAATAGACCATTAACACTTCAAATCATTTGTAGTTACAGAAGGGTGTCTCTTGATGCATTCCTCGGATTAGCTAAGCTACCACCAATAGAGATCCACGCTAAGCATCGGGCATAAATGACTAGAGCAACAAACGCCAAAAACAAACAAATTGAAATTTAGATGGTCGGCGAATGGAACTCAAGATGGACTTGTTGCTTCATCAACAGTCTTCATGAATGGTACTTTTGCAGTTTGATTTAGCTCGATTAACATACCACCCAAGCCTTGACAAGGCATGGAATATTCTGTAGTGGATTCGGTGAAGAAATAGACACTTCTGAGCACGCGCTATTTCAATGCCTATGACGAGCCCACCGCGCTCCTCTTTAATGTAATATCCAATACAGACGAGTTCTAGGGAAAGCCACCTAATGGCGCACACCAGAGAAGTTTCAGTGGGTAAGCAACTACTGGAACCCCTTCTGAGTCGAGTCCCACACTACCTTCGCTAAACAGTTAGCGGGGTTAAAAAAAACTAGGTTAGGTTAGGTTAGGGGGAATAATGAGTGTAAAAGAGAGACTGGAAAAAGGGCGTCAGGGTCTAGCAGTCTCCATAAACTAAAACATCAAGTATCACCCATGAACCCGACAGTGGAAGAAACGAACGTGGATTCCCAAACAGGTTGAAAAACAACGAACAACTCGAAACAAACGAACAAAGTGCGAGTTGGAGTTCTACAGGCAACATCCAAACAATGAGTATAGAGAAAACACGGTGAGCTGTCATGGCACCTGACGCAGCTCTTAACAGGGTACAGATGTTTTAACTTCTACAAGAATTCAATAAAAAACTGTCCTTCTCTAAGAACGAGCAACGAGCTTTGCCAAGAAGATGATGCCGTAGAGCACGCCCTGTTCCACTGCATCAACTGAGAACAGAAATGGACCAAGGTGCCACTAAGAGTCGGGAACTTTGACTCCAATAAACCTCGTAAGCTCATCTCTGAGGGGAGGAAAGCTGAAAACCATAACAGAGTTGACTCACGGGACAATTGGCGTAAAAAGCGACTGAAAGGAGAGGACAGCAACTATCAGTCCCCAGAGACTCTTGAAACTAGTGCTCAGAGTTGAGGACGTACGAAAAACAAAAGAGTTCTCCTCACTAAAGAGAATAAATCTCTCCACTCATTTATCGCCAGCTCAATACCCAAGAAATCCCAAAGGATGGGGACCAGAAATACACTGGAATATGTTGGGAACAGCGGCTTATAAGAAAGAGACAAGACTTGCACACAAAGAGAAAGTTAGGCTCTCGTTCATTCCATAAATAATGCGAAAGCGGATTTCAGAGTCAGTTAAAGAATAGCAAACAACCCCATAAGTGGGAGTGAGGGGGGTGTCAGTAAGTCGATTTTAAAAGAAAGGTTAGGTTAGGTTAGGTTTCACAGTTTCGAGTAAGTTGTTCCATCATAGAGGTCTTGGTAAAAAGAAAGCTTTTAGCGAAAGAAGCCGAGAAGGAAAGCTGTCCCGGGCTCGCAATATTAGGAGCCAGAACTTAGAATGTTAGACAAAAATAAAAGGGAAAGCAAAGCCAGTAGTTAGCACGAGTCGAAAATTCGAGTTCAGGAGCCCCGTAATTTCCAACAATATTTTTGGTTTATTTTTCTACTTTATTTTTGTGCAACTCCTTTTATGGAGACACTATCAAATGCTACTAAAAGTCTTGAACTTCATTTTAAACCGTTTGACCTTTAGAAATCGAAAATTTTTGTCCGCGGCACTGTTTCACAAGTAGATATAGCAAAGAGCCCTTTAAAATTTTTGGCCTAAGACCCCCTTAAAAGTATATCCGAGCCTGTTTGCCCAAAATATTATTTTAAATTTCTAAGGGTCTCTAAATATTAGTTGCTCCGAACCTTGCATTTTTTCTGAAATACCCTGGGCTCGTAAGTGGTGCTATGCAGCGAAAGGGCCTTTCTAAACTCAATATCTCTAAGCAGTGTCTTAGCCAAACGAGTCTCATTACCAAAGCGAGCTGAAAGTGGGGAGGGGGGATCGAAATGACGAGAGGAGTCCCATAGGGTTAATTCTTCGCGCGTTGTTATGAACTTTACTTTTTTATGACGTGAAAAACTAACTTTGAAAAAACTGTACGAAAATTGAAACACAACGTTCACAGTCGCCCACCCTTGGACGTTTGGTATCTTAGTGACGCGTATAATCGAGACGATTGCTACCCACTAATAATTTTTCTGAACCTCCAACTCGAGAGGTTTATGTTAGGAGTTGGTCTACAGCTTAGGCCAACTGGGGCCAGGTTAAGCCACTCGAAAACAAAAAAAAAAAAAAAACGAGTCACACCCCCATTATAAAAACCATCCCGAAACCTTCTCCATGCACTTTCTATTTCGATCGTCTCGCGTTCCATTTTTAGCACAAATTAGAATTGAAAGATTAATGGGGCGCGTAATGAAAGTGATTTTAAGGAAAATCAAAAGGAAGATGAGGCATAAAATTAAATAACGTGGTCCGCTACTGAAGGTTGATGTATTTTTGAATACATGAAAGGGATCGTTTTTTTTGTTTTTGTTTGTCATAGCTACACGAACATGATATTTAATTAAGGAATAACGTTAGAGAAAATCCGCAAAGATAATGATGCGAAGCTCTTTTATAATCTTTTTAATAAAATTAATAAGAGCTTTTTAAACTCTTGACGATTTATATTATTAGCCACGTTATTTTATATTAAAGGTAGGTAAAAGCTCAGAATTAATATTTCTTTTTCAGAATTACTGTTTGGCTTTCGGAAAATCTTTTTCACAATTATTAATTAGTGCATTCGGTTCGTATCTCTCCTTACTTGCACAAAAGTCTATTAGTGTGATCCGAAACCTCAAAAAGTCTCTGTATTGGGCTTTCATCTTTTTGAAAATCGGGGATGAATCAAATAACGCACGGGGTATCATTACGGGGGCCTTTTCGATGTTTTCTCTAGTCTCATCTTTATTGTGGCCCTCAGACACGCTAGTCTCTTCATCAAAGACCCCTGCCCTAAGAAGAAAAAAGTGCTGCTTAATTTGGAAAAGCTACAGGCAAAATGGCTTTTGTGAACTGCTATTGCCTGCCGAGGTGCGACTGCCGACCTAAACCAAAATGGAAAACTGATTCACCACTATACTATACATTTCAGTATTATACCTAAGACGATTTTACTTTTTTATAAAAAAAAAAAAGGAGCGAACTTCTGATAGAGTAGAACTACTACCTTCTGTTTTTGAATTTTATCGAATGCTATAAAGTAAACTTTTCTCATAATTTATTACTTTAATAACAAAAGGTCTTATACACATTATAGGCACTCTGTACACGTACACAATATATTCCTTTTAAATCATCGATCATAATCTCTCTTATTCGACTCTATTTATACGCTCGTAAAATCAAATTCGATATACTCTTTCTCCAAACACCAACAATTTAGTTTGATGACTCGGTACTTGGAAATAAATTACCCCAAATATAAAACAGTTGCTCGATAAAATTAAGCCGTCGAATTTATTTAATACTAGAATGTTTTTATACAGAGCGATAACATTTCAACTACTAATAAAGAGGTTTTTTAGTACCCCATTAAAAAATCAAAATCGCTTCTTCAATTATTCTAAAGACGTTAAACGACTCATCGGTCTTTTGTTAAAAGACTTCTCTTCCACCTGGGGAATTTAGATAGAATCGAGACTCATCGGTGAAGAGTACAGTATTTTTCTGCAATTGCAACTTGGCTACTCGGTCATATGGGAGTAGTGTAGGTTCTATACTAGTTGGGAAGCTCTCTTGGAACTTCTCAACGAGCACGAACTGTCCACATACTCACATTACAACGAACCTCACGAAGTCGATTTTTGGCCTGTACTGACGTCGAATAACGATAGCACAGATAACATAAGTGTAGATAATTCATTAATTACATATTTATGTAGGCAATTAATTTAATTATATTAACTAATGAAATTGTTTTATCAAGAGAAATTGCAAAAATAGCGCTTGACACACGAAATGAGAGTTGTTCTTGGCTCTTCGCTGCGACGTTCGATAGGCACTAAACTTTAGCGCGCTCCAGCGCCCAAACCGCTAGTCTGACGTAAAAACCTAAGAGACGTAATTTACAGTAAATTGAATTTACTTTATTTTCGTATAAGAACACTGTTTTCTAAAAGTGCGTAGTTTTGGAGTTATGACCAAAAAACAAAAGTTTTTTGCGAGTTTTGGATTTTTTCAACCTTGATCACACAATGGTGCCAAAACCGTCTGTCTCATAAAAAACTTTAAGACACATAATGTATAGAGAATTTGATGTAGTTTGTTTTTCTATAAAAATAAATTTTTCTATAAGTGCGTATTTTACGAGTTATGCGCGAAAAACAAAAAAAACAGTTTTGTGAACTTTTTTGTCATTTTTGTCAAACTTTAACACGCTCTAGCGCCTAAGCCGTTTGTTTTAAAGAAAAATATATTAAAATTATAATATATAGAGAATTTAACTTAGTTTAATTTTGGATAGAAGTACTTTTCTCAAAAAGTGCGTAGTTTTCACGTTACAACCACAAATATTAGAAAAAGCGCGTTTTGGTCGATTTTGAGATTCTTGTCAAACTTT
Source organism: Malthinus flaveolus (assembly GCA_950108345.1). Taxonomy (NCBI): domain Eukaryota; kingdom Metazoa; phylum Arthropoda; class Insecta; order Coleoptera; family Cantharidae; genus Malthinus; species Malthinus flaveolus. The sequence goes on along the minus strand of OX467289.1, from coordinate 1,906,330 downwards.
TTCGCGCTCTAACGCCTAAACCGTTTATCTCAGGAAAAAAATCAAAAAGATATAATTTGTTGGAAATTTGATGTAGTTAATATTTGGAAGCAGAATTTATTTTAAAATACGTAGTTTTTAAGTTATAACCGAAAAAGAAAACGCACTGCTTTTGAGCCAATTTTGGGACTTTTGTCAAACTTGACTCCGTTCTAGCGCCTAAACCGTTTGTCTCAAGAAAAAAACTTAAGATACATAATGTATAGAGAATTTAATGAAGTTTATTTTCCTATAAACACCCCTTTTTCTGAAAACGCGTATTCTTTGAGTTATAAGCGAGAAACTAAAAAAAATAGTTTTTGAATTATTTTGGCATTTGGTCAAATTTTAACGCGATCTAACGCCTAAACCGTTTGTCAAAAAAATACTTTTCCAATATAATGTGTAGAAAATTTTACATAGTTTAATTTTCTATAGAAGCACTTTCCTCGATAAGTACGTAGTTTCTATGGAAGCAAAAACTGGAAAAAGTGTTATTTGGAAGATTTTGGGACTTTTGTCAAAGTTGACTGCGCTCTAGCGCCTAAACCGCATGTTTAAGAAAAAAATCTAAAAAATATAATTTGTAAGAAATTTGATGTAGTTTATTTTTGTATTTAAACATTTTTTTCAAAATGCATAGTTTTCAAGTTATAATCAAAAAACGAAATGAACTGTTTTTGGCCAATTTTAGAATTTTTGTCAAACTTGACTCCGCTCTAGCGCCTAAGCCGACAGTCTTAAAAAATATAAAAAACATATAAAATCTAAGAAATTTGATGTAGTTTATTTTTGTATCAAAGCAATGTTCTCAAAAATGCGCAGTTTTTAAGTTATGAGCTAGAAACAAAAAAGCCGGTTTTTGCGCTATTTTGGACTATTTGTTAAACTTGAGCCCGCTCTAACGCCTAAGCCGTTTATTTTAAGAAAAAACTTAAGAAATATAATGTGTAAAAAATTTAATACAGTTTATTTTTGTAGAAGCCTACTTTCTTCTAAACTTGCGTATTTTTTGTGTTCCAAGCCAAGAACTAAATAAAACAGTTTTTTGACCTATTTTGGAAATTTTAACGCGCTTTAGCCCCCAAATTGTTTATCTAAATAAATATTTTATAAATATACAATTTGTAGAGAATTTGACGTAGTTTACTTGTATATAGAAGTAATTTTCTCAACAAGTGAGTAGTTTTCACGATATAAGCAAAAAACTGGAAAAAACTGTTTTTGATCGATTTTGGGACTTTTATCAAACTTCACTGCGCGCTAAGGCCTAAACCGTAGGTCTTAAAAAAAATCTTTACAATGTGATTGGTGAGAAATCTGATGTAGTTTAATTTTTAATTAATACTTTTTTCGAAAAAGTGCGTAGTTTTCAAGTTATAATCAAAAAATGCACTTTTTCCAAATCAAAAATTTTGAATATTCCCTATACTTAATGTAAAGTTTTCCTACCTTATATATTATTTATATAATATTCTATTATGTTCTGATCTCTTTCTGGTCCCCTTGTATTTTGTAGATGCACGTAAGCGAAAGTTTAAGCCCGTACGCGAATCATAATTTCGTTCCATTTTCACTAGCCACAAAAATAGTTTATAAACTAAAAGTACCTACTACTTCATTAACGTATTAACCAACACACTTCACTTAAATAATTATTATCAAAAATATAATAATGCTTATTGTTAAGAACTTTGCCGAATAAATATTTTTGAATGTTGATGTTAACAGCTCAAAAGTTTGTATAAAACTAAAGTTCCCCGCAAAATCAAAAATGGAAAATTTTTATTTATCTTATCCGTGTTCGTTGATATAAATATTACAAATTAATGACACTCTCGTAATAATTACAGCTGCAACGTGCAGCACCTGCACATTTTAAACAAATACTATCAATAAAACTTTTATCCATAACTTTGTCGAATTATTAGATAGTAAATTTCTATTTTATTTTCAAATATTTGACATGCAACTCGTAAACATTATATTTTCAATTGCACCGTTAAATTAATAATTTAGTTATTAATTTTTTATTACATTTATAAACTAATAAATATGGCTTATGGGAAAGCGAACAGCAAAAATTTGTACCATGAAAATTTTTAGCGTTACAAAAAGAATAGGCGTGAGTCAGAATAAAATTGAGCGAATAATTTAAAAACTTGTAGAAATGGCTCGATTTTACTGCTAAATAAATAAATAATTTACCCGTCAATTTATTTTTATTACATTGCACATTGGTGGAGCTAAAATTGTTTGAATACAGTCCTGTACAGCGCTTTCATTCTAAAATATCTTCTTTGGTAGTAGCGCTAGCCTAGCAAACGCTTATGCCCGAATACGTCCGAAAAAGTCCCCGTTCTTGTATTAGAATTTTAGTCACGGATTTTTTTGCTGAAACTTCCTTCTCTTATAGAAAAGAGTTAAGGCATGTCCGTCCCGTAGTGTTTTTGTAAATTTTTGGGCAGTATTCGTAGAAATGCCTTTAAAAGAAACTGAGCGTAAAATGAGTCATTTCTACATTTAAAAAAAATTTATTTGCTAAAAATTGCAAAAAATGTTACGGTAGGGACATAGATCAATCTTTAATTTTAAGTTTACTTTTTGTTTCATTCTGATAGCATGTCACTTGTATGTAAAATGAGTAAAGAACTGGAGCACTATACCTGCTACTTAGAATCTGCTTTAAGAGCCTCTTAATGCTGCCACTTAGAAGTGGCAGGTGGCCGGTTTTATTAATCATTTGCAATGCTCTTTCGGCTTGCATCTAGCCACATAAAGCCGGCTTCGTTCACATTCAATTTGTGCAGGTGAAAGATCCACGATCCACCCCAACTCGAACGTGATGCTCATTGCTCAACTTAATTGGTGGTGGAATCGTTACTTGCGTGAGTATTTTCTTAAGACATGGTCGCCACTTTTGGGACACCCCCTATATAGTATAAACTGCGCTAATGAGGATTAGAACACAAACATGGTGCACGACTCAACTGTTTGAGAGCGTTAATTGCAATTATTATCTCAAAGTGCGATTAAATCGGAGTTACCTACGTTCAAATTACGCGACTCTGATTGATAGGAAATTTTAACGCGAGCTCATTACCTAAATCTGAACTGTAAATGAATAATATATTCCGATATTGGCTTAATTTGCATACCTAAATTATAGTACAAGAAATGTATTTCAAACAATAGGTGTTTGTGTGTACGAGCGAGCATTAAAGTTTCGCGATGTTTGTGTTTTTCTCTCCCTCGCATTGATTTTCTTCTTAAAACTTTATCCTCACAATGTACAATAACAATAAACTTTAAAACTTAAAGTTAATATCGCGCAATAATTCAAGTAATTAACATACAAATTACTATTATTTTAAACTTAATAAGAGAAGGTTAATTTTAAGGTCGAAATTAAATTACAAATTTTGTATATTCAGATTTTAAGTTTCCCAAGCGAGTTGTTCGAGCTTTTTTTTCCTTCTGCCCAAAAAAAGTGGAGTTTACAAGAATGTAAACTAACGCCCTCTTGCGTTAATTCAAATTTTTTCCTCTCCCCTCGTAACGTTGTAACGAACAAAAAATTGTGTCAATGCAGAAATTTGTCTGAGCTCTCTAATTTCGTGCGATTCCGACAGTCGTTTGAATGGGGGAAAAATTTATTTTTCATTTTTAATACACCGAAAAGCTCGTAAACGTGTCTTAAAGGAAATAAGGAAGATTTTTCTTTACATCTGAATATTCAAATGACATTATTGATGTGAAATAAGTCGCATTTCTTTTATTCGAGCGACGAATTGCGTCGTTTTACATTTTTCTTCTCTTTTCATCCGTTGCGGGAAAATTTAATTTCGACAAAAATGCGCTTTGCGCGATTCTATAAAATATATACCTACTTACGCGACGTCGTAAATAAACAGTTTAATATTCGAGAAATTTTGTTCGAGTTATGAACACCGCGGAGAGAAGAGGAGCAATTTGTCGTTGAATTTCAGGAATCTGAATTGTTATCGAGTTCCTTTTACGAACTACCGGGACGACGTCGTGTGTGGCGTCGCGACGTCTAGATGTCGCCACCTACACAATTTTTTTGTTCGGAAAAACCTTTTATTTCGATCCTTTTTATTGTGTGCATCCAAAACTTATTTGTCGTTATCTCAAACATCGCGTAACAAACTGTTTTCGGAACTAACCTTCTGTGCATGGATCTGATATACGTTTGAAATATACATATTACAAAGTTAATGTTGTGTTCCGGAATTCTTAATGAATATATTTTAATTTAGACGAATAGTTAACGCCGAATAGGAGGCTCACGAAAAGTTTAAATTTATGTTATGGTAGATAGCGTGTCTCGGGAATTAAAGTTATGTTTGTTACCTATAACTTATTCTTACACCACCACTATCGATTTATACTTTGTTAAACTTCACTATCGATCACTATTTTTCCCCCTAAATTTAATGCAATTAAAAATATTTATTAAAACGGATAAAATCGTTACATTAAATTCAACTAGGTCCGAAATGGCAGATTAGCGTTTTTAAATCTCCAAACGCCCATTTAATTCGATTAGTTCAATAATTGAAAATAGTAAATTAATTTACTTCGTTCCAGAAGGGTTGTTTTGATTAAAAAAAATTTATTTATACCAGCGTTTTTGCGTTTTTAATGTGCTGTGGCAGCTTTCCAACTCCTCTTGAAAGGTGTTGTGTAGGTGTAGGAGCTCCTCGACTAATACTTTAATTATTGAGCGCTTCACGAGTACGACTTTTATTGCTAAAACTTTTTATTTTACACAAACTCGCCACTTTGTCACTTAGCATTAACATCTGCCCTTAAAGAACGAAAACACACCCACCACCCACTAATGAGGCTAAAATAGTTTTACATGGGTCGGTTCTAGTGCGATTTTTAATTCTTCAAAAACATCACCTAAGAACTGAGGTCAATAAATAGTAAGTCGTTTAGAAACAAAAGTGGGGGCACACTGTACGTTTTTGAGGAAATATCCGTCAGTACGCTCGGAGTAGGCGTTTCATTCATCAGAAGACTATTGGAAAAACTTTTCTTAAATAGACACACGAACTGTCTTGCCTTACTATAACAACTTCGCTAAATCCAATAGAGCACATCGAACCACACACATAATACTACTCCCTTCATCTTCACTTCTTGACTTAAAATCAGAGAAGGGGCCTGCAACCGGCTTGAACTGGCTTAAGCTTGCCCCAAAAATAAAATTTCCAACAGAAAAGCAGTGCTATTGATGACCTGCCAATAGTCTTCATGCTGGTCCGAATAAGAGATGCAAAAATTGTTAGTAGCCCTGATGATGATTATATCCATCTACACATATTTTAACGAACCACTGCCCCTCGAAAAGAACTCTTTGAGGATATAGAATGCTGCAGGCAAGAGAACGAATCTTTGCCAAGATACTTTATGCAGATGTCCAGCTTTTGCAGTCAGAAAGTCCAATACCTTGGGTCCCTGCTAATCTGGAACAGGAACCGTCCGAGAAGACTTGTATAGTCTCCTTTGGAGAAAGATGACTGCGCGAGTAGTGAGCCCATAACCTCAAAGAGTAAAGGAAAAGAATCAGTAAATTTAAGGCTGCTGAACTGTCTTCGGAGCAGGTCCTTTTTCTTTTTTACTTTTTCGTTTGGTTAGATTAGAGGGTATTTTCAATTTCTCAGGTCATAACGTGAAAATTAAGGAAGCTAATAGAACAAAATTGACCACTGATTTGGAATTCCTATAAAATTTTCCATGAAACTAATACAATTTTTAATTAGACCCATGTTCTAGTTTAGGCACTACGGCGGTTCAAATGAACCACTTTTTCGTGTGGTTAGATTAGGGGATATTTTTATTTTTCAAGGTCATAGCGTGGAAATTAGGGAAGCTAGCATAAAATTAATTACTGATTTGGAATTCCAATAAAATTTTCCATAAAACTAGACAATTGTCAATTAGACCCATTTTCTAGTTTAAGCACTACGGCGGTCCAAATGCACCACTTTTTCCTTTAGTTAGATTAGAAGGTACTTTCAATTTCCAACGCCATAACGTGAAAGATAAGGGAGCTAGAACAAAATTGACCACTGATTTGGAATTCCAAACAAATTTTCCATAAAACTAGATAATTTTCAATTAGACCCAGGTTCTAGTTTAGGCACTACGTCGGTCCAAACGAACCACTTTTTCGTGTGGTTAGATTATGGGGTATTTTTATTTTTCAAGGTCATGACGTGGAAATTAGAGAAGCTAGCATAAAATTAATTACTGATTTGGAATTCCAATAAAATTTTCCTTACAACTAGTACAATTGTCAATTAGACCCATGTTCTAGTTTGGGCACCGCGGAGGCCCAAATGAACCACTTTTTCCGTTAGTTAGATTAGAGGGTACTTTTAATTTCCAACGCCATAACTTGAAAATTAAGAGAGGTAGAACTAAATTGATTACTGATTTGGAATTCCATTAAAATTTTCCATAATACTAGTACAATCGTCAATCAGACCCATGTTCTAGTTTAGGCACTACGGCGGTCCAAATGAACCACTTTTTCGTTTGGTTAGATTAGAGGGTACTTTAAATTTCCAACGCCATAACGTAAAAATTAAGGGAGCTAGAAGAAAATTAATCACGGATTTGCACGGAATTGCAATATAATTTTCCATGAAACTAGTACAATTTTAAATTAGACCCATTTTCTAGTTTAGATGCTACGGCGACCCAAATGAACCACCTCTTCCTTTAGTTAGATTACGGGGTACTTTGACTTTCAAAGGCCATAACTTAAGGGAGGTAGAACAAAATTGATCATTGATTTAGAATTCCAATAAAACTTTCCTTAAAACTAGTACATTTGTTATTTAGACCCATTTTCTAGTTTAGGCGCTACAGCTAACCAAATGACCACTTTTTATTTTTTTTTAGAGAGGTTCCAAAATACAGTCCAAAGGAGCCCCAGTCTGCTAGTAATTTTAGGAATACACACAGGCTACTGTAAAATCGTAGGTGCAACCTAGAAGATGATACAGCTGGACACGTACTCTCATCTCATCACTCACCAGCTTTAAGGTCAACCAAAGAATCCAAATTGGTAGGCGTCTGGCTAAACTTTGTTTTGATGAGCCCACAACAATACCTGAAGGCACAAAAACCATCAGGTATTACTTCCAGTGACTTATCTAAGAAACCCCAAGAAGAAAGGAAAAATCGCACAATTTAAGGCCAAAAAGTTGTACAAACTGTCGCCTGAACAGATCCTTCTAGAAAGCTTTCAAAATACTGTCCAAAAAGCTCCAAACGAAGTATGCTAGTAATTTTAGAAGTATACACAGGCGACTGTAGGATCGTAGGTGTAACCTAGAAGACGATACAATTGGATACGTACTCTCATCACTCTCGAGCTGTAAGGGCGACCAAATGATCCGAGTTGGTGAGCTTCTAGCTTAACTTTGTTTTAATGTTAGCCTCCTCTTCCCTAGAATTGCAATAATAAGATGATTCGGGAATAGAGAGATCTGAGGAAGGGTTATTTTGAAGAAAAAAAACGGCCAAGATTAAACGTCTGAGTGCTCCGCTTTAATTTCGTATTACGGACCCCAGAACCAAGACCACTCACAGGACTCTTAATGATAGTAATAATAATAATTCAAAAGGTTGGGTTACTAAGAGACCTTAAGGTTTCTATAGGTTATTAGTTACTAGGAACATTTTTCCTATGTTGAGCGTAGCCTAGCCCCTCTCTGAAAATTTACTCTTTAAATGTACAAATTGAAATTTGCTGTACAGACAATAAATTAAATTTTGTCGAGGCCTTCAGAAATATCACTTTTACACATTGATAACTGTCAGTAGCATTACCATGTCTTACTCTCGAGCTAACAATAAGCAGTAAAAATTGTAATACCCTCGGGAAACTCTACATTGAACCTAACGGTCTGAATATGAAAATAGCCTGCCATTTTATGGATATCGAAATAACGAGTTACGACAAAAAAATTCGCTTAAACGATACGTTCTCTTTCTTTCTCTTACAAAATTTAATAATTTATAAAACAAAATTTGAATCGAATACGAGAGAACGTACTCGAAATTGATTAATAGTAGTTACGTAGTTACGTATTTACCAATTGCTTCGAGTGACTATCGTATTACGGAATGTGTTTGTTGCAGACCTCTCTCAAATGTATGCAATGCAATTTCAATTTGAGCGCTGAAAACTGTTTGTAATACACTAAAGAGAAGATATTGGATTAAAATGCTTAACCCAATTTTGGAGGCAACAAAAACTGCAGTCACTCGCCTGTCTAACATTTTTTTTAATTCAAAAAACGACTCGCTAAATTCAAAATTCCAAGTTAAGCGCCACCTACTCAATATAAATTTAATAAAGCAAATCTAATCCCACTCTATTTATATAACGGTTGGATAGATTTAATCCCATTATTGGAAAATCTTACACGGATACCCACACATACATTTTCTTTACACCCACCGATTTCTATTATAAAACTATGAGGAGTGGTAGGCGTAAACGTTAAAAAACTTCAAAGAAATTTTATATCGAAATTTAAGAACAAATTAGTGATATTATACAGGATGGCCCAGTAGTGCGTGAAAGTTAAAATTCCTCTTTCACACAGATCCGACTCACTTTGAAGTTTTAAAGGAGGCGATTCGAATAAGTCGTTAGTCGAAAACGGCCTCCTAGGCCTACTAAGTATCGATGCACCCTCGTAGACGCACGGGGGGGAATTATTAAATTTGAATCAAATTTTGAAAGCGAATATAACTTGAAATTTATTACGCAATCTGTAGAAAATTGGGCCATTAATAGAGTTTACGAGGGTCATTTATTGTTAGTTGAAATAATTTGAATAAAGGAGATTTTCGTGTGTCGGAAAAATTGATTTTTTTTTCAGCAAATTATAACAACGTGCAGAAATCCTTTGTGCCGCTAATTGATGTACGTTTCACTTTCGCCACGAATTCACCTATCACGCTCTTTTGTGCGATTTAAATTTTGGCATAAAGAGATTTTTGAGCTGCGAAAAATATTCGACGGGTAGGATGTAGTTGGGGGTGATTATCGCCCAAGAGATCGCGACGGTTTTTATCGAGCGATTAGGCACAGATAAATTTAAATGTATGTGTGTCAAAAAATATGAACAAGGCCTAATTTGAGGTTCATAACATTTTTAAAAATTTTCTTTACTTTTTCTTTTTCGGCGATAATTAGGTGACTTCAACCTATTCCCAGCCCCCTCCCCTGTTGTAGTTTTATGCTCAATTTTCTTGAATCACTCAAAACTTACAGATTCATGAAGAAACTACTCGGTGTAAAATGTGAATCTCAATTTCAACTTTACCACCTTATAAAAGTGATGCGTTCTGAGAACACTGCGAAAAAACGATTGTTTTAGTTTTTTGTTAATAACTCAAAAATTACGCACTTTTCGAGAAAAGTCTATCTATATAAAAAGAAACTACACAAAATTTTCTACTAATTACGTTTGATCTATTTTTTTCCTTAAATTAACGGTTTAGGCCCTAGAGAGCGTTAAAGTTAGACAAAAATTCCGAAATTAACCAAAAACCGCTCTTTCTTGGTTTTTTCTAATAACTCGAAAACTGCGCATTTTCTAGAAAAAGTGTTCTTATATAAAACTAAACTAAATAAAATTTTCTACCAACTATATTGTTTAGTTATTTTTTGCAGATGAACGGTTTAGGTTTTAGAGAGCGTCAAAATTGGACAAAATTTCTAAAATTGACCAAAAACCAGTTTTTTCAGTTCTTCGTTTATAACTCGAAAACTACGCACTTTAGGAAAAAATGTAACAATATAAAAATAAACTGCATTAAATTTTCTATAAATTGTATTTTCTAGATTTTTTTTCAGATTAGCGGTTTAGCCACTAGAGCGCGTTAAAGTTTGACAAAAATTTCAAAATCAACCAAATGAACTGTTTTTTAGTTTATCGCTTATAACTCAAAAACTACGCACTTCTAGAAAAAAATATTTTTATATAAAAATAAACTCCATCAAATTTTCTACAAATTAAATATCTTAAGTTTTTTTCATCAAACGAACGGTTTGGGTACTAGAACGCGTTAAAGTTTGACAAAAGTTACAGTTGTTTAACCAACCATTTCCAGTGAAACTAGAACATCTGTGAAGAGAGTCCGTAAATTCCTCCAAAGATAGCGCCCTTTAGGATTGTATTTTCGTGAAAATAAGTCGTTAGCAATTTTGAGGGCAGTTTTCTCGCAGAAGAAACTCGATTTAGATCGTATAAAGAAAGACTAAACAACTGAACTATCATGAGATGAGTTTTCCCAGGCCTCATTAAATTGGTGTAAACGTCTCACCCTACGTCATAAACATGGCGTTTAGTAAAAAAAAAGGTTTTTCAAAAATTGGAACTGGTGTGGAACCACTGGATTTTGAATAGCCCGTGACCCGTTTATAAGTGTTAATCCATATAATAATGATAATAATGATAATGATAATAAATGTAATCATTTGCCAAAACAATGTTTGATAATAGCGGACATCGAAGGCTTAACTAAATTAATAATTTAAAAGTAAAAGACAAAAGACGAAAGGTAACAGAATTAAATTTAAAATTGCTTTGTGCATTATTTACTTTGCTCTCTTCCTCTGGTTTGTCGTTGAAAATGTATGACGCGCCATTTTTTAGCAGAGCCACCCTGCTGTTTTAATAAACACAGGACACAAATAATACGTCTCTTTTCAAGTTGTACGTTTTTCCGCTAATATGGAGAACAATTTTTACTTTATTAAAGTACCAAAATTAAATTGTATTTTGTATTTTTAATACCACGTTGAAATAGAATTTTTTTGGACTCAACTATTGGAACTAAACTCGTGCGCTCAAACGACAACCACACATGTTTCACTCAATTATACAAATAGAGCCCTAGAAATGGAATCAATATTATTAATAACTGGTATTGCTTTTACAAATTCAGTTCAATTATTGAATATTTGCATACAAACAGGAGACAAAGAGTTTAATTTTACACGCTCTGTTTAATGTTAGAAATTTAATTTAATAACGATAAATTTTAGTTTGTCATGTGAAAGGGAGCAATTCAAATATTTGCATATTTACACTGTCGTCAATAAAAAATTGTGCGTCCTCAAACATCGGTTGTGGTTTTTAAAATTATTACTTTTCAGTTTGTGCCGAAAACAATAATTTCCATGAAGAGATCCGAGAGTCTTCGTCACCACTTCCAACCTCCCTAAGGGCTCGCTCGTGCGTGCCACTTTGTGGTTGAGCCGTCGCCACCTGACTTCGAAGACTCCCGTTTTAAATCGCGACCGTGGTGTGATTGTGTGATGGCTGCTAATTGTTAAAGACTGCCTTCTAGATGCATCGTGCGAGCCGAAAGGCTTCCTTAAATGCTATTAGTTCAAGGACTGAAAATAAGACGCTTCGTTAATAAACTTCAGCTTTTATTCTAGGCCGTAAATAAATTGTCAAATAAATGCCCTTCAGCTATTAAAATAAAATCTAAAATTGAAAAATCAGAGAAGTTTATTTTCCGTAGCTTAATTACAATTCAAATACTTTCTCGTTAAAGAAAATAAACATCCGTATTGTGAAACTCGCTTATTACTTACTACTAGTTTTCTTACTTCTTCGAACTATTTTGTCGTCTAACTAAAAAGTTTTCAGATAACAACGAATATATCGGCCTCATTATTATAGTAGACGTCTCAAACGATAGAAAAGAAAAAGAAGACGTAAAGAACACAAACAAATAAAGAAACCGTAAACTTGGATTTGTCGTATCTTTTGAGGTAAAAGCCAAAACGGCTAGACAAACATGAAAGAAGTACATACCTAAAGCCCAGAGGATATCTAAGCTTCAACGCTAAACGTGCGCAACTGAATTTTAATTTGGTGGCTCTACTATCCGATCTATACAAGGTATTGACATTATAGCCCTCTAGTTCTTAAAGTTTTAACTGTAAAAGTTGTCCACGGACGGGCGGACAGACCTACGAGCGTCAGTTCTAACTTTTCGACTTAACTGGCCCGGCAATGGCATTGCTTCCAAGTCTCACCTCTCTAGCTCTTAGAGTTTTGGCTGTAAAAGTTGTTTACGCACGGATGAACAGACCTACAGACCTCGATGGCAGTATTTACAATATTGGTTCTCCAGCTCTTAGTTTGAGCTGTGAAAGTTCCATTATCCAAGCCACGCACTCTAGCTCTTGTAATGTGAGCTGTGAAAGTTGTTCGCGGACGGACATTACGAACATGTGAAAGGACGAACGAGAAAAGCTTCGAATTATTCAAAAATCTACAAGAGCTCGCCAAAGTCCCAAGTCTGTGTCTTCTAAGTCCGTATTCTACTACAGGGACGGGGTGACCATCGAGAAATTTGGACGTCGTTCTATCAATTACTAAAGGTGCCGCTAATGTGACGTTCTGATCGACAGTGTACGGTAGTAATTGATAGAATTCTAGATATTACGGATATGGTCGGAAGACCGTCATTCTGAATGGTTCATTCGTGAAAAGGCCTATTACCGTTCACTAAGAATAAAAATGTCATTGCCCAAACGGAATGACATTTTTTAAAAGAAATGGGTACAGAATGAACCAGGTGGTCAGATAATCCGGAATTGCGAGTACGGAATGCGGAATAAGGGAACACTTTATCTTCTACCGCAATGAAAGCGTCAATGTAGCTCACTAAAATGGTACGTTTTCTGAAATAATGCGTAGAGTGCTTAGTCTGTCAAGAGCACAGAAGCTTTAGACATATCAATAGAATCCAACGAGTAAAGCAAAGAGGACCATATTGTAATGAAAACTCGTAGTCGGACCATATTGTAATGAAAACTCGTAGTTTTGTAACTCTTACAGAAATTAGCCTTTAGGCAGGAAAATGTGCCAAAACGGCTATATTGTTTCATAAAGACTTAATCGTGTAGCAGGCCAGGTTTTACCCCCCCCCCCCCCAACAGCTACAGAAAGTGTCAATGATTTTAAACGCAACTACACATATCGCGCTTCTGTAGGGTGCTGTTATACGCCTAACAGATAGGCAACACAACACACTAAAGTAGAAAAAAATTCGTTTCAGAAGCTCCTTGCATGATTTCAATCGCTCGTTTTTCTAAAAATGGCTTAAAAAAAGTTCGACAACTATCGATTAGCGTTACATTTCCCCCACGAAGGCGTTAAAAAGCCAATTAAGCTACAGATTCCTCGTATCTCTCCAGTAATGTAGCCCGTAAAGTAGAGTGCGAATTTAAATCAAACTGTTAATTACGTTAAAACGTTTTAATTTAATTTAATTTTATTAAAGGACACATAAATTTAAACAGTATAATTGGTATAATGGTAAGAAGAGGGGCTAAATAACAATTATATAGTGGAAGAGACTCGTCCAAATGAAGAATTATATCTGACCAACGCAGAATTACGAGTCGACGAAACTTTAACAAACAATTTCTTATAGGAAAACATTTACGAAAAGCTCGTTAATTAAATTTAAATCCTTCTAGTCGAAATTGTTTTGACTGAAATATAATTTAATTTTAAATTTAATTTAAATTAATCAACTTCTTGGGCATTGTATAAATAAGATGCGTTATTTGCGAAATTTAAGGAAGAGAGAAATTTTTTATTTCCAACGATATCCTACTTATTACGCTTTAAATTGTCTTGTGTCCTCGCTAATTTTACGTCAAGAAGGCGGAACAGTCGAGGAAATGAAAAAAGTCTTAAAATACTTTTATGACGTCATTAATATTTTATCTTGAAGAGGAGAAATTGCCATATTTTAAGTATTTAGGTCAAGTTTTATTAAAGTTAAAAATTTCAAATAAAAACAAATATTATTTATGAAATATTATTAGGGAAAATTGCCTCGAGCTTTTCTTTTCTCCCTGCGCTCGCCCGACAGAGACGAAGTCGGGTTAGCTTTTAACGAAGTTGGAAATTTGAAAAAAAAATAAAAAGCACGAGATTTTTTCGAATGCTCACTTTGCACGGTACGAAACGCCATATTTAGGCGCAAAAATGTCTGCCCGTCTGTCCGTCTGCACTGTCTTCCCCAGTAAATTTTTGTAAAAATATTTTTTTCATTTTTACTTGTAGTTACTACCAACTGAAAGAATAGCTGGCGTCTATTTCTGAGCCCCTTGTAATTCAAAACTAGCACTATTATAATCGAGAGCGAGGGGGGAATCACCGATAGCATTACTTTGCGTACCTACTTCGAACAGTAATTTGTTTTCGTGAAAGATGCAAAAAATTCCAACTTCTCAGTTTGAGGGAACGCGTCGACGTATTGTCGATTTTCAGAAATGCTATCACTAAAAAAATCCGATCACACCCTCTCGTGTTTTAAAAGAACGTTCCTGCCCTAAAAACGAATTTTACTAAGGTCAAACAAGTTGCGCTCTCTGTTACCGTAGTAGCGAAGTTAACGCGATTTGACTGACGTGTATTATCATACGTCTTCTTTACCCCATTTTCCGAGGGCAATATGCGGTGGCATTTCGGCTCTCGGCAAGGGTATAACTACAGCAATATGAAGAAAAATGCATGAAAGATATCAGAAAATGGCATACCCGAATACAATAGAGCACGGAAGCTATTCCAGACGTAACAAGACTAGCAACTTAGATATCCCCTAAAAAATATATTTGCAATTTTTTATTTACTTTTAAAATGAACCTCCTTATTTATCAAGTAGGTTAAGCTTTATAAAAGGCAAAGAAATAAACTGAAACGTGTATTTGAGCGTGTTTGTTTATTTGCAATGCGTAATTGTGTAATTTGTTAAGTTAAAAAGATGTATTAGTTAAAATTTTAACCGCCCTAATTGCCTCAAATGCTCGCTGATTAACATTTCAATCAAAACATTTATTTTATTCGTGGATAATCTACTTTTATACGTGCGAATTTCTTTTAAAGGGCGTTTTCAAATGGAAAACTCTTTTCATAAGTGGAAAATCGCGGTACAAAGTCTCTTTTTAGCTTTTCAAAAGGTGGTTTTATAGGCGCATAAATAGTGATTTATTTTGGATTGAAACATCAAAATTAGAAGAAAAAGCCAATAAAGTTCTAATAACAATAATAATCGCTTGTGATGAGAAATATGAACAATAAAAATGCGAAATAGGACACTCGTAAGTACACTATTGTACACCTCCACAAGCACTATCCGTGGCCAGTCTTTATTTCTAGCCAACGGCTACTGAGTACTCCATTTTCATTTCTGTGATTGTAAACAAGAACCATAAGCATTTTGTAGAACTTTAGTCATACTCCTCTACAAGAACTGTCCGCTGTCCGTGGATAGTCTTTATATCTTCCCAACTACTAAAAAATTATAATAATTGAATATTCCGTTCAACTTTCTGTGATTGTCTACTATCAAGAACAACCGCATTTTTCAGAACGTAACCGTATTCCTCCACGAGAACTATCCGTGGAGACTCTTTAGTTCTTCTCAACGAGCAGAAAAGGATTCTTAGGCGGTTTAAATAGAATTTTCGACTATTCTGTTCATCTTTCCGTAATTGCCTACTATTAACAATATGTTCATTTTTTCAGAACGTGAACCGTACTCTTCCACAAGAACTATCGGTAGAGAGGCTTTTAATTTTACCAACGGCGAAAAGAGGTTTTAAAGTGGATTAAAAGTGAATTATGAAAATTGAGTATTCCATTATTATTTCTGTGACTCTCTACCAAAAAGTTAAAGCATTTTCCAGAACGTTAGTCGCTTTCCTCTTGCAAGAACCATCTGTGGATCGGTTTCCTCTTGCAAGAACCATCTGTTGAGAGTATTTACATATTCTCAACGACTAAAAGAGGTTTCTCAGACAGTTTAGGCCGAATTATGCTAATTAACTATTCCACTCGTCTTTGTATGATTGTCTATTATCAAAAACAATCGCATTCTCCACAAGAACTATCCGTGGAGAGTCCTTATTTATCCCCAACGGCTAAAAAAGGTTTTAAAGACAGTTAAAACTGATTTATGTAAATGGACTACTTTATTCATATTTCTGTAATTGTTTACTAAGAACCATCACAAGCAGTTTTCAGAACGTTAACCGTACTCCTTCACAAGAACTATCCGTGGAGATTCCTGATTTCTTTCTTACAGCTAAAAGAGGATTCTTACATAGTTAAAACCGAATTATGCAAATTGAGTATTCAATTTTTATTTCTGTGATTCTCTACCAAGAACTATAAGCATTTTCCAGAACGTTAGTCGCATTCCTCTTTCAAGAACCATCTGTGGACGATTTTTACATATTCTCAACGACTAAAAGAGGTTTCTCAGACAGTTTAGGCCGAATTATGCTAATTAACTACTTCACTCGTCTTTGTATGATGGCCTAGTACTTAAAGCGATTGCATATTTCGGAATGTTAACCGTGATTCTCCACAAGAACTTTCCGTGGAGAGTCCTTATTTATCCCCAACGGCTAAAAGAGTTTTTTTAGATGGTTCAAACCAATTAACTAGTATTCATTCCATTCTTATTTAGTTACCAAAAAACATCAGCGGTTTTTGGGAACGTTAAACGCACTTCTCCTCAAGAACTATCAGTGGAGAGTCTTTATTTCTCCTCAACAGCTAAAAGAGGTTTTTAGAGGATTAAAACCAAATTATGCAAATTAACTATTCAATTCTTATTTCTGTGATTTGCTACTAAGAACGTTAACCGTATACTCCTCCACAGGAACTCTACTCTACGAATCTACTAACTTCTTCATCAAAACAGTATAGCCATTAAAATTGTACTCCTGCAGCCTTTTAAGAGAAGCAACAATCGTTTCACTTATTAAATTTCGATGCGCGTGAAATCGGTTAAAAAGTGACGGGCGCTAAAAAGGTTGCACATTATCAATTTTCTAAGCAATCAAAAGTTCGACAGCCAAAACGATGCCAGACAAGCCAAAATAATGAAAGATAAAATTATACAATGGCTCGTATCGATGAATAACTATTATAACTTACTATTACCGCAGCTATTATACGCTCGATTTCTTTGTTAGTTGTTAGAGAATATTTTTAGGGGGAAACATAATAAATGAATTTAATAATTATCGTTTATTTGACGTTTACGAAATTAATTAATTACTTTGATTAATAATAAGTGGTAATTAATTGGCGGTTATATCATTTAATTGTAAATGTACAACTCAGCGTAGGTATAGTCAATTATAAATGGAATTGATCGATTAAAGTAGACATCAAAGTGTTTCCACTAACGATAACTTTACATAACGGTCGTGAAAGGAGGGACAACTTGACCTACCTCTGGAATAATTAATTACGCACAATTACGATTATTTATAACTGAAAAGTTCCCAGAGGGGCGTACCTGAAAAATTAATCGAAACCCTTATCAAATAAATTTGATCGACGTTTTTAGCGGAAATATCCACGAGTTGAACAGATAAAACGGAAACAACTTTAATGCATTCCAATCTGAGGAAATTTCATTTCTGGTTAGTAACTACCAGTGGATTACCTAATGCCGGGACTCTTTCTTTTTATTTGCATAAATGTTGCGCAGGATGAGAGGTGAACATTTCGAGCCGTTTTATTTATCAAAAAAAATTTTTTGTAGGAAACTAGAAGAGATATTTGAACAGCAAGGTGCTTAGAATTTAAAATTCCATTTTAAAGAGATTCCGAGTTCGCGTTTCTCTTACGCACGCGGAAGCAATAAAACACACCTCACTTTGTCTAACGCAGATATTGCTAAAGGCGAATCGGGCGACGTTTGAAATTCAAATCCGTAAGATTTAGCATGTTAGGTAGATTCTACGCTCTTGTGAGATAAGTATAAGAAGCAATCATGTATATTACATTTTAAAATGCAGCTTTTATTATAAAATTTCGTTTTTTCTATCTTCCACCCCAAGATGGTCGACTCTCTTTCGAGGTGTCGAATAAACACCCTTTAATTGTGTCACACCTATTAAATTAAACTGAATCTCTTACCAGCCACTTTTTACGAGTCGACGGTTGGCTCACCTGAAAACAAAGAAAACAATGAATTAGAAAAAACTTGTAACAATAAGATGGTTAAAGGTATGCAAAATTTTTGAACACAAACACACCATCTCCAATGGTGTGGCTACCATGGAGGAGACCACTACAAGGAAACGCTCCATAACAATCGCTCGCGCGAGATAAACAAAACGGCGCCCGAGTAGGGACATAGATGACGTTATAATACGTTCATTTTCGTTACTTTTTGTGGATCGTAAAAGTACATTACGACAAGAAGAACTCCCAGTTTAAGTGAGTGGGACTAGAGATTACTTTTTCTAAAAGTCCACTGTTAGGCCTCCTAGATGCAAGATGCAATAGAACAATTTCGAAATAAATAAATTCGATTTAAACGTAAATGTTTATTGCCTTTTTAACAAAATACGAAAAAAGGCCGTAAATTAAATTAAAATTGATGGTTACGGTCATAATAAAATATAATATTTATTACGGGACAGTAATAAATAACTTTACGTTCGTTATTTTTATAAAAAAAGCACATTTTTATGTATGTCGAATGAACGCTACGATATTCATTAGCCTTCTATCAAATTGATTAGTTTGAGCAACGAACTGCATTAAATGGCATTTATGCAAATACGATTTCAAAAGCGTACAGTTAACAACATCCGTTTCGAAGGACCAACCTTTTACGAATTAATTGTTAGTAAGAAGCTCCGATAGAAATGGCAAAAGTATTGATTTCTGTAATCGAGACGAAATGCTTATGCTTACTGTTATAATGATTAGATAATAATAAGGTAATAAACAATAACTATATAATAACAATGTAGAAGGGTGTAAGTGTAATAATGTAACAATCATTAGTAATCCATTAAGAAATATTAAATATCACTCACGTTCCACAAGACTAGAACGACTTTATTACTTATTAGAAATGGTCTTTTCCCTAATAGGTTAGGTTACATTTAGCAGAATATATCCGCTCGAAGGACCAACCCATTTAAAATTAATTAAAGCGAATTTTATATTTTTAATAACGCTAAAATGAAAGCCAGCGGGCGTTTTATCCTACGAGATAGTGTAATGCTCAAAGCATCTTATTTTTAACTTCATTTAAACGTCATTAAAAGAATAGAACAAACAAGTAATATTTTTAGCTTTATTTTTAAAAGTTAATTAAAGTTTAAATATAAATCTAGGAAACGGTAAGATTAATAGTTTTGTACATTTTGTCGTGAGAAGTAAATAATAACTTTTAATACGAAGCCTTTTTCATAAAAAGGAGGGCTCTTTGCAGTGATGAAAAACCTTCAAACTGACTGAATCTGGTTAAGTTCTCATAGAATACCATCCTCAAAAAAAGCTAGACTAATGCTGACTAAATGGAGTGGAGACTAATTTCTAATAGTTAGAAAAGTCCCCTGAGCGTACTCCCCATTGTCTGAGTGAAGAGATTAGATGTACTCTCAAGGCATGCCAGCTTTTTTTTTCAACGACGTCTGTTTACTCCAAATTTAAAGTTTCTTAAGAAACTACGGTTGTCTGCCGTACTTTCTATTTTTGTAGAAGACCTGAACGGCCTCAAAAAAGGTTTCATATCATGTAGACGACTCTGTGAACCAACTGGAACTTCGTTCAAGGTAGTGAAGCTGTTCTGCTTATCCATGACGTTCTTCTACTTTAAGTTCAGGGCTCATCAAGAAGCCACGGCTCTTTTCCATACTTTCTACTTCTACTTAGAAGACCGGAACGCCCTCAAAAACGTTTCATATCTTGTAGACAACTCTGTGAACCAACTGGAACTTCTCTCAACGCAGGCTAGTTGTTTTGCTTACCTACGACGTCCTTTTACTTTAGGTTCAGGGTTGTTCAAGAAGCCACGGTTCTCTGTCATACTTTCTACTTCTATTTAAAAGGCCTGAACGACCTTGAAAATGTTTCATATCTTGTAGACGACTCAGTAAACTTCTTTCAAGGTAGTCTAGCTGTTCTGATAAGTACGACGTCCTTTAACTTTAAGTTCAGGGCTCATCAGAAGTCACGGTTCTCTTCCATACTTTATACTTCTACTTAGAACACCTGAACGCCCTCAAAATGGTTTCATATCTTGTAGACGACTCAGTGAACCAACTGGAACTTCTTTCAAGGTAGTGAAGCTGTTCTGCTTATCTACTTTAAGTTCACGGCTCATCAAGAAGCCACGGTTCCCTTCCATACTTCTTGCTTCTGTAGAAGACTTCAGTTGCCCGAAAAAGGCTATAAGGTCATTAAGGCGGCTTTGCAGAGAGATTGAAGCTACTCTCAAAGTTAGTGATGAGTGATGAAGTTCGCTTTTTTAAATTTAAGGTTTATCAAGAAACTACGCTTCTCTCTACATTTTTGTAGAAGCTCTTTAGAAGCTTTCGAACTGTTCTTCTTCTCCACGACGTTTAAGGTTCTTTCAGAAACTAGGATTTTCCTGTAACTTCTATTTCTGTAGACGCCTTCAATGGCTTTGAAATTTTCTACCGGGGGTTCCCAGAACGGCAGTAGACTAAATTAAATGGTTCGATTAGTCTAGTTGGGTGTGTGCTTGTGTGAAGCACGTCCTGTACGGCTTAGTGAGGACCTACATGTATTTTTAATGAAACGACGGCTTTAAGTGCCCTCCAAAATAGGACGTGCCCGATTAGATTCGACGTTTTTGACGTTCACCGTCAAAACTGTTGCAGTACGCTCGTTCATTTCTAAAGGTACCGCATAGCTATAAATCTAAATCGTTTATTAAAACAAAGATGGGTGGGATACGCCCGTCGGTTTAATTTTTTCTTTTTTAGCGGACGTATCTGAATTTGTCACGCTATTCGCGGCGTCAAACTTCGTGTCTTAAATTATTAAAATATACACTTGGCGACTTGATCACGTTTACGAAGTTATAACAAAAATTCGACGATACATTATGCATAGCTCATCCGTGAACTAGTTACGGGGTCGGTCGTGGAGTCGGGCGTGCGAAAGTTATTAGCTTTGTGTATATATCTTCTCTACTACACTACATAAGATAAAACGGAGCAACCCTTAATTCAAACTTCAAGCTTTCTCTAAAGAGATAACGATAAGCTTCGCAATCAAATGTAAAACTCGATATGAAAGACGTAATTGGCGATGAGACTAATTAAGTGGCTCTTGTTTATGGTTTTTCGAGGGTGTACGGAAGAGGTATTAGTGTTCTTTCGTGTAATCTGTAAAGATTGTATTTTGAGATAAATCCGAGCGAAATTGACTCGCATTACGTAAACTAAGTACATATCGTGTTACTGCTCTTATTAAAGGCACCTAGAAACTCCCCAAATTTTGTTTGGGCGTAATCGCAAACAACAAGAACCTAAATTTCCAAATACGGCTTGATTAGTACAGGCCACGATTGATAGATTTCGATTACCTAACCTTTGGAACGGCACGTTCTTGTCCCAATAAACATCGCTCAGTAATCGGGTAAACAACAACGTCCGATTAGTCGAGGCGATCGAACAGATTAACCAAAAAGGCGTCTCGTATTATTCAAATTGGAATTCGAGGAATTTCAGATTTAAGCTTTAATTCAAAATTTATGTCACTTCGATTAACGTTTTCTATTTTACGTAAGCTCTCCCTCTCGCTCTCGCTCGCTCTAACACACCGTAATTTTACGTAATTGCGCGTCGAAATAGCATGCACATCTTTCATCCGGAGAGTGGATCCGGTTCCGGATTCTTTGTTTCGAAACTCATCTCCGCTCTACACGTGATCAAAGACATCAATCCTATGTCAGGCGCACTTGATACTGACAGACGTTGTGATTGGTACGGCTAGATAAATTATTTTACAGAAATAAAACCTTTTGCACTGTATTTTATTGTGCGGGATATATATATTTTTTATTTTATTTCTTTTCTCCACTGAAACAATCTTTTACTACAATTCACACACAACAAAATAGTAAAATTGAAGTCAGAAAAACAAATTTAGTTTTACACTTTTACGGGATGTAATTGCAAGAGCCCGCGTGGTTTACGCCACCACAATTCTCTCATCTGCAGACCTTTTTGGACTCTTTTAGTTTATGTGTGGCACTTATCACTTATCAGCTATGAAAGACGTAGTAGAGATTAGAGATACAAAAGATAAAATACAAGAATGGTTAAGTAAATAAGAAAGTTCTGTAATGAAACATCGATCTGTATTCTGTCTGTCTTTAGTCTGTCTTAGGTCTGTATTTTGTCTGTCTTTTGTCTATCTTTTTTCTGTCTTCTGTCTGTCTTCTGTTCTGTCTTCTGTTCTGTCTTCTGTCGTCTTCTGTTCTCCGTTCTTTGTCCTCTGTGTTATCAGTCTCTTGTATTATCTGCCCTCCGTTTTCGGTGTTTTCTGTCTTCTGGCCTCTGTCATCTGCTCTCTGTCCTCTGTCTTCCGTTCTCTCTTTTCTCTCTTCTGCTTATGTCCTCTGTCCTCTCTCTTCTGCCTCTGTCAACTCTCTTCTGCCTTTGGCCCCTGTCTTCTGGAGTCTGTATTATCTGTTCTCTGTTTTCTGTGTGTTCTGTCTTCTTTGTTCTGTGTTCTGTCTTGCTTTCTGTCTGCCTCTACCAACCTTTTCGTGCAATTGCCCAATTCGGGTTGTCTGTGTACGCCTCTACATGCGTCTGCCCCCTATGCACACCTCTGCCTCGCTCTTTACCCCGTTAAATGCTCTGCCTCTGCAGGCCTCTGCCTGCTTCTGTATGCCTCTACACGCCTCTGCATGCCTGTACACTCCTCTGCACCCCTATGCACACATCTGCTCCTCTCTGCCACCCTCTGCATGCCTCTGCTTGTCTGACTCACTCAGAATGTGTCGTTTCTTACACTTTTAGTAAAATCTTGTGGTCTTGCACTCACTCGCGTATCGTTGACAAACCTCCGTGGATTCTTTTTACTGTTTGACTCTTTAAAACTTTTTTGTAAAGTTATAATGTAGTAGCCGTTTTGAAAACCCGTCTAAAATAAGGAGGTAATTATTACTTCCTCTAAAGAAAGATTTAATAAAGTAATAGTTTAATACTTTTGTGTGTATAGTTTCTTCGAGAGTCGAACAAAAGAAAAACTGAAAATTAAAGTAAATTCAAAACATAAACTTTGTTATCTGTATAAAATGCTTGCGGAATATAAAAAGTTAAAAAGTTTGTTTAATTAATTAAAATGTAACGAAATGTTGTAGAAAAGTAAGTCGAGAGATAGAACAGGAAAACAAATTAAAATTTCAATATAAACGAGCGAGAAAGAGGAAGTCGAGGAAAATTACTTAAAGGGAGAGAAATATCGTGGTTTAGACAAAGACGGACTTTGTTTTTTCAGATGAACGATGCAATAAGAAGTTGGGAGAAGTGTTTAAAGAAAACAATTTGAAGAGAAAACAAAGTAAAACGAAATTAAAAATACCTCTCTCTCGCGCGCGATTTTTATGTTTTATTATCTCAACAATTTTCTTAATCCAAATTAAATTTTTTTCCTCCTCGTTGTGTTTGTACAAAAAAATTAGTTTTTGATGCGGTTATTTCGTGATGAAATCTTAAACAATTAGTAAATTGCGTGGGTGGTTGTGTAAAACGTAAAGTCCGTACCTCGAATTTTATTAACATCATAAAAACATCTAATCAAAACAAGAATTTAAATTAAAATCCCAAAGTGTTTTCGAGTTGACATGCGAAAATTTCGACTCCTTTTCTGGGGGCTTAGGGGAAAAAACGACCTGTTGAATTTAAAGCACAACAGGGTGGTCTTAAAGTGCAGTAAGATTAAGGCAGAAGTTTGGGCGGCGATAACGGCGAAACTTTTGTTACGACTCGCACTTTTGCGAGTTTCTTTAAAAACAGGAGCTTTAGGATTAATAATTTCGGAGCTACTCGAGCCCAATTATTTATTTTACGGCTCTTGTTACTTGTCGTTATCAAGACGCTAATGCGGAAAATTCGAGATAATTAGTACAAGAAGTATTGTTACTGTTTAGATAGCTGATCGCCACTTCAAAAACGCCCTTGAATAAGAACGAGGGTAAATTTTCACAATTCAAGGTAAGAGTGGGCTCTTAAAGCCCATCAACTACGAATAGGTCCCACAAGACTAACATGCCCTAAACAGCCTTAAAAACTAGAAACTTAAGCTTTACCGTCAATATCTCGAGATCCATTTCAAGTTCTCTCGTCAGTTTGAGTTTACGTCCCGGCGTCCCGACGCCACGAGAAACACAGTGACTTGAGAAAGACAAGTTATTGCTATTTTTGGGGTTTCTCGCTTATAACTCAAAAACTACTCACTTCTGGACAAAAGCACCTCTACACAAAAATAAACTACGTCAAATTTCTTACAAATTATATCTCTTAGGTTTTTCGCTTCAGACAAATGGTTTAGGCGCTAGAGCTTGTTCAAGTTTGACCAAAATTCTAAACTCGGCAAGAAACTTTTATCGCTTATAACTCAAAAACGACGCATTTGTAGAGAAAAGTGTTGCTATACAAAGATTAAGTAAATTAAATTGCCCACAAATTATATTTCTTAAATTTGTTTCCTCAGACGACCGGTATAGACGCTAGAGCGCGTAAAAGTTTGTCAAAATTTCCAAGATTGGCCTAAAATTGTTTTATCGTTTATAACTTTAAAACTACACACTAAGTTCTTCTATATAAAAACAAAGTACATCGAATTTCCTACAAATTGAATTTCTTAGAGTTTTTTGCTCAAACAAATGGTTTAGGCGCTGGCGCACTTTAGGAAGGTACTGAACGAACAGTTAATTCAAAAAGTTTATCAAAAATTCTGTTTTATCGCTTATAACTCAAAAACTACGCACTTTTAGAAAAAAGTGTTTCCATACAAAAATAAGATACATCCAATTTGCTACAAATTATGTCGTTAGATATTTATTGTCAAATAAACAGTTGAGGCGCTACAGCGTGAATAAGAACGAGAGAAATTTTCACAATTCAAGGTAAGATAACTACAAGACCTCATCAGGTTTACATGCCCTATACAACCTTTAATGAAAACTGAAAACTTAAGCTTTACCAGCAATATCTCAAGATCCGTTTCAAGTTCCGTCGTCAGTTTGAGTTTACGTCCTGGCGTCCCGACGCCGAGAGAAACACAGTCCGGTTGATCACCATCGTCGCGCACCCAATTGTGTTTACTGCCAAGCATACGCCTCTCTCAATAGTTTATTCAATTTTTTCAGTTCTGAGCCGGAGGGCTTACCAAGCCCGACTTACGCGGCTCAATTAGTTTACGTGAGATATTACGCATTTTAGGGTTAAAATTAATGTTTTTCTAGATTCTTAATGTAGCGAGCCCTTTAGGCGTAATAAAGACTTTTCGATCTAGTAACGGAGCCTTAAAACTTTCCCATTTACCAAAACATGTCGAAGTCTCGGAATAACTCCTTTTTCTCCTACATTAGATACTTTTTATTTCGTCTTCACACGCGATAAATGATTTCTTCGACACGTCGATGATAAAATTTCAATTTCTTTCGGGATTTGATGCCATTATTTCGCGAAAATGATTGTCAACTATCGCTCGAAGTGGAGAAGATTCCAATAAAATTGTAATTCTCGCTCATTGTTCATTGCACATCGGTTTCGTGACCAAAACCACGGCTTCACTATTTCATCGTCTAACAGAAATAAAAGGAAACCTTCGAGTTTCCAATGAAACTTAAAAAGAGGAGTTAAATTACCGGTTGATTCCTTTAAACTGTAGTTGAAGCATCATCGCGTGCTCGTTTCAAAGAGCGGAAAAAATTATAAATAAATACGAGAGCGCATAAATAGCTTTTATATTTTCAATTTTCCACACAAATCAATTAGCAGTGAAATCAGAGGTTTCAGTTTACAAAACATGTAATTAAAAGCATCTGTTGAAACCAATTTATAACACTGGCGCTCGAAAATTTTCAAACGTTAAATTTATACCGTTTCAAAAAAAAAACGAAAATAAACAAAGAACGCCCTTTATTTTTGTTCGGCAACTTAATTGTAACTTTATTCATTGGCAACAAGTTCGAAATTCGTAAATTTGCATAACCGTCCGTTTTGTTCCACTTTTTTTTTAAATTGGCGCAACCGAGCATACGAAAAGGGTTAAAGAATTCCTCATTGTTGTGTACGAGCTTCACTCCACCTAATTCAATTATTTAAGCAAATTTACGATTGAATTCACAAATTAATCAAGATCAAGCCCGGAGATTGTCTTTCTAATATTAATTATCTTCAGTTTCCCTTATTATAGTCTTCTTGTTAGTGACACCCAACAAAAGTCGTGTGATAATTGGAGTCGGATTCGGTCTTAAAAGTGCTCGAGATGAGTGATTAATTTTTGAAAATTGTCCTCATTTCAACTCGCAAAAAGTCGAATCGTAATAAAAGTTTTACAATTATCGCCTTTCAAACTTTTCCCTCAATAATTGTAATAACTACAGTTTGAGACAGCCCTGTTGTGCTTTCGGCTCAACAGGTCGGTTTTTACCAACGTCTCAAAAAGTCTCTAGTGAATTTTGTATCTGATTTCTATATTGTCACCGACGTAGTTCTCTTCGAAATGTCCTAGAACTGGGATACTGGATTGTTTAGGAAGGGGTAGGTAGGCCACTTGGACTGTATGTGAGTATGTCTGTTCGTACAAGCTAACGTTAAGCTATAAGTATATTTTGCAGACGTCAAACTACGATAGGTCTAATATAAGAGGTGACCTCAACACTGGGGTTCACAGTTAGTTATTAGACTTTGCCGCGAGCCTAAAATTTAAGATATGCACGTTTTAGCATTAAGAAGAATTTGGGATAGCTTAGTGGTGATAGCACTCGACACAAAATCACGAGTCTCTTCTTCCATCCTTGGTCTTAGCGCAAGTTTTCTTCCACGAATAAACAACTGCGCCAGCACAGATGTTTACCATCAATAACACCCTGAGTTCTAGAGGATGAGAAGAAAACAATGGCCAGGTTGAGACAGTACGTTTTGAGCTTGTGAGAAAGAAACAATTGCTTGGTTAGAGGCAGCAGGAGACGTGGTCTGCAAATCCCAAACCTTGTTAACACCCTCTCAACGTTCTCATTTGGACCCACCCGCAAGTGAAAGTCAAAGTTTGAGGGTTTGAGAAGAAAACAATGGCTTGGTTAGCGGCAGAGACCGTGGTTTGAACCTCACAAATCTTGTCGAGACACTTTAACGCTTTTATTTGAACTCACCCTCAGAGAGTAGTTGAAAGTTTGAGCGTGTGAAAAAGAAACAATGGCTTGGTTTGAGGCATGGAACGTGGTCTTAAAATCCCAAGCCTTGCCGAGACTCCCTCAACGTTCCCATTTGGACCCACCCGCAGATAAAAGTGCAAGTTTGAGCGAAGGTAGCAATGTCTTGGTTGGAGGCACCGGACGTGATCTGATGTCAAGCGTTGCTGAGACACCGGTCACCGCTCTCATTTCGACCCAAGCTCACGATTACGATCGCAATGGTATTGATTCGGCCTTCTTTACACTGAGGGCCTTTCGACCTTTCAGCAAGGTAAGAATTGGCTCAGTTTTCGACCTAATTCGTACGAGCTCGAAATGAATTTCTAAACCAATTTAGATTTTCGAGATTCTATCAAGAAAATTACAAAAGCTGTCTTAAATTTCAGCATAAACTAAAATGAGGTTTAGATAATTCGATAACGATACTGAAGGAAAACCATGGGTCAGCATAATGTTCCTTAATTAACAGCAAGCTTTAAAACTGACTTGTTGAGCGTTGAGCGTACTTATTGCAAAAGTTATTTTTAATAAATTAAAGCGCCATTTTTGTGTATTTTAAAAACAAAGTTAGAAGCATTTGTTTGATTTTCCTCCTAATCGCTTAGTTTTCCTTAAACAAAATCAAAACAGAGACGGTCTCAAATTTTGCAGATCCACCGTTACTTTAATTAAATTAGTGGCAATTTTCGTGTTTTTATACGTCGGTGCCGGTTAATTTGCATTGCAAATTTTAACAAAGTGTTTATTATAGGTATAATAAAAAAGAGGTTAATACCTACATAATTAATTTTTAAACTTATTTAAAACTTTTTGGGAAATTACAAAAGTTAATTTAATTCAGCGTTAAAATTAAAGGTGGGCGTGGGCTTTCCTAATGAGCCCTATTTGGGAAAAAAAGTTGGAATTTAATAATAACGACTCTTCTCACATTGAAAACAGATTCCCATCAAAATGAGAACAACGCGATAAATAACATCTGTCAAAGTGGGTTAACCTATCTTTTAAATGAAAAATAAGTTTTTTACACGTAACGTTTTCGAGAAAGAAGTAAAAATCGAATTCGTGAGCGGTTTTTATAAGAGCACGGTGCACGAGACGAAAGTGAAGAAACGAAATTGTCGGTCGATTGCAACTTAATTGGGCGTACTTTGTAGAGAGCTCCAATAAAAATAATAATTCGTGGCCCTAAAAATCGAAAAATATACAAGCTGTTCGAAAAGAAGTGGATAAAATTTTCATCAAAAAATTATGTTGTAGCATATTTTAGCATTTTCTCGTCTTCGTTGAACCGTAATATCTCTAATTCTATTTATCGTAGCGACTTCTTCTTGAGCCCATTTTTTTTCATATGCACGTGACTTCAAATCACGTAGTATGCATTTTTTCACCAGAGACCCCAAAAACGTCAACAGAAGAACAGTACAAAAACTTGGGTTTTGGCATATCTTAGCACTTTGGTGACTTACTTTGAACCGCTGTATCTCTGGTTCTGTTTACCGTAGAGACTTCTTCTTGGACTCATTGTTCTCAATTTTTATGCGACTTCAAATCATGTTCTATACACTTTCTTTGCCAGAGGCCCCAAAAACTTTTACAGAAGAAAAGTACAAAAAGTAGGGTTTTGGCATATTTTAGCATTTTTGTGTCTTACTTTGAAGCGTCGTATCTCTGGTTTTGTTTACCGTAGCAACCTCTTCTTGGGCTCATTGTTCTCAATTTTTATGTAACTTCAAATCATGTTGTACGCATTTTCTTCGCCAGAAGCCCCAAAAACGTTTACAGAAGAAAAGTACAAAAACTTGGATTTTGGCATATTTTGGCACTTTGGTGACTTACTTTGAACCACTGTATCTCTAGTTCTGTTTACCGTAGCGACTTCTTCTTAAGCTCATTGTTCTCAATTTTTATGCGACTTCAAATCATGTTCTATACACTTTCTTTGCCAGAGGCCCCAAAAACGTTTACAGAAGAAAAGCACAAAAAGTAGGGTTTTGGCATATTTTAGTATTTTTGTGTCTTACTTTGAAGCGTCGTATCTCTGGTTCTGTTTACCGTAGCAACCTCTTCTTGGGCTCATTGTTCTCAATTTTTATGTAACTTCAAATCATGTTGTACGCATTTTCTTCGCCAGAAGCCCCAAAAACGTTTACAGAAGAAAAGTACAAAAACTTGGGTTTTGGCATATTTTGGCACTTTGGTGACTTACTTTGAACCACTGTATCTCTGGTTCTGTTTACCGTAGCGACGTCTTCTTAAGCTCATTGTTCTCAATTTTTATGCGACTTCAAATCATGTTCTATACACTTTCTTTGCCAGAGGCCCCAAAAACGTTTACAGAAGCAAAGTACAAAAAGTTGGGTTTTGGAATATTTTAGCATTTTTGAGTCTTGCTTTGAACCGTCGTATCTCTGGTTTTGTTTACCGTACCGACATCTTCTTGGGCTCATTGTTCTCAATTTTTATGTAACTTCAAATCATGTTCTACGCATTTTCTTCGCCAGAAGCCCCGAAAAGGCTTACAGAAGAAAAGTACAAAAACTTGGATTTTGGCATATTTTGGCACTTTGGTGACTTACTTTGAACCACTGTATCTCTAGTTCTGTTTACCGTAGCGACTTCTTCTTAAGCTCATTGTTCTCAATTTTTATGCGACTTCAAATCATGTTCTATACACTTTCTTTGCCAGAGGCCCCAAAAACGTTTACAGAAGAAAAGCACAAAAAGTAGGGTTTTGGCATATTTTAGTATTTTTGTGTATTACTTTGAAGCGTCGTATCTCTGGTTCTGTTTACCGTAGCAACCTCTACTTGGGCTCATTGTTCTCAATTTTTATGTAACTTCAAATCATGTTGTACGCATTTTCTTCGCCAGAAGCCCCAAAAACGTTTACAGAAGAAAAGTACAAAAACTTGGATTTTGGCATATTTTGGCACTTTGGTGACTTACTTTGAACCACTGTATCTCTAGTTCTGTTTACCGTAGCGACTTCTTCTTAAGCTCATTGTTCTCAATTTTTATGCGACTTCAAATCATGTTCTATACACTTTCTTTGCCAGAGGCCCCAAAAACGTTTACAGAAGAAATCACAAAAAGTAGGGTTTTGGCATATTTTAGTATTTTTGTGTCTTACTTTGAAGCGTCGTATCTCTGGTTTTGTTTACCGTAGCAACCTCTACTTGGGCTCATTGTTCTCAATTTTTATGTAACTTCAAATCATGTTGTACGCATTTTCTTCGCCAGAAGCCCCGAAAAGGCTTACAGAAGCAAAGTACAAAAAGTAGTGTTTCTGCACATTTAGCATTTTTGTCACTTACTTTGAACCGCTGTATCTCCTGGTCTATTTTATTGCAGCGACTTCCCCTTAAGCCCATTCTGCTTTCATATGCATTTTCTTTGCAATGAGTCCTGAAAATGGTAACAGAAGAAAAGTACAAAAGTAGGGTTTTCAGGTTCAACTTTTGTTTTTCATTTGATAATGATATTTGATATTACAAAACTCACATTTTGAATAGGGCTGCGCTAAAAGACATTGGTGCAAGTAACTATTACAAGCTTCTGATTTTTGTGAACTAAATGAAATTTAAAAATCCTCTTGACTTTTTAGTATTATCTAGGTAGCAAAAAAACAATTTTTTTAATAATTCCTGAGCCACTATTTGCGAGTGCAAATGTAACGTGAAAAGGTTGCAAAACAAAAGGTGTGTGCGAGCGACTATGTGTAGTAGTATGTGTGCCACCCACTTACATATCGATCAAGAGAGCTTTTACGAAGGGTTATTACTAGGGACTTGTGTGTCCACTTCCATTTTCTGAACCCATTATACATCTCTGCGAGCTTTGTGAATTTCCTAACACTCTGTAATTGTGGACCGTGCAGACTGAATTTCTGATTAAAAGGATTTTAGCATTTCGTATAATTGAATGTGTTTGAATTTAACATAGCGCTAAGTAAGTAATTTTGTTAAAATACGAAGTTAAAATTGGTTTCATATTTACCCTCTTTAACCTTTACGTTTTCTAATAATATTCCTAATGAATTTTTATTACGGAATTTGGTTAAAAATAAATTTAAAAAATAATTCGAATAATTTACACTTTGCCCACATTTTTTTGTAAATTACAACAATCAACAAGTCGTTTGGAAAAAAATATAACGGTTAAACGATTTACAAAGTGTAGTCATTCATTTTTTCCACTCGGTAAGTCTTTGGAAGTCGGCAAAAAAATTAACGAAACAGAAAGTATACGGAGATTATTTTCTATTGCAGCTTTCAGAACTCTTTCAACGAAAAGAAGGATATATTTGAAGTTCGAAAAATATGAGATAAATAATTCAGAATTGGAAATTTACCCTAACGACTTGAAATTTCCCAATGTTTCTGTTAAGGAAATATAGATTGACGTCGACAAGAGAATGACACGAAAATGTTAGTAAATAAGTACAGAAAAGAAAACATGAAGAAACTAACATCAGATAACCAACAACAAAATCATTAGGATAAAAGAAAAATAACAGCAAAAGTTTCGTAAACTGAAAATATTGTTTTCTCGTTTAAATTAAACAAAGATGTTTTTGCAAAAAAACTGTTTTGAAATCATTTTCGAGGCAAAAAATTTTCCTGCTATGTCACTATACGAGATCTTTAACCCACAAGCAATTTGAGTAGACATTAATTTGCTATTTAGTGTAAGGATTCCTTACGATCGACGATACGAGAACGAAACCTCAAGGTACAATTATACTAAAAATATTGCTAAAAAGTGCTTGGGCAGTTCTTGACAATGCAATGAAAGCCTTAATTTAGGCAATAGAAATCGAACGACGCGTACTGGAGCCAGGCGCCAGATTTTGAAGGTTTTCTCTAGCCGAAAATCAATTTTTCGAATTTGGTCAATTTTTCCGCAATAGACTAATCCTTTCTGACTCCAACGCCATAAAAATTTCGTGCCTAATGCGCTTTTTACGACTTTACCGAGTTTTCTAGTAGGTACCGAATTGTTATTTAGTAAACTGGCATTTTCTAGAGTAAGCTGCCTGTGTGTCAAAAGTAAGCCAAATATACCAAAGTTGTATATAACATTTTTTATAGATATAAAAATGAAATGAAATGAACGTTTCCCTACAGTAAATCGAGTGCGTGCCAAAAAATAAGGCAAATTGGCCAAAATTGTTAGGAACCGTTTTTATAGAACAGAAAATTCTCAACAAAAAAGTTCCAGACAACCTTGTTCTAACATTAATGGTTTATACGTGACGGGCGTTACAAAGCTAAACTCGAAGCTTACATTGGAAATTAACGTTTCTCTACAGTAAATCGAGTGTGCGCCAAAAAATAAGGCAAATTGGCCAAAATTGCAAAGAACCGTTTTTATAGAACAGAAAATTCTCCACAAAAAAGTTCCAGACAACCTTGTTCTAACATTAATGGTTTATACGTGACGGGCGTTACAAAGCTAAACTCGAAGCTTACATTGGAAATTAACGTTTCTCTACAGTAAATCGAGTGTGCGCCAAAAAATAAGGCAAATTGGCCAAAATTGCCAAAAACCGTTTTTATAGAACAGAAAATTCTCTACAAAAAAGTTCCAGACAACCTTGTTCTAACATTAATAGTTTATACCTGACGGGCGTTACAAAGTTAAGCTCGAAGTTTCCATCCGTCCATTTGTTTCGAAGCACCCCGTATTAGGTCCACTCTCACCAAAAGTATTGAGAAATCGAGGGAGTTGTTAAATATAGCAATAAGGCCAACTTTACCCTAAAGCTTAATAAAGTTTATAAAAGTGAAATTGTTAACCTTTTTAATTTCACTTTTAGTTTGTTCTTTTATCGTCGTCTGTTATGACAGGGACCAAACGAATAAAAGCGCCGGCTGTCGGAAATTAATTTGTTTTTTTAAGAAGGGGAGTAAGGGGGACTCGTATGCAATTATTTTTTTGGAGCTTTTCGTTAATATAATTGGTATTAAAATTGATTTTTATTGCGTCGTTGGTTTGGAAAGGCTCGAGTAAGCAAATTGGAAGAAGATACTCAATCTGCATTGAAAATTCGCATCTTTCTAGTGACAACACAATCATGATTGATAGGCCGATGCGAATCGGCCGCTGCTACGTACGAAAAGAAGAAAGAAAGAACAATTTTTAGCCGCGTTATTTATAACGACGGATATATAAATTGACAGAAGACCATAAAAAAGACAGTATAATAGAAGAAAATGATATTTGTAGCGAAGTTTCCCTTCTCTGGAGAGTCATGCGTGTTGCTAATATAAGTTGGTAAATTTGACAATAAAAATCTCGGATTATACACCGTAGGTTTATTCTAGAAATGCCTTTGTATCTTGTATCTAAAGTCTGAAGGTGTTCTATTACTGGGATGCTCGTTGCTCGTTACAGCTAACGTTGGAACAATCTGACTCTAACAATGCTCGTAATTGATAGCAATAAACGACACATTCGCTAACAAGGGGACACACGACACTCAATTTGTAGCTTCGCTCTCTTTTATTTATACAATAAGGCGAAAAAAGACAAAATTGCGTTGTTTACTCTTCAATTAAGCGCTTACATTAATAATTGGTACCATTCGAAAGCTTCACGTTGAAATTGATCGAAATGTCAGCACGCCCTCGCCCAACTTTTGAATAGGATCCCAACAAATTTAAGTTTAATTCATAATGTAACAGTTATAGTGTTTCAATTTGCTAATAGTACAAATAAACGAAACTCGGCTTCAAAATGAGGGTTGAACAAGAGTTTACCAACACACAAACACACGTTTTAACACACGTGCACTAATTAATTAATTAATTAAATGTTAAATCCGTTTATTGATGATGTGAAATTGAAAGCTCTCGAAGGTAAAATTAGGCGTCATTTACTAATAAAATATTTTTACAATTACGCGGTTTTGGGGTCGTAAACTTCGACTGATGGTAAAGAAAGTCGAGAAGCGTCATAGAGACGGTCTCAAAGGGGCGGTTCGTACAATTTCCTTGAGAGTTTTAAACTTCTACTCTAGGTAAGTTAAAAAAGTACGAAACCAACAAATAGAGACACTGTGAGTGAGTAAAAAAGTGGAAAAATAGGAAACGTTGGCGAGTTCGAGAAGGAAACGCTTTTCTGAAGGTTAGTTTTGTTTATATACAACCGAAAGACGAGTTACTGGAACAATAATAGTAAATTCGGAATTTTAAGTGTAAACTTATTGGTCACCTTCCCGAACTGTCTCGAAACCCTTCTTAAAATTACGTAAAATATAGGAAAAACATTGATGGCAATAACCGTTGCATGGTGACCGTGAAGACGGCGCGAGTACAAGAAAGAGAGTTAAACGAGTTTTTGGTAAATATGCAACAAATAATTTTTTTACAGAAAAAGTTGTTATATATAATTTGAAGGTTATAAAATTGCATTAAAAATTGCAAAAATTAAATTGCATTTAATTTAGTTTATTTTGTATTATAGCATACAACTTTGTTTCCGAGCCCGAGAGCACTGTAAACAACATAATTATAATATTTTAAGATTTTCTTCCACACTTTTGGGAAATTTTGGACCATAACTCATCCAATTTTTACCTTACAGTGCTGCAACTAAAACTAGAGCAAAGAAAATTGATGAAGCTCTCATCTTCATGAGAAGAATTTTTACGTAAAACTCTCCACATTTGAGTATATTAAGAAAATGCTTCTAGAACTAGGTAGGTACTATTTAACGCGCGGGAGAAGGCATCACTTTCAAAAAATTCTATCTCGGCCAATTTTTATCGCATATGAAGAAGAAGGGCAGCAGATGAGAAGAAATTTTATTTGCTTGAAATAAGGTCTGATGGTATTTTTCGATAAAACGACCATTTTTTAAAATAACAACCCCTTGCGGTCTCGCGGACTCCCTAATACAAAGATTTCTATAACGAGAGGACGATAAATGTATTGACGTTCAAACTACTTACTTAAGTCGTCCCATATTAAACCATTGATAATATGGACCAGATGTCGTGAATGTTGAAGAAAAAGAAGAAGCCTATACAAAAATAGCTGACCTCTAAAACTGGAAATGTTGGAAACAACCTTAGCGACACATTTATTCAGTTGATTGACTTCTTTCTTAAACCAGTCCTGCAAATTTTATTTAGGTATAGGTCGTGGAAATTTTGTTGTGCGCATTGTCTTCATTGTGGGGTAACGGCCATTAGTGCGAGCACGTGTATTGATGTTTATTTACTTAAAAAAATTGTGTAACAGCTCATTTGGCCGCTTGACTCCTTTGTAAATAACGGTGGTCCAGGTTCGAATTTTTAATTCTCTACTTTGTATTTATAAGTTATTACCTACTTCCAGAAAACAAAATGATCCTTACAAGTACAAGCGCACTCATCGCCTCTCTTTTAATACCGACAATTGCAATCGGAATTGTATTTTTGTATTACAGTTGGGTTTACTATTACTCCAAAAATAGTCACGTTCCTTGGGTGTTTAAACCGACTTTTCCTATTGGAAACATCTCAGTTTTAAAGGCCGAAAATCTAGGATTTCAGTTTGAAAAATGGCACTCCTGTGCGAAAAGATCTGGCTATGAAATTGTAAAGGCTTATACCGGTTTCGTTCCTGTTTACATGTTAGTCGCCCCACAATATATCAAACGTATCACACAGATAGATTTTGAATATTTTAACGATCGTGGTCTATATATGAACGAGAAAAACGACCCGTTAAGCGTTAACTTGCTCCACTGTATCGGCGATAGATGGAAATCAATGAGATCCAAACTATCACCATCTTTTTCATCAGGAAATATAAGAAGTATGTTTGCCACTTTGTTAAAGTGTGGGCAGCAGTTGGAAGAAGCCGTAGAAAATAAACGAGTAATCCATTTAAACGAACTAGCAACGTGTCACTCCATAAACTTGATTAGTTCTTACGCTTTTGGAATCGATTGTAACGCCTTTAAAGACCCAAATATGGAATTCAGAAAACAAGGAGAGCAGCTGTTTCATATAAATTGGTATAGGACTGCCCAAATATTCCTCACATTTACATTTCCAACTGTGGCCTTAAAATTAGGAATTAGTTTATTTAGCCAAAAGTCCAAGGATTTCTTCGGTAATCTCGTCAAAGAAGTAATTCAATACCGATTGGAGAATAACGTAACACGAAAAGACATGCTCCAAGCATTGATGAAAATAAATAAGACAGACGAAGAGCCAGGAATGGGCCAAACAAAGTACGAAGACTTCAATTACACTGAAATCACTGCGCAAGTGTTTTTATTTTTTCCTGCTGGATTCCAAACATCGTCCATTACCATAACACACTCTCTGTACGAAATGGCGCTAAATCAAGACATTCAAAAGAAAGTAAGAGACGAAATTCGACAAGTTTTGGAAGCGAACGACGGAGAAATTACCTACGACGCCCTAACGGAGATGAAATATATGAGTCAAGTTATAGATGGTGAATTAAAGGCGATTATTGCACAAAATACCTCATTTTGCTTATTTTCAGAAACTCTCCGAAAGTATCCTCCTCTCATGTACTTGTTCAGAAGAGCTACAAGAGACTACACTATTCCTCTCACAAATATTGAGCTGACTAAGGGCACGCATGTGTTGTATTCCATTCTTGGCATTCATCGCGATCCCGAATTTTATCCCGAACCCGAGAAGTTCAATCCAGAGCGATTCTCAACAGGAAATAAAAAGCGTATACCTGCTTACGCCTATATGCCTTACGGCGAAGGTCCAAGGATATGTATAGGTGAGAAAAATATTAAGATAACAAGCCGTACTAAGGACACTTGTGTTGCATACCGGGTGATACATTTTTCAAACTATAAAATAAGTGAAAGAGCTGACGAGGTAACAACATAAAGCGGCTAGAGAACTCCGAGAAGTTCCGACTTCGTGTATCGCCCGTGTGCGACAATTTGCCTTAAGTGTCTGCATATATTTTCTTTGATGAAACTAATCAATTTCTTTTTTTAGCTTCTCAATTAGCGGCAACTCAAATCAAAATAGCTTTGACGTTTTTGCTTAAATCGTATCGAGTATCTCTCAACGAGAAAACCAAATTACCATTGCGATATCAAATTTTCAGCTTGACTTACAATCCATCTACACAAATTTATTTAAACATCGAAAAAGTTAGATCGACGACGTGAGTCTCAACGATTATTAGTATTGGGACGAAAGCTAACTTTTCTCATTTTAATTTGTTAACGCCGTTTTTTGTTTTTTAGCAATAAAATCTTATATAGCGTGTCATTGTTATTATTTGGTAAGAGAAATGTTCAGTTTATAATCCTATTTTAGTCCACGTGGAAGAAATTAATGTCGGTTGAGTCCTCAAATTGGCAGTCCCATTGTCCCCATTTGGAACAACAGGTAACTAAAATGAATCCTTTTGAAAAGGGCACAATAACGATTCTTTAACTAATGGACTCAAACAGAAAACGGCTGATGAGTAGGGCCAAAAACGGCTGATGAGTAGGGCCAGAAACGGCCCCGGTAGCATCAAGCCCGGATTTACCTTTGAAAAGGACCTAGACTATACGAATTAAATAAGACATGGCGCCGCAGGCGCTCATTTTTGATTGTTTAAGGTCAAAGGGCTTAAACTTAAGTTCAGAAATTTTAGTAGCGATTGATAGTGTCTCAAAATCTTCTCAAGTTTGTTACTTCGTTATTTTGTAGAACAATAAATTTGACTTCACAATTTTGATACGTTGAAGAAATGTCGGTTGCCTATTCAATTTTGTTTTTCAAATTGTCCATCACGACGGGTGCGTTTATGCCGCGTATGCTGCCATTTAGCTGCTTACAACCCGTAAACCGCATGCTTAGAGTCAGCATACGATGAATTATAGTTGCCATACTGTTGTGCTGACTCTCAGCATACGGTTTAGCGGATTGTAAGCAGCTAAATGTCGGTACACTCGGCATAGTTGTTGACTGATTACTTCAAGCAGTTTTGTCAGCTAAACGCACCCATTGTGTCGTTGGAGACCGACAAATAAACCGAGATAGAGTCTTGAAATTAAGAGTCTTTAGAGAATACCACCCACATGTTGTATATTTTTCAATAACACCCTAAAGAATCTACGCAAAATTTCTTAAAAAACGATTGTTTACAAAAATTTTGATTCAATTAATAATGTTATAAAGAATACAATAACATTAACAAGTTAAATATTATTCCAAGTGTTTTTGTGTAACAGACAAAAACAGTTTACACGTTTTTATATACCGAAAATGAGCGCTCAACGTTCCATGACGTTACAGGGGGAGGGCACTTATCTTTTGATATAATTTGGCGGTCATCTAATAACAAATCTATTAAATTTTGACTTCGACCCAAGACTTCCTAAATAATTTTGACGATTTCATAGCTGGGAATTTTATTTCCAAGTGACATGCCTATTTAGTCCAGTTAAAAGAGGTGTTCAAAAAAGACTTGAAGTGAAAAGTTCTGGTGCAATTATTTTAGGTTGCTTACTTTATGTTTTTGGGGTGCTGAACATGAATCTGAAGTTGTCCAACAAAATTTTCAAAATGTTTTTTAACTTCTTCACAAAAGACCAAACCGAAACGTTAGGCCCGAAGGGCCGACCTAGAACTAATCAGCGCACAGCACAGCGCCGATTAAGCTCTAGTTATTAATAAATAATATGGAACTTTATGAGATGAACAGTATGTAATGATTTTTAATCTTACGGATTTTTAATTGTATAATTTTGAATAATTAATTAATAGACTTTTTACAAAAATTCTAGGGGAACCACTCTAGTGGAACTAATGGAAATTTTAGTACACGCTATATTACAATAAATTAATAGAAATGCAACTTATAATAAATTACATTACATATTGTATATTAACGTTTTTATTAATTGCGTAATAAGTTCAAGACCAATGGCTTCCACTTCATTGAGAGTAGAGTAGTATCACCCTGCCCTCCACACAACTCTCCTTGTATTGAAGATATTTGAAGACCGTTCAAGAGCATTCGAGCCATTCAAGTGTATCGTGCTGGTTAGATATTTTTATTTTACTATTTAACATTTTAAATTTAGTATTTCCAGAAAAAACATGACTCTTACAAGTTTTGGCGCATTTGTGAACTTTTTTTTTATATTGGCAATCCCAATCGGAATTCTATATTTGTATTACCATTGGGTTTATTATTACTCGAAAAATAGTCACGTGCCATGGGTGTTTGAGCCGATTTTTCCTTTCGGAAATCTTACAATCAGAAACCCTAAAAATTTAGGAGTTGGCCATGCAGAATGGTACTCTTTGGCGAAAAGATCTGGGTATAAAATAACAAGGCGGTTCAACACTTGCGAGCCTTATTACTTCTTAATCGATCTACAATATATAAAATGTATTACGCAAATAGATTTCGAATCCTTTCACGATCGTGGACTATGGACAGACGAGAAAGTCCCTATAAGCGTTAACTTGCTAGCAAGTAGCGGCGATAGGTGGAAATCTATGAGATCGAAATTATCGCCATCTTTTTCGTCGGGAAATATAAGGAATGTGTTTGCCACTTTGTTACAGTGTGGAAGCCAGTTGGAAGAAGCCGTGAAGAACAAACGGGTAATTCATTTGAACGAACTAGTAACGTGTTACACCATAAACGTGATTGGTTCCTACGCTTTTGGAATCGACTGCAATACCTTTAAAGATCCAAACATGGAATTCAAGAAACAAGGAGAGCAATTGTTTTTGAGAACTCGGTACAGAGCTGCCAAAATGTATTTTGAATTTACATTTCCAGTGCTTGCTAAAAAATTAGGAATTTCATTAATTACTGATGATTCCGTAAATTTTTTTACCAAACTCGTGAAAGAAGTAATGCAGTACCGATTGAAAAATAACGTAACAAGAAAAGATATGTTACAAGTATTGATGGAAATAAATAAAAAAGACGGACAGACAGGAATGCATAAAGCAACGTACGAAGACTTTAATTACAATGAAATCACTGCGCAAGTGACTTTATTTTTTCCTGCTGGATACCAAACAGCGTCCATTACCATAATGCACTCTCTCTACGAAATGTCACTAAATCAAGACATTCAAACGAAAGTGAGAGACGAAATTCGCCAAGTTTTGGAAGCGAACGACGGAGAAATTACTTACGACGCCCTAGCCGAGATGAAATATATGAATCAAGTTATAGATGGTGAATTGAAGACGATTATTGTACAAAATACCTCATTTTGTTTATTTTTAGAAACTCTCAGAAAGTATCCTCCTCTCACGTACTTGTTTAGATCAGCTGTAAGAGACTACACCATACCTGGTACAAACATTGAGCTGACCAAAGGCACGCGTATGATGTATTCCATTCTTGGCATTCATCGCGATCCCGAGTACTATCCGGAACCCGAGAAGTTCGATCCGGAGAGATTTTCAGTAGAAAATAAAAAGCGTATTCCTGCATGTGCCTATATGCCTTACGGATATGGCCCAAGGATATGTATAGGTAAGAAAAATATTAAAATAAAAAGCCTTACTAGTTACTACGGGTCATGCATCACCTCTACATATAGATCTAGTGGAGAAAGGCACGGCAGCACCTAAAGTGCTGTTGAGGGCGTGTCTCTCATGGCTCCTACGACCATGAGACAAAGAGACATTTGTGTTTTGTCTGTATAATATATTGTAGGTAGCTATGAAATAACAATTTTCTTTTTTAGCTTCACAATTAGCGGTAACACAAATCAAAATAGCTTTGACAACTTTGCTAAAAGATTACAGAGTATCTCTCAACGAGAAAACCAGCTTACCATTGCAATATAAGCTTTTCAGCCCGACCTTAATTCCATCTACTCAAATTTATTTAAACATCGAAAAAGTATAAGACCAACAGCATGATTTTCGAGGATTTATGAGGTGCAACTTCCTTTCTACATTTTGAAATGTGTTAATGCAGTTTTTTTTAAATAAAATGTACTCAAGTAGTATGTAATAGGTAATAGGTAATAAAACTGACTTCTTTCTAACAGGGGCATACAGGGTGAATTTTAGTCCATCTGCCACACTTTGGGGGCGTGTAGGGGGCACCTAGGGGAGTATTTTGACATCACAAACTTGGGTCCGGAAATGAAAATTACGACCAGCAGAGCGAAATTTGTCTCATAATTTATGGCGAAAAACAAAACAAGATCAAGGACTATAAGATCTCTACGTGGCCTCCGTTGGCTTCGATGCACCTTCTGCATCTGGCGAGCCACTCGCCTCGAACCCTTCCGAAGACTCCAGCGTCTTCCCGCACCACTTCCCCAGCCATTACGATCCTTGCCATTAAGTCGTCTACGTCATCGACTGGGGTTTCGTAGACAGCCGTTTCCATGGCACCCCACAGGTAGAAGTCAGGCGGGGTGAGGTCCGGCGATCGGGCTGGCCACTCCACTGCCCCACCACGACCGATCCATCGGCCTGGGTACACTTGGTCCAGGTGCGCGCGCACTGCGCGACCATAGTGAGCCGGGCAACCGTCATGTTGAAACCAGTGTTGCGCGAAAAGGTTTACCGGAACATCCATGAGGAATTCCGGGAGCACCTCTTGCAAGGACTCCAGGTAGTTCCCTGCATTCAGTCGAGGAGGAAGAAAGTGCGGCCCCAGCAAATTGTCCCCCAAAATCCCACACCAAACGTTGACACTGAATTTCTGCTGATATCCCCTTATAAACGGTATGTGAGGATTCTCCTCTGCCCAGTAGTGGTTGTTATGAGGGTTGAACGTGCCTTCCCTCGAAAATCCCTTTTCGTCTGTCACCAGAACGCTCCTTAGAAAGTTCGGGCGCGCTTCTTCCTCCAACTCAACCAAATTACAAAATTCAAGCCGCCGTAAGTCGTCGCCAGGCCGTAACTCTTGGACTTTCTGGAGCTTGAAGGGGTGGAGGTTGTTGTCGTGGAGGATTTTAACGACGGTCGTTTGACTGCAGCCAACCTCACCACCTACAAGGCGAGTGCTGTTGCGAGGGTTGTCAGCAAACCGTTGAAGCACGTCCTCCTCCCTGGCATGTCGAACCGGACGAGCTTCACCTGCGTTTCGTTGAGGCTGTGAAATGAAAAATTATC
Source organism: Malthinus flaveolus (assembly GCA_950108345.1). Taxonomy (NCBI): domain Eukaryota; kingdom Metazoa; phylum Arthropoda; class Insecta; order Coleoptera; family Cantharidae; genus Malthinus; species Malthinus flaveolus. The sequence continues at coordinate 1,863,897 of OX467289.1, read as the reverse complement.
CGTGATTTCTATTCAAAAGTGTGTCAGATTAGTTGCCTGTAGAGTCCCTGTCTCCCTGAGACGGGTATGGAGATCTTGAAAAACTTGTCGGTTGGGTAGTTGATGGTTAGGGTACAGTGCCCCGTAGGTTCGTTGTGCCTCTCGTGCATTATCATGAGCAGCACCGTACTGGTAGTGCATGTTCGCGTATTCTTCATTTGTGAACGGCATGCTGTTGCATAACTCAAAACTTTGTTTCGCAACTGTCACGACAAGGCGCCCAGCCTACCGCCTCTAAATCCGGGAATTTAAATTTCGCCATAAGTTATGGGACAAATTTCGCTCTGCTGGTCGTAATTTTCATTTCCGGACCCAAGTTTGTGATGTCAAAATACTCCCCTAGGTGCCCCCTACACGCCCCCAAAGTGTGGCAGATGGACTAAAATTCACCCTGTATACAGAGTCTTTAACAATCTCCGAACCCCACGTGATCTTAAATTACCCCCACTTGACTGAGATTTGTTTTTCATGTGTTGGTAACGCTCGGTAAAAGTAACTGTTTAGTTATTAAAAATAATGACAGCTAATTTTGATAGATTTAAAAATTATGTACAAAAATAGTTCTTTTTAGAACTGTGGCTGTTAAATTAAACGTATTAAATTAAATGTTTTTGAAACTGTCACATTAGGGATTTTTTTTAATCATTGCCAGTGGTGTTAATTGGGTTGCCTAAGTTTGTAGTCACGTGGGGTTTGAACATTGTTGAAGACCCTGTATTATATCATTCTTTAACGAATGGAACCGAATTAAAAATTCTTCGTACACGCTGAAACCGATTCTACAAGGTCTCCAAATACTAATAACGACCTGGAACAAATTACAAGAAACATATTTTTCGCGGTAATCTGTTTAGAATGTTACGCTGATTACGACCATATAAAGTCTACTCCAAAGATATGATGGGGGATGGCAAAATTTAATAAAAGTTGGTCGCTATTTTTAGAGGTTATGATACAGAATACGCCCGAATGGTGGGTAACAAAGACAGTTAAATGATGCACACCTCCAAAAATTAAATGTAAGAGACGCCACTGAAGATGTTAATTTGGTTGCATAGATACTTTTACGCGCCATAACCTACAATTCTTCAGCCTTAACGAATAGAACCGAACAGCAAGCAGTTAAGGCGGGCATAAGTCATAAGTCACAGCTTCCCTGTACGCGTTTGAGCCAATTCAGAGGCTCTAGAAATATTTTAAAAGATATCAGAAATAGTAACAATTTCTCAGAGGTTTTCCACGATTTAAAAAAAGAAGTAATGAGCAATAAGAATTCTTATGGGTTTTAAATTGTATAAATTTGGTAATTAACAATGTTAAATTAAGTTTTTATTTTTGTGTATTTTCTTTTGTTCCGTTGTATTATTAAGCAAGGTATAAATAAATTATTTTGTTTATATTATTCAACCAAAATCATCTTGACGCAACTGAATAACATCATAAAGCTTAGTAGATACAGATTGGGATACAATCGGCCGACGTGGTGTCGGGTGACTGTCGGTCGACACAGCGGATACAAATATTGTATCTCCTGGACATTCAATTTGAAAACAAGCGAATCACCGACCGACAATTGCTTTTTTGTATCTGCGGTATCAGCGAACAGTCGACCGACACCATATCGGCCGTCTGTATCCCAATCTGCACTAAGCATAATTATGGTAATTACTAATTATATACAAATGTTTTCACTAATTATAAAAAGTACAGGGCCTCACTTACACTTAATATACTCTGCTATTATATCACTCTAGCATACTAGTTACTGTAGAGATCTAGAGATCGTTCTTATGTGTTTGGTCCAGGTTCGATGTTTTCATTACTACTCTATTTTCAATTTTTAATTTATTACTTCTAGATAAAATGATTCTTACAAGCTCAAGCGTACTTGTCAACTATTTTTTAATATCGACAATCCCAATCGGAATTTTATTTTTATATTTCAGTTGGGCTTACCATTACTCAAAAAATAGTCACGTGCCTTGGGTGTATAAACCTATATTTCCCATCGGAAATGTTACAGTTATAAAAGCCGAAAATCCAGGTATTCAGTTTGCACAGTGGTACTCTTTAGCGAAAAGATGTGGTTATAAAATTGCAAAGGGTTTTCATTTTTTCGTCCCTTATTACATCCTAGTGGATCCACAATATATAAAACGTGTTATACAGATAGATTTTGAACATTTCCACGATCGTGGCTTATGGATTGACGAGAAAGTTCCTATAAGCATTAACTTGCTCTCAAGTAGCGGCGATAGGTGGAAATCTATCAGATCAAAGTTGTCTCCGTGTTTCTCGACGGGACATATAAGGCATGTGTTCGCTACTTTATTACAGTGTGGGCGCCAGTTGGAAGAAGCCGTAGAGAACAAACGGCTAATCCATTTGAACGAAGTATTAACGTGTTACTCTATAAACGTGATTGGTTCCTACGCTTTTGGAATCGACTGCAATGCCTTTAAAGATCCAAATATGGAGTTCAGAAAACAAGGAGCAAAACTGTTTTATATAAATTGGTACAGGGCTGCCAAAATAAACTTTGAATTTTTATTTCCAAAACTTGCTCTAAAATTAGGAATTAAATTATTTTCGGAAGAGTCAATAGACTTCTTTTCGAACCTCGTCAAAGAAGTAATGCAAGAACGATTGAAAAATAACGTTACAAGAAAAGATATGATACAAGTATTGATGCAAATATATAAAAAAGACCAAACCACAGAGGTGAATCAAACAAATTACGAAGACTTCAGTAACGATGAAATCACTGCGGAAGTGTTTTTATTTTTTCCTGCTGGATTTCAAACACCATCCATCACCATAATGCACTCCCTATACGAAATGGCTTTAAATGAAGACATTCAAAACAAAATGAGAGCCGAAATTCGCCAAGTTTTGGAAGCGAACGACGGGAAAATCACTTACGACGCTCTAACCGAAATGAAATATATGAATCAAGTCGTTGATGGTGAATTAAAGATTAGTAATGCACAAAGTACCTCATTTTGATTATTTTTAGAAACTCTCAGAAAGTATCCTCCTCTCATGTACATGTTTAGAACAGCAGCAACAGACTACACCATGCCTGGTACAAACATTGAGCTTACCAAGGGCACGCGTGTGTTGTATTCTATTCTTGGCATTCATCGCGATCCCGAATTTTATCCCGAGCCCGAAAAGTTCGATCCAGAGCGATTCTCGACAGAAAATAAAAAGCGTATACCTGCGTACGCCTATTTGCCTTTCGGCGACGGTCCAAGGACATGTATAGGTAAGAGTCTTACTAAAGAAACTTTGTGTTTCGACTTTGTGTATCGCCGCCCATGTACAACAATTTTTCCGAAATGTCTCGATATATTTATTTAATAAATATATTGTAGGTTTAGGTATAGCTATGAAATAATAAATTCCCTTTTTTAGCTTCTCAATTAGCCGTAACTCAAATCAAAATAGCCTTAACATCGTTGCTAAAATCGTACAGAGTGTCTCTGAACGAGAAAACCAAATTACCATTACAATATCAAGTTTTCAGCTTGACCTTAAATCCTTCTACTCAAGTTTATTTAAACATCGAAAAAGTATAAGACCAACTAACAGGATGATTGTCGACGATTCTTGAGATGTAGCTACTATTTTTAAGTTTGTTAATGCTATTTTTTGAAATAAAATGTTCTTAAAGGTGTTCTAATGCGGAAATAAAAATTTTCAGTTTACAATAATTATTTTGATTATCTTACTTATACAGGGTGATAGAAAGGCATAAATCATTCCTCGACGAATAGAGTCCAACAGAAAACGTCCGATATGGCAATAACTGAATTATATGGGGTGCTCTATTTATAACTCATGTCTGATTCAACTAGAAGTCGGAATATACAAAAATCAATGACTGTGCCATCTTGAAATTATTTTGGAGTATAGCCTCCATAGCAAGTGGCATGGATGAGTTGAACTCAAAAAAGTTAAGACTTTGTTTCGACTAAATTATGCCGTATATACAAATATAGGAGTGTTTCCGTCAGAATGGAAAAAAGCCATTGCTCTTACCTTAAGGTTTCTCGTCCAAAACAGAGACCTACAAGTATACTTCAAACGCTGTCTAAAATTTTGGAGAAAACTAAGTGTAACCAGGTTTGAAACTATCTGCAGTACTGCAACGCAATCAGGATTTCGCCCATCGTTTAGCTACACTTCGGCTCTGTTGAGTGTTAGCAAGGATTTTCTCAAGGCCCTCGCTAGTGGTTATATAACAAACTGCTCTCATACTGTTAGATTTCAGTAGAGCGTTTGGCACGTTCAACCATGAATTGCTATGCAGCATCTTGCACTTTTATGGTTGTCATAATGTGTCGATAAAGTTGATTAAAGGTCGTAACTCACCTATCAGCACAGCATAGGAACGCCGACTGATCGTCACCGGCAAATTTTATTTCTTTACCTGTATTTAAATGTAAGCGCGCCCACCTAACAGCATCGACACAGCACCGACAAGGCACCTCAACGCCTCAACCACCGGACATTTCTCCGAAAGTATATTTTGCGGGTGACGTGCTTGTGATGTGCTGATACCGTGCTGATGTCGTACACTCACCTAACAGCACATTTCGCTTAGTTGCAACTTACAATCAGTGGAGTATATGCAGGAGCCGGGCTTGTGACGCAAATTTTAATAATGCGCAAATTTTGGGAATTGCAAATACACATTTAAAATTTAAGGGGTGTCGATAGGCACATCAAATCGTTTTTTTCTCTTTAAAACTTTATTTTTAAGCAAAAAATAACGTGTGATACATCATTCGATTCGTATCACTGTCCTCTAACTTCCGATCATAATTATTAAAACAAAAGAAGTTAATTGTAAAGTTTATTAAAGAAAAGCTAGTTTTTAAATCTTGTTTTTCTCATAATTCATTGAATTATTGAAATTTTTAATTGAAATTGCGTATAGTACATTAACTTATCATTATAATGCTGCCTATCATTTCTGTTTAATTATAAACTTATTAGATTGTCGGAAACGATTGTTTTTATTAAAAGCTTTCCAGGGGCCAAGTTTTTCAATGAATGCACGTTTATTTGTTTATACTGTAACTTGAAAGCATCATCAACATATATATAAATTTTGATTAGAAAAAATTTAAATTTGCAATAAAAATTTTAGAATATAAAACGTTACTCCTAGCGATAAATAAAGTACGGAATATTATAATTTCTCTTTACTACTTTTTGAGTAGAATAGGCCGAGAATAACTTTATTTTTTTATTTATACTAATATTATAGCATTGTAATTCTTAATTATCCAATATCTTCTTTTTTGGCGTTTATCATTCCCTTCTTCGTCTAATGATAGAGCAATCATAGCTAGTTCTAAATTTGAAAACCGGAACATATTCTGTCACACGAATCTACCTACTTCTACAAACAAAATGCAACTGCAATAAAGATGTGAGTGTGCCGGTACTGCGGTGGTGCTGATCCCGTGCTGAGGCGTTAGATGAACGCACGCACGACCGTCGAGTTGACCACTCGGCGGTGCTGTGACGATGCTTGTCGGGTGCTGTGCTGATAGGTGAGTTACGACCTTAAGAGTTTCTTGAGCAATTGTCTTCAGTGGGTCAGGTGGGTCTTTTGAGCTTTTAATACAAGCCGGCGCCCCCTGATGGAGTAAATTTTAGGGCCTTTACTATAAATTGTTTACTCCGGCTGTCTTCCGGATTTCTTAAAACACTGTAATATTTATAGCTGTGCTAATGACACCCAACCTTATTATTACTACTCTTTTCAACGAGAAAATTGTTACGCATTGTTTTTCGTCGTTCGTGCACCACCCGGCCCGGCCGGTGGTCGTCGGGGAGGCCAGGCTAGACCCAGTGGATGGGCGTGGGTTCGAAGATAAGTGAAAATTTGGCGCCAAGCAAACTGGCCCGTGAGCACCCCCAGCTGGTTGCTGAACACCGGGCGGAGACGATAACGGTAGGAATAAGATAATCACTCTCGGCAAAAGTTTCCTTTAATAATAAAATAACCCCGGCTCGATTATAATACACTTAGAATAAAAACACACTTTTCCAACGACAGCACACACATGCGTAGCCCAAAGGAGCGGCCTAACGAGGTGTGTGTTTGTGACATACGAAGACACGACGATAACACCAATTATAAATTACAGACCACAACGAAGATTATCCCCGTCCAACGAGCCACAAGGCGGTAGGTGCAATCTAAAAAAAGACTGTCGCCGGAAACGAAACAGCCGGAGACGTCGGAACAAAGAAGCCGCCTGTAGATCACGAGAACGGTGGTGATAAGAATGAGCAGGAACAAAAAATAACACTTACCTTCAATAGAAGGCGGCTAGATAAGATTAGATAGCCACGCAAATCCCCTCTACGGGTCGACGAGAACCGGTAACCAAAAGGTATAGAAGATAGGGCCGGCTCCCGCTTAACGACGAGATGGGGTCACACCTAATAAAGTTAAAGAAAACGGAAAATACCACTTTATTTGTGAAAACCCCACAACACGCCGACGTGACTCTATTAACAAAAGCGTTCCCCGTACGACGACGGGCCGCCTTTCTGCTCTTGCGATCGTGGCGGAGACAATCGCAATCACACAAGGAAAAATAACGTAACAAAATGTTATCGATGCCGTTACTAAAGTTAATGAGGATCTAGCCGAAATTTGCAGGGGATAGACAGGTCATGCTCTCGTAGGGAATCCCACTAAATTTGAGACATGTTATGTATGATGTAGACGTAAAAGCGAATACCCACCTACAGTTCTCGCCAACACTTACGTTGCGGGACCTGTATGTATCTATGTTTATTCTTAGATCAAGGGTGTCACAACCCATTTGAACCCCGCCTTGGAGTTTCCCAGATGTCTTTATTGCAATTTTATATTACGAAAAAATAACTTTAATTGCGTACAGTGGGTAATTAAATAAAATTAAATAGGTAGTTGAGATTGAATAATATCAGACCGATGTGAATAACCCTTGCAAGTACCATGGGTAATACCGCGAAGATGTTATTGGTATACGAGAAAGAGACAAAAACCAGTTTATGGTAAATATTATGAAGAAAAACAATTTTGTACACAAAAAGTTGCCAGTTATTTATAGAAATGTTTATTGTTTCCTGATTTGATTAACCTTTTATTACTATACAATTTTTTTGGGTTTTTTTTGCTCACTTAGGAAAAGTTTTTGGCCCTAACTCAACCGAATTCCATCACACGTTTCTGCAACGAAAATTAAATCGAAGAAAATCGGCAAAGCATTCATCTTTATAAAAATCATTTTTACGTAAAACTTTCCAAATTGGAGTAGAATAAGAAAATGCGTCTAGAACTGCTATTTAAAGTGCGGATAAAGGCCTCACTTTCAAAAGATTCTATCTCGGTCAATTTTTATCGCACAGGAAGAAGAGACACAGCACATTAAGGAATATCTCACTGGCTCGAAATATGATCTGATGGTAGTATTAGGATTAGCCAAATTTGTTGTCACCAAAATAAAATTATTATTAATAACAGTGCGCCGTCAAAGAGTGCCCAAGCGACGAAGCGTTTTCCTATAACTGGTATTTCATTCTCCCCACATCACGTCATAGGAAATTTTGTACTAAAACGTCGTAAATTGTCAAGAGAAATAAAATATATAACTTCTTTACTTACATCAATACTGCCATTGCTCAAACTTTGTTGTGGAGTAAACTACATTAGTGCGTACGCGTGTATTGCGGTTTAATTACTTAAAAAATTGTGTAACACAGTTTTTGGGCTGCTTCACTCCTTTGTAAACCTCAGTCAGCAAAATTTTGTTGTGAACGAGAAAAAAATACTCTTAGTGCAGCACCTTTACGCAAAAATATTTAGTCGGTCAAAGTTCCAGTAGTGTTATTAAAGAGATTGGAAATTAATTCATCTATTCGAGAAATACAAGTGTGTGGCGTCCAGGTAAAAATTTTCTATTTTACTATTTTGCATTTCTAATTTATTTCTTCCAGAGTAAACATGATCTTCACAAGTTTAAGCGCATTTTTAGTGGAATTTATTTTTATATCGACAATTCCAATTGGAATTCTATATTTGTATTACAATTGGGTTTATTATTACTCAAAAAATAGTCACGTGCCTTGGGTGTTAAAACCTACTTTCCCTATCGGAAATCTTACACTTATAAATGCTAAAAATGTAGGACTTCAGTTTGCAGAATGGTACTCTTCGGCGAAAAGATCTGGATATAAAATTGCAAAGGGGTATAACGCTTTCGAGCCTTATTATCTCTTAATCGATCTACAATATATAAAACGTATTACGCACATAGATTTCGAATATTTTAACGATCGCGGCCTATATATCAACAAGAAGAACCCTATAACCGTTAACTTGCTCTCAAGTAGCGGCGATACATGGAAATCTATGAGATCAAAATTATCGCCATCTTTTTCTTCGGGAAATATAAGGAACGTGTTCCCCACTTTGTTACAGTGTGGACGCCAGTTGGAAGAAGCCGTAGAAAACAAACGGCTAATCCATTTAAACGAACTAGCAACGTGTTACTCCATAAACGTGATTGGTTCCTACGCTTTTGGAATCGACTGTAATACCTTTACAGATCCAAACATGGAATTCAAGAAACAAGGAGAGAAATTGTTTTATATAAATTGGTACACGGCAGCCAAAGTATATTTTCAGTTTAAATTTCCAAAAGTCGCTTTAAAGTTAGGAATTACACTATTTCCTGAAAAGTCCGTAAATTTCTTTACCAAAGTCGTCAAAGAAGTACTGGAGTACCGATTGAAAAATAACGTAACAAGAAAAGACATGTTACAAGTATTGATGGAAATAAATAAAAAAGACGGACAAACAGAAATGCATCAAGCAACCTACGAAGACTTTAATTACAATGAAATCACTGCCCAAGCGCTTTTATTTTTTCCTGCTGGATTCCAAACATCGTCCATTACCATAATGCACTCTCTCTACGAAATGGCGCTAAATCAAGACATTCAAAACAAAGTGAGAGACGAAATTAGCCACGTTTTAGAAGAGAACAACGGAAATATTACTTACGACGCCCTAATAGAGATGAAATATATGAGTCAAGTTATAGATGGTGAGTTAACAAAGAATATTGCGCAAAATAGGTACCTCATTTTGATTATTTTTAGAAACCCTCAGAAAGTACCCTCCTCTCATGTACTTGTTTAGAACAGCTGTAAGCGACTACACCATACCTGGTACAAATATTGAGCTGACCAAAGGCACGCGTATGTTGTACTCCATTCTTGGCATTCATCGCGATCCCGAGTACTATCCCGAACCAGAGCTGTTCGATCCGGAGAGATTTTCGGTAGAAAATAAAAAGCGTATACCTGCATGTGCCTATATGCCTTACGGCAATGGCCCAAGGATATGTGTAGGTAAGAAAAACATTAAGATAAAAAGTTCTACGTTTAATTTGACCACCCTTATGATATCACAAGTTTTCCCGATATAAACGTCAATGACAAAACTAACTCTGCAGCAGTTGAAAAACTCTATCCCAGCTGCTTCTCCGTCCCAATCAGATCTCGAGCACTCCTACTTGTAAGATTAACTCAAGAATTATGGCGGGAAGGGTGGTGCTTAGTCTGGCCATGTCCAGACAAAAGTTCCCCAACACGTATCTTCTTATCGACGTCAGGAGCGCTTGGAGCACTTTTCGAGACTTTTGGTGTCACGATCATAGTCCTCATCTCCGCAGTCGTAAAGCTGCTTTTGTTGCCATCACCACCACATCTCCACATATAGATCTAGTGGAGAAAGTCATGGCAGCACATAAAGTGCTGCTGAGGGTGTGGCTCTCATGGCTCCTACGACCATGAGACCATGAGAGTCTATGTGCTTTGTCTGTGTAATATATTGCAAGTAGCTATGAAATAATACTTTTCTTTTTTTTAGCTTCTCAACTAGCGGCAACTCAAATCAAAATAGCTTTGACATCTTTGCTAAAATCTTACAGAGTATCTCTCAACGAGAAAACCAAATTACCAATGCGATATCAAGTTTTCAGCTTGACCTTCAATCCCTCTACTCAAATTTATTTAAACATCGAAAAAGTATAAGACCAATAGCATGATTGTCGACGATTTATGAGGTTTAGATTTAAATTTGTAAATGCAATATTTTAGAAATAAAATGTACTCCATTAGTACCGTTGTATAGGTATAAAAATAAATATAGTCAACTAATGTCAACTGGAGAGAGTGTTTTGTCAGAATGGAAAATAGCCATTGTTTACCCTTACCTAAGGTTTTTCGTTCAAATCAGTTTAAGGATATGAGACCTATAAGGCTATAAGTATACTTCCAACGCTGTCTAAGATTTTGGAGAAGATGTGTAACCAGCTTCGAAACAATTTAGAGTCGCAAGAGGTAGTTCCTGCAACGCAATCAGAATTTTGTGCATCGATTAGCTGCACTTCGGCTCTGTTGAGCGTTAGCAATGATTTTCTCAAGACCGTGGATAGTGGTAATTAGATTTCAGTAGAGCGTTTGACACGTTCAACCATGAATTGCTATGTGGCATCTTCTACTTTTATGATTGTCACGATAATTCGGTAAAGTTGATTAAGAATTTTTTGAACAATCGTCTGCAGTGTGTCTGGGTGGCTGATAGTCGTTCTTTTGAGCTTTTGATACAAACGGGTGTCCCCCGGGGGGTCAATTTTGTAAAATATCAGACCGATGTGACTTCAGAGGAGTGGTTCAGTCAATTCTGAACCACCGACGCGCGTACTACGACAGCTACCGCACAGGACTCCCCAATTTGCCTTTGAAAATGCCTACCACAGTAGTGGGCGAAACGTTAGGTATCGCAAATAAAACCTTTCAACCACGACCTATTAGTCCTAGAACCCCCAGCTTCAATGACGCCGGCCGTGAAAGCCTTAATACTTTTATGGTAAATAGGTAATTGTGACTAAAATAGAGGACCGGCGATATAAATAACCGTTATATACGGTAAAGAGACCGAAACCAGTTTGGGTTGCAAAAAAACAATTTTATACGCAAAAAGTTGTCAGTTATTTTTAGAAACACACATAATTTCCCATGATTTGATTTATTGATTACTATAGGATTTTTGGCGCAATTAAAGAACTATTTATAGTACGAGTATAAAAACAAATTATATACAATATTTTGGGGTTTTCCTGCCTACTTAGGGGAAGTTTGGGGCCTTAACTTTTCATCTCACGTTTCTGGAACAAAAACTAGATTGAAGAAAATTGAGGAAGCTTCCATCTTTATAAACATAATTTTGACGTAAAACCTTCCATATTGGAGCAGATTAAGAAAATGCGCCTAGAACTACTATTAAAGCGTTGAAGAGAGCCGCACTTTCAAAAAATTCTATCTCGGTCAATTTTTTTCGCACACGAGGAAGAGGCAAAGCACATTAAGGGAAACTTTATTGGCTTCCAATAGGGTCTCATAGTAATTTTTGACAAAACTATTATTTTCGAAAATAACGTAAGGTCTTCGCAGACTCGCTAATACAACGACGTGGCTTTACAGATTACGGTAAACGTATTGTTCAAATTATTTCATTCGTCCCATGTTTACGTCACTGGTAATTTTGAAGCAGGAAGTCGGAAATTATCAAGACGAAAGAGACGCCTATACAAAAAGCCGTACTCAAAAACTAGAAAAGGTGGAATGTATCGTGTGGCACATTTATTCAAGCGCTCGACTTCCTTGTTTACACCAGTCGAGGAAATTTTGTTGTGAGCATTACCTTGCATTGCGAAGTATCTCTAGTGTTAGTGCACGCACGTGTATTGAGGTAAATTCACTTATTTGTTTAGATATGTAAGGATTTGTGTTATGGGGTCGCATTCGACCCCACTGTGTAGTTTTTTGTGCTTCATTCACAACTTGTGTAGTGTATACTTCCAGCACGCAAGTATTTGCACGACTATTTTGTTTCTAGTCCAAAAATGATTATTTGTGTGAATTTATTATTTAAAAAATTTCCAGACGCAGTTCAAATCTGTAGAGTATCACCCTATTCTTCCGCACAACGCTACTAGTTATTGTAGAAATTCCAGCAAAAAATTCCAGCAACTGAAGCGTGTGGTCCAGGTTGGAATTTTTGATTTTTGTACTGCGAATTATTACTAATTTTTAATTTATTCCAGACAAATATGATCCTTCCAAGTTCAAGCGCACTTGTTGCGTTTTTCTTTACGTTGCCAATCTCACTCGGAATAGCCTTCTTGTATTACAGTTGGGTTTACTATTACTCAAAAAATAGCCACGTGCCTTGGGTGTTTAAACCGATGTTCCCTTTCGGAAACATCTTAATTATAAAAGCTGATAACCTAGGAATTCAAATTGGAAAATGGCACTCTCTTGCAAAAAAAGCTGGTTATAAAATTGTAAAGGCTTATCACGCTTTCATCCCAATTTACATCTTAGTGGATCCAAAATACATCAAACATATTTCGCAGAGAGAATTCGCCCATTTCCACGATCGTGGCCTACTTTTAAACGAAAAAGTAGACCCATTAAGTGCTAACTTGCTCACTTTTAGCGGGGAGAGATGGAAATTTATGAGAGCGAAACTATCGCCATCGTTTTCGTCGAGAAATATAAGGAGTATGTTCGATACTTTGTTACAGTGTGGACGCCAGTTGGAGGAAACTGTGGAGAATAAACAGGTTATTCATTTGAACGAACTAGCAACGTGTTACACGATAAACGTGATTGGTTCCTACGCTTTTGGAATCGACTGTAATGCCTTTAAAGATCCAAATATGGAATTCAGGAAACAAGGCGAACAAGTGTTTTGTTTAAATTGGTACAGGGCTATGAAAATAGGCTTTGGATTTGGATTTCCAAACGTTTCCCAAAAATTAGGAATTAGAACATTTAGTCAAAAGTCCACAGACTTCTTTATCAACCTCGTTAAGGAAGTAATGCAATACCGATTGGAGAATAACGTAACAAGAAAAGATATGTTACAAATATTGATGGAAATTAATAAAAAAGACGACAAAACAGGAATGGATCAAATAAATTTCGAAGACTTTAATTACAATGAAATCACTGCCCAAATGTTTTTATTTTTTGCTGCCGGATTTGAAACATCGTCCGTAACCATAACGCACTCCCTCTACGAACTAGCACTAAATTGTGACATTCAAAACAAATTAAGGAAAGAAATTCTCCAAGTTATGCAAGCGAACGACGGCAAAATCACTTACGACACCCTAACCGAAATGAAATATATGAGTCAAGTTATAGATGGTGAATTATCAAGTAATATTGCGCAAAATACCTCATTTTGCTTATTTTCAGAAACTCTCAGAAAGTATCCTCCTCTCATGTACGCGTTTAGAACAGCTGCAAAAGACTACACCATTCCTGGTACGGACATCGAGCTGTCCACGGGCACACGCGTCTTTTATTCCATTCTAGGCATTCATCGCGATCCGGAATATTATCCTGATCCCGAGAAGTTCGATCCACAGCGGTTTTCGATAAAAAATAAAAAGCGTATACCAAGTTATGCCTTTTTGCCTTATGGTGAAGGCCCAAGGATGTGTATAGGTAAGTAAAATTCTAAGATAAAGCCTAACTAAGGAAAACTTTTTGTACTTCTAGGGCCTTCCGAGTTATTTCGAAACGACTTCTTGACTCCACCTATTGTAAGCCATATAAAAGGCCTTTTAGTTATTTACACAATTTAAGCCCTTTTCAAACGGTTTTCAATAGGTAGAGTGAAGAAGGCATTTCGGAAGAACTCGGGGCGTTCTTTACCTGGTGAGACCTTTTTATTCAGTTCTGGACAAACATGCACTTTTGCAGATTTTCCGGTTTTGAAAGTCTCCCGATCTCTTGTATAGCCGTGTACGACAATTTTCCCGAACTGTCTCGATATCTTCGATAAAACTTCGTAAACCGTAATTAAATTTATTTCTTTTAGCCAATCGATTAGCAATGTTCCAAATCAAAATTGCATTGGCATTTTTGCTAAAAACGTACAGGGTGTCTCTCAACGAGAAAACCGAACTACCATTGGAGTATCAAGGCCTCAGCTTGTCCTACAATCCATCTACTCAAATTTATTTAAACGTCGAAAGAGTAGGACCAACGACATGAGCACCGACCATTACATTGAGATGATAGATGATCAATTTTGTACATTTTAGTAATTATTAGTTAATATTATAGTTCCTATGATTAAGGGCTTTATTATTTATTTAATAAAAAATGTGAGTATGTAACTTTTATATTTTGTAGAAGTGGTGGGGGTTGCCTCCACGCTTTCATCTTTATCTGAAGTATTTTTACACAAAACCCTTCATATACGTTTGAAAAAATTGTGAAAATGGAGTATACCACTTCTGTATGAAAGAGTGGAAAAAAGCCGTACTTTCAAAAATCCTCTCTCGTTCAAGTTTTATCGAACAGAAATAAAAGTGAGACCATATTCAAGAAAATTTTATTGGCTTCAAAAAGAGTCTGATGATAATTTTTGATAAAACTATTATTTTCAAAACTAGCGTAAGGCGCCCGCGGATACACACACAAGTTATAATCGCACACCGCACAGGTTACTCATTCAAATTTATTTCATTCGTTTCGTGCGACATTAAATGTTAGACTAAACGGTAATTAATTATCCAACAACGAAAGAGCCGATGCACCAAAAAAAATAAATGAATAATTAATTTGATGAAATCTGACCTCCAAAACCGGAACAGCGAATAAAAATCGTAAATTGCGATTATTGGGGCTTTCGTCTCGTTCCTTCCCACCGTCAAGAAAATTTTGTTGTGGGCAAGCACTTTTACGCAGAAGATATCGCGGTCCCAGTTGTTCCACAGCTGATGCAAAAGCGTAGTCACGTTGATATTGGGTCTCTTAGCACTATTTGAAAAGTTACGTAAATTTACTACATCAGTAGAAAACTTATTCCGACCGACTTCGCCTATGGTTTGAAGTATTATTCGTTCTCATTCATGTATCTAGAGGTCAAATCGATTAATCGATACCTCTAGTGTCCACTAAATCAATATAAATGGCGATTTGTTTAAAATAATTAAAGCAATCTCAAAAAGGTGCAGTTCAAGATAATACTTCGACATTAGAGTGTCGCCCTGCTCTTCCACTCAACAGCGCAATAGCATTTTCTCTCGTATTTTCAGTTGTTGAAATTAACGCGCTGTAACGTCTAAGCCGGGTGATTTAAGAAAAAACTTAAGAGAGATACTTTGTAGGAAATTCGATGTACTCTATTTTAGATAAATACACTTTTTTGTAAAGAAGAGTAGGTTTTGAGTTATAAGGGGAAGACTAAAAAATGCAGTTTTTTTGGTCGATATTGGCATTTCTGTTACATTTTAACGCGCTGTGGCGGCTAAACAGATTGTTTCGGAAAAAAACCTAAGAGACATACTTTGTAGCAAATTCGATGTACTCTATTTTAAATAAATACACTTTTTTCTAAAGAAGGGTAGGTTTTGAGTTATAAGCAGAAAACTAAAAAATACAGTTGTTTGATCGATCTTGGCATTTCTGCTAAATTTTAACGCGCTGTGGCGGCTAAACAGATTGTTTCGGAAAAAAACCTAAGAGACATACTTTGTAGCAAATTCGATGTACTCTACTTTTATATAAATACACTTTTCCTAAAATAGTGTAGGTTTCGAGTTATAAGCGGGAAACTAAAAAACAGTTTTTGGGTCGATTTTGGCATTTATGTTAAATTTTAACGCGCTGTAGCGCCTAAACAGTTAGTTTCAGAAAAAACCTAAAAAACATACTTTGTAGCAAATTCAATGTACTCTACTTTTATATAAATACACTTTTCCTAAAATAGTGTAGATTTCGAGTTATAAGCGGGAAACTAAAAAACAGTTTTTGGGTCGATCTTGGCATTTCTGCTAAATTTTACGGGCTCTAGCGCCTAAACAGTTTGTTTCGGAAAAAAACCTAAGAGACATACTTTGTAGCAAATTCGACGTACTCTACTTTTATATAAATACACTTTTCCTAAAATAGTGTAGGTTTCGAGTTATAAGCGGGAAACTAAAAAACAGTTTTTGGGTCGATTTTGGCATTTATGTTAAATTTTAACGCGCTGTAGCGCCTAAACAGTTTGTTTTAAGAAAAATACCTAAGAGACGCTTTGAAGGAAATTTGATGTACTCTATTTTATACAAATTCATTTTTTCCTAGAAAAGGTTAGGTTTTAGAGAAAAGCGGGAAACTAAAAAATACAGTTTCTGATCGATTTTGGAATTTTTGTGAAATTTTAGCGCGCTCTAGCGCCTAAACCGTTTGTTTGAAGAAAAAAACCTAAGAGACATAACTTGTGGAAAATTTAAAGTACTTTAGGTTTTTTTAAACCACGTTTTAAAAAAGTGCAGAGTTTGAAAGTTATGGGTGAAAAATGATGGTGGCCTAAAGAAGAAACGTCGAATCTAAAACTTCTAAGTGAATACGCTCTAAGAGCAAAATAGTTGTTTCATATTTATTAAGCATTTATCTTTTATATCATAACTATTTATAAAACCGTCTGTACGTAAATTTACATTTTTGATAAAAGATACGATTCGTATCAACCATTAACTTGAACTCAAAGTGTCATTTTGTTCCACATTTCGAATATTTTCGCTACATCCGCTTTTATACGAATAAAATGTAGACGAGAGGAAGGTATAGGTGTACGTAATACATAGGATTGCTCTCAACCCAAAAAGCACGGTTCTTGAGTTGTAGAACCTATCCCTCGATATCACCAAACTACAATCTCATTCACGCTCTACTTAACCCCGTATACCCGTAACAGCTAACAAAAAGGATGCGTTATCCTATAACGTTTGTTACAACACAACAAAAGTATATACCTAAATATTTACAAAAAGAAGAGATATCTCTAAATTACTGGAAAATGCGAAAAACAAATTGGCCATTTGGAACGCACGTAAAATTTAAAGGTAACTGTTCCTAATAATTTTTACTTTCGTTTAACAAATTACAATTTTTTGTAAATTAAATGGATGAAATTGGAGAGAAGACGTAAGAAGGCCCATTCTTATCAATGTTTACTTTTTTAAAAAATTAAGCGTAATAATTAATTATATACAGGGTGGTTCAAAAAATGCATAGATAGAGCGGACGCCCTGTATAATTTTTTTAACATTGGATCGAACTAGTCCAAAGTTGAAGGTTTTACAAAAGGCAATTTATTCCAGAAAGCAGAAAGTGCGCTTCATCGGCAGGCCACACTAAACAAAAGTACGGCATATTGTGCTTTGTTCACAATCTCTCCTTGCAACTTCGGATAAGTGGCTAACTTTAGCCATAGGGATTGGTGTACTCAATCGAAAAGCGATTAAATTTAACGTCCAATTGTAAAAAAATGCACTTGGTACTTATGAAAAGTTGGGCAAAAATAATGTAGCGAAGTGAACGCCTTGTATGAGACTTTGGGAGACTATTATTGGACAATTAACTAAAATATCTTTTATTTAAAACGCGTGGACACCTTCGCAGATGAGTTCGCGATCAATAAATGGCGTCACGCTATTTTTTTACGACGTCCATCTTTTACCTATCGATGTTGACGACTGCGCCAATTTTGGTTTCTTAAAATGTTCTTTTGTTTTGGAACCCTTCCTTGGTGGTTTTGCTAATTAATTTGATACCTATTCTAGTTATTGTAACCGGTAAAGTAAAACTGAAAGAATAATATTATCGTTCAGAAAATACTAATTTTCACTGAGGCACTGAGCTAAAAGGAAACATTGTTTAGGTTAGATGTTTTTCTAGTAATCCTTTTCTTTTTTAATTTTAAATTAAAATGCAAACATTTACCTCGACGATAAGAAAACTCTTTTTTCCCTTCTATTTTACTTAAGGTAAACAAACTCGACAAGCTTTTAACTTTTAAGCTACCATAACAAAACATAAAAGTACACACATTTTCTACTCTTTGGCTTAGAGCTATGTAAATTGAAGTTAAAGTAAGTTTGCCTTATATATGTATGCGAATTTTCTATCTCTTATCCTATAACTATTAGAACAAAATTGTGCTACACTAAAAAAAGAGCACAAAAATTCAATTTTTAGTTCTCCGGAAAACTTTGTTGTCTCGACCGACTTTATATAATTTTTTTTCTTCTTTATATTTCCCTCGTGCTCCTCGTTCGAGTTGTTTTTCTAATATAGGTGGTTTATTCGGGTTATCGATTTTACCTTGTAACCGGCTGACACCAAGCCGCTACTTAGATAAGCTAACACATTAACATAGACATCGCTATTTTACCGTCTTGCCATGCAAATACGCCGGGTCGCGTAGACGTCACAAAGCTCCCATAAAAAGATATCGACGTTATGCCGCAACTTTGCTGCTTTTTAAAAAAAGAAAAAAATTACTCAACATAAAAATTGCACATTTTACGTAGAAGCTTCGGGGTTAAACAGTATCAACTGCTGTAAAACACATCTATGAGAGAAGCAGTTGGACTCCATTTAGAGCGACAACCATAATTTCAAAATTAGTATTAATTCGAAAGCAAAATAGTGAGAAGAATATTAAAAATACTACTGAGGTCAAGATGAGCTCGCAAGTTACAAAGTGCGGACTGTGATGAAAAGCCAGTCAAGTTCGCTTATAAAGAGATTTCGTTTCGTTTGTCGATAAATAACTAAGTTTCTCAGTTAATCGACTAAAATAGTATTAGGGAAATGATTACAACTGTTCAAAAATAGTCTATAAAATCTCAAAGAAATCACTTTACGCAAAAGTTCCGGAGTTAAATAAGTATTAACTACTGCAACCCACCTATTAAAGAAGCTTTCAGATCCAATTTACAATTAACAACTAAACTTTTAAAATTTATATTTATTCAAGTGCAATAGTGGAAACAATGTTCAGTAAACTAGTAAGGTTATGATGAGCTTGGGAAAAGCTCCAAAGCGCGGAATTTGGCGAGTGGCGAAAAGCCAGCCAAATTCATTAATAAGGGGTTTTCGTTTCGTTTGTCGATAAATAACCAAGTTTCTCACTTAATCGACTAAAATAGTATTAGGAAAATAATCTCAACTGTTCAAAAATAGTCTCTAAAATCTCAAATAAGGTATTTTACGCAGAAACTCCATCAGGCTCATGGTTAAATTGTATCAACACTGTGAAACACACCTTTAGAGAAGCTTTCGGACTCGACTTAGAGTGCAACTGAATTCCTAAAATTTGTATTTGTTCGAGTGTAAATAGTGCAAAAACATTGACAAAACTAGTAAGCTAAAGATGAGCTTGGGAAAAGCTACAAAGTAGGGACTGTGGCGAAAAGCCAGCCAAATTTGTTTGCGACGGTTTTTCGTTCCATCAATAAATAACCAATTTTCTCACTTCATCAACAAAAAAACTTAGTAAAATTGATTCAAATAACAAAACAGAGTTTTTAAAACTTTAAAGAAAACTTTCTCTAATTAACACAAAGTGGTGAAAAACCAAAACAATTTTTAGGCAAATCTCTCCAAATAACTCTATTTGCTAGAGCCATTTTGTTTAATTCGATGAAGATACAAGCTAACATTCGGCAAAGTTTTTAAAACTACACCGAGAGCCGAGAACGCATTTTTGTTCTATTCGAGTCCGTAGACCTAAAAATGATAAAAAATATGTTGAGTAACGGAAAATCAAAAATTCTTTAAAATTTTTATTGCTTTCCAGACATTCCCAAGATTTTTAAAGAAAACTACCACAGTAGATTCATACTAGTCGTTCGTTCTATTCTGAGATTATTTTCGTTTTCTTTAAATATTTGAACACGGCCTCACAAATCTTCGTGTGCAAGCAACTTAATTAACTGCTAAATTCGTAAAATATTAATTTTGTAGATTAATTATATTGTTTGTTGTTTAAAGTTTGGTAAAAATTTAAATTTGAATCTTAAATGATTGACGAGCCGTGAGGAGAAGCGCTTTTAAAAGCAAATTTTATATTCGTAATAATATTATTATGCAAAAGAACGAAAACTTTAAGAAATATAAATCAATTAAGTAAAGAAAAACAAATTACACCCACGGCTTGTATACTATAAACATCTGTATATTTCTTTGTGTACCTTTCCGAAAAGATAACCTAATGAGGCACTTGGAAGTTGAAAAGAAATTCAAACAAAGAGAGGACTGATTGGAAAGATTAGTACTTGTTATGTGTTTTTCCGTGTGGTTTTCTATTATAATGTTGAAGAATTCGATTTTTAGAGAAATATATTGTTGAAAACAAAACACAAACGGACATTGTTTTAAACTTGAAACTGTAATGGGGCAAAAGTGACGGTTTTATAGCAACTGTCGCCGTTTGGTCTCTAAAGTTTTTTAGTGATTTGTTTCTAGTTTTTGTTTACATTTACAACAGACGCAATTATATAAAAAATAGTCCTTTGGGACGATGACTATACTGGGTGTTGTGCGAAAACAAAAACCGGTAAATGATTTGTCTCGGTAAGAGACGAATTAGTGGCTCGAATTAGTAGAAAATATTGGCTCCCCGAATTATTTTAGAGAGAAGCGCACTAAACACGATTGTTTTGAAGCATTAAAATCTGCAATTAATGCTAGCTTTAGTTTTACAATCGGCGCCTCAATTTGCACAACAACCGGAAAATGGTTTGTTCAAGTTTTAGACGAATTAATACCTCGAAGTAGCAGAAAATATTGGCCCCCCGAATTATTTTAGAGAAAAGCACTAAACACGATTATTTTGAAGCATTAAAATCTGCAATTAATGCTAGCTTTAGTTTTACAATCGGCGTCTCGATTTGCACAACAACCGCTAAATGGTTTGTCCAAGTTTTAGACAAACTAATAGCTCGAAGTAGCAGAAAATATTGGCTGCCCGAATTATTTTAGAGAAAAGCACTAAACACGATTATTTTGAAGCATTAAAATCTGTAATTAATGCTAGCTTTAGTTTTACAATCAGCGTCTCGATTTGCACAACAACCGCTAAATGGTTTGACTAAGTTTTAGACGAATTAATAGTTCGAATTAGAATGAAAGGTTGGCTCCCTGAACTATTTTAGAGAAAAGCACTAAACACGATTGTTTTGAAGCATTAAAATCTGCATTTAATGCTTGCTTTAGTTTTACAATCGGCGCCTCAATTTGCACAACAACCGGAAAATGGTTTGTTCAAGTTTTAGACGAATTAATACCTCGAAGTAGCAGAAAATATTGGCCCCCCGAATTATTTTAGAGAAAAGCACTAAACACGATTATTTTGAAGCATTAAAATCTGCAATTAATGCTAGCTTTAGTTTTACAATCGGCGTCTCGATTTGCACAACAACCGCTAAATGGTTTGTCCAAGTTTTAGACAAACTAATAGCTCGAAGTAGCAGAAAATATTGGCTGCCCGAATTATTTTAGAGAAAAGCACTAAACACGATTATTTTGAAGCATTAAAATCTGTAATTAATGCTAGCTTTAGTTTTACAATCAGCGTCTCGATTTGCACAACAACCGCTAAATGGTTTGACTAAGTTTTAGACGAATTAATAGTTCGAATTAGAATGAAAGGTTGGCTCCCTGAACTATTTTAGAGAAAAGCACTAAACACGATTGTTTTGAAGCATTAAAATCTGCATTTAATGCTTGCTTTAGTTTTACAATCGGCGCCTCAATTTGCACAACAACTGGAAAATAGTTTGTCCAAGTTTTAAACGAACTAATAGCTCGAAGTAGCAGAAAATATTGGCTGCCCGAATTATTTTAGAGAAAAGCACTAAACACGATTATTTTGAAGCATTAAAATCTGTAATTAATGCTAGCTTTAGTTTTACAATCAGCGTCTCGATTTGCACAACAACCGCTAAATGGTTTGACTAAGTTTTAGACGAATTAATAGTTCGAATTAGAATAAAAGGTTGGCTCCCTGAACTATTTTAGAGAAAAGCACTAAACACGATTGTTTTGAAGCATTAAAATCTGCATTTAATGCTTGCTTTAGTTTTACAATCGGCGCCTCAATTTGCACAACAACTGGAAAATAGTTTGTCCAAGTTTTAAACGAACTAATAGCTCGAAGTAGCAGAAAATATTGGCTGCCCGAATTATTTTAGAGAAAAGCACTAAACACGATTATTTTGAAGCATTAAAATCTGTAATTAATGCTAGCTTTAGTTTTACAATCAGCGTCTCGATTTGCACAACAACCGCTAAATGGTTTGACTAAGTTTTAGACGAATTAATAGTTCGAATTAGAATGAAAGGTTGGCTCCCTGAACTATTTTAGAGAAAAGCACTAAACACGATTGTTTTGAAGCATTAAAATCTGCATTTAATGCTTGCTTTAGTTTTACAATCGGCGCCTCAATTTGCACAACAACTGGAAAATAGTTTGTCCAAGTTTTAAATGAACTAATAGCTCGAAGTAGCAGAAAATATTGGCTGCCCGAATTATTTTAGAGAAAAGCACTAAACACGATTATTTTGAAGCATTAAAATCTGTAATTAATGCTAGCTTTAGTTTTACAATCAGCGTCTCGATTTGCACAACAACCGCTAAATGGTTTGACTAAGTTTTAGACGAATTAATAGTTCGAATTAGAATGAAAGGTTGGCTCCCTGAACTATTTTAGAGAAAAGCACTAAACACGATTGTTTTGAAGCATTAAAATCTGCATTTAATGCTTGCTTTAGTTTTACAATCGGCGCCTCAATTTGCACAACAACTGGAAAATAGTTTGTCCAAGTTTTAAACGAACTAATAGCTCAAAGTAGCAGAAAATATTGGCCCCCGAATTATTTTAGAGAAAAGCACTAAACACGATTATTTTGAAGCATTAAAATCTGCAATTAATGCTAGCTTTAGTTTTACAATCGGCGTCTCGATTTGCACAACAACCGCTAAATGGTTTGTCCAAGTTTTAGACAAACTAATAGCTCGAAGTAGCAGAAAATATTGGCTGCCCGAATTATTTTAGAGAAAAACACTAAACACGATTATTTTGAAGCATTAAAATCTGTAATTAATGCTAGCTTTAGTTTTACAATCAGCGTCTCGATTTGCACAACAACCGCTAAATGGTTTGACCAAGTTTTAGACGAATTAATAGTTAGAATTAGAATGAAATGTTGGCTCCTTGAATTATTTTAGAGAAAAACACTAAACACGATTGTTTTGAAGCATTAAAATCTGCATTTAATGCTTGTTTTAGTTTTACAATCGGCGCCTCAATATGCACAACAACTGGAAAATGGTTTGTCCAAGTTTTAGACGAATTAATAGCTCAAAGTAGCAGAAAATATTGGCCCCTTCGAATTATTTTAGAGAAAAGCACTAAACACGATTATTTGCCAGCATTAAATTCTGCATTTAATGCGTGCTTGAGTTTTACAATCGGCGTCTCGATTTGCACAACGACCGGAAAATGGTTTGTCTCAGTAATATACGAATTATTAGCTCAAATTAGTAGTCAATATTGGCCCCTTTAATTATTTTAGAGATAAGCAGTAAGTACCAGCATTAAAACAGCACTAAAAATTGATAACTTTAGTTCTGCAAGTGTTGCACACATTTTCTCATAAGCAGGGACATCACAAACAACAACAAAAATACTAATAAATCACTGTAGTAGTATACTGAACTGTTTGTTATCCAGAGGGTCGCTTTTCTAGAACAGACGGTATATAAAATATATTATTTTTTAAGTTTATAGTAACTGAAATAAATGAGCCGGAACAAAAAATAAAAAATGCTAATTTTATACGACTTTTTAAAAAGTACTGCAACTTTGTCCAAAGTTTTCCACATACTACTATCATAAATCGTGGTCGGATATCCGTAAGTAATTTTCTATTCGATTCAATATCTAGTCAATTACGTTTTGACTTTTAAATTTCAAGTTTGATTTAAATGTCGAATTAGTCGTTATTTCTTAAATTTAGAATTCTTTTCATCAGTTTCGTTTCGGTACAAGTCAAATTGAACAAAAAAATTCCACCAAGTTAAACCAAACATTTTCGTTCGATTTTTTTCGGGAGAAACATTAAAGTAAGTTTTCCCAAGTTACGGAAATAGATTAAAGAAAACACGAAATAACTGAATAATTAATGTAAAGTAAACAAAAATTTAAATACATAATACTAAACCAACAATTAAAGTATACTCACGTACATTTTATTGGGCGTAAAAATATTTAAAGTTAAACTGAATTTGTTTGTCTCTTCTTTGTTCGAAAAAATTGTGAATAGAAAGGAAAAAGTTGTTTTTATTAAATTTTTAAGAAATAAAATAAGTTCGGGCGGTTTTGTACGGGAGGGAAAGAGCGGCAGTTTAACGCCGCGTTAACGCCACTCGAACAGGTTTGGTCTTACGCGGCGTCTAATTGGGCGACTGAAGCAGGCAACGTAGATCAAACTATAAACAGCGTTTTCTTTAGAATTGTAATGAGGCAAATCACCGTCCTAGATGTGCATTGTGCAAGGTTACATTTAAGTAGCGCAGAAAATGAATGAAGTTCCTGTAACTAGAGCTTGTAACGCCAAGCATACCATTATTGGCGCTTTCTCGATTTCGAAAACACGACACTTGCACTAGCAGCATGCGGTGGCGGCATAGGCGCGTTGAGCGTCCGTGTAGAGAAGCCTTTATAGGAGCGAAAAACAAACATTGAATATTTATGGAGATGCGCTCTTTAAATAAAAACAATAACTCGTAATTCGTAACCAATTTTATCCCAAGAAGGTAGCATATTTTGGTCTTTCGAGGCACTTAACGTTAAAAGTAAAAATTGTTGTTGTTCTCAATAAAAAGTTTCTTTTTACATTTTTAATCTTAGGAGTCTTTCGTTTCGTTACTCCATTCGTGTGTCTATGTGAGCAAACGCTTTATCGTTGGTCACCACAAGCTGTCGCTTAGTTGGTTATTACTAATACGAATGCCCAGTTGCCCAGAGTTCAAAAGTTTACAATTTCGGGTACTGGTGAAAAGCCTGCCAAATTTAATCGCAATTGCGTCCTCGGAAGCTTGGGGAAGTTGGACTAAAACATGCGCTTTCTATGATTGGGACAGTTCGACTATCCCATCATCTGCCACTACTTGTGGCGTTTCTTAAGCAGCAGGATAAACGACCCATCATTACACGACTGTAATTAGAAACAATTAGTCTTTTCGTTTTTTTTCTCCCCCGAACCGTTCACATCGAACAAAATGGGATACGTTCATTAAAACCAATAATAAGAAACAATTAAAAAGAAAAGATTGATCACGAGCAAAGAAAATACGCAAGCTAAAAGTGTATTTCCTTCCTTATCGCTTTTCTAGATTAGTTGGCAACAACTTCATAACTAGAAAGTTTTTCCTCGCCCTACTATATCCCTATATCGTTAAAAATGAAATTAGTTAACAGTAAGCAATTATTAAAGGTGAGAGGTCGAACTAGTTAAACTTTTCTTTCTCTAAAAAAAGAAAAAGGTTTTTTGTTATTTCGAGCTCTTTAGTACATTTTCGACATTATGATTGATGCTACGAGTCCATCTCCGCTCGATTTATTTCTAATTTACGAACACGCGCGAAACAATTAAATTCGCTAATTGTAACTAAATTTATGTATTTTGATTAAAGTCCAAATTTAGTGCATAGGTTTTTGCGTTATCTTATATTAAATATATTCGGCAATAAACTTGATTTTGCAAATGCACAAACAGATAATGTAGGATAATAGAGGGTTGTTTATTTCGGTCCCTGTTGATCGCTTGGTAGTTTATGGCAGATTAGCGAACCAGATTTAGTGGTGCGGTATTAAAATTACTGCACGTTAACATCCCAACTGCAAGTATAGCATATTAAGTTTATTTAAAGTGACCCGTTTCGCTCGTTACGTAAAATATTAACTGAAATCCCAAACTTTGAACTTTGTCGAGCGTATATTATATTCAGAACGACAAAACTAATTACGTGGTTATTAAAAACGAAACTCGCCCTTTACCCAGTGACCAACCTAATTATATAAACGTATCAGGGCAGTCGCGAAAGAAGTTGGTGAAGCCATCGAGGCGGCTTGGGCGCAAACTAGAATAAGACAATGTTCACAATTGCTGCTGAGAGTGCTGAGCTTCCAACGATTGAATTTTACATTTGACTGTATCTTATAACCCTGGGCTGGTTTGGTACCTCCAGGGTCCAGCCCATAAAACGGCAGATGCTTAGCTCCGTCCCGTGCACGATTGGGTGCGGGGAAGGAGAAAAGTCCTGACGTATAAAACTGAGAGGAAGAGTGGCGACACGTATGCGGTATATGGTCAATTTAACTATACCCGCTATACCGGTACAGTGAAGCGCTTGACGGAGCCATAAGGGATCTTGGATCAAATTGGCTGCTGCAGTCTCTTCACCAGAGGAGCTGTGGACTAGTCTATCTGCAGTTGTACTTTAAATAGTAACGGGAAGACGCTAGTTCTGGTAGGAAGTTCTCGTACTTCTGCAATAGTAAGGCATGCTCTAAATGTTTAGGCACGTGGGCACCACCAGTGCGTGTTTAGACTCTCCGTAATCTACCTAATCACTGTTGCAGACGCAGCCCCGCTGTTGGGAGTGCAAGGTGATCCACGAGTGCGCCATCATGGTAGCTTGGCCCTGCTGTTGGCGTGCAATAGAGGGACACCGCGCGCTGTCCCTCATGGTAACTGGTCTGTAATAGGTCGTAACGAATGATCCGGAGGCGATTAAGTGGCTGGTGGTGGAAGGAGAGTAGCTGCCCCCGAACCTGTGACCAGTCTGGTTAAAACTGGTACTGCGGGCAGACGTCTAAAGACTTCTGATGAGGTTGGTTTAGCAGGGGCCAATGGTTTCTTGGAAGGTAAGAGTAACCAATCAACCTGCCCTCTATAACCCCTGATATATCAAGAGCTGGGTGCGGGGGGGAAGGCAGGAGGATCGCGAATCCAAATGTTGACCATCTAAACGTACAATGTATCTTATAACGCTTA
The DNA here is from genome assembly GCA_950108345.1 of Malthinus flaveolus. Taxonomy (NCBI): domain Eukaryota; kingdom Metazoa; phylum Arthropoda; class Insecta; order Coleoptera; family Cantharidae; genus Malthinus; species Malthinus flaveolus. The sequence goes on along the minus strand of OX467289.1, from coordinate 1,836,855 downwards.
GAGCTACCACAATGTAAAATAAAGTATTTATGACACAGAAAGGGGCGTCTGTCCACTAATAGGCTTGCCCTGAACGTTTACGCTCTCAATATCGTCTCCTTCCTCGGCGTAGACTCACGTAGCTTCCCTATCAAGTGACGATAGTTTTGAGAACAATCACGCTAGACCTGTGGTTAGTTTTTACTATCTGGCTCGCCATTCCTCCATGACACTCTCTTGTAGTGTTCTGCTTCTTGGTTCTACTATGATTGCCTGTAGCCCCACTTGAGCCAATTTACAACTTACTATCGTTTACATTACGCTTCTCTTCGTCTCTACAGCTCCTTATACTTCCCTCTACCAACGTCTCTATTTTTTGGTGCTACAAAGCACTGCTACCGGCTAGTGTTACCAATCTCTTCGTCCAACATCTCTAGCCGCAGTGCCTCTTTAAATTCAGACTCGTTGGGAGTCGACCTAATACGCCGAGTCTTGAGCTACAACCACTTGTAACTTTCCTATTCCATAGCAGGTCAGGTGCTAATAAATACAGTAGCTACAGAACATTGACTCATTGTAGAGTCTACCGGCCAGTGTTACCAATCTCTTCTTCCAGCATCTCTAGCCGCAGTGCTTCTCCCATTTCAGGATCGTTGGGAGTGGGCCAAATACGCCTAACTTTGCGCTACACCCACGTGTAACTTTTCTATTCCATAGTAGGCCAAGTGCCAATAAGTAGTTCCTAATAACCTTTTCGCATTCAAGTGCCCGGAATTAATAGCCTTAATAACGGGTAGCTCGAATACCGAGAGTAAAGTAGCACGACAAACTGTTGTGCGAAACCCTAAAGCTCCTTTGAGAAGCTTAAGGAATTGAACTATACATCATCGGCGTACTTTGAAAGACACGCAAGGATTACAAACAATAGAGGCCTCATTTCCCCGCAGGTCAATAAAAAAAACTTTTTCGAGCTACAAAGCGAAGGCGCACAATTACTTAACTTTGTTAATACGAGAACTAGCAAAAGAAGAAAAAAAATGTGTTGGTCGATGTTTTTAGTAAATAAACAACGATTTACTTTCTTTTCCTAGCGATTTTTCTATCGAAATGATGAATTTTCTTCACTCGGTTGTTTATCACGCGAAAAATCCAAAGGAAAATTAATTTCGAGAGACACGCAGCAATCCATCATTATAAATCATATTGATGTGATGTAAGTGTCCAGCTTTCAGTGGAAGACCTTCTGGATCCAACTTACTCTAATTTAGTTAAGTACATTGGACATCAATCATGCAACTTCAGTGTCATCACGCGCTAAAATCGAATATATTACGAACTTCTATCACATCTTGACACTTTTTAGAAGAAAAGAACGTTTTTTTTTGTTGTGAAAAGCTGAAAAGTTTTAATGAAAATTTTACAAGAATGTAAAATTAACCGTTAACCCGGAGGTAAGAAAAGAAACTTTTTTAACTTTTATTTATAATTCGTGTTATTATTATTTTATTTATCAAAGAACGTTAAATTTGTACGCCTAAAAAGTTTTTTTTTGTAATTTTTACTCGGTCCATTTGAAGGCATTCGAGCGTTTCCTTTTCACGTCCTAACAGGTCGAGTCGAAATCGGTGACCTAAATAATTTATTTTCGTAAAAGCGACGAATGACGATTTTATTTAAAAAATAACAAAAACAAAATGCGAGTAAATAATCTCGTCGTACAGTTTGGTAAAACTCGAGTCGAGAAGACCACCGACTATAAATCTGCCACTCGAGGCCTCCTATAAGTTTCGGCTTTTGACTGTTTCCCGCTCTCGAGATCGAGCCTTGTGATCCGTCCCACGTTAAGCTTTTCTCTCTACAGTCTTGCCGCAACACGTCACCACAAACAACGAGCTTTTTTGTATTACAACAAGTTAAATAGACTTTAGAAAAGGAGGAAACAAGCCGTTACGTTTATTTGCAGACACGTACCTACTACACCTGTAAAATTTATATAAAAAGCCTCCATTCGTCCATAACATAATTAAGCACCACTTTCTTAATTGTGCTTAATTCGAGTAGAGTCGATATCTCGTAACGAGCTTTTAAATTTATCGAAAAATGCTTGAAAAATTTTTAAATTAAAAGAAGTGCTTTTCCTCGTGAGATAAATATGCAAATTTTATGAAAGCTCTAAACCTAATTAGTCTCGACGCATTAATGACAATGATAGCTATATTTTAAGCATCCACTTTCTTGACCAATTTTCCGTAAAACGTCGTTAAAAAAATTACGATACAAATTTATGCGTAAAGTGGAGAAGAGCGCGAGAGAATTAAGCACCGAATGGAGAGTACGAAAGAAAATCGCGTCTAGTAAAAAACCAGCGAGGTAAAAATTCTTTCAGATTGAACTAAGAAGTTTTAAATGCTCTCGACGTACTCATGCAAAAATTGTGCAATTCTAACGCCTTTGTAGAGGCAGTGATTTGAAAACAAGTATAAGGGAGAAAAGTGAAAAAGAAAAATATATAGACGAGATTTGAAATGACAGTTTTTTGGCGAAAATGTCTACGGAGCTTTTTTTTAAATATTTTTTCACACAAACTCCAGCCAGTTCAAGTTCGGAAATTAATGGCTCAAAAACGTAAATTAATAATAATAATAATGCAACATAGAAGCGAGTCGTTTCGCTTCAACGATATACATAAAAAAACTCGAGTTGTACAAGTCAAGGCTCTAAAACGCTAACTAGGGTAATTCCTAAACTACTTAGTTTTTCTAATTCTCGGAAAACTACAAATTTACTCAAAACTATTTTTAGAGACGTTCCGTGGTCATTTTCAGACAAATGTCTGATACGCTTCTTGATTCTTGTAATTAGAACCTCCAAAACACAAAATTCTCACAAAACCCAAGAAGAAATATCTAGTTGCGATTGGGAGAAACGGCTGAAAATCTTTATTATGTGAAGATTATTGCTGAAAAGCTGTGTTTTGTTTTGCTCAATGTGTGAGATCGCACTCCAAAAATGTTTGAAGCAAACATCGAGTCTCTAAAGTGAAGTACTCGCTCAAGAAGGGCAAAAGTGAATCTTGCGGAGGAGAAAATTTCTAGTTGCAATAAGATAAACTACTGAAAACCTTTAGTTACGTAAAGAATACTGTTGTTGGTTTTGCTCAATGTCTGTGATCGAGTGATCGCACTCCAAAAAATTTTTAGGCCAAAACTTGGATCTCTAAAGAGACTCAACTTTATCATCAAGGAAATCAAGGAAAATTCCTTAAAAGCTATAAATGGCACTCGTTCAAAAATGACAAACATCAATGTTGCTCAAGAAAAGCTACTGAAAATCTCTTGTCATGTAAAAAATATTGCTGAAAATCTGTGTTTGTTCTTGTTCAATGTCTGAGACACAAAATTTCAGTCAAAAATCGGACCTCTAAAGTTGTAAAAGTAGAAGCTCAATAACTCAATTTTATCGCTCAAGAAGGACAAAAATCAATCTTTTCCAAGTGAAAATTTCTAATTGCGTAAGTATAAATTGCTGAAAACCCCTTGTTATGGTAAGAATATTGCTGATAAACTGAGCTTGGCTCTGCTCAATTTTTGTTTTTGAATTGAAAAGTTTGAGGCAAAAATTAAATCTCTAAAGTTTTAGAAGTAGAAGCTCCAAAACTCAACTTTAACTCCATAATACCTCCCTTAAAAAAAATTCCTAAAGACATTTTGTTGTAATTTTCTCTTGATTCGTGTACGTTAGAAGCCCGATAAGCAAAAATATTAATCGTGCCAAAGAGCCTCTAAACCCGTTTGGCATTGCTCAATGTCTAAGATTGCACTCCAAAAATATTTGAAGCAAAAATCTGAGCTCTACAGCTTTAGAAGTAAAAGCTCCAAAATTCAAATTTTTAGAAGCATTTCGTTGTAATTTTCAGCCAAACCTCTGTCAGCTTTCCCGATTCTTCTGAGTAAGTAGAAGCTCTAAAATGACAAAAATCAATATTGCCCAAGAGAAAATTTCTAGTCGCGATTAGAAGAAACTGCTGAAAATCTTTTATTGTGTAAAAAAATATTACTGAAAAGCTATTTGGTTTCGCTCAATGTTGAATGAATTGGGCCTTCTTCCCACTAGCGCTCAATAAACTTTTGAGGCACAAAACGGGCGTCTAGAGTTTGTTTTAAAAGTGAAATCCCTAGAAAGCTACTTGAGCGTAATTTATTCGATGTAATTGTCCTTGAGAAAACTCTTAGAAAACTCAAATTAGCTCGACATTTTGTTATATCCTGTGGCCGTATTATTTGTCAGACGAGCCCTCTAGAGAATCGTGCTCAATTTAGCTAAACCCAATGTACGCTAACACCTCTGAAAGGATTTTGGGTAAAAATCGGACCTTTTCATTAGAAATAGAAGCTGAGAGCCGCATCTTGAGCCGCAGTTTCTCGAGATCCTAATTTTGTGTATTTTTTCGTTCATATCTGGCTAACTTCTGAATATTTTCTGAAAGTGTCCTTCACAATCATATAAATTCTGATTATATTTCGTACCTACAAATCTGCGAATTTCCATTAAACATTATTTAAACAATTTACCATTTAAATAGAATTTGGCAAAGGGACCGTGTAAAATGTACCCTTAAAGCTCAAAACTGGGAGTGGAGTATTGTAATTTTATAACTTCCTCCACCACAAACACCAAAACCTATTATTTAATCTTAACCCTATCTCTTTTAAGTCATCTCCAATCCATTTATTAAATTCTATATTACTAAACTTTGGTTCGTTAAAGTCTAAAATTGTTTAAATTTCGATATAAATTTTAATAACATCCTGTTTGACATTTATTTCATTAATGCTCGAAGAATTCATTATTTTTGTGTATAAAGAGTTAAGAAAAGTTAATTGTAATATTTCGAGCTTTACTTGTGCCACGTCATTAATTATTCCTTTTTAAATATAAACGCTGAGCGGATGTGGTTTAAAACTTCCAACTGCTCCAACTGTAGATTAAGTTTTAACTTTGATGTCACACACAAACTAACTCTTGTTTGTTACCTTTAATTATTTTTGAACCAATTAAATTGGATCTGCTTGTGCTTGTGTGCGCTGCTCGTTTGTTATTTAAAAAAAAAAGGAGGCAGCACAACCCACAACGGCTGAGCGAGTATTAAACGTTTCGTCGCATATCTATTCTTTCGCGATTTCGTTTGTGTGTGGACGAGCGAGAATTTAATAATTTATTTAATTTCGTGTAAATCTAATATGTGTCACCCCTTTTGGGAAGTAATCAAGTATTCAAAATACACTTTCGAAACGAACAGTGTAGGTATAGCGTTCATTGTTAAAAGATTCACAATAGCCTCGGATTCTATTGTTCTCAAACTCCGCAGCATTAACTAACTCAAAGTTTGTCTTGGTTTCTTGTTTACAGCATTCTTAGAATGTAATTCTCATGTGCAGTGTTAATTATCCATAATTTAGTAATTCTATCCAGACGTTCTTCGAACAAGACGAGAGCCTTAAATGTTCAAAGTTTTCAACAAAGCACGATGTTAATTAAATTTTTATCTCCTTACATATACGGGGGTTCGAATTTGCTATATTGGGTGGCACGAGGTAGTAGGTAGGCAAGGCGGGTTTTGTGGCAAAATACGTACTATTTTGTGACCAACTCACTTACAAAAGAGCCCGCTCTCTACTCAGAAGAGGTGTGCAGAGGTGAGCTACGATTGGCAACGGCAATAATAATGGGCCATTGTCCGCTTAAAAATCCCCTGTATACGATGGAACTAGAAGAAGACCCACTATGTAGAAGATGTTCAGAGGAAGATCAAACTTCAATTCATCTTCTGCTACACTGCGAGGCTTTTACAAGAAATCGCAACAAAGCTCTAAACACTGTCCACATTATCAATAGAAAAAATTCTGAACTTTATTAAGAGCTACACATAAAGGAAATTTCCAAAATAATAAGGGTGGTTCTGGGTGTACACCCGGTATATTAAAAAACGGTCGTTTACTTTACAACACCTAAAAATGTAAAAATAATAACATAACCGTAAATGTCGTTAATTATTAACGACGGCCACGTTATTTTCAGGTGTCAACGTTGGCAGTTTTCATGAAAAACTAAAAAAGAACGGATTGGCGGGTGACGAAAGGGCGTTTAACACACGGGATCCCTGAAAAGAATTAGAAATGCTAAATTTCAGCTGTGTATATTTTCGTCTGACAAATATTACTTGACAAACTGTTTGTGTCATAAACAGAGGTGCCGTGAAAGCAAACAAGACTTCCTCTCACAACGTTTACCTTTTTTTTTACCCTGTTCGACTTAAAAAATAACACACGCGAGCGCAACTACAAGCTGCGCAAAAAATTGCTTCGCATATTTATTTATTAAAATTTACCATTGAGAAAAGTACGACCAAGTAAACAAAAAAAATCTCATTAAATCCAATAAAATTGGCGTTCGTTGTTTAGCCTTTTCCCTCTATATCGTATCGAGCGCACATCCTTTTCCCGATCTCTTCATTTATAATTCAATCTTATCTGAAAACTTTTGCACTTTACCGTATGCAATCCATCTCAATTGCTGTTATTTATTGTTCTCTTTTAACGATAATTGCTTATAGATCTGTTACGCTGATTTGAACAAGATTCTTCTCCTCTTTTATTCAACTTTTTCGCATTCATCTCGAAATTTTTCGACGGATTTTATTCAAATGCCGAGACGGAAATTTACTCCGCGCGTCAATCAAATTTAAAGCGAGCGTTACTGAAGACGACTGAAAGGAACGAAAAAAGAAATAGCGGACGAATCGAAAGGGAGTAGGTGAAGTTACTGTAAGTCGCCTCTTTGTGGTATCCTGAGCGCATCTCCACCGAACGGATAACTATCAACGAAGAGAGCTTAGGTCGGTCGGAATTAAAAATATAGAGTGTCGACACTCTACGCCCTCTATATTTTTGGTTAAGCACATACTTTTTAAGTTTTAATAATTACACGCGTTATATCCCCTAAGAGAAGCCGATTTGAATAAATTGCCAACACTCGTGTAACATTCAGGTAAAGTTTCGCCACAATGAACCGCGACATTCAATTGTTGAGCGTTATCTTTCCTCCCTTCTTCTCCATAATAAAGATCAGAATTACGTTTCGTGACTTTAACACAACAATCACCTTCGAATTTAAACTCTGCAGGTAAAATTAGTAACGAATCGACGATCTAAAAATAACAAAAGTGGAAATTGGAAAATACGAAATGAATAGTTTCAATTACCTAAATGGAAACTATACAATAGCGCACGGAATGATTACAATAAACCCGCCGACATAATGTACATACTTGCGGAAGTGTAGCGCGGCGTAGTCGTAAAATATGCTGGAGCATGACATATTTGTGGCTATGTCGCAGAATCTAAGGTATTACAACGACATTGCACTTGTCAGTTTGCTAATATTAATAGAAAACAACAATACTCAACTCGCTTGCCCGTTAACAACAAAATTGTTAAAATTTTCTTTCGTGTCCAAGCACGCACAACGATACGCAGAGTATTTAAGGAAGGAAATGTGAGGAAGTTAGCGAAGAGTGCCTGAAATTTTTGTCATGAAATAAACGGTTCCGAACTTTACTGTTGGGAATGTAAGCCAGTCAAATGGTAGTTTGGAGCGAAAAATATAGACGACTTCTTTCTCCAATCTTGTTTATGATTTTTGGGGTGCTGAATCCTAATTTCAACTTAGCCGCTTCGTAACAGTGATGCGTTCTGAGAAAACAGAAAAACTGCGACAAAAATCCTCTTTTTCAGTTTCGTACTTATAACTTCAAAACTACGCACTTTTTGAGGAAAGTGATTCTACGCAATAATAAACTACATAAAATTTTCTACACATTAAGTGTCTTTGAGTTTTTTATATAAACTAACGGTTTAGGAGTTAGAGCGTGTTGACGTTTGGCAAAAATTCCAAAATTAGCAAAAAACTAGGTTTTTTAGTTTTTTGCTTATACCTCAAAATCTACGCACTTTTCGAAAAAAGTGCTTCTACGCAATAATAAACTACATAAAATTTTCTACACATTAAGTGTCTTTGAGCTTTTTATTTAAACAAACAGTTTAGGAGTTAGAGCGTGTTGACGTTTAGCAAAAATTCCAAAATTAGCAAAAAACTGTGTTTTTTAGTTTTTTGCTTATACCTCAAAATCTACGCACTTTTTGAAAAAAGTGCATCTACGCAATAATAAACACAATAAAATTTTCTACACATTAAGTGTCTTTGAGTTTTTTATTTAAACTAACGGTTTAGGAGTTAGAGCGTGTTGACGTTTGGCAAAAATTCCAAAATTTGCAAAAAACTGTGTTTTTTAGTTTTTTGCTTATACCTCAAAATCTACGCACATTTAGAGGAAAGTGATTCTACGCAAAAGTAAACTAGGTACATAAAATTTTCTACACATTAAGCGTCTTTAAGTTTTTTATTTAAACAAACGGTTTAGGAGTTAGAGCGTGTTGACGTTTGGCAAAAATTCCAAAATTAGCAAAAAACTGTGTTTTTTAGTTTTTTGCTTATACCTCAAAATCTACGCACTTTTTGAAAAAAGTGCATCTACGCAATAATAAACTACATAAAATTTTCTACACATTAAGTGTCTTTGAGTTTTTTATTTAAACTAACGGTTTAGGAGTTAGAGCGTGTTGACGTTTGGCAAAAATTCCAAAATTGGTAAAAACTGTGTTTTTTTAGTTTTTTGCTTATACCTCAAAATCTACGCACATTTAGAGGAAAGTGATTCTACGCAAAAGTAAACTAGGTACATAAAATTTTCTACACATTAAGCGTCTTTAAGTTTTTTATTTAAACAAACGGTTTAGGAGTTAGAGCGTGTTGACGTTTGGCAAAAATTCCAAAATTAGCAAAAAACTGTGTTTTTTAGTTTTTTGCTTATACCTCAAAATCTACGCACTTTTTGAAAAAAGTGCATCTACGCAATAATAAACTACATAAAATTTTCTACACATTAAGTGTCTTTGAGTTTTTTATTTAAACTAACGGTTTAGGAGTTAGAGCGTGTTGACGTTTGGCAAAAATTCCAAAATTGGTAAAAACTGTGTTTTTTTAGTTTTTTGCTTATACCTCAAAATCTACGCACATTTAGAGGAAAGTGATTCTACGCAAAAGTAAACTAGGTACATAAAATTTTCTACACATTAAGCGTCTTTAAGTTTTTTATTTAAACAAACGGTTTAGGAGTTAGAGCGTGATGACGTTTGGCAAAAATTCCAAAATTAGCAAAAAACTGTGTTTTTTAGTTTTTTGCTTATACCTTAAAAATTACCCCCTTTTTGGGAGAAGTGCTTCCAGAAAAAAATAAACTACATGAAATTTTCTAAAGATCAGGTTTCTTAGCTTTTTTTCCTTAGACACACTGTTTGGGCGTTACTGCACGTTAAAGTGTGACAAAAATTCAAAATCTGCCAAAATTTGCGTTTTGCAAACCCCGTTATTTTTTGCTTCCCCAAACTATCACTGACTGTACTAAAATGTGAAGTAAATCTTCAATTGAACCGAACTATGCTGAAGGGCAGTTTTATAACAACTAGTATACAGCATGTTTTATTGAGGGTGCCTCTTTTTTGCCATCGTCTTCTATTGGATCAAAGTACGATATTAAAAAAATTCAAGTCTTTGTCAATCGCAAAGGTCATTAATTACTTTGAGCGGGACCTCCTAAGAGCAACAACGTACAGCGAGTTTAAACAGACGTGGCGCGTTGACTACTTTGAAATATACTAATATTTTTGCTAAAAAGCCGCAGAGTCAACTCACTGCCTAATTGAACCGTTTGATCTATCGATAAAATTTGAAAAAGTCCAAAGTTGTGATGGTAAGAGATTTTATCTCGCCGACTAAGCTCAAGAAGCTATTTCAATCAACTTAAACAAATTTGCTTATCTAATCAGTAATTTTGTAATAGAATCATTTATGTAATTTGCCCAACAGATGTCTCTTAACATAATATTAGGTTTACGAATCAAACTTTTAATTAAAATAAACAAGGAACGATAATTGCGGTGCAGGAGAGGGTTTAATGTAACAACTTTAAACAACGACGAAATGAATATTAGAGACGAGGTAAACGCAAAGTGGAAAAAATAAAAATTTCGCCTCCTCTTAAGAGATTGATAAAAGTTCGTGCAACTTTGCTAAACTGAAAAAAATGGCCTCATTCGCACTTTGATTGCGTTCGATTTGATTCGCTCCATTTAGAAAAGAGTAGAATTTGGTTAAATAAACGGTCGGGACATTTTGCGATTTTTACCACTTGTTTCTATTGAATTTTTTTCGATTTCGAAAAAGAGCGTGGATGTGAAAGAGATAGAGAGGAGGGAGTTGAGGGCGAAGAGGAGAAGGTAAATGTTGAAAAGAGAAAAAATTGATTCAGTTTTCGGCTAAGCCGATAAATCGAAATTAAACGATGAATAGGCACAGCTATTTCGGCGTAATAATCTTATTGGAAAAATACGATAAGCTCCTCTCATATAATAAAATACACGAAATTGTATTTTGTCCGCAGTTTTCAGGTCGAAAAAATTTGTCGAATCATCGAGTTAATTTAATTCGCAAATTCGAATCCAAAGTATAGTAATAAAAGTGATGTCGTTGTCAAATGCGTTGGAACCAATAGTGCACTAGATCAAGTTGATGGTCTCATCAATTCGGAGGTTTTACGTATAACTCGTTTTATACGAACAAAAAGCATTATTTAAAATGCATGTTCTATCGGGAATAAAATGTTAGAAAGCAATTCCATGCTCCCGCATTACAACACGATCATGTTTACTGTTGCGTGCTACACCTACCTGGAGGCGCATTAGCAAATTCAACTCCAGCTACTACCCCTCATTTGCTACTCTTCCAAAATTAACCACGCACCATCACACATGCTCGTGCTCATACACGTCGTTGTACGTACAACGTAACTAAAGCATTTCTACGTTATAATGTAAAGCTCCGACGAGCTTTCACTACAGTGAACCCTAATGGAACTTTTAGTTTTCGCAAATTAATGACGTTGTTTACGAATATAAACAATAACAAACATCTCGTGTTTACATCAATAATTATTATCATGATCATGTACATTACGGCTGTAAATTGCGGAAATTTTAGATTCGCTACGCTAATCTAAACGTACGAGGCGCCATCCTAAAGTTTCCATCGCCTACTATACTATTTTGGTCTCCCAAATCGCCTTCGGATACATTGACGTATCTGACGTCGCAGACTGAACTCAAATAAATTGCTTGAGGTTCGATTTGGAATTATTGTTTCTAAGAGTGCGTTGTTTTTGAGTTACTAACGAAAAACTAAATTGAGCAGTTTTGAGTCAGTTTTGGAATTTTTGGTATACTTTAACACGCTCTATCGCCTAAACCGTTCGTTTAAACAAAAAAACCTAAGCCGAACAATTTGTAGCACATTTAATGTAGTTTTTATTATTTTAACACACTTCTATCAAAAAGCGCGTAGGCTTTGAGTTATCAGCGGGAATCTAAACGAAGAATTTTTGGCCAATTTTGAAACTTTTGTTAAACTTTAACGGGCTCTAGCGGCTTAACCGTTTTTCTTACAAAAAAGATACAAGAGACATAATTTGTAGAAAATGGTTTTGAGTTATCAGCGAGAATCTAAAAGAAGAATTTTTGGCCAATTTTGGAATTTTGACAAATTTTAACGGGCTCTAGCGGCTTAGCCGTTTGTCTTATAAAAAAGATACAAGAGACACAATTTGTAGATAATTTTATTTAGTTTATTCTTATAAATAACTATTTTTCTTAAAAAGTGCGTAGTTTTCAAGTTATAAGCGAAAACCTGAATAGAACAGTTTTTGGTCAATTTTGGAATTTTTGGTATACTTTAATACGCCCTATCGCCTAAACTGTTCGTTTAAACAAAAAAACCAAAGCCAAACAATTTGTAGCCATTTAATGTAGTGTTTTTTATTTTAACACACTTTTCTCAAAAAGTGCGTAGGTTTTGAGTTAACAGCGAGAATCTAAAAGAAGAATTTTTGGCCAATTTTGGAACTTTTGTTAAACTTTAACGGTCTCTAGCGGCTTAACCGTTTGTCTTATGAAAAAGATACAAGATATATAATCAGTAGAAAATTTGATTTAGTTTATAGTTATAAATAACCATTTTTCTTAAAAATTGCCTAGTTTTCAAGTTATACGCGAAAAACTAAAACAAAAGCATTATTTTCGCAGTTTTCTTAAAAAGCGTCACTTTTACGAGATGGCAAAGTTGAATTGGGATTCAGCACCCCAAAAAGCATAAAAAACTATAAAGACAACAAGAAATTTTTTCTGGAGTGCCTCGTATTTTGTCTAGCGACTGGGCGACTTCCTGAAAGCCGACTATGAGAAAGTTCTGATCCTACGTTTACAGACTTTGGTTCTGTGTTCTGTGAGACGAAAACAGACAAAACCGTTTACTCAGTGAGACATCCGGTATTTAAGCGTTTCGTTCCAAAGCCGACTCAGTATGCGGTTGAGCTTAAGCTCATGTAGAGTGTACCTTCTTTTTAATAAAATGAGGACCGTGAGTGAAATATTGGATAAATCGCGCTCTTATGGTTAAATAAATAGTGAGCAGACATTTTTAAACGCGCTCTTCTTCGTAAGGAAGTTCGGTTATATGGTTACGCGAATAAATAATTAAATTACAAGCTTTGAAACGTTAGTGAGCAGTCTGAAATATTAATTAACGTTTCAAACAAACTAATTACAAAATTGAGTTTTGATATATTTGTTCAAAGCTTAAATCTTGCAAAATTCCCGTCAATTCTTGTTTACCTAACTAATTTAATAAATAATATCTTTAAAGCCAAATACTAAGGGCGAAATGCGTATTATAGTAGGTAGGTACAACGAATCCAAAGTCTTGCTCTTTAACTTTATTAACAAATAAAGCATTAATAATAACCTTTGTGTTATTACGAACAACTTCACTAAAATATTTAATAACACGCCCCTAGTTACGTTCCAAATTATTACGAAACAAAAACTTTAGGTAATAAACTGGTCGGTCGTGTGTAGCAAAATTATTAACATTCAAGTTGTAAAAATATAAATAAATAATACGTATAATATTCCGGCCATTCCATAAAATGAGGATCGTAACATTTTTATCTTGAAAACTTTCAGCGAGGCACTAACTTAAAGCGCGCTTAACTTTTGCAACCCTCGTGATAGAGATCGACAAACAACGCATACAAAAAGAATAATTAGTGTTATTTCTCGACGGTTCCACTTAATTTATTTTTCTGTTACGTACAGAAAAAATAAAAAGTTTTCTCAACTTTTCGAGTTATATTTTTTTCAAACTTTATATATCGGAGTAATTTGGGTCATTAACGGAGAGTTTCTGAAAGTGTCATTTATCTATTAAATGGGTCGGATCCGAAGAAGTTTCAACTAAGGTTTTAGAGTGCAGTTTTTTAAAACGAGCGCGTTTAAGTCGCTAATCCTGCAATTTTGTACTTAAACAACTAAAAGATTATTAATGGATTTTTCTTATAAACTATGCAAAGTACGTTTGTATAACCCCAACTAAAAAGTTTCAGAACCACCGTGCACTTTTTTTAGTTTTTCTCTATTGTGACTTCTTCTAAAACAATTACTCTGAGCTTATTCGGAACTTGAGACAGTACTTTCAACATAACGTTCCTCGATACATGTCGGAAATTTTTGGGAAGCTTTATAGAAATATTCTCAACTCGCTAGAGAAACTTATCTTGTAGTTGCTATCCTCATTGAGATGTCCCGTCATCTTCACAATTTTGATCACTTTTACATTTCAGGCTATTTTTCTAACCTTGTACTTTAAATAACTCTAAGCATTCTCTATGTACTCAATTAACGTCATGTACTCGCTAGATATGGAGCTTTTGGTACAGTTAGTTATAATCAGCGATTAAAAGAGCCAATGAAGGATTTAGAGCTCCAAAACAAAGTTTGAAACTGTTTGAGACTTGACACATTCAAGCCATCGTTCTTCGCCATCGATCTTTTTAAAAATGCCATACACTCGCTAGAGGAGCATTTTGGTGAGCTGCTTAATTTATCATTGTAGTTCACAGGCTTCACTTGGGGGTTTTAAGACTTTTTATCACATTTTGGTTGTATCTACATGAAGTTCAAGATTATGTTTCTAAAATTAATATTTCTTGACACATCATGCACATTTCTAAAATTGTCGCCCACGCGCTAGGGAAGCATTGAAAGGCTTCAACACTTCTAATTCAATCAACATCACTCTCTACATTTTGGAATGTTTTTACACCTATACACTTCAAGTCTTTTACAAACGTCGTCTACTCGCTAGAGGAGCTTTCTGTACAGTTAGTAGTTGTCATCGTAGTCCGGAAGCTTCATTTGAGGTTTAAAAGTTCTAACATAATTTTAACCGTACCTACTTTCAATTTGAGACCGTTTAGGCAAAATAACGTTTAGTCACACATTAAAGGACTTCTTGATAGTTTTATGCGAATGCGACCAACTCGCTAGAGCAGCTAATCATATAGTTACTATCCAAATTAGGAGCTGCAACTCCTTCAATGCAATTCTAAAGATTTTCTCCATTTCAGGCTCCATCGAACCTTGTACTTCAAATTGTATTCAACATTAATTTACGATGAAGCTTCAAAAAATGTCAACTCGCTAGAGAATCTTTCTGTATAGTTGGTGATCTCTACCGCTCAGGAGCCGCAATTGGGGTTTCAGACACTTGACTCAATTTTCATCTGTATTCTCTAAATGTTTTCGACACTTCCAAGTAATTTTTGATAAATTTAAAAAAAGTGTCACTTACTCGCTAGAGCAGCCAGTCCTTTAGCTACTATCCAAATTACGAGCTGGAATTCTTTCGAGTCAATTGCAATCATTTTCTACAATTTTTCCTCTGTTTCAAACCTTGCATTTCCAATCATACCAAGAATGTTCGAAGAAAACTTCAAAAACGTCACGCCAACTCGCTAGAAAACCTTCTTATACAACTAGTGGTTGTTACAGCTCAAAACCCTTAACGAAGGTTTCGATCTCAACTCAAAGTTTGTGGCTGTATTTTCAAAATCTTTTCGACACATCCAAGTCGTTTTTGATGATTTTTTTCAGAGGTTTCACTTACTCGCTAGAGAAGCCCTCTTCTATAAATAGTTAACCCTATAGTTCTATTAGAGTTGTTATTATTTTCAGACTCTCCTACGAACCCTGTATTTCTTCGAATTTATGACGAATATTCCACACATCAACGCCATTATCTCGCTATGACATTAAAGAGGCTTTAATTAGTGGCGAGTAGACTCGTGGAGCTTATAATTGAATGGTTGGAGGAATAAGAAATGTAATTAAGTTAAAATTGACGTTGTAAGGTGTATAATTGAGGCGTTAAGTTCTTGATAAAACTAATGTGGAGAATTTCTATAGAGAAGCTTTTAAACACAGACCTTGTTTGCGTTCAGCACACACGATGTAATTAATGGTGTTAACTTAATTTAGTACATATGCGCCAACATGAGGGTCAAACCGACGTCGGAACAAATGATAGTTGAGAACGACCGCCTACTTTCGGTGGTTTTTCGACCCTTTTAAAAAAGTTTGAAGAAAGAAATCGTTTTGGACAAATTTCAGAAAGTTGCGTAATAATTTTTAACGTTTAAAATATTACCGCCGCCCTGACAAATCGTAACTGTAATGTACTACAAGAGGCTTACAACTTTGGCAATAACAATAAAAACTAACCCAGCTTTCAATATTTATTTTTACGTACCGCAGGCGGTGTTGTGTAATATTAATTTTTCAACACAACATCTAAAACCGCTTGTAAAACAACGGTTTTACCGCTTAGTGTTTACGTGATGTGCACCGAGTCGAATTACCTAAGAGATGTAAAAAACGAGAAAATGTAAAATCGATGAACTAAAAATAATGTTTGATTTTTGTAGCTTCGTACTGTATAAATATTTAAGTTACTACATAATACGAAATATTCATATTTAAATTGAAACTACCCACCTTACGCAAGAAGCGACAGTCGTCGAATTTTAGCGCGAGATGAAATTATTCCGCCTTGTACCTAATTTTAAAGCTCGTAAAAGGAAAACTCTACTAGAGGCGATAAATTTGTTAAATCAGAATTTGATAACCATAATATTTACGCCGGATCGTAAATGCACGAGCTTGTTCAAATAACCCATTTAAATGGCTTCTCGAAGAAATTTACTCGAAACTGATCAAAACTAAAAGGTCTCGCGCAATTTCTTTCCCCTCGCAACTGCGATTTAATGATTGTTTACCGAATACTTTTCTTCTAGTTGAAATGAGAAACTTAGCACTCCCTCAAACACCGTAATTCTAGAATTACAACGTTAGGTTTGTAATCCTAGAGTAATTGATTAAATTTACCTTTTTTTCCTGAATTAATGAGGGTGGGAAATTGCGTTTAGGTGTAAATTGAGCTTTAGAGTGTACTTCAAAAGTAAACGTCCACGACAAAAATTTATACAAGTACGCAATCAGTTATTTTAGCAAAAATGCTCGTTTTACAACGTTTCAAGCCCAAAAATGAATTTTGTGAAAAGCAGGCCCCACGTTGGGCGCCATTATAAATGCATAAACAAAAACTGGTAAGAAGTTACTTGATTAAACAAATGATTACCTACAACCCTTTAGTGGTGGATTGAATTGTATCCTATTGAAATAAAGCGCTTACCTTTTGGAAGAAAATCTACGACTTAAAAGGTGTAAATTGGCCTTTAGAAGCTTTAAAAGTTCGTTAACTGAAAATTACGCCAAAAAATTGACCGAAATACTTATTTTAGGGTGTTCCAAGTACAAAAATGAATTTGGATGATTGAGATACGTGAGGCTCTACGTTGGGCGCCAGTGTAAACTTAAGAGACGATTTCCAAATAGTAAACACAACCAGATTAGTAGAACTCAAAAACTACGCGCTTTAGAGAAAAGTGTTGTTATACTAAAATGAAGTAAATTAAATTTCCTACAAATTATGTCTCTTGGATTTTTTACATCAGACGACCGGTTTAGGCTAGGCGCTACAGCGCGTAAAAGTTTGACAAAAATTCCAAAATCGGAAAAATACATGTTAACTTAGTTTCTAGCTTATAACCCGAGATCTACGAGCTTTCAGAGAAAAGTGTTCTTATACAAAAATGAAGTGAATTAAATTTCCTACAAATTATGTCTCTTGGATTTTTACATCAGACGACCGGTTTAGGCTAGGCGCTACAGTGCGTAAAAGTTTGACAAAAATTCCAAAATCGGAAAAAAACATGTTTACTTAATTTCTGGCTTTTAACCCGAGATCTACGAGCTTTCAGAGAAAAGTGTTCTTATACAAAAATGAAGTGAATTAAATTTCCTACAAATTATGTCTCTTGGATTTTTTACATCAGACGACAGGTTTAGGATAGGCGCTACAGCGCGTAAAAGTTTGACAAAAATTCCAAAATCGGAAAAAAACATGTTTACTTAGTTTCTGGCTTATAACCCGAGATCTACGAGCTTTCAGAGAAAAGTGTTCTTATACAAAAATGAAGTGAATTAAATTTCCTATAAATTATGTCTCTTGGATTTTTACATCAGACGACCGGTTTAGGCTAGGCGCTACGGCGCGTAAAAGTTTGACAAAAACTTCAAAATCGGAAAAAAACATGTTTACTTAGTTTCTGGCTTATAACCCGAGATCTACGAGCTTTCAGAGAAAAGTGTTCTTATACAAAAATGAAGTGAATTAAATTTCCTACAAATTATGTCTCTTGGATTTTTTACATCAGACGACAGGTTTAGGATAGGCGCTACAGCGCGTAAAAGTTTGACAAAAATTCCAAAATCTGAAAAATACATGTTTACTTAGTTTCTAGCTTATAACCCGAGATCTACGAGCTTTCAGAGAAAAGTGTTCTTATACAAAAATGAAGTGAATTAAATTTCCTACAAATTATGTCTCTTGGATTTTTTACATCAGACGACAGGTTTAGGATAGGCGCTACAGCGCGTAAAAGTTTGACCAAAATTCCAAAATCGGAAAAAAACATGTTTACTTAGTTTCTGGCTTATAACCCGAGATCTACGAGCTTTCAGAGAAAAGTGTTCTTATACAAAAATGAAGTGAATTAAATTTCCTTCAAATTATGTCTCTTGGATTTTTACATCAGACGACCGGTTTAGGCTAGGCGCTACAGCGCGTAAAAGTTTGACAAAAACTTCAAAATCGGAAAAATACATGTTTACTTAGTTTCTAGCTTATAACCCGAGATCTACGAGCTTTCAGAGAAAAGTGTTCTTATACAAAAATGAAGTGAATTAAATTTCCTACAAATTATGTCTCTTGGATTTTTTACATCAGACGACAGGTTTAGGATAGGCGCTACAGCGCGTAAAAGTTTGACAAAAATTCCAAAATCTGAAAAATACATGTTTACTTAGTTTCTAGCTTATAACCCGAGATCTACGAGCTTTCAGAGAAAAGTGTTCTTATACAAAAATGAAGTGAATTAAATTTCCTACAAATTATGTCTCTTGGATTTTTTACATCAGACGACAGGTTTAGGATAGGCGCTACAGCGCGTAAAAGTTTGACAAAAATTCCAAAATCGGAAAAAAACATGTTTACTTAGTTTCTGGCTTATAACCCGAGATCTACGAGCTTTCAGAGAAAAGTGTTCTTATACAAAAATGAAGTGAATTAAATTTCCTTCAAATTATGTCTCTTGGATTTTTACATCAGACGACCGGTTTAGGCTAGGCGCTACGGCGCGTAAAAGTTTGACAAAAACTTCAAAATCGGAAAAAAACATGTTTACTTAGTTTCTGGCTTATAACCCGAGATCTACGAGCTTTCAGAGAAAAGTGTTCTTATACAAAAATGAAGTGAATTAAATTTCCTACAAATTATGTCTCTTTAGATTTTTTACATCAGACGAACGGCTTAGGTTAGGCGCTACAGCGCCGTTGAAGTTTAGTGTATACTTATCGAACGTAGCGGTTAAGCCAAAAACAAAATTTTCTCATTTCTCGTAGTGTGCTCTATTTTCACAATAGATCCATTTAAAGCAATAAGTTATTATTTAAATAAACTAATTATCTACACAACTAATTAATTCTTTATCTAATATCCACACTATCCAGAGCGTCATAGCAACTCTGTCTCTACCCAATGCCCTGATGAGATTGAACTGAGAAAAGGTACATAATCAAGTTATTCTTCCAAAAATTTGCAAGACTTGACACAAGATAATGTAATGTACATCGTATAGTCTTTTCGTTAGTATGTTATCTTCAAGTCGATTTTATCTTGTTAGAGCTTGCAATTGCGCCGAAGAATGTAAGTAGCTAACTCTTATTGTGGAAACTTCTTTAAAACAGCCCGTCGTTTCTAAAGAGTATAAAGCGAAGTGTCTCTCCACTTTAAGTTGCTACACTTATCCTAGACACCGAAATAGAAGTCCGTCGTCAATTTTTGACTAAAACCTGCAGGTTTTGTAAATAAAAACATTTTGTAAATGCGACTTTTAAGACTTCAATCGTCAAAGTCGTTAAAAAAATTGCAAGGGTAGTTCCTATCGTCAAATAAAGCAATAAAACGAAATTTTCTTAACTATAAAAAGGGGATTTTCTACGCCAATTCGAGAAAAATAAATTCTCACACACCCTCCAACTATAAAAACGAACTAAGTGTAAAAAACCACCCCTTGATGCGGAGGCGCTAGTCGCGTTAAGTTTGGCCCACGCGTAAAGTAATTAAAAGCGACAATTTTTCGACGTATTAAAATCGAGATGAATAAAAAAAAAGAGCTTACCTTCTTAAGTGTGTCGACTAACGAGGTTATCCCGCGTGTTCCTATAACAAAAGAGAAAGCATTAAATTTTAAAATGTTGTATACATAAACCAGGTCTATATAAAAGACACTCAAAGCGTATCTCGAAAAGAAGGTTTTATATCCAAAAAGTGAGATCTTTTATAATGCCAAGAAAGAAGGCTTTGGCTAATGGCCTTTTTGTTTCGTCTAAGAGACTCTCTCCTTAGCTAAAAATAAATAAAGAAATTTGAGAATGAGTGAGATTGGGTTAAATTTGTCATTAGAGATGGTGTGTGGTGACGAGCGTTAAAGTCGTTTTAATTTTTTTTGTACAAGAACAAACTAACCTCATCAAAAAGCAGCTATGGGTTATCCAAAAAGTGGAAGATCGATACTTAGGGGAAAGTTTTCTGTCTTTTACCCGAGTGATAAAGTACAAGAAGTTACACTCATGTTATTTCTCACGACTCGTTAATTCCAATTTATGTAGGACGTTTGTTACTAAACCGAATGTAGGTGATAGAATTTTTTGCATTTTTATAAACGTAAAAACGTAAAAATGAGCAGAGTTCCGCGCGAAGGACCAACTTGGCTTGTGAGCTTTAAAAAAATTAATTTTGTGACCGCGACAAACGACTAATGTAAAACTGGCCTACTACGATCGTGCGTCTTTTCCCACTCTTTATTTTTTTCCTCTTTTTTATTTAGAGCACTAACATTTATCCGGTGGCATCAAATGGATTTTCTTAGAGCTTCGAGTTGTCTCTTAAATAAGCAAAGATAAAGAGCAGGATGCGCCCTTCTACAAATAACTGACTCTACTAAATGATTGGGCGTTTCCGAAACACATATCCGATAACACTTTTGTGCATAGTTCCCCTTTCGTCGTATTTCACTGTAATTACCTTAATTCGAAATAAGAGGGGAAGTCCCCGGGAATTCTCTTGTTATTAAATGATAAAAGATGCATTGTGAAAGACAACGGCGAAGAGATTTATCCGACAGGTAAATTACACACAAAAGCTTCAAGTAACATGCGACTATGCAATTTTCTCCATTTTTTCAAACAATATCAAAATTATATATTAACCACCCTCGTCGGACAAGAGAACGAGTTACGATACAATCGATTTTTACTTTTTTTTCCCGCGCGTAACTCATCGGGTAGATTTACATAATTTATTTTCACAAGGGTCGATTAAGATTTTTTTTCAGAAAAGGTACATTGTTCAATTTAAGCTTCTTGTGTAACTAATTAAGTGCGAAATTTGAGTTTAATTTACAATAAGGTCAAAGTTAAGAAAGAAAACAACCCTTTTTTATGCAAATTTTCGTTCTAGAAGAAACTGAGTTCTAATTTAAATGAATGCAAGTTACAGTTTGTTGCTTTATATTACGGTACTGCTAGAAGCTCGCTTTACGTTACGCCCAATTATAAATTTTTTTTATTGCAACGTAATGATTCAAATTAATGCTACCCTTGAGAAGGGAGACACGAAAAATTAATCTACTTTGAAGTTTGAGTAAAATGCGAATTTAAGAACGGTAACCGTAGAAGACCTGCCCTCTCTAGTATTGCAAACTACTACTCTACTCAATACATGAAACTAGAAAATAAGTGGAAGGGTTGAACGCGCGAAGAGCATAAAGCGCCTGGCGAAGAACAAGCTGTCAGTTGCATAAAGAAGTTCCGAGAATTTTGTAGTGGGGACAAGTGAAAGTACCCTGGTATAGTCGGCCGCACACACCCCTTCCTGTTACTGACGCTTCACTTGAAGATATCCTCAAACAAGCGTATAGCCATTCCACTTATTTTCTAGAACCAGAAAGTTCCATGCTGAAATCCATAACATGGGCACTGACAAGGACCCAGAACGTCAAGCGGCCAACAAGCCAACAAACCTTGTGATATGTCAACGGCCATCGGTGACCATGACGAGTCATCGTGATTAGTTTTCTCAGCCGAAGAACACACAGGCCTCGTGATTTTTCATTGGTCATCGGTCATCGTGACAAACATAAAATTCAATCACTACGATCTGTCACGATGACCGACGACCGATAAAAATCACAAGGTCTATGGGCGGCTTTACGATTACACAACTATACAGAGTGATTTTCGATCGGTGATCTATTGAAATTAAACCATACCCGTTTGACGTTCCATAAAAGGCCCCCCGTCAAACATTATTCTTTAGAAATGGCCTATATCGGAAAAATATTTTAAAAGATACAGGATAAATCGTAGCATTCGGACATAACTACAGTAGGGGTACTATTGAGCTCACTTGAGAGGCCCTGCTGCAGCTGCAGTATTTTTTTAAGATCCTCTAAGAACAGGGAAGTTGTGCAAGATAACCTTATCTTTACAAAAAATTCTAAAGCTTTAACTACTTGGTTTGGTTGTTGTACGAAGCAAAACAGCAGAGGAGCTATCGGACTCCCCTGAGAGGCTCTCTTGCAATTGCGAATTTTTTAAAGGGCTACCTATACAGGGCAAATTGTTCAAAACATTTTTTATTTAAAAATAATTTTTAGAGCTTCTGCTGCGCTAGGTACTATTTCCTGACAAAAAACAGCAGGAATAATTCTGCGCTCTTATATGAAAGCTAATTATATAGCCCTGCTGTATCCGTAGAAATCTTTTCAAAAGGACTACTAAAACGGCGGGAGGAGGGGTGTTATGTAAGATAATTTTGTCTTTAAAAGATGAGTTAATGTATAGCAGAAATATTTCGACTCTCTGCTCGCTCTCTCAATATTTTATGTTTTAAGAAACTTTCTAGATGCTGTTACTTACCAAAAAGGCAGTTAACAGAGCAGTCTTAAGGTCACAGCGGAGGAACACTCGTTATCGTCTGTGAAGGTCGAGTTTTCCTGAGCAAAATGTAGCAGGAATATTTCTGAGCACTTATATGAGAACGCAGTTTACGCTTCTGCTCTAGCGGTAAGAATTGAAATGTGCCTCATTATTATGAAAATTCCATCAAGGTGTTTCTCTATGTTTTAGTGGATTTACAATTGACCTATCCAGGACTTTGAGGGAGAAGAGTTTACCCCTGTGCTAAAATAATTGATTAGAACCGTTCTTGCTTAAATCTAAACTTCAATATTTTACGTTTCGGGAAGCCCTCTAGATGCTGTTGCGTACTCCCAAAAAGAGCAGTTTACAGGAGATTCTCAAGGTCACGGTGAAAGAATTTGCTCGGTATCTGGCCGCACCTTTAGTTTACTAAGCTGAACCTTGGTACAACCAGTTCGGCGCTTCACGTCTCTCTTTAATGCGATGAGGTTGACTCGAAAAAGGCCCCAATTTAAAGCTACTACCATATAATTAATTAAAGCTAAAATAATTGTTAAATCGAGGTCTTCATCAACTATTATATTTAAAAATAATAATGTGCGCACTTGGATTTTCTAAAGCTTTACCCTAACTTTAGTTTAGCATAAATTCGAAGCTCCTACCAACTTTAAAGTTTTCAAGCCGCCGAAAAGTGGTCAAAGTAATGAATTATTAGTGAGTCAGTTGCTTAGTTTAAAACAATCAAGACTTCAAACACAGGGTGGACCAATTAAAAGTAGTAACCTCCACGATTATTTTGCAACCTCGAAAGGGTAACAGCACTGGGAAGAGCACTGCCGGTTAAAGTTGTACGAGGCAAAACAATTTTCCTGTAAAACATTTTATTTTGATGAAAAGAAGAGCAGTTTTCCGAGCGACTTTAGAATGATGGGGCGCTTTTTAGAATGATTGGTAAGCCTCGGACCTTTTGGTCCCTACTAAACCGCATCTGAACTACTGGCTCCAAAGAAAAAATCGAGCGGCTAAACATCGGAGCATCTCACCTCTTGAAAACAAATGATTAAACAATTACTGAGAATTGGATATTCCATGATTAGAGCTTGTGAGAGACTGTGACTCGTCTGCAATAAGGACGAAAGCTCTCTTGGATATCATAATTATACACAAATATAATATATGCAGGCATGCAAGGCCAGGGCCGGTCTTATATCTTGAGAATTGGGTAAAGCAACATTTGAGAACACTTGAGTCTCGTATTACTCTAATTATTGCCAACTAAACTTTTTGGTGGCCATTAAAACTGACCCCGAGTGTACAAGCAAACTAAAAAAAATGTTCTTAATATGAATGTCACACATCGTCAACTTTCGTGATGTAAAAGTCCCTGAAAAATTTTTCTCTAAATTTAAACATTAAATTTAAAATCACGAAAAGCCTAAATTAAAAATTTCCATTTTTTCAAATTTAATTTAATACACACAAATATGTGACTTTCGGCGAAAAAAAAATTCATCAATATTAAAAAGCACATTAAAAATTGATTAAAATTTTTTTCCATGTACTAATTTACTTTGCTCCAATGAAACGTTCTTTCAAATTTTACTTTTAGAGGAAGTGAAGCACTTTTTTTTTAAATCTCAAAATAACCAAATCGAAAATAAAAAATGGCGGCTAATATGAGTCCACTTGAAATTCTTTGAGCGTAAAGTTATGCATAAAACATGGATTTTAAAAATTAGTCAAAAGGCGAGGGTAATTAAAAAGTAATTAAATTTTTGCGACTGTTGTGTCGCAGGTTGGTGTGGCGAGAGGTGAAAAATCAAGTCCCGCCAATGCAAAAAAGGGCGCGAGCTGCGAGGTAAGCACTTGGGAGCAAAATTGCGAGTTGCATTATGGATGCGATGTCCAAATACACACACAAAAGAAAACTGTCGTGCTTTCTTAAAGTTTACGTGTTTGGCTTTACGAAAAATCTCTGCTGCGGTGCCGTATCTCCTCTTTTTAAAATTTTAAGTTACACTTGCGTTTGTTATTAAATTTTTGCTCGTAATTTGCGCCGCTGTAAGTTATTACGTTTAAATTTAGCGGCTTTAAAAGCAATTTGCGTTTGCATAGGTATGGAAAATATAAATGCATCGATAAATTTGTTGAGCGTAATTTAGGAGTTTAGAGACGCCATCAATTGCATTTTCCGTGGTTTCTATATTAAACTAATAAACAAGAACTAATAGCGTTATCGGTTTTGGAGACTGCGATGCGGCACTGACGTGAATTGCATGACGATGTTAAAATTCCCACAAGTTTTCCTTAAGACGACGTTTTATTTGTTTATTTGTGTTTCGAAAAGATTTCCTCCTTGTTATGTCAGTGCGAATTGTTGAAATTAAAAGAGGAAGACGGATTGACGGCCGTTGTCACTGATTACGCAAGAAGAAAAAAGTGTTGGATTTTTATTACGAGACGATTATTTAATAATCTCCAGTTTGTTTTTTCCATTAAAATTAGAGAAATCGATGTACCTAATTTTGTTGATTTCTCTAATGAGAGGAGTTTTCCAGTCAGCTCAATTTTAAACAATCGACCTGGAAAACAATTCGATTTAAAGCTTTACACTGTTATTTGAAATTCCGATTCTGTTAGCAATTATTGTAATTTGCAAAATGCACATTTGTTTTGTAATTTTTTTTGCAAACACCCTATATATTAAATTACATTTAGAGTATAAATATAATGGTTCTCATATTCATCTATCCACGTACAAAATTTCATCCTAATAGCTCTACTAATAACGAAGAAATCGCCTTTCCACAATTAATTGTCGAGTGGGACAATTAGCCAAGAATTAGTGGATAACAGATTGCTCTTTTATTAATACCAACACAAAGTCAAAAATTCATATAGTAATTGAGAGCCACTTAACCTTTCTAATAAATATTTTCATTTCATTAAACAGACACTCGACGATAACGATAACTCAGCCTTATTATAGGTTATAATTCGAAAATATCGAAAAATTTTAAGTAGGCAAATCTTTACAAAATTGGGCATAGAGGCATAATTTAGAATCACAAACAACTTTATTAAGCAATAATTTGGTGTTTTTACGCCAAACAGGCATTTTATTTGAAAAAAGTGACTTTTTTCTAAACTATCACGACTGACTAGATTCACAAAGAATGCCAAAAACCTGCTTAAAATGTATTATTTCCCAACCGAGTAGTTCTCGATGACAAAATTGTAATTTCCAAATTTAGAACAATGCCATTTATAAAACCTACTTTAGCAAGAGCATTTCTGGAACACACTGTATATTGCATTAATCAAGCTCTTATTTTTGTTACGAACAAAAGTTTGCAAAAATTTTGAAAGTACTCTGTTGTCTGAACGTACCTAAACAAAGTTCTAATTTTTTGTAATTTTTTCGCAAACACCCTGTATATATATACTAATTTAACACGATAATAAAATAGGCCGCACCCTCCTTTATTCGTGTACAAAATTTCCGTTTAATACCTCAACTAATAACGAAAAAATGCCCTTTCCACGACAATCTTAGTCGATTGTTCTTATATTAGTGGAAGAATAAACTTGAAATTTTTTACAGCTATTTAAGACTATAAGACGCTTTTTGTAAGCATGTTTGTTTTATATTCAGGGCGTTTACACAAAAGTGGTTCGTAAAATTTACTTTTTTCAGCAATTTTGAGCATTAGATAGCACCGGTTAATAGGTAAGCACAAAGAATAAAAATATTTATGGTAATTTCTCCCAATAGCTGTTAACTAAACCATTATTTTACACTTTTTCCTAGTCGCCTGTGTTGGAAAACTTGAGTTAGAATCACAAGATGCATTTAAAAAGACCCCGACCTCTATCAAAATTAATAAAAATAAACAAAGTTATATTTACAGTTTTTTGCAAACGCCCTGTATATAAACGATAAATTGCCACTGTAATAAAATTAGCTGTTTAGTCTTTTATTCATGTACAAAATTTCATTTAAATCGTTCAACTAACAACGGAGAAAGTTGCTTTCCACAAAAATATTTATAATGGGCCGTCGGGCCAACTTTACGTGGATAGTCGGTCACTTTTTTGTTAGTTGGACAATAAAGTTGAAAATTGGCATAGTTGTTAAAGGCTATGAGACGCTTCTAGCAAGCATGTTGTTTTTCTGCACGGGGCGTTTACACAAAAGTGGCGTCACGTTAATTTTTACAGTTTAAAATTAAAACAAAAATATTGGATAAACATTGTTTCAAAGGGCAAATTTAAACCGATTGGCGTATAAGATCAAACGTTTTATTATAAAAATTGATGTTTTATTGATTGTAAAAGTATTTTAATTTAAATTGTAAAGAGATTACCATTGAATGGCGGTTAATAATAACATTGTAAATTGAGTGAGCTCATATCGTTTGTGGTAATATCGATAAAAATGCGATTCGTAAAAAGGAAAATTAACTTTCGTATCACTTTAATATAAATTATAGTTTCATGAAAGTTGAGTACAAAAATATTCATTTAATTTAATGAGGTAATGAAAGTACTAAAACATCAAATATACGTGTTTTACAAGCGCAAAGCACAAATTTCGCTATGTGGTTTAGTAGAAAAGGAAGAATTTTTTAATTAACACGAATTTGATCTATACACTTAAGGAGTTTATTACCAAAAAAGAAGGAGGGAAGAGGACGAAATTATTCGAGTCATTTAGCGGTTAGAAACGAAACAAATTTTTCCGCAAGTCTCTCAGGAGAAGTTAACGCTAAGTGCATCTTTTCAAAGTCTCGAGGATACGCTAATGGTGGTCGTTGCAATTCCAACGAAGTAGCCGAAAGTCGAACACTCATTTCCTCTTCTTTTCGGATTATCTCTTGGATCGGTTTGATTGTCGATGGTGTCGGTGTCGGGTGGCGAATGCGGGTCGACAGTGTGTTTTTTTTTCTCTTCTACTACAGACAAATCGATGACTGCCCCAGGAGAACAACGTTCAGCCGCATTCGACTCGCGCATGTCTGTATAGGAGGCAGTTAATGCCTCCTGGGTGGCCCCTAATCGATGCTCTTATGAAAACATGTTGGAATATTTCATGTAACAACTTTAGGGAGTAAGGACTGTCATCTTGATTCTCGGCGGAATTACTAACACGTGTGTTATCTACACTCATTAGGATGGCATCAAAGAGACGTCGAGGTACATTAGGTTGGCTTTGCCGATTAAAGAACCATGACGACGGTTCATCATTTCTAGTGGATTCGACTTGCGTGGTGTAACGTCGTATAAATAAACTTCTTCTTATCAAAACACAAATCTCGTGTCTCGCTATTAAACTATTTCCAGTTGCGAGTTTCCTCTCTAGTGCGCTCATTCGAGTCGTAATTTCGCAATTTCAAATATTTTTCGCAAATTTATGTACCTATACAGCAGTATACAGTATACAGTATACAGACCTCTTTGCGTGACACAATACATTTATATTTTGTACATAAAACGTGTAATCTTCTCAAGATCCGCTTGTAGCTCTCTCGTGTCGGCAACTTCGCTGAAAAAAACTGTAACGTATTGAAAACTAACTTTACGTAAATTGAAAATCCGTTCCCTTCTAAGCTTACGGTAAATAACATTTAACTTTTTATCTAAAGCAACACCGACTCGAGCTGAGGGTAGGTCTTCTCGGACATTTAACCCTATTTTAACAAAAGTTGACCTTATTTTCCTTCAACTACACGGATCACCACTTAACCTTTTTTCTCCGCCTCTTTTTTTTTGAAATAATTTAATCAAATTTGGAAATTCGTCTCGAGAAACTTGTTGCAGTTTGAGATAATTGAGTTTCTCCCTAGTCGTTTTTTTGAAATAAAATGCAACGGGATTTTATGTGGGGCATTTCACGTAACTTAATGCACTTAATTATTTGCGATTTGTAACTGTTTGCGTCGTTTCGGCCTTTTTTTGCGGAACTCGTATTTAAATTAAAAGCTTTCCTCGATGTGGAGGAATTTCAAAGTTATCATCCCTTTCTAGCGCGGTGATTGAATTTATAATTAAAATCTTGAACAAATTTATCTTTAACGTAAATGTATATGACATCACTCGGCAACTTTTGTGAAATTGCTATTTAAGTTAACGCGAATCGTTTTATTTAATGCATAATTAATTACCAATATTTGGATGAGTCTGAAAATATTTCATTTTCTCAATTGGCGTTTATTCGAAACTTTTTCTTTATTTAAGTCTAGAGCGCTCTGGTGCAAAATTCAATTATTAGTAGGTGAGAGCTACTAACTGTAATCGCGTTTAAATTTTAATCATTTATATTTATAAATTTATTCTAGAATGCTTTTAGACTAACTTGGTTGGAAATACAATTCAATATTTACGTCCCGATCCACCACTAATAAATTTCACGGAAGCATTTACCTCGCGTTTTCGTCAAATGTTTAGAGATTACTCAAATCCGCCACTTCGTTTTAAAAATCAGCACTCGAATTAACAAGTTTAGTAGTGGAAGTGTCAAGTAGAACAATAAGAATTTACCCGCATTCGACCTAAATCACCGACCTACTGAGAGTTTTCCACGTGGAAACTTTTCTCCGACTTACACCGAGGTATACCAATAAACTTTTTTATTGTACAAACTTAAAAATACTATTTTGGTTATAAAAATAAAAATAGTAGACGGGAGGACGAAACGACTACAAATTTCTTTTTACTATCAAAGTAAAGCAGGGCCGTATTTAATTCCAGTTGAAACTGAAAATAGTAACCTTCGGTTAACGATGCGCTTTCTCCTTGTTAAAAACTCAAAATTAAAATTGGGATTCAAAGTAGTGGGATGGATAGCTGAAAACCTCTCGACTAAAATGAAACCGTATTGATAATCTCAGTGACTCGGTACACTAAAAAAAAGAAGGTCAAGAAGTTACTCAGTTACAAAAAAACAAAAATTAAATTCCTCATTGTTCAAATTTTTTTCCGAATGTTTGGTTTTCAGTGGTGAAAAGAATCATAATCGAGGTTATACTATATTTGAGCACTTAATAGTTCAAGCGGGATTTCGTTAAGTTACTTAGCTCAAGCGATGAGCTCTGTCATTGGTAAATGAAACCACTACTTTAAAAATAGTGTGAGGAGAAAAAGGGCGTTGAAAATTAAATTTTAACGGTGGAACTAATTGAGGCCGCGCTGTTAGTTTTTGACGGATCTGAGTAAAATCTAGCTCAGTTACTCAGCCCTAATATTTGGCTTAGTAGGTATACGATGTTAAGTAAGTTCTTCAGAGTAAAAAGCAAACTACATTAGGAATGTGTAGAGTATTCATTTTTTATTCCACAAATAAGTCTTGCTGAATTACTCAGTTCGAGCTATGTCACTTTTCAATGAAACCACTCCTTGAAAAAAATAGTATGAGAGGTAAAAGCACTGTGCAAATTAGTCTTCAACTGTTAAACTAATTAGGGCAGCAGTGTTAGTTTTTGACGTATAGTGTACTTCTGAGTAAAATGCAGCTCAGTTACTCAGCCCTAACAATTGGCTCACTCTATCATCATACAATGTACAGTCAGTTCTTCACAGTAGTAAGTCGAACTATATTAGAGCTGTGTTTGTGGTATACTTTTTGATACTCTGAGTAAAATCTAGCTGATTTACTAACCCTAAGACTTCACTTTCTCATTTACCGCATTTTTAAAATAAAATTTGTAGCTTAGAATGTCGTGGAAGTAAAAAGTCGAAATTGAAAATCAAGATTTCACAGTTGAACTAATTTCATTAAGGAGGTATTCTTAGTTTGTGGCACTAAACAAATTTTTTTCACTGAGTTACTCAGCTCAAACTGCAAACTTTTGCAATTAACGCACTTGTGAATGAAACCATTTCGTTTTCAAGTTTCAAAAGCAGTATTGGAGATAATAATAACAACTGAAAGATAATTTCTAACAATTGGAGTAAGTAGTCAAAGCTTCTGATACTCAAAAAAAATTTTAGTTACTCGGTTAAAGCTGGGAGTAACAGTCTCGACAATTTGTACGCAGAGTCGATAATTACATTTCCTCAAGTACAACAGAAGCGTACCACACGTCTGAAACAACGCAAAACTTAGATGTTAATGTATTGTTATATGTTATAAACAAGTCGTATAATAATTTATGAACACCCCCTTGATCCCGGCTGCCACAAACGACAGACGTTTAGATTAGAACTTACACGAAGTTTAAAGCAAATGAGACTAACGTCCGTGCCGTTTATAGTTGCAGTTGCAGAGAAGTATTACAAAACACTGCAAAACCACAATTTTAAACCGAATCGGCAAAACACAAACTATTTCAGAGCCGCACTTTAAATATTTCCTAACCTGAAGTGACTTTCGTTCGACTCAGATTAAAGAATTCCCCGTGTAGTGGCTCGGAAATGTGTTCTCGATGGTAATACGCGGATGTCGAACGTACAATAACGACCCACAAGCCCTAAGTGAGTTCTTTTTTCAGCAAATTTAATTGGAAACGAAATTAACTGAAATCCGCAACTATATCGGCTTAAAAAAGAAAAAAAGTTAATTGCAACAATATTATTTCGAGAAGAAAATCAATTTCAGTTTTATTAATTACGGTTGTGATAATATTACTTCAGATTAATTGAAATAATCGATTGGATGTTTCGGTTTTCGGTAATGGATAATCTGGGAGTGAAGACAAACAAATGGATGAATCGTATCGAGTGGTGCTGTAATACATCTAAAAAAGGGCTCTCAAAAGTTTATTTCGTGAAAGGAAGGTGTGTACATTAAAGGTAGACAGTAATAGCATTTGAGACAAAACTTTAGAGCTCTTCTTCACTCGGTGTTCTGGGTTTTATTTGTATTTTTATTTCTTGACGAGGTGGTCGCCATGTTGTCTCTGGGGAAGGAAACCGAGCTCTAGGGCCAGCATCTACTTCCGGCCGTAAACAAGAGACATGACGTAGGTCAGTTGGTTTATAGTTACGTTCCTGAATGCGATTCGCATTTTTTTTTATTTGTTTAAAATCCAATTAGGCGTGATTCGATGGTGAGAAGCGTACATAAATGGGCTTCTAAAAAAGAAGAGAGGCGAAAATATCGTATATTTGTGAGAAACGGACTAAAAACGAAGTTGATTGTACCGAAACTCTATTTTAATGCTTTTAAATCTACAAACATCGAGCATTATTAGGTACTGGGAATAACTTTTCGCTGGATTTAAATTTAAAGGAAGGACGTTTTAATGAAGTTGTCGAAAAAGTTTTAGATTTGAGCAGTAGGACGATCTTAAAATAAATTTTTAGAAACATCTCGTTTATTTAATTTGGCGTAAATATCGACAAAATTACTGCCGAGAAATTTAATA
The DNA here is from genome assembly GCA_950108345.1 of Malthinus flaveolus. NCBI lineage: Eukaryota > Metazoa > Arthropoda > Insecta > Coleoptera > Cantharidae > Malthinus > Malthinus flaveolus. The sequence goes on along the minus strand of OX467289.1, from coordinate 1,804,844 downwards.
TCATTTTTAAATGAGAAATATAAAGCCCTTAAGTCGAATAAATAAAAATTGAATTTTATAAGAAGTTTATTATATTTGTTGGAATATAAAAAGAAGTTTGTAACTGCTTGTGAAGAAAAATATCAAAAGTAGGTACATAAATCGAGACCTCGGCTCGGCATACATTACGTTACCCGCTACCACCGGACTCGGCAAGCAAGCCATGCATTTGTGATCTGACCCGGCCCGGAGCCGAGTCCGGGGTCGCATCAAATATTCAGTCGTCTCCAGGAGATTCTGTGCCCTGATGCCACGCTCTACATTTCATTTCTTATTTAACACGCAACGGTTAAATTAATGCGTGGGAGCTCCGTTCCTTTGCAAAATTTTATTTCGTAATATTTCGAGCTCACCCACCACACACTGGGGGGATGATAAAGACATGAAAATTTAAATCGATTCGTAACTCGACTCTATGGCGGTTTAATGTTTTGATAACAATCTCAATTTAAATTTTTTGTCAATTTAACAAATAATTATAATTATAATTAATTGCGTGCTAACGGGGTATATGCTTTTCCCCTTATTTTTCTTTTCGAAAATTACCGGGTAAATAATAAACGTAAACAAACATAATAAAACAGCGGTAGAATTTTACAACTTTCATAATATTTACGTACGTACGAGCTTAAAATACACTTTTTCCACGTTTACACGGAAAAGAAAATGTACACGGAATTTATTGCGTTTCAGTACAAAGTAGAGGAAGAGGAAAATTTTTTGCGGAAATTTTCGTTTTGAGAAGCTCATGCCAAAAAAGCTCGACGTGTTCTCCACAAAATTGAGTTGTCCCAGTAGAGCAAAATCAATTGAGTTACGACTCACAATTTGCGAAAAGTAAGCGTTTTTGTTAAATGAGCAGAAACAATTTTACCGACGAAATACGAGTTTAAGCCAAAAATCATAGGAGAGCCTTTTTGATGCCAAGAGAATATACGTGCATCTGACTTACTTTTCATTGCTCTGCGATAAAAATTCGAGTAGATACAATGCCTTGAACAACAAAGTCATTTGAGTTACGACTCACAATTTGCGTAAAGTGAGCGTTTTTGATAAATCAGTAGTGTTATCAATTTTACCGAAGAAATACGGGCTTTAGCCAAAAATCATAGGAAATCCTTTTCAAAACCTAGAGAATATCCGTTCGTTTAAGTTACTTTTCATTGCTCTACGATGAAAATTCGAGTAGATACAATGCTTTGAACAACAAAGTCATTTTCGGTGCGACACACAATTTGCGAAAAGTAAGCGTTTTTGATAAATCAGTAGTATCGATTTTACCGAAGAAATACGGGCTTTAGCCAAAAATCATAGAAGAGCCTTTTTGAAGCCAAGAGAATATACGTGCATCTGAGTTACTTTTCATTGCTCTGCAATAAAAATTCGAGTAGATACAATGCCTTGAACAACAAAGTCATTTGAGTTACGACTCACAATTTGCGTAAAGTGAGCGTTTTTGATAAATCAGTAGTGTTATCAATTTTACCGAAGAAATACGGGCTTTAGCCAAAAATCATAGGAAATCCTTTTCAAAACCTAGAGAATATCCGTTCGTTTAAGTTACTTTTCATTGCTCTACGATGAAAATTCGAGTAGATACAATGCTTTGAACAACAAAGTCATTTTCGGTGCGACACACAATTTGCGAAAAGTAAGCGTTTTTGATAAATCAGTAGTATCGATTTTACCGAAGAAATACGGGCTTTAGCCAAAAATCATAGAAGAGCCTTTTTGAAGCCAAGAGAATATACGTGCATCTGAGTTACTTTTCATTGCTCTGCAATAAAAATTCGAGTAGATACAATGCTTTGAACAACAAAGTCATTTGAGTTACGACTCACAATTTGCAAAAAGTAAGCGTTTTGGATAAATCAGTAGTATCAATTTTACCGAAGAAATGCGAGCTTTAGCCAAAAATCATAAGAGAGTCTTTTTGAAGCCTAAAAGATTTGCGTTCATCTGAGATACTAATCATTGCTTTACAATAAAAATTGGCCTAGGTACAATGTTTTAAAAAATAAAATCATTTGAGTTACGACTCACAATTAGTAGAAATTGAGTTGTTTTGATAAATCAGTATCAATGTTCCCTAACAAATACGACTTTTAGCAAAAAATCAAATGAGAGTATTTTTAAAGCTTAGACAATAATTGCGTTCCTCCGATATACTCTTGATTCCTGTATCGTATGACAAAATATGACTTAAGTACAATGTTTTGAGGAACAAAATCATTTGAGTTACAATTCATAAGTCACAAGTCAAAAATTAGTGCAAATGGCTATTCTAATTTAGTTTATACAAAAATCAATCTCGATTTGCACATAGTAAAAGCCGAATCCATTAAATACAATTCACAGTTTACAAAAATCAGAAGAATCAATTGTACGGAAGAAATAAGAATTTTAGCAAAAAATCACACGATAGCTTTTTTAAAGAGTAGACAATACGCTTCTCTCAGAGTCTTTTCGATTGTTCTACGATAAAAAATGTGATTGATACATTTGCTTTGAAAACCAAAACCATTTGAGTTACGACGATCCTCAAAAATAAAAGTTGCAAAAATAGAAGTATGGAATGGCTGTAGACTAAAAGAGAGTCAGAGTTACCGCTATGATTTTATCATCGTCAGTCTACCAGTATCTACTATTGGGCAGTTCGCTCCCCTTTCTTTCATTTTGCCTTCTCTTGAGGCTTGTTTTAGAATTTTGTTAATACATTTTCACCACATCGGTTTACTTCTTACGGTAATACGCTTAACCTTTACTTCGCGTGGGTACCACTTAGAGTACTTGGTAATCATCTAAACGTACAGAGGAGCCCAGGACCCTTCTAAAGGTAGCATGACTTTTTCGTTACGCCAAACCTTAAATTTGCTAACGTAGGCAAGGCACGGTCACATTAGAAGTAACAATAGAAAATTTCCCACGGGACCCAGAAAAATTTGAGACAGAAACAAAAATTCGTTAACATTCGAATTTGGCAGAGGTTCTCTAATGCTAATACCAAACACCGTTCGTTGTATTGAGATCCAAAAATGTACTTCTTATTGACTATTTCGAGATTAGTGGATATTACACGAATGAAAAGTTTCCGTAACGATATCGCGCATTCTACGATTTATATTTACGTATTTCGGGTATATTTTGTTTTAAAATCAGAAATGGAAAAGGCTTTAGAAAGTAGGTCTGGTGTCGAATTTAAAGATTACGGTTGGTAGTGCGAAAAGGGGATTGGATTTAGGAAGAAATAAACCAAGAGCAAACTTTTATTTGCGCAAAGGATGGAAATACAAACATAAATTTTTCAGGTGTCAAACATAAAAGTAGGTGTTGCACGAAGGAAAAACAAATGGCCTGTCATATACATACAAAAATAAGACAAAAAACCGTTCGATCGAAAAATGTGGGCTGATTCAACTTATGATTGAGTTAGAAAGGAATCTTTTTCTTTCCTTTTTCTTCTTCTCGTATTTTTAACTTAGTACTCAACCCTTATTTTCGCCCTAAATGTTTCAATTTATTCCGACTTAAATAATCTTACGGATTTATTGTTTTGTTGATGACAGTGGTTGAAATTTCTACCCTGTAATTTGTCTTAAGTTGCTACTGTATTACTATAGTTTCATGACTATTATCACAACAAAACGTATTTGGCACGTAATACATAAACCATGACGTTGATCAATAATACATATTTAGTCACTTGTGATTAAATACCATTATATGTAAACATAACAGTTACGGAGCTTTAGTTTTACTAAATTACCAAACAGTTTAATACGGGATTAGTACAATCATATTTTATGTGACGTACTCAATTCCGGCGATTACTTATAAAATAAAAAATTACGGCGACGTTCTGTTCGTCTGTCACTTCACTAGGTTATCTGTTGCGATTCTACTTGCTTGCGCAACATTAATCTAGACTTTATACCAAATCAAAGTTTTGAGGTTAAGCACTAAGCAGTGCTTAAATATTTAAGTAAGTTTTGTGCAACTGGAGGTGTGTTTAGTATTTTGCGGATATCTCGAGAACTGTCGCTTAAAAAAAAAAAAGTTTAAACAAAAATTGTTTATAATTTAATTATGTATAAATTTTGTTTTTAGGTATTTTTTATCAGTGCAACGGCAAGGTCGCAAAAGGAGGCGAGAGGTCTCGCGCGCGCTGTAAAGTCACCGTTATACGGCTATTATGTGCTTTCGGGCCTTATTCATCCGTTATCCTTGCGGTTAGGCAAAAATGTGTGAGGAGTAAATTTGTAGAGAGTGGAGAGAGGAATAATTTTTATTTACACTACTTTTTGATTTGACTTCAAATTTTTGAGATTTTTGCACGAAACGATTTGTGGCGACTTCAGATATTTAATAAATTAACAGAGGGCGGGAACGAAATTTTTGGTTGGCTCTCTTGTTCTCAAGTATTCTAGTAATTTTTTTATTATTTAGGAATATACATTATAAATAATAAATAACTTAAAAAAGGAATGAAATGATAATAATAAATTAATTAAAACTAGTGATGTTGGGATTCATTTCTAAAAGTTGAATATTGCATTACTCGAGTTTTAAATAAGAAACAATTGTAAAGTCGACTTACAAGCTTCATTAATTACGCCAAATTGCAACTTTACAATTGTTTCACTTTACAACGCAGATTTAAATTAAACCAAAACTAATCCATTTCTGTGTTTGCGTCTTTTTCGTCGCTTTTCGACTAAAGTTTCTCGTTATTAAAAATTTAAATGAAAACTTCCCCAACACTAGCCATGTCGTTAAGTTATAATTGAAGATTATCCTTAGGTACATAATAGAAATCTAAACAATCGCTAAAAAAGTAATTAAAAGATACTTTTTTTGTCTAAGAATGACCCCGGTAGAATCAATTAACTGCAGATGGCGGTATTTCGGGGACGGGAATGTCGGTCTGTATCTGACTGAAACCAGCAGGAGCACTCGGATGTCGCCAGGATAATGGAGCTTCTGAAAGAGAATACGCTTTCTATTGGAACCCCTCAGAGGCCAATAGTGATTGGACCGTTTCCGACTGACAACACAGGATTTTATTAAGGAAGTAGGTGAAGAATATAAAAAGCATTCCAGTCTTTGTTAAACGAAATCTTGTTGTTATTTTTTCGAGGGAAGAAAAAAAAACTTCTTTTAAAAAGAATTTACCTTATGGACTAGAAAATTCACTTTATATAAATTTATTTATTGATACGCGAAAAGATGTTTTCGTAAAAAAAACAGCGCACGAAGAAAAAGACTAAAAGTGCGTCCGGTTGGTTTAATTAACAAATCTGTTTAGTCGATTAACTAAAAGTCCGCCAAGAGTAACTCTAATTGCATTAAAATAAAACAGTCCGAAGCCTGTTGGCATGGGCTTTAATGAAGTGTGCTTTTGAATTAACAGTTGTTACACACACCTGACCTAACACATCCTGTCGTACGCGAATATCAATATTTTTGACATGGCGTATTTATGTAAAAGTTAATTTCGGCGTGTTTTAATCGAGACGTACACAACAACAATCGCGTATATAGAGAGAAAACAAAATAAATTACTCTTGATGTATTGGAAAAGTTTGAAACCGTACAAAAAGTCACGTTAGAAACAACCCAAACACAATTCTATCAAAAACTGCCCGAAAATTAATCGCTAAATAATGCACGAAACATCGCTACTTTTTTCAGTTATTCGTGTCACTTTTAATTACTTTAATGAGGTAGAACATTACTCGAAGGAAACACTCAAATTGCTCGCCCAATTTCGTCTTAATGCCCTCAACATTAATTTTGGGAGAAGAATTCCAATTCTAACACGCGTGTGGGCCTCTTACAAAAAAATTCTTACAACTTCCACGAAATCGTTGTAATAGACGGTTTTGCATTTCATTTTGTCCACATCTAGCCTCTCGGAGGTGTAGTAAGTACTTGTAAGAGTCAAATATTTCATGATAATGTCCACAGAATTTCTTTTATTTGGCGATTTATACCACTATTTCGTGACAAATTGCTCTCTAACCGCATTTTACATCTTTTTTGTTGTTTCGCGTTAAGAAGACCTTCAAAATTTCAAGGATCTTGTCTATATTTGCGTTTAGAAACTAAAATATGAGGCATACAACAGCTAAATGTAAAAAGGCTATCGAAAATATACGATCATTTCAGAATTACAAATCAAAGACAGGACTCGAGGCGAAATACCGGTACTTAATTTTCTATTAAGTCTTTACTTTCGGCAAAAAAAAGCATGCTGCTCTCTAAATCGACTGGAACAAACCCTGTAGGTCAAAAATGCCAACCGAGGACCTCAAAGGAAGTTGACAAAATTATTTTACAAAAATATGCATTTGGAACCGTTTCATGCACTACTATTAAAGTTGAAGAAGGTGAAGTCCCACGTTGGGCGACAGTATAAAGAACAGATTATGATCACTACATAATAGCAAGCAAAATTACTTGTCATGAGACGTCTCAACACAAAAAAAGAGTTAGGAGAATGTGAGAACTCATATTGGGTGTCAGTGTAAGTGGAAAGTAACCTTAAACCTCCCCCCCCTCCCCTAGCCTTTCTTAAGGGGTTAATAAAAACGACACTAACTGGTAACCACAAACAGCCCTAGTAGATTATGTCTAAAGACGACGATAGGCCTACTGATGAATCACTGCCTTCTCAAGAAAATCCAAGGTGGTATGATGAGTGTCCGAAAGAATCATATATGCATTACCCATCCAAGCAGAATCTTCGACCAGGAAAGACTGCAGATAAAGCCATAACACAACCGGAATGTTCTAAGTGCAAGTAGTATCTTCAAGAAAACACCCTCGGGGAGGAAAAACAGAATATATTAATATGCTCAGGCCTCTCCGCAACCAAAGCCTCGGTCATTTGCTTCGCACGACCCAGTTTCTAATATTGGTACAACTGGAAGATGGTAGTCCCTACGTGACAATTGAGTTGCGGAGTCTACGATTTTTAGGTTTGAGAAGGAAATAGTTTCATCTGTTGTGCGCCTTTAATTTAAAACAACACTAACTAGTAAACACAAATATTCGTTTTTAGCCGTTTCGAGCTCCGAAAAAGAAAATTTAAGTAAGTCGAGGCCCCACGTTGAGTGCCTGTTGAAATGTAAAGACTCTCCCTGTTTCCCCAGCCGATTCCTAAAGTAGTTATTACAAACAACGTCAACTCGTAAGCAGATATATCCGTTTGAAACGTTTCATGCTCAAAAAAGAATTGTAAGAAGGCAGGCCCCACGTTGGGCGCCTGTTTGAAGACAAAATGTCCTTGTGTTTTGTGCTAGTTCGTAAAGTAATTGCTACAAACAAGACAAACTGGTAATCAGAAATATCCATTTTGAGACGTTTCAAGCCCTCAGAATCAATTTCGCAAAGGCAGGCCTCACGTTGAGCGCCAGTGTAAACGTAAAATCGCTCGCTGTTCTTAAGATAAAGAGAAGCAAAAACGAACATGCAATTAACATCTAATTAGAAGTTCGGCACCAAAATTAATCATTATAAGTGGCTTGGTTCCGTTTACGGATTATTTACGATTCATAAGGAATTTTGTGGTACTTTTGTTGTTTCAGAAAGCTTTCTAAGAGTAGCATTTCTCTGAACTAATCTGTCACGAATGGTAAATAGCTTTCTCTTGCTGTCTTGCCAGTCTACAAAATGCGACTTGTCTATCAAGTGGTCCAGTATATAGGGAGGCAACTCCAAAATTACTAAAATGAGTCGACCTTTTAAATTATCAGCGTCGCTTCTTCGTCTTCTTTGCATCTGAGTCGCATCTTTCGCATCATCGTTTACTCGTCGCTCTTGTATTGTCAATTCGTCGTCTATTTAGTTGATTTGCTACTTGTAATTAAACCCACAACATAACCTAAATGACGACCTTTCTGCAGGTAACTGGTAACACATCAGAACTCTACTCTACTGCAATTACCCAGGAATAATTTTTGAGAACGGGCCCCACGCTATTTTTAATTCTAATTCTTGGCAAAAACTAAAGTTCAAGTTGAAAAAAAATGTTTTTTTTATAAACATAACCTGCGATTATATTTCAATTGAACGTAATTACGATAAGGAATCATTACTATGTTTAAACGTCAGCACATTCACCGAGTAGGTGTAATGAAAAAAGTTTGCATGCACTTGATTATGCATCTTGATACAAAGACCGTCCATTTTAATCAATAAAGCCCATTAGGTAAGCAACATTAGCCTAAGTACAAAAATGCACACACACACACAAACTAAAAATTTATTTTTAAAACTAATTTATTAAAATTATCACACTCTATTATAAGAAAGTTCGCCTTTCATTTTTAAAAGCGTCGTTTATAACATTATCATAATTTTAGCATTCTTGGTGTAATAAAATTGCCATTGATGTAAATGGAAATGCCTTGTAGTTCGACTTAATGCAAACTTTAAAATACGATTCATAAAAGCGCGTTTTGTGTTAGATTATTTTGAAAATTAAAGTAAAGACGTGCTCCGAATATCGCGCCACGATTTGTTTCGTGTAGCTGAACTCCTTTCTCGCTTTTTTCCTCGTCGCCCAACGTAATCCCCGCGTTGTGACGACTTGAAGAGAAAAAAAAAACACTTTGTAGTTCAGTTTGTGAGTTTGTGAAATAATTTTTAAGTTACAAGTGTTCATCACTCATTTTTCTAAAGAGACAGCTTAAACGTATCGGTGGTGAGAGTTCAAAATAATTTTTTACCAACATTTTGCTGCTATTTCTTTGATACACCAGCGGTTTTCAAACTATTTGGGTACGAGATTGTATACGTCCCAATTGTAAACTTCCAAAAGTGGGCTTGAAGTACTCGCTCTAAAAAGGACGAGGGTCGCCAAGTGTGTGGCAGTCCGGTCTCGATAGTAGGCGCAGGTTGAACGTAAGAAAAGGTAAGTCTAAGGAGGTTAGGTTAGGTCTCACTTCAAGTTAAATCCAAAATTCGACTAAGCCCTAGTAAATTACGTCTGAGGACGACGATAGGCCTTCTGATGAGTCACTGCCTTCTCACTAAAATTCAACATGGTATGGGTGTCCGAAAGGACCCTACATGAATTACCCGTAATTTGAAGCAGGCGCTCAGCTTTTGTGGTACTGAGACAGTCTATCAAGTTTCTTATTCGAAACTACTAGGCACGCAAAGAGCACATTCAAGCAGAGTGTCTCATCTTGAATATTCGATGAGGCAAATGCGGACGGACTCATAACACGGCAGGAATGTTCTAAGGGCTGTCTAACCTAAGTGTAAGTGGCATCTTCAAAAGACCCACTCGTGGGTAAAAACAGACTATTATGGTCAGACTTCTCCGCAACCAAACAGAAGGGTCTACTCGGCATTCGTGTGTAATTGATCGTTAGCCTCGACCCTCCACACCGTCCGACTTAGCTTTTACCCAATTGATAATATTGGTACCACTGGAAGAGGGTTGTCACTACCGTGACAATTGCTACGCGGAGTCTATGCGGAGCCTACGGTTTTTAGGTTTGAGTAGAAGTAGTTTCGCCGGTTGTACGCCTTTAATTTAAAGCAGAGCCCAAACCTGTGTCACTTTGGACTTTGTGAGTGTCACGACCCAGAAAAAACTGAAAAGAAGAACTTTTTGAAAACTCAAGATTAGAGTAGTTGTCGGTAACATACGGAAAGTATGCCCGCTCAACTGCTTAATTAGTACAAGTGAGATGGAGAGGGGACTATAGATTTCTGTGGGTTCTGAACCACCCGATCCAAGACCTTTTGGTTTTGGCAGGTAGAAAATTTAGAATTCCAGCAAAGAAACCTCTCGGGTGTGGATCTGCATCCAGATGCTATTATAGCCGCCTGATTACCTCATAACTGCCTTTCTTTAATTCCAATAATCAAAACAGTTTCTGTAAGGAGTTCATTGGACAAATTTAAGAGTTGACTTAAAGCTTAAAGCTAAAGACGGAGCTCCTATCTTCCTATAACAACTTAGTGTGCGCTATAAACAGGCTCTGCGAATATATTTACGATGGTTTTGAACGGGGCACGGGGACCAGTGTCACCTTTTGTGACTTGAGCAGGGCCTTTGATCTGGTCTCCCACGGCATATTGCTGGAGAAGCTGAGGAGTTATGGGTTTGACGATGGTAGTCTGGCCATGATGGCTTCGTATCTTAATAACCGGATGCAACAGGTATATCATGGCAATCAATATTCAAGGAAGTCTTCGATGGAAAGGGGGGTACCGCAGGGCTCTGTCATGGGTCCCGTGTTATTTTTGATATTTATCAATGATTTGACAAATAATGTCGCGGAAGCTAACGTTGTGCTATATGCAGATGACACAACCCTTATTACAACGGCCCTTGACGGTGGCTCTGTGGGAGATCGGGCCGACCTTGCTCTGGCGTCTGCAAACGAGTGGTTTCGTGCAAATGAATTATCGTTGAATGCAACTAAGACGGTTAAGATGGTGTTCGGCGCGAGAGGTGTGAGAGCTGATGCGAAGTTTCTTGGTGTCACGCTGGACTCGGGCCTGACTTTTGAGGAACACGTGAATGACCTATCAGCATCGTTGTCGAGTGGCGTATTTGCGCTGAGGAGAATAGCTGTCGGTGTTTCTCCTGGTACTGCTCTGGTGGCTTTCCACGCGCTGATACAGGCAAAGATTTCGTACGGTATTTTGATCTGGGGGTTGACGAGACATATAGGCAGAGTTTTTGCACTGCAGAGAAGAGCTGTTCGCGTGGTGGCAGGCCTTGGATATCGTGCCGATTGTGGGCAAGCATTTGTTCGATTAGGTATACTTACTGCCCCGAGCTTGTACATTTATGAGTGCCTAATTTACATGAGATCGCATTTGCAGGACTACGCTCGCGGTGGGCGCCCCTATGAGACTCGAGCTGCGAATCAATTACAGTTGAAATATGGTCGGATTTATAGGTCTCGAAGTACTCTAAATTACTATGCACCAAAATTTTTTAATAAGTTGCCTGATGCTACACGTGAGCTCGAAATAGGACATTTTAAGGCTAAGGTAAAGAAACTTTTAATTGAGGGCTGTTACCTTTCAGCGGAGCAGTTTCTTGAGGCTAAACTGTGTCACTGAATGTAATGTGTTTTTGTTTTATTTCTGGGAACTTGTTTTTAATGTTGTATCTGACATGTGTAATCATTATTTTAAATGAAAAACACGAATAAATTATTATTATTTTTTTTGAAACTTTCGTTTTTCTCAGTGAAATTACATACTGGTTTTAAATATTACACATATGGAGGAAAAAATCATTTCAAGCCATAGGTTTCAAAAATTTCCGCACTATATGACAGGTTTGGAGGATCACTGCCTTTTGCATGAGATTGATAAGATATTTTGATAACTGTAATTTTATCAAGGCTGGTATCAACTGCGTGGTGACGACTCCAGTAGCCGAAATAATGAGTGGAACGATGTTTACTTTATTTAAATTCCACACGTGTTTTAGCTCGATCGCTAGATTTTCGTACTTATTAACTTTTTCGGTTTCGGTGGACCGTAAATTGTGGGTTAAAGGGCATCCAATATCAATTATTGTGGCAGTTTTATTCACCTTGTCTATGACGACGATATCCGGCCGGTGGTGGTCCACTGTTCGATCAGTTAAGATTGGTCTATCCCAATACATGAGGTAGTCTTTAGACTCTAGCACTGGATCAGGTACGTATTTATAGTAAGGTGGTGGATTAGCAATAAGTTTGTATTTCAGGGCCAGTTGGGAGTGGATAATCTTTGCTACCTGATTATGTCTACCTAAGTAGGCATTGTTGGTAAGTACAGGGCATCCTCCGATCACGTGTTCGATTGTTTCTCCAGGTGAGTGGCATTTTCTGCATACGTCTTGAACGTTGAGTTTTAATATATGCTTTTCGTAGTTTCTAGTTCTAACAGCGCGGTCTTGGATCGATATAATGGTTCCTTCCGTTTCAGGATACAGAACTCCCTTTTTAAGCCATAGCATGGATGTGGTTTTATCGACGTGCGGGTTCTGGAGTGCAGTGGGATATTTGCTGTGGAGAACCTTTTCTTGCCATGTCTGTTTCAGTTCTTCGTTTAGAGGTTTATCAAATGCGTTATTATCCTCCCGCACACGTAAGTTTAAAGGGGTGTAGTTGTTGTCGATTTCCACCATCCTTTGCAGCATCTCATCGGGCGATTCGTAGAAGTATTTTCGTATCGCTCTCTCTTGTCGTTTACATAGTTCGGTGATGTTTATCAGTCCACGACCTCCCTCTGTTCGCGGTAAGTAAATTCTCTCCACTGCGGTCCGAGGATGGTGGCATCGGAATTTCGTAAGTAGTCTGCGTGTTAGTCTATCGAGTTCTTGTAGGTCGGTGTTTGAGTATTTCAGGATTCCAAATGAGTAGGCTAAAGCAGGGACGGCGTACGTGTTGATGGCGGTGGTTAGATTTCTTGACTGTAGCATTGTGTTCAGGAGTTTTGTGACTCGAACTTTATATCGGTCTTTGAATTCGTCTTTTAAAGTTGTGTGGTCGATTCTGTAGTTTTGTGCTATTCCTAAATACTTATACGTCTCGTCCGCATCTAATGTCCGTATATCGAAATAATCGCCTTCGTCCCCCTGTACTTTCCCTTTCACAATATGGATCTTAGCACACTTTTCCAAGCCGAACGCCATTCCGATATCTTGGCTAAATGTAGAAGTGGTTGTAATCAACGCATCTAATTGTTCCCGGGATTCCGCGTATAGTTTAATATCATCCATAAACATTAAATGGGATATTTTAAACTTTTGTTTAGGGGTTGGCCTGTAGCCAGCTTCCGAGCGATTTAGGAGATGGGACACCGGGTTGAGAGCGAGGCAAAACCAGAGTGGGCTGAAAGTATCGCCTTGGAAAATTCCTCTCTTTATCGCTATCGGTGGTATACTCAAGTTTCCAAGCCTTAGTTCAGTTTTCCAACTTGTTGAGCAGCGCGTGAGGAGGTCAATGCACGTTTGATGTATCTTGTATATTTCTAATGCTTTCAGGAGCCAGTCGTGTGGTACTGAGTCGTATGCTTTGGAATAGTCTATGTAGCACACGTTTAAATTTCTCCTTTTGACCTGAGCTTGTTTAAGAACTATGGCGTCTATTGTAAGTTGTTCTTTACACCCCAATGTGCCCCTCATACAGCCTTTTTGCTCTGGCGCTACTATCTTATTGTCGGAACAGTGTTGGTAGATTTTTGAGTGTATCATGGATGTAAGTAGTTTGTATACCACCGATAAACAGGTGATAGGTCTATAGTTAAATGGTAGTTTTTTATCTCCTTTTTTATAGATTAGGTACGTTGCACCGGTGGTGAGGTGTTCGGGGATTTGTTCTGGTTTTTTTAGGATGTTGTTGAAGCAGTTTGCCAAGATACCAAACAAAGATGGAAATCGTTTTAGCCAAAAATTTTGGATTTTATCGGGTCCTGCGGCTTTCCAGTTTATAGTTTTTCTTACAGCTTTCTCCACTTCAGCGGCGGTAAATTCTGGTTCGGCCATAGGTGTGATATCTGATGCGGCTTCCTCTATTGCTTCTATCCAACTAGCTTTTTTGTTGTAATTTATAGGCTTTGACCATATATTCTTCCAATATGTCTCGCACTCTTCAGGGTCCGGTTCTTCCTGTTCGCCGTTGTTTGCTTGATTCTGGGGTTGTAGATTTCTATAGAAAATTTTCTGGTTCTTATTAAATTGCGTATTCTGTTCTTTCCTTTTCGTGGTCTTCCCGTATCTTCTTAGCCTGGCTCCTTTGACTTTAATCGTCTGCCGGATTCTGTCTTGGTACTCCAGCAGTTCTTCTCTAAAGGAGGGCGAGTATGCTTCGATCTTTTGTTTTAGGGCTAGCTGGTGTAATTTCTTTTCCACTTTCCTATTTTTATTTCCGTTTAGGTACTCTCGGATTGTGTCGAATTCGGCTCTAAATTTATCTATAGATTTCTTTATTCTGTGTACCCAAGCAGGTTCCCTTTTTTCATTAGGTGGCATTCTATTGAGGTTGTGGTGAAGCCTTTGTCCGTTTAGTTCCACCACTGTTACGGCTGCAGTATAAAGTGTGAGGTGTGCTACCCCTAATTCGTCCGTGTTGCCGATCTTCCTAACGATAGCTTTATTCACCTCTGCAATAATCTGTTTCAGGTTTTGTCCATACTTTACTCTAGGTATACTCGGTCGTGTTAGAGGGTTTGAATTTTCAAATAGTTGGTAGTTTGTTTCGAAATTTTCCCACACTTCGTTGGTTAACAGTACTTCCTCTATTGCTACCGTAGGATTTGTTGGTAGATTTATTATTTCATTATTTATTTCAGGTCCGTTTTCAGCGTTTGGCATATTTAGGTTGTGTAGAGTATTTCCAACGTCTCGTCTTATTCCGTCGATTTCGCTGTCTGTGAGGTACTTTTTCCTAACAATAATATTTTTTCTATCGACGAGATTTTGTTCGGTCACATTTAGGTTTGGGTAAAGTTTTGTAAATTCGGTGTGGAGTCGATACCTCCAGCCTGGAAGTGGATCGTCATTGCATTCGTTGATGAGCAGGTAAGTACGTATAATATCTTGGTTCATTTCCTTGCTCCATTTTATTCTTTTAGTTGTTTCAGATCTAGTAGCAGCAGACCTATATCCCCTTAGGGTTGATTGCGAGCTAGCAGATTGCGACAGATTATTATTATTATTATTATTATTATTATTATTAGTCCGTACCTTGGCCCATTTGGTGGATTTTATTTGAGTTTTCTTACAGACCCCCTCCTATTTTTCATTAGTTTAGCGATGGTGGATTTAACCAGAAGTAGTGGGGGGAGAGGTGAATCACCCTTATGAGCCATTTAGTATTAACATTTCAATAAATTAAGTCTCATTAAAGTCGCCCTTCGTCAGAGTTTGCGACTCACGTCACTTAAGCCCGAATGTTTGCCCAAGTGATATAGATCCGCTCCTCTCTATTTCATTTGTTTGTTATTAGGGCTCATGATAAAATACGCAAAAGGGCTTGAGGCGAAGCCTTGTTTTTTATGCTAATCAGGCTTATACGCTTACGCGTGTAACGACGAGGTGCGTATTTTGCGCCAATAACGCTACGAAACAGAACTTGTGTTTTAGACGCTCAACTGGTTAATTTCAATATTACTGTTCAATTATTGGACTCTTTGATAAAAGTATTCCTTTGTGAAGACTTCATAGTATAAAAATAGCATTGCCGCATTCGGAATCAATTCTAGCATTGTTGGGTAATAAGTGCCTTGAAAACTTTTCATTGCACTTTTCAAGTTTCCGAAAAGTTTCGCAACGCCATTTTTCTTCTTTTTTTTTGCGCGAGTGTCGGATTTGCGTTGTAAAACGTCAGATTTGGTTACGTTACAAAATTTTGGGTAGTTTGAAAATGCTGATTTTGAAATTTAAACCGTAATCGGTCGTAAATCACGATATCACACATACACTATAATAGCATTACATTATCAGATGCATATATTAAGCAAACCGAAATGATTAATAGCAACAAACAAAATTCGATGCCCTTTCAACGTAATCGCAAACTTCAAAGGTGGGCGGAAAATTTAATCTTTTTCCTAGGGTGGAAATTGCCATTTTTGAGATTTCGAGTAGATAAAATTAGAACAAAGCCGTCCCTAATCCGAGTTAAATTCGGTTCGGAGTATCTTGTATCTCTTTATAATTTATAGAAACGTCTGCGTGTCAACAGATCTCTAATTAAAATTAATGAACGCAGCAAGGATTTCGGTGGAGATGAGGAAAAACAATTTCGTGTTTTGTGTCGTTATCGGCGCGAGTAACTTCTGCGGTGTGTGGCGATGAAATCTTATCAATGAAAAATTACGCTTTTCTTCCTTTTTGCGCCCTAATAAAAATAATTTCTGGACCTAATAAAGCGTTAATAGTGGAGGAGAAGAATAATAATAGTGGTAAGAAAAAGGTCTTTACTCGGCGCATTAATTGATTAAAAAAGCGTTAAAACGATGACTAATGTCGTTAGTGACTGTTTTTGACGTTTGATATAAAAATTAGTTCATTGTGGTGGAATATCGGTTCGGATTTTTTTTCAAGGGGTAGTTTATAATTGAAAGATGGTTTCTTCGGTATAATTTTACCTCGTAAAAGGCAATCCTTGATGGGGAACGGCGTGGCGAGGGAAATAAGGGAAGGATACGCCGCGTCTGACAGGTCGGCTACCCAGAGCATCCATCACCACTGCAGATTTACAGCTAATTTGCTACACAGTGTTTGCGACATGCAAAATTAACTGGCTATTGTGTGCTCTACTTTTTCCTCTTTTTTTTTTATTTAGTCGTAGTCTTTTCGTTCTAAAACGCAAAGATAATTATTTTGAGCGTCGTTTTGTCGTTGCCTCGAAATAGATTTTTGGGATTATAAAGTGAAACATTATGAGATAACAAAATACAAAGATAAAGATAATAGGAAACCTTGTATGTTTAGCGAAGCGCGTAATCAATATCTCGAACTTATCCAACTTTCATATCGTTCCGTGTTATATTAATAATATAGCGAGGTTTATTTGATCGGGAGAAATTCCAAGTCTATTTTTACGTATATTGCTTTTCAAAATTTTCTTATTACAATTAATTGTAAATATTTTAAGCGAAAAGTGCACAAAACGCAAAAAAAGAAATAGAAAAATGCGACGACGCGAGAAAAATTTTCCTTTTTCAACTTACTCGACGAGGCACTTTTGTTATAAGACGTAATTATGCCTTGTAGAGACTACAAAACGTTTATTCTTTGATGCTTTATGAAAATTCTTTGTAGTTTTCCTCTAACGTACATTTTTTAATTTTCAACAGCCGCAAGTTTACCGGTTTGAAAATTATTACAAAAGGAAAGTTTTTTTTACAGAAACTTTTTGTTGTGCGAGTCAAAAGTTAATTTGCCCCCCACCACCTCATATCTTTCTTTGGCGAATTCTTTTAAAATTGAAATTCCTCCACACCCGCTTTTATTTGAGCGACTGCTTCTCCACTATTATTACGATTAATTCGGCCAAAACTGACCCACTCTCCAGTAATCTCAAGTGAGTTAGTTTGAGCCCTACATTGGGCGCCAACTGCCTGCCATTGCGTTTTATATACTTAAAAATGACCTTATGGAGCGCCAAAATTATAACGGTGGAAACAAACAGGTCAAACTTCCAAAGAAGTTTGCTCCCTTACGCTGCTGATGGGAATTTTGTGACTGCCCTTACGAAATTAAAATAGAGTCGTTCAAATTACGCAAGCATTACGATTGGCAGCTATTTAAATGGCTACTTTGTTAACACTGTTAAGACCAGCTTAGGTCAATAATTGAGGAGCTCTCACTCAGTGGACAATGCACCTAAACTGAAATTACAACTTCAACATTCGCCAAAGTCCAATGAAAAGCCAATACCAAAAACGACAAAACACAGTATACAAAGCTCTTACTGAATTAACAACCCACTAAATTCACTAACAAGAAGTGTTCATTAACATCAACGTTATGAGCGCAAAAATTTTTGAGCCGATAAAAAAACTTTACAAGCCTAGGTTGACGTGCGAACTCAAAAAGTATTCAGCCTGAATTGGTTAAGAAAGGAGCCACGTCCCCCACTATCGCCCGCCTCTGACGGCGCCCACGTTTTAAGTAATCTAATAAAGATACAACAATAATTCAATTGAAAACGTCACCCCTAGTCTAACTATGTACTACTAGTCGAGTTAAATACTTAAATTAAACAAAAACTAGGGTTGAAATAATTTAAGAAACAATTAAGTTAAAGTACGAGCTAAAATTAAACTGAGAGAGGTGAAAATGGTTAAAATGTTTGTTATTTGAGAAAACAACCCATTACGTAACTTTTATACACTTTTGATTAGTTAAGTCGGAGGTGTTTGCAAACGACAAATAATATAATACGAGTGAGGATGAAAAATTCAATTAGAGCAGTTTTGCGAGTTGTTATACAGTAACGTTCCTTCGAGTACGAGGTCCTAACGCTTCGGATATCTCTCCGATAGGAGAAAACTACGTCCCTTCCATCTTCTCATTTCACAAATGAGGGGATAGTTTAACAAGGGGCTAGACCTAAATAGACAACAAGACACTGTGGGCTAACACAAAGGTCGCAAGAAAATTGAAACTTTAGAGAAGCTTTTCAGGCCTTGGAGTGCTGATATCGCCAAATGTCACTTCATTTAAATTTCATGAGCTGCACCAACATTGAATTTTCTGCCCCCCCCCGCCACCAATCAATCATGCTAGCCTCATGTAACACCTTTACAAATTTAAGATCTTCAAAAAGCCCAAATTTCTAATTATTCCCATCGTCCCCAAGTTGGTAGATTTTTGGCATAGAAATGCAAAGGGTGCATTTGAAAAACATTCAGGTACCGGCCCTAGAAGGCACTAAACTAAAAAGTCGCATAACAGTCGCTATCGGACGTAGTAAAATCGTAGTATACAGAGTGTTTCAATTCGGGTAAGCCACACGCAAATTAGTAGTCGTGAAAGTTAGGATCGCTACTAGGCAAAGGCTAAGGATAATACATGTACACTGTACAAGGTTTTCTTTGAGGGGGGGGGGCATCAAATTGTCGTTTAATGCAACTGATTTTTAATACTGTTCGCGGCGGAGTTCCGCGAGAAATATACGACAGTTTGTATGAAGAGAAAGTATAAAGAAAGTTGACGTACGCCACTGCGAGTTATGAGATGTGTAAATAAATATTATAATCGAAAATTCGACAAACTTCTGCCCATCTCTATACATATGTATATTTGTTATTCCTCTGGGAAAGGAAAAGAAGTGGAAAATTTTATCAATAAAAGAAAAAGCCTCTCCTTTTCTGTATCATCAACATTTCATATATTAGTTCTAAACAACAATACTTCTTCAGTGTATATAACACCTTTGAGAAAGCTCTCTTTTTTAATATTTCAAAGCTTCCATTTTGTACATGCTTTTTATTCACATAAACGTTAATATTTTATTCTGTCGTGTTCGTAATATAAACAATGAAAAAATTAACAATTTTCATTTAAAAAAAAGAGCGCCACAAACAAAACCTTTTATATTAATACGTAGAGAGGTAGGTACAATTTCTGAAACAATTGAAATTGGATGAAAATGTTATGCAAAAATAACAAAAGAGGGCTTTATTTGATTGTCATTTTTTTTGTGCGTACGTTACGCACTTTCGTACAAATTAATATTATTAGAAGTCCCCCCAAGGGCCTACTAGTGTCTATTTTGCCATGTTATAATTTTTACCGACATCTTGCGGTTCTGTGCTCGTATCTCCCAGCAATGTATGCGTTTTGCGCATACTGTTCGTGAATTTAAGTAAAAATGGAGTTTCAAAACGAAACAAAACTAAAAAATTGAATGAAAAACAAAGCTTTCCATCTTTATCATACGGAAAAATTGAGAACCTTGCCAAAATAAAAAAAAAGCCTCTACACCTATACTTTCTACAGACAAACCCTCTCCGTCCAAATTTCAAGATGCTGCATCGCTACGCCCCCCTTCTCTAAATACTTTTTCGATCCACCCCTGAGCAACAGTTAAACGAGTACCTACGTGCGCTAGCACACACACACAGCTACACAGACGTACTTTTTCTAAGATATTTATTTTTTTACATTTTTGGATGTTTTTTGTATCAAAGGAGAAAGAAACCTCGAGCCTCAAGAACGCGCAGAAGTGGTTAAATCGTATCTTCAAAACTTTTCGTCGAATTTCAACTCGACGCACTTGTAGGAGAGCGTATCTCAAAGAGCTCTACACGGAGAAACAATTCGGCGTGTAGCAAACGAACTTTTACAAACTGAGTGAGTAACGTGAGACGTACTTGAAGACCTCGTTCTGGTCGTCCGAACGAAAACATTTAGCTTGTTCGGAATGATGTTTAAGCGGAACTAAAAGTGTCCACAAGAAAACGTGCAGCGCAATTTAGGTTGTCTGAGAGGACTTTAAGAAGAATTCTGCAGTACAAGCTGTGTTCATACGGCCAATAGATGTTCAAAGACGTTTGCAATACGTACAGATGTACACATCATTGCAAACTGAGTGGAAGCAGAACCCAATTTTTGGCAAAATTTGATAATGAGGTGCGATTTGCCTTCCTGTCGCGTTAACAAGCAAAATGATCGTTTTTGGAAAACAGAAACCCTCGTCTTATTGAAGAGAAGGTGCAGTTTGATCAAAAAGTCATTGTATGGTGCACAATATGCTCAGGACGAATCATTGGACTCTGCTTTTTTGAAGATGCTAGTGGCAATGCAGTTACTGTTCATGGGGAAGGGTCACGGAGAATGATACGAGAGAAACAAGGAGAATTTTTGTAACGTCAACGAGAAGAACTTGGTATTGCAACTTTCTGGCTTCAGAAGAATAGCGCCACAGGCCACACAGCGCGTGCACATGTCGCTTTTTAGAGGCAATTTCCCAGCCAGGCTGCTCTAAAAAAATGGAGATATTGAGTGATCGCGTCATTCTAAAAATAGGTACGATACTGTGCTTTCAAACATTACCTAACAACGCGTCGCAAACATACCCCAATTGTTGTAAAATTAGGTTGATACGATATATTCGTATTATTAGAAAAAAACACCTTGTATGTTTAAATAGCATCAAAACCCATTTATTTGTTAATCGAGGTCATAGTCAAGTATGACTTTGTGTAGAAAAAAACTATTATGTCATAATATACCTCAACTTGGTTCTGTACCTGTACACCTTTTGACATCTTTCTACCGTAGTCTTATTGTGTAAAAGTGGTAGGTAGTAAAAAGGAGTAACCCTTAAAAATTTTTTTATCTAACCTTATTTATGAAGCAGCCAAAATTGAACTTAAAACTTCTAAAACGGCACAAAATAATTCCAAACACTAGCACTGAGCACATCTTAACCGAACCGAGTTCAATAATACACTGCTCGAGTCAATACTACATCGATGATTACTATTTAGCATTTTGTATAACATTTAAAATATTATCGAGTGAATGTGCGAAAATTCTTATCGAAGTATAACAAATGGTACGATAAAGAAAACAAAATTCAAGTTTAATTTACACCAAATAAAACATTTTCGAATACGTCACAATTACAAAAAAGAGAATTCGAATTTTTAATTTGAAGTCAAAAATATTGATTGTCTTGTTAACCAGTGCCGTAACGGCAGCACTTTTAATATTGAAAAGTATAGGAGCAACAACTACAATAATAAAAGTCTACCACTGAAGCCGTTGTGGCAGTAAACGTAATTTTTATCGCCAACTACGACTACGATTAAATATTACACTGTTGCCAGGTCGATTCTAAATCCTCGAATTACCCAATAAAAGAAGTCGCATTTTAACAAAAAAATTAAAGTGGATATTTTTATTAACTCTTACGTGTTTTGTTTTATTTTATTTACTCTGCGCGCCGGTTAAAAACTTTTCAAATATACCACAGAAATCTACTACACGTCAAGTTTAGAAACTCTAAAAGAACGATTGCCAAAAGCGAATTCGCGAGATCACACATAGATTCCGTCAGTTGTCAAACTTTTTGTCGCTCTCCTTTTTACTCCCTCGACTCGATAATATTCAAAAGAAAGACTCGAGTTGGCAAGAATGTTAACAGTTTCTTTTTAATATTCGAAAGGGTGGGAGGAGGGAAAATAACGGAATAGCTTAATCTGTACACGCCATTAGTTTAACAAAATGTAATTTTCTCGTCATGTTCATCAGTTACTTTTCGAGTGGCATTTACAACTTTGTGAACTGCAATCTTAATTTTAAACTTTTGCCAAACTTAAATTATTTGTCTTTTAAAGAGATAAAGTTTAATGTTTTATAAAACAACCTCCTTCGTTGTTGTAAAATTCCTACCGTGGACGGGAAGGGTATGGGGGAGAGACTCTGAAAATGATATTTCTTTCAAAAATTGATTTTTTTTAATTGAAATAAATTTCATAACTGACACGGGAAGTTTGTCCAAGTGGCTTTCTAATGAGTTGTCTTTTTAAAGTTATAAAGTTCAACTTTAAAACTCAATTAACTTCTCTCAACAGTTAGTAAGTCGTAAAGTTTGCCACATTCGTACACCTACGACCACCTTAAATTAGTCCACCGCACATTAAGGGGTGGGCTTCATTTTTATTCCTTAGCCCACAGAGCTATTCTTGTCAAGGTGTATGTCACTAATACTTTTATTAGATTCTGTTTTGCTTACTTTACAAAGTGTTGAAATCAAAGATGATAATGAGATGGCGAGTAGGGCTTGATGACGAGATTTTCAATCTTTGAAAGTAAGTAGACGTGCTCATACCAGCAAAATTGGGGTGCATAGGCAATTGAAATTCATTACCGTCAGCTTCGGTCTATTTATTTATGGTCAAATGGTCACCTCAGTGGCAAAATCTTCCTCTTACCGTTTTTCGGAGTGTTATGGGTTTCAAAACAATCGGAGGCCATCCGGTGGCCCACACTCTAATTTATTTGCTAAAAAAATCATCCGAGTTCTGCCCACGTGAAAATGCAGTAGTGAGTATAATGAACAATTTATAGAGAATTAATTTAACCATGATGGACACAAATTGTCGTCTACCTCTAGATTATGCACAGCTGAATTCGAATTTAGCCATCGCGAGCACTGACAATGCAATTTTACGACGAAACATTTTACGTATTCGAATTAAATCGGCGAGTGGTTTCGAAACTTTCGACGCTTAAAGATAAATTTTAGTTACCAAATGAGATTAAATTTACACATTGGTTTAGTTATAAAAGTAAAGCACTTAATAGGACGTCCTAAAAGAGAGTAGAGAAGGCTTTAATAAATCCTGTTTAGTTGTAACAATAAAATAACGTCCCACTTTAGACGCAATTTTAATTTTGGTTACTCGGAAACAGATTGTCGTGGTATTTATCGTCATCACGATCTCTTAAGAGGTTCTTCTTGTCCCATTTCATGCTCAAACTTTTCTGCTAACTCTTCCAGCTAATCTAGAGGGTAGTAGAGCTGCCCCAATGTAGTGATGCGTCCTCAAACCGTTAGTAAAGTTTGTGTTGATTTTTTTAACCGTTAGCCTTAATAGTTTCACATGAATTGTTTGGGAGATCCTTTAACTGGGAGCGCTCACATTTCTTCTCCGCTGTGCCTTCTTACAGCTGTTAATATCAAAGTTCAGAATAACTTTGTCGATTTTTCTAGCCCATTTATGAGGGTAATATGGGTCTTTTATAAGACCTGTCTTTGTACCCTCCCCAGACTCCCTACCTCAAACTCATAATAAAGTTTAGAAGGATTCTCAAAGCTGAATGTCTTAGTTCTTGAAATTTTAAGCCTTTCCATCCAGAGCGTTTGGCGTGTCTTTAACTGGGTGTGCCCACCTACTACCAAGTCATGCTTTGTGGCTTTTTCAATGTTGAAGCTGCTACTAATCAACTTCGGAACTGTTCTGTTAATTTTTCCAGCCTAATTTTGAGGGTAGTGATGCTGCTCAGATGTAGTAGTTATGCCTCCGCGACTTCGCGTTAGCCTTTTGCGACTAATGGGGTCGCATCTAATTTTTTTGGCGATTATTTAACCATTCACCCTTCTTTTCTGCCCTGCCTTCTTTAAGCTGTACATTAATCGAGCATACAGCGCTTATTATAACTCTTTGAGGGTAAAGTTGGCCTCATATAAGAGCCGATCCGGTGTCTACCCCACGCTCGCTTCTTAAAACTCTTAACAGCAGTTTGAATGCACCGAGTCTTCTAACCTATGCGACCTTTTAGTTTTGGCCTGCTAATGGCTTTTCCGGCTACGTTCGGTCGTTTTGAGTGAGTCAACTGAAGAAATTCGATCAAAGCCGGACGATGTTCATATATTATGTTCAGTTGCACTTACATTTGTGACGTTTATCTACTACAATGTTCCATGTTCGTGTCTCCGACTGTATTATCGCCAATGCAAAAACTACACATTTCTCATTCCTTTTAGACAATAATTTCGAAGTTATCGAGACCGCTCAGACTTTTAGAGTAGTATGTACTATGTATATCACCTACACCAGCAGCGGCAGCACTAATGTACGTGCTTTTCATAAATAAAAGGCACCCAAGTAAGTCAAATATTGAAAAAGTTTGGAATTTGTAACAAGCACTTACGCTGTGGCAGCCGTTAGGAAGGAACAATAAAACGCCACTAAATGCAATTTTGAAATAAAATTTTATAGAACAGGAGTTATTTAGAATATTCCACGTTTAA
The DNA here is from genome assembly GCA_950108345.1 of Malthinus flaveolus. Lineage (NCBI taxonomy): Eukaryota > Metazoa > Arthropoda > Insecta > Coleoptera > Cantharidae > Malthinus > Malthinus flaveolus. The sequence continues at coordinate 1,780,560 of OX467289.1, read as the reverse complement.
CGTGTATTAGCAATAGAAGTTGTATGTACGTTGAAGTCGAAAATAATTGTACGGCGTTTCCAAATCACCTCTCATTTTGTTCTTTTCCCTTCAATACGATTCATTTATAATGCATTTTATTTAAAGTGTTTTCTAGTAGTGCAAAGAACACTCGAACGTTAATTCTCTACGTATTTACTCCCCATTTAATTTTAAAGGCGAAAACGTCCCGATACGTTAACCCGAAGAACAAATTGAATGTAGGCGGATGGATGAAAATGATTGATAACCTGATTACGTGCGAAAAAAGAAAAGTATGCAAATGTATTATTAACACATACTCCAAGGGTGTGCTTCCATAATTTAAACTTTTTTCGCCCGTCTATTCATCGACTCTTTGGTATTGTTTTTATTTTGACAAAGCGTTTTGCTAAAAAAAGTTTCGTTTGTGGCTTAAAAAAACTACATTTTTGTCCCTTCGAACTAAACTAGCAAAAAGTTTGGTGAATTAGTTTTTGGAGATTTTATTAAGAGTCAATTAGCACAATGATAAATAATACAAAGGGGATGTAATAGAAAATCTAAGCTATTCGGTAAAGGGTCATAAGCGAAAGGTGGTTTGGCTGCAGCTCATGGTTTTGACTCCGAACCCAAATTGAGAATTAATTACACAAAATGTCGTTTGGCACGCAGACGCCACAGAAAGCAAATCCTACAATATAATTTATTGCAGGAAACTGGATAAAAGATGATTTTAGGTCACTAGATATATACTTCCTGTCTTTTACATTAAAACTACACACATCTCAACCGGAGGGATGACAAAAATTTCGCTTTCTTTTGAAATTATCGGAAAATCGCTCGAGTTTTCCAAGTGACTACCTACTTATAGTAAACTCTTTTTCTTTAAAATCCACTTCTAGTTTAAATCCAAGCCCCCTCCTATAAGAAATATTTGGATCGAAAAAAAGACTTCGATTTCGTTTTTTATCGTTACAAAAATTGAGAGAAAATAGAGCGGAAAGTCTATCTCCTCTGTAAAAGTGTTCAAAATTCACGAGATGGCGACCTTGTGAAAATTCACTCCACCGTTGCACCTGAACATTTACGATCTTTAACTTCCAAACCGTTCATACAGAAGAAGGGTTTTTATTTTGACAACTGGCGCCGTATTTACAAAAGATAAAGGGTCTAGACCCAAGAAAAAACTTAGAGCGGATCTTCCACTATCTTTGAGCCAAAGACAATTGTTACTTCCATACCGACGACGTAGCGGTTCACCCCTTTGGAAAGTAGCACTAACGTCGGAAAGGACGACACAAACCAGCACTAACGTGCGTACCACTAACGAAGCACAAAGTTTTAACCATTAATTCAAAATATGGGGGGGGGGGGTGACATGTCTCTAAACCCCCCATAGCGGTTCACCCCTATGGAAAGTAGCACTAACGTCGGGAAAGGCAAAGGCGACACAAACCAGCACTAACGAACGACTAAGTTTCAACCCTTAATTCAAAATTGGGGGTTGGGGACATGGACCTACGTTTTTGGGAGATCTTTTGTAAAGCGTGATCTTCTCACTTCGGGCCAAGTCATGAGTGAAATTGGGGGGGGGGGGGGGGAAGTTCACCATAAGAAAAAAGAAAGAATTTTGGGTTCGCGGTTAGTAAGTTGATAGTTCCCGTGGTACTTTCTACATCCCGATCGTGTTATAGTTCCGACCATAGTCTTGTCAAAGGTTACAAGCCTGCTCGGATAGATCATTCGTGATACCATAAGCAAAGCCTAGGTTAGACTGTCTCAACGACGGATAAGTCGAGTCTTTGTTTAAAACGTGTTGAAAATCGTTCTCGTCCCTGCAGTCTCTACATTCTACAGGCCCTATCGAGTACCTAAGACCATGAGACGCCGCAATCCAGAAGCCGGAAGACGATAGTCAAAATCTACCAGCCAAGGAAAGCCGGAAGCCGGAAACGAAAAAGGAGCCATTTTCTGCAAGAAGGCGGCTAAGCAGATAAAGAGAGCGACTTAAATCTCCTACACGGGCTGACTAGAACCGATAAATAGATATCGAAGAGGGGACCGGTTCCCGTTTAACGACGGGGGTGGTCACACTTAATAAATTGAAGAAAAACACACCACGTAGTCGTTGAAAACCCTACAACACTTCGACGTGACTCTGTAGTCTCAAAAGCATCCGCCTTACAACGACGGGCTCACCGCTATCACCCCTACGTTCTCGCAATCGTGGCGAAGACAATTAAATTTCGTTACTTTTCCTAACGTACGAAAAATAACGGAACAACCACTTCCTATTTCCCTAAGTCGACTTCCGCATGACCTGGTTAAAATACAACGGGAGTCCACTATAGGAAGGTTACCTAGAGGTTTTTTATACCTCATCCACGTAGGTTTGCAAAGTTAAGATTTTTGTATCCGTTTACTGCTAAGTGGTTTAAGCTCGCCCAGACGATAACTGCAATGTGCAACGAGCATCCTTTTGATGTTTGCCCTAAAAAGTGACACGCTGCAATCAGAGCCTGTTAAGAGGCTTTAGATGCATTTTTTACTACACGCAACTTCACGATCGGGCTCATTCCGACCCTGTACACTAAACAGATAGTATAATAGTAGGTCTAAGCACCTAGAGGATTTGAATTTTATACAGATAATCCAACCAAATATACGTAGGAAGTCGTATACCGTCTTCTAGAAGAATGGATCGTGATTTTTCACCAAATTGTGAAAATTAATTTTAAAAATACGGAAGTCTGTTTCTTTGGAGAAAAAGATTCGTGACTCCTCTGGTCATATCTCGGTATACCTTGTCAAGAATAGGCGCTACCACAAAAATTTCGGCTTATAAGCTTAGAACCACCCCTTGAATGCTCACTAATAACTCGTTTTTGTACGCGGACAGTTCATAGTACTATAATATGCTCACAGTTGTAACTATTCGCCTAATTATGTTAAGGCTCATAAATCGCACAATTTGACAGTAAATGAGCCGTACGATTGATGTATATTAAATTATAGAGTAGCAAAAAGTAAGGTCGGACAAATTTTACTTTTTTTACAGTCGTTCCGATTTATTCTAAATATTTATTTTATATATTAATTGAGCTAGGGTGCTAGAGACTAGAGCCTAGAGCAGCGATGGCGAACCTTTTTTGGTGGCGGGCCAACCAATCAATTTTTTTTTAATATGAAGTCGTGGGTATATTATTTGCAGTGATGGCGCAAAACGCCACGTTCAAGCCCGTAGCCAGAAAACATTTTCAGGGGAAGGTTTGCAAGTAAAGTTGGACAATTTTGCATTTCTAGCGTTAGAAATAAAATGAAATAGCGCCGAAAAATTTTGATTGTTCAAGGTCAAACGGCTTAAAAACGAAGTTCCTGAATTTAAATAGCCATTGATAGTAGGTATCTCCAAAGATAATGTTTCACAAAAACAAGGGATGAAAATTTTGGCCATTTTTTTTGTCTGATTTTCTTTTAGTTACAAAACTTTAGCTTAGACTTCGTGAACATGCTCGCGGGCCATTAAAAATTGCTTCGTGGGTCAGTCTATGACCCGCGGGTCATAGGTTCGCCATCGCTGGCCTAGAGCATACTGATGTACAATGGATTTCAACATAAAAATATTTGTTTTACTATTTAAAACGTACATTATTTTACATTACCAATCAATTGCTGTAAGTTCTTTCAAATACTTGTTGAGGAATTCAGCAGAATATTTAATTTTAGTTTCATCAAAATGATTGGCATATGATACGTGAAAAGGCCCTAGTGCACTACTACAACCCCAAGTATATCACAAATGTTTGTTCGAGTATAGATTCTTTAATAGAACAACAAAGACCTTCTACAACCAGTTTGAGTTGTTGAAAGATTCTGACTACGATATTGAGGTGAGACCCACAATACTTTTTCTTATAAATTTCACAACCCTTTTTTATTACTTATAGGTTACCTTAGACTGTTGCAAATTGTACAGCAACGAGTATAGAGGATTTCCAATAAAGATGAGCTTCAACATGTGTACAGAGTTAGATAAAGCCGCGTTTGGTTTGAGCGACATTACGAAATTTTCCAACATTACGAGATGTCCTTGGAAGAAGGTTTTTTGCACTTTTTTGTGAATTTAAATTCTAATTACAAATTTTTAAATATTTAGGGTTAATTAGTTAGATAAATCTAATACGTTGCAAATGAACCCCAACATACACACATAAGTGAAAAAACTTTAAACGAGAAAATTTGTTTTCCGCTAAGCGCCTCGGGAATCGAACCCAAGACTTTGCTATTTCCGGTAGCACGCCTAGAAAATTACGCAAAGAAAATTATGTAATCTGCTGGCGTATTTGGTATAGGCGTGCTACCGGAAATAGCAAAGTCTTGGGTTCGATTCCCGAAGCGCTTAGCGGAAAACAAATTTTCTCGTTTAAAGTTTTTTCACTTATGTGTGTATGTTGGGGTTCATTTGCAACGTATTAGATTTATTTAAATTCTAATGATAGTGATTCTAGGGAGCATACGTTTTGAAAGATTTTATTCCGGATGAGAGCAAATATCCGCCATTTTTTCCACACGGTAGATACAAAGGCATTTTTAAAGTGACGTATCATTCCGAACTGGTGTTGGAGGCGCACATTTTTAATGAAATCAAAGGCGTCAGAAAGGTGGGAAACGTAACCGTTTACGTGTGAAATAATAAAAAAATGTATTAATTAACAAACTTAGAAGTAACTGTTGGCAAGAGAAGGCCTAGATGTATTTCAGAAGTCACAAGTCCTTATTTTCATTTTAGATAGAACTAGTAAACGAGTTTTCAAATCTTTCTAAAAGCTTAATTTACAGCCCAGACCGCTGCTGATCGCCAGATAAAATTTTATTAAAACATTAAATTTGTTCGTCATAAAATAATTAACAGATAACGACAATCGCGTAAATAAACTAAAAAATTATAATGGCGGCAGTGCCTGTTTGAGACAACTTATCCCTTTCTTTTTCTTTAAGCAGTCCCCATTACAGCCCTATAATAGCTCCTAAAAAAGTACCTATTGCTCATAAACAAAAGGATTGGTTTTCATGCGACACTTGAGCGCAAAACATTCTGTAGATTGATGCTGTAGATGTAGATGACAATTAATTGTACATTTTGTAAGCTCTCTTCCCTTTAAAAATGAAAATTTGTCCGCGATTGTGCGTCATCTCAGAAAACTCGACAAGATGTGGGCAAGAAAATTGACCGGATGGATTCCGCAGAAGCTTTCAGATAACAACAAGACTGTTCGAGTTCGAATTTTTAACAATTTGCTTCAGAGTAATGGGCAAAATCCTTCCCTCAACAAACTCGTCACAAGAGATGAGTTTTGGCTAATCTACAAAAATGTGAGAAGAAAAAAAAATTACGTGGAAGTACAAGTTGTGCACTACAATACGGCTATGTGGTGTGCCTGGTGGGACCGGAGTGAAATCATTCATTGGGAGATCGTCTCCAATAGCTACTACTAATAGAATGGCAATAATGAGCGCCATGAGTGGCAAATCTCGGACAGAAATAGCCAAAGACGGTACAACATCAACAGCGGCTTGTACCTGAGTCATTCAGCTGGAAAGACCACGCAATTGATTGCTGTCTGATCGATTCCATCGCTAGCAAGAGATGGGCCTACTCTCTCACCAAGACCTCCATGGAATACCACTTCAAGCGTTTGCTGAAAAATTGGCAAGTTGGCAAAACCTAGGACGATTTAGAAGAGTTGGTTGAGATTGCCAAGTCGTGGATTGCCTCACAACCATAGAGCTTCTTCGCCTGCGGAATCGACCGTCTTCCACACAAATGGCAAGCAGTAATTGGGGTTGATGGTGCCTACGTCCCCGAATGATTATTTCATTGTGTTTTCAGTTTGTTTTTATGCATCAACCTACTCGTAATCATAATAGCCATGACTTGTCTCTCGATTAAGCAAAGCAAGATCGAAATGACTCGATTATGATAAGATGATAAGGTTTCAATAAATCGCGCCATTTGACAATAAATGAGGCGTTCAATAAGTCTATTGTTTCTACTAGTTGTAAGCATTGTTTGTATTGTTTGTTCGTTTAAATGCAGCGGAAAAGCATGGAGAAAAAACAGGAAGCTACAATATTTATATATTTTGTGTTATAACTTAAGTGGATAGGTAGATGATTTTCAACCATCATGAGGGTCGGTCCAATAAAACTTATTTTCCTACTCGAGGCGATGATAATTCTACATTATCAATCGACTGCTGTAAGTTTTTTTTATTTTTTAAATATTCGTTAAAAACATAATTTTAGTACATACAAAATGACTATCATATAATTCGCGAGAGAATCTTCGTGAACTATTATAATCCGAAGCATGTCAACAACGTTAAGTTCGAAATGAGGTTTTATAATAGAACATTTAGGGTCTTCTACACTCAATTCCAGTTGCTCATAGACGCAGACGATTTAGAGGTAACCGTTTTCTTTTTAAATAAATTCGTAACCGCGAAGATTTAATTTTTGTAGGTCGAAACTACATATTACAAACTTTACAGTAACGAGTATAGGGGATTTCCCATACAAGTTAATGTAAATTTTTGTAAAGAACTAGAAAAAGACTCGTTCGGTCTCAGTGACGTTAAAAAGCATTCCAACATCACCAACTGTCCTTGGAAGAAGGTCTCTTGTAATTTTGTTTGTATTTAAAATAAAACACTTCTTTTTAGGGATTTTACGTTGTAAAAGATTACGTACCAGATGAGAAAAAATTCCCACCTTTTATTCCTCACGGCAGATACAAAGGTGTTCTTAAAGTGTTGTATCATTCCGAATTGGAAGTAGAAGTGCATATGTACACTGAGGTCAAAGGTGTCAAGAGGGTTGGAAACACAACAGTTTATGTGTAAAATACAAAATTAAATTGTTTTAAAAAAAATTACTATAGAAATTTTTGCACCTCTTTTTGACAATAAAAAATTGTTTTTTTGCATATTACTTACTTCCTTTTGATGCAACAACCCTATAATACCGCATAGTAGTTGCACAGGGTGCTTCAACACCAAAGTAAACATTTTCTAGCTTTGCTTCGAGCCGTCAAATGCAACGATTCAATTTAACTCTCAACCTCACTCATTTGTTACGAGAGTTTTAATATAATCAGGGCGGGGTTTTGAGGGTCTGCTTGTTTCAGGGAGATGGGAAGACGTCTGTCGAAGTTCATTTTAGTCAATAATTCTTGATGCGTTTACCATATTTTCAGCGATTCTAATTGCCTTCCTGGCGCCCTAAGTGACGTGCCTCTACAGCCGCCTAAAGAGGTCCTTGATTAACTTTGAAGAGTTTAAGTTTGCTTTAAAGTGCCTTGGATCCTTGGGAATAGGTCCAATTTCCTATTCTTACCCTTCCATTAGGTCGTTTTAATGTTAACCTGAAACGGTCCAAAAAACATTTTTTTTGGCGACTGAATGTCAAACCTTTTTCGAAAGGTCGTGAAAATGCTTATTTGTGATCATACACCAGTTTGGCTTAACAAGACGGCAGTAACTAAAGAGAGTGTGTAAATTATCCTGAAATGTTCCAAATATTTTTTTCCAAAGAAAAGTCTCAAAGATGTTTTTGGTATTTACAAGAACATTTTAATGATTTTACTGATTGTGAAGGTCGTGTTAGACCCAAATGGTTACCGTAGGTAAGTGATAACTACCCGTGCGTGTTGTTTATTTGTTTAAGTACAGAAAGCCGAGGTCAGGACAATTTAAATTTTCCGGAGTCATCCACGTAATTGACACAGGACACTCTAATGGTCGACTCCAAACAATTGTTTTTATGTTTTTCAGGTTAGATTACCTTCAGCCACTATGGGATTTGGTCTAAAAATAATGCAAGTTGTGTTTACCACATCGGTAATAATTCTGCATTACCAACCAATGGCTGTAAGTTTATTGAGTACGTTACTTATCAATCCATTTACCCAAAACTTATAATTTTAGTTTGTACAGAACGATTGGCATGTGATTCTTGAAAGGACTGAGTTGCAGTACTTTAATCCAAAGTTTTTCAGCAATTTTGTGCTGGAATTCAGATTTTTTAATAGATCGACAAAGGCCTACTACTGTCAATTTAATTTGCTGCAAAATTGTAATAACGGATTAGAGGTAAAAAATTTTGAAGCTAAAGTACTCGCACACTATCTCTTTATTAGTGCCGACTTACAAATGCCTAAGCAACCTCAATCACTATCAATTTTGTGTCTATTTTACAGGTTAACGTAGATAGTTACAAACTTTACAGTAACGAATACAGGGGATTCCCAATAACGGTCCGTTTGGATTTGTGTAAGGAATTACAGGAGAATTCTTTTGGTATCAGTGATCTAAAACGATACTCCAATATTACAAACTGTCCCTGGAAGAAGGTTTCTGAAAATAATTTGCCGAAATTAAATTAAAACAAAAATTATTTTAGGGATTTTACGTTTTGAAAGATTTCATTCTTGATGAAACTAAACAGCCACCTTTTATTCCTCACGGTAGATACAAAGCAGTTCATAAATTTTTGTATCGTTCCGAATTAATATTAGAAGCGCACATTTACAGTGAAATCAAAGGCATCAAAAAGGTTGGAAATACTACAGTTTACGTGTGAAATTAAATAAACAATAAGTTGTGGCTCTTCCTTCAGTTATCCTAAATAAAAACAGTATTTGCTCATTTAGAATTTTTTCAAATTATAAATTGTGGGGGCAAAATAAGTGAAACGTCTTTTACCAATCCCCTCATTGCTACGTAGAGTAGTAGTAGGATTAGTGACATCGCGTGTTTGGGGCAGTGTGAAGGAAAAGTTAGAGTGGTCAAACGTTTTCCAATGAACTTGAGTATCCGTGCACTGTTGTAATAAAGAAGGCTCTGTGTACAAGAGACCGGTGGAGTAGCAGTTCAAGTCCGTCCCCAACATAACTTTTACTCTTATGCGTAGTACTACCAATTCAACTAGGTTAACGTATGAGTTCGTATGGCCTCCCAACTTCCCAGTCCATGATTCTATACGTTTAATGTACAGCAGTTTCACTGAGTCTATATTTTCGTTTTGATAAGATTCTTTCATTACGTCACTACCAATCAATGGGGCTCCGCAGACTGTGACCTGTCAGGGAGAGAGTTTTCGATAAGCTAAAAATAGACACGCCTGATTTCATATCTGTTTAATTCTCTATTAAAAAGTTTGTACCGAATGTCTTCAAAATTCGAAAAACATAACCGTATTCGTTTCGGAATTATCTAGTCTTGAAAAGGTGTTACTTGTCGGATAAGATCCAGTCTCAAAAACCCCCGACCCCAAACAAACCCGAACTGATGGTTAAGATAACTAAATCGACCTACAGTTGCGCAGATCCTTGTAGTTACTCCCCACCCCTTGTAAATCGAATTCCCTAACTGATCTTTTCAGTAGTCCCAAGAAGCACCCCTCCGACAAATGCGTATTTCCTATGTGATGCGCTACTTGATCCTTCTGTTTTCGGTATAACACAAGTGCGTGAGAAAGCAATAAAGTCACTACTACGTCCTAGTGAACGAAGAGAATGCAATTAAGGCCCTAGAGTAGAGTCAGTAGTAGTAGTAGTTAGTAGTATCACAATAATAAAAGTTACACGCTGTGAGTCGAAAAAATTACATACGAGTGGACACTATTCAATCTGATTTGAAGCAGCAGTCTGTAACCTATACTTTTCATCACAAGGCTAAAATGCGAAATATTTCAATTGTTGTAATTACTTTTTGTGCTGTTTATTTGTTATTTCAAACCGAACCGAAAACCATTAATGAGGCGAAACCAGCTTATTTATGTGAATACAACTGGAAATTCTATGTTATTACGACCCCAATAGCACCTCCATTGAGTTCACATTTGAAAGTACCTTACTGATTATTTCGTTTACCATGGACCTCGGTTTAAAGTTATTTCTTTTTCTACTGACATCGGTGATTATTAATTATCAATCAGTTGCTGTAAGTTTATTTACGAAACTTTTATTAAAGTAATAAGTAAGATCACGCCCAATTTTAGTATTTTCAAAAAGATTACCACATAATTTTCGAACGAATTGAACTCCACTATTACGATCTAAAGATTTACAACAGTGCTAAGTTGGAAATCAGATTTTTTAACAGAACAACAAAGACCTTCTACTCTGAATTCAACTTGAAGAAAGATCTTGATGAAACTTTAGAGGTAAAATAATATAATAAAAAATTTCAATTCAACGCAATTCGGGAATTTTATGCGAATAACTAAAGGATGTGTGAGTATTAATTTGTTTATTTATAATCAACATAAAAGAACTATGTGCACCGAGTTGCTTAACGAGACCAAAATTTGTAAGACATTGACAACAAGTTAATCGTATCGTTACAACACTCCTTAGAAGCACAAAGTAATTCATTAATTATTATACAGGGTGTCCAGTGGCTGAGGAATAATGCAAATATTTCTTGTCTCCGCAGGAATATTAAAAAACTGTTTAAAAGGTCAAATTGATTGAATTCAAATCCAACATCTATGTATCCATACCCTACGCGAGCAGTGACGGCATCAAACTTTTTTTTTTAATTGCAACCCTATATTTTTTTTAAATATTTGGATAGATTATAAAATTCTGATTTCGGCAATATACACAAGTTTGTCTTGTGGACTGACAGTCTCGAAGATATTAATTTTTTAATATTTTTAAAATTTTTTTTAAAATATGGGCTTGCAATTTAAAAAAAAGTTTGATGACGTCACTGCTCGCGTAGGGTAGGTGGTAGAAAAATGAAAATAATCGGAAAATCTTGGATTTTAATTCAATCAATTTAACCTGTCAAATATTTCCATTATTCCTCAGCCACTAGACACCCTGTATATTATTAAGTAAGTATTTTTTAAATGACCATAGCATTTATGAGTTAGTCACTTTCTAATCAACTCGCCCTGTTTTTAAAGCAGGTGTAGAAAAATATTAAGCAAAAGTATTTCTTACTTATTTACAGTTCAACTTGGCTTCTTTCAAAATGTACAGTAACGAATACAGAGGATTCCCAATATCAGTTAGTGAGAATGTTTGTAGAGAATTAAAGATATCTAGTTTCGGAATGAGTGACCTTAAAAAATATTCCAATCTGACAAATTGTCCTTGGAAGAAGGTTACTCAAAAACAACTTTTTAAAATTTAATTAAAAATATTAATTGTAGGGAGTTTACGTAATGAAAGATTTTCTTCCCGATGAGAGCAAATATCCTCCTTATATTCCCTTTAGGAGATATAAGGTAGTTATGAAACTGAACTATCGTTCGGAATTAGCATATGAGGCACATGCTTACTACGAAATTAAAGGTATAAAAAGGTTGGAAACTTAACAGTTTATATGTAAAATGAAATTAATATTTCTATTAATAAAATAGTTTCTACTTTATTGAATTTTCTTCTTTGTTTAGAGGATCTCTAAAAACCTTACAAAGCAGAAGTGAGCAAATCGTAATTTATACTCTTTTAAAATGTTTGTTTCTAATTTATTAAAAATAATTAGTAACTACTAAATTAGAAACGTAACCCAGATTCGTATCTAGAGCCCCCGCGTAAAGGTTCGGAATGAGAACCTGAGAGAAGTAAAAATCTTCCAAGAACAATGAACACACCGTAAACGGTTTACCCATGTGCAACGTCTTGCTTGATCCGACTACGTGTATTATGTATAAGTACCGTCATAAAGCTTTTTAGGCGGCACCAGCCCCCCTCCACCCAATTATACTTCAGCCTTACCCTTAACTAACTCCTGTGGTAAATAGCTACCTTTTCTTAAAGACTTGTAGAACCGCTAATGGAATCAGTAGCAAAATTGTTATAGTCCAGCGATGAGAGCTCTATAGAGAGGAGCCCCTGTCTCAAAATCCTGCATACTCTAAAGCACGCCACTCACGTTCCACCACCGCAGTACGATTTTGTCGAATGCGATAAAATTAAACATAATTTGATCGTGTATTTTCGATCTTCGACCAAGTCGGTGCGATTTGATCGCAGACAAACATGTCAGTCTGCCGCAGTACAACAGTGTTGGTTGGGTCGTTGATTTGATCGTGTATTTCGACTTGCGATTAGATTGTACGATTTTAATACTGCGAAACAAATCATTTGCTAGTGAATTTCGAAAATGGCTTATAGCGAGACATTTTTAAGAGACTTTTTTTGACCTGTATAAAGAGCAAGAATGTCTTTGGCAAATAAAATCGCCATCATATCATGACAAAACCGCTAGAAAAAGAGCTATGGACATTTTGGTTGCTAAATTTTAAGAAGTGAAAGCAGATGTAAGCGAAGATTTTGTAAAAAAAAATTTATAATTTTCGAACATCGTACCTAGAGGAATTAAAAATTATTTAAAAAACTACAGCAAATCTGGAGCAGGGTTGGAGGAAATTTTCGGTTATACAAAGCGCAAGAGCCGCTAAGAGTACATTTTCATTTGACATTTGACATTTTAAAGTAAAACTCGTATTGCAAAATCCTAACGTGTGTGCCCCCATCCGATTTCTAACACAATTGTACTGTAATCGCATTTGACAAAATCGTACTGCGGTGTTGGAACGTGAGTGGCGTGCTTTAGACGTCCTTTACATCCTGCATATTATGTAAAGGCTTCGAAAAGAAAAATGAATTTTCTAAATAATACATTATTAGAAAACAGCACTAAGACAGTCTACCCTGAGAACCTCCAAAGAAAAAGAAAAATTTTTTTGTAAATTCAATAAAAATAATAATTTTCATATACAATATAACAAGGGAGCGGGATATATCCGACAATTTTACGCGCTATCTTTTACAAGTGCTTGTTGCCTCGAAAACTGCCCAAGCGCGCAGCGCGCGGGTAGTTTTCTGTGTCAACAAGCACGCGTATTGATAGCAAGGAAAATTGTCTGGAGATATTCCGCAAACGCGTTATATTTGATAAGAGAATCGCCTGATTTTAAATTTAAAAACTTAAATTTAAATTATTAAGTTTGCCTTGATTTTTGTTTATGCGAAATTAGTTGTCAGATTATACTTGTCATAGAGAAAGTCGCAATTTTGTAGTTAAAAATGTGTTCGAGGTTTGGCAACAAAACTTTGAAAGATATTGACGACGAAATTAAAAAAAACATGCCAATTAACACCGTCCGCTCTAAAAATTCGGTGTGGAAACAATTTGATAAGTTTTGTAAAGAGAGAAAATATGACGTTGAAACTGAGCCCTTAGCTTCTGAGAAAATCAACGATATTTTAAAAGATTGGGGTTTCAATATGAAAAAAACTGATGGAATTGATTATAAAGAATTAGTGGTGAAACAAATGTGGAACTCAGTTGCAAAGCAAATTCAAGAATTATATTTCAAAAAGTTTCAAATAAAAATTGATCCGTTTCAAGATATTGCATTCGCAGACGCAAGAAGTGCCCGTGATTCTCGTAGAAGAAAATTACAGTTGTTACCTCAATTTAGAAAAATAAGTTCCGCAGCGCTTTCAAAATCCGAAGTACATGAAATGATAACATTACACGATGAAAATACGCCAAATGGCTTACAAAAAAAATTTTTTCATCTTGCGGCTCATGAATTAGCATGGCGTGGAGGAGAAGCTACAAATTGTTTGGTATCTTTTTTTAAAGAAGAATATGACAATAAAGGTGCACATACTGGGCGTATTGAATACAATCCAGTTATATCAAAAACGGCACAAGGGGGATCTAAAAAACTTACTGATTCGAAGTGGCTAATTTTAAATAAAGTGGCTGAATCTGTGTGTCCAGTAAGGTGAGAAATAAAAATATAAAGTCAAAATTAAAAATTTGGATAACTACGATTTATTTTTTAGAATCCTGAGAAAATTGCTGTCCAAAAGGGGTCAAAACATACAAATTCATAGATTATTTTTAACTGCTAATCGTACTTGGAAAAAAGATGATCCAAATTCTTTATGGTTTACAAATTCTCCAATTGGAAAAAATACTATATCTAAGTGGACAAAGAGCGCAGCTGAGGCTATAGGTGTCGATACAAAGAAGATGAAAATTGCCAATCACTCGCACAGAGTTACTACAATTTCACATTTAAGTAAAGCTGGTGTTCAAGAACAAACTTTGATTAAGATGACTGGGCACAGCAGTAGTACATCTATCAAGCCTTATTTGCAGTTGGATGAAGAGCACCACAGCAAAGTAGTTTAAGAAATACGGCAACAATCTACTTCTTCTGTTTCTAATAATGTAAATAAAAAGCCGCTTATTGAAGGCAATGTTCCAAATACTTACAATAATTGTACTATAAATTTCACAAATTGTACAAATATTCATTTTATATAGGTTATAAACAGTTCTTTTTAATAAACGTTGATAGAAAAATAAATTACTATATTCATTGTTCTATAGTTGCTAGTTTTAAATTATTTAATAAAATCGGTCGTCGAATATTAGTCTAGGGAAATTGTCGAATATTTCTCGTCGCTCTTGGAAACATGAAATTGTTGCAAAATCAAGATTTCATTGGCAGTAAATAAAACAATGCAAGCTTGTTATTGGTGTATTTTAGTCATGTGACGTATGAGGGCGATTGTCGACATAATTTAAATTCAAACTCTTTTCGGGCTACGACCTTGACAACAGCATTTGTATGAGTGTCGTATACGTTCAGCACAAAGAATCAAATATTTCAAACAATATCTATATTGTTTTGGAACTAAAAAGATATGATGGTACCCGGGTGCCATCATCCGCCATAATGTGTTGGCGTTTCTTTAAGTTCCTAAATCTGCTACTTGATATGCCCATCGTCCTAAAATTCTCAAAAGTGAACTACTTGAAGATGTCCTAAAATCTCAAATCGATACGATTTCCCAAAAATGAAATATTCCATATTTTCTGCGTAAAAAGTACCCGGGTACCACCGTCAGCCACATAAGGGTTAAAAATGTTTTACAGAATTTAAATTACAATTTCGTTTCTGATGAGTGATGAGACTAAAAGTGAGTAAGGTCGAGTTAGATCGAAATGGTTTCGGTATTTAAGTAGTAAATGGGCGTGGGTGTTGTTCATTTTTTTAGGTACTGAAAACTGATGTCAGAGCAATTTAAAATTTCCCGGGTCATCCACGTAATAGCTATACGACACTCTAATGATCGCCTGCTAACAGTTTATTTTATGTTTTCCAAGATAGACTACCTTCAGCCACTATGGGATTTAGTCAAAAAAAAATTCTTGTTGTGTTTACCACATCGGTAATAATTCTGTATTACCAATCAATGGCTGTAAGTTTATTAAGTACGTTACTTATCAATCCGTTTACCCAAAACATATAATTTTAGTTTGTGCAGAGCGATTGGCATTTGATTAACGAAAGAGCCGAATTGAAGTACTTCAATCCAAAGTTACTCAACAACGTCGTACTGGAATTTAGATTCTTTAATAGAACAACAAAGACATATTACTGCCAATTTAATTTACTCAAAGACTGTGATACCGAATTAGAGGTAAATATGTTTTTCCTACAATCGCTATGAAAAGCAGGCTTTTGCGCTCGCTTTTGTCGTCGCAAAGTTGACGTTTCCCGCTGAGCAATCATAACAAACAAATTGCCGCTCGTCTCCCATGACAGCAAGCGCAAAATACATTGCCGCTCGTTGTCATGGGAGACGAGCGCAAAGTAGAACTGTACCGATTGCTTGAATTTAAATTAAAATTACTATAATCGAATAAAAACATCCACAGTAATACATTTTTCGAGTAATTTTTAGATTTTTTTTTAACTTTTTTGGCAATTGTAGAAAAAATTATGTGTGCATCTCGAGTACAAAGTGTCTTTGTCGCTCTAAAAGATTGTCTTTTACTTCTTTCTTCTTTTACGAGCGACAAAGTATCATTTTGCGCTCTAGATACACAAATAGGTATTGGAATACCTTTCGCGAACTTACACGTGTCCACTCACTTACGAGTGTAAATATTGTGTACTGCTCTTTTACAGGCCCACGTGGATTGTTACAAACTTTACAGTAACGAATATAGGGGGTTTCCAATAACGGTCAATTTAAATGTGTGCGATGAATTAGAGAAGGATTCGTTTGGTATGAGTGACCTAAAACAACACTCCAATATCACAAACTGCCCATGGAAGAAGGTTTTTCTTTAAATAATATAAAGTACCGAATTTAAATTAGAATGAAAATTATTTTAGGGATTTTACGTTTTAAAAGATTTCATTCCTGATGAGACTAAATATCCTCCTTTTATTCCTCACGGTAGATACAAAGGGATTTTTAAAATGACGTATCATTCCGAATTGGTATTGGAAGCGCACTCTTACAGTGAAATCAAAGGCATCAAAAAGGTTGGAAATACTACAGTTTACGTGTGAAATTAAATAAACAATAAGTTGTAACTTTTCCTTCATTTTTTCTTATCAATAAACTAATTTTTTTTGTTAAGTTTTATTTTGAAATACCTCCAAGCCTCAAGATTAATCACCAGTACGGTATGCTCAATAAGATTCCCAAAGTCGCTTATTTAAAATTAATTTTTCAAAACTTTGAGGTGGATTTTCAGCTAAACGGTTACATTTATTGATTAGAATAAAGAGTACATCGATTTTCAGAATTTTGACCTTTAAAAATGTATCGTGAATATTGTGATACCTATCAAGACACAAAAGTTAGGCGAGAAATAAATTTTTAGTTTTAGGTGAAGTGCTCTTTGGTGGTACAGTAATGAACCACTTTAATGATGGAATGATAAAACTCGATACGCTAAATAAGCATGCCACAAATCAATCTGATTGGCCAAGAATTAAGGGAGTTACATCAAAAAGAAAAAAGAAAATATTGAACTTTGAGTAGCTGTATCTTTGTTATTACCGAGATTTGACATTTTTCTTAGAGGAACTTCAACCATTCTTTTAACCTGTTTAATCATCTCTAGAAGTTTCCTGATGGATTATCCGGTCACTCTGTATATTAATAAAATAGTTTCAATTTCGAAAAGTGTTTCGTATGTGACGCCGTCTTACCCTTCTGGTGTCTGTGTAACACAAGTGCGTGGGAAGGGAATAAAGTCGTACCTATCTGCTAGTGAGGAAAGAAAGGACAATAAAAGCCCTATAGAGTATCACAACAGTTAATAATAGTAGGTACACACTGTGAGTCGAAAAAATTGCCAACGAGTGAACACTCTTAAAGCTGACCAGAAAAGGCAATCTGTGGGAGGAGCCACTTCTTCATCACAAGGCTAAATTACAAATTATTGAAATTGTAATTAGTTTTTGTGTTGTTTGTTTGTTATTTCAAGCACAACGAAAAGCCATTAAGGGGTCCAAAATAAGCTTATCCAATCATTCATGTGAATCAAATTGGAAATGATTATTATCCTAGTGGTACCTCTATTGAGTAGACGTCTCAAAGTACCTGTATTACTGATTAATTCGTTTAACATGAACCTCGGTTTAAAGTTATTTCTTTTCTTACTGAAGACATCAGTAATTATAAATTTCCAATCAATTGCTGTAAGTTTATTTCCGAAACATTTAATAAAGTAATTAACATGATCACGCTCAATTTCAGTTTTTTCAAAAAGATTATCATGGCATTTTCGAACGAGCTGTGCTGCAGTATTACAATCCAAAGTTTTTCAACAACTTTAAGTTCGAATGGAGATTTTTTAATAGAACAACAAAGACATTCTACTTAGAATTCGACTTGAAGGAAGATTTTGATCAAACTGTAGAGGTAAAATAATACATTTTAAATTCAATGCAATGAATTTCATGGGAAAAACTATCATAATGAGGGTATTAATTTGTTTATGCCTTACACACTCCCCCGACGAACAAACTAATTTATTAATTATATTACTGACTAGATATTTTTCTAATGGCCAAAAGATCCCCATTTGGAATTTGTCACTTTCTAAGCTAGATTCCCTGTTTTCCAAGATGGGTGTACAAAAATATTAAGCAAAGGTACGAGGATGTATTGATAACTAGTTAGCCTAAACCAGTTCCATGCAAAAAAAATATTGCGTTACCATAGCAACGAACAATAACTTATTAGAAGTGTCAGTGTAAAGTTTGACGTCAAAAAAGTAAACCAGAGTTAAGCAATAAATTAAAAGAAAAAAGATGTCCACCGAAATTGTGAAAATCGAAAAATTGGAGTATCGAGCCATCATCAAGTACCTGTATTTAAAAGGGTTAAGAGGTAAGCAGACTTACGAAGATATGGTTAATACCTTTGGTGATCAATGTCCTTCGTATGCGACCGTGAAAAATTGGACTGCAAGATTCAAAAGAGGTAAATTTTCAATTGAAGATGATGACCGATCGAAAAGTTCTTGCTTCAGTTTTTTGGGATTGCCATGGAGTAATCATGATTGATTTTTTGGATAAGGGTACAACAATAACTGCAGATTACTATTTGACATTACTGGCCACTCTACGGGAAAAAATTAAAGAGAAAAGACGCGGAAAGCTATCCAAAGGTGTTTTATTTTTGCAGGACAACGCCCCTGCACACAAATTTCATGTTGCCATGCAAAAAATTCGTGATTTAGGGTTTGAATTACTAGAAGACCCCCCTTATTCTCCAGATTTGGCTCCGTCCGACTATTATCTCGTTCCTCAACTGAAAAAAAGTTTAAAGGGTCGTAAATTTTCTTCCAACGAGGAGGTAATAAAAGCTGTGGAGGTCTGGTTTGCAGAGCAAGAAGAAACATTTTTTTTGAAAGGTCTAGCGACGTTGCAGGTTCGCTGTAATAAATGTATCCAATTAAGAGGAGAATATGTTGAGTAATAAAATATTTTGACATTAAAATTTTGTTTGGTTCTATAGTAGGCTAAGAATTTTTCAATATAGCCTCGTATCTTGAAATTTTTTACAGCTCCAGTTTGCTGCTTCCAAACTGCACAGTAACGAATACAGAGGATTTCCTATAGCAGTTAATGGTAGTATTTGTAGAGAGTTAGAAAGATCTAAGTTCGGATTGAGTGACATTAAGAAATGTTCCAATATTACAAATTGTCCCTGGAACAAGGTTACTTAAGAACAATTTTTATAAATTTTATTAAAAATGTTAATTGTAGGGATTATACGTTATGAAAAATTACGTTCCTGATGAGAGCAAATATCCTCCTTTTATTCCTCACGGTAGATACAAAGCAGTTATGAAACTTATATATCATTCGGAATTGGCAGTGGAGTCTCATGTCTACTACGAAATTAAAGGCATCAAAAAAGTTGGTAACTTGACAGTTTATGTGTGAAATGATGTTAATATCATTATCATTAATGTCAATAACATTAATAAAATAGTTTCTTCTTTTTTGAATATTTTTCTTCTTTGTCTACCGGATCTCTAAAAACTTGCGAAGCCGAAATTGACTTGTACATTTCGATTCTAATCAATTTAAACAACATAAAAATAAATACTTGTAAGACGTACTACAACTAATAAATTAATAACATTGACAACTATCTAATTTAAAATATCCCACCTCCACCTCCACCTCGCGAGGTGGAGTAAGATTTCTCTGCTCCGCTTGATTTCTCTACTCTAATTCAGACAAACGGACACTCAAAAAAGATCTGCTTTTACCGCTCTTTTTACAAACGAACACTCGACTTCATAATCTCGCGTAAAAAAGCAGCGAGAGCAGTACAAACGAACAAAACTATGGACTAGTATAAATGCGGAACGACTGTAGGTCAAGATTTTACGAAACGCGATAACCTTGTAAAATAACCCTCTTATTTTGGGCCGCCCTGTACAGAAGAGTTTCATTGTTTTATCGTTTTAGATTTACGGGTCCGAAACGTCGAGAAATAAAAAAAATTGTTCCAAACATATCAATGAAAAAGTAACAATCGATTAAAAATTAAAATTTGTAAAAAAATGCGATACAGCAGTACAACATCTCCATCATTTTCACAATAACAAGCAATTGTACGTACCCCTAAAGCGTAGAAGTTTAAGTAATTCGCCATTTTCGGGTCACCTTTCCTTACACACTTAACACTTATACAGAAGAGTCTGATTCTGCTAATGTCTAATAAAACAAGAAGGCGTAAATAAGATGAACACTGCGCGTATTTAAAAAAAGTTTACACCGACGGTTAATTAAATTAAAAATAGTAAAATTAATTAATTCAAATAGGTACGCGACCACCGAGTTAAAATGTGTGTTTACATTCTCGCGCTTCGCGTCGACTTCTCAGACTTGTCTTAACTCGCACAAAAACAAAAGCAGGTGCCGCGCCGAACAGAACGCGTGTTCAGTTCTGCACGCAACGTAAAAATTCATTTTATTTTATTTCGTTATTAGAGACATTTTTACGCGGATTTTTTCAAAAATTACAATTATAAAACTAATTTATGACTTATTGTGCAAAAATTTGGATTTTTTAACAGTAAAATATTGTTAAAATGGGGAATTTTGGTTCAAGATTTTCGTCTGCGTTGCGTGCAGAATTTCCGAGCTGAGATTGCGATGACACATCTTGCTGCTTTGGTCTTGTTGTGCCAAATCTCCTAAACTTACATTGTTGCCGTATATTTTAACGGATTAATTGTACATTTATTTGCATTTTATTTTTCTTAGCAAATCAGATTAATAATTACACAAAGTTAATGAATGAATGAGTCTCTATTCTCTATCACTCTATCGAGTTCTCTTGACCTGAGCATCGGAGAAAAAAATTAATTTCTAGCACAGTTACGCCAATCTAAACTTTTTTTTCAATTTCTAATGCTGTTGACGCAGGAGCGGCTCTAAAATACTTAATTTTAATAAAGTTCTTCTCGCCAAACCGTGAAGGAAATTCTTTTGATACTTTTAAGCGATCAAAATTGCAGTACGTACCTTTATGTGATAAAGTACGAGTAAGGCGAGTCAGTACAGATATTCTATGATGCAATACAATGGTGCAGCTTTTATTTTTTTAAATTGTCTATATGGGTGTAAACATGTAAAAAACAAAAATGCTAACCCCGGCGACCTCGGTGGACTTTTTGGCAGCCACAAAAACCCAAAATTTTAGAACTTGCTTTGTAACTTTGCCTATAACTCCTAAACGGTACATCTTAACAAAAAAGTTTATATATAACAAATTAAAGAGCATTAAATTTTGCGTCGAATCAGTACAACACTTAATAATTCGATAATAATAAAACGACGCTTTTTTCCAACTTTTTCAAAAACTGGCATATAGCATTATATATGAGTCTACAGTTTAAAAATTAGTCATCTAAGAGAAAAACTCATTTGATGAAAGTTGTAGAGCATCTAATTCTGCGTTCATGTGTACCAAAACTTTTAAATTCGGTCCCGGACACCTCTTCAAAATGTCAATATTCTGATGTCCGGCAGTTGGCATACGAAGGTATAGTAAGAAAATAGTCCAGTAGAACAAGGATTTTCCGTCAGAATAATACCTACAAAGCTGGATTTTGGTATACACGTACATTAAGATGTTCCAAATAAGTGTATTATCACGAAACCAGAAAAATTTCGGCGGAGCAATTTGAGATATTCAAAGGCAAAGGCCACAAATGTTTTTTGCAAATAACTCGCCTTCTATAGATCGTATGTTGATGAAGGTTATTATAAAAGTTATAGAGAACGTTATTAGCTACAAGATTGGTTATACGCATTTTCATCATAGGTTTAACCCTTTTCGAGATATAACGCGAAGAAAAGGTGAATTCGGGTTAGTGGATGACGCTGTATAAACCCCGGAGTAAGACGAGTAAGTCTTATAAAATGAGTCAGCCAATAAACTAGAAAAAGAAATCTTTGTAAATTCAATAAAAATAATATGTAAAGCATATTATTTATTATGCATGGTGTCCCGGAAAATCACCTACACATTTATACAGTGAGTTCTCAGGATCAAATTAAGACATTTACCCTTATACCGCCTAATGCACCCTTAAAAAGTTACAGGCTCTCAAAGTTAAGTTTAAATGTGATTTTTTTACAGTTTAACATCTAACCCGTAGTGCTTCAAAAGGGTTTTCAGAAGTTCCCGAAGAGAGTTTTTTTTCAAATTAAACCTTTAATGGTTCCTGGGATTTAAGGTCGAGTTAGATCCAAATAGTTTCGGTATTTAAATGGTAAATGGATGTGCGTGTTGTTCATTTTTTTAAGTACCTACTGAAAACTGATGTCAGGACAATTTAAATTTTCCGGACTCACCCACGTAATTGACACAGGACACTCTAATGGTCGACTTTTAACACATTTTTTATATTTTTCAAGTTAGATTACCTTCAACCACCATGAGTTTTGGTGTAAAAAATGTTTTGTTTGTGATTAAAATGTGCATAATAATTCTACATTACCAATCAATGGCTGTAAGTTTATCGAGTACGTTACTTATCAATGCGTTTACCCAAAACATATAATTTTAGTTTATGCAGAGCGATTGGCATTTGATTAACGAAAGAGCCGAATTGCAGTACTTCAATCCAAAGGTATTGAACAACGTCGTACTGGAATTCAGATTTTTTAATAGAACAACAAAGACCTACTATTGCCAATTTAATTTGCTCGACGATTGGGATAGCGATGTAGAGGTAAATCTGTTTTGGACTAGTGCACCGTCCACGTAACCTTGACTATGACCACTCTAGATTACAAGTGTAAATATGTTGTACTGTTTTATTACAGGCCCACGTGGATGGTTACAAACTTTACAGTAACGAATACAGGGGGTTTCCAATAACTGTCAGTTTAAATTTGTGTAAGGAATTAGAGAAGGATTCGTTTGGCGTCAGTGACCTGAAAGAACACTCCAACATCACAGACTGTCCATGGAAAAAGGTATTTTTAAAATCATTTACCGAATCTAAATTAAAACGAAAATTATTTTAGGGATTTTACGTTTTGAAAGATTTCGTTCCTGATGAAACTAAATATCCTCCTTTTATTCCTCACGGTAGATACAAGGTAGTTCTTAAAATTTCGTATCATTCCGAATTGGTATTGGAAGCGCACGCTTACAGTGAAGTCAAAGGCATTAAAAAAGTTGGAAATACGACAGTTTACGTGTGAAATTAAATGTACAATAAGTTGTGACTTTTCCGTCAGTTTTCCTTAACAATAAACAAATTCTGTTTTTTATTCGTTGCCCAAAAAACCGCAACCTTTGCGCAACCATCTACCAATGCATGGTATTTTTTACTTTTTAATAAACCCGACCGTAGGACAATCATTGTATTTTGCGTCGTTTGGTACATCGTGTACCAAACTAAAAATGAAGGTCGAAAAACTTAAAATTTTCGAAATCGTCAGTGGAGCTCCAACAGGAAATTTGGTCGTTTCATGCTAATACATATTTACTTTTCAATAGTTTCAAAGCACATCCGTCCACTATGCTGTTCGGTTCTATAATATTTCTTTTCCTATTCGCAGCACCAAAAATTTACAATTCCATTTAGTTTCGGCAAAGTGATTGGCACGTGATTAAAACGAAAGTGCCTTTGTACATTATTACGATCCAAAAGTTTTCAACAGCTTTAAGTTAGACTTGCGATTTTTTAACAGAACAACGAAGGTCAGCTACTGGCGTTTTGAATTGATTGAAGATTCTGACGACGTTTTTGAGGTAAACTAGTTATTTTTTTTGAAAATCGGTTCGTCATTTTGTTTACCACCAATTCTGGTAGTTTGAAAAGACATTTACAGAGGATTTCCAATGGCTCTCAATATTGACTTTTGTAAAGAACTAAATTATCAAGAGTTCTTTGGTCTCTGTGAAGATATTAAAGAATTTTCAAATTTTACAAACTGTCCACAGAAGAACGTCATTTGGATTATTTAGAAGTTTAAAATGAAATTTAAATTGTTGTAGGGAATCTACGCTTTAAAGGATTTTATACCGGATGAGACTAAGTTTCCTCCTTTTATTCCTCACGGTAGATACAAAGGAGTTTTTAAAATGATGTATCATTCCGAATTAGCATCAGAAGCGCACTTGTATTTTGAAATTAAAGGAATCAAAAAGATTGGAAATACGACCGTTTAGCTGTGATATAAAATACTGATTCGAGTTGTAACAAGAGGTACAGAACATCAAGAGACTATTTTCCTGAAAAATAAAATATTTTTCGTTTTTTTGAATATTAATTAGTACAGAAGTATAATTATTGTCACTATCAACCTTTAATTATCATTGTTTTTGTAATGTTATTTAATGCTAAAATTCTTATTTCAAATGTGTGAATTTTGTACACCACTAACCCCCTCTCTAAATGAGCCCAGAACCACGGGATCGCGGACAACTCGCGGGAAAAACTTCAACAACTTCACCTCCCTTGTATGTCGATGCTAAATCTCTCACTAGCCTACACGTGGACACCAACCTCCAACTTAGATCGAATTAATACACAGAAAAGACTGTGATTATTGACTTATGAATTAGCAACTTCTTTAATCTAGAACTTACCCCCTCTGCTCAATAGGGTTTGGGCTTCAGAAAGGTCGAATAGTATCACTCACCTGAAAATAAAATAAAAGTTAATAACAGAAAAATCTTTTAAAACTATGCATTTGTGAATTAACAGCTTAATATTTATACAGAGTTGTCAAAATAACGGAAAGATAGACACAAGGCCGGCTTCTGATGCCAGTTTTAGAGACAAAACAATTGCCATTTTACGAGACCCTTTGTTCAATTTCTAGGTCACGGAGTTCGGGTACCCTAAACGCGCCTACTACTATCTATATTACTTTAAGCTTTCCCAGGCTGAGTCTATATACTACGGTTCCCTACATTAACCACTATCCACTTCGTCCTTATCTCTTAGAGCCTCACCATTGATTTTTTCAATAGTGCCAGGAAGCGTCCCTCCGACATATCCCGATTACTTATAAGAGTGAGGGACAGCCAATAATCTGTCTAAATCGCAAGGCGCTTTCGATCTTCAATTAAGAAATTACGAGTTTGACCTCCGTGCTATCAGTCGAACCAAGGCCCATCCAGACTAATGATTCATGATGCATAATATTTAGGGTGTTCTACGCGCTCATCGAGCGCCTCCCACGCACAATCTAATCTCTACCAAAAATTTGGCCATGATTTGGAATTTTGGTGCTTAACACCACCGAAATTACATTCAATTTTGCCACCACAAACCTACAAAAAATGTCAGTGCAGTTAACACCACGTGTACGCGGTAAACTATAAGTTTACAGATCGTTAGTGTAGCCCAAAAGGAAATTTCTATCATTTGATGCTATTACCACCTTATTTATTTTACGTGCGTGTTGCGCTTACCGTAGGTTCACTGTACTAACCAAGTAGGATTAGTCAGCACAACAAAAACAGATTTTTTATCAGCTAATTTTTAACTTTTCAAACATTTATCGCTGTGTGTAAATTCTGAGATATCCGACATTTTTTTCATAATATGCGATGCACTTTTTGATCCTTCTGGTGTGGGTATAACACAAGTGCGTGAGTAGGGAATAAAGTCGTTCATATCTGCTAGTTAGCAAAAAGAAGCCAATAAGAGCCTTAAGAGTTCGTAGTATCACAAATAAAAGTACACACTGAGAGTCAAAAAAATTACACACGAGTGAACACACTAAAGGCCGATTTGAAAAAATAATCTGTGGGAGGAGGCTCTTCTTCATTACAAGACCGAAATTTGTAATTACTTTTTGTGTTGTTTGTTTGTTATTTCAAGCACAACCAAAAGTCATTAAGAGACCCTAAATCAGCTTATTCAATCATTCATGCGAATCAAACTAGAAATTATTAGTATAACAGTAGCACTTCTATTGAGTAGACGACTTAAAGCACATCACTAATTATTTCATATACCATGGACTTCGGTTTAAAGTTGTTCCTTTACTTACTAAAAATATCAGCAATTATTAATTACCAATCAATTGCTGTAAGTATAATTTCGAAACATTTATTAAAGTGCCAACTAACAGGATCACGCCCAATTTCAGTATTTTCAAAACGATTACCACATCATTTACGAACGAGTTGTGCTGCAGTATTACAATCCAAAGTTTTACAGCAACTTTAAGTTCGAATTGAGATTTTTTAATAGAACGACAAAGGCCTTCTACAATGAATTCCACTTAAAAGATGATTTTGATCAAGCTGTAGAGGTAAACTAATGCTTTTCAATTCAATGCAATCTTGAATTTTATAAGAATACAGAATGCCTAATATACATATGACGTGGTTATTCGTTTATTCGTAATTAGTCACTTCCTAAGCAAGTACCCCTATTTTCGAAGTTGGGTAATTAAGTAAAAGTATATTGAAACTTTTTACAGGTCCACTTTGCTGGTTTTAAACTGTACAGTAACGAATACAGAAGATTCCCAATATCAGTTAATGAAAATGTTTGTAGAGAGTTAGAAAGATCTAAGTTCGGATTGAGTGACATTTTAAAATATTCCAATTTGACAAGTTGTCCCTGGAAGAAGGTTACTTGTAACTTAAAAACAAGTTGATAATTTCTTTTAAAATATTAATTGCAGGGCTTATACGTTATGAAAGATTTCATTCCTGATGAGAGCAAATTTCCTCCTTTTATTCCTCATGGTAGATATAAAGCAGTTCTCAAACTTACCTATCGTTCGGAATTGGCATATGAGATACATATTTACCACGAAAACAAAAGTATCAAAAAGATTGGCAACTTAACAATTTATGTGTAAAATGAAATTAATATCTGTTATTAATAAAATAGTTCCTACTTCGAAAAGTCTTTCGTATGTGACGCCTTCTTACCCTTCTGGTGTATGTGTAATACAAGTGCGTGAGAAGGGAATAAAGTCGTGCCTGTCTGCTAGTGAGGTATCACGCAGTATCACGGTAATAAAAGTACACGCTGTGAATCTAAAAAACTACACACGAGTGGCCACTATTATCCACTTTACAGGCTGATCTGTGACAGGAACCTATGTACTTCATCACAAGGCTAACATACAAAATAATCTAATTATTGTACTTCGTTTTTGTGTTGTTTGTTTGTTATTTGAAGCACAACCGAAACTATTAAGGGGCTACAATCAGTTTATTCTGTTACTAGTTATTATAATCCCGGTAAAGTAGGTACCTCTAATGAGTCGACGTTTTAACGTACATTACTGATGACTTCGTTTACCATGGACTTCGGTTTAAAGTTATTTCTTTTCCTACTGAAGACGTCAGTGATTGTAAATTATCAATCAATTGCTGTAAGTTTATTATCAAAACATAATTTATTAAAGTAATTACCAGGAATATAATCAATTTCAGTATTTTCAAAAAGATTACCACATAATTTACGAACGAATTGTGCTCCATTATTACAATCCAAAGTTTGTGAGCAACGTCAAGTTCGAATTGAGATTTTTTAATAGAACAACAAAGGCCTTCTACCAACAATTCAACTTGAAGGAAGATTTTGATCAAGCTGTAGAGGTAAAATAATACGTTTTCAATTCAATGCAATTTATTAGTGAATTTTATGAAAATAATAATAACTAATTGGATGTGGTTATAACGAGCCAAGAATGCACCCCATTGGGAATTTGTCACTTTCTAAGCTAGATTCCCTGTTGTCGAAGATGGGTGTACAAAAATATTAAGCAAGGGTATTTTTAAATTTTTTACAGGTCCAGTTTGCTGCTTCCAAACTGTACAGTAACGAATACAGAGGATTCCCAATATCAAGGAATGATAATCTTCGTAGAGAATAAGAGATATCTAAGTTCGGATTTAGTGACATTTTAAAATATTCCAATATAACAAGTTGCCCCTGGAAGAAGGTTACTTAAGAACAATTTTGGTAAATTTTATTAAAAATAACAATTGTAGAGTTTTTACGTTTTGAAAGATTACTTGCCTGACGAGAGCAAATTTCCTCCTTTTATTCCTCACGGTAGATATAAAGCAGTTGTCAAACTTACTTATCGTTCGGAATTGGCATTGGAGTTCCATGTTTACTTCGAAATTAAAGGTATCAAAAAGGTTGGGAACTTGACAGTTTATGTGTGAAAGGATATTAATATAATTGTTATTAATATCGATAACATTAATAAAGTAGTTTCAACTTTTTTGAATATTTTTCTTCTTTTTCCAGCGAATCTCTAAAATCCTTGCAAAGCAGAAAATTAACAAAACACCCACCTTGTGCTTATGTGTAGTATCAACGACCCATTACTCGTAGAGCTAAGCAATTATGAATTTGACTTTCGTGCTATCAGTCGAACCAAGACCCATCGAGACAAATGATGCATAATGTTTATCGTGTTCTATGCGTTCATGCGCCTTCCCGCAAACAATCGAATCTCTACCAAAAATTGAAGAGGAATATTGCAAAGTTTAAGGCTTCAAAACAAGCAATCTTTTGTCCTATCATTCAGAACAACTACTGAATAAATATGAAAGTCCCCGAAACAACATTCAATTTTGCCACCACAGACCTAAGAAAAATGTCCAAACTGCAGTTAACCCCATGTGCGAGCGAGTTAGTACACAAAAAGGAACTAAACCAAAATTTATGAAAGTGGTTTTGATGTTTTTGAATTTTCATTTTGTGAAGGTGCCTAATAGGTAATTACAAGTATTTTAGGTCTCAAATTTAATACCAAGTACTGGTATACTCCATGCTTTTACTTTGATTTCCTATAAATTGTATTTTTATTTACATCGTTTGATATCATATTTATATCGCGTAATAACTAAACCTGAAGGTTACAACACCAACTAATAGTTTACATATCGTTAGTGTAGCCCAACAGGAAATTTCTATTATTTTACGCTATTATCAATCTATTACAGATTACTGTTCTGGCAAAGTAGTTACTTAAAATTTTCAAAAGCAGCTTATCCAATCATTCATGCGAATCAACATGAAAATTGAGTTATTATCCATTACAATCTCAGTAATACCTCTATAGAGTACGCGTTTTAAAGTACACTACCAATTACTTCGTTAACCATGGACTTCGGTTTAAAGTTACTTCAATTTCTTCTGAAAATATCAGTAATTATTAATTATCAATCAATTGCTGTAAGTTAATTTTAGAAACATCTGTTAAAGTAATTACCAGAATATTGTTATACACAATAATTTATTATTACAGTATTTTCCAAAAGATTACCACATAATTTACGAACGAATTGTGCTCCAGTATTTCAATCCAAAGTTTTACAGCAACGTTAAGTGCGACTACTACCTTTGTAAGAGCGACAAAGAAAAGGATAAAAACATGCAAAACGTTTGTGTATTATCTGCCCTGAATAAAAATGCATATTCCGCGTGTGTGCAAATAATACCATCTAAAAGTAAATTATTTTGTATTAAAGCTTTGACTTACTAGGGATGTCTATAGCAATATCTTATTGCCTCTAATTATAATATCGCTGCACCACAGGGAGTTTGAAACTAGATTTTGTCTCAATCGGTCCTATTCACTCTGGGAGTCAGATGTACGCACATGGTCTTTGGTATAATACAAGTGCGTGAAAAGGGAATAAAATCGCTACCACCTGCTAGTGAGCGAAGAGAAAAAATAAAGACCCTAGAGTCCGTATTAGTATCACAATAATAATAGTATATGCTGTGAGTCAAAAAAATTACATACGAGTGGACACTATACACTTCAATTTGAAAAAGCAATCAATCTGTAGCCTATACTTTTCAGCACAAGGCTAAAGTAAAAAATATTCCAATTATTGTAATTAACTTTTGTGTTATTTATTTGTTATTTCAAGCTCAACGAAAAACGATTAAGGAGGCGAAACCAGCTTATTTATGGGAATACAACTGGAAATGTTGTACAATCGCAGTAGTACCTCTAATGAGTACACGTTTTAAAGTACATTACTGATGACTTCGTTTATCATGAACTTCGGTTTCAAGTTTTTTCTTTTCCTACTGAAGACATCAGTGATTATAAATTATTATCAATCAATTGCTGTAAGTATATTTCCGAAATATTTATTAAAGTAATTAACATGATCACGCTCAATTTCAGTTTTTTCAAAAAGATTACCACGGCATTTACGAACGTGTTGTGCTGCAATATTACAATCCGAAGTTTTACAGCAGTCTTAGGTTCGAATTAAGATTTTTTAATAGAACAACAAAGACCTTCTACTTTGAATGTGACTTGAAAGAAGATTTAGATCAAGCTGTAGAGGTAAAATAATAAACGTTATAAATTCAACGCAATTCGCGAATTTTATGGGAATAACTAATATAATATTGTTATTAATTTGTTTATTTATTATACACTCCTCCGACGAACAAAGTAATTTATAAATTATTATTGAGTAGATATTTTTCAAATGACCGAAAGATCTCAATTTGGAATTAGTCACTTTCTAAGCTAGTATCCCTGTTTTTGAAGATGGGTGTACAAAAATATTAAGCAAGGGTATTTTTAAATTTTTTCCAGGTCCAGTTTGCTGCTTCCAAACTGTACAGTAACGAATACAGAGGATTCCCAATATCAGTTAATGAAAATGTTTGTAGAGAGTTAGAAAGATCTAAGTTTGGATTAAATGACATTTTAAAATATACCAATTTGACAAGTTGCCCCTGGAAGAAGGTTACTTAAGAACAATTTTTTTTAAATTTTATTAAAAATATTAATTGTAGGGTTTTTACGTTTTGAAAGATTACTTGCCTGACGAGAGCAAATTTCCTCCTTTTATTCCTCACGGTAGGTATAAATCAGTTGTCAAACTTACGTATCATTCGGAATTGGCAATGGAGGCACATATATACCACGAAACTAAAGGTATCAAAAAGATTGGAAACTTGACAGTTTATGTGTAAAACGATATTAATATCTACTAATAAAATAGTTTCTACTATTTTGAATTTTTTCTTCTTTGTCTAGCCGATCTCTCCGATGTCCAAAATTTTTTGCATATTATGATGTGATGCGCTCCTTGACCCTTCGGGTGTGGGTATAACAAGGCAATAAAGGCCGTAGGGTCTAAAGAACTACAATAAAAATATACACGCTGTGAGTCAAAATTAGACAAATGAGTGGACGCTGTACCTACTGTCTTATTTTAAAAAGCAATCTGTGGCCTATACTAACTTTATCACAAGACGAAAATCCAAAATATTCCAATTATTGTAATTACTTTTTATGCTGTCTATTTGTTACTTTAATACCAACCAAAAACCACCAATAAAAGGGCAAAGCCAGCTTATTCATGCGAAACAAACTATAGAAATCCGGTACAATCGCAGTAGTACCTCTATTGAGTAGACGTTTTAAAGTACATTACTGATGACTGATGACTTCGCTTATCATGGATTTCGGTTTAAAGTTATTTCTTATCCTACTAAAAATACCAGTAATTATTAATTATTATAAATCAATTGCTATAAATTTATTTGCGAAACATTTAATTAAGTAATTACCAAAATTTTACATCACAATTTCAGTATTTTCAAAAAGATTACCACGTAGCTTACGAAAGAGCTTTGTTGCACTATCACAATCCCAAGTTTTACAGCAACGTCAAGTTCAAATTGAGATTTTTAAATAAAACAACAAAGGCCTTCTACCATCAATCCGACTTAAAGGAAGATTTTGGTCATGCTTTAGAGGGGAAATAATGCATTTTCAATTCAATGTAATTCGTGAATTTTATAAGAATAACTAATATGATGTGGCTATTTGTTTATTCATAATCGACATAAAAGAACAAACTATGTGCACTGACTTGCTTACTAAGAAAAGAATGAACCCCATTTAAAATTAGGCACTCTCTAAACAAGTCTCCCAATTTTTCGAAACTGGGTGTACAAAAATATTAAGTAAAAGTATTTTGAAATTTTTAGCAGTTCCACTTTGCTACTTTCAAACTGTACAGTAAAGAATACAGAGGATTCCCAATATCAATCAATGATAATCTTTTTAGAGAATTAGAGAGACCTAGGTTTGGAATTAGTGACATTCAAAAATGCTTTTAAATTTTTTTTTATCAATTTATTTTTGATTTTTCTAACATTATTGTGTGTAAATTTCTAAATGCCCGAAAAGTTTTTTGTATGTGGAAGTACAAAATATTCCAATTGTAATAATTACAGTGTATTACTTTTTGTGTTGTTTGTTTGTTATTTCAAGCACAACCGTAACCATTAAGGGGCCAAAATCAGCTTATCCAATCATTGACGCGAATCAAATTGAAAATTCTGTTACTATTCATTACAATCCCAGTAGTACCTCTAATATAGAGTACGCGTTTTAAAGTACACCACCGATTACTTCGTTAGCCATGGACTTCGGTTTCAAGTTACTTCAATTTCTTCTGAAAATATCAGTAATTATTAATTATCAATAATTGCTGTAAGTTTATTTCTGAAACGTTTATTAAAGTAATTAGCAGAATATTATTATACACAATAATTTATAATTACAGTATTTTCAAAAAGATTACCACATAATTTACGAACGAATTGTGCTCCACTATTACAATCCAAAATTCTATAGCAACTTTAAGTTCGAATTGAGATTCTTTAATAGAACGACAAAGGCCTTCTACCAAGAATTCGATTTGATGGAAGATTTTGGTGAAGCTGTAGAGGTAAACTAATAGCATTTTAAAAGCCATTCGTGCTTCGAATTTTACGAGAATAACGAATAAAATGTGGTATTTGTTTATTCATAATAATAACAACAGAGCTTAACGAGAGGAGAATTTGTCTAACAGTGACAACGATTTAACTGCATTGTTACTACGCCCCTCCAAAAAACCAAGTAGTTCATTGATTATTATTCATTATTTTCGAAGCTGGGTGTATAAAAATATTATGCAAAAGTATGTCGTAATTTTTTGCAGCTCCAATATACTGCTTCCAAGCTGTATAGTAACGAATACAGAGGATTCCCAATAACAGTTAATGGTAATCTTTGTAGAGAGTTAGAGAGACCTAGGTTCGAATTGAGTGACATGAAGAAATATTCCAATATGGCAAATTGCCCCTGGAAGAAGGTTACTTAAGAACAGTTTGTTTTAATTTTATTGAAAATATTAGTTGTAGGAATTTTACGTAATGAAAGATTACGTACCTGATGAGAGCAACTATCCTCATTATATTCCTCTTGGTAGATACAAAGCAGTTATCAAAGTTACCCATCGTTCGGAATTGGCATATGAGTTGCATATTTACCACGAAAATAAAGGTATCAAAAAGGTTGGGAACTTAACAATTTATATGTGAAATGAAATTATAATAATATTATATTAATAAAATATTTTCTACAAATGTGCCAATTACCTAATTTGTACTGCAATAAACTATACAGGATGATTTAAATTTGTTGTGATACAAAGGGATATCCCCTATCTGAAGAGCTAGATCTTAGGTTTAAATTTGTAAAGTTGCTAAATTCGATACTGAATAGTATCCTAAAAAATAATTTTCGAAAACCTACCATTTGAATTCTTTTAGTAATTAGATAGTCATAATAATTCAGCAGTCCTTAATTTCTGAATATTAAAATACTTTCTTTTTTTTAAATCCCTAAACTTTTTTGTACAAAAGCATTAAAGACCTCTACTTATCATATTTTTATATTGTTAGATTTTGAAATATTTGTAATTCTTAAATAATAAGCGCCTATTTTTCTTCAACCAATGCTTCACACCAACCTCGCAAAGTCATTTTGCTATTTTTGAAGCTTTTCCTTTGGAGGTACAAGTATTAGGTCTCAAAATGCATTCCAAGTTCTGTATGCCGGTCCTGCGTTTATTACGTAAATCGATTGGACTTTCGTGCAAGTAGTAGCCGCTACCAACAAATAATGTATTTTAAAAAAATCGCCAGTTTGAAACTAATTATCTTTTCGCATCATTTGTTTAATCGACTACTAAACTAAAAGTGAAGGTTGCCCATTACTCGACCTAAAATTTTTCCAAATCGCTAGTGTAGCTCCACCAGTAACTCGGGGCGTTTGATGATAATACCTACCTACTTATTTGGCATTTCGGAACACACTACTTCCTAGCTATGTTGTTCGGTTTTAAAATACTTTTTTTCCTTTTGGGAGCATCAATATTGATCGTAGATTATCAATCGGTGGCTGTAAGTTTATTTTTGAATACTTTTTTAAATGTTTGCCCTAAATGTATAATTCATTTCAGTTTCGACAAAATGATTGGCACTTGATTCGCGAAAGAATCTCAGTGCACTATGTCAATCCAAAGTTTCTCAATAACGTTGTCTTGAAATTCACATTTTTAAATAGAACAACAAAGACCTACTATTGTCAATATAATTTGCTCCAAGATCTAGATAACGAGCTAGAGGTAAAAAATATATTTTTAAGTACCTATCGGCATTTTGTAACCATTTTTACAGTACCAAGCGAATAGTTACAAATTTTACAGTAACGAATACAGAGGATTCCCAATATCGATCACCTCAAATTTTTGCAAAGACCTAGTAAAGGATTCGTTTGGTGCCAGCGATATAAAACAAAACTCCAATATCACAAACTGTCCGTGGAAGAAGGTCTCCTAAAATCACTTAACGAAATTTAATTAAAATAAAAATTATTTTAGGGAGTATACGTTTTGAAAGATTACGATCCCGATGAGTCTAAATATCCTCCTTTTATTCCTCACGGGAGATACAAAACAGTTCTTGACTTTACGTATCATTCCGAAATGATATTGGAAATGCACTTGTATTTCGAAGTCAAAGGTATCAAGAAGGTTGGAAATACAACAGTTTACATGTGAAATAAATATAGAGTAAATTATTGTGGCTTTTCCTTTAGTTTTCCTTTTAATAAAATAATTTTGC
Organism: Malthinus flaveolus; assembly: GCA_950108345.1. Lineage (NCBI taxonomy): Eukaryota > Metazoa > Arthropoda > Insecta > Coleoptera > Cantharidae > Malthinus > Malthinus flaveolus. The sequence goes on along the minus strand of OX467289.1, from coordinate 1,745,731 downwards.
TTTTTTTTAATTCTCCTTTTTGGAGGTCCAAATAGAAAGACAAAGACTCAAAATTAATTCCCAGCCGGTATATACCAATCCTGCTTTTAGTTCCTTTTCTCATCCAGAAAGTTTCGTGAAAAGCACATATTCCGTAACATACGGTATAGTGTGCACTTAATCGTCGTGAGTAAATTCTGAAATGTCCAAAAAGGGTCTCGTATGTGATCGCTTCTCTATTCGTTTGGAGTGGGTATGGTATAACACAAGTGCGCGAGAAGGAAATAAAGTCGTTACTAACTGCTAGTGAGCAAACAGAAAACAATATGGGCCCTAGAGTCCGTAGTATCACAAAAATTGAAATACGCGCTGTGAGTCGAAAGAACTGCACACGAGTGGCCACTATTATAGAGGCTGATCTAAAAAAGCAATCTGGGGCGAGAGCCTATACTTTATCACAAGGCTAAAATACTAAATATTCCAATTGTAATAATTACTTTTTGTGTTGTTTGTTTGCTATTTCAAGCACAACGGAAACCATTAAGGGGGCGAAATCAGCTTATTCAAGCGAATAAAACTGGAAATGATGTACAATCGTAGTCGTGGCTCTATAGAGTTTACGTTTGAAAGTACATTACTGTTACTCAAGACTTCGTTTATCATGGACCTCGGTTTAAAGTTCTTTCTTTTCTTACTGAAAACCTCAGTAGTTATTAATTACCAATCAACTGCTGTAAGTTTATTTTAGATATATTTATTAAAGTAAATGCCGGGATTATATTATTATATACAATTTTAGTACTTTCAAAAAGGTTACCACATAATTTACGAACGAATTGTGCTCCAGTATTACAATCCAAAGTTTTACAGCAACTTTAAGTTCGAATTAAGATTTTTTAATAGAACAACAAAGGCCTTCTACCATGAATTCGACTTGAAGGATGATTTTGATGAAACTGTAGAGGTAAACTAATACGTTTTTCAAAACCATTTGTGTTTTGAATTTTACGAGAATAACGAATAAGATGTGGGTATTTGTTTATTCATAATTACAAGTCAACTTAATGAATTTGTCTAACAGTGACAACAATTTAACCGTATGTTGTTACAACGCCCCTCCAAAAACAAAGTAATTCGTTGATTATTATTTATTGTTAGCTAGTTTTTTATAGATCATCAAGAGTTAGTCACTTCCTAAGCAAGTATCCCTGCGTTTGAAGCTGGGTGTACAAAAATACTAAGGAAAAGTATTTTGTAATTTTTTACAGTTCCACTTCGCTACTTTCAAACTGTACAGTAACGAATACAGAGGATTCCCTATAGCAGTTAATGGTAATCTTTGTAGAGAATTAGAAAGACCTAGGTTCGGAATGAGTGACCTTAAAAAATATTCCAATCAGACAAATTGCCCTTGGAAGAAGGTTACTACTCAAAAACAATTTTTTTAAATTTTATTATAAATTAATAATAATTGTAGGGATTTTACGTTTTGAAAGACTACGTGCCCAATGAGAGCAAATTTCCACCTTTTATTCCTCTTGGTAGATATAAATCAGTTATGAAACTTACCTATCGTTCGGAATTGGCATACGAGGTACATGGTTACCACGAAGTGAAAGGTGTCAAGAAGGTTGGGAACTTAACAATTTACATGTAAAATGAAATTAATATAATATTATATTAATAAAATAATTTTGTGTTCTAAATTTTTTTCTTCTTTCTCCGGCGGGTCTCTAAAAAACTTACGAAGAAGGATGATGGCAAAACATAACTTCTAGTTTCTTTTTAAAGTTTGTAGCTTTTATTTTATTTTAAATCACTAATTTTACAATAATTTAGTAACTGCCTAATTAGAAACATAACCAAGATTCATATTAAGAAGCGTAAATCTCAACTTTTCTTAATTTTTAGAAAATTGTTGGAGATTTCTTGGAAATTTTCATTTCGATTATTTCACTCAACTGTCAAACAACCAATCCTATGTCGTTATTTTCCACAAATGTGCCAATTACCTAATTTTTACAGAGACAAAGGGTGATTGAAATTCCTTGCGCAACAAGAGGATCTCCCTTATCTGAAGAGCTAGATCGTATAGGTTTAAATTTAACAAAGTTGCTAAATTCGATACTGAAAAGTATCCTGAAAAATAATTTTCGAAAAATTATACCATTTGAATTCATTTAGTAATTAGAGAGACCCATAATTCAACCGTCCCTATTTTCTGAATAATAAAAAATATATTACAAATTTTTTAAATATTTAGGGTTAATTAGTTAGATAGATCTAATACGTTGTAAATGAGCCCTAACATACACACATAAGTGAAAAAACTTTAAATGAGAAAATTTGTTTTCCCCCAAACGCCTCGGGAATCGAACCCAAGACCTTGCTATTTCCAGTAGCATGCCTATACCAAGACTTCGATTCCCGAGGCGTTTGGTGGAAAACAAATTTTCTCATTTAAAGTTTTTTCACTTATGTGTGTATGTTGGGTTTCATTTACAACGTATTAGATCTAAATAAAAAATATATTTTTTTAATCCTTAAGCTTCTTAGTATCCTTTTGTAATTATCTTTTTGCATCATTTTAGTACAGTAGATAGGTTTTTGGGTGGAACTAATTTCCACAGAAACGCAATTTAAATTTTTTACTTCGTTGTTGATATCTCTATGACATACCTACTACGGCAAAAGTCTAGAAAAATCTAAGTGTGCAAAATGCGATTTTTGGCCCCGATTTTGAAAACTTTTTTAAAAATTACAAAAAATCGTGTGAGGTATCAAATTAGAGCAAACTTTATGCTGAAAAAGATTTTGATATTGGTTTTACAAAATCAAAATGAAGAACACAATGTTGGGCAAAAAACTGAAAGCTTTTGCAGTGTTTAAAATCGTATTTTTATTAATCAAAATCAGTTTTCTATTCGGCCTTGATATGGTCAGTAAAAGCTGGTACTATAAAAAAATTTAAAATGTACCTAAATTGTCAAAAATATGCACAATTTTTAATTTACGCGTATAGGGAACACCTTAATCTACCCGAAAAAAATAGCAGTTTAAAAAAAATATTTTTTACCCCATTTTCTCCCTTAGAAATCTGCCAAAATTTACAAAATCCAAAATGGTGCACTTTTAAGAAATTTAAAAGTTCCATAAAATACGAGGCTATATTGAAAAATTCTTAGCCTACTGTAGAACCAAACAAAATTTCAATGTCAAAATATTTTAATACTCAAGATACTCTCCTCTTAATTGGATACATTTATTACAGCGAACCTGCAACGTCGCTAGACCTTTCAAAAAAATGTTTCTTCTTGCTCTGCAAACCAGACGTCCACAGCTTTTATTACCTCCTCGTTGGAAGAAAATTTACGACCTTTTAAACTTTTTTTCAGTTGAGGAAAGAGATGATAGTCGGACGGAGCCAAATCTGGAGAATAAGGAGGGTGTTCTAGTAATTCAAACCCTAAATCACGAATTTTTTGCATGGCAACATGAAATTTGTGTGCAGGGGCGTTGTCCTGCAAAAACAAAACACCTTTGGATAGCTTTCCGCGTCTTTTCTCTTTTAATTTTTTCCCGTAGTGGTCAGTAATGTCGAATAGTAATCTCCAGTTATTGTTCTACCCTTATCCAAAAAAGCAATCATGATTACTCCATGGCAATCCCAAAAAACTGAAGCAAGAACTTTTCGATCGGTCATCATCTTCAATTGAAAATTTACCTCTTTTGAATCTTGCAGTCCAATTTTTCACGGTCGCATACGAAGGACATTGATCACCAAGGGTATTAACCATATCTTCGTAAGTCTGCTTACCTCTTAACCCTTTTAAATACAGGTACTTGATGATGGCTCGATACTCCAATTTTTCGATTTTCACAATTTCGGTGGACATCTTTTTTCTTTTAATTTATTGCTTAACTCTGGTTTACTTTTTTGACGTCAAACTTTACACTGACACTTCTAATAAGTTATTGTTCGTTGCTATGGTAACGCAATATTTTATTTTGCATGTAACTGGTCTAGGCTAACTAGTTATCAATACAGCCTCGTATGTAAAAATTAAAAATGTTTTGACTAAAGTAAGTAAAGCACAGTCCAATCTCTCCAAAACTATATAAAAGTTTAGAAAAAGTAGGATTTCTAATAATACCATCAGCTTTCAAAGATGGACGAAATCATTACAATTCGCAACACCTATTTAATTGCCAAAATCTATCGCTCTGTAAAATAATTTTTTTCGCCCCTTGTGTGAAATTGTTTTGGCGTTTAAAGGTAGATTCAGAGAGAGGGGGGTCGTGGACATCTTTTCACATTGGAAAAAATTATTATATATTATATTAATGGCACTAGGTCAAAAATTATTATTTTTTTATTTTCTCGGCGACTAGAAGGTTCATCTTGCAAAAAAAGTTCTAAAACATAGTAGGTACATCCATTTGGTTGTTCTAATGTATTATTCGAGTTGCGCAAAGGTGATGCCATTTGCTTGGTTTGCTCGGTCGGGTCTATTTAAATTTTTCAAGGTAATAAACAGGATATTCTAATAGACTTCAATTTTTTACGTTTAGCGTCAGATTACTATAAGTCGCCATGAAGTTCAGTCTAAAAAGGCAATTTTTTCTGTTTCCAACGACAATACTAATCATACTTCACCTAGTCGTTGCAGTAAGTTTTGTAAAATATTTCTTCACGTAGTCACTAAAATGTTTAAAACTTCAGTTTCATCAAGATGATTGGCATTTTATTCGTGAAAGGATGCTAGTTCACTATTACAACCCTAAGTTTATCAACAACGTTAAGATTGAATATAGATTCTTTAACAGAACAACAAAGGCCTACTACGTGCAGGGAGAACTACTCAATGACATTGATAACAATTTCGAGGTAAAAAACTGTTTGTGGGGGCAATTAATTCATTTGTCTTAAGCGACATTCGCTTTCGAAGTCGTGTGCAGATAATTTTAGTGTTTGATGTGTTTGGAAATAGCCCTCGTACTTTTCGTAATCTTTTCTTGCAGGCGCAACTAGATGCTTACAAACTGTACAGTAACGAATATAGAGGATTTCCCATAACAATTAATAGAAATGTCTGTAATGAATTGGATAAAACTGCATTTGGTTTCGATGACGTTAAAAAACATTCCAATATTACAAACTGTCCTTGGAAGAAGGTATCTTAAAATTATTTTTGAATTCGGAATAAAATAGAAATTATTTTAGGGATTTTACGTTGTGAAAGATTATATTCCTGATGAGACTAAACTACCACCTTTTATTCCCCACGGCAGATATAAAATAATTCTTATATTTATCTATTATTCTGAATTGGTATTAGAGGTGCATATTTACGGCGAAGTCAAAGGTGTCATGAAAGTTGGAGACAGAAGAGTTTACGTGTGAAATAATAAATTACCCAAGTTGTTAGAAAAATAATATTAATAGGGTTTCCTTTTGGTTACATGTAATAATGCAAACAACAAATAAAATATTTTTAAAAACATTTTTAAACTTTGTAAAACTCCACCAACTTCATGAAAGTAACAAGGAGTTCCGAGGGTAGAAACCCTTTGGAGAAATCAGGCAGAGCGTTACTATCGACACCGTCTCCTACTGAACCACCCGACCGTTGCCACTTTCTACGAGCAAAGCCTAACAACACTAACAAAGTCGAGATAGGGATGATGCGGAATATCACAATAATCGAACTTGGAGAGAAGCATAGAGTTCCATATGAGAGACTTAGACCCTAGACCTAGACGCCTAGGTATGAACTCGTAAACAAAAAACTGATAGAGATAGATTAGGTAAATTCGAATCCGAGGAATAATTGTGAGCCTCCTGTAATGATAATGACTACCCAAAAATGAGGCATACCTTTCATAATCTGTCCAAAAGGTAGTTCTGAGAAAAGCCAGCAGACGAAGATCTGAGAGTCCAAGTCCAAAAGATAAAAGACAGAAATAAGGAATGATACATGACATCGTAAGCAAGTGAATGACCTAACACAACCACCACAGTAAGATTTTTCTCGTAAGACTCGAAAATCATCACCAGTAACAGTCAGAAGTGGGCCCCCGACTGTACGACTGTAAAGGAAGAAGATTGTAACTATCTAAAGGAGACGCCAGTAAATTAGTTGGAATATTTTACAGTATCTTAGACTACGCAACCAGTTATAACTGATCTCAAATTAAGCTTTTTGGTTACGTTTCCATTATGCAACCGGGAGTCACTTACTTCCTAATTGATATTTGTGACCATATTCTCTGAATAAACTCTGTGGGGAACATTTGTTAGCTGCACAAATAATTTCTAAAACTTTTTTGGCAATAAATGGCCCACTTTGTTCTCCTAATGTACTATTGGAGTTACGTAGGGTACGGATATTGACGTAGTTAGCTACTTATAGCAGATCGGTTCGATTTGAATTTCTCAAGGTAATAAACAGGATATTCGAATAGCTAATCATAAATTTTTTTACATTTCAACTCAGACTACTTCAGTGCGCCATGAAGTTCAGTCTAAAAAAGTTCCTCTTTCTATTTCAAACATCAATAACCATACTTTGCCATGTAGTCGCAGTGAGTTTGTTTGAAATATTTCTTATAGGTCCTCACTAAAATTTTTATAACTTCAGTTTCATCAAGATGATTGGCATCTGATTCGTGAAAGGGTGCAATTGCACTATTTTAATCCCAAGATTATCAAAAACGTTAAGGTTGAATATAAATTTTTCAACAGAACAACAAAGGCCTTCTACGGGCAGTGGGAACTACTCAAGGACACTGATAACGATGTTGGGGTAAATAAACTTTCTGCGGGAACTTGAATCATTTTCTTAAGTGACAATCGTTTTCGTAGATTTGCGCTAATATTTTTAATATCTGATGAGTTATAAATTAATAGCAGTCGTACTATTCATAATCTTTTCTTGTAGATTCAACTAGATGCTTACAAACTGTACAGTAACGAATATAGAGGATTTCCAATAACAGTTAAATTGAATGCGTGTAAGGAATTAGATAAAACTGCATTTGGTCTCGATGACGTTAAAAAAAATTCAAATGTCACAAACTGTCCTTGGAAGAAGGTATATTTATTCTTTTAAATTCGGAATCCAATAACCCTTATTTTAGGGATTTTACGTAGTGAAAAATTTCATTCCTGATGAAACTAAATTTCCCCCTTTTATTCCACATGGCAGATATAAAGCAATAGCTAAAGTCACATATCTATCCGAACTGGTGTTGGAAATACACTTTTATAGTGAAGTCAAAGGCATCATGAAAGTTGGAGGCAAGAGAGTTTATGTGTGAGATACTAAATATTAGCCAAGTCGTCAGAAAAAAAATATTAGTCTGGTTTCTTTTTGGTAACGTGTAAATAACGTCAAGAAGAAATAAAATATTAAACTAAAACACACAGAAGGTCCTAGACTCTAGCCCGTAGACCCTAGTCCTTAGACTCGAGCCCCTATCTCTATTATAGACTTTAGACTCTAGACACTAAATCCTAAACCTTTGACCCCAGACCCTAGACTCTATTTTCTGGACTCTAGATTCTAAACTTTAGACACTAGATCTTAGACCTTAAGCCTTAGGCCTAGGCGGAACTCGTGAACAAAAAACCGATAGGAGATTCGAACTTTAACTCTGTATTCAATATAAGACCAAGACTTTGAGCCTTGTCTAATTAAGATAAATTAGACACTCGTAGGTAAATACGAATGTCAGGAACAACTGCGAGTCTCCTATTCATAACGACTATACCAAAAAACGAAGAATACGGTTTAAAATCTGCCCGAAAGATAGTTCTGAGTTCTAAGCAAATGCTAAATCCACGCCTGGATTTACTATTAGACTGACTAGGCTGCAGCCTAAGGCCCCGGGTAAAAAGGGACTTTATAATCTTTAACTTGAATTTTACATGCGGTTTGTTCTTTCTCACTTCGAATAGTATTTTAGAAAGTATAGATTCTGTTAGTGTTAACTCACTTTGTTTTTGTGAAACGCGTTTTTTTCGAAAGTATCAATCTCAACTAAGATTCCTAAACTTCATTTTAAGCCGTTTACCTTGAACAATCAATAATTTTTGCCTGTGGAGCTATTTCATTTTAATCCCAAAGAAAATTTGTCTATATTTGCTGAAAGTTTCATTGATTCACGGCTTGCTCTTCCCTATATAATTTTCTATGGCCGCTTATCATAAAGGCTCCTATACATTTTTTTCACCCAAGTCCCCCTCACAGGTAGATCCGGGTTTGGCTAAATTCAAAAGAGTGAAAAGGAAATAAGGAATGAATCATGACATCGAAAACACATGAACTATCCAACATAACCACCACAGCAACTAAAATCATTTCTAACCCCTATGACTAGCCTATGACCTAACTATGAGTGTAAGGGAAAACATTGTACTTATCTAAATGAGACGTCAGTAGGTTATTTGGAGTTATTTCCAATATCTTAAAGTTGTCAACAACCCGGGGTTGTTTACGTCCTAATTGATAATTAAATATGCCCAGGTTTCCGACCAAACCCTGTGTAAAACCGTTACCGGCTGCGCAAAAAAGTTGTTGGTAATAAATGGAGTTACGTAAATGCTCTTTGCACGAATAGGTAGATATTTTTAGTATAGATTCCATTTGAATTTTCAAGGTAATAAACAGGATACTCTAATAGCCTAATCATAACATTTTTTTATGTTTCAAGTCAGATTACTTCAACACGCCATGGAGTTCAGTCTAAAAAAGTTGCTTTTCCTATTTCAAATATCAATAATTATTATACTTTACAAAGTCGTCGCAGTGAGTTTTGTTGAAATATTTCTCACAGTAGGTGGTCACTAAAATATCTATAACTTTAGTTTCATCAAACAGATTGGCATATGATTCGTGAAAGGATGCTAGTACATTATTACAACCCCAAGTTTATCGAAAACGTTAAGATTGAGTTCAGATTTTTCAACAGGACAACTAAGGCCTATTACTTTCAGTTAGAAATTCTCAATGACACTGATAACGATGTTGAGGTAAAATTATTAGAACGTCTGATATGTTCAGAAATTCATAGCATTCGTGCTTTTCGCGTTTTTTCTTGTAGGCCCAATTAGATGGTTATAAACTCTATAGCAACGAATATAGAGGATTTCCAATAACAGTTACCACAAATATGTGTAAAGAATTAAGTAAAACTACATTTGGCTTCAACGAGGTTAAAAAACATTCCAATATCACCAACTGTCCTTGGAAAAAGGTCGTTTCTAATTTTTTTTTGACATCTGAGTAAAATAAAGATTGTTTTAGGGATTTTACGTTGTAAAAGATTTCATCCCCGATGAAACTAAATTTCCACCATTTATTCCACACGGAAGGTATAAAGTAATTACTAAATTTTCATATCATTCCGAACTGATATTGGAAATGCACGTTTACTGTGAAATTAAAGGCATCATGAAAGTTGGAGACACAAGAGTTTATGTGTGAAATACTAAATATTAGCCAAGTTGTCAGAAAAAACAATAATAGTTTGGTTTCTTTTTGGTAATATGTAAATAAGACCAACAACAAATAAAATAATAAACTAAAACTCGCAAAAGACTCTGGACCCTAGACAGTAGACCCTTGACCGTAAACCCTAGGCCTTAGATCCTAGACCATATACCCTAAATGCTAGAACCTAGACCCTAGGCCCTAGACGTCGAGTACGAAATCATTAGTATAAAGGAATAAACTTGAGTGGGGCATAATAAACTCGTATCCGTCACTGCGTACTGATATTCCTTCGATATACATTTTTAGCGATTGCCGATTTTTAAAATTTAATTAATGTATTTTAATTCTCCAGTTATATGTACGTAGCAATTAGAAAATAATTTTTTATCATTAAAATAGCCATGGAAAAAAAATAATTACCATCTCCCTGTTGTAAGTACTAAAAATAGGCAATGTTTGTATATTATTTACTCCTACATGTTAAATATGTAATAAAACAAAAAAATTAACAAGTAGTACTTTAGTACTTCAAGAAAACAATTTTGAAACCGTTAAATTTTGTTTACAAAAGCATTTTCAAAAATTCCGTCGAGATGGTTGCGAAAACGCAACATTGGCTTTAAATGGGTTAAAGGTGGAAATCCTTGTGGAAAAATCAGGCGGGACATAACTCGAACTTAAATCAAATTACACTTAGACTTGGAGTTAGGCCTCATAAGAAGTTTCCGTATAACGGATAATAAAACAGAATTACGCTTTCAGCAAAAAATAAAATTAATAACAGCCTTCAATAACTTTCCAAGAAGTCTCCAAATCATGAAGTGGCTTCAAAAGGAGTTTAATCATCGTTAGATAATATCTAGGACTTTACCTGGAGATGAGTAAAACCACTCTTATAATGATAAACTTGAATCAGTTCTAGAAAAGTTTATTAAACTTTTATTCTACCAACTTGTTCGTATGAGGACACCTGTAGAATTTTCCACTTATCGCAATTGCGAGGTTATCGTCTTAAGACTGACGTGATTATCTGTGTCAAAATCGTACGTAGTATTGTTGATTGCACGGCTCTGTTTCAATGTGCTCAGTAGAGCTATCAGAAACATTTCTTTGTTTAAAAACCAAAGTTCAGAAACAATGCCTACCACTACTCGCCATTTCACCGAATACTTTAAGTGAATATAGACTCGTTTACCTGTGGGTTGGGCGCAATAAAACAATTATGTATGATAATCTAAGGGGGAGGGGTGTTTGTGATATTTAGAATTTTCTAGTTATTTTCTTTTTCTCTAAATGTTTTGTTCTCACCTCGTATGATGGGTGGGCACATTTTTGGCTACGGCCTGTGAGGGTTCCCCAAACGTAAAAATAACTTGCAATAAATGACAATAAGTCAAAATAATTTTAGTAATCTGCAACCGAATAAATTAGTTACATCCAATTCTTCTTTGAGCCAATAAATTGTAACGACCAACAGACTAATAGTAAAGTGCCCTAATACTTCTAATATTAAAAAAATTTTGAGGCCCAAAAATTCGACAGTTTCAAGTAATTACGTTCAGTTGTACCTTTAGGTACTTTAAGCAAGGTCGGGCAAACTCAAACATAATATTATCTTGGTATCCAATTAGATACTAATATTGATTTGGACTGTGTTTCAAATCGGTGTGTTTTCAGTTTTCGCTCGCTATGAATTTCGGTTGGAAAAATCTTATTTTCTCCCTAAGAGCTTTGATAATAATAATTATTGTCCCTTACTCTGCTATTGCTGTAAGTGTAATTTGAAATACGTTTTATTACTTTGTAAGTATAGGTACTAAGTATTGCATAAAATATTTAATTTTAGTATCATCAAAATAATTGGCATATTATTCGTGAAAGAGTTCTAGTGCACTATTACAACCCCCAATTTATAAATAACGTTAAAATTGAGTTCAGATTTTTCAACAGAACAACAAAGACTTACTACGGTCAGCTAGAAATACTCAAGGATACTGATAATAATATTGAGGTAAAGAGACGTTAATTCGTTTTCAGTACCACTGTTTTCAAAGTTGTTCACAGAAAATTTTAATGTCTGATGTAATATTTAAAAATAGCAGTCGTACTTTTCATAATCTTTTCTTGCATATGCAACTAGATGCTTACAAACTGTACAGTAACGAATATAGAGGATTTCCAATAAGAATCAATATGAATCTCTGTAAAGAACTAGATAACATGGTATTTAGTTTCGAAGACAATAAAAAATATTCTAATACTACAAACTGTCCTTGGAAGAAGGTAACTTAGAAATTATTTTTGAATTCAGAATAAAATGGAAATTATTTTAGGGATTTTACGTTGTGAAAGATTATATTCCCGATGAAACTAAGCTTCCACCTTTTATTCTGCATGGTCGATATAAATTAATTGCTAAACTTACATATCACTCCAAATTGGTATTAGAAGTACATGTTTACACCGAAGTCAAAGGTATCATGAAAGTTGGTGACAAGAGAGTGTATGTGTGAATGAATTAATAATCAGGCCTATTCTGTAGTATTATAACCCCTAAGAATAGTGGCCAACTTTTACGTTTAAATGACGTTCTATCCTTTTTATTTAGCTGTGACAAAACGAGATAGATCATTTTAACGTAAAAGTTGGCCACTATTCTTAGAGGTTATGATACAGAATAGGCCTGCTATCCAAGTTGTCAGAAAAATAATGATATAAAATTTGGTAACATGTAAATAAAGCCGAAATAAATGAAATATTAAAAAAGCCACTCGTTGATTATATTTCATAAAAGTACCTAACGTAGAGTTTTAAGAGTGGAAATCGTATGGAAAAATCGTGTTGAACGAACTTTACCTTAAATAATTGAATTACACCTTTTAAACTGACCAATTAAATTTAGGCCTTATTCAATGCACTCATAAGAACTGTCCCATTGCGCTTCTAGAAGAAATTAAAATTAATAGTTTTGTTTACTCGGTCTTCAATAATGTCTCAAGAAGTCTCCAATATTTCTTTCAGATAAGATAAGTCTCGTCAAGATGAGTATAATCATCTACAACCGAATAAATAAAGCCAAACAAGTAGTGTCGTAGTTTAAATATTTGAAAAAACGTGCAAAATCAAAAAAGGCAAGCCGTACCAAGTAATTGTGTTTAAATATTTATATAATAGCAAACAATTTATTTGGCAGTAAATGAACCATTCAGTATTGTTGTCACACTAAGTACTTTAACCATGGTCTGACAAATTCAAACAAAATATGTGGTATTTTGTTATGAGATTGATTTGCACTGTGTTTCCAATCGGCGTGTTTTCAGTTTTCGCTCGCTATGGATTTCGGTTGGAAAATTCTTATTTACGCTTCCATAATAATTATTATTATCCCGTACCCCTCAATTGCTGTAAGTTTGACTTACAAATATTTTGTTACTACTTGTAAGTGAGTATTGCCTTAGTATTTAATTTTAGTATCATCAAAACGATTGGCATGCGATTCGTGAACGAATTCTAGTACACTATTACAACCCCAAATTTGTTAACAACGTTAAGATTGAGTATAATTATATAAACAGAACAACAAAGGCCTACTACGGGCAGTTAGAACTACTCAATAACACTGATAACGATATTACGGTAAGTATATAAAAATAATTTGAATGTCTGATGTGTTCAGAAATTAATATCACTCGTGCTTTTCGTTATTTTTTCTTGTAGGTCCAATTAGATGCTTACAAACTGTACAGTAATGAATATAGAGGATTTCCAATATCAGTTAGTAGGAATTTATGTAAAGAACTAGATAACAATGTGTTTGGTGTCGACGTCATTAAAAAATATTCCAATATTACAAACTGTCCTTGGAAGAAGGTATCTTCGAAAATCATTTTGAATTCGGAATAAAATGGAAATTGTTTTAGGGATTTTACGTTGTGAAAGATTATATTCCCGATGAAACTAAGCTTCCACCTTTTATTCCCCATGGCAGATATAAAATAACTGTTAAAGCTACATATCATTCCGAATTGGTACTAGAAATGCATGCTTTCAATGAAGTTAAAGGTGTGTCATGAAAGTTGGAAACACAAGAGTTTATGTGTGAAATGGCAAAAATAGGCATAAGCTAAGTTGTCAGAAAAATCATATTAACACTGGTGCCTTGGGTTCGATTCCCGAGGCACTTGGTGGAAAACAAATTTTCTCATTTAAAGTTTTTTCACTTATGTGTGTATGTTGGGGTTCATTTACAACGTATTAGACCTATCTAACTAATTAACCCTAAATATTTAAAAATTTGTAATTAACACTGGTTTTTGTGATGTTTATCTTATACTCAATAATCAGCACCACTAAATATTTATTGCAAATGTTTAAAATTATAATTATTACCTATAATGTAATTCTCTTAATTTACAATTACAAATACTTATGCACTTATTCGACCGTTTTTTGAAATTCGCGTAGGATAATTTTCATTGATTATCTTCAAAAAGGGAAAAATATTAACGGTGAGTATTTGTACGTTCGTTCGACTGGGTCTAGAATCCTCCTGCTGCCCCTTTCACTCACTATTTAGGATATCAAAGTTATAAAACCCAAGCAGATAGGGGTCACCACTCCCTAGTTAAGCCGTAAGCCACTGCGAATCCAACCTCACCAGAAGCCGGCTTATAGACATATAGTAAAAACAAAGATAGCGAGCTTCAAGTTGCGTACCTCTTAGAACGAGTCATAGGACACCTCTCCTGATTTTGACTATAAATAATAAGTGATACCACTTATAATGCATCATTATAATTATGAAAAGGATAAGTTACTTTTCGGTAATGAGTAGATGTTGCACCGCTGCATCTCCGTAACTGTTTCGTTACGTCTCTTGTTGAAGTACCTTACTTTCCCAACTGTTGCGAAGCGGTCGCCATTTTTGGCAGTGACCACCAAAATAGCCTTCTTAGATGGGACCACCCAAATTTTATTAAAGCAACCAAATTTCAACAAAATCGCTTTAGAAGTTTTTATTTGACGGCGCTACATACACCACACACATCCACACAGATAGACATCTTGTAAGCGTTTGGCATTCAGGGGGTCCAAAACGTCAAGAAACTAAATAAGAGAAAAACAATTTTTTTGGTCATAATACTTTTTCGAAGTAGCTAAAGTCTAGGAAAAAGTTTATATTATTACTATTATAATCCAAAGATTTTCAGCAATGTTAAGTTCGAATTGAGATTTTTTAATAGGACAACAAAGGCCATCTACTGGCAATTCGAATTATTGAAAGATGCCGATGAAGCTATCGAGGAAAAATCATCGTTTCTTAAAGCAATTTGCACGTGGAATATTACAAAACTAAACAATAGGATGTGGGTATTTGTTTATATGTTCAGTCATAATTAACCTTAAGAACTAAGTGCACAGTGCACACCTTAACACTGAGTCGCCCAACGAAAGGAGAATTTATTTAACAATAACAACTAATTAATCGAATTAATTCGATTCGAAATCGAAATCGAAGAGGGAGTCACCGACTTAGCAAGTCTCCTTGTTAGGTGTACAGAAGTAATACAGGGTTAGGCAGAATGAAGTACCTATTTTCTATGTAGCCGTATTAATTAATGGCAAAACTTAAATCAAAAATTTGAACCAAAAGTTCTTGAGAAAACATGTCAATATCACATCAATTAAATGACCTCTACCTCGCTGCTGGCACTCTTGAAGTCTAATTCATTCTGCCTTTCTCGGTACTAATAAACGAAAGTATTTTGTAATTTTTTACAGATTCACGGGGCTGCTTTCAAACTTTACAGTAACGAATACAGGGGATTCCCAGTATCGTTTAGGCATAATTTTTGTAGAGCATTGGAAACATCTAATACGTTTGGTATTAGCGACATCAAGAAGTACTCCAATATCACAAATTGTCCCTGGAAGAAGGTTACTCAAAAACAATTTTTTTTAAATTAAATTTCAGTAACAAATTCTAGGGATTCTACGTTTTAAAAGATTACGTTCCTAATGAGAGCAAGTTTCCAACTTTATTCCTCTCGGTAGATATAAAGTTGTTTCAAAATTTAAATTTCATTCGGAATTGGCATTGGAGTTCCTTATCTATTACCACGAAAATAAAGGTATCAAAAAGTTTGGAAATATGACAGTTTACGTGTGAAATTAAGTTCTGATGTGAAAAGAAACTGTTTCAACAGCAGTACTCAATAATAAAAAGAGTTTATCTGTAGTTTTGTTTCTTTGGGTTAGGTATAGATGTCGATTATAGTAAGCAACATCACTTACGATAGATGATTAAGATTATCAAAGGTGTTAATTATCTTTCGGTAATGAGCCGTTCAGTTGTTCCATTGAAATGCTCCATTTGCATTGTTGGTTCCTTCAATGGGCGCATGCAGTGGACGTTGCATCTCTGTAACTGTTGAGAACATGATGTGAAAACGTCTCTTGTTAAAGTGCGCTACTTTCCCAACAGCTCGCTGTTTTTGGTGTAGCGGATATCATTAAAGTTACTTGACGAAGCACAAAGGAAGGGAGTAGTTCTCGGTAGTAACCACAAATTCGTTGGCAAGATAACCTCTATACTCAAGTACGCGCAGTCCAAGAGTCTAGGACCTAGACCAAACCAGTAAATTTACAGACAAGATACGTTGAAGATGAGTGGATGATAGTTGGGAGGGGTAGCGGATTACGTTAACGTCCGCTAAATGAGACCAATTATGTCCTTAAAACTAAGGTCGGCTAAACTCCAATTTTTACCATAATCAATTATTACTATGACTCGAACAGGAAATAATAATGATCATTAGACGCTAATATCAATATTTTTGTTTAAAACTAAAATTTCGAAGTACATAGATTGTTTTTATCCGCCATGGCCGACGGTTGGAAGATATTGGCTTTGCTAGTTCAAACATCATTATTTTTACGGTTCCAATCATTAATTGCAGTAAATACATTAAAGAACTACTTATTAATAAATTATTTCCCGATTGTATCTAATTTTAGTTTGTACAAAATGATTGGCACACGATTCACGAAAGAGCTGTATTGCACTATTACAATTCAAAATTGTCCAGCAACGTTAAATTGGAAATGAGATTTTTCAACAGAACAACAAAGACCTACTACTGGCAGTTTGAATTAATAGAAGACTTGGACGCTGATTTAAAGGTAAATAGCTTACGTAGATAATTATATTATAAATTCAAACCATCCCGTGATCGTGATGAGGCGAGCGGCTAAGAATCTTTGGACTCGTCGGTGCGTTCTTAGTTTGAATCTGGCTGACACCTCTAAATTTTTACAATGTGCCCAATGCCTTGGTTGGGATGGCTGGGAGTCCACTTAAAACTGTTGGTTCTGGCTGTAAACCTTAGCCCACGAAGGGAGGTAAAATGCAATGCAAAATTAAATTATAACCATCCGAAATTTCTTAAGTCAAAAATTCTAGTGTCTATAGGTTCACTTCAATGCTTACAAACTTTACAGTAACGAATATCGAGGATTTCCCATAACAGTCAAGTTGAATGCGTGTGAAGAATTAGAAAAGTCTTCATTTGGTTTAAAGAATATAAAAAAATACTCCAATATCACCAACTGTCCTTGGAAGAAGGTTCCTCAAACAGCTTTTGTTAATATCGAATGTAATGCGAGTTGTTCTAGGGATTTTATGTTTTAAAAGATTTCGTGCCTGATGAGCGAAAATTACCACCATATATTTCCCACGGGAGATATAAAGCAGTTATTCAACTCTTTCATCATTCGGAATTAATATCCGAAGGACATAGTTACTATGAAATCAAAGGTATCAAAAGATTCGGTAACATAACCATCTACTTGTGAAAAAGATGTTAATTTAGTTTAGAATAAGAGAAACTGTAAGAAATTCTCATCTTTCTTATTAACAATAAAATTCTTTGGGCTTTTAAATTTTTGATAATTTATTAAAAAAATAACAGAAACTGTAATTGATACCGAAAATCTTTAAACTTGGTATTGCAATAAAACTTCCAATGTATCACAGAAAGACAGTAAAATAATCACGTAAAAATATATAAAAAAACACTTTTTAAAAACTTATCTTCTTTTAGAAATGCACTAAAAAGTACAAAATAAAAATTGATCATCATGATTAGAAGACAAGGATGCAAATCTATTCACAACGTTTAACTTCAATTTGATAAGCTCAAACTGAGCACCCTTGACTTCTAATCGTGATGATCAATTTTTATTTTCTACTTTTTAGTGCATTTCTAAAAGGACAAGTTTTTAAAAAGTGTTTTTTTATAATATTGTTATTTTCTACTTTTTTATTTTTTTTACAATATTTGGCAGTTTCCTTATAGTCCAGTCAATGAATATCAAAAATGGGTTTCACCTTCAAAAAATTCAAATAGTTTTGAAATTTCACACACTCGTTTGGAGATGCCTAGTGATGACCTATTTTCAATATCAGGCAGTCAATGCATCAGAAAAGCAAGAATTTCACAACGCAGGGGCTTCTACGAGGAAAAGACAGTGAGTCAAATGATTTTCTATTTCGTACATAATTAGAAACTGTCTTTCTATTAGGTACGATTGTCTCTAATTTACTTATTGTACATAATAATTACAATTATCACTTAATTTTTTTAAGCAAAACGATAAGAAGTATCAAACTACTAGTCATTGCCTAAAGACATGACCTCGGGCCTATAAGAAATTTGTTTTTTTTTATTCACTAGACACCTATAAATAAGAGTGTAAAGTTTGGAAACCATTAGATTAATTTTTAGGGTAATTCTTGCATAATCTTACCAAATATTACCCTATGCAGCTCTAAAGTAGTTTTGCAAAAAAGCACCAAGTTTCAACGCCCTATAACTCGTAAATTTTAGAAATATAAAAAAATGCACATATTTACTTTTATAGCAAATTTTATCAGCTTTAATTTTATATATCGTCATGTTTTAGGTCAGACCCATAGTTTTCGAGATATTCACGAAAAACCGAAAGAAGTGACATGTCTTTGGCCATTGCCGCGAAAGCTCACCACCGATTCTTCAGGACTTTTAGTATATTCATCAGTAGGCATCTCCAAAAGAGTGTGTGAAATTTCAAAACTATTGGAATTTCTTGAAGGTGAAATCCTTAGTTGACTGGACTATTAGTTCTTTTTAGAAAAAATTCAAAAAAATTCCCGGAATACTCCTTCGTGATAGCGCTTCGTTCATCCCATAAGATCGTTAAGCAGTTCCAATGTTCGCTTCTCTTAAAATAGCTACAGGGCTTTCCTATAATAGTATTTACTCCGAATACATCCATCCTTTATTGTTTTCATGTCAAATTTATTTAAAACATTATAATCACTTCTTTAAAATATTAGTAGAACAACGACCTTCCACTGTTAATTTGAACTGTAGCTATATCAAATTTTGTTGAAGGTCTCCATGAAATATGTGTATAATATTTGTGCATTTTTGGCCAGTAGAAGCGAACTGCGTCAACAATAATCATTTACGCTACGCTAGCTAAAGGTCGAGCAAATTTAAATCTAACAAAAACTACTGATTCTTATAATTTAAAATAGTGGGTTGATAGGTGCTTCTATTTCATATTCTAATGCACTAGTAGTTTACTATCTTTCACCATGATATGCGGAGCGAAAATTGTCTCTCTTCTATTATTGGGCGTATTGATTATAGTACACGATCCTTCGACGGCTGTAAGTGTTTTTAAAAATCAATTTGAGTCGCTTCGAATAAAACAACTGAGTGAGAAATCGTTAAATTTGCCAATTGAAGTTTTTTACAAAAACCATTAAAACCATTATTTATTACACGAAAACTTTAGTCACAATTTCGTGTTTCACTTTTGTCTTATTGCGCGTGACACAAACCGTTTTTATTTTCTTCTTAGTTTTCGAGAAAATGTCCTCAGTTTCAATAGAATAGTAACTGTTGTGTCCAGTAAACTTTACTCTACTGAGCTGTAAAGCGTTCGTCACCCCGTTTAAATGTATAATTTTAGTTTCTACAACATGATTGGCACATGATTCTAGAAAGAGCTTTAGTGGAGTATTCGAATCCAAAGTTCTTTAGCAATAATTCAAAGTTCGGATTAAGATTTTTCAACAGAACAACAAAGGCCTTTTACTGGCAGTTCGAATTGATGGAAGACTTGGACGCTGATTTAAAGGTAAATTGCTTACGTAGGTAATTAAATTGTAAACTTCCATGAAGGAAGAGGGGGGGGGGGGCGATTAAGGGTGTTTGGACTCGTCGATGGGTTCTCTAAATGGTTTCTAACCGCCAAATGCTTTGGTCCAGGTGGTTCGGTATCTCCCTAAAACTAGAGTATCTCTCTGTAAACCTTAGCCCACGAATAGACGTAAAATGAAATTATAACCATCCGAACTTTCTTAAGTAAAAATATTGTGGTGTTTCTAGGTTCACTACAATGCTTACAAACTTTATAGTAACGAGTATCGAGGATTTCCCATAACGGTCAAGTTGAATGTGTGTGAAGAATTAGAGAAGTCTTCATTTGGCTTGGGTGATTTGAAAAAATACTCCAATTTCACGAGATGTCCTTGGAAGAAGGTTTTTGAAATAGGTTTTGTTAATATTGAATATAATGCGAGTTATTCTAGGGATTTTATGTTTTAAAGGATTACGTGCCTGATGAAACAAAATTTCCACCTTATATTCCCCACGGGAGATATAAAGCAGTGATTCAACTATTTTATCATTCGGAATTGGCATCCGAATCACATACTTACGGTGAAGTCAAAGGTATCAAAAAATTTGGCAACACAACAGTCTACGTGTGAAAAAAAAGTTAATTTAGTTTAGAATTAGAGAAACTGTAACAAATTCTCCTTTTTCCCATTAACAATAAAATTCTTTTGGCTTTTTCATTTCATGAAAGTCTATTTTTAAAGTAACAGAAACGCTTCGCACCCAAAAGGTCTCCAAGAAAATAGCAACAGTCTTTCCTTATAAATACCATCCTATCCATCCTTTACGGCTTTAATCCCAAATTTATTTTCAAGATTTAGAAGCATTTTTGAAAAATCGGCTTTATCTCGCAAAAGGTCGGGTAGTTCTGATTTTTTGATATGTTTTATATATGTATCCCTTGATTAAAATCGCAAGTTTTCCACCTCGCCGCACCTCCGCTAGCTCCGCGTAGCACTGAAGAAACTACAAAAATTTACGGCTTCAACCAGAAATCGCTGAATATCTCTTCATCAATTGGTTTTATCGAAAAAGTTGTAGTATTCTTTTTTGTAGAGCACTAAAATTACTACAATTTTGACGTATAACAGTTTTCTCTAAACTCTACAGTTAGCAAGAAGCAGCGCCGTAAAAACATAGTACGGACGTTAGCGGCACATATTAGGGCCAACCTTGAATTTCATTCTGATGCAAAACCTTTTTGCAGGTGAGTAGTAGGTACCCATAAGTTACTTTTAAGAAGTGATACCCGCGACTGGTGCGCGTGGAAGGCACTTGTCTAACTTCCAGGATCGAATAACGAAATCTCGATGCACACCAGTCGCGGATCCCATCGGGGTATCACTTCTTAAAAGTCACCTATGGGTACCTACTACTCGCCTATAAAAGGGTTTTGCATCAGAATGAAATGCAAGGTTGGTTCCGCTAACAGCCGTATTAACACGCAAAATTTTCAAAAATACCTGAAAAACCTCAAAATGTAACCATTTTTGTTCATTTTCTCTTTACCACTTTTTCATTTCCCCTTCTGCGCATCTAATGTCGGTGACGTTTTGAAAGAACACTTAAGAGATAATGAACAGAAGAGAGTTTACATTTTGTAGTTTTTTAGGTACTTTTAAAAATTTACGTGTTTTTACGGCGCTGCTTCTCGCTAGCTGTAGGGTTTAGAGAAAAATGTTATACGTCAAAATTGTAGTAATTTTAGTGTTCTACAAAAAAGAATACTACAACTTTTTCGATAAAACCAATTGATGAAGAGATATTCAGCGATTTCTGGTTAAAGCCGTAAATTTTTGTAGTTTCTTCAGTACTACGGAGCTAGCGGAGGTGCGGCGAGGTCGAAAACTTGGGATTTTAATCAAGGGATACATATATACAACATATCAAAAAATCAGAACTACCCGACCTTTTGCAGGATGAAATGCTAATTCGACTGAACTAAGACGGCTGTAAGTGTTTTTAACATTTGTTTTGAGTGGCTTCGATTTAAAATTTGCAATTTACACGCGCAAAATACGTTAATTTCGAGTACATATTCATTAACAGAACTGAAAAAGCCTTCTACTGCTGTTCGAATTGTTTGAGCAACCCACTGATAACGATATTGGGGTTAATGGAAATCAATCAGTTCGTCAATTTTCGTATACCAACAAATGAGAAGGAGAGAGGTTTTCTTATAGATCCGCTTTGACAGTTACAAACTATAGAGTAACGAATGCAGATTTCCAATATAAGTTAATTTGAATGTGTGCAAGAGGACGACTCGTCTGGTGTCAGTGACGTTCAGAAATATTCCAATTTCACACACTGTTCATGGAAGAAGGTAACTACTACTACTGATGAGACTAAATTGCCATCTTTTATTCCCCATGGTAAATACAAAGCAAAAAGTTAAATCTAATATCAGAGTTTGTATAAATGCAATAATTTTACAATAATTTAGTGTAAAGTAGAAGATAGAAAGTAAACTAGAACAAGCACTTATTGAATCTTTTAGTTTTACATTAACCCTACATTAACCCCAGTTTATTTACCTTGATTTAGGACTACTACCTAGAATAAGTCCATAAACATTGAAAATAAATCACATAATTGTTTAAATGATTAAAGTGTTCTCTGCACGTACGATTAAAACAATTGCCCTAAAACTACCCACAACCTCCTCCAAATCACCCATTTCACTTTAGGGTCGAAGAGGTCCTTTTAATCTCGTTAATCAGTGCTGTAAGTTTATATAAATGGACAATTCAAATCACTTGAGAATATAGTGTATAGTGTAGTCCCGGGATCCCACACGTGGACACCAAACTCCAATTTAAATCTAATTAATGCGCAGAAAAGGCTGTGATTATAGCCTTAAAATTAGCAACTTCTTTAACCGAGAGTCATAATCTACCATTCTGTATAAACTTACCCCCTCTGCTCAATAAGGTTTGGACTTCAGAAAGATCAAATAGTATCACTCACCTGAAAAGAAAATAAAGGTTAATAACAGAAAATTCTTTTAAAACTATGTATTTCATCGTGGAGTTAACTCCGACTCCGAGATTAGCTCGTTTATGCAACTGGGCCTTAGTGGCACTACGAAAAACTTTTTTTATTAACTTTATTAATGTGCATATTTTCCTTCATTATTCTATCATTCTATTATTAGTCAAAATTATTATCCCTACTCAAGACACTCTAAAGATGGACCAAACGAAACATGTGTAACACATTATCTACTGATGGTTGTCAAAACACTACAACCAACTTAACATTCTCAAATTCCAAGAAGATCAGACAAAACGGCTCAACACCATGTGCTGGCTATAAGTACTCGTTTCCAAAAATAAAGACAGTCAGTTCTCAGAGTAAAGACCTATTGCTATTCGACTCTGAGAACTAGCAGAAAAGCACCTCGTTTGGTGTCGGTGACGTTAAAAAGCACTTCAATGTCAAAATTTCTCCTTGGAAAAAGATCCCCCATCCCCGAAAAATCGTAACATAGAATATAGAAGTACTTTTTTTAATACAATACGTTTTAAAAAAAAGAATATATAGCGCCGCAGGCGAAAATTTTGGTTTGTTCAAGGTCAAACGGCTTAAAATGAAATTCAGAAATTTTAATAGCAATTTACCGTGTGTAAACGGATTGAGTTGCCAATAGGTGTAATAGACAATAAATTTTAGAATTTGATGTTGATATTTTGGAATGTCGCCCTGCTTGACCAAAAAACGATTTTAAGCAGGTTCTCAGGGCTAAAAAATATAGTGGGCCGTGACAATTAAGAGAAAACTATTTTCTAGTTAGGTAAAGTGCCTTTTAGGACAATAATACGACAAAATTTTATTTAAACAAATTGCTCAGAGTATGAAACTATGACCTTATGCCAAATTTCAAAGAAATCGTGAATTAAGTTTTCTTTAACAGTCATTTCACGAATTTCGATTTGGGGCATCTACCTGTTTCCAAAACGCGTTTTTTTCACTAAAAGTCCGTTTTCGGTCTTGGGGCTAATTAAAATTAAAATTTGCGATCTCTTTGAAATTTGGCATAACGCCATAATTTCAAATTCTGAGCAATTTGTTTAAATACGATTTTGTCGTATTATTGACCTAAAAGGCACTTTACCTAAATAAAAAATAGTTTTTTCTTAATTGTCAAGGCCCACTATATTTTTTAAAACTAAAAATCGGCTAAAAATTGTTTTTAGATCAAGCAGGGCGGGCGACATTTCAAAATATCAACACCAAATTCTAAAATTTATTGTCCATTACACCTATTGGCAATTCAATCCGTTTACACGCTGTATTTTTGGAGAAACACAAATGTTTTTAACAGATGCAGTACGCATTGTAAATAGTTGTTGTTTATACCGCGTTGAAAGCTTTCGGTCTAAGCCCTATGGTTATAGACCCCTATAAGTTATTAGTTGCCGACCAGGAAAAGACTGTAAAAAATAATAATAAACCCATCAAACTGATCGTAAAATTATTGGAAATATCACACACATGCCGGTACCAACTACACATTTTAGACAATTATAAAAAGGACAATCTTCACCGTAGATATTTGATTAATTTAGGTACTGCATATTTTATCAGACAAATCAAGAAAGGAAATAATTATATTACAGTAATTATTAATTTAAAATATATTTCCAAGAAATCGATCAAAATTAAAATTAAAATTTTGAGCAAAATATTGTTTGTCTTGGGAACCATTTGGCGCCCGGGGCATGATAGACCCCCTTGCCCTCCTTGCCCCCCTCGCTACGCCTCTCACCGAAACTGGAATGGATACAAACAAAACTCTAAAGTAGGTATTGCAATAAAACTCTCAAAGTATTCACAGGAAAACAGTAAATAACCTCTTAAAAAGACGATAATCGTCCGTAATAACGCTTCCCTCACCCAAAAGATCGTTTAAGGTTTAACCCTAAAGCTACCGTACGGGGTACCCGGGTACTTTTTTGAGTTTAAAAGCCTATAACTTTTTTTATTTTAAAGGAATATTATTGAGACTCTTTGACATCCTGTAAAATTTATTTCTTTATACGAAAATATTAGAGGGGCACAAAAAAATTAAGTGAGATGGGATATTTTTGTAATTTAATAACTTACACCTTAAACCTACCGCATGGGGTACCCGGGTACCTCGCTGTTATTTGCTTGTATTTCATGGGGAATCAATCAATTAAAAGTAGAAGTATTCAAATTATCCATTTATATTACACATTTTTATATTATAAATAATTATTATTATTATAAACAATAATTATTACTAATTAGAAATCGCAAAAAAGTTGGTGATGAACTTTTGTACTTGCACAATCGTTAGATCTAACGGGAGTCGGTGAGATATGCCCATCACAGACAAAATTTTTACAACTTTCTCATCCCTTCCTCGTTTTCCTGTTTGGCATCTTTTCACAATTCTTACAAATTATGCAACAACCAATTACCCTCAGTCGTTCCGTTTTATCCCGTTCTTGAACGTTTATTTGTGGCTGTGGTGTTGTAATGCTTACTTTGACGCCAAGAAATAATAACAATGCAATTTTTATCAAAATAAAATTGAATAATTAATCCTTTAGTTCCCTAGTTCATAATCCTTAATCCCTAATCCCTAGTTTAGTTAGTATATAGATCCTATATACTTCGATCTAGTATGGATGGCATACAAAGAGTTTTTCCTAAATCTTTTAAAATTTCCCTACGTTGATTTGATTTTGAAGACAGCTAATACGGTGATTTTCAACAAAAATTATATCTATGATTCTGGACACGGATTATTTGGAAAGATGTTGCAGTACAAAATAAAAATAAACCCTGTTGTAAATGTCCACGACGCTATGCCCACAGAAAGCGCATGTTATCTTCACAAAACAGCTTTACTTTTGAGACGCAAATAGTCATTTGCTGGTTATAAATAAATTTTGGATTAGGTAAAAAGACGTGGGAAACTAACAATTGTCACAGGGTTTATTTGTAAAAATATTGCAGTGTAATATAACATAAACTCCGTTGTAAATGCCGACGACGCCAATTTAAAAAATAATACATTTGCAAGTTGCCATAATAATTAATATCGCCCAAATATAAACTAATTAGCTGTACTACTACTCATTCTCCATATAAAACATGCAGGGTACCCGGGTACCCCGTGCGGTAGGTATAAGTTGTAAATTTGTATGGTACCATGAAGGTTAAGCAGTTCCAATGTTCGCTGCTCTTAAAATAGCTATAGAACTTCCCTATAAATACCACCAAATGTATATTAATCTTTTACGGTTTTAATGAAAAATTACTTTAAAACACTATAATCATTTCTTTTAAAGAATAGTAGAACAAAGACATTCTACTGTTAATTTGAACTGTAGCTAGTATATCAAATTTTGTTTAAGGTCTCCATCAAGATGTGTATAATATTTGTGCATTTTTGACCAATAGAAGCGAACTGCGTCAACAATAATCATTTACGCTACGCAAGCTAAAGGTCGGGCAAATTAAAATTTAACAAAAACTACTGATTCTTATAATTTTAAATAGTAGGTTGATAGGTGCTCATTTGTTTCATATATAGCTCATTTGTTTTATATTCTAATGTACTATAATAGTTTACTATCTTTCACCATGATGTGCGGAGTAAAAATTGTCGCTCTTCTATTATTGGGCGTATTGATTATAGTACACGATTCTTCGACGGCTGTAAGTGTTTTTAAAAATTAATTATTTTGAGTCCCTTCGAATAAACAACTGAGCGACAGATTTAAAAAGTTCCATCATTTACACGAGCAAAATATTGAGAAATCGTTAAATCACTTTTCTTAACCTTTTTAACTAGTGAGGTGGGCGTCTCTGAGGCAAAGTGCAACTTAAAAAGTCCGTATTTTTTTAATTATTGAGAAATTGAAAAAAAATCCTTCTACCTAACCCTCATCTAATAGTGTTAGGAACATGTTCCTAACAAAAGTTTGAAAAAAAATTATAACACCTTAGTTAGTAGCATTTATGTAAGTGGATGTTTGTATAGTTTAGGCCGGGTTAGTGTGCACAATCTGCTGACTTGTTAACGCTTTTAACTTGTAAATACAATTTCATTCAATTTAAATACGTCTAATATTGTAATTAATTAAGGACCTAAAATCTGCTTTTTTCCTGTTTCCAGTTTTAGATCACAGTATAGTATTGTTGATATTTTATTCCAAAAAAAATTTTTACCCAAAACTTTGTTAAGAAATTAGCGAAACAAATGGTGGCCTCAGAGGCGACCACCGTACTACTTGTGTAGATGCGTTGCACCTCACTAGCTAAAGGTTAAAATAGCTACAGGGCTTTCCTATAAATACCACCAAATATATCCATCCTTTCGGTTTTAATCTAAAATTTCCTTACAACAATAAGAATCATTTCTTTTAAATAACAGTAGAACAAAGACCTTCAACTGTTAATTTGAGCTGTAGGTATATCAAATTTTGTTATGGATCTCCATCAAAGATGGGTATAATATTTGTGCATTTTTGACCAATAGAAGCGAATTGCGGCAACAATAATCATTTACGCTACGCTAGCTAAAGGTCAGGCAAATTAAAATTTAGAAAAACTACTGATTCTTATAGTCGTTTAATAGTAGGTTGATAGGTGCTCATTAATTTCATATTCTAATGTCCTAGTAGTTTTCTATCTTTCACCATGATATGCGGAGTGAAAATTGTCGCTCTTCTATTATTAGACGTATTGATTATAGTACAGAATACATCGACGGCTGTAAGTGTTTTTAATAGTATTTTATGTAACAAGTCCGCAAAACAAAGCTTTAGCGGACGAATCGAGTTTTACGGACGAGGCGCTAGCCGAGTTTAATAATTACTTTCGGTTATGTTCGTTATTTCAAATTTTTTTTTAATGCGGTAAGAATATCTTCATGTTTCATTATATTTCTTTGGAATTTGTACCCTATACCTACATTATTGTAATTATTGAAAGTTACTATTTTGTATTGTTTGTTTGCTATTTCAAGCGCAACCAAAAACAATTAAGGATGGGCAAAATCAACTCTTCCAAAGTCATTAATGAAAATCATATAGGAAATTCTGTAATTAGTAATTATGATCACAGTAGTACATCTATTGAGTTCGTGTTTTGACGTACACGTTACTGATTATTTACTTCTTTCTATCATGCAGTTCGGTTTAAAAGTATTTCTTTTATTATTGAAGATATCAGTACTTATTAATCATCAATCAATTGCGGTAAGTTTATTTTGGAAACATTTATTAAAGTAATTACCAGCATTATCAACAATTTTAGTATTTTCAAAGAGATCACCACGTAATTCTGGAACGAGCTGAGCTACGATACTACAATCCAAAGCTTTTTAGTAACGCTAAGTTCGAATTGAGATTTTTTAATAGAACAACAAAGGCCTTCTACTGCGAATTCGACTTGTTGGAAGATGCCGATGAAGCTCTTGAGGTAAAATCATCGTTCCTAAACAATTTACTCGCGGAATATTACAAAACTAACCTATAGGATGTTGGTATTTGTTTATCTATTTGAATGTTCAGTCCTAATATTAAGCTTAAAAAACTACGTGCACAACTTTACACTGAGTCGCTCAACGAAAGGAGAATAAATTTAACAATGACAAAAAATATTTAATCGTATCCTTACATCACCTCTACGAAGAACGGGTTAATAGTCTGCATGTTTAATAACTTAATATTCTTCCAAGAAAAGAACACCCCAATTAAGAGGTAGACACCGACTTAGCAACTCTCCTTGTTAGGTGTACAGAACTAATACTACTAAAACAAAAGTAATTTGTCATTTTTTACAGTACGACTTCGCTGCTATAAGAATGTACAGTAACGAATACAGAGGATTCCCTATAGCAGTTAATGGTAATCTTTGTAGAGAGTTAGAAAGACCTAGGTTCGGATTGAGTGACATTAAGAAATACTCCAATTTGACAAATTGCCCCTGGAAGAAGGTTACTCAAAAACAATTTTTTTAAATTTAATTAAAAATATTAATTGTAGGGATTTTACGTTTTGAAAGATTACTTGCCTGACGAGAGCAAATTTCCACCTTTTATTCCTCACGGTAGATATAAATCAGTTAAGAAAATTACGTATCGTTCGGAATTGGCAATGGAGACACATGCTTACTTAGAAATTAAAGGTATAAAAAAGGTTGGGAACTTAACAATTTATGTGTAAACAGAAATTAGTATCAATTAATAAAATATGTTTACCTCTTTTAAAGTTTTCTCTTATTCCTCCTGAAAATCTTTAAAAAACTCACGAAATAGTTTGGGCATATTATTATTCAAATTCACTAATTTTACAATTAGTAGTAGTCCAGTAAATTAAACCATCCTACCTTCCATCAAATGGGGTAGTTCTGATTTTTTGGCATGTTGTCTATGACGGAGGCCTAATGATAAATTCAAGTTTTCGGACTCGGCAAAACTTCTAAACATTTTTAAAAATCCAAGAAACCGTAAAATTTGTTACCAGTTTTTATTACTTGTCTTATATTAGCATGCTTTGTGAGGATTTTGGGGATCTATTTTTCCTTCCCTTCCCATTCACCTTCCCGCGATCCAATCGTTCTGAAATTTTGTATGCATGCTTAATTTAGGTGACAGAATTTTTCAGAAGCTTTTCAGAAATTTTTGTAAATTTTTTCAACGATTACATTTAATTAAATTTAATTAATTGAAAATAGTATATTGTTTTATTAGGAGTAAAAGTATAACTTTTTGTGGCGAGTCTGAATGTTTGATGGTCGAACGTCAGTGAGGCCGACAATTTCAGACGAGCCACAAAAAGTGCTTTTGCTCCGAATGAAACATGCTATTTTTTCCGCAAACGGCATCCAGACTATAGAACTAATTAATATTTAAATAAAAATTCAAAACGATTGCAACGAAGTTGATAAATTCAGAGAATAATAATTATAAAACTGCGCACTACATTTCCGTGGTTACTGGTTTTGTGATTGCCAAGTCAAAAACAAATTTGACAGTTCAATAATATTTTATAATGTCAGAAATATTGTAAGTGATTTAAAGCAACAATTGGACTGTGCATTTTTGGTAAGTACTTGAGCATCAAAATTTCGTTTGTTGTAGTAAAGCGTACAAAAAAGTACTTTTTTGTCCGCTCACGGCCGTACAAAAAAGTGGCGTCTGTGAAATCATACTTCAACATCATGAATTAACGTTAATAATGTCTACTTTTTTTGACGTTTGCGGAAAAAATGATTTTCTCTCAAGTCGTAAATGCTATTTTGTCTACGACAATAATTAGACACGTTAATTTGTAATTTTTATTGAAATTTGAACTGACATTTCAATTTAGGTTTCTTAAAAATGCGCTAGATGGCGGTGTAAAGACTAACAAGTAGAAAATTAAAATATACAGGGTGTTGCATGACGTACTGTACAAACTTAAGGGGCATTTTTCTGAGGTCAAAATAAGTCGATTTAACCAACTTACCCTATATACCAAAATGGTTCCTAAGCCCGTGAGGGTGCTTCAAAGTTGAAGAAAATTTTGTCTTTTTCTTTAATAACTCAAAAATACTTAGTTTGATTTTGATCAAACTTGGTATGTGAACATTTTAATTGAAGTGTTACTTTTTGAAGTTCACAAAACATCAACTAAAATTCCCTAAGGGTAAAAACTACCCTCACTGTTCGATAAAGTTGATTATAACTTTTTGGGGGTAGTTTCAGATCTTTAAATTTGTTTTTAAATAAAAGCCTTATTAATTTTTGGACATTTTATGGCTCTTGTAAAAAAACTCGTTTTGTGTCGCTAAATGTAATAATTATGGTTTCAATATTTCAATCTTAGAGACTAAAATTGCGATAATACATTTATGCTATGTATGCTTTCTCCCATACAAAATTTAAAAAAATAAAAACTATCTTAAGTGATTAAAATGACCACCTTCAGCATCGATACACTTTGTAGTAAGATCAAGAATGAACCGAGTAGCTGCATTTAGTACCTCCAGATTATTCCTTATTTGCTCTGACATGCTTCAATAATACGCTGCTGCAGTTGAGTTCGAGTACTTATTTGTACTTCATCAAATCAGTTTTTAAAAAGTGTTTTTTTATAATCTTTTTATTTTCTACTTTTTTATTTATTTTACAATATTTGGCAGTTTCCTTAGTTCTTTTTAGGAAAAATTCAAAAAAATTCCCGAAATACTCCTTCGTGATAGCGCTTCGTTCATCCCATAAGATCGTTAAGCAGTTCCAATGTTCGCTTCTCTTAAAATAGCTACAGGGCTTTCCTATAATAGTATTTACCTCCGAATACATCCATCCTTTATTGCTTTCATGTCAAATTTATTTAAAACATTATAATCACTTCTTTAAAATAATACTAGAACAACGACCTTCCACTCTTAATTTGAACTGTAGCTATATCAAATTTTGTTAAAGGTCTCCATGAAATATGTGTATAATATTTGTGCATTTTTGACCAATAGAAGCGAACTGCGTCAACAATAATCATTTACGCTACGCTAGCTAAAGGTCGAGCAAATTTAAATCTAACAAAAACTACTGATTCTTATAATTTAAAATAGTGGGTTGATAGGTGCTTCTATTTCATATTCTAATGCACTAGTAGTTTACTATCTTTCACCATGATATGCGGAGCGAAAATTGTCTCTCTTCTATTATTGGGCGTATTGATTATAGTACACGATCCATCGACGGCTGTAAGTGTTTTTAAAAATCAATTTGAGTCGCTTCGAATAAAACAACTGAGTGAGAAATCGTTAAATTTGCCAATTAAAGTTTTTTACAAAAACCATTAAAACCACTATTTATTACACAAAAATTTTAGTCACAATTTCGTGTTTGCTTATTGCGCGTGACACAAACCGTTTTTATTTTCTTCTTAGTTTTCGAGAAAATGTCCTCAGTTTCAATATTAGTAACTGTTGTGTCTAGTAAACTTTACTCCACTGAGCTGTAAAGCGCTCGTCACCCAGATTAATTGTATAATTTTAGTTTCTACAACATGATTGGCACATGATTCTAGAAAGAGCTGTGTTGCACTATTACGATCCAAAGTTATTTAGCAATACAAAGTTCGGATTAAGATTTTTCAACAGAACAACAAAGGCCTATTACTGGCAGTTCAAATTGATGGAAGACTTGGACTCTGATTTAAAGGTAAATTGCTTAAGTAGGTAATTAGATTGTAAACTTCCACGAAGGAAAAGGGAGGGGGGCGATTAAAAAGTGTTTGGACTCGTCGGTGGGTTCTCTAAATGGTTTCTAACCGCCAAATGCTTTGGTCGAGGTAGTTCGATATCTCCCTAAAACTAGAGTATCTCTCAGTAAACCTTAGCCCACGAACGGACGTAAAATGAAATTATAACCATCCGAAGTTTCTTAAGTAAAAATATTGTGGTGTTTATAGGTTCACTACAATGCTTACAAACTTTATAGTAACGAGTATCGAGGATTTCCCATAACAGTCACTTTGAATTGGTGTGAAGAACTAGAGAAGTCATCATTTGGCTTGGGTGATATGAAAAAATACACCAATTTCACGAGATGTCCTTTTAAGAAGGTTCTTCAAATAGTTTTTGGTAATATCAAATAAACTGCCAGTTGTTCTAGGGATTTTATGTTTTAAAAGATTTCGTGCCTGACGAAACAAAATTTCCACCTTATATTCCCCACGGGAGATATAAAGCAGTGATTCAACTATTTTATCATTCGGAATTGGCATCCGAATCACAGACTTACGCTGAAGTCAAAGGTATCAAAAAATTTGGCAACACAACAGTCTACGTGTGAAAAAGATGTTAATTTAGTTTAGAATTAGAGAAACTGTAAGAAATTCTCCTTTTTCCCATTAACAATAAAATTCTTTTGGCTTTTTCATTGCATAAAAGTCTATTTTTAAAGTAACAGAAACGCTTCGCACCCAAAAGGTCTTTTAAGGAGTTCCAAGTCACCAAGAAAATAGCAACAGAGCTTCCTTATAAATACCACTAACTATATCCATCCTTTACGGCTTTAATCCCAAATTTCTTTTCAACATTTTGAAGCATTTTTGAAATACTAGAGCCAGGACTTTCTACTGTTAATTTGAACTGTAGATATATCAAATTTGGTTAGGGTCCACATCGATGTATATAATTTTTATGCCTATTTGTCCAATAGAAACGAACTGCATCGACAATAATCATTTACGCTACGTTAGCTAAGGTCAGACAAATAAAACTTTCAAACAAAAACAGCTAATTATGATGATCTTTTAATAGTAGGTAGAAGGTGTTCATTTACTCTAATATATTCTAATTTACTAGTAGTAGACTGCTGTAAGTGTTTTTAAAATATGTTTTGAGTCGCTTCGATTTATAATTTACAATTTACACGCGCAAAATACGTTGTGTTTGAGTACATATTCAACAGAACTAAAAAAGCCTTCTACTGCTATTTGAATTGTGCGAGCAACCCACTGATAACGATCAGTGCTGTAAGTTTATATAAATAGACAATTTCAGTCACTTGAGAATATAGTGTAGGTATAGTCCCGAGATCCCACACGTGGACACCAACCTCTAGTTTACATCTAATTAATGCACAGAAAAGGCTGTGATTATAGCCATAAAATTATCAACTACTTTAATCGAGAGTCGTAATCTGCAATTTCGTATAAACTTACCCCCTCTGCTCAATAAGGTTTGGACTTCAGAAAGATCAAATAGTAGATATCACTCACCTGAAAAGAAAATAAAGGTTAATAACAGAAAATTCTTTTAAAACTATGTATTTGTGAATGTATTTCATCGTGGAGTTAACTCCGACTCCGAAATTAGCTCGTGGCTAAGAGCCTTTCACTCGTCGGTGCGTTCTTAGTTCAAATCAGGCTGGCACCTTTAAATTTATACAATGTCCTAAATGCCTTAGTTGGGATGGTTGAGAATCCACTTAAAACTGTTGGTTCGATCTGTAAACCTTAGCCCACAAAGGCAAGTAAAATGCAATGCAAAATAAAATTATAACCATCCGAAATCGGATGGTTAAAGTCCGAAAGTCAAAAGTTCTGGTGTTTAAAGGTTCACTTCAATGCTTACAAACTTTATAGTAACGAATATCGAGGATTTCCCATAACAGTCACTTTGAATTGGTGTGAAGAATTAGAAAAGACTTCATTTGGTTTCAGTGATGTGAAAAAATACTCCAATATCACGAACTGTCCATGGAAGAAGGTTTTTCAAATAGGTTTTGTTAATATTGAATATAATGCGAGTTGTTCTAGGGATTTTATATTTTAAAGGATTATGTGCCTGATGAGCGAAAATTACCACCTTATATTCCTCACGATAGATACAAGGCAGTTCTTTAACTCTTTCACCATTCGGAATTGGTATTCGTACAACAAAGTTACTATAAAATCAAAGGTATCAAAAAATTCGGTAACACAACAGTCTACGTGTGATAAAGATGTTAATTTGGTTTAGAATAGGAGAAACTAGAAAATTTTCCTTTTTCTCATAAACAATAAAATTTTTTTGGCTTTTTAATTTGATGAAAATTTATTTAAAAAATAACAGAAATGTAATTAATACCAAAAAAACTCTAAAGTTGGTATTGCAATAAAACTCTCAAAGTATTCACAGGAAGACAGTAAATAATCTCTTAAAAAGACGATAATCGTCCGTAATAACGCTTCCGTCACCCAAAAGATCGTTTAAGCAGTTCCAATGTTCGCTTCTCTTAAAATAGCTACAGGACTTCTCTATAAATACCACCAAATATATTAATCTTTTACGGTTTTAATAAAAAATTTCTTTAAAACACTATAATTATTTCTTTTAATTAATAGTAGAACAAATACCTTCTACTATTAATTTGAACAGTAGCTACATCAACCTTTATTATTGAAGGTATCCATCAAAGATGTGTATAATATTGCGCATTTTTGACCAATAGAAGCGAACTGCGTCAACAATAATCATTTACGCTACGCTAGCTAAAGGCCAGGCAAATTAAAATTTAACAAAAACTACTGATTCTTATAATTTTAAATGGTAGGTTGATAGGTGCTCATTTATTTCATATATACTTAGCTCATTTGTTATATATTCTAATGTACTAGTAGTTTACTATCTTTGACCATGATGTGCAGACTGAAAATTGTCGCTCTTCTATTATTGGGCGCATTGATTATAGTACACGATCCATCGACGGCTGTAAGTGTTTTTAAAAATTATTTTGAGTCCCTTCGAATAAAACAACTGAGCGACAAATTTTAAACTTGCCATTATTTCCACGAGCAAAATATTGAGAA
Source organism: Malthinus flaveolus (assembly GCA_950108345.1). NCBI lineage: Eukaryota > Metazoa > Arthropoda > Insecta > Coleoptera > Cantharidae > Malthinus > Malthinus flaveolus. The sequence continues at coordinate 1,710,697 of OX467289.1, read as the reverse complement.
ATCGTTAAATTTGTCAATTGAAGTTTTTTATACAAACCATTATCATCATTGTTTATTACACGAAAACTTTTGTCACAAATTAGTTTTTCAATTTAACCGTTGAGTCCAGTAAACTTTGTTCCCCCATTATAATGTATAATTTTAGTATTTACAACATGATTGGCACCTGATTCTTGAAAGAGCCGTAGAGGAGTATTCTAATCCAAAGTTCTTTAGCAATAATTCAAAGTTCGAATTTAGATTTTTCAACAGAACAACAAAGGCCTTATACTGGCAGTTTGAATTGATGAAAGATTTAGACGCTGACTTAAAGGTAAATCGCATAAGTAGGTAATTATATTATAAAGAGAGCATCTCACCCCCGTCAAAGTTTATAAATGCGTATCTCGATTCAAACTTGCACCAACATATCGTGCAGCCTACCAGATTCAGAAGTTCTGATAACCCTTCAACTCTAGACTTAATCTTTTCCAGCGACAAGCATTTCTTTAGCGAGATTAGATTCGATCCACCTATCGGATGCAGCGACCATGTATGCCTTGTTGGTACCCGCCAATGTTTTCCTCGTGCTGCGCATATAAAAATAATCAATCGAAGAAATTATTGGAAGACGGATTACGGAAATATAAGGAAGCACTTGCAAACGGCAATGCACGTTGCGGACGACGCCAACCCGGTAACTATCTGGTCGGGGATCTGTTCAAGTTTTGATTACATCCGTGATAACTTCATACCCCCCACGAAGTCCCTAAAAGTGAACAATAAGCCATGGTTGAAAAAAGAACACCTTGTAAAAATCAAACGAAAAAGAAAACTCTGGGACCGTTACAGGTCAAGCAAGAGTGCAGTAGGCTATAGGATTTATAGAGAATGCAGCAACGAGCTATCCTCTGCTCTCCGAAGGGCTAGATCCGATTATGAAAACACTATAATACAATCCGGTGGCAACAATTTTTACAAATACATAAAACGCCAGTTATCCTCTCGAGTTCCATGCATTAGCTTGCAAGATGACGATGAATTGACTATCTCAGACCCTTTAAAGGTGGCGAACATATTTGCTCGCGGTTTCTCGAAACAATACACACACGAACCACCTGGACCTTTACCGCTGTTGACAACCAACCGAGTGATCGGCTGTCTTGATGATGTCCAGTTCACCCAAAAAGAAGTGCAATCCGCACTGAAAAACTTGAAAGAAAACACAAGTACCGGACCGGACGAAGTTCCCTCTATTCTTCTGAGAGAATGCGCCTTCGAACTAGCTGCAAGCGTAACGGGGCTGATGAACGCTTCTCTTGCCACCGGTTTCATTCCTGGCGAGTGAAAGAATTCAATTGTAATCCCAATATTTAAGAAAAGTGACAAGCTGGATTTCAGAAATTATCGCCCGGTGAGTTTGACATCTGTTCTGTGCAAAACAATGGAGAGGTTAATCTCCGAAAAAATTTGCAACTTTATAAGAGACCACAATGTAATTCCGTTGGCACAGCACGGATTTGTGAGGGCTAGATCGGCACTATCCAATCTTCTACTAAACGTTAACGATTGGTCGAGGTCTGTGGATAACGGTTCACCGGTCGATGTGGTGTATTTGGACTTTAGCCGAGCTTTCGACAGCGTGCCGTTGAGCCGTTTGTTGTGCAAGCTTGAGCATTATGGCATACGTGGGGGCCTTCTGGAGGGGATTGGGAATTTTCTCACTGGCAGACGGTTTCGCGTGCGGGTTGGAGAAGAGTTGTCCGACAGTTTCGACGTTGTAAGTGGGGTTCCCCAGGGGTCAGTGTTAGGACCGCTGCTTTTCAACATATATATCAGTGACCTTCTGGAGGGAGTAAAATCTCAAGTCAGTATGTTTGCAGACGACGTAAAACTATATAACGAACCGATAAAACACAGCGACACGTTGCAGTCGGACATCCTGACTATTAGCAAATGGTGCGACAAGTGGCTGCTAATGCTGAACGCTGATAAGTGCACTGTGCTGAACATCGGCAAAAATAACCCCCGCAAAGGCTATATAATACAGAGAACGCCGTTGAGAGCGGTGGAGGAGCAGCGTGATCTGGGGGTCATAGTGACGGCCGACTTGAAGTGGGCAAGACAACTAAGAAGGCTAACACGGTAATACATATGGTGTCGATGTCTTTCAAGAATCTGACCACGAACAACTTCACTAGAATACACAAAACTTACATTCGACCTATCATGGAGTTCTGCGCGCCTGTTTGGTGTCCATATTTTATAAAAGACGTCAATCTCCTCGAAAAACCTCAAAGGAGGGCAACAAGGATCTTAACGGGACTGAGCCATCTAACATACGAAGAAAGATTGGACGTATTGGGGCTTCCATCATTGAAGACGAGAAGACTTAGAGGAGACCTTATCGAAACTTTCAAAATCCTTAACAATTGTTACGACTGCGATCTGGCATCAATTTTCTATCTTCAGAGTTACAACAGGCTCCGGGGTCACGGCGTTGGGCTAAGATATGATGATTTTTACAAGCTTGTGCGACAATTTTTTTTGACGAATCGTGTGGTGCCTGCGTGGAACCGTCTCCCTTGTGAAGTGGTGTCTAGTTTGTCGGTCAATGGGTTCAAGAACGCCCTCGACTTGTACCTGGTCGATATTTATATGTGATATGTGATAAGTGAGCCCACACATACAGTCTGGTGTTATTTGATCAGTTTCGTTTTTGTTTTTTGCTTCGGGCCGCGATTTTTTGGTATATTTCTGGTCATTTCATACAAGTATTATTGTTTTTCAAAAAATGTTAATTGTAAATTCGGTTGTTTGGTTCAATTTTGATTTGTTGATTGGTATTGTTGATTAGTTAATTGGATTGTTAATTAGTTTGGATTGATTTTGTTGATTTTTGTTCGATTGTTAATTAGTATAATAATAATGTAATCTGGCGTATTTTGGAAGAGTTGCGACTCGATGAAGGCTATATCGGCTTTGCCGCTTGCCTTTGTATTGCATAATAATAATAATAATAAACAGCCGTGATCAGAGGGGGGCGAATAAGAGTGTTTGGACTCGTCGGTGAGTTCTTAGTTCAAATTTGGCTGATTTCTCTAAATTCTAAATGATTTCTATACGCCAAATGCTTTGGTCGGGGTGGTTCAGAATCCGCCTAAAACTGTGGATTATTTCGTAAACTTTAGCCCGCAAACGGACGTAAAATGCAATTCAAAAAGAAATTATAAACATCCAAAGTTTCTCAAGTAAAAAGATTCTGGTACAAATATTGTGGTGTTTATAGGTTCACTTCAAGATCGCTTAAGCAGGTCTTTAATAAGCAGATCCAATGCTCGCTTCTCTTAACTTTTTTAACTAGTGAGGTAAGCGTCTCTGAGGCAAAGTGCATCTTAAAAAGTCCGTATTTTTTTAATTATTGAGAAATTGACAAAAAATCCTTCTACCTAATCCTTATCTATAGTGTTAGGAACATGTCCCTAACAGAAGTTTGAAAAAAAATTATAACACCTTAGTTAGTAGCATTTATGTAAGTGGATGTATAGTTTAGACCGCGCACAATCTGCTTACTTGTTGCCGCTTTTAACTTGTGAATACAATTTCCTTCAATTCAAATACGTCTAATATTGTAATTAATTAAGGACCTAAAATCTTCTTTTTTCCTGTTTCCAGTTTTACATCAAAGTATAGTATTGTTGATATTTTATTCCAAAAAAATTTTTACCCAAAACTTTGTTAAGAAATTAGCGAAACAAATGGTGGCCTCAGAGGCGACCACCGTACTACTTGTGTAGATGCGTTGCACCTCACTAGCTAAAGGTTAAAATAGCTACAGGGCTTTCCTATAAATACCACCAAATACATCCATCCTATCGGTTTTAATCTAAAATTTCCTTACAACAATAAGAATCATTTCTTTTAAATAACAGTAGAACAAAGACCTTCTACTGTTAATTTGAGCTGTAGGTATATCAAATTTTGTTATAGATCTCCATCAAAGATGGGTATAATATTTGTGCATTTTTGACCAATAGAAGCGAATTGCGGCAACAATAATCATTTACGCTACGCTAGCTAAAGGTCAGGCAAATTAAAATTTAGAAAAACTACTGATTCTTATAGTCGTTTAATAGTAGGTTGATAGGTGCTCATTAATTTCATATTCTAATGTACTAGTAGTTTACTATCTTTCACCATGATATGCGGAGTGAAAATTGTCGCTCTTCTATTATTAGACGTATTGATTATAGTACAGGATCCATCGACGGCTGTAAGTGTTTTTATTTTGAGTCGCTTCGAATAAAACAACTGAGCGACAGATTTAAAACTTGCCATCACTTACACGCGCAATATAGTGAGAATTCGTTCATATTTTCACAATTTCCGTTTTTTACAAAAACCATTAAAATCATTATTTATTACACAAAAATTTTAGTCACAAATTCGTTTATAAATTTTGTCTTATTTCGCGTGACACACCCAGTTTTTCTATTTTCGTCTTAATTTTCGCGAAAATGTCCTCAGTTTCAATATTAGTAACTGTTGTGTCCAGTAAACTTTACTCCATTAAGCTGTAAAGCGCTCGTCACCCCGTTTAAATGTATGATTTTAGTTTCTACAACATGATTGGCACCTGATTCATGAAAGAGCTCTAGTGCATTATTACAATCCAAAGTTATTTAGCAATGGCACAAAGTTCGAATTAAGATTTTTCAACAGAACAACAAAAGCCTACTACTGGCTGTTTGAATTGATGGAAGACTTGGACTCGGATTTAAAGGTAAATTGCTTACGTAGTTAATTATATTGTAAACATCCGTCATCAGGTGTGTGGGGGGGGGGGCGATTAAGAGTGTTTGGACCCGTCGGTGGGTTCTTAGTTCAAATTTGGCTGATTTCTCTAAATGTTTCACATACCTACGCCAAATGCTTTGGTCGAGGTACTTCGGAATCCACCTAAAAAACTGTTGTTAGGTTCTGTCGTAAACTTTAGCTCACGAACAAACGTAAAAGCAATACAAAATGAAATTATAACCATCCGAAATTTCTTGACTAAAAAAGTTCTGGTGTTTCTAGGTTCACTTTAATGCTTACAAACTTTACAGTAACGAATATCGAGGATTTCCCATAACAGTCACTTTGAATTGGTGTGAAGAATTAGAAAGGGGTTCATTTGGTTTCAGCGATATGAAAAAATACTCCAATATCACGAACTGTCCTTGGAAGAAGGTACTTTAAATAGTTTTTTTTATATTTATTAAAATACGAGTTGTTTTAGGGACTTTATATTTTGAAAGATTTCGTGCCTGATGAGAGAAAATTTCCACCGTTTATTCCTCACGGTAGATACAAGGCAGTTGGCCAATACATTTATAATTCGAAATTGCTATACGAAGTACATACGTACCATGAAGTCAAAGGTATTAAAAGATTTGGCAATACAACACTCTACATGTGAAAAAGATGTATTTGGTTTAAAATTAGGGAAACTGTAATAAATTCTCCTGTAACAGATTGTACGATAATAATGTAAAATACTGATTTTGACTTACCAATATGGTAATGTTTAAGGTAAACGTAAGATAAGGCGGAAAAATAGGAAGTTAGGAATATGAATTATCACTTAATACTCTTAGCAAACACAACAAAAAATTATTGAATGTGCAATAACAAATTAAATAAAAAGTTAACTTGTAGTTGTTCGTCTCAAACGCTATGTGCTATGGAACACACTAGTGTTATACCAGTTATACCAAGTTATACGTTATACGTAGTTTGAGAAAGATTAAAATGTCCGTTAAAAAGCTAGGGCTTTTTCGTAAAAACTGAAAAAACCTAAAAAATTTTAATAATTACTTTCGGTTATGTTCGTTATTTCTAATTTTTTTTTAATGCGGTAAGAATATCTTCATGTTTCATTATATTTCTTTGGAATTTGTACCCTATACCTACATTATTGTAATTATTGAAAGTTACTATTTTGTATTGTTTGTTTGCTATTTCAAGCGCAACCAAAAACAATTAAGGATGGGCAAAATCAACTCTTCCAAAGTCATTAATGAAAATCATATAGGAAATTCTGTAATTAGTAATTACGATCACAGTAGTACATCTATTGAGTTCGTGTTTTGACGTACACGTTACTGATTATTTACTTCTTTCTATCATGCAGTTCGGTTTAAAAGTATTTCTTTTATTATTGAAGATATCAGTACTTATTAATCATCAATCAATTGCGGTAAGTTTATTTTGGAAACATTTATTAAAGTAATTACCAGCATTATCAACAATTTTAGTATTTTCAAAGAGATCACCACGTAATTCTGGAACGAGCTGAGCTACGATACTACAATCCAAAGCTTTTTAGTAACGCTAAGTTCGAATTGAGATTTTTTAATAGAACAACAAAGGCCTTCTACTGCGAATTCGACTTGTTGGAAGATGCCGATGAAGCTCTTGAGGTAAAATCATCGTTCCTAAACAATTTACTCGCGGAATATTACAAAACTAACCTATAGGATGTTGGTATTTGTTTATCTATTTGAATGTTCAGTCCTAATATTAAGCTTAAAAAACTACGTGCACAACTTTACACTGAGTCGCTCAACGAAAGGAGAATAAATTTAACAATGACAAAAAATATTTAATCGTATCCTTACATCACCTCTACGAAGAACGGGTTAATAGTCTGCATGTTTAATAACTTAATATTCTTCCAAGAAAAGAACACCCCAATTAAGAGGTAGCCACCGACTTAGCAACTCTCCTTGTTAGGTGTACAGAACTAATACTACTAAAACAAAAGTATTTTGTTATTTTTTACAGTACGACTTCGCTGCTATAAAAATGTACAGTAACGAATACAGAGGATTCCCTATAGCAGTTAATGGTAATCTTTGTAGAGAGTTAGAAAGACCTAGGTTCGGATTGAGTGACATTAAGAAATACTCCAATTTGACAAATTGTCCCTGGAAGAAGGTTACTCAAAAACAATTTTTTTAAATTTAATTAAAAATATTAATTGTAGGGATTTTACGTTTTGAAAGATTACTTGCCTGACGAGAGCAAATTTCCACCTTTTATTCCTCACGGTAGATATAAATCAGTTAAGAAAATTACGTATCGTTCGGAATTGGCAATGGAGACACATGCTTACTTAGAAATTAAAGGTATAAAAAAGGTTGGGAACTTAACAATTTATGTGTAAACAGAAATTAGTATCAATTAATAAAATATGTTTACCTCTTTTAAAGTTTTCTCTTCTTCCACGAAACAGAAGTTTAGCCAAACGTAATTTCTAAAATAGTTTGGACATATTATTATTCAAATTCACTAATTTTACAATTAGTGATAGTCCAGTAAATTTGAACATCTTACCTTCCATCAAATGGGGTTGTTCTGACTTTTTGGTATGTTGTCTATGACGGAGGCCTAATGATAAATTCAAGTTTTCGGATTCGGCAAACCTTCTAAGCATTTTAAAAAATCCAAGAAACCGTGAAATTTGTTACTTACCAGTGTTTAGTTTCTGTTCATTTTGACTCCAATTCATGGATTAATTTTTCGGTAAATGCAGTTTTGTCCTTTTTAAAAGTATAGACCCAACTTTAACGCGCTGTAGCGCCGAAACCGTTTGAAGAAAAACACATACTTACAGGAATATAGTTTATAAGAGATTTGGTGTAGTTTACTTTAATGTAGAAAAACTTTTTTTATAAAGTGCGTAGTTTTCGAGTTATCAGCGAAAAATGGCAAACACCCACTTTTCTCGAACCATCGCCAAGCGAATCCTGCCACTTTGGAATGGCACAGTGTTATTTCTAGAACTTAATTCCAATGTTCGTTTATTCTCCATTGTTAAAAATTTCGTACCTACTTTACCGTTTAGCAAAAGTTCTCGTTATGACTGAAATAAGTTAATGCCACTAGTAGATGGTGAATTTGTCATTAGTTTGCCTATTATTGTACATTTTTTTCATCATTGTATCAGTCAAAAATTTTATCCCTACTGAAGAGACTAGGAAGAACGACTAATAGAAACATTTGAAAAAAAGTACCAGCTGGTCGTGGAAACGCCACATCTCACAACCCTTGGAGGTCAGAAAAAACCTCTACAAAGTGCCCATAGCAACTCCGAAAATGAAGATCGTCAAGACTGAAAACTGAATAAGAAGTATTCTATAGTGTCGGTAATTCGAGTCAAAATATGTGACAATAAATTAATGAGCTTCAGATGTTTCATCGAAACACGTTTTTGGCAAGAGGAAATTGGCATTGTTCGTTTTTTCTATTTCACCCATAAAACTAAGGTCAGCCAAATTCAAATTTTCACAATCATTTTTTATTATTGCTGCGATTCGGACAGGAAATTATAATCATTAGATGCTAATATCAATATTTTTATACAAATACTACAGTTTTGAAGTTCTAGATTGTTTTTATTTGCTATGGCTCTCGGTACGAGAATTTTGCTTTTGCTACTTCAAACATCAATATTTCTACGGCTTCAATCAATAATTGCTGTGAGTGCCTTTTTGAACTATTAATTAATAAAATATTGCCCGATTGTATGTACCTAATTTTAGTTTATACAAAACGACTATCACGTAATTAACGAAAGAGCTGTATTGAACTATTCCAATCCAAAACTGTTAAGTAATACAAAGCTCGAATTAAGATTTTTCAACAGAACAACAAAGGCCTATTACTGGCAGTTTGAACTGATCGAAGACTTAGATGCCGATTTAAAGGTACATTGCTTACGTAGGTAATTACAATTTAAACAGACGTAAAATGTAGTACAAAATAAAATAATAACCATTCGAAGTTTCATAAGTAAAAATATTGTGGTGTTTATAGGTTCACTACAATGGTTACAAACTTTATAGTAACGAATATCGAGGATTTCCCATAACAGTCAAGTTTAATCTGTGTGAAGAATTAGAAAAGACTTCATTTGGTTTCAGTGATGTGAAAAAATACTCCAATATTACGAACTGTCCTTGGAAGAAGGTACTTCAAATAGGTTTTGTTAATATTGAATATAATGCGAGTTGTTCTAGGGATTTTATGTTTTAAAGGATTATGTGCCTGATGAGAGAAAATTACCACCGTATGTTCCCCACGGGAGATATAAAGCAGTCATTCAACTATTATATCATTCGGAATTGGCATACGAATCACATATTTTCACTGAAGTCAAAGGTATCAAAAGATTTGGCAACACAACAGTCTACGTGTGAAAATGATGTTCATTTGGTTTAGAACGTTTAGAATAAGAAAAACTGTATGAATTCTCCTTTTTCCCATTATCAATAAAATTCTTTCAACTTTAAATCATGAAAATTTATTTTAAAAATAACAGAAACTGTTGATACGGACAAAACTTGGTATTGCAATTAAACCCTCCAAGTATTCACAGAGAGACAGTAAATAATCTCTTCAAAAGACGATATTTGTTTTTGATAACGCTTGTCTCAACAAAAAGGTCTTTAATAAGCATTTTTAATTTTCGCTCTCTTAAAATTCTACAGGTCTTGCCTGTAAATACCACCAAATACGTCCACCCCACCCTTTACGATCTTAATCTCAAATTTTTTCACATTAAAATCATTTCTTTTAAATAGTAGAACAAAGATTTTCTACTGTTAATTAGAGCTGAAAATAATATATCAAATTTTTTTAAGGGTCCATAAATGTGTGCAGTGTGCATCATATTTGTGAATATTTGAGCAATAGAGGCGAACTGCGTCAACAATAATCATTTACGCTACACTAGCTAAAGGTCAGGCAAATTAAAATTTAACAAAAACTACTGATTCTTATAATTTTAAATGGTAGGTTGATAGGTTCTCATTTATTTCATATAGTACTCATTTGTTTTATATTCTAATGTACTAGTAGTTTACTATCTTTCACCATGATGTGCGGAGCGAATATTGTCTCTCTTCTATTATTGGGCGTATTGATTATAGTACACGATCCATCGACGGCTGTAAGTGTTTTTAAAAATTATTTAGAGTCGCGACGAATAAAACACAACTGAGCGACAGATTTAAAACTTGCCATCATTTACACGGGCAAAATAGTGAGAAATCGTTAAAATTTTCAATTGCCGTTTTTTACACAAACCATTATAATCATTATTTATTACACGAAAACTTTAGTCACAAATTCGTTTATAAATTTTGTCTTATTTCGCGTGTCACACCCAGTTTTTCTATTTTCTTCTTAGTTTTCGCGAAATTGTCCTCAGCTTCAATAGGTTAGTAACGGTTGTTTCCAGCAAACTTTACTCCACTGAGCTGTAAAACGCCCGTCACTCCGTTCAAATGTATAATTTTAGTTTCTACAACATGATTGGCACATGATTCTAGAAAGAGCTGTGTTGCACTATTACGATCCAAAGTTATTTAGCAATACAAAGTTCGAACTAAGATTTTTCAACAGAACAACAAAGACCATCTACTGGCAGTTCGAATTGATAGAAGACTTGGACGCTGATTTAAAGGTAAATAGCTTACGTAGGTAATTATATTATAAATTATAACCATCCCGTGATCGTGATGAGGCGAGTGGCTAAAAGCCTTTCACTCGTCGGTGCGTTCTTAGTTCAAATCAGGGTGGCACCTTTAAATTTATACAATGTCCCAAATGGCTTAGTCGGGATGGTTGAGAATCCACTTAAAACTGTTGGTTCGGTCTGTAAACCTCAGCCCACGAACGGAGGTAAAATGCAATGCAAAATTAAATTATAACCATCCGAAATCCGAAAGTCAAAAGTTCTGGTGTTTATAGGTTCATTTCAATGCTTACAAACTTTATAGTAACGAATATCGAGGATTTCCCATAACAGTCACTTTGAATTGTGAAGAATTAGAAAAGACTTCATTTGGTTTCAGTGATGTAAAAAAATACTCCAATATCACGAACTGTCCATGGAAGAAGGTTTTTCAAATAGGTTTTGTTAATATTGAATATAATGCGAGTTATTCTAGGGATTTTATGTTTTAAAGGATTATGTGCCTGATGAGCGAAAATTACCACCTCATATTCCTCACGGTAGATACAAGGCAGTTATCCAATACATTTATAATTCGGAATTGATATTCGAAGTACATATTTACAATGAAGTCAAAGGTATCAAAAGATTCGGTAACACAACCGTCTACGTGTGAAAAATATGTTAATTTGGTATATAATAAAAGAAACTGTATGAAATTCTCCTTTTTCTCATTAACAATAAAAATACTTCGGCTGTTTAATTTTTATAATAATAATTTTTAAAGATAACAGAAACTTTAACTGTAACTATTGCAATAACCCTTTAAAAGTATGCATATGAAAGCAGTAAGTTATCAACAGTAATGTATTAAGTGCATAGCGACTTGCCGATAATACTGACAGAAGAGATGCACGACTGTATGTTGCGACGAAAATTTGCACGACTGCGAAGCAGGAGTGCAAATTTTCCAAAACAACAAGCAAGAGTGCGTCTCCGGTCAGTATTATCGAAGCAAGTCGCTATGCACGAAATGCATTTTGCGTGACTATTGCATAAGTAAAAAGAAAAAGCTAGAGAAAAAATTAAAACTGCTTTTGAAATCTAGTAGTAACAATTTGTGGGTCGCTTTGACAACATAGCCTAAACATAGCAACAAGTAAACAAATCATTTTTTCTGTAAAGCCAAAGCGAAAATGGCAAAACGTTTTGGTGATAAATCTGTGCTAAATATAGAAAAAATTGTGAGTTTTACGATGCCAGAAAACACCAAGAAGTCCAAAAAATATATATGGAGGCAATTTGAAAAGTTCTGCCAAGAAAAAAACTACATACTGGATGAAAACTTGTCGGTAGTGAAAATCGCCGCAGTTTTGGCTGATTGGGCTTTCAACATGAGGAAAGAAGACGGAACTGAGTACAAGGAAAGTGTCGTTAAGCTCTTGTGGAACAGTGTGGCAAAGCTAGTACAGGAAAATTATTACAAAAATTATGGAACAGTGTTTGATCCTTTCAAGGATGTTACCTTCAAATTAGCCCGAGATGCCAGAAATTCAAAGCGCCGTCAATTGCAGCAAATACCAGAAAAAAGAAAAACCAGTTCGGCGGCGATTACTCCAGAGGAACACACAAAAATTGTTAAGCTTTGGGATGAAGACACACCAATAGGGTTACAAAGAAAATTTTACTACCTGGCTGCCCTAGAATTGGCATGGAGGGGCGGAGAAGCATCCAAATGTATTTTGCAACACTTTCATGAAGAGGTCACGAATACAAGTGCCCCTACAGGACGAATAGCATATAATACTATCTTCAGCAAGACTGCTCAAGGTGGAGACAAGCGGCTGGCAGAAACAAAGTGGCTAGTAACGAATACAGAAAATCCCAATTTATGCCCTGTGAGGTAAGTTACACCAATAAATAAATAATAATGTTCGAAATAATAATATTTTTCATTATTTTAGGCTCTACAAGAAGCTATTGAGCAAGAGGATGCCTCAGATAACCATTGACCGGTTTTTTCTAACACCAAATTCGAAATGGCAAACAGGACAGTCATTGTGGTATAAAAATATCCCAGTAGGCAGAAATGAACTTTCGAAGTGGACTGTGGAGGCTGCAAGTAAAATTGGGATTGATGTGAAGAAAGTTAAGATTACAAATCATTCTCTGCGCTCTTCGTCCGTTTCTCATCTTGCAAAGGCGGGTGTGCAAGATCAGGAAATCATTAAAATGACCGGTCACTCAAGTGCGGGGTCCATCAAGCCCTATTTGCAGCTGGATGCAGAGCGCCATCTCAACCTTGTTGAAAAAATGAGAAGCCAGCGTAACAGTTCTAAAAACCTGGTTCACTCGACAATCACTTCAACGTCGACATGTCTCGAAGACAGCACCAACGTTACAGAAAATATTAATTATAATAATTGTGCTTTTAACATTAATAAATGAGTATTTCTAGTTACTTGGCTTAACGTACACTTATTTTTATTAGAAAGCTGTCGGGCAGGTGAGACGTTAAAGTCAGACGTCGAACCAAATGGCTATAGGACATAGGTTGTCTAGAGGGGTCAATCCTACTCTACCCGGGTGATGTCCTTGAACGCACTCCTGGCGATAACCCGAAAATGATAAGTGCACACCGATAAGTGTTCACCTTACACTTATCGTTATAAGTGGTCTAGGATTGGTCTGAATTATGAAATAAAAGTTTTCTTATTGGTTCTTGACATACGTATGCAATAGTCTCTTAAAAAGATGATATTCGTTCGTGATAACTGATAACTGACAACGCTTCGCCCACCCAAAAGGTCTTATAAGCAGTTCCGATTCTCGCTTCTCTGAAAAAAGCTACACGACTTCTCCATTAATACCACCAAATACATCCATCCTTAGCGGTCTTTATCTCAAATTTCTTTACATTAAGAATAGTTTCTTTTAAATAGTAGAACAAAAAACAACTCTTCTAATGTTAAATTTAATTGTTCGAGCAGCCCACTGATAACAGATAACGATATTGAGGTAAACGGAATTTAATCAGTTCGTCAATTTTTGTATACCAACGAATGTGAAGGCTGAATTTGAAGCAAATTTCTTCCTTATCTTCCTCTAGGTAGATACAAAGCAGTTCTCAAATTTACATATCATTCGGAATTGGCGTTAGAGGCACATATTTACCACGAAAATAAAGGTATCAAAAAGGTTGGGAACTTAACAATTTATGTGAAAATGAAATTAATGTCTATTAATTAAATGTTTTCGATTTCTATGGAGTTCTTTCGTCTTTGTCCTGCAGCCTCCAACCGAGACCTAAGACTTGCCTCGGGTGAACTCTGAATCTCTGAGGCTTGAGTACACCCCCAGAGCTAACCTAAAGTCTGAAGCCCTACGGCCTAAGCCTTATGCCGAAATAGAAGTTTAGCATAACTCTAACTTCCTTTTCTGCGCATCTAAGGTCGGTAGCGTTTTGAAAAAACCCTATTTAAGAGGCATAAATATCATATTTTCTCATTTTTAAAACTTGTTTGAGATTTGGCCAATTTTTTTTCTCATAAGCCTATTTTAAACGAGTGCCGTATAATTCGCGAAAGAGCGTCTGTGAGTACTATTAATTATTCAATCTCAAGGGTTTGCAAAAACGTAGTCGCTGAACTTTAATTTTATAGTACTTTGAGGTACTGGACTAGAAGAGGCACTTGTCCTAATACTTTTCAGTTATATTAACTCTACATTAACCCTAAAACGCCATATTAATACTATCGATTTTATATACGGAGTACATAATATAACGGAACGATAGAGACACGGTCGGCTTCATTCTGGTGCCAGTTCTTGAAACGTCTCCCAAAAGAATTGTCATTTTAACGAGACCCTTCGTTTAATTTCTGGGTCACTGGGTACACTAAACGCACCAAATGTAATTTTGATTGAAATAAAATTTCCTTGGGAATTTACAAATTATGATTTTGCCACCAACAACATGGTAAAAAGGCAACAACTAAGGAGGATAAATTCGGATGGAGGGCCTCCTTCGCAAAACAAATGTGTTAGTTAATAAAAGTGCTATATTTGTAATTACTCTTTTGATTGTTTGTTAGTTCTTTCATGCACAACCAAAAACCATTAAGGTTTGGCAAAATGAACTTTTTTAAAGTCATTAATGCAAATCATATTTAAAATTCTGTTTACAAGTACATTACCGATTACTTCTTTTTACCATGGAGTTCGGTTTAAAACTATTTCTTTTTGTATTGAAGACATCAATATTTATTAATCATCAATCAGTTGCTGTAAGTGTATTTTCGAAGTACTTATTAAAGTAATTGCCTAGGCACTCAATTTCAGTATTTTCAAAAAGATCGCCACGTAATTTACGAACGAGCTTTGTTGCACTATTACAACCCAAAGTTTGTGAGCAACGCTAAGTTCGAATTGAGATTTTTTAATAGAACAACAAAGGCCTTCTACTGGCAATTGGAATTGTTGAAAGACATCGATGAAGCTATTGAGGTAAAAAAATACGTCTTAAAAGCAATCCGTGCGAGGGATTTTAGCCAATTAATTAACTATTAACTTGGTGATCTTCAAATGACCCTATTTTAAGCGGCGTTTAGATTTTTTATCAAGTAGCTTGAATCAGTCGACTAGAAACCAGGGAATTAAAAGTGCATATTAAGTGAAGCTTGAATTCACTGGACACTGAATATTACTGTTTATTTCTCGATATTCCAAAATGACTTTTCAGTTTTACGTATGCTAAGTCGGTTGGAAATGTAAGCTTAATTTATGGTCTTTTCAACCGGCTTAGCGTAATTAAAGCCAAGAAGTCGTTTCGGAATATCTTGAAAAGAAGATAAGTACTTAAACACTGTTCACATTGTTTGTCAAGCACTTTCAAGTCGACATGCTTCTAGTTGCTTGAAAAATGTAAACGCCTATTAACAGTTAGCTGCCAACTAAGCTACTATTCCAGTTTTAAAAATTGTATACTCAAGTACTAAGTAAAAGCATTCTGTGATTTTTTATAGTTCCACTATGCTGGTTTAAAAATGTTTAGTAACGAATACAGGGGATTCCCTTTCGAATTCTATGTGAACAGTTGTAAAGAATTAGAAAGATCTACGTTTGGTTTTAGCGACATTAAGAAATATTCTAATATCACAAATTGCCCCTGGAAGAAGGTTACTAAAGAACAATTTTGTTAAATTTAATTAAAAATATTAATTGTAGGGATTTTACGTTTTGAAAGATTACGTTCCTGATGACAGCAAATTTCCTCCTTTTATTCCTCACGGTAGATATAAGGCAGTGATAAAACTTACGTATCATTCGGAATTGATATTGGAGTTAAATATCTACTACGAAAATAAAGGCGTTAAAAAAGTTGGAAACTTAACAATTTATGTGTAAACTGTAACTAATAAAATATTTTCGATTTCTTTGAAGTTTTTTCGTTTTTGTTCTGCAGATTTAAAAAAGCTGGCAAACCTGGCTTGAACGGTGTGGTATAAGTCGAAGTGACTGTACTGAACGTTCAGGAAGAGATGATTACCACAGCAGCCAACGAAACGTCGAGAATCTCTCAAAAAAACCTCGACCACGACCCATGAGCCCAGAATCACTCACACTAATCGTTAAAGCTCAAATTCTCAAATAAATATTTTTGCAAACATTTGTACACCTGTATCTCTGATACCAATAGGTCTACAGAGACCATAATCGTCTCAAATTGAAGAAAATATATTATAGTCTACTTTTAAATAGTAGTATAAGACTGCCTTTGCCGACAAATTAGTCCTTCTAAATATAAATCTGTAATTTAATTTAACAAACGACCAACAATAATTTCTAATTTCTTTCGTATTAGATTAAACCCATTCAACTGTTAAGGCCATTATAGACGGGACCAGTAACTAGAGAAAACTTGCTACCCAAATAATCTAATTACAGAAGAAAATTTTATCTTTCACAATCTCTAACTCTAGAATAATAGGTCCTGACAGTTCTCTTGCTTTGGAATTTGTATTATATACGAGGATATATTGATATCTAGTTAGCCTAGACCAGTTTCATGCATAAACAAAATATTGCGTTACCATAGCAACGAACAATAACTTATTAGAAGTGTCAGTGTAAAGTTTGACGTCAAAAAACTAAACCAGAGTTAAGCAATAAATTAAAAGAAAAAAGATGTCCACCGAAATTGTGAAAATCGAAAAATTGGAGTATCGAGCCATCATCAAGTACCTGTATTTAAAAGGGTTAAGAGGTAAGCAGATTTACGAAGATTTACGCTTAGTGATCAATGTCCTTCGTATGCGACCGTGAAAAATTGGACTGCAAGCTTCAAAAGAGGTTAATTTTCAATTGAAGATGATGATCGATCGGGAAGGCCAGTTTCTGTGTCAGTCCCCGAAAATATCGATGCAGTTCATGACATGATTTTATCAGACCGTCGAATTGGGCTAAAACGGATATCTGAAGCACTGAATATTTCATACGAACGCGTTCATCATATAGTTCACGTCAATTTGGACATGAGAAAAATTTCTGCAAAATGGATCCCCAAATGTTTGAATGTTGACCAAAAGCGTGCAAGGGTAGAAGCATCGCGTTCGATCTGTGCTCGATTTGAAAACGATGTAGATTTTTTAAACCGAATTGTTACTATGGATGAGACTTGGGTACATTTCTACATCCAGAAACAAAGCAACAATCGATGGAATGGCGACACTATGGCTCTCCAAGACCTCAGAAGTTTCGTGTCCAAAAATCTGCTGGAAAAGTTCTTGCTTCAGTTTTTTGGGATTGCCATGGAGTAATCATGATTGATTTTTTGGATAAGGGTAGAACAATAACTGGAGATTACTATTCGACATTACTGACCACTCTACGGGAAAAAATTAAAGAGCAAAGACGCGGAAAGCTATCCAAAGGTGTTTTGTTTTTGCGGGACAACGCCCCTGCACACAAATCTCATGTTGCCATGCATAAAATTCGTGATTTAGGGTTTGAATTACTAGAACACCCCCCTTATTCTCCTTATTCTCCAGATTTGGCTCCGTCCGACTAACATCTCTTTCCTCAACTGAAAAAAAGTTTAAAAGGTCGTAAATTTTCTTCCAACGAGGAGGTAATAAAAGCTGTGGAGGTCTGGTTTGCAGAGCAAGAAGAAACATTTTTTTGAAAGGTCTAGCGACGTTTCAGGTTCGCTGTAATAAATGTATTCAATTAAGAGGAGAATATGTTGAGTAATAAAATATTTTGACATTGAAATTTTGTTTGGTTCTATAGTAGGCTAAGAATTTTTCAATATATCCTCGTATATATTATTGTAGATAGTCGATTCAAACCAATAATGTTCTCAGATCAAGCTCTTCTCACTAGCTCTATTTTCAAAAGTTTATACAATTAGTCCATTTCTAAAAGCCAACGCGTTGTTCCATTAAAATAATCTATTGGTAATTAGTAATTACTATTTTTTTATTGTTTGCTTGTTATTTCAAGCACAACCAAAAGTCATTAATTCAAATCATATTGGAAATTATGTGATTAGTAATTATTACGATCACAGTACTACCTCCATTGAGTTCGTGTTTTGACGTACTATATTTTACTGAATTACTGATTACTTACTTCTTTTTACGATGCATTTCGGTTTAAAAGTATTTCTTTTATTATTGAAAACATCAATACTTATTAATCATCAATCAATGGCTGTAAGTGTATTTTCGAAACAGTTATTGAAGTAATTACCAGAACTATAAACAATTTCAGTATTTTCAAAAAGATTACCACATAATTTACGAACGAGTTGAGCTGCGCTATTACAATCCGAAGTTTTTCAGCAATGTCAAGTTCGAATCGAGATTTTTTAATAGAACAACAAAGGCCCTCTACTGCCAATTCGACTTGTTGGAAGATGCCGATGAATCTCTCGAGGTAAAATCATCGTTCCTTAAAGAAATTTGCACGAGGAATATTACAAAGCTAACCAATAAGATGTTGATATTGGTCTATATGTTTATTCCTAATTAACTTTAATGAACTACTTGCACACCTACTACTAAGTTAATAAACGAAAAAAGGATATATTTAACAATAACAACAAATCATCCCTCCGAAAAATGGATTAATATATTGAATGATTACTAACTTAATATTCTTTCAATCACGGAACACCTCAATTAAGAGGTAGCCATCGACTTAGCAAGTCTTCTTGTTAGGTGTACAGAAATAATACTATTAAACAAAAGCATTTCGTAATTTCTTACAGACCCATTATGATGCTTTCAAACTGCACAGTAACGAATATAGAGGATTCCCCATATCAATTAATGGTAATCTTTGTAAAGAATTAGAAAGATCTTCGTTTGGTATTAGCGACGTTAAGAAATATTCCAATCTCACAAATTGCCCTTGGAAGAAGGTTACTGTAGAACAATTTCTTAAAACTTAATTTAAAATATTAATTGTAGGGATTTTACGTAGTGAAAGATTACATTTCTGATGAGAACAAATATCCTCCTTTTATTCCTCACGGTAGATATAAAGCGGTTATGCAACTTATGTTGTATTCGGAATTGGCAATGGAAGCACATACTTACCATGAAATTAAAGGTATCAAAAAGGTTGGAAACTTAACAATCTATGTGTGAAATGAAATTAATATCAATCTATTAAAAAAAGATTTTCAATTTTTCTCTACTTTATCAGAAGGTCTTAAAAAAACTCACAAACCAAAAAGTTGACCAAACGTAATTTCTAAAATATGTTGGACATAATTATTGATTACTAGCGGTTTACTAGTCGATAAGGTCTCCACTAGTTCCCATAACCCAAAACACAGCTCCCCACGAACCATCGACACTACACCAACCACAATGATAATAAAGATTGGTGGAAGGTGCGTCAACAGTTTCCGCCAGCAAGTCGTTCTATACCGCGCGGCTATTCGATTTGAGAAAAACTGCTTCTTTGGTATGCGTTGACACCCACGCAGGTTGGAAGGAGCTCGCAGCGCTATAACTTGTCCAGTGAAATTTTGAACACTTCTATTAGATCTTCACCTTTTCGTCTTTATGCCAAAGTGGGAAGATTGAAGATTTGTTAACGTTGATCGTATGAGCAGTGTCTCAAGCCACACGGTATCCTTGTCGCTACCATTTGTACGGATTCAACAATACTAACATTGTAGATACATGAATTAGCGGATTCCATACAGCTGCGTCGAATTCAAGAACTTGTCTGACATACACTCTAATGATTGCCGATATCAATTCCACTAAGGGATTTGCAAAAAATTTGACGTCGGGGGAAGCAACGATACCCAGGTCTTTTTAAATCGGTACATTATTCAGAGCGTTCAACTTGTTTGAGATTTAGTCAATTAATAGAATAGTATTCAACGAGCGGGTAATGAGACTCATTACTCACTAGAATGAGTTGCGGCATGAGCCGAAGGCGAATTTCGTAATCGTAAGAGTTTCTTGCCACCTTGATACCATTGTATCCCAAGCATTTAGTAATTTTTTCGGAAATAGTTATACCTCCAAACAAATAACTAATTAATAAGTAGCTGGTAGGTAAGTAGATCACTTATTAGATAATAAACGATTAAGTACAAGAAATGATGCGACCGAAAATAATGATTTGAGTTAAATAACAGGAAAAACGGTGCGATGAGATACATTTGTGCCCCACGTAGTCAAGGCAAGGTTAAAAAATCGGTAATCAGTAATTACTATTCTGTGTATTGTTTGTTTGTTAATTCAAGCACAGCCAAAACCATTAAGGTTAAACAAAATTAACTTTCCCAAAGTCATTAATGTAAATCAAACTGGAAACTGTTAGTAGTGATTAGATAGTGACTACGATCCAAGTAGGTAGTACCTTAGTTAGTTCATATAATTTAAAATAAGTAGATAGGTACTTACTATGGAGTTTGGGTTAAGTATATTTTATTTTCTATTGAAGACTTCAATAATTATTAATTATCAATCAATTGCTGTAAGTTTATGACCAAAAAAATATTTATTAAATGAATCACTCAATTTCAGTTTTTCCAAAAAGATTACCACGTAATTTATGAAAGAGCTTTGTTGCGCTATTTCAATCCCAAGTTTTACAGAAACGTTAAATACGAATTCAGGTTCTTTAATAGATCAACAAAGGCCCTCTACTGGCAATTCGAATTATTGGAAGATTTTGACGAAACCCTTGAGGTAAAATAATACGTTCTTTTAAAGCAATTCGTAAAATATTTCATATTCTTTTATAGTTCCACTTTGCTACTTTCAAAATGTTTAGTAACGAGTACAGAGGATTCCCTATAGCAGTTGATATGAATCTTTGTACAGAATTAGAGAGATCTACGTTTGGTGTTAGTGACATTAAAAAGTATTCCAACATTACAAATTGCCCCTGGAAGAAGGTTATTCAACAATAATTTTTCTTAAAACTTGATTTAAAATATCAATTACAGGGATTTTACGTAGTACAAAATTTCATTGCTGATGAAAACAAATTTCCGCCTTTTATTCCATTTGGTAGATATAAAGCAGTCCTCAATACTACCTATCATTCGGAATTGATATCAGAGATGCATATTTTTCATGAAATTAAAGGCATCAAAAAAGTTGGGAATTTAACAGTTTATGTGTGAAATAAAATATTTTAGTATAAGTACAGTGAAGGTGAAGTATAGATAATCAACAAGATTAATAAAAACATTTTAACAATCTACGAGGGCTATTCGGAAACTAAGGTCCGTTTACTTATAAAACATAAAACATTACAGATTTTTTCAAAAACCTTTATTTTTTAAGTTCCTTACATAATGTGTCTCTATTTTTCTACAGTTTCCATATTTGTTTAAACATTTGTCATAACGTTCTACAAGCTTCTGTATGCCTAAGTTGTAGACGTCTGCCGCCTGTGAGGATAACCAGTCTTGAACTGCTTCTTTCACCTCGTCATCTGTGGCGAAACGCTTGCCGCCGAAAAACTCTGAGGTAGCGGAATAAGTGAAAATCACTCGGCGCCAAGTCTGGACTGTACGGTAGGTGGTCAATCTGTTCCCATCCAAAAGATCTGATCAGATTTTGGGTGCTAATGGCAGAATGGGGTCTGGCATTGTCATGCATCAACAAAACTCTAGCCGTCAGAAGACGTCATACACGTCATACACGTCATACACGTCGCTTATCTGTTTACAAATTTCCGCTGCTGAAACGTTCTTTGCTGTAAAAAACCGAATCACTGACCGTATTTCACAGTCGGCGGGCCGATCGATTATTTTAAACATTTTGAAGTAGCACTGTACTTAGCACACTGCAACAATACCAATGCAAACGGCGTCGTCTGACGAACAAGGCATGCCGGAAGTTAGTACGAATACGCGATTCAATGTTTGCGCGACGTTCGATTGGCTACGACGATTCAGACCTTAGTTTCCGAATAGCCCTCGTATAATTTAATTTAACAAACGGCCAACAATAATTTCTAATTTCCTTCGTATTAAATCAAACCAATTCAACTGCTAAGGCCATTATAGACAGGACCACCAACTAGAGAAATCTTATTACCTACCCAAAGCATTTTATGACAGTAAGGAAATTTTATCGTATAGAACTCTAGAATAATTGGCCCTCTTGCTTTGGAATTTGTATATATTATTATACCGTGTGTAAAGGTTCAAAGCTGGCCATAGAGAATAAAATAATTTTCAATATTTAGATAAATTAATGCACATTAAGTTTGTCTATGACAATAATAATGGTATCAATAGAAAAATAAAATTATCGTACAACAAAAGATAATAAAAATCGAAGTTTTAAATTTAAATTTTCTACTTGTAATTATTATAAACATTTTGCAATTTAATTTTCTGATTTATTAAAAAAATATTTTTAACGTAAAACATTGCCATTTTTATTCGAGTACTAGTTCCCGTAAAACTCAATTTTGTAAGCTAAAATTGAGATTTTCATTTTGATTTTTATTATCTTTTGTGGTGCGATAATTTTATTTTTTTATTGATACCATTATTATGGTCATAGACAAACTTAATGTGCATTAATTTATCTAAATATTGAAAATTATTTTATTCCCTATGGCCAGCTTTGAACCTTTACACACGGTATATTATACCTATATTATACTATATAATATACTATATTATTGTAGACAGTCGATTCAAACAAATAATGTTCTCAGATCAAGCTCTTCTCACTAGCTCTATTAAAAGGGTAGTGAGTTGCTGGGCACTTCATGTCCATTGACCAGTTGAGTTTAGAAATTCAAAGTGAGAGATTGAAACAGAAAATATATCTAGTAAAGCATTGAAATATGAACACGTGGTTTTATTTAAATACAACACAGTTAGACGAAGGCCAACACAATAATAAAAAACATGAAAATACATAAATTGGTAAACTCCCTCAAAGCTCTTCTCGTGAGTGCAAAACTGCAAACTAACTAACGGCCAAGTAAAATATTCCAATTTATTGTAATTACTAGTTTGTGTTGTTTGTCTGCTCTTTCAAGCACAACCAAAAACCATTAGGATGGACAAAATTAACTGAACCAAAGTCATTCATGCGAATGCAACAAGAAACGCTGTAATTAGTAATTACGATCCCAATAGTACCTCGATTGAGTTCGTGTTTTGAAGTAAATTTTACTGATTACTCACTCCCTTTTACGATGCAGTTCGGTTTGAAAGTGTTTCTCTTCTTATTGAAGACTTCAATATTTAATCAATCAATTGCGGTAAGTGTATTTTCGATACATTTATTCAAGTAATTAGCAGGTTCATAAACAATTTTAGTATTTTCAAAAAGATTACCACGTAATTCTCGAACGAGCTCAGATGCAATATTCCAATCCAAAGTTTTGCAGAAATGCAAAGTTCGAATTGAGATTTTTTAATAGGTCAACAAAGGCCTTCTACTGGCAATTCGACTTGTTGGAAGATGCCGATGAAACTCTTGAGGTAAAGTCATCGTTTCCCAAACCAATTTCCACGTGAAATATTACAAAACTAACCAATAAGAAGTGGGTATTTGTCTATATTATGTTTATTCCTAACAAACCTTAAAGAACTACGTGCACAACTTAACACTGAGTCGCCCAACAAAAGGAAAATATATTTAACAATGATAACATGATGACTAATCGTATTGTTACATCGCACCTCCGAAGAACGGATTAATTGATTGCATAATTACTATCTTAATCTTTCTCCAATGACGGAACACCCCAATTAACAAAGAGCCATAGAAATCATACTATTAATCTAGTAAAGTATTTCGTTTTTACAGCTCCATTTTACTTCTTTCAAAATGCATAGCAACGAATACAGAGGATTCCCAATATCAGTTAACGGTAATCTTTGCAGAAACTTAGAGAGATCTAGGTTCGGATTGAGTGAAATTAAGAAATATTCCAATATCACAAATTGCCCCTGGATGAAGGTTATTTAAGAACCGTTTTTTTAAATTGAATTAAATTTATGAATTGTAGGGAATTTATGTTTTGAAAGATTACGTTCCTGATGAGAGCAACTATCCTCCTTTTATTCCTCACGGTAGATATAAAGCAGTTGCCAAACTTACGTATCGTTCGGAATTGATAATGGAGGCACATGCTTACCAAGAAATTATAGGTATACAAAAAGTTGGGAACTTAACAATTTATGTGTGAAGTGAAATTAATAAAATATTTTAGATTTTGTTGAAGTTTTCCCATCTTTGTCTAGAAGATTTTTAAAAAAACTCACGTAACAAGTTCAAGCGAAGATTATTTCTGAAATTTTGCAATTTCTTATAAAGTTTTCCATTAAACTTCTATTTTTTTATTGTTTGGTTACAAATCTTCGTTTCGATTATTTCACTCAACTGCCAAACCAATCGTATGTCGTTATTTACAAAAAGTTACCCAAAGTACTAATTTTTACACAGACAAAGTATATAGTACAGAGTACAGAGTAAAGTATATCAGGCTATAAATTCAATAAACTGGTTGGTTATTCCTTTAAAATATTCCAAAATGTATCATTTTACAGAACGAGTGACGTATAATTCGCGATAGACTCTTTGAGTACTATTCAATTCCAAGGTTTCAAAAATGGAGTCTTAAAGTACTACACTAGAAGGGGAATGTATCACAACTTTTAAGTTTCATATTAACTCTCTCACCTCACCGTGAGGTCACCGACGACCCATTCATCATTTAAAACGTTTGTGTACGTAGCATATAAAAAATATTTGGCGTTGATAAATCTGTTTTTCTATTTCGGTACTTTAATCCACTCCTTAACGTACTGTTTTGGTCTCAAAACAGTGCGTTAAGAAGCTCTCTTAACGTACTGTTTCTGGGGGATTTTCTTCTGCTAAGTTCGCGTCAAGTTGAACTGACGTTTAACAATGTCAAATATAATTTTTTTAATGTTTATTTTTAGAGCTTATTAGAATTGAAATGTAATAAAGAATAATGGTTTTACATATTTCATTCATTTTTATTTGTTAAAATTTAAAATATACAGACAGGAGTAGGTGCATTATTTAAATTTAAAAAAATCAACTTGCGACATCTATGAATCATCGAACTAAATGATGTGACATCTCAGTCAGTGCCACCACAATTATTATAAAAAGAAAATCTCCATGATGTTAATTATTTAAATATTTTAACAAATTAATTTTATTAAAATGTGAAATAGAAAAAATAGTATAAATTACACGTTTCATAAGCCTTGTTAAGTACTCGTCCTTTTTAAAACTCGCCGCAAGCGGCTCGTACGTTAACACGGTGCCTTATGAAACTTGTACTTTAATATACTATTACCACGATTTAGGAGTATCTAAAATTAGTCCATACACGTTGAAGATAATACATTTATTTGTTTAAATAATTGGAGATTTGCATTCTCTGCACGTAAGATGAAAAAAATAGCCCTAAAACTGCCCACTACCTCCCCTAAATCGTCCATTTCACTTTATGGTCGAAGAGGTTCTGTTAATCTCGTTAATCGGTAAGTTTATATATCTAAATGAGCAATTTCAATCTCTCGAGAATAAAGTGCAGGCCCAGGATCCCACGCGTGGACACCGACCTCCAATTTAGATCTAATTAATGCACAGAAAAGACTGTGATTATAGACTTAAAATTACCAACTTCTTTAATCGAGAGTCATAATCTGCAATTCCGTACAAACTTACCCCTTCTGCTCAATTGGGTTTAGGCTTCAGGTAGGTCAAATAGTAAGACTCACCTGAAAAGAAAAGAAAAGTTAATAACAGAAAAATGCTTTAAAGCTATAAAAGCTAGACAGGAAGCATTTAAAAACTCTGGGAAGTGCATACTGATGATGATGATGATATAGATTTTATTTACAGAGCGCTCGAAATAACGGGAAGATAGATACCCGGTCTGCTTCTGGTGCCAGTTTTAATAGAACAACTACAAAACTATAACGATATTGAGGCAAAAGTTCGTCAATTTTTGTAAGCCAACGCTTTGATTTAGTTCGGGATGAGAACAAATGTTCACCTTATAGTAGATACAAAGGAATTTTTCAAGTTTTCAATTATGAGCAGATGATCATCATTTAATCATTCGCATTTGAAAAGGCTACATTGTAGCGAAACGCGTCTGCGGTTACACTACGAGGCTATATTGAAAAATTCTTAGCCTACTATAGAACCAAACAAAATTTCAATGTCAAAATATTTTATTACTCAACATATTCTCTTCTTAATTGTATACATTTATTACAGCGAACCTGCAACGTCGCTAGACCTTTCAAAAAAAATGTGTCTTCTTGCTCTGCAAACCAGACCTCCACAGCTTTTATTACCTCCTCGTAGGAAGAAAATTTACGACCTTTTAAACTTTTTTTCAGTTGAGGAAAGAGATGATAGTCGGACGGAGCCAAATCTGGAGAATAAGGAGAGTAAGGGGGGTGTTCTAGTAATTCAAACCCTAAATCACGAATTTTCTGCATGGCAACATGAGATTTGTGTGCAGGGGCGTTGTCCTGCAAAAACAAAACACCTTTAGATAGCTTTCCGCGTGTTTTCTTTTTAATTTTTTCCCATAGAGTGGTCAGTAATGTCGAATAGTAATCTCCAGTTATTGTTCTACCCTTATCCAAAAAATCAATCATGATTACTCCATGGCAATCCCAAAAAACTGAAGCAAGAACTTTTCGATCGGTCATCATCTTCAATTGAAAATTTACCTCTTTTGAAGCTTGCAGTCCAATTTTTCACGATCGCATACGAAGGACATTGATCACCAAAGGTATTAACCATATCTTCGTAAGTCTGCTTACCTCTTAACCCTTTTAAATACAGGTACTTGATGATGGCTCGATACTCCAATTTTTCGATTTTCACAATTTCGGTGGACATCTTTTTTCTTTTAATTTATTGCTTAACTCTGGTTTACTTTTTTGACGTCAAACTTTACACTGACACTTCTAATAAGTTATTGTTCGTTGCTATTGTAACGCAATATTTTTTTTGCATGGAACTGGTCTAGGCTAACTAGTTATCAATACATCCTCGTACATACGTGAAAATCCTATTTTTTTTATTACTATATAAATACATAATCATTTACGCTACACTAGCTAAGGTCAGCCAAATTTTAATTTCCAAACAAACTACTGATTCTGACGATCTTTTAATAGTAGATGGATAAGTGCTCATTTATTTTATATTCTAATGTACCTACTAGTAGTTTACTCTCTTTCACAATGAAAAACGGAGTGAAAATTGTCTCTCTTCTGCTATTGGAGATATTGATTGTAGTACACGATCAATCGATGGCTGTAAGTGTTTTTGAAAATTCTTTTGAGTCGCTTCGAATAAAACAACTGAGTGGTACAATTAAAATTCTTAAAATTTTCATTTTCACTATTATAACTACAAGAAAACCCTAGTCACAATTTATTTCTAAATTTTGGGACGCTTCGCGTAACACAAACGGTTTTTCAATTTTGTTCTTAGTTGTCGAAAAAATTATCCCCGATTTCGATGTCGTGTCCAGTAAACTCTGCTCCACTGAGCTGTAATGTATCATTTTAGTTTCTACAAAATGATTGGCATATAATTCGCGAAAGGATGCTTCTACACTATTACAATCCCAAATACATCAACAACGTTGTGTTCGAGTACAGATTTTTTAATAGAACTACAAAGGCATTCTACTGCCAATTTAAACTAATCGAAGAGGCTACTGATGACGATATTGAGGTAAAAAGAAATAAATTATTTCGTCAATTTGTGTATATCTGCCTACCAACGAATGAGGAGACTTTTATTATAGATGCGCTTGGACAGTTACAAACTATACAGTAACGAATACAGAGGATTCCCAATAAAGGTTAATTTGAATGTGTGTAAGGCATTAGAGGACGATTCGTTTGGTATCAGTGGCGTTAAAAAACATTCCAATTTCACAAACTGTCCGTGGAAGAAGGTAACTACACAAATTTTCTTGAATTACGTATTTGTAATAATTTTTTACATTAGGGCTTTTACGTCTTGAAAGATTTCGTGCCCGATGAGACTAAACTGCCACCCTTTATTCCCCACGGTAAATACAAAGCAGTTCTTCAATTCAGATACCACTCCGAGTTGGTATTTGAAGGACATATTTACACCGAAATCAAAGGCGTTAAAAAGTTTGGAAACACAACAGTTTACGTGTGAAATTTTGCTCTAATAGGGGAATCAACTGTTTTAGGAGTTATCCTCCTTGTACTTAATAATAAAGAGATTTTTTCGGCACCCTTTTATTCTTCTACCATCAGTCAAGTATCATCCCTACTGAAGACATTAGAAAAATAAACTAATAGAAACATTTGTGGCAAAGTACCTGCTGATCGCCGACCCACTACGTCTAATTTAACATTCATAAATTCTCTAGTGCTTGGGTCACCTCGGCACTAGACGAGAAGACCAGAAGAACTTGTACTGCGAACGGGGATCGAACCCGAGTTGCGCCCGGTGCTTTCCCGACTAAGCTATCTCGGTCCTTGCAATTCTCTTATATTTTACGCGTGTTTGTTAGTACGGAGTCGCCTTTTATTCTTTTTATGTAAAGTAATACATCAGTCAAAGTAAGTGAATAAAACGATTAATAAAAGCACTTCAAAAACTAATTTAATTAAAATAAAAATAAACCCATTCAACTATTAAGGCCATTATTGGACATTACCATCAACTAGCGAAATCTTGTTACCAGAAGAATTTTATTTGAGAAAGTAGGTTTAATTGAAGGAAATTGTGCCTAACAGAACTTCTAGAAAAATAAGCCCTGAGAGTTTTTGAAAAATGCGGGGCTTTTCGTAAAAACTGAAAAGACCTCGAATGAAAAATTATATTAATACTTATAGCAACTTTAGATTATTTTTATTATTCATTAGTAAGTACTTGACATCATCGACTTCTCTCAAAAAGTTTTCAAAACCTTTCTTTCCTTTCTAAAAACTTTAGATTTCTTCGCTTTGTATCCTTCACTTTTTCTCTTCAGTGGCACGATTAAATTTTTTCTCATAGATATCACAGTTCTTAACATGAAATAATTAGTCCACAATGAAGAAAAGATTTCTAACTTTGAGATCCCAATTGAAAATATGCCAACAATACCTTCTCGTTGATGCTTTTTATTTTATTCTCATCACACCATTGGTTAAACGAACAATGGCAATTTCATATTTTTCCTTCGACTTTGAAGGCAACAGTGAAGAAATTGGCCCTGAAAGCAGCTTCTTCAATATGAGATGGATTTGACTGATTGGAATGAACCATTAGCCACAACAACAAATTTGTATTTACTACAAATTAAAAAGCGTGATTTCTGATGAGTAATTAAATGTAAATGTCAAAAATTTTGAATTCAAAATTTACTTCTGTAAATAATAATAATAATAATATAATATTTATTTTCCGAAAAAAACAGTTTACAATTTTTTTTTACATCATTTTACATTTTCTAGGCATGAACTCCGGAAAACAAATGGAGGGAGGAGATTATCCCGCAGAAGTATATAACTTGTGCGCGGGCACTTATCTATAAGTTACAAATCAATCATTCACAACCACGATTGCAAGTTCGTTACAAAAACAGCCCTTTCTGCAATAAACTGCAACAGATACAAACAAAGCAACAATAAAATATATTAAATTATAAATATAGATGGCTAAGTATTCTTCACATCGACCATGTCATGTATGACATTCCTAGGGGTATCCCTTAGCCATTTCTTTATTTTTCTTTTAAAAACAAATATATTTAAACTCTCCTTAATGTCATGAGACAGGACGGAATACATACGAGGAGCCACATAGGCACATGATCGCTGACCAATAGTTTTATATGCCTTTTCTACTCGCATCTCAGAAGCACATTTGTAACGCGTAGGGTATTTGTGCGGAATGACTTCTAGATCAGTCTTAGTTTTATGCTGTAGACAAAGTATTTTATAACAGAATAATTGCCTTATGTCGAACAATTGGCTTTCTTCGTACAACAAATCACTAGGATACAAACGGTCCCTTCCGTATATAATTTTTATAAAATATTTTTGAAGTATTTCTAAGTTTAACAAATGATGCTTCAAGAGACCCCCCCATCCAACTATGCCGTATGACAGGTGCGACTCTACCAGCGAGTGGTACATAATTTTTAAATACCCCACGTCAAGAATCTGCCTGAAGCATTTAAACCGAAACAACAGTGGTCTTAATTTTTTTATGACATTATTTACATGAGTGTCCCATCTTAAATGCTGATCAATATGAATACCAAGATATTTGATATCTTTGGCCGCCCGTATAGAATAAGTCTCCTTATCGTTAACAATACTTAGATCTTCATAGGATTGACTTTTACTTTTCGAGCAAGTAAAGTGTATATATTTTGTTTTTTCAAAGTTGATTGTCAACATCATTTGATCAAACCAGGTTTTTATGTTCTGCAAATCGCGCTCTGCTATTTCCCTCACCTCATTCAAAGAATCAGCGGTGTACATTATTACGGTGTCGTCTGCAAAAGAGGATATGACACCCTCTGCATCCCGCTCTAACAACCCATTGATATACATATTAAAAAGGACCGGCCCGAGTACAGTACCCTGCGGCACCCCACATTGAACCACCTCAGGATCACTTAGATATTCAGAAATCCTTACATATTGGATTCTATTACTTATATAATTTCTTATTAAATTTAAGGCTATTCCGCGAACACCCAGGCCTTCTACTGACTCTATTAAAATTTGATGGTTCACGGTGTCAAAAGCCTTTGCTAAATCCATAAAAACACACAAAACTGATTTTTGGTTGTCAAGAGCTTTATAGATATTGTTTGTTAGATACACAATTGCATTCTCAGTTGATAATCCCGACTTGAACCCAAATTGTTTATCCGAAATCTTTTTATACTTATTAAGGTATGACATGATTCTACTTTTTATTACTTTTTCTGTTACTTTTGTTAGGCTGGATAACAGCGATAACAGTAGATAAAATCTTGTATCCAACACGTAAAGAAAATGGGTTATTATTTCACGGATGTAAAAATTGCTACACGAGCCGTTAGGCGAGTGTTGCAATAATAAAATAATTACCTTCATTTCCTTACTTATTACAAATAGCTATTTCTTTTTTGTTATGCTCGTTATTTCTAATTATTTTGTCGGTAAGAACACTCTCATGTTTAATCTTGCTTTAGAATTTTTATTCTATATTGTAGATAGTCGATTCAAACACGTTCTTCAGGTCAAGTTATTTTTACTGTGGAGGGAATTTTCAAAATTTTCTACAATTAATTAGTGAATTTCTGAAAACGAACGCGTTGTTCCATTAAAATACTCAATTGGTAATTACTAATTACCATTTTGTATTGTTTGTTTGTTATTTCAAGCATAACCAAGAATCATTAAGGTTGGGCCAAATCAACTAAATCAAAGTTATCCACGCGAATCAAATTAGAAATTCTGTTACTAGGTACTTATTACAATCGCGGTAGTACCTTTATCGAGTACTACGTGTTTTATACTGATTACTACTTTTTACCATGCAGTTCGCTTCAAAAGTATTTCTTTTTGTATTGAAGACATCAATATTTATTAATCAACAATCAATTGCTGTAAGTGTATTTAAGAAACATTTTTTTAAGTAATTACCAGCATTATCAACAATTTTAGTATTTTCAAAAAGATTACCACATGATTTACGAACGAGTTGAGCTGCGCTATTACAATCCAAAGTATTTCAGCAACGTTAAGTACGAATCGAGATTTTTTAATAGAACATCAAAAGCTCTCTACTGTCAATTCGACTTGTTAGAAGATGTCGATGAAGCTCTTGAGGTAAAATCATCGTTTCCTAAAGCAATTTGCATGTGGAATCTTTTGCATTACAAAACTAACCAATAAGATATGGATATTTGTTTATATGTTATTCCTCATTACCCTTAAAGAACTACGTACACACATTAACACTGAGTGTCTCAAGAAAGAAAAAAATATTTAACAATGACAACTAATTAATCGTACTGTTACATCAACCCTCCAAAGAACGGATTTGGACTGCATGATTACTAACTTAATATTCTTCCAATGACGGAACACCCCAATTCAGAAGGGCCACTGGTTTAGCAAGTCTCCTTGTTAGGTATCATTACTATTAAACAAAAGTATTTTGTAATTTTTTATAGGTCCATTATGATGCTTTCAAACTGTACAGTAACGAATACAGAGGATTCCCTATATCAATTAAAGGTAACCCTTGTAGAGAATTAGAGAGATCTCAGTTCGGATTGAGTGACATTAAGAAATATTCCAATATAACAAATTGCCCCTGGAAGAAGGTTGTTTAAGAAAGGTCTTTTCAAAATTTAATTAAAAATATATTAATTGTAGGGATTTTACGTTGTGAAAGATTACGTTCCTGATGAGAGCAAATATCCTCCTTTGATTCCTCACGGTAGATACAAAGCAGTTATGAAACTTATATATCATTCGGAATTGGCAATGGAAGCTCATGCTTACTACGAAATTAAAGGTATCAAAAAGATTGGAAACTTAACAATCTACGTGTGAAATTGTGAAATTAATATGCATTAACAAAATATTTTAAATTTTTTTTGGAGTTTTCTCTTCATTGTCCAGCAGATCACCAAACAGAAGTTTAACCAAACGTATTTTCAAAAATCCTAAACCAAAAATTAATTGTAAGTTTAAACTCTCTAATTTTGTAATAATTTAGTAGCATGGAAAATTTCAATCACTCGAGAATGAAGTGTAGGCCCAGAATCCCACACGTGGACACCGACCTCCCACTTAGATCTAATTAATGCACAGAAAAGGCTGTGATTATAGGCTTAAAATTAGCAACTTCTTTGATCGAGTTTGAAAATTTAGATCGGCCGCCATTTTCTTATTGCAAAATAAATCGATATAGTTGTAAATATAAATGTTTTAGAGAATCAAAAGATAATACGGAAAACCTTTGATTTTTCTCAATGGTTTTTAAAATAAGAAAGTTATGACCATTGTTAGAAAAACCTTAGAAGTTGAATAACTACGAACTGGAGCTCCAAATCAAAAGTTTGTACCAACAAAAGTTGTTTATTTCGATGAGTTGTAACTGCCATTTTCGAGTGTACTCACTTAGTATTTATACCCTGTATTGATACATAATCATTTACGCTACAGTAGCTAAGGTCAGCCAAATTTTAATTTTCAAACAAACTACTGATTCTGACGACCTTTTAATAGTAGATAGATAGGTGCTCATTTATTTTATATTCTAATGCACTAGTAGTTTACTATCTTTCACCATGCTATGCGGAGTGAAAATTGTCTCTCTTCTGCTATTGGGGATATTGATTATAGTACACAATCAATCGATTGCAGTTTACAAATTTACGGTTTATTCGGAATTGGCAATGGAGTTCCATGTATACTGCGAAATTAAAGGTATCAAAAAAGTTGGGAACTTAACAATCTATGTGTAGAATAAATTTATTAAATTTTTAATTTAAACAATAAACAGCTACAAACAGTTTTTTGGTATTAAAATCTTACTCCCATTCAACTGCTAAAGCCATTACAGACGAGACTGGCGCTTAAGAAAGCCTTGATCTTCTTAGAATTTAATTGAAAAAAGTCAATTTTAAGAGAAGCAAACGTGATCTTTACTGAATCTCCAAAAATATAGGTCATGAAAGTTCTCAGACAACTAAGGCCGGTCATCCATTTATACGACATGTCGCAGACATGTTGTATCATTTTTAAACCAAGCCGGTACGACATGTCGTATAAATGGACGACGGGCCCAAGAAAACAAGAAATAACTTGTTTACGACACGTCTGTCAAGTGTACGAATCTCAATTAATGTCGTATAAATGGATGATGATGGAAGTGGTCAGGTCAAGCTCTTCTCGTGGGCGTCATGTTTGAAATTTTCAGCAATGAGGCCATTACTGCATTTACCATGTGTAAATGTATTTTACACACTCACGACGTAAAAATACTGCTGATAATTGGCAAGCTTGACGTACACAACAAGTATACAATACGGTATTCTGTGCCTCGAGGGCCGAAGGCCCGACAAACGAGGCCCGCAGGGCCGAGCCGTCTGTTAAGGGCCGTAGGCCCGCGCGAGACCCAAAGGGCCGACCTAGAGCTAGAGTCGGCCGCAGGGCCGACCTAGCTCTAGTTGAAATATTATACACTGATTCAACTTATTTATTCATTTAACCAGTACAGAGGGGACTGTCGATTAGATAAGTCTTGTTCCTCGTAGAATTTTAAGAAAATCAGTGTTAAGTTTAAAAGCTATACTGTTTGGCATTATAAACATGATTTGCAATTTTAAATGCTTCATCGGCAAAACTTGGGTGAGTGGTCGTTATGAACGCATTTCATTGCCAACTAGGTAATTGAAATCGGTAGTGCAGCCTGCTGTTTGCAGTCTGAAGAAAGTTAATGAGGACGATATGCTTTGCTACCCCCTAAAAGTACAACCCTGAACAATATTCTTAAAACTCCCTTCCACCATTAAATTTTACCAAAAAAAATAACGAAACAGCCAAAATTTCGTAATTTCATTTTTATTCCTTCTCTAGATATGACCGAAAAACCAACCTCGTTCACTACTCTTCAAAGGACTCTGTACTTTGTAGCCTCTTTAGGTCAAGAATTTTCCGACATGCAACCAAAATAACCTCCTTATATTGGACCACCCTGTATCGAGTTTATTTTGTCGACGAAAATTTGTTAAAGTGACCGAAGTAGTGTTTATTTGACGACGTTACATATAACACACACATGTACCCAGAAAGACATTTTGTAAGCGTTTAATTTTTTAGCGTTTTGGATTCAGGGGTGTCCAAAACGTCTAGAAATTAAATACGAAAAAAAATTGTTTTTCGATCATAACACTTTTTCAAAGTAGCTAAAGTTTAAGAAAAAGGAAAAAGTATGTGAGTACCTTGAAAAAATTACACACGATACTATACAGGTTGATCTAAAAAATTAATCTATGACAGAGTACTATCTAGTTCATCACAAAGCTAAAATACAAAATATTCCAATTATTGTAATAACATGTTATGTTGCTTGTTTGTTATTTCATGCGCCCAAAAACTATTAAGGGGGCACCACCAACTGCGCCAAAGTCATTCACGCGAATACAACTGGAAATTCTATTATTTTATTACAATCCCAATAGTACCTCTATAAAGTTCACTGTTTAAAGTACACTTCTGATTACTCCGTCTATCATGGACTTCGGTTTAAAGTTATTTCAACTTCTTCTAAAAACATCAGTAGTTATTAATTACCAATCAACTGCGGTTAGTTTATTTATGAAATATTTATTTAAGTAATTGCTAGAATTATACACAATTTCAGTATTTTCAAAAAGATTATCACATAATTACGGAACGAGCTCTGCTGCACTATTACAATCCAAAGTTTGTGAGCAACGCTAAGTATGAATTGAGATTTTTTAATAGAACAACAAAGACCTTCTACTGCCAATTCGAGTTGCAGCAAGAAGTAGGTCATATTGTAGAGGTAAGAGAACAAACTATGTGCACTGTGTTGCTGAAGACGAGAATTTGTCTAGCAGTAAGCAGTGACAACAAGTTCATCGTATTGTTACAACCAGACACTATGCCCTCGCTCCCTGACCTCGCAATATTACACGGCTAAAAATGTCGAAACACGCTATTTTTTATTTGAACGAGTACCACTCTCTCAGTGGTCTTAGTTGATGTCAAAACGTAACTTTCCAGACTCAGGGAGTCACTTGAAAACCCGTGAAGAACGCCATAATAACCGCCATTAAAGTTGGCATCGACAAGCTGCACCAAACTTTGTATCTCAGCTCCTGATTGTCCCTATACGCCTATACATGTATTTTTATTAGTTCTGAACAATTCTCAAAAACCTGAAAATTAAATTCCATTGGAAAGTAACTTTTTGTGCTTATTCCTTATCCTTATCCTTATCCTTATACCCACAACAAAAGATTAATGTCTATGGAGTTCCGTATATATGTATATTAAGAGCGACTTACTTTAATAAACAACAGTCATTTTAAGTATTTTGAAAACGGTTATTACACATTATATTATAGCCTAGTCAAATTTAAGGCCACCGTAATTGTCTAACAAAATTGTTAGACATGCTTATCATCTTAAGTATACTGTAGCGCTTTTATTTCTAACGCATGATTTCGGCTCTTATAATTTTTACAAATTAAAACCTTCTCAAAAGTAAACAGGGCCTGTTCTTCGCCTGGAAGGTCCTGGTTACAACTTCTCCGACGAACAAAGCACTTAATTAATTACTATTCATTCACTAAACATTTTTCAAATTACCACAAACTATCACATTTAAGAATTGGCCTCTTATTAAACAAGTCGCCCTATATTTTCCAAGCTAGCTGTGCAAATACTTTAATCGAGTGTGTTTCATAATTTCTTTTTAGGTAGAAATGTCTAGTTTCAAACTGCATAGTAACGAATACCGAGGCTTCCCTATAACAATTAAAAGGAATGCTTGTAAAGAAATGGAAAGACCTGCGTTCGGACTGAGGGACATTAAAAAATATTCTAATATCACAAAATGCCCCTTGAAGAAGGTTACTAGTAATTTAAAAACAATTTGATAATTTAATTTAAAATATTAATTACAGGGCTTTTACGTTATGAAAGATTACATTCCTGATGAGAGCAAATTTCCTCCTTTTATTCCTCTTGGTAGATATAAGGCAGTTATCAAATTTTCGTACCATTCGGAATTGATAATGGAGGCACAATCTTACCACGAAGTTAAAGGTATCCAAAAGGTTGGGAACTTAACAATATATGTGTGAAATGAAATTAATTTCAATTAATAAGACACTTTCGACTCTTCTGAACTTTTTTTGTTGTTTGCACAGAAGATTAATTTGGTAATAAAAACACTTCCATGAGTTTTCTTGATTATAGATTATGAAGAACTTGTTGACTCAAACGTGTTCTTTCAGGAATCAGTTTGAAATTGTCAACAATAAGTTCACTTTTCCAAACGAGTTGCTCCAATAAAATATTCCAAATTATGCACTAATTGCTTTTTTGTTGTTTGTTTGTTAATTGAAGCGCAACCAAAATCCATTAATACGACAAAATTACAAATTCTGTTATTAGTGTTATTATGTTCCCAATACTACCTCTATTGAGTTCCTTTTTAAAAATACATTTCAGATACTCCGTCTACCATGGACTTCGGTTTAAAGTTATTTCTTTTTTTATTGAAGACATCAATAATTATTAATTATCTATCTATAGCTGTAAGTTTATTTACGAAGTACTTATTAAAATAATTGTCAAATTACTCAATTTTAGTTCCTCCAAAAAGATCACCACATAATTTACGAACGAGCTCAGCTGCACTATTACAATCCAAAGTTTTTCAGTAACGCTAAGTTCGAATTGAGATTTTTCAATAGAACAACCAAGGCTACATACTGCCAATTCAACTTGCTGGAAGATGCCGATAACACTTTTGAGGTAAAAATATTGTTTTTTAAAACAAAACTTCAACATGTACTTGTGCAAAACTAACCAATAGGATGTATGGTAATTCACACTCAACATTAAAAAAATTACGTGCATCCCGTAATATCAAACATCAGTGATAAAAATGTTACATCCCCACTTAAGAGGAACGAATCAATGAACTTTGGTTTTCTTCTAATGATCACATTTTACATGATCGCAATTTCCCCATTTAAAAGTGCCCCACCTAACCAATTCTCCCTGTGAAATACTAATAGCACTACTAACTCAACACTGTAAAAGTATTTATTGTAAGTAAGTCATTTTGTATTATAGGTTCACTTTGCCGAGTTTAAATTGTACAGTAACGAATACAGAGGATTCCCCATAGAAATTAAATTCAATTTTTGTAGAGAATTAGAGAGATCTGTGTTTGGTATTGGTGACGTTAAAAATTATTCCAATATAACAAATTGCCCCTGGAAAAAGGTTGTAGAACAGTCTTTTTAAAATTTAATTCAAAATATTAATTGTAGGGATTTTACGTAGTGAAAGATTACGTTCCTGATGAGACCAAATATCCCCCTTTTATTCCTCACGGTAGATATAAAGCGGTTATCAAACTTACGTATCATTCAGAATTGGCAATAGAGTCTCATGTTTACGTCGAAAATAAAGGTATCAAAAAAGTGGGAAACTTAACAGTTTATGTGTAAAATAAAACATTTTTGGTTACTTGGACAGAAAAAAATTTTTTTAATTCAATTTAATAAACGTTCCTTATTTTTAACTTGTGACTATTATTTTGGATTATTGCGTTGTGCGTTAATACCAGACTAAAAAGTGTTTCGTATGGGACGCGTTTCTTTATCCTTCTGGTATCGGTGTAACAGAAATGCGTGAGAAGGGAATAATGTCATTACTCATTACTATCTCTTGGTGAGCAACGAGAAGACAGTAGACCTAGTAGAGTCCGTGCTATCAAAATAAACGATTCCTGTAGCCATGCCATAACAGGATTTTTCGTACGCATCAGAAATAGTATCTAACAAGTATTGTATGCTCAACAGCTTCCCTGATTTCACAAAACTATAATTTTTATACGAGCCGTTTTTGAGAAAAACAGTTTAAAAATTTTAATCGATTTTGGTCCTTTAATAAAAGTAGTCAATTATGAAATTATTTTAACTAGCGACTATATCAAAACTAAAGCCCTATATTTTATAATTATCTGCAAAGTTAGAATAAAAAAACTTGAAAATAGTTGAAATTAAACATAGGGAAAGGTTAGTTTTTTATTAAGGACGATGTGTATAATTTAGAGCTTAGTATTGTCAAAATATTTTGGGCCACCCTGTATCGATTTCGTTTAAAAGCTTATTTTGTCGATAAAATTTTTTTAAAGTGGCCGAAACCAAAGTTCAACAAAATCGCTTTAGTAGATGTGTGTGTGTAGGTGTGTACCCACCCACACCCATCCAGACACTTTCCAACAGTTTCATTTTTGAAACGATTTGGATTTAGAAAGGCTTGAAAATTCGCGAAACTAACGAGCTGATCCAGTAAAATACTTAATTTGTAATTATTATGTTTGTATTGTTTCTCAGCTCTTTCAAGCACAACCAAAAACCATTAAGGACAAGTAGTCCAGTGCATTTACGAAAATTCTATACGTGTGACCCAAAAGTTTTGGGCACTGTCTTTTTATTTTTTTATTTGATAGAGTGGATAGAGGGTTAGTCGGAGACCTTAACTCTGATTTTGCGTATCCGCGAAATTACCCCTTTCGCCGCCATCTTGGAAAATGCGTTGTGGCCCATATCTCGAGTTCTATCTACTGCAACTCGATGGTTTTAGAATCGTTTGACTCGTTAGTATTTTTCCTTCAAATTCATTTATGTCATAGTAAGCGCTCCGATGACGAGAAAAAAAGTTATTCGTGTTCAAAGTTGAAAATTTTTTGCAAAATTTTTTCCGCGGGCGTTTTTTTGCCAGTAGTTTTATTATGCTGCTTTGGAGCTGTTGATGACTCTAATGTTTTTAGAGAAGACTCAATTATGCGTATTTGCTTATAAAAATTAATCCGATTGGCCCATTGGTCGCCGACCAATCCAAGCCCAAAGTTGCGCTGCTTATGTCGCACGCAACGTTGAAAACTTCTAATCGAGCACAATGCGCCTCGCAGCGCTTGCAGTTTTCTTCTCCTCATCAATATTCGTCATTATTTTATACAATCAAATGTTTCTTCATATTGTAGGTAATCTGGTAGGTGTTTAAAAATCGATTCAACGTATCTTCTTCTTCGTACCTTATCCTTACCTCTTACCTTCGCCCTCCTAAGGCGAAGATGAGTGCGACCTGGGGACAGAATACGAGAAACCAAAAATACAGAGAAAAAGGTAAGAAATTGAAAATTTTAAACGATTCTTTTGGTTATAACCAAATATTTCGTGGAAAACTTGGTCTCTAGAAGTTTAAGACAATTCGACCAAAATTTTAGACATGACTATTCAAAAAGTCAGGAAAGTGGTTTAAAATTGCAGTACTTACTTTTCAAACATCTGCAAATTTGTTCTCCAGATCAGTTAAAAAGGTTAAATCACTGACTTTATTATGACTTACTAAAATCATGAATTATTACGAATAACTTGATTTTAAACATCTTCCATATTACCTACAATATGAAGAAACATTCGACTGTATAAAATAATGACGAATATTGATGAGGCGAATAAAACTGCAAGCACTGCGGGGCGCATCGTTCTCGATTAGAAGTTTTCAACGTTGCGTGCGACATGGGCAGCGCAACTTTGGGCTTGGATTGGTCAGCGACCAATGAACCAATCGGATTAATTTTTATACGCAAATACGCATAATTGAGTCTTCTTTAAAAATCATTAAAGTCGTCAACAGCTCCAAAGCAGCATAAGAAAACTACTCGAAGAAAACCGCCCGAAGAGAAAATTTTACAAAAAATTTTCAACTTTGAACACGAATAACTTTTTTTCTCGTCATCGGAGCGCTTACTAAGACATAAATGAATTTGAAGAAAAAATACTAACGAGTCAAACGATTTCAAAACCATCGAGTTTCAGTATGTAGAACTCGAGATATGGGCCACAACGCATTTTCCAAGATGGCGGCGAAAGGGGTAATTTCGCGGATACGAAAAATCAGGGTTAAGGTCTCCGAGTAACGCTCTATCGAATAAAAAAATAAAAAATGACAGTGCCTAAAACTTTTGGGTCGACTCGTAAGTGCACTGGACTAAAGCGAAATCAACTGAACCAGTCATTCATGCAAATGCAAATGGAAATTCAGTAGTAGGTACCTCTATTGAGTTCGTGTTTTGAAGTACATTTCACTGATTACTTCTGTTTACCATGCAGTTCGGTTTAAAGCTATTTCTCTTTTTATTGAAGACATTAATTTTAATTAATCATCAATCAATTGCTGTAAGTTTTTTAAAGAAACTTTTATTAATGTAATTACCAGCATTTTCAACAGTTTCAGTTTTTTCAAAATGATTACCACATAATCTACGAACGAGCTGTGCTCCACTATTACAATCCAAAGTTTTACAGCAACTTTAAGTTCAAATTGAGATTCTTCAATAGAACAACAAAGGCCTTCTACCACCAATTTGACTTACAGGAAGATTTTGGTGGAACTTTAGAGGTAGAATAGAACGTTTCTTAATTTTGGTATTTGTTTATTCAGAATCAACATAAAAGGACTATGTGCGCTTGACTATGGGTTGCTTAACGAGAGAACAACTTGTGAAGAACAATGAAAATAAGTTAATGGCACAGATTTCCTCCTTATATTCCTCTTGGTAGATACAAAACAGTTTTCAAACTTGCGTTTCATTCGGAATTGATACTGCAGATACACATTTACTTAGAAGCTAAAGACATCACAAAAGTTGGGAACTTAACAGTTTATGTGTGAAGTGAAATTAATTTTTGTTAAATAAAATACTTTCGACATTGTTGCATTTTTTTTTGTGCAGCAGATTAATTTTATAATAAGAACACTTTCATGATTTTTCTTGATTAGGTATAGATTATAAATAGCTAGTCGACTCAAACGTGTTCTTCCTGGGATTAGCTAAAGTTCGAACTTTTTGGCAATTAGTTCACTTTTTGAAATGTGTTGCTCTAATAAAATATTTCATATGAACTAATTACTTTTTGTGTTGTTTGTTTGTTAATTGAAGCGCAACCAAAATCGATTAAGGATGGTCGAAATCACCTTGTCTAAAACCATTTATGCGAATAAAATTAGAAATTCTGCTATTAGTGTTATTACAATTCCAGTAGTATAGTAGGTATACCTCTGTCGAGTTCCCTTTTAAAAGTACACTTCTGATTACTCCGTCTACCATGGAGTTCCGTTTAAAGTTATTTCTTTTCCTACTGACAACATCAGTAATTATTAATTACCAAACAATTGCTGTAAGTTTATTTTCAAAACATTTAATAAAGTAATTACTACCAGACCTAAAAATTATTTCAGTATTTTCAAAAAGATTACCACGTAGTTTACGAAAGAGCTTTGCTGCACTATCACAATCCGAAGTTTTACAACAACGTCAAGTTCGAATTGAGATTTTTTAATAGAACAACAAAAGTCTTCTACCTTCAAGTTCACTTGCTGAAAGATGTTGGTCGAGCTGTGGAGGTAAAATAATACTTTTTTTAAAGTAATTCGTATCTCAAATTTTTTAAATTACGGCAAGCCTTCCATTTAAGAATTAGTCACTTTTTAAGCAAGCACCCGGTATTCAAATTTAAGTGTTTTTTACAGTTCCACTTTGCTAGTTTCAAAATGTTTAGTAACGAGTACAGAGGATTCCCTATAGTAGTCAATCTGAATTGGTGTGCAGAATTAGAGAGATCTGCGTTCGGATTGAGTGACATTAAAAAATATTCCAATATGACAAATTGTCCCTGGAAGAAGGTTACTCAAAAACAATTTTTTTAAATTTATTTCAAAATAATAATTGTAGG
This sequence comes from Malthinus flaveolus, assembly GCA_950108345.1. Lineage (NCBI taxonomy): Eukaryota > Metazoa > Arthropoda > Insecta > Coleoptera > Cantharidae > Malthinus > Malthinus flaveolus. Next base: position 1,668,135 of record OX467289.1, on the reverse strand, counting down.
GATTTTACGTTATGAGAGATTTCATTCCTGATGAGAGCAAATATCCACCATTTATTCCTCTTGGTAGATATAAAGCAGTTGTCAAACTTACGTTTTATTCAGAATTGGCTTTGGAGTTACATACTTATTACGAAAATAAGGGCATCAAAAAGGTTGGAAACTTAACAATTTATGTGTAAAATACAATATATTTAACTTTTGGATTTCTTTGTTGTACAACTAACAAATAATTACACCATAGGTAAAAGCACTTATAAAATCTTTAATTTACAGCTCTCTTGTTGTTATCAAATGACAGTTTACTGAATTTTTAATTTAAATAAATAGCTAAAAACACTATTGGATGGTAAAATCTTACGCTCATTCAACCTATTCATTCATTCGAAATGAATTAATTATTAATACACCTTTATTAATTAAAAAAGAAAAAAACAAACAAACTGGACAGCTGTAAAATACAAAGACAAAAGAAATTTAACTTTAAAGTGAAAACAATATTGTGAAAAATGTGCCACTGCTGAAATTATCAAGCCAATAGCCAGGGAGGATCGACGATCTCCCTCCTCCCCCCAAGTTTTGCAGAAGTCAGGCTAAAGCGTAAGCCCCCGTGCAAAGGTTCGGAATCAGAATAGCCCTATTATGAACCTGAGAGAAGTAAAAAGCCTCCAAAAAGAACGAGCATGATGACACCGTAAACGCTTTACTTATGTGCAACGTCTTGTCCAAGGTTTTAACAGTTTGTACAAAAAGGATAGCTTCAGTGTCAATGAAAACGTTAGGTAAAGTCTGTCTGCTAATTTTCTTTAGTTGGCCACTATTTCCTATTAAAACAATACATTGCGACTTTTTAGGGTTTAACCTCAGCCCATAAGATTTAGCCCAGTCGTGAAGTCGATTAAGGTCATCGTTAAGTAAGTCGAGGGCGACGTGAATATCGTTTGAGTTAGCATGTATGCAAATTTGAAGATTGTCTTCATAGAGATGATAAGAGCAATGAAAGAGACAGTCAAAAATGGAATTGATGAAAAGAGAAAATAGAAAAGGACCCAGGATAGAAATTTAGTAAAGATAAATAACGTTCTTCCTTTAACATTTACTTTTTTTAAATAAAATTCTACGAGGAGCATGGCTTTTCTAAACGACAGTCCCGTTTATAATAACTCGACCAGATGAGATTAAATTAGGGTATTTGATTAGCTCAAAAAATTTAATCGGAAAGTTCCGTTTAAGCACCTTTAGCCATTAATGGGTTAACAAACAAGCAAGTGTTGCAAAAATAAATTTCTGAATGCGTTTTGTATCTGGAGTCATTTTATTAGTTTCATTTTATTTTACACATAAATTGTTAAGTTTCCAACTTTTTTGATACCTTTAATTTCGTAGTAGCCATGGATCTCCATTGCCAATTCCGAATAAAACGTAAGTTTGAGAATTGCTTTATATCTACCGTGAGGAATTAAAGGGGGATATTTGCTCTCATCAGGAACGTAATCTTTCACTACGTAAAATCCCTACAATTAGTATTTTTAATTAAATTTTTAAAATTATTTTGAAATTTTGAGTAACCTTCTTCCAGGGGCAATTTGAGATGTTGGAATATTTTTTAACGTCACTCCACCCAAACGCAGATCTCTCTAATTCTGTACAGAAACTCTCATTAAATGCTATAGGAAAGCCTCTGTACTCGTTACTGTACATTTTGAAAGCAGCGAAGTCGTACTGTAAAGAACGGCAAAATACTTCCACTTCATCTTCATGCACACAAAACTTGGAAAAAAGAAGACTTGTCTAGCAAGAATTGGGGAGCTTGCGATAATTTGATAAATATTTACTCAATAATAATACTTAATTAGTTCTTAGGAGACCTCATAAAATAACAGTACGATTGTACTGTTAGGCCCGGTATTTGAATGTTCGCTTAGCTAAAAAGAAGAATTGCGTTAAGTGAAAGATAAATCACACCTCTATTGACCCTTAAATTACAGGCTACTTCAGCAGCTCTAAACCGGCAACCGGTTTTAAGTCTCATTTATTGCTTACGGGTCACTTAAGTGGACATTCATATACTGGGCCTTAGACAAATTAGACAAATTTTCTTCTCGTTAAGTTACTTAAGTTAAGTGCACAGTGATCATAGATCTTTTATGTTGATTATGAATAAACAAATTCCCACATCTTATTAGCTTTCTCGTAAACTCGAGATACGAATTGCTTTAAGAAATATATTATTTTACCTCTACAGCTTGGCCAACATCTGTCTGCAAGTCGAATTGAAGGTATAAGGCCTTTGTTGTTCTATTAAAAAATCTCAATTCGCACTTAACGTCTCTGCTAAATCTTGGGTTGTAATAGTGCGGCTCAGCTCGTTCGAGAATTATGTGGTAACCTTTTTGAAAATACTGAAATTGTTTATAATCCTGTTAATTACTTCAATAAGGCCCAGTTGTATAAGCGAGCTTATATCTCGGAGTCAGAGTTAACTCCACGATCAACCTAAATCAACAACTAACTCTGAGTTAAATTTAAATACATAAGAGTCTAGAAAATTGGTGGGTTAACTCTGGACCGAGTGCCTACGAGCTAACCTAATCTAATCTACGCTAAGATCTAACCTTATATTCAGATCGTAAAGTTTAACTCTGACTCCGAGATTATTTCGTTCATACAACTTGGCTTAAATGTTTCGGAAATAAACTTACAGCAATTGTTTGATAATTAATAATTACTGATGTTCTCAGTAGAAAAAGAAATAACTTTAAACCGAGGTCCATGGTAAACGCAGTAATCATAAATGTACCTACTTTAAAACATGAACTCAATAGAGGTACTACTGGGATCGTAATAACTAAGAACTTAATTTCTAATTGCGTTCTCATCAGTGATTTTGGTCGATTTTGCCCACTCTTAATGGATTTTGGTTGCGCTTCAATTAACAAACAAACAACACAAAAAGTAATTAGTGCAAATGGAATATTGTACTGGAGCAATACGTTTCCAAAAGTGAACTAATTACTAAAATGTTTGAACTTTCTTTGAACCCTGAAAGAACACGTGCGAGGCGCCTAGCAATCTACAGGGTGTCAACTGTAACTTGGCCAAGAATTTCAGGGTAGGTAGAGGACCGATAGGCATGAATTTTAAGGATAGGAACCCATGTCCAGAAATGCGCCCGTACGGAGCTACGGTCGTTTTTAACTTTACGTTTTATCGTCCAATATGCAAGCAGCATGTGCTGTGTCTAACAATTGTTTGCCTGGCAACTCATCGTTGCCTAGGAAATACATTGAATGTCAGCTCTGAAACATTGTGTCAATAAAACGTGTGCTGAACAATGAACAGGTTAACCTTTCAGGAGCTCGCCGACGTGCATCTGGCGTATGGGGCTGTGAACTGCAACGCACTTGGAGCACAGCGCCACAGGTACACCTGAGCGACAACAATGTATTTCCTAGGCAACGATAGGTTGCCAGGCAGACAATTATTTTAAAACACGACATGTAGCGTGTACATCGGGTGCAAAACCAAAAGTTAAAAACGGCCGTAGCTCCGTACGGGTGCATTTCCGGACATGGGTTCCTATCTTTAAAATACCTGCCTATAGGTCCTCTACCTACCCTGGCATTCTTGGCCAAGTTACAGTTGACACCCTGTATAATCATAGGTTATATCCAGAGACCTACAAATTTAACGGGCTAAACTGCTGGTTGCTTGTTTTTCTAAATTTTTGCTTAGAAAATGTTCGAGATCGAGCGGTCATTGCCTATAGACATGACCTCAGGCCTATAAGAAATTAGGGTTTTTTAAATCACTAGACACCTATAAATAAGAGAAAGAAGTTTAGAAACCATTAGAATAATTTTTATGCTAATTCTTGCAAACTCTTACTAAACATTACCCTATGCAGGGCTAAAGTAGTTTTGAAAAAAAACACCAAGTTGCAACGCCCTATAACTCGTAAACTGTAGGAATACAAAAAAAATGCACATAATCAATTTGATAGCAAATTTTGTCAGCTTTCATTTTATACATCTTCATGTTTTAGGTCTGACGCATAGTTTTCGAGATATTAACGAACAGCCGAAAAAAGTGGCATGTCTTTAGCCATTACCGCGAAAGCTCACCACCGACTCTTCAGGACTTTTGGTATATTCATCACTAGACATCTCCAAACGAGTGTGTGAAATTTCAAAACTATTGGAATTTTTTGAAGGTAAAATCCTAAGTTGACTGGACTATTATACTAGTACTCGTACAGTCCGACATGCAACCAAAATGACCTCTTTATCTTGGACCACCCTGTATCGACTTTATTTTGACGACGAAATTTTGTTAAAGTGACCGAAACCAAATTTCAACAAAATCGCTATAGTACACATCTACCCAGAAAGACATTTTGTAAGCGTTTTATTTTGGGAGCGTTTTGGATTCAGGGATGCCCAAAACGGCAAGAAATTAAATAAGAGAAAAAAAATTGTTTTTCGATCATAATACTTTTTGGAAGAAGATAAAGTTTAAGAAAAAGAAAGAGAACACGCTGTGAGTAGAAAAAATTACACACGACACTATACAGGTTGATCTAAAAAATTAATATATAACAGGAGTATCTAGTTCATCACAAGGCTAAAATACAAAGTACTCCAATTTTTGTAATAATAACATGTTATGTTGTTTGTTTGTTATTTAATGCACAACCAAAAACTAGGTATTAAGGAGGTACCATAAACTGCACCAAAGTCATTCACGCGAATACAACCCAACGAAATTCAACTAGGTTATTACGATCCCAATAGTGCCTCTATGGAGTTCCCTGTTAAAAGTACACTTCTGATTACTCCGTCTATCATGGACTTTGGATTAAAGTTATTTCAACTTCTTCTGAAAATATGAAAAGTTATTAATTACCAATCAACTGCAGTAAGTTTATTTACAAAACATTTATTAAAGTAATTACTATAATTATACACAATTTCAGTATTTTCAAAAAGATTATCACCTAATTATGGAACGAGCTCTGCTGCACCATTACAATCCAAAGTTTCTGAGCAACGCTAAGTTCGAATTGAGATTTTTTAATAGAACAACAAAGACCTTCTACTGCCAATTCGAGTTCCAGCAAGATTTAAGTCAATTTGTAGAGGTAAAATTTTCCACATAAAAGAACAAACTATGAGCACTGTGTTGCTGAAGACGAAAATTTGTCTAGCAGTGACAACAAGTTCATCGTATTGTTACAACCAGACACTATGCCCTCGCTCCCTGACCTCGCAATATTACACGGCTAAAAATGTCGAACCACGCTATTTTTTATCCGAACTAGTACCACTTTCTCAGTTGATGCCAAAAGGTAACTTTCCAGATTCAGGGAGTCACTTGAAAACCCGTGAAGAACGCCATAATAACCCCCATTAAAGTTGGCCTCGATTAGCAGCAACTTTGTATCAGCTCCTAATTGTCCTTATCTAACATGTATCTTTATTAGTTCTAAACAATTCTCAAAAACCTGAAAATTTAACTTTTTTGTGGAATTTCATTGATTTTTGTTTTACAACTATTCCGAAAACAAAGCACTTAATTAATTACTACTATTCACTAAACTCTAATTTCTTTTTAAGCGGAAATTTCTAGTTCCAAACTGTACAGTAACGAATACAGAGGCTTCCCTATAACAATTAAAAGGAATGCTTGTAAAGAATTGGAAAGACCTACGTTCGGATTGAGTGACAATAAAAAATATTCCAATATCACAAATTGTCCCTGGAAGAAGGTCACTTAAACTTAAAACAATTTTTTAAATTTAATTAAAAACATTAATTTTAGGGCTTTTACGTTTTGAAAGATTTCATTCCTGATAAGAGCAAATTTCCTCCTTTTATTCCTCTTGGTAGAAATAAAGGAGTTGTCAGATTAACGTATCATTCGGAAGTAATAATGGAGTTACATGTTTACCACGAAATTAAAGGTATCCAAAAGGTTGGGAACTTAACAATTTATGTGTGAAATGGAAATTCTATTAGTAAATTCTATTAATAAAATACTTTCGACTCTTCTGAACTTTTTTTGTTGTTTATGCAGCTGATTAATTCGGTAATAAAAACACTTTCATGATTTTTCTTGATTTAGATTAAAAAGAACTAATCGACCCAACCGTGTTCATTCAGAAATCAGGATAAATTTGAAATTTTTAACAATAAGTTCAGTTTTCGAAACTTGTTGCTCCAATAAAATATTCCATATGCACTAATTACTTTTTGTGTTACTTGTTTGTTAATTGAAGCGCAACCAAAATCCATTAAGAATGATCGAAATCACCTTGTCTAAAACCATTTATGCGAATAAAATTAGAAATTCTGTTATTAGTGTTGTTACGATCCCAGTAGTACCTCTATTGAGTTAACTTTTTAAAGTACACTTCTGATTACTCCGTCTACTATGGGCTTCTGTTTAAAGTTATTTCTGTTCCTACTGAAAACATCAGTAATTATTAATTATCAAACAATTGCTGTAAGTTTATTTTTAAACATTTATTTAACTAATTACCAGAACTAACTATACTACACTATTTCAGTATTTTCAAAAAGATTATCATACGATTTACGAACGAGCTTTGCTGCACTATTACAATCCAACGTTCTTTAGCAACGTTAAGTTCGAATTGAGATTCTTTAATAGAACAACAAAGGCCGTACACCTTGAATTCGAAGGAAAGGAAGATTTTGATGAAGCTGTAGAGGTAAAGTGATACTTTTTAAAGCAATTTATATGTGGAATTTTACGAGAATAACGAAGAAAACGTGGGTATTTGCACATTTATTTTCAACATAAACGAACTATTTGGGCACTGAGTTGCTTAACGAGAAAAAAATTGGTATGCCAGTGACAATAAGCTAATAATATTGTTACAACACCCATCCAAAGGGCAAGGAAATTAATTAATTGTTATTAGTAACTTCCTGAACGAGTCTCTCAGTTTTCAAAACCAAAGTGTACAAACATATGAAGTAAAAGTATTTCGTAATTTTTTACAGTTCCACTTCGCTACTTTCAAACTGTACAGTAACGAATACAGAGGATTCCCGATAACAGTTAATGGCAATCTTTGTAGAGAGTTAGAGAGACCTAGGTTCGGATTGAGTGACATGAAGAAATATTCCAATCTGACAAATTGCCCTTTGAAGAAGGTTACTCAAAAGTAATTCTTTAGAATTTACTTATAAATAATATTATATTTGCAGGGATTTTACGTTTTGAAAGATTACGTTCCTGATGAGAGCAAGTTTCCTCCTTTTATTCCTCTTGGTAGATATAAGGCAGTTATCAGATTTACGTATCATTCGGAAGTGACATTGGAGTTACATGTTTACCACGAAATTAAAGGTATCAAAAAGGTTGGAAACTTAACAATTTATGTGTGAAGTGAAATTAATGTCTATCTAATTAAATAATTTTGATTTTTTGAAGTTTTCTCTTCTTTGTCCAGCAGATCTTTAAAAATCTCAAAAAATAGAAATTTAGTCAAACGTAATTTTTTCTAAAATCGTTCAAATTCACGAATCTTACAATAATTTAGTAGCAACGAAATTAGAAACGTGTCCCAGACCCAAAAGCATTTTTGCTGAAAAGCAAAAAATCGGAGAAATAGTTAAGATAAAAAGCATGGCTTCTTAAATTTACTGTAAAGAAGATCCTGTGTTGAAACAGAAAACATTTTTAAAGGGACGCTTACGCACTAGCTAGCAGGGCACATTTTCTAATTCAGTGGGCTCTAGCAAAAAGGATTTTCAAAGATATAGAGTTTGACATTGCAGAATGTGAGACTGCCGAGAATATCCTGCGCTATATGTAAATTCATCAGGAACTTGGTAGGATAAGGTGGTAGAGTAAGATCTTTAACGAGCTACAAAAGTCGAGGATTCACTGATAGTCCACTCTCCCAATGGGCTGTAGTGATGGCTGCTCTCCATCAAATCTGCGAATTTTTAAAAGATTAGTGTGTTATCGACCCATTTCAAAGAATTTCTATGGCAAAAAAAATTTTGCCGAGCTCGTTGAAAACATGTGTACGAATTGGCTCTTTTCAACGAGATAGGTATGGGAAAAACTAATAAATCGGCGTTATAGGAAATTTTAGAAGAAGGCGAAGGATATCTCCTATATAGATCGCGTAGTATGGCATCAGAATCATTATGTACGAATCCATTTCTGCAGTATATTTGAGAAAAATATTTCGGAGCCAGATCGGTATTCGTATTACCAGGCCATTATTAAACGGAACCGCCTTGTTTGTAAATCATATTTATATTTTTAAGAAAGCAAGTGTTAAAAAAGAACAGTCTCACCCCCACAAACGTAAGTTCTCCCTCTAACTTTGAAAGTTCTTGGAAAACTAAAACTTTTTCATGAAAACTGAGAATTTTCAGACTCTTTTTTTTTACTTTATAATTAGAAACATTTTTATTTGATAAGGACAATTTCACCATCTTTCTTTCTTTAGCATCCGCATTTCAGACTACAGGTAGTTGATTTAAACAAGTTCTTTCAGGTCAAGCTCTTCTCGTGGGCGCCATATTTAAAATGTTCAGCTATGAGTCAATTTATAAAAACAAACGAGTTGTTCCACTAAAATATCCCATTTGTAATTACGTTTGTGTTTGTTTATCTGCTCTTTCGAGCACAACCAAAAACCATTAAGGATATTATGCAAAATTTCTCGTAGAATTTTATTAAAGAAAGTAAGTGTTAAGAATCTCCAGATATATAGGCCTTGAAAGTTCTCGGACAACTAAAGCCATCTTGTGAAAACTTAAGAAACTTATAGATTTTCCGACACAAGAAATCCTAAACAAGAAAATACTGGACTTCGCTGGACTTCTGTTGCAGTGCATAGAGCTGCTGAATCAAATATCCAAAAACAATGTTCTTGTACTTTGTTGGACCAAAGAACATTAACCTCCTGTAATGATAAAGTAGACGAGCTGTGGCCCTGAGCCAATCATCAAACGAGCCGTAACTACTGTTAATGCTCATAATACTTATGAATTACAGACTAAAAGATTTACCGAGCTTTACCGGCTCATTTTAAAATACTGAAAAAATACTGTATACAGCAACTGTTCCCAACTAATCTACGAAGAATTGCAGCGACACTCACAAGACACTGTGGACTACAAAAACATCTCCACACTCCACACACTGAGCTTGGTAGATAATCCCATATGTTTTGAATGTGAACTGAAAGACGAACTTGTTCAGCATGTGCTTTGTCACTATCCAGCTCTAACGTCAATATAAAGACCCGTTTGGGGGACTTCTGGCTCGACATGGCCAGAATAAGCACCACTTCTCCCTCCAGAATTCTTAAGTCCATCCTACAAGTAGGACGCAACAAAATGTAATCGACAAAATAAGTTTTTAAACGAAATCGACACAAGGTGGGCCAAAATAAGAGGGGCTATCTTGACTTACGGTATTTAAACTGAGCCCTAATAGTACAGGTTTTCCGAACTAAGGTCGTTCCGTTCCCATTTGCATACCAGATAAAAAGTATTTTTTATCAAACAATATTTTAACAAATATATCGCACATGGGATGCCTAAGGAAATCCAGTCCAGGTCATGGTCCTGGCCATCATTAACGAAAAATATTCTTATTAATTCTTTTCATATTCTACTCACTTGTCTAACAGACGAATTTAATCCTTATCTAAAATGGTCCTTATTACCGGGTTGCCAAGTATAAAGCGGTGAGTCGATACAGTAATATGTACTGTCCTCGCAACTCAAGTTGGCCATCGATAGCTGGGGTAAGGCGGAAGGGGTGTGAAACAGTTTTGACGCTTATCCTAACATAATTGAGTGGTATAAGTTGAGCGAGTGGGAGAGAATTTAGAAGGTCACACCAGTCACACTTTGGTTACACGTTGTTATTTGCTTATTCTAACCGGCAAATTTGAAATTACAGTACAGCCTCTATAATTCGGACACACTTTAATCCGACCACCCCAGTAATCCGTTTCTTTCTACTGTTCGGACAGTTTTAAAATTTTGGCCTCTGTAATCCGGACATACTCTTTGAAATATTAGTGGTAAGCTAAATATATTATATGACTGCTTTTTATAAGCTTGTTATCAGTGTTATGAATATACAAATAGAACAGAGTAGGTACGATTGCGTCATTGCATGTTTGTTAATGCTTCAGAATGGCTGCAAATAAGCGTTCCCACACTCACCCTTAGTGACAAGTGTAAAATATTAGATGAGCTTGAAAAAGGAATGAGCATTCGGCAAGTTTCTCGAAACTTTAAGATTCCCAAATCAACAATAGCTGATATTAAAACAAATGAACTAAAACGTTTTTGACATTTTTTGGCATATCTCAAAAACCACAAGAGATAATAGAAATTTTATTTCACATTTTTGTTTCTGAATCCCATACGTAACTTTCATCTCATTTAACCGTCATTGTATCTCTTACAGTTTCCGAGATCCTCATGCTTATCAAGCTTAGCCGGGACACCCTGTATATGTGTATATGTATTTAATAATAAAAGGTACATAATATAGGTACTACATACCTCCTATGAGAATACCTTGCTAATCCGGACACCTCGCAAATTCGGTTTGATTGAAAACTATATCTGTCCGGACTAGAGAGGCTGTACTGTACTTGGTAACGCTCAACCCCGTGAATCCACGCTTCGTCGATCCATGGCGTCGAGTTCTATGGCATCGTTGGCAAACTTGAGTTGCGAGGACAGTACTCATCTGCTTTCTCATTGAAACATAATATATCAAAATAAAGATAATTTTATTGCCAACACGGTGGTATAGGGTTGCTTGCGAAAAATCGGTCCTGAATCACGATTGCCAGACTTTGAAATTTAAAGAAAAAATAATGATTGAAGCAATATTCTTAAAATTTTGCATAGTCATAAAGAGTAATAAATAATTATTGCAACTATCCCTTTAGAGATAGTGCAAACCATTACCTTAAGTTGATGTCATAATTAGACGCCATATTGAATTTTTAGATAAATAAATCGAATTATTTTTTCAGCTTTCGCCGATGTAGGTATAACAATCTACACTTGAAATAAAAGATTGTATCACATACGTAATATAATTTGTTTTAAATTTAGTAATCCGTAATGACAAAAAACGAATTTTACCAAAACAAAATAATAGATAACAATCCGAGCTCATTGATGATGATTAATATTCACTAAAAATTGATAACAATTTAAAATACAACAATCTGATTTTATAAATTTAAAAAAAACTGCCAGCTCGTATTGTTGTTATTTTGTTTTATTTAAGTTTTGCTAAAATTCATTAATTTGTTTTCATGGATTACTAAATTTAAAGCAATTTACGCAACAAGATTCGATTTATTTATCTAACAATTCAATATGGCGTCTATTTAACTTAAGAAAGTTGTTATAAATATTCGTCTAGAATTTTAGCTTTTTTTCAAAACTTAAGTGTAGTTAAGATGTTGTATCAATCTGTATAACGTTAAGGCGGTGATACACGGTTTAGGTAAACATGACGAGTTAACCGAAGCTCAACTTTAGTCATACACGGAGAGGCGAGCTTGTGACAAACTCTCAGCATTGAGTAATAAGATCACTATTAGAGGTGTCGACCCCGTGTTAAAAATCGTACAAGAATGAGCCGAGTGCAATAACAGATGTAGCTGCAAAAATTGTTTAGTGACATCTCATGCCGCACTCGGAACTTAAATAGCCAGAAGCAAAGTTGTTGGAAGGGTCTCGTCCGTGCTAAAGAACTCGGACTGTCGCCCTTTCCTCTCGCAAAGCAATAATCGCAACGGTCTAGTTGAGTCACTGATAGTGGCTACATTATTTAATGTTGTGTCGGCTTTATGGTGGCTTTATATTTCATTTGATGATTTTAAGGGAATATCAATTATATTTTCTATAGCAATTACATCGACTTGACAAAATAATGCAGTTTTTTTAATTTTTTAGCAATTAAAAGTGAATAAAAGTCAATTCAAAATGCAAAAAACGCAGTGTTATTATATACTCAATGCTCTCAGTCACCGATAGTCTGCGGACGCTCCCGAATTTCGTAATAATAATAACTCGAATAATAAACCAAAAGTCCTGATGAATCAGAAATGAGCTTGAGAGGCAATAGCCGAAGACATGTCACCTTTTTAGGTTTCTTGTAAATATCCCAAAAAGTATTGGTCAGAGCTAAAATGTGACTATAAAAAATAAAGCTAAAGGACCTTGAAAACAGCCCTTTCTTCCAAAACCTTTTTAAACTATCTCAACTCAACATCGGCGATGATACTGGCGCAAGACGCTTGTCTATTGCTCCCACAGTAGGTTCACTGTTTTAACTAAGTAGAGTTACGTTATTAACAAAAAAAAAGTTTATTTTAGATTTTTCTAATATTTCTGACTATACCTATAGGTATAATATTTTGTTGTGTGTAAATACTGAAATTCCTGAAAAGTGTTTCGTATGTGACGCACTTCTCAAATCCTGAGAAAGGAATAAAACCGTTATTATCTACAATAGTGAGCAACGAGAAGACAATAAGGGCCCAAGAGCCTGTGTTATCACGTATCACAATAATAAATACGAGTGTACCTACAAGCTGGGAGTCGCAAAAATTATATACAAATGGACACTAAACACTATAATCTAATCACTAATCACTAATCAGTTTAAGTATAATACTTAAACTGATTAGTGATTAGGAAGCGTCATCTGTGGCAAGAAGAGCCTCTTCATCATCACAAGGCTACAATACCAAATATATTACAATTCCAATTACTTTTTGTATTGTTTGTTTGTTATTTCAAGGATAATCAAATACCATTAAGGATGATCAGAAATATTGTTACTAGTTATTACCATCCTACTAGTACCTCTATTGAGTTCACGTTTAAAAGTACTTTTTTTACTGATTACTTCGTTTACCATGGACTTCGGTTTAAAGTTATTTCATTTTTTACTGAAAACATCAATAGTTTTTAATTACCCATCAACTGCTGTAAGTTTATTTCTAAAATATTTATTAAAGTAATTAACATGATCACGCACAATTTCAGTATTTTCAAAAAGATCACCACGTAATTTACGAAAGGGCTTTGCTGCACTATTCCAACCCAAAGTTGTACAACAACGTTAAGTTCGAATTGAGATTCTTTAACAGAACAACAAAGGCCTTCTACTGGCAATTTGACTTGCAGGAAGATATTCGAGCTTTAGAGGTAAAATAACTTTAATTTGAGTATTTGTTTATTCGTAATCAACATAAAAGAACTATGTGCACTGAGTTGCTTAACGAGAGACCAACTCGTAAAGAACAATAGAAATAAGTTAATGGCACTATTATATCAGTCCTGATGCTAAGAACTAATTCGTCTAATTAATAAATTTATTTTTAACTCAACATTTGTTAAACTACCGCCAACCTCTCATTTAAGAATTAGTCACTTCCTAAACAAGCGCCCTGCATTTAAAGTTATGTTGAGGTACATAAACAAAAAATATGTAAAAATGAGCAAGTAAGTACTTTATAATTGCCTATTACAGGTCCACTTTGCTGCTTGCAAACTGTACAGTAACGAATACAGAGGATTCCCGATAGCGGTTAATATGAATTTTTGTACAGAATTAGATAGATCTGCGTTTGGGTGGAGTGACATGAAAAAATATTCTAATATCACAAATTGTCCCTTCAAGAAGGTTACTTATAATTTAAAAGCAATTCTATAAATTAATTAAAAATATTAATTGTAGGGATTTTACGTTTTGAAAGATTACGTGCCTGATGAGAGCAAACATGCACCTTTTATTCCTCATGGTAGATATAAAGCAGTTATCAAACTAACGTTTCATTCGGAATTGGCATTGGAGTTACATATCTACTACGAAATTAAAGGCATCAAAAAGGTTGGAAACTTAACAATCTATGTGTAGAATAAATTTACTAAATTTTTAACTCAAACAATAAACAACTACAAACAATTTTTTGGTATTAAAATATTACCCTTATTCAACTGCTAAAGCCATTACAGGCGAGACTAGCGCTTAGAAAAGCCTTGTTCCTTGTAGAATTTTACTGAAGAAAGTCAGTTTTAAGAGAAGCAAATGTGATCGTTACCGAATCTCTAGTTCTCATCAACTGAAAGTTCTGAGAAAACTAAAGTGCTCTTGTGATAACTGAAAAAACTTTCAGATTTTCCTCTTTTGTTTCTGTATAATCCTAAATATTTTCGCATTCGCCAAGAACACTTTCGCGTTTTACTTGACTTTGGTGTCCGTACTCAACATTTCACTTACGAGCGCCTACTATTCGAAATTTTCAGCAATTAGTTCATTTTTCATTTCTCAAATCTAACTTGCTGTTGCATTGAAGTGTTCCACTTGTAATTTAGTAATTGGTGATTACTATTTGTGTTGTTAGTTTGTTACTTCAAGCACAACCTAAAACCATCAAGGTCGAGTAACATCAACTTGTGACTATTCATGCAAATATAAATTGGGGTCAAACAACTTCTTCTCTATTCTTCTAACAGCCCCTAAAGTTATGACGTGCTTATACGAACACCTTGTATACGAAGTCGTTTTATTTGTAAAGCATATGTTTTTAAGAAAGCAGGCGTTAAAAAAGAAAATTTAGTCCAATCTCTAGAAATGTGAGCTCTGACAGTTTTCGAAAAATTAAGTAGCTTTTATGAAAACTGAAAAAACTGAGAATGCTCAGATTCGTTTCTCCATTTCTTTATAACTGCAAATATTTTAAAATTTGATTAGAGCACTAATTTTTACATTTCTTTTGTATCCGTGTTTCAGACTATAAGCAGTCGATTCGAACATATTCTTTCAGGTCAAGCTCTTCTCGTAGGCGCCATATTTGAAAGTCCATTTTTGCAAACTAACGAGCTGCTCTAGTAAAATATTCTAATATTTGTAATTACGTATTTATTGTTTCTCTGCTCTTTCAAGCACAACCAAAACCATTAAGGTTGAGCGAAATCAACTGAACCAAAGTCATTCATGCGAATGCAAATGGAAACGCTGTAATTAGTTATTACGATCCCAGTAGTACCTCTATCGAGTTCTCATTTTAAAGTACATTAAGTACTTCGTTTACCATGGACTTCGGTTTAAGGTTATTTAATTTTCTACTGAAAACATCAGTACTTATTAATTACGAAACAATTGCTGTAAGTTTATTTCTAAAACATTTGTGAAAGTAGTTGCCAGGATTATACACAATTGCAGTATTTTCAAAAAGATTACCACATAATTCTCGAACGAGCTGTACTCCACTATTACAATCCAAAGTTTTGCAGAAACGTTAAGTTCGAATTGAGATTTTTTAATAGAACAACAAAGGCCATCTACAGTCAATTCGAATTACAGGAAGATTTAGGTCAAGCTCTAGAGGTAAAACAAGACGCTTTTTAAAGCAACTCGTATACCGAATTTTACGAAAATAACAAACTAATAAGATGTGGGTACTTGCTTATTCATTTACAACATAAAAGAACTAATAAGTGCACTGAGTTACTCAACGAGAGGAGAATTATTCTAACAGGGACAACGGGTAAATCGTATTGTACAAACTTTCCGAAGGGAAAATAAATTAATTTTTTACTATTAACTAGATATTATTTTGAAATGACCTCAAGCACCCTATTTTGAATTAGTCACTTGCTATCCAAGTATCCTTGTTTTTGAAGCTAAGCGTACAAAAAATATAATGTTAAATAATAAAAAAATGTTTGTAATTTTTTACAGGCCATCTTTGCTAGTTCCAAACTGTACAGTAACGAGTACAGAGGATTCCCTATATCAGTTAAGGAGAATTTTTGTACAGAATTAGAGAGATCTACGTTTGGGTGGGGAGACATTATAAAGTATTCTAATATGACAAATTGTCCCTGGAAGAAGGTTACTTAAAACATAAATACAATTTTCTAAAATTAATTATAAATTAATAATAATTGTAGGGATTTTACGTTTTGAAAGATTACGTCCCTGATGAGAGCAAATATCCACCTTTTATTCCTTTTGGTAGATATAAAGCAGTTCTCAAACTTACGTACCATTCGGAATTGGCAATGGAGGTACATGTATACCACGAAATTAAAGGTATCAAAACGGTTGGCAACATAACGGTTTATGTGTAAAATGAAATTAATTTCTAATAATTAAATATTTTCGGTTTTTTCTTTTTTGTCTAGCGGATCTCTAATCTCTAAAAGACTTACGAAACAGAAGTTTATTATTATTATTGTTATTATGTTTAAAATTTTCAGCAATTAGGTAACGAACTGTTCCACTAAAATATTCATTAGTAATTTAATTACCGTGTGTGTTGTTTGTTTGTTAATTCAAGCACAACCAAAACCCATTAAGAATGGACGAAATCAACTAAATTAAAGTCATTCATGCGCACGCAACTGGAAATTTTGATATAAGCTATTAGTTATCGTATTACGATCCCAGATACCAGTAGTATCTCTATTCAGTTCTGGTTTTAAAGTAATCACTGATTACTTCGTTTACCATGGACTTCGGTTTAAAGTTAATTCTGTTCCTACTGAAAACATCAGTAATTATTAATTACCAGTCAATTGCTGTAAGTTTATTTACGAAATATTTATTGAAGTAATTACCAAAATTTTACATCGCAATTTTAGTATTTTCAAAATGATTACCACATACTTTACGAAAGAGCTTTGCTGCACTATTACAATCCAAAGTATTCCAGTAACGTTAAGTTCGAGTTGAGATTTTTTAATAGAACAACAAAGACCATGTACACCCAATTCGAGTTGCTGAAAGATGTAGGTCAAGATGTACAGGTAAAATAATACGTTTTTTAAAATACTTTGTATGTCGAATTTTACGAGAATAACTAGTAGAATGCGGGTATTTGTTCATTCATTTTCAACATAGAAAGCTATGTGCACTGAATGGCTTAACTAGAAGAAAATTTGTCTCACAGTGATTAGTAAACCCCATTCTCACAACCAGACTCGTTCGCGCCGTGGCCTCCCATTATTAGGAGCCGCCTCAACTTGGCAGCTCAAAGTTGCCATAAAACGTTGGGCACACGGCTAAAAATGCCCCCCAAAAAACTCTTTTTGATTGCAATGTGTGCCACTCTTTGTAGTCGTCACTTAAGTCGCTTGAAAATCCGTGTAGAACACCAGAACTAACCGCCATTAAAGATGACCTCCATTAGCTGCACTAAATTTTGAATGCCAGCTCCTAATGGTCATATTTAAATTTTATTTTTTTATTTTGAAAACCTCTTGTGAAAAAGAAACCTTTTCGCCCCTATACATTTATCTAAACACCTTAAGAGTTCTGAACGATTCTAAAAACCAGAAAATTTCACTTCTTAGGAATTTCGTTGATAATAAGTAACTTTTTATCATTCAATTACTAAGAGTAAATCAGCATATTTTTTGCCGAACATTGCTAATGGTGCGGAAAATTACAAAAAACTGTTATTATCTGAGCATCTGAACAGGAAATTGAGACTGGCATGCGATGTGCACGACCACAACACTAGACACAAAAACGATTTTTATGTAGGTACAGCGGCAACGAATTATGGCCAAAATAATTTGATTCATAAGAGCCTTGTAGAGAATAACAAGATTTTCAAGTGGCCCTCTATTGGGAAAATTACCTTTTGATATCAAGTATCAACTATGACCACTTAAAGTGGCACACTCCAATCAAACAGTTCAGCTTTCTTTGGTGTTCCAAAGTTCCAGTATTTTATAATTTTTTATAGGTGCACATTTCTTGTTTAAAACTGTACAGTAACGAATACAGAGGATTTCCTGTAACAGCTAGTATAAACATTTGTAAAGAATTAGAGAAACCTACGTTAGGCTATAATGACGTCAAAAAATATTCCAATTTGACAAACTGTCCCTGGAAGAAGGTTACTTAAAAGGTGAAAACAATTTTATAATTTAATTGAAAATATTAATTGCAGGGCCTTTACGTCGTGAAAGATTTCATTCCTGATGAGACGAAATATCCTCCTTATCTTCCTCTAGGTAGATATAAAACAGTTTTCAAAGTTACGTATCATTCGGAGTTGATATTAGAGGGACACACTTACCACGAAATTAAAGGTGTCCAAAAGGTTGGGAACTTAACAATTTATATGTGAAATGAAATGAATTGTTATTAATAAAATACTTTCAACTTTTTTGATTTTTTTTTATTCTGCAGCAGATCTTTAAAAAATATCCACAATCTTTTTAACGATTGTCACAGAATTTAAAAATAACACCTGTACTTAATGATTTAAAAAAAATTACTAGCGTTGACCATGGAGCTCAGTTAAAAATTCGTTAATTTCCCATTTAAGTACATTACCAACTAGGTGATTGGTAGAAGTTTTAAAAAATAATTACATATTGAAGTAATTGCCAAGGTACTCAATTTCAGTTCCTCCTAAAAGATTACCACATAATTTACGAAAGAGCTTCGTTGCACTTTTACAATCCAAAGGTTTGGAGTAATGTTAAGTTCGAAGTGAGTTTTTTTAATAGAACAACAAAAACCATATTCCACCAGTTCCACTTTCTGGAAGATACCGATGAAGCTCTTGAGGTAAAAGATCATCAAATTAAAAATCTCAGTAAGTCACTTAACGGAAGAAGAATTTATCTAATAGTCTTAACAAGTTAATCGTTTTCTTACACCCCCCCCCCAAGAAACGGATTAGTTTATAACTAACTTGATATTTTTCCAATTGCCACCCCATTAAGAGGGAGACACCGGCTAAGCGAGTCTCCCTATTTTGGAATGTATGAGTGCAACAAAAATATTAAGTATGTAAAAGTATTATTACAGAGCCCCTATGCTACTTTCAAACTGTACAGTAACGATTACAGGGGACTCCCTGTCGTTATGAATAGTAACTTATGTAGAAAATTTTAGAGAGATATGTACAGGAACTCTTAAAACTTGAAACGGATATTGCAGGATCATATTATGAAGTACAACTGAATTTAGAAAATGACGTTAATGACGGGTGATAATTCGGACAATAACATTCCATTGAGAAAATTAGCAAAACTGGAAGGAAATGACCTTAATGACATTGGCAGTGGTGGTGTGGTGCCCATTTATTTCAAACATGATCGATAGTGTTGTAGTAAACAGCTGGAAGATTTACAAAATATAAAATAAACCCAGTATTTCACAATTAAACTTCCTTTCGCAGTTAGTGGTGAGCTTGCTGAAGTCTAGTGGAGAAGCAGGGGCTCTTGATACCGAGAAGAATGTTCAGTTTATTAGTTCAATGCATAAGATATCTTTGAAAAGACCTTACCATTGGTCATGAATATTAATAATATTAATATTCAACTACTCCGCCATTATATGCAGATCGCCTTGTTGCTCTTAAAGAAAGTAGAAGTGTTCAGTAAATAGAATTTTTTCCATTGTTAATGAGACACTTTGTATTGCCGTGTTTGAAATTTTCAGCAATTAGTTCGATTTCAAAAGTAAAGAACTGCCCCACTAAAATATTCTCTAGTAATTTATTTACATTTGTGTTGTTTGTTTGTTAATTCAAGCACAACCAAAAACCATTAAGGATGGTCGCAATCAACTAAACTAAAGTCATTCATGCGCACGCAACTAAAAATTCTGATATAAGCTATTAGTTATCGTATTACGATCCCAGAACCCAGTAGTGCCTCTATTCAGTTCTGGTTTTAAAGTAATCACTGATTACTTCGTTTACCATGGACTTCGGTTTAAAGTTTATTCTGTTCTTACTGAAAACAGCAGTAATTATTAATTACCAGACAATTGCTGTAAGTTTATTTACGAAATATTTATTTAAGTAATTACCAAAATTTCAGTATTTTCAAAAAGATTACCACGTAATTTACGAACGATCTTTCCTGCACTATTTCAATCCAAAGTATTCCAGTGACGTTAAGTTCGAGTTGAGATTTTTTAATAGAACAACAAAGACCATGTACACTCAATTCCAGTTGCTGAAAGATATTGGTCAAGATGTACAGGTAAAATAGTACGTTCTTTAAACCAATTTGTATATATGTCAGATTTTACGAAAATAACTAAATAACTAATATAATGCGGGTATTTCTTCATTCATTTTCAACATAAAAAAGCTATGTGTACTAAGTTACTTAACTAGAGAAAAATTTGTCTCACAGTCATTAGTAAACTGCATTCTTAAAAACGGACCCTATTAGAGGGGGTGGGGCGAGAGGGATTTGCGCCGTGGCCTCTGAAGATTAGGGGCCTCAACTTGTCAGCTCAAAGTTACCATAAAAATAATAGCATACGTTGGATACACGGCTAAAAACGCCAAAAAACACACTTTTTGATTAGAATGAGTGCCACTCTTTGTAGTTAGTGATGAAAGGTAACTTTCTAGATAGGGAGTCACTTGAAAATCTGTGGAGAATACTATAACACCATAACTAACCGCCAGTAAAGATGGCCTCTATTAGCTGCACTAAATTTTGTATTTAAGCTCCTAATTCGTTGATAAGTAACAAAAAAACGGTTTAGGTTTATGGTGTTCCGCATATGTCAAGAAAAACTTTCTCTCATAAACAACAGTGATTTTAACTATTTTAAAAGCATTTATTACATTATAGTCCAGTAAATTTTCCAGTTTCTTGGATTTTTGACAAAGTTCAAAGTTCAGGGGGTCGCCGAATAACAGAAACTTGGATTTATCATTAAACCAAGAATTATAACTATTATTACCCCACTTGATATATTAAGGTAGAAACCATTAATTTACTGAACTATTATAATGTAATATGTTTATTGTTTATGCAAAAAAACTGTTTCTTGACGTATTCCAAATCTAAACCCTGTGTTGTGGGATAAATAAGGGATTTTGACTTTTGACCACAATTAAAACAGGGCTTATCAATGAAATTTTCGGATATTATTTTAAAATTGTGCAGGACTCTTATGGTGTGGAGATAAATGTATAGAGACAAACAAGTTTTCCTTTCCCAACAGCTTTCAAGCAAAAAAAAAGGAACCATTAGGAGCTGAGATACAAAAACTTAGTGCGACTAAGAGCTGGTAGTAGAAGTAGAATGAAAGTATCTGGGAGTAAGTATACTAGATTGATGAAACTTTCTTTACAAAGAAAATGGCAAAAAGTGTAAATTTTTTGAGTAGAGTAGGTAGGGATCTCACTAGCTGGACAAGGCTGATGATCTGATGGTATATAAAGTATAATCCTTCGTTATTTTGATTTTTGTTCTACTATACTATTGTTTATGTTAAATAATACAGAAATTAATGTACCTACTACAGAGAAAGCAAAACATAGCTCTTAGATGCATATTTCAATACAACAGATATCCCAGCGTTGATTCCATGTTAAGGATCACTTAATTACTAAGTGTTAATCAGCATATTTTTTGCCAAACAATGCTAATGGTGCGGAAAATAAAAAACGGTTATTATCTGAGCATCTGAACAGGAAATTGAGACTGCCATGCGATGTGCACGACCACAACACTAGACGCCAAAACGATTATTAAGTACATACGCCAGCAACGAATTACTACCGAAATAATTTGTTTTATAAGGACCTTGTAGAATAGAACAAGTTGCTTCCTGAAATAAAAAATAGTAACACGCCATTTTTGTTTTGTAGAAAGTGTATCCAGTTACGTTACGTATTTCATTTTGTGTTTTATTGATATAGCAGTTGCAAAATTAAACAATTAATAATATTATTATTAATAGAGGCCATCTTTAATAACCGTCATTACGGTGTTTGACACAGATTTTCAAGTGGCTCTATATCGGGAAAGTTATCTTTCGGTGTCAAGTATCAACTATGACCACTAAAGTGGCATACTCCAATCAAAGAGTTCAGCTTTGTTTGGTGTACCCAACGTACTATAAAGAGGAAGACCAGTAGAACCAAATTAATTGGTCAAATTGAAGGGCCCCGTAATTGTCCGACAATATGTTTTGTGTACCATCCGAAGTAATATAGCAAATTTAATTTTTAATTCTACTTCGTTTTTGTAAAACCACTTTTTTGGAAACATTATTAATCCCTACTAAAATTCCAGAAATTTATTTTAAGCCGTTTGACTTTGATCAATCAATATTTTATTGTATTTCTAACGTATGATATGGTCCCTTATAATTTTTTCAGGCTAAGACCCCCTCCAAAGTAATCCGCGACTGGTTGCCCACAATTTTTTCTGAAAAGACCTAGTTACAATCCCCCCGAAGATCAAATCACTTAATTACTATTAACTAGACATTCTTTAAATAACCACAAACTATCCCATTTAACAATCGGTGCCCTATTTTTGACGCTAGGCGTACCAAACTTTTTAATAGAAGTATTGTATAATTTTTTACAGGTGCACATTTCTTGTTTAAAACTGTATAGTAACGAATACAGAGGATTCCCTGTAGCAGCTAGTATAAACATTTGTATAGAATTACAAAAACCTACGTTTGGCTTTGATGACGTTAAAAAATATTCCAATTTGACAAATTGTCCCTGGAAGAAGGTTACTAAAAAACAATTTCTTAAAACTTAATTAAAAATATTAATTGTAGGGATTTTACGTAGTGAAAGATTACGTTCCTGATGAGAGCAAATTTCCTCCTTATCTTCCTCTAGGTAGATATAAAGCAGTTGTCAAAGTAACGTATCATTCGGAGTTGATATTGGAGGGACATACTTTCAGCGAAATTAAAGGTGTCCAAAAGGTTGGGAACTTATCAGTGTATGTGTGAAATGAAATTAATTTTTATTAATAAAATACTTTCAACTTTTTCGATTTTTTTTTGTTTCTGCAGCAGATCTATAAAAAATGTCCACAATCTTTTTAACGATTGTCACATAATTTCAAAATAACACCTGTACTTAATTATTTGCAAAAAAATTTCTAGCGTTGGCCATGGAGCTGTCAGAAACATAGAAAAAAAATAAAACAATAATAAAAAAAACAATAATTAAAACTGATGAAATCAGGTTATGGAGAACAAGAAGCCGTAAATATAACGTGACATAGCTCTACGAATTCGACTACATCTTATTTGCAACTGGATGACGATCATCACTATCGTCTTGTTCAATGATTCAGAGAAGATAGTAACTCAACATTCTTTAATCTTCACGAAAAACGTATCAACCAGTTTAGGTGGGAAAGCATTTAATTGGTCTAAACCTCTCGAGATGAATTTATAGCGGATACCGCCAGTTAGACAACAACTCTTGCTACCCAAAGAATTTTATCAGAGAAACCCTAAAGGTAGAGGAAAAAATTTTATCATTCAGGATATCCGGAAAAATACGCCATGAAAGTTCTCGAAAAAACTTCTTAAGCGTTTTCGTGAAAAAACCTGAAAAGTTTCAGATGCGTCTCTTTTACTACTAATTATGATTGTACTTTCTAATTATTTTTTAATTCGGTAAGAACAATTTCATGTTTTATCTTGCTTTGCTATCTCTGGACTTCACATTACAGATAATCGATTAATTTGATCATGTTCTTTCCGATCAAACTCTTCTTCTCATGAGCATTTCTAAAAACTAATGTGTTGTTTCGTGAGAATATTACATTTTTTGTGTTGTTTTTTGTTTGTTATTTCAAGCACAACCACGAACTACCTATTAACGTTGAGCAAAATAAACATTTTCAGCTTCATTCGCGCGGATCGAAATGTAAAATCTGTTATTAGGTATCACGATGACAGTACCAGTAGTACTTCAACTGAAGTCGTGTTTGAAGGTTTATTACTGATTACTTTATTTACCATGGAGTTCGGTTTAAAAGTATTTCTTTTTGTATTGAAAACATCAGTAATTATCAATAAGTATCAATCGATGGCTGTAAGTTTCTTGTTTGTAATAAATACGTGATAGTAGCCAAGCCCAATAAAGCAAGTATTACTAGCTTAAAATTACCCACTACCATCTACCAATATAATGTAATTTAATATACAGGGCACTAAGGGTGTAGAGTGTAGAGTAATGAAAACTAAAGTTTGCTTCTCTAGTTAAAGTAATATGTTTCAAGCTAAAACTAAAAAGCGTTTTTACGAGTAGTTCAAGAACTAAAATTAAAAAAAAAGTGCTTTTCACCCTTACCCCTCTACTACTTCTTGTGTGGTAATTTCAATAAGTTGATAATTCCAGTTTCGGCAAAATGATTGGCATGGAATTTTTGAAAGAATGCTTCTGCACTATTACAATCCCAAATATATCAACAACGTTGTGTTCGAATCCAGATTCTTTAATAGAACTACAAAAGCCATTTACTGTCAATTTGAATTGCTCGAGGAGCCTACCGATAACGATATTGAGGTAAAAGGACATGTTAGTCAAAATCAATTATTATTTCGTTTAATTTTGTTTACCGACAAATGAGAAGTCTTTGTTTACAGGCCCGTCTTGATAGTTATAAACTTTACAGTAACGAATACAGAGGGTTTCCAATAAAGGTTAATGTTGATATATGTAAAGAACTAGAGAGGGGTTCTTTTGATATCAGTGCCATTAAAAAATATTCCAATGTCACCAACTGTCCATGGAAGAAGGTCACTTTGCATTTTATTTGATATTTGCAAAAAATAATTGATAATTATTTTAGGGTTTCTACGTCGTGAAAGATTACGTTCCAGACGAATCTAAATTTCCGCCTTTTATTCCGCACGGTAGATATAAAGCAATTTTGCAAATCAGATACCATTCGGAGCTCGTATTTGAAGGACATATTTATAGTGAAATCAAAGGTGTTAAAAAGTTTGGAAACACCACAGTTTATGTATAAACTAACAATATCTGAGGAGTTATCACAATATGAACTGTTCTTTGAGAGTTATCCTCCTTATGTTTTACAATAAAAAGATTTGGTTTTTCAGAAATACTATTAATATCACCATTCTCCCTTCCAAGTGCAATCTTTGAATAGGTACCAAAAAATTGTAATTATCACAAAACATTTATAGACTTTATTCTCGACAATTTCAATCGCTTGAGAATATAGGGCAATCCCAGGATCCCACTTGAGGACCGCAAATTTAAATTTGGATTTAAGTAATTATCGCACAGAAAGGACTTAAAATTTTTTAATCACGTACCTATCTATAATATGATGTTCTACCTATTAGTCTACAAACAATCTACATACGGCACAAACTTACCCCATCTGCTCAGAAGGGTTTCATCAAGGTCAAACGATATCACTCACCTGAAACAAAAATAAAAGTTTATTAACAAAGAAAATCTTTAAAACCATTTCTAAATAAGTTACCAAAAGATGAAGGGCGTCAAAACAGACGAGGCTTTAATTTTTGCAATAAGCAGCAACAAACAATTTTTTTGATAATAAATAAAGCCCATTCAATTGTTATTCAATTATAGACGTAACCGCGTTTATTAGAAAAATCTTGCTACACATGGAAATTTATTAAAGATTGTTGCGTTGAGCAAAGAAGATTTTGTCTTGTCTAATTATTCTCCAGCATATTGGAAAAACATGAGCATTTTCGTAGAACTTCAGGTTTTATCTCGCCATGTTATACAAGGTGTCCCGGAAAATCACCGACACCGCACTACAGTGAGTTCCCAGGGCCCAGGACCAAATTGGAAAACTTTCAGGCGTCACGTTCGTACATACACGCTCAGGTTTACCTGTCAGGTACACTCTTACGTGTATGTGCCGCATTATACTCTAAAATGCACCTCGTAAACAGTTACCTATAGGATATCAAACAATTTCATGCAAATTTTGTCTTAGGTACCGAATTTAAAGAAGAATTGGGCTTTGAAAGTTCTCGGAAGAACTTAGACGTTTTCGTAAAAACTTCTACTTTTCTCTTCTTGTCTTCTTCTCTTTCGCACTTGTTATTTCTAATTTTTTTTAAATAGGGGAGAAACTTTTATGTTGTATCTTACGTATTCTGTATCTGTATTCCAAATTACGAGATTCGAACACGGTTCAGAGAACCATAAACAGCCGAATTAGTGCTCCATTGCTTGTCCCTGTCACGCGAACAAGCTGTCTCTCGCTTGCATCATTCTGACAGGTGTCGGTCGCTATTAACAACTTCTACCTGAGTTTGGGGGTTGCTCTGGCGATGTTTAGGGAAAAATTTGTTGTAGAGTGTTTTTATAGAGTACCGGATGTCGAGGCAACTGCTGATAATATTACAAACTGTCCTGGGAAGGTTCCTTTGAAATAATTTTAGAGTATAATGTATTAACAAACTATTAATTACAGGGATTTTGTGTACTGAAAGATTTCGTCCCAGATGAGAGCAAATTTTCCCCTTTTATTCCTCTTGGATATAAAGCAGTTTTCAAAGTTACGTATCGTTCGGAATTGGCAACAGAGCTGCATATATTCCTCGAAATTAAAGGTATTAAAAAGGTTGGAGATTTAACAGTTTATGTGTAAATTTGAAAATCGAATAGTAATAGTTAATTAAATATTTTTGGCTTATTTTGAAATTATTTTCCCTTTGAACAGCAAAAATGAACAATACCATTAATATACACAATAACTAAAATAGAAACGTGCAGATTATTTAGAATTACAGTGCGCTATTTGTACAGTATAACGACCACGTATGTACATTTGAGCTCACTGCCAGTAGTATTCTCAAATCTAGAGCGTAGCGCATGTTTTTGAAAAAAGGGCAGATTTAACCCGTGTTACGTAGTTTCTTTTTTTCTACTCGTTTACTACCCGGCAACTTGCCGTCAGGGGGTCCAGGTTAGACTCTGGGGAAATGGTCGTGAGTTCAAAACGACAGCTAATAATGTTAGGAGCCAAGTAACCTAGGCTCTTGGGGTCCCAAGCTGGTTGCTGAGCTCCGGGCGGTCACGGCAGCAACAATGGAATGAAACAATTAAATCATGCGGCGGAAACAATTTATAAATACACCCCAACGGAGTTCACTAACGATATAACAGATATACGCGTACAAAAAAACTAAGCCTAGTCTCCAAGGGTAGCGTCTCTTGGTGGGTGTTAATGACCTTTGTATGTATACCAACCGGATTCGGGGTGGCGTGGATTCCGTCCAATCTCGTGGCCTGCGGGGCACGGACTCTCCAGATGTCGAAAAGAAGAAAAACCCAAAAGTCAAAGAGAAACCCGCCTGTAGATCGCGAGAAAGGTGGTAATAACAACAGTGAACGAACACAGCCAAAAAAACACATACCCAACTCTCCTTACCGTTATCGCCCCTAAGTTCTCGCTATCGTGACGGGGACAATAAGATACGCGCTATACGACGTACGGTGTTATTTGTGCAATAAAACACGCCTTGTAGGGAGCTTTGAGCTGAATGGCAACAGGTTTTTCAAAACTCGCGTTCTACGCTCCATGTGAGCCGGGGTTACCCTGTAAGTGTCGCGTCACTAAGTCACTAAGTACTAAAGGCTACTACGACCGTTGCAATTTGTTATCTTTGATCGTTAAACTTTCTGAGGCGTATATAACACTCTTTACCTAATTCTGGTTTGTTCTTTGAAGAGGTCGGTTTTGAGAGCTTTTAGTGAGCACGCCTTTGTTATTATAACTAGCGCCATCTACGAGTAATCGAAAAACTTAAGCAACATTGTAAATTTGCGGCCCTTGTGGACTTTGTATTATAAACCGGAAACTAACGACGATATTAAAAATCCCTTCGGCTCATTGTTGTCCTTAAAAAAGTACCTGAAGAGCGTTTTTCTGCAACTTCACAATAACCGAGATATCGACATTTGGCGAAAAATTGAAAAATCCAACTTTGGCTTATGGGTCCAAAACAAAAGAACTGATGGTCCCACCATTGAGTTCCTCTCAAAAAAGAGGTCTAGGATGCGCCATCCATTTTTCCATATTGTCTCTTATAGTTATCAATTTCTCTATAAAAACCATCGAACTCTCCCCACACTGTACGTATTATTGGTAATATTTCTTTTAAACTTTTTTAAAGAGCTCATTTTCCCAACCGTTGATTAATTAAAACTTTGATTAAGAAAACTCAGTTTTATGACTTTTAACTAGCTTTTAATACAAATGTTATCCGTTACGATTAAACCACATAAAGTTGAATTTCTTTTTGTTTGCTATAAACTGTCAACTTTCCTTAAGAAAATTTCGTTAAAGTCCCGTCTTAGCAGAGCTAAAGGGAAATTGCGCAAGATTTTCACATCTAGCACTTTTTAAAATAACTCACTCATAAAAGTAATCAACAGGTTTTTTTCCTTTTTTTTCATTTAATTTTGATTTTTGCTCTCGCAAAAATGAGCCCTTCGCAAATCATTTTTTCCTCCAATAATTGGTTATCAAAGGACGTTTGTGTTTTTAACCCAAAATAACTCGAAAAGAATTTAATATGAGTTATATTACAACGGTCGTCTAAAATTAATATCCCAGAAGTTGATATAATTAAATTTTCCGAATATTTCAGTACCGAAAAGGAAAAATAATTATTTTTTCCCAATAGAAGCGCATTCGATCGTTTTTCTTTTTTTTTTGAGAAAAAAGAAAAACTTTTTTTCCGAGCAGTTTACCGCGGTGAAAGGGAGAATAAAAAAAAAGTGCGTAGGAATTGCTGATTGATTATTCATGATATTTTATTCGTTGATCGCGCGTAGAGCTTTGCCCGAAAACGTGTCTATGAAAAATTAAGCTCGACGTTTTGTGTTTAGAAGGGGGCGTCGTGACGGCTTATTCAGATAAGCGGTCGTTGCTATGATGAATCCTCTTCGGTTAAGAATTGTATCGTGCCCGAAAAGCTTGCGAAAGAGAACACCTGTCTGCTTCGCAACAGGATACAACTCACTTAATTTAATAACGTTATTCGAAACATCGCCCAAATTAAAGGAGCCGTACAAATCGCAATTTTAAAACTTCTCCTAATCGGAAAGTGACGTTTTGTTGTTGTTTAAAAAAGAAAAACCGTCACTAATCGCTCGGATATATGAAGCGTCGCGGAAAATTTATGTGCAATCTCGAGTCCTGCTGTGTAGACAAGAGAAGTGAGTGGGGTTTTTCTAAAGCCTGAAATATTTAGTCCCAAAACTTTTTTTTTCGTTTAAAAACGTAATTAAATAATGCGCTCCAAATTTATTCGCAAAAAAACGAAACCGTTTCGCAACTTTTTATCCAACTCATCCACCTCTCCCTCTAAACGGACTGCTTAAGTTTTATGTGCGAGTCCTTAAAGTTTATTAAATTTTTCGCATTTGTATCTCTTTTATCAACTGCACTTTTACGACCTTAGAGCCAAAAAGTTGTCTCTTTTTGCTCCAATTAAATTGAAATAAAATAAAATAATTTTCAAGGGTGGAAAAACGAAAAAACGTTTTAACTAAAGTAGATTTTTATTACAACGAAATCAATTGCTTTTAGACACGATACGTCTTTTACCAATCTATTTAAAATTTATTGCCGTCTAGTTTCCAAGTTGATAAATAAGTACACGAACTAATTCACCCACATATATATATATGGGTAATTAATTTACATTAAAAAGCCTTTAGCTTCCAGCCGATCGATTCCAAAGTAATTGAATTTCTTATTATTCCACCAACAGAGATGCGTCGATAAATAAAATCGACAATTTTTCATAAAGTCGTTCCCAACCGATACTTTATTGGGGTAAATTACTAGAACAATTCAGTGAAACAAATGCCAGTTCAAATTAAAGAAACCAAGGAGTCTATAGCTGTAGACGTCGCAAAGTGTCTGTGCGGGCGTTTTCAAGAGAGACAAGGGACGAAAGTTGAATTTGTGACCAAACTAATAACTTTATCTAAAAATACTATCAATGCTTTGTTGGATCTCTTAAAATTTCCTTTCGTTTGGTGTAGTTTTTATTACTGTACGCCAAAAATTGGCCCAGATACGCGTATTTGAAGATGCCGTTATTTTTTGCTCTTTTCAAAATAGTTATTTACGCGCTGTTTTCTCAGGAACGAAGACAGTTACGTTAGAATTTATGTTTTTCAGCTTAAAATTTCTTAATTTTTCTTACTTCTACAAAACAACTTCAATTAATTAATTAGAAATTAGAGAGTACTTGTCAAACAACGAAAAATCGAAAGTCGCACTACTTTTTAAAAAATTCTATCTTGGCGAACTTTTATAGTACAGAAATAAAAATTGAACCGCAGTAAAGAGAATTTCGTAAGATTTAATAAAGCCGTGATGATATTTTTTGATAAAACTATTATTTTGGACAATTATGGCCCATGATCCGCTTGCTTCTCTTTATCTCTGCGCGGCGCAGCCGCAAACACGGGGTTGCTTAAAAAGTGGACAATTGTAAAGGTGTGTGAAAATTTCCATTTGTATTTTAGGAGAACCAAGTCCCACTAACCGGTCAGAGATTTTTTTAAGTATTAAGAAACTCGATAGTGACGCGAACTATCGAAATTGCCTGACTTTGGCAACGTGACGCGACGTGTTAATTTAAAGAGCATCATCTTTGTGGACCACTTTCGTGAAAAATTTCAAAAAAAGTGCCTTTCGATTTATTTACAAACTAATTAAGTCTTCGTCGTTCATTTTAATTAATAGAAAAACTTCCATTTTCTTCAAACGGGAAAATACTAACAACCAATTAAAATGTTTTAGAAAACGACAATAAATTACTAAAAAGTTACTTTAATTTAAAAATCTTTCTTTCTCCATTTTAATTTTTTAATTGAAAATGCGGCGTATGAACTATAGGGAAATCGTATGTAATTTAAGGGATTGAAAATTGTCAGTTAAGTGACAGTAAAACGATTTAAATTCGTGGCGTGTATTACAATACTTAATGACTTGGACTTTTTGACTTTGATTTCTCTAAAAAGGTTTAGAGAAGACGTATCGATTACTGTAATTCGAAGTCATCACCGTGGAAGAAATGGTAATGTTATGTAAATCGTCGGATTGAATTGGTAAAAATTAAACGAGGGCAAACTCAAGAATTTGCTTTTATTTGTAATTCGAAGAAAATTAAAAGTTAATCGAAAATCGAGTGAACGAAAACCAAATAAGGAGTCGATTAGTGGAGAATTGAATAATCGATTAATCGATTATATTATTTAAGAAACTAAGATAAACTAAGATTTAAAACACTAAGATATTCCAAAAAGTGTGCTCAGGGGTGAGCTAGAGAGGAAGCATCTGGGCTTGCTTTCCAATCGGTTTAATTTCTTGAACTCTAAGGGCTCAGGCACATTCGCGAGCGACAAGTCGTGAAGCGAGCGGCAAAAAATAAATCCAAACACTTCAAGGATGAAACTTAGGTACATTCCTGTAATCGGGAAACTAAATACTAATGGTTCTTCGAGGACTACAAAGTAGAAGAATTGTGAGACACCCGGTATATACAGAAGACGCGTAACTTGCAGAATTTTAACAATAATAAATTAATGATCACTTTGAGACTAATTTGACAATCGATAGTAAAGAAATTATACGGAAATAAATATACAGGGTGTGTCTTGTACAAACTTTAACGCCTTGTTATTATACAGGATGTGTAAATTAAATGCAAAGCGTTAAAATTATTATTAAAAATAAAAGCTTAAAGTTAAAAGTTATTAATTTTACGTCAAAGTAATAACAATTGAAGTCGAATAGAATAAATCGCGTTTGTTTGTTACCGGTTAATTAATTAAATTAAAGTGATATCGTGAAATCAAATTTATATTCCAGGGTAGTTATTGTGCAAAGATGCAAATCCATTTAGCAAATTAATTTGTTAATCAACAAATAGCTCCGGCTACGATTTACTTTTGAACCTTTGGGATTTGTCTATAATCCTACGTGCATGCAGTATTATACAGGGTGGCGCGATAGTGCAACCAAGTCTTCTTTAGTATAAAATTAGTTACAAACATACTGAATGCTCTACTGAATACCTACGCGAAGTAAATTTTTTAATTGAAACAAAGTGACTTGCCGTACCTTTTCAACGACCTTTAGGTACTTTGGGGGTTTCATTGCTTCGCGGATTTAAAAAATTACCTGTAGCAATACGAAAAAAATTACGTTAATTCAAAAATCCATAAAATTAAACTTGGCATACCATAAATAAAAATAATAAAAATCGAATTAGAGAGTAATAAAGAAAATGTAGGTAGAAAAGAGCAAAAAAATTCTACATTATATTTAGACGGAGCAAATTTTTGACATTATTACGATCGTGTAACTATCATATTTCATCTGCTTTTACTCACAATGCACTCATTTATCCTGATACCACACAGCGGTTGTTCCAATTTCTGCCAACCTCAAATTTGAATGTATAGCCTAAAACGAAGAAGATATTTGCTACAACTTCGGGGGATGTTAAAGTGTAGGTTATGAGCTCATTTTCGCCGTACGCCGAAAATGGCGTATTTATATATAAATATATAAGGTAAAGCTTTTTTTTATTATTGCTCGAGCGGCTTTCCCCCGCAACTAAAAGTAAAGAAAAAAAAAGCAGTAGGTCACGTACGAGATGAGAAAATTAAACTAAATAAAACTTAAACGCGACTTTTATTTGTTAAAAATGGTAAATTAAGTGTGTGTGTCGAGACGGTGGAAAATTTAGAAAAGTTAACTCGAAGAATATATATCGACGGGCCCTACTACAAATATTTAGATTAGTTTTATTAACGACGACGTAATTGGGAAAAGGCGATAACGGAGAATCAAGAAAAGCTATGCATAACAATGAAGGAAGCGATTTTAGAATTAGGTAATAGGAGCACTAAATCGAAAATATTTTATGTAAACTGTACCTACCCCTAATTGCCCTTTAATTTTTAGTCTCCTTAACGCGTATCGAATTTTTATAAAGAGAGAAAAACCTAAAATAGCCCCAGTGGGTAATTTTATTTAAATGGAGGCTTTACTGAACCTTTTTGGGTCGGCCTCGTCTACACAATTACTGTCGTCCGTTAAGACGTCAAACGTCACGTCCATTGCTGGTAGAGGCGATTGATCTTTAAAAATAGAGCTTCAGTGTCTCCAGGAAAAGACTGTCTGCCCCTATGGGGCCTAGTAACGGAAGTAAAGCTAAAATACAACAGGAAGCTGACGGGTACCTCGAGTAAGGTTTTTGTGGTGGTACCATGCTCATGTAGACCCTAAATAGAGGCGATTCTTCCTTAAAAATATAGTTCCAGTCTCTCCAGGAAAAGACTATCTGCCCCTATGGGGCCTAGTAACGGGAGTAAAGCTACAATACTACAGGAAGCTGCCGGGTACATCGAGTAAGGTTTTTGTGGTGGTACCATGCTCGTGTAGACCCTAAATAGGTGATTCTTCCTTAAAAATATAGTTCCAGTCTCTCCAGGAAAAGACTGTCTGTCCCCCCCCTATGGGGCCTCGTAACAGAAGTAAAGCTGAAATACAAAAGGGAGCTACCTGCTACCTCAAGTAATGCTTTTATCGTTATTAAGTAGAGCCTAAGCGATTAAACCAAGACCCGTCCAACCGGATTACGAGCTGTTCGTTCTTTTTAAAAGTATCGGATATGGCTATTCTCATCCCGGCCCTTGCAGGTTTCTGCCTTCAACCTATTTCAATAGATAAAATTTTTTGTATAAAAGTTCTTGAGACCTCGTGTTTTTATGTGTTCACGGACCCGATCGGCCAACTCACTACGGAGCCGTAGGCAGGCCCGTCCTAATGCGAATCGGTCAAGACATCACCCAGCTACCAGCCACCTTCACCAAGACCAACTGGCCAGCCTACAACTGGAATCTCCAATCCAACGTAGGACCAGTGCCCGTTATCAATTCCGTCGAGGAGGCCGACAACGCCTTGGAAAAACTGACGTCGTCCATCCAGGACCATGTCAGAAGCGCGACCACTACTCACGCTGTCAAGGACCACAACTCGACCCCCCTACGGATCCGTGACCTCATCACCACCAAACACCGTGCGTGCAATAGATGGCACAGGACCCAATTTCCAGGGGACAAGAGAGAATTCAATCGTCTCACTAACGAAGTCAAGCAAGCCCTGAGAGAGAGGAGGAACGAAAACTGGCACGTCCATCTAGTGTCCCTCAACACCCAGGACAACTCGCTCTGGAAGACCCAAAAAGCTCTCGGGAAAAAGAGAACTTCCATTCCTCCGATCCACGGTCTTAACGGCATGGCCTACTCCGACAGCGACAAAGCAGAAGCCTTCGCGGACAACCTCGAAAGCCAATGTACCCCTCTAGAGTACGACAGTTCTGACGAAGACGTCCAGGTGGACCTCATCAACGGTCGTGTTCGCAGACTGCTCCAAGTCGAAGAAAACGAGACCATCACTCCCACCAGCCCCCTCGAAATCAGGACTCTCATAAAGAAGACCAAGGTCAAGACAGCTCCCGGCAACGACGGCATCTCGAACCGTGCCCTCAGACATCTCCCACCACTAGCCCTAGTCTGGCTATGCACGATAATTAACGCTGCTTTACGTTTTAGGTACTTTCCTAAGAAGTGGAGATGCGCTGACGTCATCCTCATTCCGAATTCGCCTGCAAAACGCCGCTGACAGCCTGGAGCGTTGATTCAAGAAATGGAAGATCGCAGTCAACGCGACCAAAAGCGCCGCCGTCTTCTTCACGAAGCGCCCGAGCCTCCAGCGACCACCCAACATCGTGATCTTCGGCCAAGATATACCTTGGAAGGACGACACACGATACTTGGGACTCACCATCGACAAAGGCCTCACATGGAAGCCCCACATCGAGGGAGCAGTCGCCACAGCGCGAGCCGCCTACTCCGCCCTCTACCCGCTCTTCTCAGGAACAACTCTGGACCTCAGGAACAAGTTGCTGCTGTACAAGACCGTCATCCGACCCATAATGACCTACGCCGCTCCCGCCTGGGGGTACGCCGCTCCGACTCACATCAAGAAGTTGCAGACAGTCCAAAACAAGATCCTACGAACCATGGTCAACGCACCATGGTTCGTACGGAATCGGAACATCCACGAGGACCTCCAGATGATCAGCATCAAGGATTTTATCCGAGAAGCCGCCGTCAAATTCCACGACTCAACGACGGACCACGACAACCCCACCATCCGAGGATTGTGGGGTTACAACGTCAACGAGACGAGACTCCGAAAGAGGCCCAAGCTGGTCCTGGACAGAGTCTAGTTTTCGGACACCAAGACCGACAAGGATTAATGTTCGCCTCCGGCGAACCAAGTAAGACGCGTATCGTCAGCGACTTCGGTCGCACTTCATTTTTACTGTAATTCTAATTACCCATGTTTTATCTTTTCAGATCCATCCGATGAAGAAACAATGGAACCAGTTCCCAAGTTTCGTAGCCATTTAAGATCCACGATCCACGTTTTTATGTAAATCGAGATCTAGATCGTAAGCTAACGCTAACGTGCGACCGCTCACGCCTTAATTTAAACAACAGTAAAGTTCGTAAAGACGATAATCGTTAAAACAATAAAAATCTTTTGTAATAAAATATTTTAGCGAAAAGAAAAAGATCAGATGAAGTTTTATTAATTCAATTTGAAAGTCGTTTAGAGAGAAATAATTTTAATAAAAGTTGTTTTGAAAAGCCATCCCTTAATTAAAAACTTTTCTTTTTACGAAAGTAATTTATTTCGAGAAAAACAAATTTTGATTGGTAGATAATCTGTTTGTAATCAAGAAAAAACAAAAACGTAAAAGGGAATGTTAATTAGGGAAAACAAATTTTTGGAAATGGAGAGAAAAAAAAGTTAAAATGTAATTTCGACAGAATATTGTTGTAAGTAAGTGGTCCGAGAAACAGATGATAAAGTTCTGGTTTTTCATTATGCTAGAACAGTCCCATCCCATGATTAATGAACGAGGTAGGTCAGCTGTAAATTTTCTACAAAGACTGTATTTTCGTTCCTCGCAAGAGAGACCGAGTTGGGGGGTTTTAAGAATACCGCGTTGTGTTCCGAAATGTTATACGTAGTATAAAAGGTCGCTTTAAGTGAAACTAAAATTAATGAGTCGAAATAAACGCGAGATGCTTAAAACTGTTATTGAATGTTTTGAATTTCCACTCCAACAAAAAACTTTTCTCTTTAATTTTCGGAATTTAAATTTAGAGCAGTAGAAACTTATATCTACCGGATGAGCGTTAAGTGCAATAAAGTTTGGCTAATCTGTCACTCTGGCCCTTAAACGATCATTTCTATCACACATAATAGGCATGCAAACAGTCAGACTGTCAGTCAAACCGTCAGACTGGCAGTCAAACAATTAGTCTGGCATTCAAACAATTAGACTGGCAGTCAAACAGTCAGACAGTCGGCTGGCGGTCAGGTTGACAATCAAACAGTCAGACAGTCAAGAGGCTTACACAGATAATGGGTCAGACAGTCAGACAAACAGCAACGCACATAGATATAGTCAGACAGGCATACAGATAGTAGAAGGGCGAGCGGATCGGAAGACAGAGAGTCAGACACACAGTCATCAGGTCACCCTATATACACAAAACCCTGAAAACCTTGAAAACCTTCACTTTCTAAAACGACATAAAGAAACTCGTATTATTCAAAACGAAAATTAAATTTTCTAAAGGGTGCAAAATTTAAATCTCCTTTTAAGGAAAAGTTAAGTACCCTCTTAATAAAGAGCTTTAAACTTTGCAAACATCATAAAGTCAAACATATATTATACATTTTGCGTTTTCAGCAACTTTTAACAATAACGCCCCCTTTATATGACGTTAAAGTAATTCACGTCATTCGCACAAGTGGCTTACAATCGAAGAAACAAACAAGAACTTTTCTTTCCCAAAAAAGAAGAGGTTCAAGTTGAAGTTGAAATATAATGCGAATAAGTAAATACCTCTTTGTTTGCAACTATTTGCCACTATAGTTGTTAAGAATAGGTCTTTGATGAGTCTATTTGGTGAAAGCCTTCTGTAACAATATCACAATGGTTGTTCAGGTTGTTCTTAGTTCGGGTAATGAAGGGCGGATGCCGAGGAGGAAATTGCATATATCATTAGTAAGGTATTGAATGTTCATATTCTACATTCTAGAACATTGATTAGTAGCAAACTTAGTTTACAAGCACGTAGTAGAAATTTCACGTCATAAGTAGCTCAAGTATTTAGTTCGAGATTAAAAAGGGTTACGCTCAAACAACAAAGCCAGTTTGGCCTTTAGATGGGATTAATAAACGTTATAGATGAAAATTATTATTTACTAGTACACTACAAGATTAATGTTACTCTAACCATCAACTGGGTGGCTTTTCTAAAATATACAGGGTGTCGTTTGGAGAGGCGCTTAAATTTAATTGTTTTGAAGGAAAAAACAGGCAGAGGAAACTTCAAAAGTAAACGGTGTATTGCTAGAGAGAGACAAAATAATTACAAAATGAGTATAACAGAAAACTAAATATATATGTATAAGTCCTCAGGCGGTTGTGTGAAACGTCAATAGCGTCTATCAGAGTAAAAATTCACAACGGTCTCATTTCAAAAACGCGACTTGTTTCCAAAAAGTAAAGTCAGAGAAGGATGAGATAACAAGAACCAGGATCTCATATTTTTTTAAATTTAAGTCCTCAGGCGATTGTGCGTGACGTTCGTAGCTTCTGTCAGACTATCGTAAAGATCCATTATAGTTCCATTTAAAGAGTGACTTTTTTCCAAAAAGTAATGCTAGAAGACGAGGAGATAACAAGAAGCAAGATACTAAAGGTAATTTAAGCCCTCAGGCGTTGGTGAGAGAGAGCCTCTATCAGACTATCATAAAGATCTATTAGTCTATTACGGTTCCCTTTCAAAAACGTGACCTAGAAGACGAGGAAATAACCAGAGGCAAGATCTTAGAAGGATATTAAAGAAAAATTCAAGGCCTCAAATAGTTTTGATAGATGTACGCAGTCTCTATGAGACTATCGTAAAGAGCTATTGCCGTTCCGATTCAAAAACGAGACTTAGTTTCAAAAAAGTAATTCCTGAAAGAACGATTCAACAAGAGATACGATCTTAGTAGAACCTTTAAAAAATGCATGCCCTCAGGCGGTTGTACGATACGTCTTTAGATCAATGAAAAAGTAACAATCGATTAAAAATTAAAATTTGTAAAAAAATGCGATACAGTAGTACAACATCTCCATCATTTTCACAATAACAAGCAATTGTACGTACCCCTAAAGCGTAGAAGACCAAGTAAGTTGCCATTTTCGAGTCACCTTTCCTTACACACTTAACACTTATACAGAAGAGTCTGCTTCTGCTAATGTCTAATAAAACAAGAAGGCGTAAATAAGATGAACACTGCCCGTATTTAAAAAAAGTTTACACCGACGGTTAATTAAATTAAAAATAGTAAAATTAATTAATTCAAATAGGTACGCGACCACCGAGTTAAAATGTGTGTTTACATTCTCGCGCTTCGCGTCGACTGCCCAGACTTGTCTTAACTCGCACAAAAACAAAAGCAAGTGCCGCGCCGAACAGAACGCGTGTTCAGTTCTGCACGCAACGTAAAAATTCATTTTATTTTATTTCGTTATTAGAGACATTTTTACGCGATTTTTTCAAAAATTACAATTATAAAACTAATTTATGACTTATTGTGCAAAAATTTGGACTTTTTAACAGTAAAATATTGTTAAAATGGCCAATTTTGGTTCAAGATTTTCGTTCCGTTGCGTGCAGAATTTCCGAGCTGAGATTGCGATGACCCGTCTGACGCGATGACGCGGCTTGTTGTTACATTGTTGCCGTATTTTTTAACGGATTAATTGTTCATTTATTTCCATTTTCTTTTTCTTTGCAAATCAGATTAATAATTACACAAAGTTAATGAATGAATGAGTCTCTATTCTCTATTACTCTATTGAGTTCTCTTGACCTGAGCACCGGAGAAAAAAATTAATTTCTAGCACAGTTACGCCAATCTAAACTTTTTTTTAAATTTCTAATGCTGTTGACGCAGGAGCGGCTCTAAAATACTTAATTTTAATAAAGTTCTTCTCGCCAAACCTTGAAGAAAATTCGTTTGATACTTTTAAGCGATTAAAATTGCAGTACCTACCTTATGTATAGGGTAGAACATCATAGAACTGAAAACTAAAAGGGTCATAATGTGATAAAGTACAAGTAGGCAATGGTGTAGAAGCTTTTGTTTTTTAACTTGTTTATATGGATGCAACATGTAAAAAACAAAAATGCTAACACAAGGAACAACCTCGGGAAGCTTTTGGCAGCCAAAAAACCTCAAAACTTAAGGACTTGTTTTGTTTTTCCACCTATAACTCCTAAACGGTGCATCTTAGCAAAAAAGTTTTTATATAACAAATTGAAGAGAATTAAATTCTACGTCGAATGAGTACCAACACTTAATAATTCGGTCAAGTGGTATGGTCAAAAACCGCGGTCGAAAAACGACGATTTTTTCCAACATTTTCAAAAACTGAGATATAGCTATACGCTGTTAAAAATCGTTTAGTTGATTGATTTGAAATATTACACTGGTTCGGTGTGCGCGAAGGAACAGATGCGGCCGTTTGACGTGCGATTCTCACCTAAGATTTCCTTCTAACAATGTTTCTATTTTCTACACCTTATTTAAGTTGGATTTAATATAACCAGAGTCGGCGTTAGCGTGATTTTCTGTACTCCGTCTGAAAATGAGTTACAGTGACAATCTTGATTTAGTCAACACCCTGTATATTGTAATATGCCCTAGGCACTTATTTCATTTACGAAAGAAGATGATTTTTACCAAATTAATTTTTTGACTACTACCTACTTACAATTTATTTATTTGTCAAGTTGTCGGTTATCATCAACTACTTTGGGAAGGCAATTTGGTTTCTGTTATGAAAAATAAATACAGAAAACCATTGTTGTTTATTTAGTGAGTGGTGCTATTGCGGCGAATAATAAAGTAATTTGTTTTTTTGTGAAATTTCACTACAACACGTCGAAAAAGACGCAACTAAAGAAAACTTTAGCTGTAACGACTTTGAATAGTTACACAAATTAAAAGCCTCTAAATTGGATTAGTTGAGCGTAGAGATGTTGTGCCGACGCTCTTTTAAATATAATTTTATTTACAGGGTGATTCAGTATTTGTCTATGTTTAGAGACGTAATCTTTCTAAGTCAAGTTAGGCCATTTTCAGATTTCGCAGCGCTAAATTTCTAAATAGAAATATCCTTATACCTTTTAAACGTCCTGACGATCGTTTAAGAGTTTCATTTCCCCTCCGACTTACGTTTATTAGTGTTTTATTTTTTTAAACTAATTAGGGAATTTTTGAAGCGTTGAACTCTTACCACATAACTAACTTTTTGACCACACCCAGTATATTATGCCCAACAGCCACAAATGTACAATATTTTCAACAAAATCAATTTAGCACGTCGTACAAACATATTTTAATCAAAGTTGTCATTATATTAACGTAATTTGAGGTTTACCGTCGAGCTTAAACGCAACATTATGAATACAGGAGCCGCAAATAATGTAAAGGATTGTTAATTTTAATTGCTATTGTCGTAATTAGATTCGTTTTAATATTAACAATTAAATTTAGAAAAAAAAATGCGAAACGAAAAGTACACGCGGAGCGTAAATAATGCATAAATGTTAATTAAATTTTGTTCTACTGTAACATGAAAATTTTTTTATTCGTTCCAATAGTTAGTTGTAAATGAAATAATTGACGTTTGATGCGTTTAATTTTGAACAATGTTTTAGCAATATTTAATTAGGCGCAAAATGCAAAATTGAAACGCATTGTTCGGCGGTTGCATCGATTTGAAACTCTCAAACACGCAGATACTGTCTCTCAAATCGGCTGGCCTTCTCTAGTCCGCATGGCGTTGGCCTCTAAGGCAAATTTTAAATTCTTCATACCCGCCTAGAAAGAGTAGGGAAAGAAAAAAAAGTGGCCAAAGTCCTGAAGACTTGGTCCGGTTTGCAGATGGGAGACTTTAGACCTCGGACTCGAGAGCAGATTCTGCAATTCTGGACTGTTGACCAAACTGTCCGTATCCGTTGGTGGTTTACGAGGGGAAGGGGGGCTAGCCATGGAAGGCTTTCGAAACGTCTTTGGTCATCCTACGCCAGCTCTTGAAATTATCCATTCGTGCAGAATGGCTCTAAAAGAAGTATGAAACCATTCAAACAATGCGCTACAAATGCCAAAGAACAGCAACATTTTGGCTTTCCATACTTGATAATGATCCAAAACCTACTCTGTTAGTAGCTAGTTGTTAAAGTTCTACACCCCACAGGAGTTCGAAAAGATCCACGTGTAGAGCCGACGAGCAGCGAAGAGGAGAACTAACCTCGTTGCCTAAAGTTTTCGACACTGAGGCACCGTAAACATACAAAGGGTGCCTTTGAGCAGATTTAGCCACATCTGAACCTGAACACACACACACCCGTCTCCCCCAATATCAAAATCGAGACCAATGTGTCATGAGAGAAAAAAAAACGCTTTTCCGAAGTTTCGGAAAAGTAATTGTACAGAGTGTTTTTTTCGTGGACCTTCCTTGAATAATTGGGAAGTCTAACCTGCAAAAATTCCCCTGTGTTACTTGGCCGGGCGACTTGATAAATTGAGTTGCTTTCGTAAGTAGTACCCTCCCTTCCCAGTCCTAGCTTGTGTTTAGCTTCACTATTATTTAAAAAAAGTGCAAACTAGTCTAATTTGGATCTTTAAAAAAAATTGCAAAGTGTCGACACGTAAACACGTAAAAATGTTACTTTGTCTGTTTTTTCAATTCGGTTGTTGTAAGCAAACCAACGAATACAAATATTGCATGTGGCGCACTCGAAAAGATTTAGCGCTGACAAGAGTAGTCACTTACAGAAACCAACCCTTATCTGACCTAGTAGATAGCGAAATGTCGCAAGTGAAATACGCGAAGCTTTCAAACAAAATGGAGGAGCGCGATTGCCTATACTTTCATCATTCTTCATCTCTTTTTTTTTCCGACGCAAAAAAATAATTAATAAAAAAAGAAATTTGAACTTTTGAATAATTGAAACGAACGTATGGATTTTATAAATATTTCAAGTCTTTTGAGTAAATTTCTATGTAAAAGGTAAAAGCACATCATATTTCAGTCGGTTAATTAAAATTTCAACCCCGGACTTGTAACTCATTTATGAATATATACAGTTTCTAACCAAATTGTTGGATGTTGGCCCGTCAAAACTAAGGGCGAAGGGTTGATTCTCTTCTTCGAGATGGTATACGACAGTAATATCATCAAAATTGCAGGCGTTTTGGAGAATTAACCGGATTTCACGATGCTCCCACCGAGAACTACCACTACCAGAGGGTCGTTTCTCGCAGGATTGGTTAATGTTTAAAATGGAAAAGAATAATGCGTTTTATTTACAGTAACTTAGAGACAAAATCGTCGCAAATGAGTGTTATATTGTTACACGTCGAAAACACTCACATTTGCGATGGAATTTTAATTGCGCTTTTTTGTTCTGTGTGTGACACGTTACGTATTTTCACTTTTTTTCCAGGGGTTGGTATACTAAAGTGAATTATGGGTACGCCAATTACCACCATAAACTGTAAAAGTTTTCGGACGAACGAAAAATACGCGAAAAAATTGCGGCAAACTTTTTTTCAGCCGTCCTTTTAAAATGAAAATGAAGTTGAATGAGTGGCGAGTATAGTACGTTGTAAATTTGAAACAACTTTACGTTTCAAACAGAACTACAAGTGCATACTTTCCTGCAACTGTATATAAACTCTGCACACACAAGGGCTATTAGTGGCATTATTGCACTTCTGAGGATTAATGCAGATATGAACTATATTCTAATTTTGAACTAAAACTGAATAGTTAGAGCGTTAAAAGAACCACACGCGCGAGCTTTGCAAAAAACATAAGCTTGCGATTTTAATTTGGCAATAAATTTTAATTAGAGCAAAAACGAAACAAATGCTCGCTTTAAGGCTCCCACGTGCACTTATTCGCCACTTGATGGCAAAGCTGTCATTCCGGGCTCACCAAAGAATCGCCTCATGCTATTCACTTCGGGACTGTCATCATTTACAAAAGCAAATGCAAAACAAGAGATCAAGCAGAGGTTTCTTAAGAACTCTAAAATCGACCTTTTGTATTTGAACACGATCAGTGAAGTGTCTGTGTGTATGGGACCATTTATAGTGTAGAATTTGTACACACTTGCGGAAGTCTCGCGCGGCGTAGTCGTAAAATATGCTATGACTTGTGACATGTTTGTTTTTAAGTTATTAGGTAGTCTGAAAAAACTGCAAAAAACTGTGAAAAACTGTTATTTTTCAGTTTTTCGGTTTTAACTTAAAAACTGCGCCTTTCTTGAAAAAAGTTTTTTTTATGAAAATAAACTACACAAAATTTTCTACAAATTATGTCTCTTTAGTTTCTTTTTTCAAACAAACTGTTTAAGCGCTACAGCGCGCTAAAGTTAGACAAAAATTTCAACATCGGGCAAAAACTGTTTTTTTAGTTTTTTGCTCAAAACTCAAAAACTACGCGATTTTTTAAAAACGTGTTTCTACAAGAAAAAAAACTAAATTAATTTTTCTACAAATTGTTGTTTCTAGGATTTTTCTTCAGACAAACGGATCAGACGCCAGAGCACGTTAAAATTTTACTAAAATTCCAAAAGCCACCAAAAACTGTTTTTTAGATTTTTGACAATAACTCAATAACTACGCACTTTTTAAAAAAAGTGTGTCTACACAAAAATAAACTAAATTAAATTTTAAACAAACTATGTCACCTAAGTTTTTTTCTTAAGACAAACGGTTTAGGCGCTAATGCGCGTTAAAGTTATAACTCAAAACTACGCGCTTTTAGTATTGAAAATTTCTTAAAGGTGCTCAGCTCGAGAACCTTAAATGCGTATTAAGTCGTTTACATTGCGAATAGTGAGTACACCAAGTAAGTGAGTTCGTCGGTTAGGCGAACACTTTCAAGCCTCTAAACTCTAAACTACTATCAACCCGTGCTCGCTTCGCCCAATAAACTTCTCATCCGTTCGAAAATGGGTTAAAAATCAAAAGATCGTTAAAATAAGTTGCAGTGGTAGTTTAATTGTCGTTTCGCAATTTTTAACTATTAAAATTGAATACTTAACGAGACGAGAGTACATGGGAAAATGTAGAGTTGGCGAGGCGTTTTTAAAACCCCTCAGAAAATTTAATGAGTCGCAGAGAATGCTTGTAAAAGTAGTTCGGTAAATAAGGGATTATGCACATCTGATAGTTACTAGTAGGTACTCGATTCGCTACAATAAATTTTATAACTGCTCTTAGGTACTTATAAATAAATTTACGAGTTCATATAACATTAAAGAGTAAATTTTTTTTTTAAAGATAAGTGAGAGAAATTAGAAATTCAAACGTCAAGTTTTAAGCGAGTTCTTTGAGAGGACGTTTAAGAAGAAAATGAGGGATTATAAAATTGCTTAGCAGAAGATAGTGATCAGTTAATTAAGGGGTATTAAAATATACTAATTAATATGCAAGAAAACTCACGTTCAATTAAAAAAAGCCTCTTCAAAGCAATTAAAATTGAATCAATATCATAATCGGACAAAGAAGCTGGTTTTTGTTTTAGTT
This sequence comes from Malthinus flaveolus, assembly GCA_950108345.1. Taxonomy (NCBI): domain Eukaryota; kingdom Metazoa; phylum Arthropoda; class Insecta; order Coleoptera; family Cantharidae; genus Malthinus; species Malthinus flaveolus. Next base: position 1,623,532 of record OX467289.1, on the reverse strand, counting down.
TTTGGCTTATAACTCGAAAATTGTGCACTTTTAAAAAAAAGTCTTTTTATATAAAAATAAAATGCGCTAAATTTTCTACAAATTATGTCTCTTATGTATTTTTGTGAGACAAGCGGTTAATGGGAAAATTAAAGAAATATAATTTTAAATTTAAAAAAATTGTAACTCCGGTTCTGGACAATGCAAGATATATTTATCGTGAGAGTTACCTATTATAACACAAGTACAGTCTTGTGATAACAAGAGCATGTAATGCTATTATCACTAAACTAAATTTATGGTGATTCAATATTGATAGTCATTTTGAAAATAGGAGTCCATAACAGTCATCAGTCATCGCTACGTGTATTTTAAGTTTAATTAATTCTAATATTGTGTTCCGAAGTGTTGGCATCACGACAGAAGTCAACGTAAATTATTGTTAGTATTTTCCAATCGAGTATTTCATTATATAATAACTATTGGTGTTAATTTATTGTTTTCCTTACACAAACAAGCAAATCAAACGGCGTTTGATTAAGAACTTTAAATATCTACAACATATCGGGGTCGTTTAAATTTCTTTCTGCTTTGCACGTAAAATTTGTGACAAGCGCATCATCTTTTTCTAATATTTAAATTCTTTATTAGATAATTAAAAAAAGTCAGTTAGTAGCCCTTAAAATTATGTAAAAAATCAAACCTCTTAAACTTCAGACTTCTATGCCCCAAACGGCAAAAGAGCACACGCGAGCACCGAGCACTAGCACATCATAGCCTAACCGAGTTCTACGATTTACTAACATAATATTGTTAAAAATTCGAGTCGATACTATATCGACGATTATTAGGTAATAATGTTGTGCACATTTTAAAATTTTATCCCATTTCGCGACTCAATATGCTAAAATTTTTATCGAAGTAAACAAATTCAATGGTATGATAAAGACGGCGATTTCAATGAAACAAAATTTTATTTTATTATATCAAATAAATATTTTCGAAATACAAAAGGTTAAAAATGAAGGTAAAATTATTTCGACCTCTGTGGGCCAATTCTGCCCTAACTACGGTACCTTAAATATCGCAAAGTGGAAAATTTTAAAATTTTCGAAAACCAAAAATTATTTGTAAAATACTCTGACCATTGTACCCAATGTACTCTCAAATGTTTAATTATTAAAACCTATAACTGAAATTAGTAGTTCTTGTTGCCCTACCTAAAGAACTTTCAGATTGAAAAGTGTAAAATTATCCGCCGTTTTTCTTGCGGCGTTCTTTGGAATTTAAGCCATACACATACGTATTATACGTTACATCATGCTTTTAAGAGAAATAATGGAAAGCTGCTGAATCATTTCGCACCTTAACGATCTTTTCGGCGAAGGAACGATAAACGAAAGAACATGCCGAGAGTGGTTTGTTCGCTTCAAAGATGCTGCTACGAGCTTAGACTTCAAGTCAAGAAGAGGTAGATCTTAGGATTTTGACGACCAGACCCTTCTGGTGGCTGTGGACGAAAGTTGCACCACAAACTTCAACATCGATCAGTTCATGATTGTTTATCATTTCAGAAAACTCGGCAAGGTGTGTAAATAGCTCTTAGATAACAACAAGGCTGTCCAAGTTCGAATTTTTACCGGTTTGATCCAGAAAAATGGGCAAAATCCTTTTCTCAATAAACTCTTCATATAGGAGATGAGTCTTGGCTCCTCTACAAAAACGTTGAAAAAACTCCTAAGTGAATTTCAAAGGTCGATCACTGCAATGAGGCTATGTGGTGTGTCTAGTTCGATCGGAGCAGAATCGTTCACTGGGAGATTGTCTCCAACCAATGCTACTATGACAATGACGAGCGTCAGGAGTGGCGAGTCCCGGACAGGAATGTCCAAAGGCAGTATACCATCAACAGCGACGTGTATGTACCAATGTACCTAGCCCAGTTTGATCGCTTTTATACTGTCATTCAGCTGAAAACATCCCGCAAAAGAACCAAATTCTTTTTCACAACGACAATGCACTCCCTCATATCAAATGCCGTGTGATTGAATACATCGCTAGCAAGTGATGGGATTTGTTCACCCATCCGCCCTACTCTTCCACCGAGGCCTCCACGGACTACCACACCAACCGCTCGCTGAAAAATTGACAGGTTGGCCTAGACCAAGAACAATTATTTAAAGGAGTTGGTTGGGGTGTCAAATCGTGAATGGCTTCACAACCCCAGAGCTTCTTCGCCCGCGAAATCGACCGTCTTCCAAGTAAATTAATTGACGTGAGGCGTAGCCACCTTAAGGTGGCTCCGAATGATAATTGCATTATGTTTTCAGTTTATTTTTGTTTTTGGTAACGTTACAATACGATTTTCAAAAAAACTGCGATTAATTATGCGTCAACCAATAGGGGTGCCCTCTCTACATTCGACGACGTTTTCAAATTAAATGTAGCTGAAGTGGCCATAATAGAACTTAAGACAATGGGAGCATAAGAAAATTCAAAAAAATAACAAATGGAAGAGAGAAAGGTGAGCAGGAGAAGAATATGTGAGCTTAGTTGTTTGTACTCGTACTAAATTGGCGCGACTCCGTCTATGTCGGACGCCCAAAAATATTTTTTTCTAATTTCGAATTAATTTATTCGAATATTCAAACGAAGATTAAAATTTTTGTCGGTAACAGTAAATTTGAGAGTTCCTTTCATCTGCCATTTAGGCGCGTTATTAATAAACGTAAAGTGAGGTCGCTTTTTTGAAGTCCTCATTTTATTTATGAGCGTTTTAAAATTACGCGTGTGGGCATCTTCCAAATTACAACTCGTAAGCTTTTCTATAAAAATTAAATAGGCGTGAAATCGCATTATTATAAAAAAAAAGAAAAAGTTGGGCCTAAATATTTTGTATACAATTTGTCAATTTTGCGTGATCCATAAGTGATATCACTACTGAAAAAGTGACAAGTGATTGATTGTTCGCAGCTATCGTTTAAAGTATGATAAATCATTGGAAAAATGTTGTTTGAAAATGGGATTGGTTTAAGCTAATATTTAGGATTTTAAAAAGAATCTTCTCGTATATACCTATGTGTGTGTGTTGGTAAACAACATTTGAAAAATGTTCTTAATGGAAAAATCTTTTTTTCCAATTTTCACAACAAATCATTTTTTTTAAACGAAAATTGAAATAAATATCAATTATAGGGACGAAATAGTTTGTAAGTGATATAAATAATTTTTTTAGGCAAGGGGCGCCAAATTAATATGCCAACATCATATACAGACAATTTTGTAGCTTACAATACTTCATCATACATTTTTAAAATTCACATCTCGTTGTGTCATATCCCATTCGTATACGGCGAAAATTTAAACCTTTTCATATATTTTGCTCCCAATTGAAAATAATACAAAAATTCGCATTTAACCCAATTTTTTTTGCGCGCGTGTCTTCTGTTATTAATGCCACAAATTTTCGCACTTAATACCGTATATTATTTTACGGTAATTAAGTTTTGCTTTAGGGCATGTACACATGAGGGCGTTAGATGCCGCGTTGAGCGCGCGTTAGCAAAATGTGATCTCGTACACATGACAGCGGTAGACGCGGCGTTAACGCGGCGGTTGAACCAGTCTTACTACTTCTTCAGTGCGACTATGGAGCTAGAAGAGGTTACATGTCTTTGGTTGTTATACCGTAGGTACAAGGCAAGGCGGAGCGTACATGTGTACGCTCCAATGCTCAGTCTAGTAACTCGAAGCGCGCGGCAAACGCGGCGGTTGAAGTGAAAACTACAACCGCCGCGTTGACCGCGCGTTGGCATGTGAACGATCCCATTTGTTCCTAGGTACTTGGCTACGCGCGTTTTGCTAACGCGCGCTCAACGCGGCGTTTAACGCCCTCATGTGTACAAGCTGTTAACGTTAACTAGGCGTCTCATCGACTTGCAAACGCGGAAACGATAATAATAGCTTTTGTGTCCACCCAATCAGCGTGCTTGATGAGGATGTATCTGTGTGTTTGTGGGTTCCGCAGACGCAGATAAATGTATTGTTATCCTGAAAGCCGACAAAGGTAGCGCCACGGTCGTAACGAACACGGCGGATGGCAAGCAAAAAATCTTAACACCTACAAGTAGCTAACACGAGATTCTACAGCTAAAATTCTACAAAAGACTAATCAGCTCATTAAGAATTCATCCTTGGAGATAGAAGTCGTAAGAGAAAACTGTGACATTACCACCTCGCCTGTACAGTCTGCCCAAGATACACAAACTTAAAGTATCCTTACGGCCGCTAGTCAGCGCCATTCTAGAGCTAATGGGCCGTTGTCTCGACGCAGTTCGTGGAGAAGATCAACGACATTCGCCTTGAACCCAATGACATCTTAATTAGCTCTGATGTAGTTTCATTTTTGACAAAGGCCCCTATCCTGGAAGCTTTAGCTCTCACACAAGACAAGTTCCTAGCAGATGTGAGCTCACTGTTCCATTGTACTCTAACTACGACGTACTTGTGATGCGAAAATAAGTTCTATTGTTGAGTGAGGAATTTGGGAAGATACGCAATAATTTAGTTAAGATATGTACTTGCTGCTCCCTCCTATTAATAGCTAAACCTATTTCACCCTACTGCCAACGAACTAGCCGGCTTTTGCTGGCTTTACAAGTAATTGAACCCTCTAGTTTAAAGGCAAATAACTTACTACTGCCTCTTACAAAATTATTGAAATTTTAGGACAAGATGTACTGGCCCTTTAGCTTTGATATCTTTAATTTTAAAATGTTTCGTTTCATTAGAGTTTGTTTATTCAACCATTTTTGAAACCGTAAAATTTTGGGAATTCCGAGAAACATGAGCTGAGCCGCTTCCTAAAGCACCTAAACAGCGCCCACCCTAACATCCAGTTCACTATGGAATCAGATAAGGATATATAGCTCGCTTTTCTGGATATTTTGATCATGCGCCAGAGCGATGAATCGAGTCTTTGAATTGACCACCATTAAGTCCAGATGTGAGTCCCATATAACATCTATGGAACGTTCTTAAACGCCGTATACGAGCTCGAAACCCCACCTCTAACCCAATTGCAGAATTGCGAATGGCAGCTCAGGAAAAGTATCATCGAATTCTACAAGAAGGCATTAAAAATCTTCTACAAAACTTAAGATGCAATTTTAGTTTTGAAAAAACTTTGGGGCACGCTGCTACGAATCCATTGCGTTATAGCCGGGAAAGCACCGATAGCAATATTATGCAGGTATTTTCAAGAATGTCATTACGACAAATTAACGCGCGATACGAGCGAAAATTGTATTTGATGTCAACCTATAAATTAACGTTAGTTTATCCCATGTTTACATACGAGTGTAGTAAGAACAAACAACTGCTCTATAATTATACCTAATGTGAAGCCATTAAGGTGAATTTAATCATTTAAATACAAAGTATGCGTTTTGATAAAAGATATTGCGCGACCTTTCGCTAAAACAGCTTTTGTAGTTAAACATAATTAGATACAACAAATTATCTCAAGTTCCAAAGGGTCGATTTTGGGCTCATTGTTATTAAAGCAAAAACAACCTTGTTAACCCTTATCATAATTTAAATAATTATTTATTTTTTTACGCGCTTTATCCAAAATCTCTCTTTTAATTTTTGTTTAAATTAGGGTCGGATTGAGGTATAAACTGCCGAGTTGATTAAGCGCAATTTAACGTACGTACCTACGTAATTATCGTAATCGCTAAATTTGTTTATTTTTTAAGGTTTTAATTCTACATTCTTTCCAACGACATCCTCTTTTAGGACTCGAAATGAACTTATTTTTCGGTAAGTCTTCTCCAGATCCGCAAGTTCAAAAATGTAACTCCTAGCCACTTCATCTGGGGCAGTAGATGCTCTGAACATAAACTGCTACGATTTGGGGTTCTATACGAGGTAGTTAGGTAGACAGATAGATAATAGACAAGACAGATAGTAAGTTAGAAAAAGGTTCAGGACTTAATCAGAGGTGCGATAGCTTTAGTTTTGAAAATCACAACAAATCTAAATTTAAAACAATAAAAATAGTGTAATTAGATACGACCAACTTCTAAATTTAGTCCGATGTCACAATGTCTTGATTTTTCCACTATTAAAACAAATAAACGCCTTGTGTAATTAGTCGTTGTGATTATTTTTTCAATTTTCCAACCAGTGGTTGTTTTAAAAGCAAAGAAACTCTTTGGAATAATTTATCACTTTTAAACGTGGGCCCGCAGCTTCATTTAAAAATTGGTTCAGAGAACAATTACGGGAAAAACTCTCTTAATTGATTAATTTAGTGATTAATTCCTAACAATTTTCCCGGTTTCAGAAGCGGTTTCGCTTGTAAAGGGTTCGTGTTTTAAAATGGGTAAGTGAGTGAAAAACAAGCTGCACATCATTAATTGTCGTCGGTGCTTCCCCGACTGTACTGTCTCTTAAACTTAATATTTCATTTTTTTAGGGGAAAGAGTTTGGAAACTTATAAAATTTTGAGGAAATCTATTAAGGCAAAATCTAAAACAAAACCGACTACGCTTGGCTAGAACCATGGATCTAAAAAATAAGTGGAAGGGTTGAGCCGGCAAAGACCATGAAGCTCTTGACGCAGAACAAGCTGTCAGTTGCGTAAAGAAGGTCCGATAAATTCGTAGTAGGGAAGAGTGAGAGAGTACCCTGGCATACTCAACCGCGCATACCTCTGAGCAACACCCCCCTTCCGTTCTGATGCTTCACTTTTAGATTCCCCCAAACTAGCTTATAACCATTCCACTTATTTTTTAGTTGCATGACTAGAACCTACTATAGTTTCGAAATATTCACACCACATCTAGACAAGCTCATCGTACCTACTACGGAGAGACCTAGTCCAAAAGCCACCAAACGAAGTAGTCTCCAAATCTCAGTATGAAATAAACCCGCATAGCGACAGGCGACCTCGCGTAAACAAACATCTGAACAACAATAAGCTCTCCAACAACTAACAGACTGCGCCCCTGTGCAGTAAATGAGAAACTCGGAAGAAGTTAGTGCGTGCAACTTTATGCGACTAGAAAGGCTCCTGGATCGACGCTTTACAGATTCCAAAGTCGTCCAGATATTGCTTTTGAGCAAGATCTCTGCCTTGTTTAAGAAAACTGAAGCTCCTCTTCCTCCAGAATTCTAAAATTTGTTCTACAAGTCAGGGGGGACGACTCAAAATCAGATGGGCCCGGAAATGCTGCTCTATGAAGGTAAAGTGTCTACGATTACAGTGTCTAAGTACTAAGAACTAGATCCTCCAGTTTGAATAATCCAGTTTAAGATACAGACCCGAAACTGTCTAATAGACCACAAGCTGCCCGGAGGCTCATGAATAAGTAGGATCGCTAGCTCGCCCACCAGTCAGAAAGCGGTGCGGGTCTCAAGTAAAGTCAAAATTATAAACTACAAGTGGGAACTCGTTTGAAGGCAAGAATGGCGGTTTAGTCCAAAACCTTCATTCTCTTGCCCACCAGTGCATCACCCCCAGTGTGATTTTGAATAAGCTTCTGTAAGTTTAGCTCAAATTGAGCCGACCAGCTAGTGTTAGTCGTCTCATGAAGCAAAATCAAATACTTTTGGTCGCCATTTTGTATTGACGCGACCAATCAAGCTCGAGCTAAGTAAACGATTGGACTTTTACCATTTTCCACTCCTTAAAAATTAAATGCGATATTCGCAAGTCTCGCTCATTTTGGAGCATGCTGTATAAGGTTAAGCTTGTAAGTTGTAATCCGTTCTTCTCGCCTACAGATGGACGATTTTTCATGCCAAAAAATGTCGTTTCTCCCTTTCGAGAGCGAATATTTCGATTTCTTTTCAATTTGAGCGCCGTTAGGAAGCGTCTCCGACTTGTCCTGTGGAGTGAGCAGAAAAGAGGGTAAAAATTCGACTCTTAATGCTGTTATAAATAAAACACAACGAGTTTGTAATAAAAACTATTTTTATATTATCGTAAAGTAGTAGGTATCATGTTTTTAAGTTATTTCTTAAGTTTCGCATAATAATAAATTTTAAGACAATAATTTATATTTGTAGTTAAAGTTTAAAATGAGAATTTATTTTAAAGTTACATTGTGATGCATTATTCGCGTGTTTAGTTTCAACGTTTTATAACATAATTTTAATTTAATTTGTCGATCTAAATCAAAATAATTATCATCATTTTTAGACTCTTTAAAAGGCATAAACTAAAAATAGACCTCTTCCTTTTCTATTTTCGCCCTAAAATAGATAAATAGCGTTGTTTAAAGAAAAGAAAGGGATAACTCGCGATAACCTTTTTAGATATCGAGACACTTCGAGGACGAGTGGTTTAACCCATGTATTTCTCCGACCCATTTAATTTACACTTCATGGTGTTATTGTTTCCAGACGATCGCTTATCGAAAAGGATCCACTCTATTCTCCTCCAAACTAAGGCCTAGAGCGTTATCTAACTTTCGCTTTTTTTTGAAAAACAATTCACGGACCTCACGACTTAATTGGTTCATTTAAAAAATTGGATCTTTCTTAATTCTCACAAAAGAAACACAACCCTCGTTAATGTCATTAAAATGTACATAATAGAATCTTTTCCGGAATTAAGTTCTCTAATCTTTATAAAGTTAAACGTTTTTGCATTTTAAGTAATAAGACGCGAAAAAAAGACAGGAACGGTTACTATTTCGTCTTTTAAGGAAAACATTTTTTTTCCTTCTATTATTCCGCCCCGCTTAGTGAATATACGCGAAAAGAAAAACCCAAATATATCCGACACTGTTCTGTTGTAGCAGAGATTTGCTTATGTGATTATCTGATTTTTAACATCACGCTTTCCTTTTTTCATTTTTACCAGTGACACAAACACGCAAGCCCTCGAAAACAAAAATTTAAAAAACACAGAAATTGAATGTCAGATGTAATAATAAATCAACTTACGAATGTAATAAGAAACTTTTTTTCTCTAATAAAATTAGACACAAAAATTAGGTTAAAATAATTAAAGTGTAATTACGTCAACAATGGCAGTTGGATCAAAATAAATTAGCCTTACAGTTTAAGGGTCGTATAAGTAGTCGAGTACAAAAACGAAAACGAAAACCCGTTGTTAATTGAAAAGAAAAAATTAGTTTGGTAGAGCTCGATATTAGTAGATATTGTGCCATCAAATACTTATACGTCTAAACTACGTTAAAAATACGTCGAAAACACGTTTAAAAGCGGTTATTATTGCAATGGTCGTCCCAGCAAGCGAATTACGGCCATTATATGAAGGTGGTGGCGAATCATGGGCATATGGGCAATATCTTGATGATAGTAGTAGCAGCATCAATTGCGGTAGTGGTAGTAGTAGCATTGCCACCCTAAGAATTAGAAAACAACTGGAAGTTGTGTATTGAGACTTGAATTGTCGCTCTATTCGCTACCTCAGTAGAGATTATTTTCTTAAAACGTTTCATTTAGATGGTACTCTGTAGAAGTAGAAATAGTGAGGACGAAGTTACGTCGAAAATACGTCAAAAACACGTTTAAAAGGCCGGCAAATTACGGTTATTACATGAATTTTGTGGCTATTAATGGGCGATGGCTTGAAAATAGCAGCAATCCATTAATTGCAGTGATATTTGTAGGCATAGCATCAGGCAAACCTAGTCTGTATTAGGTCGTAACGGATGATCCGGAAGCGATTAAGTAGTTGCTGGTGCAGTCTAGGTTACACTGGTACTGCGGGCAGAGGTTTTAGGGCTTCTGATGAGGTTGGAGTCGCAGAGGCTAATGTATGAAGTGAGAGATTCCAATAAGCCTGCTCTATTTAACCTCTGATATAGCGAAAACTGGGTGCAGGGAGGAGAGTAGATGGATCCTAGATCCACAATCTTCAACGTACAAGTGGTAGCATTGGCACCCTGCGAATTAGAGAATTGAACTGACATTGTTACGACGTTGTGTCGCTCTTTTCGCTTGGCTCCTAGTTTGAGATTATTTTCTTAAAAGTCTTCATTTAGGTGACGCTCGGTATAAGTAGAAATAGTAACGTCGAAAATACGTCAAAAATACGTCGAAAAATGTACTTTATTATAACAGTTGTCGCCGCAAGTAAATTGGGACCATTAAATGTAGGTGGTGTCGAGTGAAATGTTCTTCCCAACACGTATCACCCCTGAGTCACTGTAGTTTTCACCTAAAAGCCGGTGAGGCTCACAGTGGCTTATTTAGTCTTGGGTCCTTAACAGCGTTCTTGTTATGTTTTGTGGAAGGACACTTAGTCCCCCATCTCCATAGCTTGCCTTAGTTTCATCAATGTTCTTCCTTAGTAACTGTCCAGCATAATGTTTTTAAAAGACCATCAAAGCCCGGTTCATAACGTCCTCAGGCTGGGTTATTGCACTTTTAACATGCCTCTTGGTTTTAACCTTACTTTCCTCCTTATCTTTGTTCATTTTTGCAATTAGCCCTTCCAACGCTTGGAGTGTGCTATGTAGTCCCACAATTTTATGCTCGAACGCCGTCTGTTTCAGTTTCCGAGTTTGGCCTCTTGCCTCGAGAAACGGGTGCAATTAGAGCCGCTACGCCCGGACAACGGGGTTCAAAAGGCCTCTAAAAGAGAATTAGCTTCTTAAAAAAATAATAACGTCAAAAATACGTCGAAAATGCGTCTAAAAGTGGTTGCTATTATAACTGTCGTCCCAACTTGTGCATTTACGGCCACTGTATGAAGAATGTTGCAAGTAGGGAATGAAAACTGTTTGTTAGAGAAGCATCAGTTGCAGTTGTAGCATCGGCACCTCAAGGATTAGGAAGTTCTCCCAACTGGAGGTTGTATCTCTATAAAATTACCTCTTTATTAGCTTCTTGCAGAACAAATTTCGGAAAAAATGTGCGAGAAACGTGACTGAGCTCAGCTACTCGCCGAACCGAGTGCAAAATCAGATTAAGAAAAGCTTCTTGCCGCTCAGCTTCGACAAAAATTTGTTTAGCGCTTCTTTTTTTTGAAAAAATAAAGATCTAATTACGAAATTTAAGTAGAGAAAAGAAGGCAATAAAAATAAAGTAAACTGTTCGGAACTAAATCTATAGTTACACTAACAATTTGACCCATTAAAGAGAAATAAATTGTAATGCGGTGGTACTTTAAGAGCTTTAAGAGTAAAATCCCTCACGTATAATTTAGTTACATTAATTACTTCACGTATAGTATACGTAATTGGTTTAATTTTTATCGTACTGGTTAAATAATTAGATGAAAGAAAAATGCACACTTTACGTACGTAATTTAATTTTTTTTCGTAAAAGCGCAAATTTAATTAAGAACAAAAAGGGATGCGGAAATTAAGTAACGTTAAGCGTGGTTTGGATTTTTAATTTTTCGCGTTCGCGCGCGCAACGAGCGTCGGTTTATAATTTTGTTGTTATTCAAACGAGTGACTCGACTACTACCTACTAATCGAATTCGACATGATGAATGAGCCTAAGCTTTTCCAAGTAGTATGCATCGAGGAAATTTAGAAAATAATTAAGATCTACGTTCGTATCGCCTTTGTAACTTAACTAATCTTTCAAGTGCTTTAACAACGCTTTATATCACGTTTTGAGTTATTAGTTTGGCTTTCCTGCCACTTTTGTTCAATTTGATTTACTTTTACGCCGTCAAATTTGTGTTTTTATTAGATTTAAATTTAATATTTGTTGTTGCCCATGCCCAGCTCCTTTTCTTGCAAGAGGTGAGACGACAATTTAAAACGGCCGGTTGAGGCCGGGCGAACTTACTACCACGCTCTTATGAGGTCCAAAAATTATTTTTTTAACTGCTTCGGCCATACGGTAGGAAAATGACCAAAATGTTTAAAGCTCCACACGATGGTAAATCAGCAAGAGCAAGATATGATTTGCTGCGAAGTTAATTACAATTTAAATTGGGGCGTTTAGTGACGACAACGACTAAACAGGGGTGAGTTTTTCATTTAATTTTTAATTTTCATTAATTTAAATTGAGGGGAACCCAAGTGGGCCCCTAGGGCAGCCTGGGACACCCTGTGATTTGGATACGTAATTAGGTTAAACTCTCCTCCAAGTTATCCCGACATGGCGTATCATTTGAGCCAGGGCCCTTCATTATACCAATCCTCACCTATAACTCTTCGTCAATTAGCACGACCCCGATCAAAGAAGCGCCACATTCATCCACATTCTATGTTCTAAGTTAACTAATGTTGAGGTAATGTTGGCTAGGCTGGATTTCTTGAGTGTTTGGCAAAGTGCAGTTTGGGGAGTTTTAAATTTGATATACAAAGCCATACACGGATTGTTACCGGATTACATGAAGGCAAAATTGTTATATAGCAGAGAATTACATAGCCACGATACTAGAAATAAAGATGATTTTAGACTTCCAAAATACAAGAAGGCCGGTACGCAGAACTCGTTATACTATAAGGGATTAAAAATGTTTAATCAATTGCCTGATGAGATTAAGCTTGCTGTTGATTTCGGGTCGTTCAGGGCCAGCTGTAAACGGCACGTAAAGGTAAACGTTGGTTATCTGCCTTGAGTGATGTAATAAGCAAATGTAAAGTTTTTTTTGTATCTGGAGTTGGTGTTTAATAGTTTTTTAAGCTAAATAAAGACCTATTATTATTATTATTATTATTATTAGACGCTAAAGGGCTAAAGGGTTTTAGAGCTGCTACATTCTTATTTTGAACAAAAGTCAAGACGGTTTAACCTTGGCTTAACTCCTTCCCTTAAACAAATATGTCACTCTACAAGTTATCATAGACGTGTGCATGGGCACAAAAACAGCATTCGATTTTTCTTTTTCAGCCAAAAATAACCTCAATCAAAACACACGAAAATTCTTTTTACGCACCTACGTATTCTCCATGACAACAGTTTAAGATCAAAATGAAAATAAAATAGCAACACTCGAGAGGACAAAAATATATTTTTCTTGTAGATATCCAACCAATTTGTTTTCCAACTTCAATAAACGAAAGTAATTTAATATTTTTGTTTGTTGTTTTACGAAAAAAATAATAAAACAATAAAAATGCGTATTTTTACGTTTGGGCGCTATTTTATTACGCATCTAATATTATTTAAATAAACAAAAATAAAGCAACAAAAATTGTTTTTGTAAAATTACGGTCTACTTTTGCTAAAGACATTTTCATGTGAGGTACGTACGCCATCTTTTTACATATCAACTAAACATTTCTAAACATTGGAGAGACTTGTAGAGACTCCTCATTTTGTATTGGCTTATTTTCTGCCCGCTGTTAGAGACGCCTCATAATAATAATTAACATCATATTGACCTAACCTAACCTGATATAACCTAAACAAACCTAACCTAACTTTTGAGTGATTTTGGGCGCTCAGATTTAAATCCGGGAGTTGCCGGTGCGCTCTAAAGAAGTCGTGTCGGTCGTTCGTTTCTTTCCCTCTGTAGTCATTTAGCTACGCTAGCACATACTTTGCCAATTTTGGCGCCCAACGTGGGGCATTTTTTTTGATCGAGAAACTCCCTGATTGTCTATCGGTTTCGCCACATTGAAGACGAGACAATTCGTTAAAAGTAAAATCAACCACCACTAAAAGTGACTTTTATTTTTAATGAATTACCCCTTCTCTACTGTAGCAAACTTGACAGATAATACACTATAAAAAAGGGGCCTTTATACCTAAAAGAGGGGTTCCACTATTCCGAGATCCTACGATTTTACAAAGTATTACATAGACTGTAAAAATTGGGGCGTGGCATACACAAACATACATACATCACGTTTAAAAATGACGTCACCATAACCACCCCTATTACTCTTCTACACTGCTTTAACGCGACTCACACAAGCAGTGAAGAAGACTCGCGATTTGAGTGATGCTTGGAGCAAAAAGCACTCCAATAATGCCAAATTAGAACAACTGGAGCCCACACGGCTTGCTTAAAGTCCCCTACACACTACCTGACGCGGTCGGCCTGACAGTCGGTCCGACCAAATCAGGTGTTGCCTACACGCTAAATTGTCTGACAACGCTCCACACGACCTAATTTGGTCAGGCGGTTGGATAGTCGGGTGGACGGGCCATCTGACAACACCCGACAACCCGACACAATAAATGTCAGACGACAAGCCTACACACGACCTAATATTCTACCTGATCTGACCAAATCGGCCCGACCGCCTGACCAAATCAGGTCGTGTGTAGGGGACTTAACAATGGTTTTTCGAAATTAACCTGGCGAAAATCTAAATTTTTTTAATTCTGTTTAAATTGTTAATTGTGTAAAATAATAAGAGCGAGAGTGTCTTGGATAAAAAACATAAAAATACTCCCCACGCAGACCGAGTTACCATCAAAGAAAATGTGATGGATAGAGGGGGTTGCTTTTAATTCGTTTGCCTGGCCGATGATTGAACGAGCGAACGAACGACAATGTCTCGAAAAGAAACATACTGTCCATTAAAACAATCAATTTAGTATTAGGGTGGTTTGTAATTCTTTTGATTACTAACAATTCAATTACCGGAGCGCTTGGTTTTATATTATGGCAAAACGCTCACATGGAACATGGAACTAATGGAGATCTATTCAATCTAATGCGGAACTATAGATAGTTTAACCTCTATGTTTTAGTGTGAGTTGCGTATTTTCCGCCTTCTGTTAATAATGATTTAAATAACAATTGTTTGAAGTTGATAATAAGTGGATTAAAATCTAAAACTAAAACGAGGATTTTAACAAAGTCACGTTAATTTACATAGTTTATGGAGTATTATTCTGCACGAAAGTTTGAGTTATTGTTAGTAAAACGTAATTATTAGATGTCACCTCAAGTAAAATCGCCGTAATAAACGTTCATCAATAAATTCTGTCATATTAACAAACAAAGCGTTTCATGTCAACCATAAAGGCCGTTATTAAGGTTGGCTCGAAACTTTCCACCAGACAAAGGTGGTAAAGAGCACTTGGAAGTTTCTAGTAAAACTCGACCCCTTTTAGTACGCATTGTGGAGGAAAAATATTTTTTTACCCCAGGTATCGATTCGCGAGCAGTACTTTTTTATTAACCATGTAAAATAACCGACATAAAGACGTCAATATCAGCTTTTTGGTAAATAAAAAAAAATAAATTACTTAATAAAAGATAATGTAAACATTACTTTCCATTAACGATAATTTTGAATTAAAAGGTGTTTGCTTTCTCGCTAGGTTTGCCGAAACATTAATTTTCACTTTAAATTAATATAAGCGTCTCTATACCCATCTACCATGGCTTAAAATTTTATTTATGCCCTTAAAATAAAGTTTAATGTTGTTTTATAAAATATCATTAATTTTTCAATTTTATTAAAATAAGTTTAGAGTATTAACTTAAAGGCTTGAACAGTCTATTGTTTTATTATTTAGAATGCTCTCGGTCCCAAACTTGCTAAGAAGCTTAACGACGCTCTTTAAAAATTAAATTTCTACTTGTATTACACCCAAAGCTTATGCCAATTCGAGAATAATATTATTTAAAAAAGGCTCAGTCCAGAAATAATTGGTGAAAGCTAAGAGCTTTAACGTTTCTAGTTGTTATTTTGTTCTTTTAATCTCTCCATTAAAAATTATACAGAAAGCGAACAAAAGTTACAAGACGATTAATTAAAATTTAAACTTTAAATCGTTACAACTTTTTAAAGAAACGCCCTGTATAAAAACCTAAAGTATATTTTTACATGCGTACGATAGTTATTTACAACTGTGCCAAGTTTCATCCTGATATTCCTATTAATAGAAGACTAATCGTCTATCCACAAATCGGCGGCCCATACTAGTGGAAAGGCAATTTCTCCTCTATTAGTGCAGGTATTGCATTTAAATTTTGCATACTTGTAACTGGCTACAGTAGTCATCTCTTAAAAGTATCCATTGCACATACAGGGCGTTCAAAAAATTGATACTGCCCTTTTTATATAAACTCTGACTTTTTTACGCGCTTTGAGTGTCGACAAGCTTTAAAAATTACAAAAAAATAGTTGAAAGCTCAAATGAGGCCAATCAAAACAAAAAAGCCTCATTGAAACTTTTTTAAAGCTCCACCAATTTGCGTTTGTTAAAAAATATAATGCGAAAAACCTTTGAAGTCTTTTTATTTCTACAAAAATCAAATACCAATTTCTGAAACGTCTTAAAAAACCATTTTACTCAAATTTTTCTATACTAAATACTATTTTGTAAAGAATCCTTGAAGCTGTCTCCTTTTTCAATTACAAATCTTTTTAATCTCTTTTCGTGGAGATACTCGCACAAGAAAATAAAAATTCTTGTGTGTGATGTAAGAAAATACTTAAACTACCTGCTACGCGTTGTTTAAATTAAATTTTAATATTAATCTCGAGCCTTTGTGAAAGAGTGCGAAATATTTTCATTATAATAAACAAATCTCATGAAACTTAACCTGGAGCTAAATTAGAAACTACTATTTAGTCATTTTATTTTTTTATATTTTTTAAAAAGAGGGTAGAAACGGAAGCACCTCCGTACTTTTTAATAAATAAGCGTTAATCGCAACTGCCCTTGCAAACTGACCCATCTTGAAACTTGTTGGGAAGCTACGAAACGGACTTTGTGCAAGGTTTCATGTACTTTCATGAAATGCGCAAGAAAAGCGAACAAGCAATAAGCCTAATTAGTAATTGACGTTTCAAAAAAATTGAGTACAAAACGATTTCTCGTTATGTTACATTACTATTCCGAAATGAAAGTAGATACGTATCTTAATTTCCAGTAATCAACTTCGGCAGTACATTAATTCTTGACAAAAACAATTTGACATTGGAAACAGTGCGGGCAAATCAATTAACCACTTTGATAATCATAAACAAGTTACTAAAAATAAGGAGAGAGAAATGACTATCTACTTGCTTTACTGAAAACGGCGAGAGCACTTTTTGATTTTTTAAGTGGGTGGTTAGTGTGCAGTGTGCGCAGACGTATTTACCGATTAATGTGATGCCTTAACCATTAAAAACGTACAATATCTCCATTTAACACTTTTCTTAGCGAAACCGTTGGTTATTATGTTATTAATGATTAGTGTTTTCTGCTTCGTTGAATGTAGCCAGAGGTCCTCTGTAGATATGTACTTGGAATCGCACAGATTATTTCCACGAATGGTATCAGAGAATTTCTTTGCTTGGAAAAAACTCTTAAGGCGAACTATACTCTACTGGTTACTGGTGATCAGAAAAATTGGTTATTACTGATTGGTGTTGACAATGCTTTGAGCTGCTGAGCTTAAAATATCCAGAGGGCCCTCTTTGTCCTCTGTAGATACTTGGAATCGCACAGGTGGTCTCCACGTATGGTATTATTAGAGAATATTTTTCCTTTAAATAATTTCTTAAGACGAACTATACGTCACTGATGGCCAAAAATTAGTTATTACTCACTAGTGTTGACAAGCCTTTGAGCTACTTAGCTTAACATGGCCTGAAGCCCCTTTCCATCCCTAGTAGGTTCAAGGAATCTCACAGGTAATCTCCAAGCGTGGTTTCAGAGAATATTTTCGCTTTAAAAAATTCTTAATTTGTGTTGAGCAGCCTTTGAACTGCTAATATAGCTTAATGGTTTTTTAAAGAGCATCATTTGTTGTCAACCGAGAGAAAAAACTTATTTCCTCCAAAATCATGGGACATACAAAGTCTAGAAGTAAATGAAGGATTCGACCATTCGGCATTATTGTATAGTAGGCCCGAGCGAGAGCCCGTGGGGTCGAGCGGTATAGGCCCAAAGGACCGATCTACGACTTATCAGCGTGGGGCGCTGATTATACTCTAGCTTTCTATTATAAACTCAATAGTTTGGAGAACAGTCGTTGACATGTAAGTTTGGTAAGTTTTTCCAACCCGCAAAAAGTGGCTCACGGTTGAGAAGCACTGGTATAAGCTATAATAATAAACGTTCTTATCGGATTACACTTTTTACGAATACATTTAAATTCGCTTCTGCCCTAAAAGCGTCAATTTATTTATAATAAAAAAAATAAGGTAGAAGAAAGTGTACAATTTGTTGACAAAAAGAAATTATTGGGCAATCTAAAATTCAGAGCACATTTTCGATAAATTCACGCACTTTTCATATAAATCATGGCATTGTCGACTTCCTGCAGCCCTTTTTTAGCAGTTTGTATAATAGCGCATAAAAGTCTGTACGAAACAAAGGCTCTCGCGAAAATCTAAAATTTCCCGTGCAGAGAGAAGCGCAGCACATTGTGAACTTGATTCATGGGCTCTCCTCTTTTGTCGCAAAACGCCATTATATTAAAAAATATAAAACAGATAGTGTGTGGTTAGTTGCAACTGCGACAATTTTACGTATATTATGTAAAACCTGTTGGCCGTCGGTGTGGTTTCGGAACAAAAATATAAAAAAACGAGAGAGGGTCGCGTAATTTACTATTTTTGAGAATATTAGAAACGAAAACAAAAAGAACGAGATCAACAGGAAAGATTAGAAAAGCGACCGTAATTCAAAATAATAGTGTAACTAACACGACAGCTTATCGTATATCAAAAGTGTAATTTTTTTTTCCGATTCGAAAACGTTTTTTGGCGTAAAAATAGAAAAGTTTATTTGGTAAAGTTCGCGAGACGCTCTCGCTTCGCAATTAAATCCAGAGTGTCTATTTTCACACACGTACATCCACACACGTATAGATATAATTAGTAGGGTAGTAAACAGTGTAAGCAATCATACCTACAAAATAGGATTAAGATTAGCCTTCGTTTAACGAAGGAAGGAAGCTTTCGCATGCCGAAATTCATCTCTCTTAACTACAGCTCACATATTTGCACACGTTTTAGTACGAGATTAAATTTTCTAAAACAATGAGAACTGTTCTATTATTACTACGAATATTTACTTTACATAATACTACAATACGTATTATTCCATCCATTCTCCACTTTTTATTTTTTTCCCACCACTTCAAATTGCGATTACCTACATAAAAGCGCCGTTTATTTGTTTGCCCAAACTCTTTTGGTTCTTTTAGCGTTTTTCCGTGTTATTATTGTTCAAATTACACGATTGTTGATAAACTTTTAAGCTCGGACGAGTTGAATTTTTACAGCTTTAAATTTATGAAGGCGGTCGTCAAGTTCGATAATGCCGTATGTCGAAAAATTTCGTTACGAAATTACCTCAAGGGCGCTCTTGCGAGTTTTATTAAACGAGAGATCGGTCGTAAAGTTTACTCAAAAATTGCGTTAAAATTTCAAAACCCAACAACTATTCGGCATTTTCCCATCCGCCCCATAAACTTTCTTTTACTGTCGTTTTATTATTCCACCTTCGAGTAATTATTTTAGCGCGTTCTTGCTCTTTTTACGGCCTATATACTTCTACCGTACCTACTGCGTTGGTTTCCCCCCTCATCTTCCGTTATACATACAGGACGATTCAAAAAACGTTCCTTTGTACTTGTAATAAGAGCTGATCGATTTATCCGAGTGGAAAGGCTCCGTGCAGTTAGGCCAGACGGGCCTTTATATATCAAGGTTGTGTTATAGGTTATAGGTCAATCAGCAGTCATATTTTTTCTTCTAAGTAGACTACGAGCCGACTCGGGACTCCTAAATACTTATATCCATTAGGTTCGGACAAGCAAAGCCAGGGTTGGCTGTATAACTGTCTATAGTGCAACAAAAGCTGATGAGAAACTGCTTGAAATGTCTTGAGAATATTCTTTTATTTTCTCGCAGCCTATGCATGTGAATCCCTCTCAAGCGCCTATTACAGTATATCGAATTTTGAGAGATTTTATAGACCTTTCATTGCTGGAAAGTTAAGAAATTTTTCAATGGTTCCTCTATCGGTTATATGGATTTCCAAAATAGACGATTCGTCCCCACAAGGCCAGGTTACGGAGGTAACCTATAGTGTTAGGTGCTCTAAGACAGGCTTTTAAGAGGTACCTCATCAACGTAGTCCAGGCAAAAGACAAAAGCTTCGTGGTCCCTAACCGTGCATATCTTACACACGAACAGCGTAGCACCTAGTCGAGAGTTCAGTCGCTCCTGAACCAACGCTACCGCACAGGATTCACCGAAGTGCTCTTTGAAAATGCCTACCGCAGCAGTGAGCGAAACTTCAGGTATCGACCACGATCAACTAGCCCTAGAACCTCTAGCTCTAATGACGCCGACTGTGAAAGTCTTAAGTCTTACGCAAAGTAGCTCTCAATTATTTAAAAATATTCAGAAATTTGTCTTTTTGAGCCGCCCTCCCTATAAACCTTTAAAAAGTATCGTTATGCGAATTCATGCTTAACAGTAAGCCATTAAGATGGTCTTAATTACCAAAACTGCAACAAATGATCTCTTCATAGCGAACATCTTGCAGAGAACAAACATTGTCAATATAGAAAGCAACAAATTAAAGCCTTGAACGCCCAAAACAAAGGGCACCACCCAAGCACTTGGAGAAGACTAAAGATCGAGGCCCTCCTATCCGAATTATTACCTGTTCTTGTGTCGATTCACAGAACTACCAAATATGCCCTATCAAGACAAAACTTAATTAAGTTAGGAATACTGGTAACAAAGAGGGGGGGGGCATTTAAAAACCATCCCCCATAGGGTTTCTTCTTTGTCTATTAGAAAAAGCAACCTTTCAGATGGATTGTCTAAAGGCAGTCCGATCAGATCGAAAAAGTAATTTAAGCCTCATTATGTTGCCCAAGACACCTATAACCGACATTTTGAATCCTTCTGCTTCAATTCTAACTCATCGATTTTCGATAATGTGGAATAGCAGTGTCCAGCTGTTGTTCCACCCTTATGAAAACCTTGAAATTTATGCTCCCATTCTATAATTTTTTTAATATCTGGGTCGTAGAGAGGAGTTTCCTGATTCCGTCAGTGGTAACGGTGCGGTTCAAAAACAACAATAAGTTATTGAAAAGCCATTTTAAAAAAGTTTCTTTCGTGTTCAACCCAAAGCAAACCAAATGTGTCTCTTTAACGTCTCAGCAGTGCTTTGAGACCAATCTGCAACAATATTTACGAGACTAAACACTGAATTGGTCTTTCTCCCCAACTGTCTCGATGCTCCTTTTCATCTCCTTTTTCAAATTTAGTTGCCGTTGAGTGGCAGCCCTATATTGTTCTGAAAAGTCGCCATTTCTCGTCCTGTGACGGCTCTTTAGTTAAATCATGACAAATCCGGAGAATAAATTACAATGCGGACAAAGCTTCTAACAACCGCTTACGCTAAACTAACTCAGATAAATCTTCAAATATATCAGTTTCATTAGGCGCCCAACGTGGGGCTTGGAAGTTTTGGGTAAGAATATATTCATTCATTGTAAATTATTGTGATATTTTACAAGGTGTTAGATTAGATGTAGGGTCTAATAAAAATGATTTTACTGCGAGTTTGTTAACTGATTACGGAATTAATTATTAGAAAATTTCTTTTATTTTACAAAATACAATATAATGAAGCGAGTTCTTGTGGTGGTAATTTAAGAATCTTTAGAATGTATAAGAAACTTTAAATTAAATTACCAGGACGGCCTTACTATTACAAGCGGACGAAAAAGGAATTAACAATAACAACAACACTTAACTACTCCAGTAAACTTCTAAAGGATTTTGCTCAAAATTATACTAAATTAATTAATATCTGCGCAATCACGGGGATCGTTTCTAGTCCCTATTATTATATCTCGAAATCGTAATTGCGTAGGTAACCAGATATTGGCGGCTTTATCGCCAAATCTTTAATCAAAAGCGAAACCTCGCTTCAAATGTAAATTGTTGAAAATTGATATGCTATGTTAGATATAAGATATAATTCAGAAACGTATTTGCATGCAAAGTTTGAGAAAATGGCCCAAAATCAAAAGATTATCGATTAGAGACAATATGTGCGTATCGAAAAATAAAAAGGAAGTCTCACCTTATAATGTCACGGGCACGCCCCTTCTTGTTGCTCTGTGCTTTCTCGTAGCCGATCTGAAAATAAATAAAAAGAGGCGAATTTTAAAAAAAGATTAATGCGAGAAGAGTTTAGGTAAATTGTGGATTCGAGTCGAGTAAACGCTAAGGTTAACATCTTCTCTCTTATCTGCTAATAAACGACAACAAAACGTTATTTTACCACAAAACCGACCCTCGAATAACAACATTAAGCTACTCATTTGTATAAACTTTTAAAAAATTAGTTGTACTTCATAAACGTTTCAAACTTTTATCTAAAATTAACGTTTTCAAGTAAAGAGTTATAAATTGAGGAGGGATATAAGTAGGTAGGTGTATGAAGTTTGTAAGGAAAGTTCATTTTAAAATATTAAAATTGTATTAAATTATAAACTAATCAGCATACGAAAGTTGGAGGAGGGTGTGAATTTTTTATAAACTAAACTTGAACTTCGACTTACGGAAGTTTCTAGTTTAATTATTGATGATATTTAATTATTAATCCAATTTTTTTTAAATCTCTTCCTCCAGAATCTTCATTCGGGAGTCACCCAAGCTCTCGCTAAAAACAGCCCATTATGGCCATAACACGACTTTTTCATACGTGTTAAAGCTAATTCCACAAGCTCTCAAAATGCGAAAAACTGACTAAGTGTGAATAGTAAACCTCAACTTTTACTAAATAGGTCGATTTACGCCATTGAACGTATTTCTATAAAAATTTTTGTTTTTCTCGTGTTGCAACTCGAAGTGATACTCGCAACTAAACGACGAAGTGAATTACGAGTCATTATATTAAACTCGGTTCGGAGTCATTTGAATAAAGGCTATTCGGAGAGTTATTAACTCAATATCGTGTGTGTCGAGAATTCTCTGCACGCCTATTGTCGTGTCGATTTTCGTGGTGCTAGTTTCTCTACACGACCCACCCAACTTTAAAATAACCGAAGCACACTCGAAATTATTAAAGGAAGACGTCTCGATGGGTGCATATACGTATACTACATAAGTTTTGTTGCTTAGATTTGCGTGGCTTTCTATGAATATCTAATCAGATGGCTACCACTAAGAACTCCTAAATTATATTTCAATTTTAGTACGATGCATGAAATAACTATTGCATTAAATCTAGAGCGTGTTTCAAAACTATTCAGATCTTCCCTAATGATATAAATTAATTTTAGGGTCTGCTTGTTTCAATAGTTCGCAAATTAATTAATATATACGGATGTCTTCTCTTTGCTTTGCACAAAACTCAGGTGCATTTTCAAACTTGTACATCTCGAACGTTTCTAATTTAATAAAAAAGGCAGTCGTTAGTTCGTAACTTAATACTAAAATGTCCTCGCTACTACTACACTTAATTCTATTCCGCTTTTTCAGTTTGATTTTGTATAAAACTTTTTGTTATTCTAAAGGGTCGCAGAATTGTGGACGAAAAGGGCCGCCAAGGAGCAAACCTTAATTTGTCTTCTTTTCAATTTTTAAATGAACAAACTTTCATTTGAAATTTTCTCGAGCTTTGGCCAAAACCTTTTCGTAAGCATAGAGTCCTTTTGGAATTTTATTAAGGGCGTTCGGTACACCGTTATGCAAAACCGTTCCGCTAGTCGGCGCCTCAAATCACTTGCTTCCTTTTGAGTTGCCTAAAACGATAGTGGCAAGTAACTAATTTTATTTTCATAATTAATAGTTCAAATCTTTTGTACTTCTACCGAACACCCTTATGAATCTAAAATTCTCCCCTAAATTCTCCAATTTTAAGATTCTTCGGGACGCTTGTGATTTTATTTACAAAAAAAGTTAAATTCAAACTTTCATTTCCTTTCCATAAAAACTAAAAACGAATTGCATAAAAGTTAAGCTCAAATGAAAATATTTCAACTTCTTTTGATGTCTTCTAAAAGATTTCCTATTTTAAACAGTTCATCTTATTTTTATTTCGTGCAAAAAAGCTTTGATAGTATCAATTTAAAATTTTTGTTCAAAGACCAAAAATTCTCCCTTTAAAACAATTTCAAAAGAATTTTAACGAGCGAGGTACTTATCGTTATAAAAATAATTGGTTTTATTGAAAATTTTAATTAGAATTGAACTACTTGCCCAATTTAAATGAAATAAAATAGTTTTTTGGAATAATAATAATAATAATAAAATATTACCACTCCGTAGTTACAAAAAATAACAATTTGGGTCTTAATGTATAGTAAAGCTCAATGAATAAAACCTTTGGGAACGGTGTACAAAACTCACATGTTGAGATTAATTGAGCACGTGGAAAAATAATATACAAAAGTTTCATTTATAATAAAAGAAGCATAGAAAATTTTTCTCCAAAAGTATAAACCACACACAAAATATAATGGAACACGAACAAAAATGAAGCAATAATAGGTACAAGATTTTTCTTCCTTTTTTTTTTCATTAATCACAAACGGAGAACTATTTTAATTTAAAAATATACATCAATCTGTAAATTACAATTTTTCCAACGAAACAAAAACAAAAATTGCGCCCTATTATTACTACTGGACTATTGGCAAAAGGCGTAGGTTGGATCCATAATTTAATTAGCTTTACAACGAATTTTAAAAAAAGAAACACACAAAGTTACAAAAACGCAACCCACCATACACGCGTGCATTGCGGACTAGTTGACTAGAAGTAGACTAGTGGCAAACGTAACGCCAAGTTTAAGCACAGTGCGAACACTATTCGCTGCGTTAAAGCGGCTAATTTAACAATGCACGCTTGTTTGGTGGTAGGGCCGCGTTTTTTAAACTTTAAAAAATTAGCTTTGGGGCTTGTGACCAAATTGAGCGCATGAAAACCGCAGTAAATACATCTACTGCTCATGGAACACGTAGTCCAGTCAATGGGGGGTTTTGCCCGACAAAAGGTGGTGTAGTACTGATTTTTGAATATGTTATTGGGTTAAGGGCCCTAATGAAAAATCCAAGTTTTCGACCTTGAGAGGAGTCCGCGCGATCCGCCATCTTAGATTAAAGGTACGCAAAATTGTTTTTTTCCGATTTAACTTCTTAACAGTTGATCCCACAACAAAACTGTCAAATCCAACTTTTAAGAGGACAAAATTCCCTACAATATTCATTCTATTCATTTTGTTCCTATCTGTTACGGTTTCTGAGATATAAGCTGGAGAAAATCGTTATTTTTAGAACAAATGAATCCAGATCCAAAGTTAGAGCAGTTTTGTGATAACCTATAAATGTCGAAAAATGAGTCATGGGTGTTCGCAGCTCGAAGTTTTTGTTACCCCCCCCCCCCCCCCCATATCAACCCATAACAATTTCTCGCCCATTTCAACATTTATTCAATTTAAAATGGTTATGGGGGGGAGTAGAGATGTTAAGCGAATTTTCTAGTTTATATTGCTCTCATCATGCAGAACTGGGTTTAACTCTGGAACTTGGTTTAAACCATGAATAAAAAACTGGCTCTAACAAACACAAACTCCGTCTAAAAGGAGTTAAGTCACCAAATCCGTAAAAAAGGAGATAAGTCTACAAATCCGTGTAAGGAGAGTTAAGTTTAGTTGTCTCCATACCACATCAAAAACTGAAAATTGTCTTTTGTGCTTAAAGAGACTAGTTGATCTGACTCTGTTTCCAAACGATTTCGACTTATCATCGTTTACACAATACAAACATAGGGATACTTTCCAACTTCTTTTATTTGGCCAACTTTATATTTATTTAGTACTGTGGTAAATGCCACGTGGATTTACCTTTTTCGACATAATAAGAGGATCAGTTTAAGAGCAAGAGAAATAATTAATAGCGGAAGGCATTTATTAATTTTTTAAAACGCCGAAGGTTAATTACCACTTAAATTTTAAATGGCCCTCATTATGTTTTACTTATTGACATTTCTTTTGAATAATTTGTTACGAATTGAGCCCGAAGTCGCTCTAAATTACTAATTACAGTTTCGGAAATTACGAAATTTACTACCTACCTAGTCGATGTTGTTTAGGATATAAATATTTGGGCTAATTTCAAAAATAAGTTTAGGATAACTTCTAGACTAGAGAAAGCGATCGAAAATGAAGTTTGGCAGGAACTATCGGTGTAATTCTTTTCTATTGGTCGATAAGAGACTAGCACTCGCGCCTTATTGGCCGGCGTTGATGGGTACTACAACGTGAACGTAATTTCAAAGGGTTGGTATAAATATAAATTTAGGCTTATTCGTTTGAAATTTTTACAAGTTTCAGGACATTATATCTAGGGGCTCCGCAAGCTTACAAATAAATTATAAATTGTATTTTCAATAAACGTTTGTAATTGTATCTTGTATTATAAACATCATATTGGGGTGGTTATCAAAATGAATAATTACAAAGATGGGAATATATTTTAAATTTACTTTGCTTAATTAAATATGGTTAATTTAATTACGTGGCATTGGCATTAAAATCTAATTAGGTTATTTTATAAATAGAAATTGTGAGTTAAAGGGTCGTCTGTAATCTATCGCGTGTAAACTCTTAAAAGGGCAGTTTAGTTCAATTAATTCCGGATCTTTTCTTCTTTCGTGTACTTATTGGTGGTAAAGGTCTATGAGTATTTAGACGTATTCGACCCCACTAGTGTGCGTTAAATCTCCATATCTTTTTTCTTCGGGCATTTTTAGAATTGCAAGTAGTCAATTTACTGTAAGTGAGGTTAAAAAATTTTAGCTAATGATGGGCAATGCCGATAGTAGTGACTCGTGCTGACTAGATACGCATCAAAAATATTATTTGTAATATTAGAAAATTTTTATTATTTTTCTCAAATTGCGCGTAACTTTTTACGTGTATAGATAAAAAAATCAGCTGTCAAAAGAGTGCTCCTGATTTTTACTGCAGTTTTAAATGTGCACGGCTGGGTCGCATTTTGGAAAATCTTGGCCCACATTCTTTTTACGCGGCTATAAGTTGATATGCATATGCCCTAATTTAAAAACTACAATTAAAAATTTTTAAATTCAAAATGGCGGTCAGTATAACAATTGTCCCATTTTCTAATTTTTTAATTATAACTTTGCAGATCATTTTTATTATAAAAATTAAAAAACAAGAAAATATAGGCAAAATATAGGGCTTTAGTTTCATTAGAGTTGATTTTAAAAATAATTTCAAAATTGACTACTTTTAAAGGATCAAAGTTGATTAAAATTATAAAAATGAGTTTCTCCAAATCCGTTCCGTGCGCTTTTTCTATTTTTGGGCATGTTATAGATATTGAAGTTTGATCGAATGCCGTTTATTTGGTTTGTTTTTGAAGAATAGAACCGGAGGTATGATTTTTTGAAGATCAAAATGTCAAAAAATTAAAAAAAAAATTTTATTAAAAATTTTTTAAACACCCTGTATGTTTTAATATTTTCCAAAATATTGTAAAATCATCTGTCTAATGATACCAAACATGATATATTTTAGCTCCGTTTTAACCGAAAATGGGGCTAGTTTTCCACTTTGAAATGTACGTTTCTTGTATCAATTCAATTATTTTCTTTTTTCTCAACCAAACCTGCACAAACAGATTTGTACTAAACATTACAACTTTAAAAAAAAACTTTATTTAAATTAATTTTGCCAAAATATCAAAATAAGTTAACGCTAACGTCAAATTCAGAAATTTAAAGCGCATAATAGGCGAAGACACGTGACAGAAGGTTGTCAAATTCACTTTGCGAACTTTTTTATTTTTAAAGTTGTACAAGTCTTTATATAAGTTATTTTTTAGCATCAAAGAAGACTTCCAACTTACTTTTATAAAAAATTGCCCGAGAAAAGTTTGAACTTTTTTTTTTATGTAACGTCGAGGCGCAATCTTTTATTTTAATTAAATTCCGAAACGTTTTTTTTAGTCGGTAACTCGAATAGGCTTCCTAGATAATGAGGAAACATTTCGTGAGTCGAGTATAAGTTTACAATACAATTATTTTCGGCCCAATAAAAAGTACGCGTATAATTTACCAATTTTTAATTTTAATTGGCCTTTTTTTGAATTCAATTTGCACGTAACAATGTAAACAAGAAAATAAGGTTATCAAATGATCTCGAAGTAGCAAATAGAAATATAACACAAAATCGATACGACCACTGAAATAGTATCGTTTTACGTAAGTACACAAATTTTTATTCAAACCATTCTTACCATGCCCTGCCGATTTGTCAATAAAACAGTTTTTCAAAAAAAGGTATTAGCGATTAAACCGTCGAAAAGCTCTTTGTGGGAGACCTGGCGTTTAGCTTACAACTGCGATAGACATCTGGATCCATTAGCCCAGAAACCTTTCCCACTAATGACACTTGACACTTCAAAGTAGGAGAGAGTAGTCATACTTTGAAACTTCTACAGTGAGAGTACTTAAGCAAAGCTAAAGTAGTAGAGGAGGAGATATAACAAGCATTCGAAAATTAATAACTTTACGGGAAATTAAATAATTTTTTACTCCTACCGAACACCCTTAACACCCTTAGCACCCGAATTAATGGCATTTTAACACAAGTTTGTCGAAACAAGCATTGGGAAAGTGCGAGAACTCATAGATGATGACAATGTACAGTCAAAGAAGTAATTATTGGCCAATCCCCAAAGAAAGAAAGTTACCGCTTACTACTACTCACTAAATTTTTATGTGTCTGTTCACGACGTTTCGTCCTTTAAATTAGAAAAACTTTAATAATGTAAGAACTTTAACTATCGATTTTAAACAACGGAAACTCAAGATGATTGTGGAAACTCAAAAAAAAGCTGCACGGGTAGCTTGAGGTAGTAGTTCTTTTTATTTTCTATTTTACCTGAATAAATTCTGGTTCGGCAACTAAAATATACTCACGTAAATGCCACTTTAAAGAGAAGAAGTTTGAAATGTACCGAGATCGGTTATCTACGTACAGCGTACAGGCCACTCTAACATTTATTTTTGTTATCTCTACATTTTAATAGAAACTTTAAATGAACAAAAATATAAAAGGCAACTCAACTGTGGTATATGTGATGAGATACTTGAAAATATTGTTGGAAAGTAAATTTTTGCTACACGTGAACAACTCGACTCTGGTCCAGTTCATCAGTGTTACAACTTTATACCACTCAATTAACAATTTAAAATTAAACCAAGTGTCAAATAAATATTCGAAAAAGGGTAAGGAGAATATGTGTAACAAGCCCTCCCCCTCGCAGGACTGAAAGTTGCCCAACTTTTAGCGCAATACACGAGACTTAAGGTCCTTAACATGAGAGGCGCCTGTCGGAACACCCCGAGAGTCCATCAACTCACACGTACAAGAACTAGTCTTCCTTTTGACTATCTATCAAAGCTCACGTATTTACGGGCTCCCTTTCTTGTAAACATCTAATGGGCGTTCGGCAAAAGAAAATTTTGCAATTTGACGCTTAATAAAAAATTTCAACTTGCTGTTTACGATTAGTAACCGCATTTTGGTACTCAATCCGCAACATATTTTGGCGCCCAACGTGGGGCATCAAGGTTTTTTTAATTTCAGTGCTTGGGTGTGTGTCGTTCACTAGAGCTTCGGTCCCTTCGTAATTAAAAATTAGCAATATTTTGCTGAATTAAATGGGCCACCCTGTATACATTACAATTAAATTTTATTATTGCACTCACTGTGATTATTTAAACGAGCAAAACAAAAAAGTTAAAGCAATAACGAATAATAATAAATTTAGTATGGTACGTCGTTTTAGTACATTAAACAAGCACATGAGTTACAATAAAGGGCAATGCTATTTTATGTCTTTAAATTAACTGAAAAAAAAAGAAAAAATAATTGAGTTTAGTATCACGAATATTATTTTTGTAAATTGCCTTTTAAAACTTTGTATTTTCTACAATTTAAACAAGGGCTTTTAAATTCAATTAAAATGTACACATTTAAAAGCGTGGGCCATGTAATGGAAAATTTCTTAAAAAATTATTTCGTTTTTCGCCAGTTACGTTTTTGAAAATAATTTAATTTCGCGACCGAACAAAAAATACAGAGCGTAGAGTTAGAGCTTAAGGCCAATAATTTGATATAAATACGTCGTATTACCAATTTGTGGCAACGGGTGTGATATTCAAATAATCCGGAGATCTGGATCTAAAAGATCATTTTCAAATGATGTAAGTACCTAATTATTAAGGAAATGTACATTTTCATTTTTGGTAGCAATTTGACACCCATTGCACATCATATTTAAAGTAGTTTACGCGATGTTAATTAATTTGTTAGGTGTTGAAAAAATATTACGTGAAGCATTTTATTTTATTATAGGCGATGATGGGTTTAAATCTGGAGTTAATTTAACGAAACCAAAAATAACGTCACTATAAAGCAAAGCTAGCTCGTAATTCAGCGAGTCAAGCGCGCTACAAGTTCCTCTGACTCGATAGTAAGAGAGTTATGGGCCTTCGAAGTTAAATTTTTGTATCTGCCATCTTTTGTTTGAATTAACGTTAACCTACCCTTTTTTCATTGCCTGCACCGTGTACACACATATAAAGCAAGAATTTATTGTAATTTGAAAAATTCCTACTTAAAACGAGATGAGTTCGCTTTATCCAAATAAATCTCTATCTCTCAAAAGGGGTGCGTAGGGAAGCTTCCAAAAGTGAAAAAATGCAAGTTATTTTTAAAATATTTTAGCTCCGCGACCTTGAGATTCGTAAAGCTCAAATTTTAAGACAACGTGAGGCATGTCTGTCGGTACCTCCTCTCAAATTTTTAAGCCGATCGGAGCGCTAGAAAATAGTTTTCAGCGGCAGAAAGACAGAAATTGGCAATTTTGCAAACGTCGCCAAAATCGGGATAATAGTAGAATGGATAATCCTCGACATCGCTCCGCCCGTAATTTGCAAAAATATTCAAAAATGACAAGATGGCGGCTTTGTGCAAATTGAAATAATTGCAAAAATCGTCTTTTGGCAGAGTAGTAACTGTTGAAAGAGTTAGAAATTAGGATTTCTGCCGTACGTTCTTGGAACTCTTGGAAGTCTAAAGACTTCTGATGAGGTTGGTTTTGCAGGAGCTAATGGTTTCCTGGAGGGTGAGAGATACCAATCAGCCTGCACTCTTATGCCCCTGATATAGCTAAAGCTGGCTAAGCTAGGCGGAGCCATACGCGATCCTCAGATCAATTCTCTGCTGCAGATAGAGGAGCTGTGGGCTAGTCTATCTGCAGTTGTACTTTAAATAGTAACGGGAAGACGCGAATTCCGGTAGCTAGTTCTGGTACTTCCGTAGTAGTCATGTTTTAAATGACTAGGCACGTATAGGCACTACCAGTGCGTGTCTAGGCTTTCTGCAATCTACTTAATCTCTGTTGCAGACGCAGTGTCGCTGTTGGTGAGTGGCAAGAATTCAAGCACTCAGCAAATCTCTACGGTGTGTGTTGGAGATCCTTAAAATCAGCACACCATCACTGTAAACCTGGTCTGTAACAGGTCGTAACAGATGATCCAGAAGCAATTAAGAGGCTTCTGGTGGAAGCGTGAGGAGTTTCCTGATCCCAAACTGTCACCAGTCACGGTTGAGTGCGATTGCGGATGGCGGCGCGTAGGGTTGTAGGGTGCCCTTCTGTAATCCACCCTAGTACTGGTACTGCAGGCAGAAGTTTTAAAGCTTCTGGTGAGGTTAGATTTGCATTGGCTTACGGATTCACTAGGGAGGGGTGCTCCTATCAGCCTGTTTTCTTTAACCTCTGATGTAGCTAACGCTGGGTGCAGGGGTGCGGGGGCCCCTAGACCCAGGTTCTAATCAAACAAACGTGCGTTTTTGGACATTATTTGGTGGTTATTAACTCGCCGTTGAAGAGCTTCGCGTGACTTTTCCGATGCCCGTTCCTCAACACTTTCCACAGCGCTCTTTCACGACAAAAAGCAAAGGAACGAACCCTTTTCTTTAAATTACGACTCCCTGCTCGCGAAAGCTAAAAATACGAGACTCCGCAGCTCTAGAACTTACTTTTTGGACTTCCCCTAGCGGCATGCCAATAAGAGGTTCCTCGTGACTTTCCCGATGCTCGTTCTTTGGCACTCCGCACGTCCGCCCTACGACAAAAGGGCAAACAAGTGGCCCCTTATTTTAAAATTGTGCGTCGGTTCCTACGAAAGTTAAAAATATGGGCGTTAGTCTATAACTTATTTCGAGGCTTTTCTAATCGGCTCGCTAAAGAGAATTTGTACCATCTCCTAACAGATGGCGCTGCAATTTTTTTGTCCCCCTCCCTCTCTTTTTGTAGTTTGTATTAAGTGACGTCTTTCGTTTGAAATGACATTGTCTTAAGTTCACCCTCGTATACGCCCATATTCATTGATTCATTGTAGTCTCATTTCATCCCTTAAATATTAAATACCACAAACTATAACCATTCACGATACAGACTAGATCCTCTTGTTAGGACTGATTATAGTGATACAAGTGGTAAAAATTTATTTTTTACTTTTCCGTACATTTGATCTATTTCGATTAGTTACGTTTGCATCTTTCGAGCGTTAACATGAGCACCGAGTCTAAACGAAAGTCATTTGAATAAAATTAATTTCCTAGCACATTTTTCGTGTCGCTACCAACTGTGATTAATGATCGTGAGTTCCGAACTTAAAATTCCAAAACTTAATTAGTTAATTGGAATAATTCGATTCAATAAAATCCCAAAACTTTTGAGTAGAAAATAAGTCGAGTGTAAGATCGAAACTATTTTCAATTTTATGTAACTGCTTACTGCTCGTGCCGATAAAGTCAGATCAGTTTAACCGTCTTATCTTTGAATTTAATTTCTAAAATCGTTTAATAGATAAAGTATTAAAGTTTGAACTTTGTCGTTCAAAAATACCGATGTACGGATTAAATTTTTATGTCGAAAAGTGACGCTTTTCTTATCGTTTTCTTCTTCCTCCTACCACGCCGGTGTGCGGAGAAAAAAAACTGAGATAAATCAATTTGTGATTGATGGAATGGGATAGGTTTAACTATAAAGTAGTGAATAAAAATGTTACGTTCAATTTTATAAAGAAATTGAACATTTTTATAGATTTAGAATAAGAACATCAAAATTTTTACGGCGGACGTAAATCAAGCGGCACATCAATAAGGCAAAAGGATATGTAATAATATTAGAATAATATGCAAATGGAAGACGAACCGTTCGTGATCGTAAATTCGAATTAATGTAATTTCGAATAAAGTATCATTGGTTACGAAAGAAACCATGTCGAGACTTTCAAGATATTTTAGAAAAGTTTACAACTCACTTTCTGGAGTGGGCACAAATTGGGTCTCGGCGGCAAAAGTTGTTGTCTTCGTCCTGAAATGAAATCGAATTAATAAACATTCTTTCAGGCGAGTCCGGTTAAAAATATAACATTCGCGCAAAACTCGACTGCTCGCCCGTCGGAGGGCTCCTAAGTAGCGGACCACTCCTCGAGTCTATTTCAAGCGTCTAAATTATTAAGACGTGACGTTAAATAACTCTTAAGTTAGAGTTGTCGAAGTTTTTTTCCTGAGAAAAAATAACCGCGCGAGTAGTGTAAATTCGGGTGGATTAAAGCAACAAATTTATCTTGATAATAAGAATTGGCGAAGTTGGGATTTCGGGTTGGAGAAATACTTTTACTTATTTATCGTGACAGTTTCTTAGGCCGATGTTTTTTTCTTTTTTCGCTGCTTAATAAACAATATTCGCAATAACGAGGACGATTTTACAAATTGTTAAATAAATTTCCCCAAAGTTATTTACTCTGTGACATCTAATCCATATTAATTTGAATTCAAACCCTCAAACTTCTTTATTTACGTAATATTATTTACATTTATTTGCATACGAATATTTGTTTTAACCTAATTTACATATATGTATGCATAAAACTATCTTTCTTAATCTCTTTTGTTGAAATTGTGGCACGTAATTTAAATTACATTTGGATGTTTTGCAAAAATTTTTGGTAAACAGTCTTCTCTTCACATTAAAATTAGGGATTTTCATTAAATTTTGTTTATTCCTGCGACTTCTTCGGCGCTACGTGCTGAACTAACTTTTTTGTGCTTAGTAAACCAGGCCACTTTTAAGGGAGATTATTTAGTGGGATTTCAAAAACAGCATTAGATGGATTCTTGGCCGTCGTCCTCTACTAGTCAGACAAACGTAAATATGGCGCCAGAGGCTGTTAAAGATTTACATTTCATCTCAGTTTAGCACATAAACGGTAACTCGATACAGCGAGACGTCTACAGCAGGCAGCGCGTGAATTACTTAGGAGGCCGCTTGCCACTTCTCGAGCAAGGTAGGTATTTCCTCTTTTTTCAGGTTTTCGCTTTTAACTACGCACTTTATGTGAAAAGTGTTTTTATATAAAAATAAACTACAGTAAATTGCCTACAAATCTTCTATCTTAGATTTATTCTACAGACAAACGGTTTGGGCGCTACACCGCGTTAAAGTTTGACACAAATTCAAAAATCAACAGAAACCTGATTTTTTTAAGTTTGTTACTTATAACTCGAAAATTATCATTTTCTAAGAGAAGTGTTTTTATAGAAAAATAATTTACAGTAAATTTCCTACAAATTACGCATCTTAGGTTTTTTTCTACAGACAAAAGGTTTGGGCACTAGAGCGCGTTAATGTTTGATACAAATTCTAAAATTAGCAAGCAAATGGTTTTTGAAGCTTGTTGCTTATAACTCAAAAATTCGCCTAT
The DNA here is from genome assembly GCA_950108345.1 of Malthinus flaveolus. Lineage (NCBI taxonomy): Eukaryota > Metazoa > Arthropoda > Insecta > Coleoptera > Cantharidae > Malthinus > Malthinus flaveolus. Next base: position 1,588,847 of record OX467289.1, on the reverse strand, counting down.
TCTGAGAGAAATGCTTTTATACAAAACTAAACTAAAGTAAATTTTCTACAAATTTTATTTCTGAGGTTTTTTCTGCAGACGAACGGTTTGGGCGCTAGAGCGTGTTAAAGTTTGATACATTCCAATATCAGCAGAAACCTGATTTTTTAACCTTGTCGCTTATAACTCAAAAATTCGGCTTTTCTGAGAGAAGTACTTTTATACAAAACTAAACTAAAGTAAATTTTTTAAGTTTGTTTGCTTATAACTTGAAAATTCGCACTTTGTGAGAAAAGCGTTTGTATACAAATAAAGTAGATACATTAAATTGCAGCATTTACAGAGGCAGACGTCTTTGCAGCTGAAGAAAACTCGTACCGGACGATTCTCTACGATAAACTTCAACGCACTCTAGCGCCTAACCTAAACCGTTTGTCTGATCTAAAAACCTAAAAGACATAATTTGTAGGTAATTTAATGCACTTTTTTTTGTACAAAAACACTTTTTGTAAAGTGAGGAATTTTTTAGTTATAAGCAATAAACTAAAAAACGTTTTTTTTTACTAATTTTGGAATTTTTGTAAAACTTTAATACGCTGTAGCACCTAAACAGTTGCTCTGAAGAAATAATCTTAAGAACATTAATTTGTAGATCATTTAACATAGATTATTTTCATACAGATACACTATTTTCAAAAAGTGCGTAGTTTTTAAGTTATAAGTGAAAACCTGAAAAAAGAGCAAGATCCCACTTTTGGACTACTAAGCGAAAAAGTTCATAAAGCATGTCGGAAACGACGGGCCAAGAAATAAAAACTCGATTGAGAGGTTAGCCCAAATGGTCACGTTCAATAAAGAAAGGCAGTAGAGAGTACAGTAAGAAAAAATGAGGAAGAAAGCCATTTTAAAATTAATTAATGACCATTTTAAAATTATTCCGTACTAAGTTCGAGATCGTTAATGAAAACTAAACCCGTCAGAGATAGAAATTTAAGAGAAAATGCTGCAACGACAGTTTCCGTGCAGTAATAGTCCACCGCAGTGCCTTATTTCACAATTTTCGTGACCTAAAACGTTAGACTCGATAGAATTTTCCCATCTAATGCATGAGGAATTAACCGTTAATGATTATAGACGTTAATTTTTAACAAAAAAAAGTTATATTGAGCGTACTACCATCAAAAGCCTGTCACAATGTTGATAATTGCAAATAATAACCTTAATACTGTTAGTTGCATAACAATTAGACCATATTTGCAGAGTATTGGTTGCAAAACAATCAAACAATAATTGTGCTGTCAGATACACAATAATTAGAACGTATTGGAAATATTAATTTAAAAGGCCATGCGATTTGAGCACTAAAATAGCTCGTTCTAATAGTAATGAGGACTATTTTGCTCTCTTTTTGAGCGCTCAATAACACTTTGCAGGATTAACTACTACGAGTCGGTACATTAGAGTGGAGGTATTGCGGCCAGTACTATGTTTTTAACAGCCTGTTAGTTACCGCCGTGTCCTAAAGTCCAACGACTTTTAGAAAAGAAAGTGCTGTGATGACGTAACTTCGTCATACTGGCATTGAATTTTAAAGAGTGAAATGCTGAATCACTGAAGTGCTGCTCTACAAAAGCGCCAATTTAGCGTTAAGCGCTTATAAGGTACGCAACAGATGCTGCCACAGCTTAAAGCAATTATTTTAAGAGCAAGTTGTCGAATAATATAAACATTTTTTACGCATCACCTTGTATAATCGTTTATTTAATAATTCTTTTTATACGAATCTCGAGCTCCCGAATAATTTACGCCAATTTCGAGCTTATTACAGTAAATCCGTATCAAATCGAGTCCTCGAGGACCTCGCGAATAATTTGCCAACTCTCCAAAGTAACTTCGTTCTTATATTTTCGCATCTTCCATCAGAGGCAATTTAAAATTAAATTTTATCCGACGCTCATAATGCGTAATTAGTAAGAAGATTGTTAAATAACAAACAAATCAGAGAGTACAGCCTGTCGTCGCTGCGAGACGCGCAGTTTGGCACTTGGGAGTTGGCAGCAGAAATTAAAGTCAGGCGTCCGTTTCGACTGTTTTTAGAGGGCACGTTAAGCCATCGGTTGCTTGGCTATACGAGGAATTTTAAATAGGGCTCGATAGGCCGCGCATGGGCGCGTGTGCGATTGTCGGAGAGAGGAAGAAAAAATTTAAATTGGGGAATTAAACGCGGAGTTAATAAAAATTAGTGAAAAAATTTTAATTAAAAAAATTTGAGCGAGACGAAACTTTTTAATTGAAACCGAATCGCAATAAATACAAAATAATGTCAATTTTAATTAAGAATTTCCATCATTATCGAATAACACGAAACAACGGAATATTTCGCACCGAGCAGCGGTAAATATTTTCGTTGGTACAACAAAACGTTGAGCTTCATGTTCGTTATTTTGTTTACATAAATAACTAATCGATTTTAATCATCGAACGCGTGTATTAATTTGTATCAATTATCGGCGGGTTCTTGGACGAAAGTTGGTTTGCTTATAGGCCGCGTTACGAGACTAACGAAATTAATAATTTGTACGTGCACTACCTGGTAAAAAACTGGCGAAAATAAAAGAAAAGTGCCCGATTGATTGATTTTGATTGGTTTAGTGGAAGAAAGACGAAAAAGAAGACGAAATAACCAACAGTTCCGGTTTTTCGGAATTTTTTGGTCCGAAGTCTCGTAACAGAATTATCGCTGGCCGACACACTCACACACGTAAACTCGGGCGAATAAAGAGTTTCGAGTAAAAACATTTTTTTCCTTTCTTAATTTTATTTAACGCGCGCGCGAATTTATATATTTTGGTGTGTAAAGTAGAATTAAAAGCTCGGGAAAACGTTCAAATCGCAAAGTATACTATATCCACAAATTCTGGGTAATAACATTTTAATGAAAATTAGCGGAAGCTTTTTGCAGATCATTTCTGTGTTCGTTTCTCTCGCAAATTTCGCCCTTGCAAGTATAATTAACGTTCGTAATTAACGTTAGTCTCAGCAGATCCGCCGAAATAATTTAAATCTAAATTGAACACGCACGCCGAGAAGTCGACACATATATTTATATCGAAACGTCGGAAAATTTACGACCAAACAATAAATTCTTACCTATTATTTATCAAACTTGCCCCCTCTCCTTTTCTCATTCAAAAATCTAGTCTAGTCAAAAACATGCTCGTAACTCATACTTTTTTAAATTTACATAACACTTTGCGTAAAGTCCAAACGTAAACAACCTAAAAAAATATTTTTTAGCGCAAATTTAGACGAATTTAAATCGTGCGTACGTTCGCCTGCGAATTCGTACGAGACATCCGGTATCACATGCGAATTATATGAGCGCGGAGTACCCGCGCGTTTACGAAAAATTTCGAGCTCGGAGAGTTGCGACGTTCCAACACCCACAAAGTTGGCGGTGGACTGAACGACGCTCACGACGCTCCGAGGATATAGAACACCGACGCGCACGACCTGTCCGATGTTATTAAGTATGCGTGGCAAGCACAATTGTAACAAAAAGTTAACAAATTTTTGTAATTATCTGTTGTCTCCAAAAATTATTTTAGAAATTAATTGGCGAAAATTAATTATAACGTCCCGAAATTGCGGTTTTTGTGCGAAATTGGGTGAGAAACAAAAGGTTGTGCGCTTTGAGCGCGCGTTTTCGACTAATTACTTTTGATATTTGATACCTACTGTTTTATTTTATTTACTTTCAAAATTAATATCATTTTATTTAATTTCGTAAAAGCGTCCGTTTATTTATACGCGCCATTTGAATATTTCATTTTGTTTCAAAAACTGGAATTCGATTGTCTTCTCTTTTTCAAAAAACGAGGCCAATTAGCAAATTATGTAAAAAACGGAGAGCTCGGGGCGAAAACAATAAGGGCTTTGAAAACAAAAGAACACGGACCTTTGGATAATCAGTACAAGGAGAGCTTTATTCAACAAGATGGTGGTTTTATCCCGTCGCATTTAAGTATTGGTCGAGAGAGTTTAGAAAGTGAACTGATTGTTTTGGGATAAGACTGGAAATTCAATTTTTGAGTTTATTAGCTGATGCTCATTTTTATAAGTTGGCCATAAAGGCACGTTGTGAAAATGTTACGAGGTGCACTCACAATAGGTATAGGTTGTGTTCAAGATAATTATACCGAAAGAACGAAACAAAATACGCTGTTCACTTGTTCACTTGAAGGCGAATTTCTCTACCAATACGAGCATCTCTAAATAATGACTTAGAACTGTAGTAAAGGTAACAATAATAGGCGATGAAAGTGTAATAGCGACCGCATTTCCTTCCATAATATAAGACATACGAGGGTGTATTGATCTCTCTAGTTGGACTAGACCGGCCATATAGCCCTATAGTGATAAACGGCGACATAATTTGTAAAATGTCACTGTAAAATTGCATTTCATTAAAGCGTTGCTATGTGAATTGATGTATCGTCTAAAATTGAATTATGTACGAATCTACGAATTAGGGCAGTGGTCTCTAAAGAGTATCAAAAGTAAACAGCGAAGAATTAAGAGTAAAGAGTTTAAAAAACGATGTCAAGCAGTGTCAAATGTCAAATTTTGTCTGTCTAACTTCTAGTGTCAAGTATCAAATTTGAAGTTTGAATTGACTAGTCTCAAGTCTCAAGAGTCAAGTCTCAAGTCCAAGAGTCAAGTCTCAAGTCCAAGAGTCAAGTCTCAAGTCCAAGAGTCAAGTCTCAAGTCCAAGAGTCAAGTCTCAAGAGTCAAGTTACAAGTCTCAAGTCTCAAGAGTCGAGTCTCAAGATTAGGCAGCCGCCAAATCTCCGAAAAGACAAAGAGAACCAGAGCACCCATCCTTGTCTTATTGGGTGAAGTAGTCGTTGATAGCCTCGTCTTACAAATGTAAATTAATAGTCGACAAATTTTATTGCAAGCTTAAGCGCAAATTTTCGCAACAATCGTAAAAAATTCAAATGGGGGTCGAATTTGTGTTAAAATTTATAAAAGTCGCCTACTAGGCCAGTCAGTAGAGGGTTTCTATGATGCAATAAGTGGGGTAGAAGCTTTTATTTTTTTAAATTGTTTATATGAGTGTAAAGATGTAAAAAACAAAAATGCTAACACCGGCGACCTCGGGAGACTTTTTGGCAGTCAAAAAACCCCAAAATTTTAGGACTTGCTTTGTTTTTTCGCCTATAACTCCTAAATGGAGCATCTTCACAAAAAAGTATTTCTATAACAAATTAAAGAGCATTAAACTCGAATACGAATACGAATAGTAAGAAAATAGTCCAGTCGAATAAAGATTTTTGGTCAGAATAATTCCTACGAGACTGGATATTGGTCTACACGTACATTAAGATGTTCCAAATAAGTATATCACAAAATCAGAAAAATTTTGGAGGAGCAATTTGAGATATTCAAGGTCAAAGGCTACAAAAATTGTTTTTGGCAAATGACTCGCCTTCTATAGATCGTACGTTGATGAAGGTTATAATAAAAATTATAGAAAACATTATTAGCTACAAGATTGGTTATACACATTTTTTTCATAAGTTTAACCCTTTTCGAGATATAGCGCGGAGAAGTGTCGAATTCTGGTTATGGATAAACTCCGGAGTAAGACGCGTATAAGTCTTATAATGGAGTCAGCCACTGATCACCGACTGATAAATAATGTGGCACTGTATGAAGTTGAATAAAGGATGTAATTAAAGATTTATGAAAGTAAAAATGGTGTTAGGTCTCGTCTTGACATATTTCAAGGAAATTTAAAAAACAGATAGTTCGAAATTGTGACACTTAGTAAGCGCGCTATTCAACTTCAAGAGCTTCTTATTCACAACTTAGAGCTACGATAATGATTTCCCATATCACATCTGATAGAATAAGGACGTAGTTAAAGGTTTTTTAGAAACAAAGTGGTACCAGGTCCCTCCTTTGCATTTTATGAAGAATTTAAAAAAAAGTTTTTATCGAAATTGAAAAATCAAGAAGTGCGCTATTCAACTTCAAGAGCTTTTTATTCTCGACTTAGAGGTCCAATTAAGATTTCTCGTACCACATCATGTAGAATAAGGACGTAGTTTCTTAAGGTCGTAGTTCTTTATCGTGGCTCTAAGTTGTGGATAAGAAACTCTTGAAGTTGAATAGCGCGCTTACTAAGTGTCACAATTTCGAACTATCTGTTTTTTAAATTTCTTTGCAATATGTCAAGACGAGACCTAACACCATTTTTACTTTCATAAATCTTTAATTACGTCCTTCATTCAACTTCATAAAGTGCTACATTATTTATCAGTCGGTAAGTTTAGTGGCTGACTCCTTTATAAGACTTACGCGTCTTACTCCGGAGTTTATCCATAACCAGAATTCGACCCTTCTCCGCGCTATATCTCGAAAAGGGTTAAACTTATGAAAAAAATGTGTATAACCAATCTTGTAGCTAATAATGTTTTCTATAATGTTTATAATAACCTTCATCAACGTACGATCTATAGAAAGCGAGTCATTTGCCAAAAACAATTTTTGTAGCCTTTGACCTTGAATATCTCAAATTGCTCCGCCAAATTTTTCTGATTTTGTGATATACTTATTTGGAACATCTTAATGTACGGGTAGACCAATATCCAGCCTCGTAGGAATTATTCTGACCAAAAAGCTTTATTCGACTGGACTATTTTCTAACTATACCAACTGCCGGACATCAGAATATTACCAATTTGGGAGAGGTGTCCTTAACCGAATTTAAAAATTTTAATACACATGAACGCAGAATTAGATGCTCTACAACTTTTATTTAATTAGTTTTTCTGTTAAAGTACTAATTTCTAAACAGCAGGCTCATATATAATGCAATATGTCAGTTTTTGAAAAAGTTGGGAAAAATCGTCGTTTTTTGACCGCGGTTGGCGACCATATCGCTTGACCAAATTACTAAGTGCTGGTACTTATTCGACGCAGAGTTTAATGCTCTTTAATTTGTTATAGAAATACTTTTTGGTGAAGATGCTCCATTTAGGAGTTATAGGCAAAAAAACAAAGCAAGTCCTAAAATTTTGAGGTTTTTTGGCTGCCAAAAAGTCTCCCGAGGTCGCCGGTGTTAGAATTTTTGTTTTTTACATGTTTACACCCATATAAACAATTTAAAAAAATAAAAGCTTCTACCCCATTTACTGCATCATAGAAGGGTGTTTTGGAGCTCTACTGACTGGCCTATACGTATCTACCTATATAAATACGAATGGAATAGAATGATGAGATGATTACTGATTAGACGTGCTTAACAGAAAATGTGTTTCACGGGTATTTATTACTAACAAAAAATAATGATCAAAAAGTTTTCAAACAGGATGGTTAAATACCTACGTCTTTTTAGTTTGTTAATTGTTAAACAGAGCAAAAATTTAAAAACAAATTTCTAAAATCTAAAAATAAAATTTAACTGACCTTCAGCTTCACAGCTTTTCACCGCTTAACTTTCGGCAAAGTACCTATAAACCCATAGGTATTTATTATTCCTTTTAGCACTACCACGATACAACACGATATCTACTAGTGAAAAAGATTGTCCAATTTTGAAAAGAAATAAATTTAAACACAACTCAATAAACACTTTTCAATCAAATTTAACGTTCTAAATTATCATAATTAGCACAAAAATTAGTTACTAATAAATTATTTTAAGTCGGCCATATTGTTTACTTGGCGTCAAAAAGGGCCACCGGTCACGTATACGTGGCCTATAGGCCTGACACAACTTTTCAACCGATTTTCCGTATCGATTGGACTTTTACAGATTTATTGTTATAAACTTTAAATAATAAACGTATTTTTTCACTGTAAATTTAATAATTTAACATTAAACGGAACTGTAAGGGTGTAAGATAACACATTTTGGCGGGAGCGAAGAAAATTGAACGAAGTGAGGCTATCGACCGGTTGATTAACATGATGTTAGCTACAAGATTTTTAACGCCAATTTTCACAAAAATGTCAAAAAATTCAAATGACGGTCGATTTTCTAGTAAAAGTTATAGAAACCACGCACCTTCGAAATATTGATACGATTGATACAAAGTGTCCAAAAATAGAGCAAAGAGTTGTAAAAATTATTGTTAAACTCAAAAATTAAATTTGACCAACCTTTTAGCAACTACAGACGTGTTCGCTGCTTAACTTTCCTCAAAGTAGATATATCCTTTTTTTAGCACTGCACGAGATAGTGAAAACAATAATTTATTAATTTCACCCAATTTCACCCTCCCATGTTTGAATATACCTATCAAAAACTTATAGACGGGCGATGGTGTTAACTTTTTAATTTGCCACATTTCAAGAAAAAATTGATTTAAAACAATTCAACAAACACGAGATCACATTTAACGTTCAACATAGTTTTAATTTGCACCAAAATTAGTTATTTAATTATTTGAGGTCGGCCATAATGAGAGTAGGTGCATCGCATCAAAAATGGAGACTGGAACTACCCCAACCTTTCAGTAAGATTTTCAACCGATTTCCCGATCGATTGGACTATTACAGATTGATTGTTATAAACTTTAAATAATAAACTAGCTTTTATAGTGTAAATTCAATAATTTAAGACTAAACCGAACTGTAAGAATAAGGGTAAGAAATATTTTTAGCAGGACAAGAAAATGCCGTGTAGCACGCGTTATCGAACTAAACAGATGACTGTATCGAACGGTCGATCTACACGAGATGTCAATTGTAAGAAAAGTGCTCGAGACGAAAAGGGCGGCGATTTTCGAAAATAACAAGTTACAATATTATAATTTAAAATTTTTCCAACTGTAGTAGGTAGTTGTATCTTAATAATAATTCAAATTAAACGTACGAGGAAAAGTTTAGGGCACAGTTTTTGAGTTTTACCATTTTAATTGGCGGCCTTTTGAATACTCTCACAAATTAATTTCAGCTATTTTGTAAGCCCGTTGAGTGACTTTTATGTTTCTTCCCACAAATGTTTATCAGTAAATGTTTAAATATTCAGGCGTATTCTGTATCATAAACTTTAAGGATAGCTTAAGGAACTTCGGATCTTTGTCAAAAATTCAAAACAAAAGCAGAGCTAATAGTCCAGTGCACTTACGAAAATTCTATACGTGTGACCCAAAACTTTTAGGCACTGTCATTTTTTATTATTTTATTCGATAGAGGGTTAGTCGGAGACCTTAACTCTGATTTTGCGTATCCGCGAAATTACCCCTTTCGCCGCCATCTTGGAAAATGCGTTGTGGCCCATATCTCGAGTTCTATCCATTGCAACTCGATGGTTGTGGAATCATTTGACTCGTTAGTATTTTTTCTTCAAATTCATTTATGTTATAGTAAGCGCTCCGATGACGAGAAAAAAAGTTATTCGTGTTCAAAGTTGAAAATTTTTTTGAAAATTTTCTCTTCGGGCGGTTTTTTGTGAGTAGTTTTCTTATGCTGCTTTGGAGCTGTTGATGACTTTAATGATAAAGCCCATTGGGCTTTGATCATGTACAACATACCAGAAAATCATAACTACCCCATTTGATGCAAGGTAAATAATTCGGATCTTTGTCGGAAGCTATTTCGCTAAAAATGGCACAATACGATAAATTTTCAAACTTTTTTACTCGTGCACTATTCATCTGATTGAAAAATGTTTCTTACAAAAGTTTTAGGAAATTACATGCTATATAATCGTTGTAATATCTACTTATGCCCTAGGTGGAGTTAGAGAGAAGATATTTTTGAAACACTTTTTTTCGGCCTCTTTTTTTCACTATAGTGGCGCGAGCTGCGGCCGCTCAAGGTCAAAATCTCGAAATATTAATTGGGACACCAAACTGTACAAGTGTATCAAATTACAACACTCCTGGACCATTTGTAGCGAAAGCCTATTTGCGACTTTGTACGTAGTATCTAACCAACATTCTAACGCCGAACTCGAGTTCTTGTTGCATAATTTACTCGCCTTTTCATTTCTAAAATTCTGAGCCATTTAAATTCTTACATTCCCATTCCTCATTCGCGCAAGACGCCAAATATTTGCAACTCTCAACCTGCTCTACGAGCTTTCCTTTCAAAGTTAATTTGCAAACTACCAGTAGCTCAAGTTTGGTTTTATTCGCGTTATTTCATAATGTTGTGGTGGTATTCATCGACGACTTTGTTCTATAGACGCTGGTAAGTCGTCTACGTCGTTCGTAATTATGGCCACGTCGTCGGCACATATTAAGCAGCTTATAAATTTTCCATTAACTTCGATTCTCTTTTGTTTCTTTTTCAATGCATTTTTTACGACGCAGCCCCGAGTTCGCGTTGAACAACTAAACTAAGGTGTGCACTTTTTTAGTTTACGAAAGTTTACACTACGTTGTGCAAGTAGTGTAGCAGGTAGAACTTCAAAACGAGGCTGTACTAGTTGGTAGATTATTTAAAATACAGGGTGGTTTTACACACAAGAGCAGTGTAGAGAAGTCATTTTTTATATGAGAGTTGCGATCAAAAGAAGTACAAAAATATGGGACGAGTTTCTAAATCGATGGTAATCAAATAGGCAGGGCGAATCATTGAGTATCTACAAAACGTTCCAACAAATGGGCTACAAAAACGATCGGGCACATAATAAAATTTTCTCTCGAATAATCTCGAAACAAAAATTAAGGAAAGCTCCCCCTATATATTTATATGTGTATGTTAGAGTAGTCAAGTAATAGCCATCAACATAATCTTTTTGAAGCAAAACTTGCCATCCTAACCCTCAATATGTCCCCATTTTGCTGACAAAACAGTTAACAACCTAAAACAGCAACGTAAAGCTTTAAGTTATGGGGTGCGATTTAAAACATAACAGTGACGTCACGTAAAAAGCAGGGAGAAAAAAGAAAAATTATTCTTTCGCTTCAAACAAAATTATTACGTCGAATTTTTACGTTTTCACTTGTGGCACTTTTGCGAGTAAAACAAAATAAGACGTTTATTTTAAAAAAAGAAGGTGAAAACTAGTGGAAAATTATTAACTGAAGCAAAAACTGCGTTTAAAGTAAGAGAGAGGGTGGAGGGAATTATTGCAGAGCTCGTAATATACTTCATATTCAAATATTACGTTTGTTAATCATTTCCTTTTTAGAAATCTTTCATTTCTACCTAAAATAATTTGAATTCGTCACGATACATTTCGTTTTCTATCTCTCTCTTTAAAAAACATTTAAAGAGAAAAACTTCAACTACATGCTCGATCACACTTCAATCGCAAAAATATCAATTTGATATATTTTTACGCTTTTTTAGACAGGCGGAAAAAATTTACTTAAAAGGAAGACGAAAAAAGCTGTCCCAACTACGATAATACTATGGTTAAATATACGTTTTCTTTTGTTTTCACCCCCTGGTATGAAAGTAATGGAGTTTTTGGATGGAATTGCGCTCCTTTTTGTACCAATAAGAGTAAAAGGCTTGTAAAGAGTATAAGGGGTTGTGAATGAAAACTATTTTTCCACGCTCTTGTTGAAAGTTAGAACTAATCAACTCATGTGGCACTGGGTACTACCGTATCCCAGGTAGTGGCTATTCTACAAGATGGCGATCCGCACTGGATTCCATCTAAGCCGACCGTCTACGATATGTCTCTCCTTTGTCGATTTATTTAAATTAGTGGAAAAAACAATCGCTCTTTAAAGTGGTTCTCAGTCAAAACACGAGAGACTGCAAGTTGGGTCCGAGAGGAGAGTGTCGAGTCCTCTTTTCGCTCCATATCAATTGCTTCAAAGCTTCCAATTACCAAAACTTGTACTTCTGTACATGGTCCCAGCACCGAGTCCTGCTGTACACCTCTAGTGTTTTGTCTCATTTTTGAGCAAACGTCATTATACTAAACACATTGTTCTCTACCATCGAGGTACTCTTTCATAAGCTTTAGACCCCGCTCGTCAAATCCATAGGTCTTCAACTTTCCAGTCAAAACGTCATGCGCGAGGCAGTCAAAGGCTTTGCTCAGGTCGTAGAATGCAACTCCTGTGAGACTCAAAGCATCGTAGCCCTCGTATACTATGTGGTTTCAGAGTTCAACGATAGCACCGACCGTAGATCTTCCTCTGCAAAAACCAAATTGATTTTAACAGAAAAGGAGGTCTTTTTTGAGTAGCCACAAACGCATAGTTTTCCTCTCAGTGCTCACGAATTCCGTCTTTAGTGCTATATTAGAGCTAGTGCATGCCGCCTGAAATTTTAAACCTTTTATGGCAGTTGGTTGGAATAAACTATAGCCTGAACTACAAACTCTCTACTAAGCGTCATTCTGTAAACTTTATATTGAGCTTTGCATCTAAGTGGATAATTTTCCTGCTATCAGAGAAGAGTCTTAGGTGGAAAAGTGGAAGTTCTGTGTAAGTGGCATCGTATTCGACAACTGGCACGGCTGTAATTGGGGATGAATTACGTGAAAGTTCTCTTGGTTCCTGATGAGAAGTGGTTGCGGTTTAATTTGTTTGGCTACATCGAACTATTTTGAGCTTAAACATTAAAAGACTCTGGGAACAAGTGACAGGCTAGTCGACCTCTTATCCATTCCGGTTGTGTTATAGGGCCATCAGCAGTCTTCTTTGAAGATAACTACAAACTTGCTTAGATGAATCCTTTGTATACTCCCTAATTCGCCGATCCCATGATCTGTACCAATAGTCTCAAAGAAAATATGGTTTTGGCGACCACATGCCCCTCTGACCGTACGTATCCGTTGGGTCGTTTCGGTTTACAGTTTCAGAAGTTCTTTACTTCACGTAGTTTCACTTTAGGGCTATTTTCATTCCGACCGTATACAGGTTGATGTCAAACGTCATTGGCAGAGTACAACAGAGTTGGCCCTTGAGTCTTGAGGATATGAGGCTTCTGATAAAGTAGATAGTGTGAGATTTGGGAATTGGGACGGGCAGGCAGGCCGATGGGCATGCAGACAAGAGATCTGACAAAAGAACAAACACGCAGAGAGGCGAGTAGGCTGAAACTTTTTCAAAATACTTTGTCTGTAGATCGAAACAATAATATTCTTCTCCATGAAGTAGCTAAATATTAATGTTAATAAGCTATTTGTAGTTCAATTGTTTAAATTTAATAACGTTTTATTTAATGTTTACTCTGATTTATAAAACGTTATGAAAATCTTTACCTTTACGATTGCGTTGAACCGTAATAACTCGACAAACAATCCAGGGAGTGCATAAATTTACCTCGGCAGTAATCTTGCCCTAATGCGAACTTATTAAGTTCTGCTATGCTTCGGAATTTATTGGAATTTACGTTTGAATTTATATTAGGACTATATTTATTTTGGGAAATATTTTAAGAGACTTTGTTTAATTCGTCGCGATTAAATTAATTAAGGGCATTTATTTTTCCTCCCCATTCCTCTCTACTCGCTACGTTCCATTCTCTTCGTCTATTTTAATATTTGGCCATTTGTAATTTAACAACTTGTTAGTTTTATCCGCATAGTTCGAGCGCTCAAATATTCTCTCGAGATTTTAAAATGCATCAAAATAACGTTTGTCACAGTTTCAGTGTAGCGTTACATTCATCTAGTTATCTATGATTACATTAAACCGTTAATGATTAAAATTTAAATTAGTTCGTTCTGTTTTAAAACGATCAATTATTAGGTCATCCCTCTGTGATGCAAATTAGACCTCAAACTATACAAATGGGTCATTTTACAAAAAGTTAAAATTTTTTACTCGCGAGAGAAGCGACGGAATAAGGAGGCGTCTCCAAAATGCAACCAAGACACTTCAGTTTCTTGTTGGGATACTCTAAGCTCGAGCTAAAGCCCAAAGCCCAGTTTTGCTGATCTTGTTTTGAAGAACAAGCGAAGGTGCTAGTCAGTGGAACACTACTCTCAAATACAGCTCGAATCCAAGTAGAGAAACGAGTAGGCCACAAGGGGAAAAACCTGACACTTGAAGGGCGATTGGTTCACATACGCAATATGCGTGGAGCACCTGAAAGATGCCAAGGAGGCACGACGTAGAAAATAAAGAGGATAAGCTTGCAAAAAATACAAAGACGGAGAATTGAGACGAAATTAGTTTTTAATACCTGTTGCGAGCTTATGGAAAGCAAAAAGCTCAAACGAGCTTTAAATTGCTATGTAAATGCAAAGTGATAATTTTTAGAGCTTCTTTCGAGTAAATGTATCGCCATTACACAAATTATTGATTAACGATCTGAATAGTTTTAAAAAACTCTAACAATAATTATTCACGCTCCAAATTCAGAATGCAAATTGAACTAATGGGCGATTGGATAAATAAATCCGTCAAAAGCAGTTATTTCTTTTATTGCGCTTCTATGAACGTCAAATTGAAATTTGTGGATAATTAGGCAAAAATAAAAGTTTCTATTAAAGTTTTTGCATAATTTGTCAATTAACTAAATCGGTAAGTCCTATAGGACCGTATACGAGTACGTTCCATTAGGTTTGTAATGACCACAGTCCTACAGCTCGTATATAATTTGTATAGCAAAACCGTTCTTTCTTGTTGCAGTAGGGGATGAAAATAATAGTATTTTAAAGTCATAAACAAAAGTCGATCGCGTAAAATAGAAAAACTCGTCATTATCTATCGATTTGCGGGGAGTAAGGAGTAACCTGTCGAGAAGCTTGATTGGGGAAATCCATAAGAGTGTCCATTAAACTATTAAACAGTTTATGAATATTATTATAAATTAAAAGCAAAGGATCTCTCTATCAATATGGAATGAGAACGAGGTATGGGACAGCCCCCCCCCCCCATATGAGATAAAGTTGATCTTTTTTTAAAAATCAGGGTGGTCTTTAAATATAAACGCTTTCTTAGACAACATCAGAGACAAAAATACCCCTTCTAGCCATCGTTTTAAGACCACCCATACGTTTGGCGTTGTTATAACACACATTTTCGAAAGATTTTAGTTTTTGCTCTTTTCCTCGTAGCGTAAAAGTCCCTTGGACTTGGCGCAGTCGACTGTTTGTAAATCACGGCCGTGCTAAAGGCCTAAGCGCAATCTTGTCTTCTCAAAAACATTAAAAGTTTTCTCGGGTAGGTCCTTCGTATATCCACTGACTCTTCACCCAAACAGAGCACAGAGTATACTCAGTATACGGAGTATACCGAGTCCCTTAGACTTGACGCAGTCAACCGTTTGTAAATCACTGTTGTGTACAGGTCCATGCGCAATCTTGCCTTCTCCAAAAACATTAAAATTCTTCTCAAAGAGATCCTTCGTAGATCCACTGATTCTTCTCCCAAACAGAGCATAGGGTGTACTAAGAGGCTTTCGCTTCTTCTCCCAATCTAACCTAATCTAACCTAACCTAACCCAAACAGAGCCCAGTGAGGTTGGATAGTTGTTAATCACTAAAACCGCACCCAAACTCTCACTTTCCCCCTTTGCATTTCGTCCGATGTGCTCTTGACTTCTGAGTTCTTAACTCCTGAAGTCGAAGTTTCGCCGGCTATTAAATAGCGACATCATAACTCGCTTCTGTTTCCAGCGGAGACAGTGGAACAGTGTGTTCTCCGCGGTATCATCTTCATCGCAATGTTCGCACCTGGGATGGGATAGTGCCCGATTCGATTATTATTTGTAGTAGTTGAACGTGACCCTTCTTTGCAGGTGCCACGCGGCAACCTAACCTACATTACTTCTCAACAATAGATAATTTTGGCATTCAGGAACAAATTTAGAAATTTGTCAAGAGAAGACTTTTTGTGAAAAGGCCTACCAGTGTATCTCAAACTAAATAAGTTTATTACTATAACTGAAACCTCAATCCGACCTTTTGTCCTCTTCCCGTAGGCTAAACGACACTCTTACCCGTTATTTTGTTTAATGGGTGTGGAAATCTTCAGAAAGACACCACTACCGTAACGATAGTGGGAGGTTGGATAGCTGTTAGTCCCTCTCACTAAAACTACACCAAAAACTCCCACTTTCTATGGGGTTATTTGCCGTACTTCAGTCGGCTCTGTAACCCGCTTTTCCATTTCGTCCGATGTCTTCCTGAACTGGGTGTTCTCCTCAGTATCATCTTCATCACAATGTTCCCACCTTTGATGCTCATAGTAGTTGAAACATCCATGTCTTGTTAAAAGCTGCGTCAGTTGGTATGTCAGCTCCCCATGTTTTCCCTCAACCCTTTGTTAAATGTTGAAAATGAGGGATAGTACCAACTGGCTCGTCTCTGCAGTTGCCACACGGTAACCTAATCTAACCTAACCTAAATCACTTCTCAAGAGAAGAGCGATCTGAAAGCAATCGATTTGCTATTTTATAACCAGAAGCGATTGGGGAGGTCCTGCCATTGTGTTTCAAACCAAATAAGTTCATTACAATTAAAACGGCCTTAATATAAAACTAATTTTTGAGAGTCGCTGTGTTGTAGTTAATTTCTAAGCGTTGAGAACTTGTTAGTCTACCCGTGGGCTTGCTTGAAAGTCTGGTAGGCCTACGCAAAACTTTGCGTCCCCGCAGTTTTTTTTCGTTGTGAAAGTCTCAAATCAAAAAACGTAAAGTTCAGTTTAATAGTGACCGCGTGGCCGCATGTAGGACGTTCGATAAAAGGCTTCTGATTTTTCGTGCTCGTTTTGCTTGGACAATAAATTTCACACTTCTTGGGAGCAATAAGAAACAACTGTTTATACGTCAGGAGATGAAATATTTATTTCGAACCGTAAGACCCTTTGGGACTAGCACCTGCGTTATCTTCGCTGACTCGAGCTAGCCACTAGCTAGCTCCACTTTTTTACAAGTTCGTCAATTAAAGTTTTGAAATGAACGGTCCAATCATTCAAATTGGTACGAATCGTGTGAAAATAATGCTAGAACAAGTGGCATCGACGGAGGTGTGACGGGTAGAAATTATCGATGTTTGATGTTCATCGAAACAGTCTTTAGCTGTTTAGTAATTAAAGGGAAGTTGTTTAATTAAATAATAGAATGCACACGACCCCTTTAAGCTCCATTATTAAGATTTCTATCAAAATTTAGAATTTAAACGATTTTCCCGTACCTCACGTTCGATTTTGTTCAACATTTACTCAAAGCTAAAATAATTTCCCTACGGTAAAAAAATGTTTACCTTTAATGTACTTCAAGCTCTAAAAAAATTTTTTTTCTCATTTATCCAACTTCTCTAAATATGTAAAGCACAAATTGCTGACATTTGAAAATAAAGTTCGAAATATTAAAAAAAAATAGGAAATTTCTAACATCTGCTCCCTCCTTTTCTTTATATCTACTATGTCTTTAAATTAAATTTGAAATTGTAACCACGTTATTTCTTGGTAGTTTTCTCAACGTATACGGTCAACCATAGAGTTAGTTTAAATTCAACTTCTGTATCGAGCGAAGGAGAGTTTGTAAAATTAAATTTTCCAACTTAGATCGAGTGGGCTTATTCTATATATATAAAACGTATTTACTTAGTAATACATGGCAAGAAAAATAAAATTCGTTCGTCAAAGGACTCGAAAAAATTGGATCGGTTTAAAAATTTGCTTCTTGGGTTCTTTACCAGCCCAAAAAAGTCGGGCTAGTTCATTAATTTAAGTTTTAGTTAACGTTCCAAAGCTTTTCCCCCAAAAAAATTTTACGAACTGTCCGTCTAAGTTCGAGACGGTATTTTACAAAATTTATGGCTTCGGATAACCCTTAAAAAGTTACCATATATTGTATCAAGTAGATTTATTATTATTATTATTCCGGTTGAGGCTGGCCCGCAGGTGTTCCTTGCAACGCGACTTTTTGGGTCTATTGAGTGCCTCGGATGTAATCATCCTTTACGTGAGTTCTGTGCTTTTAGTAGTTTGAGCAATTCTCCTTAGAGCTTCTTCCCCTTTGGCAGAATGCTGTGACGACTTCTTGTGAAAGCCTCGCAGTGTAGAGTAGAGTAGAGTTTCCTCTGCCTCTGCACATCCTCTGCATAATGGGTCATCTTTTAGTCCCATCGTATGCAGGTGCTTTTTAAACTGGCAATGTCCCGTTAATAGTGCCTTTGCCAGTCGTAGCTCACCTCTACTCGTCCTGAGCTGAGAACGGGTTCTTTTGCCAGAGGGTTTTTCTAGTAGGACTTTAGAATGGCCCTGTCCGGAAGTCTCCCTCCAGTGTTTAATATGCCAGTTCTCTAGAAGTGACTTATTTCTCTCTTTGCCATTTAATAAGGAAGGAATGCCAAAGGTTGGTTCTGGAACAATGAGTCTTAATTTGCTGTCCTCAGTAGCCAGACCGTCCGCTTTCTCATTCCCTAGTATGTCAGCATAGACTGGTATTCATACCAGATTGACAAAAATTTTCCCTCTAGTTCATTCAGTCTGCTAGTCCTGACTCCACCTCACAAGCGTTCAGCGCTTTAAAGACTACTTAGCTGTCAGATACTACAAAAATATTCTTTGAATGTGATAATGTCGTAGATTTCTGCTTGGAAGATGGTTCCATGCTCCCCGAGGCTTAAGCTTACTCCTTACCTCATGCTGCCGTTCCCAATGATTTCAGCTCTCGTGTCTGTTGAGCTTTTAGAGCCGTCTGTGTAGAACACAAGTCCATTCATTTTGACTGGTTCAGTATTATTTCCATTACTGCTGTGGAGTCGTACGCATTGCTCTAGTTATTACTAAGCAAGCATCAAGTAGATACTTAAAATATTTTTTTGGAGAGTGTTGGTGGTGGGTAAAAACAAATGGTGTAACTGTACGACGCTGTATTAGTGAAACCATAGTTATCGAGGAAGCACCGATGACGATAATTCTCTCCTTTTCTTTATAAATTCTCCAAACGTATTTAAAGTGTAAAAAAGTTTGTAAGATTTAACAGCGAGCAATTTATCGATGTATTTTTCTAAAAGCTGAGCTTTAGCAAACTTTTTAAAAGTTTTTAATCACTAACAAAAAAAATATTTAAAAAATCATTTTTCATTGTAAAGCTCTTTCAAATATACACTTTTAGACAGTTAAAGCTCGACTTATACTAAGATGAAATTTAATTACAATGAGCTTATGTAAACGTTTTCTACTTTGAGAGTACACCAAGCTCTCGAAATAAACTCCCGAATGAGTGCGATGTAGAAAAACTTAAAAATTTGGAAAAGTCTTTTTTAAGCGTCCCATACGTGCAAGTTGTGTGTGTAGCTGTGTAGTTTATACAAATAAAATGTAACATCCCGTTTTTTTGTTGTTTTTTTTTGAAGAAAATTCTCGATTTGTGTATGTACTAAATTACGTTCAAATGAGAGCTCCCATATTCTCCTAAGTCTTTGAAGTTTAAATGAATAAACTAAACTCAAACATTTTACTGTAAAGCTTTTTAACCTTCAGTCAATTTCGGTGTAAGCTTTGCAATTTAATTTTTTTTACTCGAATTTCTCATCTCTTCGTAGGAGTCAATTTTCAAAAGCGAAAGAAAAACCTTTTCAATTGCTATTGTAAATAGGTTTTTCGACACTTCGAAAAGGGTGTAAAGCGACCCTGATGGCGAATGGCGCCACGACCGCGTATTAATTAATCATAACTTTTCGTGCCCAAATATAAGTTTTAAACAAACAATGTCGACCGTTTTCAAAACAATTTTGTTTTAATACAACGTAACAAGTATTAAATAAACAAGCAAATTTTGGTTAACGTGTATGAGGCCCCAACAAACAGTTAAAAAAAACACTTCGACGTTCCCACCCCTCTCGCTTCCAGAATAAATTTCTTAAAACAACAAAATTATGCTGTTAAAACTTGAAGATAATTAAGCGAGTAATTATAAGTTTGGGCTTAAAGAAATTAATATATTCTTCGTCGACTCGCTCCTAACAATATAGAAAGTTAAACCGCAAACACTTTAAGTGTGTAAGAACGTCGCGAGGTCGTGCTTTAAACTTGAGGGTATTCGTTGAACCTTGCAGTAGATAAGGGTTAGAGGTGTGCGGTGCGTGCCTCGCTTTAGATTATCCTCGGACATACGAGGGTCCTGGTTTGTTATCCCGAGCGGCACGCTCTCGCTCCCCGGGGAATCCCCCAAAGACCAAGATTGCTAAAGTTTAGCGGACTACCTCCCTCTACCGTCCCAACGTATAAATATACGACGTAGAAACATTCGACTTTTCTTCGGCAAACTCACATTAAAATCTATAACCGATTATTTCCTTTCCATCCTTTAGTTTCCATCTCCGTCTTCTTTAATAACGTATCAAAATTTTCCACTTGTCTGAATTGTTTAACGTTGCAGCGAAATATCTGCAATGTTATTAAAGAGAACTGTGCTATAACCACAAGATGTTGTTTGAAGCTTTGAACATGTCTGATTTCAGACCGTACTGCCAATGATCTACCGAGGCAAAGCCAACTGTAGTTTCTTTACGCTGTCAAACTTTGTTTACGTTTGTTTCCAGACCAGATTTCCACTTCGCTAGTATCTCGCCGGAAACGGACTAGAGAATATTGAGAAGACTAAAAACATATCAAATTACCCTCATCCGCTTTCTCTATAATACGTAGATATTTTTCATATTTTTTTTCTCTCTCGACTAAAAGCGTATTTACGAGTTTCGTAATTAATTTTGTACTTTCGCTTTATTTTACGAAAATTTAAATGTAGGAAAAGCTCGAAAAGTTACGTCGAAAGAAATTTTCATTCTCCCAACTTTTAAATCCATCACAGAAACTTTATTTAAAGTACTTAATTACACAATTAGTACCATAAACAATCGTATTTATACAAAGTTGTAAGCCTCTACTACTACAGAATTTCACTTACTTGTTACCTACGGCTTTAAAGCTCAAAACAAATTAGCTTTTTAGGTTCAAAAGAAAACAATCGGGCCTTTTCAATTATTCTTGAGAGTAATTAATTCGTTTCGAGTAATGTGGGATTGTTAATTAGTTTAATTATGTCGAATGTACTCGATCCTACGGGACGCATTAATTTTGTACAACAAATTTCGACCTTCGTGACTTTGAATCGTCATTTGATTTTACACTGTTCACCACGGGGGAAAACTAGCCCCTAAAAGAAGCTTAATCAGTGCCTCAGTTTAGTGTAGTGAGATGAGGAAAAATGAAAAGCCTGACGAACTGTCTGGTTTTGGAAAGGCCGGTTTAGTTCTGTTGAAACTGGTAAATCAGTGCTCTAGTGCTGTAGTAAACACAGTCAAATCAAGGAGTGGTAAATTGCTGATTTGGGAAACTACTAAAAACCAATATGTCTCAATGTGGTAAACTGTTACTTCAAGAAGGCTGGTTTAGTAAGTTCAAACTGGTAAATTAGTGCTTTAGTGTAGTGATACCCGTCGAATCAAAAATTGGTAAATTCCTGATTTGGGAGACCGGTAAAACCGATAGGGCAAAATGTAGCAAAATGTTACTCCAAGAAGGCTGGTTTAGTTCAAACTGGTAAATCAGTGCTTTAGTGCAGTGAAGAAATCAGTCTAATCAGGAATTGGTAAATTGCTGATTTGGTAAACAGGTTAATATCAATATGTTTGTCACAATGTGGTAAACTGTTACTTCAAAAAGGCTGGTTTAGTAAGTTCAAACTGGTAAATTAGTGCTTCAGTGTAGTGATACTCGTCGAATCTAGAATTAGTGAATAGCTGATTTGGAAGACCGGTAGAAGCCGATATGGCAGAACCTGGTGAACTGTTACTTCGAGAAGGCTGGTTTAGTTTAAACTGGTAAAATAGTGCTTCGGTGCATTGAAATCGATTTAATCAAGCATTAGTATATTGCTGATTTTGGAAACCGGTAAAAACCGGGTAATTAACTCAATATAATGAGAAATTGGAAATTGCTAACCTAGCAAACCCGTAAAAATCAATAGGACCAAACCTATATATTTCTTTCTCCACAAAATTGATTGTAATTTTGACAAATTCTTAGAAGACTGGTTTAAAATTGGCAAATCGGTAAATCGGTGAAACCGATTCGTTATATAAGCTGGTGAAAGCATGTTGTGTGGTAAAAGAAAGGCCTCAAAAGCTAGACTTGATGCCTCGTAATGCGACATTTGTTATAATATTCTGTATCTTCTAAAATTTTTAAGTAATTTAGAACTTTGTTTTTCTACTTCAAGTTTTAGATTTGGGTTCGTCATAAGTATGTCAATGAGACAAGGGTGCTGCAGGTCATTATTTATTAGTTATTTCTGAGAGATATCTTTAATTTACGAGATATTGGTATTTCTTACATTCATTTTACTTGTTTTTAATACAAACTTGTTTACTGGATTCCTCGGTAACACTCTGTCAACCGGTTTACGAGATTCTATAATCCGCAAATAGTCAAAAAGTCCTTTTACAAGTTTGTGGGGAAGCTTAGTTAGCCGCTGACTAACCAGTAATCAGTAGCACGCCGACTTTATTTTATTATTGAAGTGACAATATCTCAAGAGCTGTTTGCGTTAGGTAGGTACATAAAACTTTCAAATTTGAATTCTAAATATCTCAGGGAAGCAGAATTTATACAGATATACAGGGTGTGCCATTCGAAAAATCCAGGAAATTTTCATTTTGCGTAAGGTAATCAGTAATCACTATGTCTAGTGTTAGTAGCAGTAGTTGGTAGCAATTGTCAGTGGCTGGTTTTGATATATTTATAAGTTTTGGAGTACACAGTGGTAAACACCCATCCTGTATATAAAAGGACTTACAACGCATCGAATTCGGACGTCAGCTTTGAGGACGTAGTAGGTGACTAAATTAGAATTGTGTTTTAGGAAAAAAAAATTCTAATACAATTGCTTTCCTTTTGCTCATAGCTCGAATTTTAAATATTTGTCAATTTCCTAGTAAAATACATTTCGGTCCTTTGTAAACGTAGGAGGAAATTGTAAACGTATCGTATCCATCCCTTCTTACTACCTGTAAGTTTGTATTTAATTCGAAACCACACAACGTTAAATTGGAATCGTTACAAGAAATAATTTTCATTAAAATTTTCAAATCTAACGACGTCAACTTATCCATTTTCTTTTCTCTGTTTTTCTTAAAGAAAATAAAAGCAAAAAGCGTGTAATTTTTATCGTTACTACTACGTTTAATTCAAACGTAAGAGTTTAAAATGGTCGTTTTATTATTATCTCGAAAGATTTTCCCGAGTTTTCCACTTTATTATGATTATTACATTATAAAACTTATATAAATATAAGCAGGAGAGACTTCCTTAAATGTTTTTCCCTGTTCATCAAATTTACTTCAACTTTTTTTATTGGAAAAATGTTGATAACTCCTAAGTCAAAAAATCGAATTGTGCGCGTCGTTTTATTGTTGATACGAAATAAATTTTTTTTTTAGAAATTGAGACACGCTCAAGAGATGTATCGGGGGGGGGGGACCAATACTCGTGCTTACGTAAACGTAAGTTACAAAGATATTAATTCGGGGCTAGCATCCTCGTGCTAATAACCTAATAAGTAATAAGTAATAACAATTTCACCTCAGTTTCCTGATAGAGATTAGTTCTCGCGATTCCTACCTTTTATCGACTATAAGTTATCTTTAAAACCGGATATGGTTCAAATTGCACTAGAAAGTTATTATTTAAAGAAACTTGTTTTATTTTCCTATAAAAACAATTGCGAGTATAGCAGCTCCGTGTTGACGAGCTGATTCTATAAGTCTCGGGTTCGATTCCTTGACGCATCTCTAACAACCTCCATCGCACACTTTCCACTTGGTAATCCCCACTCGTCAATGTGGGTCTCTTTCCGGTCGTTCTGACCAAGCAAAGGTTCTACAGTCGACTCAGTCGAGATAGATTTCGCCAATATACTGTGTACTAGCAGGCCAGTAGTGAGTGGCGTCCCGCAGAGTACTATAGTAGGGCTCACTTTGTTAAAAAAAATTTACATTTCTCCTAAAACAGATTGCCAGATACTAGATTAAAATGCACTATTTCAACACGGGCTGATACCAAGGATGATGGTTTGTGCCGGTACATATAGACAAGATTGCCAAAACTTGTCTTGAGAACAAGTTCTTGACTACGCCTGCTCTATTTGTAAAGATATAACATAAGGCTTGGGACTGCTTCAGTCACGCGAGCACAACACTGCATTCTGTTAAAAGTTTACTTAAATCCTGGACAGTGGACAGTGGACAAATTATGGTCAGTCAAAATATACAGTTGAAGAGTTACAGAGATACAGACATGCAGCTTTTTAGTCTTCTCCCAGCCAGTTCGTTAGAATTTGCTGAGAACGTATCCCTAGCTATAACCTTGAGGATAGCCTAGAATCTTTGCATTGAAGATGCTGGCTACTAATCAATTGTCTGATCTTTGTGGTGGCTTCAAAATTTCCTACTTCTATAAAAAACTTTATCTTGACCTTAAAAGTTGTCGATACCAGAAATGATCCCGAAGCAGCTTCTAGTACATAAGTGAAAGGTTATTGTTCCATCCTACCTGGATCTATTGTCAAAAAATTGGGTGCAGTAAATCCTACAGCATAAGACGTGGAAATAAGCGACAAAATTGAAAATATGATGCATCAGCAATAAATCTGGCTGAAGTGTTATGAAGCATGTTTGTTATCCCATGTCACTTGCAGCTCTCATCAGTTGTGCAAAGGCTGTAACGAGCTAAAAGCATAGGCTTAACATGGCCTAATAATGGTTACTGTTTCTAAAGCCACCCTTCCAAGTAACAACTGAACCAACGAACCCAACACTTGGAAAAACTCTCGTCCACTCTCAAACTACGTGTGCTACGCAGCACACAACCAAACTAGTGCAAGTCCATAGGTTAGCTACGCAAATAATGCCGCTATAACAAATAATAGCGCTACAAGGTAAGCACAAGCTTGGAAATTTATGTGCGCCCTTGTAATCTAGTGGCTAAGACGCTAGTTTACTACTTTGGATCGGAGCTTTGGGACTGCTACGAGTGTTAACGGCGTGGTAAAACCACCAGTTCCGGCTACCGACGACCACTCGTTACGAATGTAATTAATTGGTTTTTAGTTCAATTTGAATACTACCAATCCTTTTCAATTGTTTTTTTAAATTACAATTCGAAATTTAAATTTGAGAAAATTATTTACTCATTGGTTTTGCGAAATAAATTGAAAACTGTTGTTTCGTTTAATGGTTTGTTGAAGACGTGTAGTAAACAGAAGCTTTAAGGCTTTTGGATCTTATATTATATAGCAAGAGAATTCGTCCTTAAAACGTCTTTTCCTCTCTCGCAATGTTTAGAGAGAATGTATACCGGAAATGTTTAGTTTGGTAGCTTAGAAAAGCAGCGAGGAAATTCAAACTGAGAGACAACATGAACTGCGTTTGAATTGTGTTTGTTTTGTAATTCGTAGTAGGTTTCTCGAATTTACGCAATTACTTGTCCTTTTATGCAAAATTGGTAAATCGTCAAAGTTTCTACTACCCTCTATTCTACATATATATACGCACTATATATACCACGTCTAAGTAAACTCGAGTGGAAAGTAAATAGTTTCGAGTTTGTCTTAACATTTTCATACATTTTATAACGGGTGCAATTGCATTTATAACTTATGGGGTTGCTCTTGGCAAATATTGGCATTCAAATAGCCTGCAATTTTATTTGTATAACAACTTCTTCTCTAAACGTTTACCTTTATACTTTTAACCAAAAAGAACTGTTACTTTGCCCTAACAGCAGTGTAAAAACGTTATTGCAGTAAAGAAGATTTACCCACTCAACTATCTCTAATTATCGTTTTTAGGTATACGATTTGCTTGACCCTGATCTTGTTGCAAGAAGACCACAACTTGTGCTTATCACTTTTTTGTTTTTTGCTTTCAACACCCCCATTTTTAAGCTTTACTTTCTGAAAAACGGAGGCCTCTCGTTAAATATGGTGACCGAACAAGACCGCTCATTCTTGACACTTTTACTCGATAAAGGAAGTTTTAAAAAAAACTTTTTAAACTTGTCAACTTTTAACACTTGTTGGACACGAAAATGAAGATTGACACTTTTTGGGCGCTTATTGTATATACCTACAGAATAAATTTAACTTTTGTCAAATTGAATTGAAATGAAGACAAATATATTTTTTATTTCGTTTTCTTTTAGTTTGAATTTTTGCTTGTTCTTAAGATAGGATGCTGAATGGGAAATTGGAGATGTCGTGGATTAGATTTTAGATACTCGTAACTCTCGAGAGATGTCAAGGAAAGTCACTTATCTCTTAGAAAATAACTATGACGAAATTCTTTTGTTAGTCCCCATTTTTTTAACAGTTAATTTTATTGCGTTTTCACAAAAGTAAGGCCAAATACACTGAAAAAAGCATTCTATTGTAGAAACACGTGGAGAGTTTCTAAGTTTAAGAGTAAAATAGAAACAAAACAATCTGTTAGGCTTCTCCAAAGTTCATAACAGTCTCAGAGTAGGATAAAAATTAAAAAGTTAGAAAGAGTCTAACTTTAAGTTAGAGTCATGGTGAGTTGATAACTGTCTCAGAGTCAACAGAAACAAAAACACTCAGTTCGACGTCAAGAGAGTTTGTAACTCTCTCTGAGTAAGATGAAAATAAAAAAGTAGGTCACATTTAAAATCTGCGCTTAGAAAGAAGCTTTCAGTTAGATTCCGGTAGAGTTCTTAACTGCCTCAGAGTTAGCAGAAACGAACAACTCAATTTGATTTCAAGAGAGCTGTCACTGTGCTAAATGAGAATTTAAAGAGTAAGTCAAATTGGAAACCTACTCTTGAGAAGGTCTTGTAAAAACTTTTAGTTTGACTTGTGGAGAGTTGGCAACTGTCTCTGAGTAAAATGAGAATTTAAAAAGTAGGTCTAATTGTAAATCTACCCTTAAGAAGGACTATGCTCTTTAAAAAAATTTTAGTGTGAATTGTGGAGAGTTGGTAACTATTTCTGAGTAAAATAAAAATTTAAAAAGTAGGTCAAATTGGAAATCTACGCTTAGAAAGACGTATTATCTTGTAGAAACCTTCAAGTTGAATTTTGGAGAGTTTATAACTCTCTGTCTGTGAGTAAAATGGGACTTTAAAAAGTTAGTCTAATTGGAAATCTACCCTTGAGAAGGCCTATTCTCTTGTAAAAAAACCTTTAATTTGACTTGTGGGGATTTGGTAACTGGCTCTGAGTACAATTAGAATGAACAAAGTAGGTAAAATTGGAAATCTGCCCCAATAAAGGCGTATTCTCTTCTAGATACCTTCAGGTTGACTTCAGGAGAGTTTATGACTTTCTCTGAGTAAAATGAGAATTTAAAAAGTAGGTCTAATTGTAAATCTACCCTTAAGAAGGCCTATTCTCTTTTAAAAAATTTTAGTGTGAATTGTGGAGAGTTGGTAACTATCTCTGAGTAGAATAAAAATTTAAAAAGTAGGTCAAATTGGAAATCTACGCTTAGAAACCCGTATTATCTTGTAGAGACCTTCAGGTTGAATTTTGGAGAGTTTATAACTGTATGTGAGTAAAATGGGATTTTAAAAAGTTAGTCTAATTGGAAATCTACCCTTGAGAAGGCTCTTGTAAAAACCTTCAATTTGACTACTTTTGGAGATTTGGTAACTGTCTCTGAGTAAAATGAGAATGAACAAAGTAGGTAAAATTGGAAATCTACCTCTAGAGAGACGCATTCTCTTGTAGATACCTTCAGGTTGACTTCAGGAGAGTTTATAACTGCCTGTGAATAAAATGAGACTTTAAAAAGTAGGCCAAATTGGAAATCTGCTCTTGAGAAGGCCTATTCTATTATAAAAACATTCAGTTTGATTTGTGGAGAGTTGGTAACTGTCACTGAGTAAAATGAGAATGAACAAAGTAGGTAAAGCTGGAAATCTACCCTTACGAAAACCTATTCTTTCATAAAAACTTCAGGTTAAATTTTGGAGAGTCCCTGAGTAAAATGAGTATTTAAAAAGTAGGCCAAATTGGAAACCTACCCTTAAGAAGCCTAGTGGCCTTTTCCTTTGACTTCAATTAGAACCTCCTACAACTGTTTTAAATAGTAAAATTAATGTTCAATCTAAGCTTGCCATTCTTAAGACGAAGGTTGTTTTCAATCTTTCTTCTGCGTTTTTGTTGTTCAATTCTATTTTTACTGGCCTGTCTTGTTTGATATACTCTTAAGGAAGGATACCCCACCAACTAACTATATGTCTTTTGTTGACATACTCCAATATAATCTGGCTCTCTCGATATTCTCTATTTCTCGCTTCCAATACGAGTTATCATATGAGAGTACAATAAGGCTTAAAAAATATCGAAACTTATTATTCTAACTCTGTAACTGTCGTTTTAATCCATCACTTAATAATAGATTAGAACAGACGCAAATAAAAATAAATTTTGAACCTAAAAGATCGTTCTCTGCTTAACGATCTTGTTCTGAAAAGCGTTACAAAGTTGTAGCAAACTGATGATTTATTAAGGATAACCTCCTTCGTGCCCCCTTCGAAACAATTTTGAGAAAGATATTAAAATACTTACTAAACATGGTTCGTGTCACGTACGATAGTAACTTTCGCACTTTCAATTAGTACGCAACTTGTTAACTTGAGTGTTGTAGAAGAGCTCTAATTGCTTCTCATTGTGCGACCCCTGCAATTCTTTTTTACGTAAGTTGCAAAAAAATTTAAACTTTTAAAAAAGTTTGAAGTATAAAAAATTTAGTTAGTCCCAAATCACTCAAAATTTAACGCCATAATAAAACAACACAAAAAAGAGAGAAACCAATAATCAAAAAAATAGCAAATTCGTCGACTTTTTTTTAAGTTATTAAGGTTAATCTAAAAGTTGAAAAACCAAACGTCGTGAATGCGGTAAAAGTCCGAAACTCCATGTACGCCTAAAGGGGATGAAAATTCTCTAGAGGGTAGTTCGAGCTCGAAGCACGTGGACTTGCGAACATCTTATTTTAGTACACACTAACTCAAAGAATGATCCGAATTGCAATGGCTTAGCGAAATTCGGTCGCTCAATATTGATCAAATGTATAAAGACAAAAATTTCTTTTTGTTTCGTTTTTGTTGATGGCTGCAAAATTTTATTTTTAAACGCCTAAACGACGTGCTCACACTACGTCGTTCTACGAAGCTAATTTTCTCGTCTCGTGGAACCTTTTTCAAATTCTATTTGGACAAGCTAGACGGCATTTCGTTTATCGTTCAGTTTACGTTTTTTAGGTTATGTCTGCCTGTCTTTATGTCACATCATTATGTCAAAATAGGAGTTGCAATAATGGTATTTTGCATGTTATAAGTTATAATGGCTTAAATATAACTCAAACAATTGGCATTGCGCTGGTAGCTTATTGGAGCAATAATTAACTTCGTCGAGCGACGTAATGTGGACGCACCTTTAAATTAATAAATTGCAAGATTTATAATATTAACGTTTACGTGCGAATGAAAGTAATTTCTCTTCTCACTTGCAGCTAGATGATTTGTAGCTAATGTATTATAATAGTGTTAAGAATCACGTAGAAAATTTCTAACAGAGCAGTATTATATTAAAAAAATTAATTCTACATGACGTTTAATACAAGTTGTAAAAATAAATTAAAATATAAAAAAATAGGAGTGTAATTTATTACTTTTAGGTACTGCATTGTAATTTAGTTTTTCTGATATGTTTTTAATCAACATTTACATAACAAACGCGAAATGAACGTGTTGCATTTTTCTTCGGTTGTGGAAAATTCTTTTTTTATTTAGCTACTTTGTGTACTAAATTAAAAATTTGTTTTAATTAATATGAAACCTTTACCATGTAGCAGAGCAGCAACAAAGTATAACGCCGCCTCAAAAAATACACCAGGTGTTTTACGTTGGAGTCCCACGTTGGGCGCCAAATTGATATACTATTACTCTTGAGTATACCATTACTATTAGTATACGTAATACTTGAAAACACCAGAGATGGACTTAAAACTATTTATTAAAAATGGCTCTTTGCAATGGGAACAGAAGCAAGTCGTGACGTTTTTCAGGGTAAGAGAGCCTCTGAGCCCGGAAAACCTCGTCAAGATGATGCTTCAAGACGAAAAAGGTTGGAGAACTTTACTATCTCAGAGCTAACCTCGAGTATCTTGAAAAGGAAAGAAGAGTTGGAAAGAGAGCAGCAAAGAGTATCGGCGTTAAGAAACTCTCTACCCTAAGTTTTCCGAGCTGAGAAAAGACGTACACCGAGAAGGAGGGGACAAAAAGACTGAGACAGAGTGAAAATCTAGACTTTTAGGGGTTTTAGCGGATGTTGAGAAACTGAAAAAATCCACTGAACGTTTCTGGTACATTTTTTAGTCGCTTACCAATCTAATCTTCATGGGATTAAAATCCGCAACTTTTTTAGAAAGTAGTCGGGGAAGCACAGATATCAACTACAGCTCGGCAGCTGTTTTTTTTTGTTTACATTGTGTCTAAGCCTCCTCGATACGTTTATGTTTTCGTAGCTGTCGGCTGTGTAACCCCATGTTTCTTTACAACTTTCTCAATTATTTTTTGTTATTTTTGGGGATTTGAAAAAAACGTATTTGTCCAAATGGCAAATTAAATATCCAACCGATAAAAATCCTGAAAAATTTCTTCTTTACTTAAATGGAAGTAAGCATAACTTTAAACTTAAAATGTCGTTACTGTAAATCCCTTCTTTTTGGTATCAGCTTAACATGAGAGGCACGAACTTGCACGTGTTTTCTTTCGTCCTTCTGAGATTTTTTTTTTAGTTTTTGGGAAAAGATTGCGCGAACTAAAGGGAATTGAAAATTTGACGGATAATTGCCGCAAACGTAAATATCAATTTGCGCAATAGAAACTTGCAAAAATTGTTCTTTTTGTAACTTTTAAAGCCGCCTTATGCGGTATCTACACACAGACGTACATTTGTCACCAGCTTTGAACTAATATTTTACTCGATAAATATTATTTTAAAGCGGCTAAAAATGTGGAATTGAAAAATTGTGTTTCCACGCGAGACTTTCCCAACGGATTTGCCCTTATGTATAAGCAATAGCAGTTGCGCTTTTTTTTCTCTTTTTTTCCAGTCTACGTTTATAAATTAAGTGCCTATTTTGTTTGTAGCGCATACATAGCACTATATATAATATTTCATGTTTGCTACAATAATTAATGTCGTGCAGAGGCTAGAGACTCAAAGGAATAACAGAAGGAAAACTTAACGTTTGCATTCTCTAAACTTAATTAAATCCAAAAAGCCAGTTTTCGTTACTAAATATTATTTTTACGCCACTGTTTACGGTAATCGCTCTTAAAATAAAATAAAAACTGAAAGGCGCCCTCCGAGGTGAATGCGAGGCTGTAAAGAAGAATCCTAGTACTATTAAAGCAATTGAAAGGACAGTTTTGACTTTAAAATTTAAGGTCCTGGCGTCTCCAAGTGTTGCAAACAGACATAAAGTTGAACTTATTCCGCAACTAACGGCTAGTGTGGTAGCTTCGTGTGGCTGCGGCTTTAAAATCAAAACTAAAGACGAGTTGATTTTCTTAAAACTAGAAAAGGGGTTGATGAGGCTCTTCTAACCAACGTTTTAGCTATTAGATCCTTCTATCATCACTCAATGTGAAAGTACCTCCTTTGCAGCAATAGTGCTACGAATTAGAATGATTGACTGAACTGTTTCTACTTTAGACCAGGTCTACAAAAACTCCTGTTCCAACTATTTATATAACTTGCTTTAACGATTTAACTTACAATGAATAGCTTCCTTCAGCTCAGTTTTCGTCTGATTTTAGCTTCTCGGGTGATTTGAGGCTTTGTCCTATCATAATAGCAATTGTTTTGAGTCTCCTAAGTTTGGGTCAGCCGCTATAATGAATAGGTACCTCTATCTAATTCGCGTAAGGCATATGACTTGCTTTTGCTCATATGCACATTCAAGTATAGCTAGTCCATCTGTTGAGACTTAAACAAGTTGAGACACATAATTCTGAGAATAACGTTGGTGAATGAAACATTCACTCAATTATAAACTATACAAAGTAAGTCTGGTACTTTTAAGGGCTTTCCCTTTAAACGTCGGAGGCTCTGCCTAACCTTGCACTTGATGGGATGCAGGTAACGGATGAACACCGACTTATTTTAATTGGAAGTAGACAGGTCCTAACGTAAGCATTTCATAGCTATTAATTACACATACGTCAAGTTTGTCTTGAGTCTTGAGAGAGGAGACAGAAGAGAGAAGACAGGAAACAGGAGAGAGAAGAGAGGAGATAGGAGATAGGAGAGAGGAAACAAGAGAGAGAAGAGAAGATAGGAGACAGGAGACAGGAGAGAGAAGAGGGGGACAGGAGACAGGAGAGAAGGGGGAGAGAGGAGGGGGAGATGGGAGAGGGGGGAGGTGGAGGTGAAGGGAGAGAGGGAGAGGGAGATGGAAGGGAGGGGGAGATATGAGGGAGGGGAGGGGGAGAGGGGAGATAGAATAAAGGAGAGGACAGTATATCTATACACTCCATAAGCCATGCTTTAAGTCGTTAAGTGATTAAGCACATAAGACCACCAGAATGTGTTTAAGCTTTCCCCAATATATCTTATCACTATTGCAGACTCGCAGGCTCAAGCTCCGCTGTCGGTGTGCCCGGATGATGGCTAGATGCAAGCTCCATATCTCTATGCAACGTCAAGAGGCTCCATAAAGATCCTTAATCTCAAATCGACTTTTATTTGTCTTCATCTCAAAGTGGCGGCTCCTACGTAATCAAGTAAGTCAAAAGTGCTTCCCTCGCACTTTACTATGTGCAAGTTTGCCATTTTATTGTCGGCTCTGTTGTGAGGAGGGAGGCTTAATTACGGCCTTCCAACACGAAAATAGAAAGTAAATTTCTGCTTGCCTTCAATAAGTTCGTTTTGAAGATGGCAGACAGAAGATCGCTTATATACAGAGGGTTAAAGACTGTCAATGGAACTGTAACCAGAGGCACCCTCCAATAGACTCTTCTAAAAAGACATCGTCATAATGTGCTTAGCCATCTACACAGCATGAGAATATGTAGTGATGAAGAAGAGACGTCACACATTGTCTCATGGG
Organism: Malthinus flaveolus; assembly: GCA_950108345.1. Classification (NCBI taxonomy): domain Eukaryota; kingdom Metazoa; phylum Arthropoda; class Insecta; order Coleoptera; family Cantharidae; genus Malthinus; species Malthinus flaveolus. The sequence goes on along the minus strand of OX467289.1, from coordinate 1,555,840 downwards.
GGGGTAAACCCCCAAGTTTTCTTCTAAGTTTTCTAGAGAAAACATGAATGCTTAAAAGTTTAATAGCGATAATCTCCACTACCTCCTCAATTAATTACTCCAAAAGGACACGTACCATGACTCTGCAGTGAAGAAGCACGAGAGGCATTTCACATTTGTCCCGTTTTTAGTTATCTGAAGACGTAAACTCCCAGTCTGTACGATTCCTAATCTACAAAGTTTTTTAGAGGGGGCAAAAGTGCTTAAGAGTTGAAGAGACGTCATGCATCCCCCAAATTTCTCCTTCTTTCGACTCGTGCTGTGCGCGATTTGAGTAGGTAAAAGAAGAGCTACGTCTCAAAACTCAATACTCTCCATGTAAGACCCCTTTGGTTATTGGTTGACGTGTGAAGTATAAATTTTATTCCCCACGCAATTTACGTAACTTTAATAAATTATTTCGAACAAAATTACCGGGAAAAATTTTTGTTGCTCGCTTGATAGATTAAGATAAAAATGTTGTTGAGTGGAAATGATGAAAAAGTTCATATTATTAAGTTTGGAAGAGTTTTGCATTGCAAATTTCATCAAGTGCCCATACATACCTTCGAGCATTTATACGTATTACATTAATATGTAACTAAAAGCATTTTGGAGACTTTTTCAAATAATTTTTTAACTTTTTACCCTTAAAAATATTGTTAAAAAAGCGTTTTCTTTTTGTTTAATTAATTATTTACTTTACACTTTACACCTTCGGTAATATTAGTGTAATTAAGCAACAAAGTTAGTTTAAAGATGATCTCAATTAACAACTTTGGCCTGCAGTTTATCCCAAAAGGTCTAAAACCGGTAATGTGCAACTTATGAATTGATGAGAGTTCATTAGATGGTCAGGAAGCTGGTCACGTATACCTAAAATGCTCCGGCGGAAGTCAAAATGTAGTTATAATTTAAAAATTACGGCTTATGAATATTTCATTTTTGTTAATTGAGAAAAAATCGTTATAGAGAAGAAAACTCGATTAATCCACACATATACGAGGGAAGAATTAAAAAATACTTTCATTCGAAAAGTTTTACCATATACGCCAAGTTTTCATATTTATCTGAAAGTTCGAGTAATCAGACTTGGTATTGCTCTTCGAAACTTTGATCGTCGTTTGTAACTTTAGTTTTATGACACGCCTGATCAATATAGAGATGTTTTCTTATAATTGAAGGGCTTTATTCGATGTTTTCTTTCATAACGAACAGAGCTGCTGAAATAAACTAAAAAAAGTCGGCTTACTGACCTCTATCTGACCTTGAGGAATCTAAAGACGCCATGGCACTAAACCATCAAAATAAATATTTTCTAAAAGCCATTGCACTACAAAGCCACTACAAAATTTAGCTTGCCGCAAGCTGAGGATGTTGAGAACTGAACTGACAGGCAAGTCGAAAGATTGGAAGCCAATGCCTTCCGAAAGGTAAACCGATGAATGTTCGGAACAGGCTGAAAATAGAGTTGGCCTTCTTGAAAAATAGTTGGATTTCGGTCTCTTGAAAGGGACCACAGAAAAGGTAAAACTATGGAAGATACGAAAAAGACGTCCCTAATGAGCACGAAGACGCCCCAAAACTTCTCATTGTTTTCAGTGGAGAAGTTCTGCTACACTGCAACGAGCACTGCCGTGCGCAAAACATTGTCTTCATTACAAACGCAAAAAATGTTCCAAACATTGCAATAACAATTCCCCCCTCTGCAAGGAGTGGTAGAGAATGGCACTCTCGGTTCCCAGTGAATTTTTTACTTAAAGGTTCTGGATGACGTTACCAATTGAATTGTTTCTTTCATTTAGATTCAACTACACTGTGGTTGAAGAGGGTACTGCTTTCGTTTGGGAATTGTATAAAATGGATATTAACGACCGCCTACATGGGTAACGTGGTAACGTGGTGATGGGTAACTGCTGCTACAATCAAAACTAGTTTTATGATGTTCCAAACAGTTCGACGGTTTATTCCCACTTCTCGACTCCCTCAGTCAATTGCAAGAAGTGTCCACTTGCAAACAAGCTACATCGATGAGGTACTTGCTTTTAGTAGCTCTCTACATGAGACCACTTGATGAAATACGCCAAGTCGACCTTTAGTTGCGCGCAGTGAGTACAGCAGCCTACACGCCAATTTTGACTTGGATTCTTAGGCTGGAAGATGAAAGAGCGTTTTCAGGCGCATAAGTCACTTATTTGGGCTAAACGCATTAGCTCCCATCCCTATCAGGCTCGAGGCGTGAGCCGTTTAATGTCCATTTTGATATGCTGTACCTCTGCTGCTCATTGAAGGAGTTGGAATGGACTATAAACATGAAAGCTCTTTAGGGGCATCTCGAGCACTTTTCAGCTTCCTTCTCTTCTCTAAACGGCCGTTAACGATCTAAAGCGCTCCTAACCTCCACTATTTGTAAAAATCCGACTGCTTTGATTGGCAGCGCCTCAATTTCTACATTTGACTTCGTTTTGTCATTTAACGACGGTGCTACCACTGCACTATTTACAACCCTTGAATAAAAAACAAAAGGTTTGTAGTTAAAGGTTACTTGGGATTATGCAAATGCTCATAATAATGTCCTACATGCTCGAAACTGTGAAGATGTGTAGAGCAGATAAAGACAATTCAGTGAACTCATAAAGAGCTTAGTGAACCGCGCAGTAAACTACGACAAATTCTTGCACGATGAATAGTTGGCGGGGTATGCAAGAAGAGGGCGTTAAAGTTATCCCCTCATTTTTGTAAAACCGTACTTTCTCCCGACTATTTGGAACGGCGTCTTATTTGTTTTAATACACGGGTTAAGGGTAGCCGTAAAAGTGTACAAATCACCATTACTTTGAATGGGTTATATCGTAACATCGTAACGCTCCAACGATAACGAGAATGCAACGAAGCGCATTCCGCCGATATGGAAGTTCGCAAAGTGAGATAGAACAAAAACTAATTACATATTGTTCGTAATCCCTTTATAATTATTGTTGGCTGCTTGACAATAGTGCTGAGTTTGCTTGGCCTGGTGCCCGTTTTACAAGATGATGGCACGAAATTATACACTGCGGCCCGGTCACACTGTGTGTTCAGTGTTCATATAAATATTTTACGAAACTACAAATTGTAAAGCGCATTTTGTTTTACTTTAAAAGCCAGATAGGTGTGTTACCCACTTAAAACTTTAGAAATATCTGCAATAGTTCAAATTTAAATCTTTTTGCATAATTACTCTCTCGCGAGGATACTTCTAAATGGGCTAAATTTAAATTTTAATTGTTCCTTAAATGTTGCCCAATTTTATTTTTCATTAAGGTCTCTCTTAAATTATTATTTTTTTGCGTGTTTTACTTTTAAGTGCATTGTTAGGCGTAACTTTGATTGCACTACAAAGTAGAGACGCTACGAAGAATTTGAATGCTCTTATTCGCCACATTTATCTCTTTCGTAGTCTCTTTCAGTTGTACGTCGAAATTTTTGGTCACTTAAAGCTGCCTAGAATCTAACCCCCGCCTTGCACCCAGCTTTCAATGCCTCTGAGGAATAGGAGAACGAAGAAGTTACTGCAGGCTCTTGCGAAACTTACCCCATCAAAACCCTATCGTTCCGTAGTCGGGTTACCATCAACGCCATGTGTGGCAGACTACGAACCGAGACGTACGAATGCACAGTACGACGTAGATCCCAAGCTGAACATCTCATCACTAGATCGAGATGGGTTACCGTTGCATTCGACTTCCCGTCAACAGCATCTGGCAGAGCGGGTGCCGAGACACATCATCAACCAAACCCAATAAGAGAAGGATCATCCTAAAGTCAAATAGTAGTTTGGCAGGGGGGAAGATATAGATGTTTTTTTATTTATCGTTCTTTATATTTTTTGGAGAACTGATTCCGAATTTCAACATTACACCTCGCAAGAAAGATGCGTTTTGAGAAAATTGCAAAAAAGTGCAAAGAAATGCTCTTTTGCTCGTTTCTTGCTTATAATTTAAAAACTACGCACTTTTTGAGAAAATATCTTTTATACAAAACTAAATAGCATTAAATTCTTTACAAATTACATTTGGGAAGTTTTTATTTCAGACGAGCAGTTTATGCGATATAGCGCGTTAAAATTTAAAAAAAATTCTTAAATAGACAAAAAAAATGTTTTTTAGGTTTTTGCTTATAGTAACTCGGAAATTACGCACTTTTAAGGAAAACGTTATTTATACAAAACTAACCAACATTAAATTTGCTACAAACTATGTTTAAAAAGTATTTTTCTTAGACAAGCGATTTATGCGCTAGAGCGCGTTAAAATTTAAAAAAATATTCAAAATAAGCTGCAAGACTGTTTTTTAGGTTTTTGCTTATAACTCGGAAATTACGCACTTTTAAGAAAAATGTTTTCTATACAAAACTAACCATCATTAAATTTGCTACAAATTATGTTTATAAAGTTTTTTTTTCAGACAAGCAACTAATGCGCTGGAGCGCGTTAAAATTTAAAGAAAATTTCAAAATAAGCTACAAGACTGTTTTTTATGTTTTTGCTTATAACTCGGAAATTACGCACTTTTAGAGAAAAGGTTTTTCATAAAAAACTAAACAGCATTAAATTTTCAACAAATTATGTTTGTAAAGTTTTTTTTCAGAAAAGTGACTTATGCGCTAGAGCGCGTTAAAATTTGAAGAAAATTTCAAAATAAGCCAAAAAACTGTTTTTTAGGTTTTCGCTTATAAGTCAGAAATTACGCATTTAAAAAAAAAATATTTTTATACAAAACTAACCAGCATTAAATTTGCTACAAATTATTAGCGACTAATGCGCTGGAGCGCGTTAAAATTTGAAAAAAATTTCAAAATAATCTACAAGACTGTTTTTTAGGTTTTTGCTTCTAACTCGGAAATTACGCACTTTTCGGAAAAATGTTTTTTATAACAAACTAACCAGCATTAAATTTGCTACCAATTATGTTAGTAAAGTTTTTTTCTAAGACAAGCGACTTATGCGCTAGAGAGCGTTAAACTTTGAAGAAAATTTTAAAATAAGACAAAAAACTTTTTTTTATGTTTTTGCTTATAACACGGAAACTACGCACTTTTAGAGAAAAGGTTTTTTATAAAAACCTAAACAGTATTAAATTTTCTACAAATTATGTACATAAAGTTTTTTTCTCAGACAACCGGCGTATGAGCTAGAGTGCGTTACAATTTGAAGAAAATTCTAAAATAGGACAATTTATAAACTGTTTTTTAGGCTTTCACTTATAACTCGGAAACTACGCACTTTTAGGGAAAAGATTTCTGGGATAATAGCTCCGGAGATACCCTTAATTAATAGAAATGATCTTGTGGAAACTTTTGACCAGACTTGACTAGAGCAAACACCATCCCTTCCAGCAAAATTCTAAAGTTAGTATTACAAGTAAAGTGGTTTTAGAGCTGATAATATGCTCGAAAAGAGTATTTGGAAAACGTACTGAAGAGGCCTAAGAGCTGGGAATTGCTTTCTTCTGCTAAATTCTCAAGAAACTGGAGAAACTTAAAGACCTACAGAGAAGTAGGACAGACAGTTTTAAATCAGCGTTTTATGAAAATTACAAGATACCTCGTGGCCAAATTAATGGCCATTGGGTTATCTGCGAATTCTCAGTCTAAAAGCTTCTAGTAAAAAACACGACTCGCGAGTAATTTAAAAATCTTGCAACGTTTTCATAAAATCCTTTTTTTTTCTTCCTTCTCACCTTTATACGCGAGACATAAATTGCAGCTTACGTAAACTTAAACGAAATAAACTTTTTTCAATTTAATACATTCGCATTGACGTAAAAATTTCAATTTTCTACCCTTTTGTCATCGTATCGCAATAATATTTGTGATTGACATCCCCACAATACAACATTATTACATAATCAAGCTCTGTAGTAAACATCTCCACTACATACGCGCCTCCACATTATTTTTTTTCCTCGCATTTCCAAACAAAAAACAACTCACATGAAAAGCTGAACAACTAAAATCACGAGGGAGCGTTTTTTTTGTGGGGCGGAAAAAGTTTATAATTTAGACACCTTTTTTTTATCATTATTTATTATTTTTTTGTAACGCGCGACAAAAATTTACCGTTGACCTAAACTTACACTTTCAATAGAGGCATTTTCTTTCTCTCATTTCTCTCCGACTACATTCTATGCGGAAGTGGGAGGTTGCTTCGCGAAAATTTATTTGCGAGCGCTTTGTGAACAAACGGTTTAGTTGTACGGGTCACTTAGCACACCAAGTCACTGGTGTAGTGGTGGTGGTGGTAATTTTCTACACGTAAATAAATCGTACAATTTCTTTTTTGACTCGAATACAATTAATTTTCTAGTAAATGGCTCAATTTGAGGCCCCTTTTTTGTTGTTTCGTTATTGTCGTAATGGAGGTTTTTGCGTGATGATGTTCACTTTACTTTCACTTTCAACTGGAGAGTTTTGATTAAAATTAAGTTTTGCCACTTTGACAAACTTTGCCGCAAAAAGGGTGGTAAACAATGTTGTAACCAAAATTTACTAACTCGAATCGTTTTGACAGATGGGGAAATTTTTTACGCCGTAAGCTTTAGGAGAAGATTTTGTTTTGAACACAGAAACTACTGCATGGACGTACGGGTTGACTTTTATCCAATTGCCTCAAAATCAATTCGATTATTTTCTATATTTTTAATGACCCAATCAAATCGCTGCATTTGAATGACACGTCAACCAATAGGGGCATTATATGAGTTACAAGCGAAAATCCCTAAAGTCATAAACGCGACGTTTTCGTATTTGTTTCATAAGTTCTTGCACTTACATGCTCTGAAATGTCACTTAAGCAACCCACTTTTCTGAACTAAATTTGGAGAAGAATTAACTTGTACTCCGACCAGTGCTCTTTTCTACTTTCTAACTTCTCATATTCGTTGCTGGTCAAGAATATGGGTAACGAACTCTCTAAAACTTCTCTCTAATGCTACGGTCTGGTGCATTTGTAAGGCAAAGAACAGTGAAGAAGATGAAGCCGGTATCTACGGAACGGGCCCAAGTAAAGTCTCGTTTCTCGCTTAGCAATATTCATCTATTCTTGAAAGTGACCCGAGAAGCAAATCAGCACTATCTCTAACACTGAAGCCCAGTTGAACGTATCACCGCGATTGTTTACGAATGCCTAAAGTAACTGCCAGGGTTAGCAGATCAGAACTCAAATCAACTGACGTGATGGGTTCCAAGTCACAAGTCACGTGCCTAGCAATCAATTTACCAGAAACTCACTAGTTTTACTTTAATTTATCTTGTGGTACATGTAGTCCTGCCCGAAACACCCTGTATCGGTTATAGGTATTATTTTATGGTGTCCTTCCAAATATTTTTTTAGTAAAAACTGCTCTTAACGCGCAGTTAAATTAAAAATGTAACATCTTAGTTTATTAACTTCGTCATCGATTATGCAAACGTTGAATTGAAGTGACGTGTACCTACGTTATTCGTTTTATTAATGAGAATTTTAAATTTTATAGATTTCCCGTCGTCGTTTGAAACAGTTTGATTTTAAATTCGTTATAAGATTTTAAAACATTCCGCAATTTTATTCGATAGTTACATGACACATAATTTGTGTCGGAATTTGAGTGGCGATTTGATTGGCTTAAATAATTCTAACTCGGCGAAATTATCTCTAATCGTTTTAATAATTTTTTATACTCATCTCAAACTGTACAGAGCTCATTAATAGTAGAAACGGGCCTATCAATCATTCTAATTTGTTGCTTTATCGGTGAGAAGCCCTTGGTCTGAGTGTTTTATGCAGAGCTTCCACCTCATGGTGCTCACTCGAGACCGTATTAATCGAATAAATTCTACTAAAGTGCCCTAAAAGTTAACACAAAACCCTCCTTAAAATGCATCTTGACTCACCTGCACTTTTTTGCCTCAAAATTGTAGATAAAAACGAATTGGGAATCTAAAAAGCAATAGAATTGAAAGATAGAAGGGGCTTGCCCAGAAAGTTGTTCTAGGGCCTGAACTTTTCTTTCGACGAACTGGCCGCTTCGTAACATATTTTAGTGAAACAAATAACAACAATAATTGCCTATTTGTAGTAATAAATGCGAAGTTGTGTAGAAATATTTAAAGAAAATTGTCATTTTGCGCCTAAAAGGTAGGCAACCAACCGTATGCACAATTCTGTATTTTCGTTATAAAGACAAAAATGATGATATATTGTAATTGTTTATCGATAGATTTAGCAAAACGCTAATTGTAGTGTATTTTATGTTAATCTAAAGATTTACCAAACCCCCTATATTAAGAAAATTTGTTCTGAGCATTAAAACAAGCACCAAAGTACTCAAAATGTAAATTTTCGCAAAAGCTTTAGATACTAAAAATTAAAAACATCAAAGCTTCCACGTAGTAGTAGTTTATTTTTTAAAATATTTCTTATAAAGTTTCAAAAAAAATTATAAAGCAGTTAATTTATCTAAAATATCTCAATAACTAAACCGAACACGTACCCCATATAGGCTTGTGGCGTAGCATAGTAATGCGTGGTAATTCGTAAGTAAATGTTTAATTTTTGGCACTTTAACAAGTGAAGTAAGTAGTGACTTTATCATTATATCTAGACTTTAAATTTTAAACTCCAACTAAGTTTTGCATACTAATTATTGTACGTATCTAACACCCATTAAAATTTGCATATTTTTAATAAGTTCAAGGGGTAAGGAAATATTCTTTTCTAGAGTTTAAATTAAAAAAGTCTGATGTAGCTATTAGGAAGCTTGAAGTTATAAAAAATATATATAAGAAAATAGTACTAAACAGTGCACGGAACTTTCCCTCCATTTCAAAAATGTAAAACTATACGGGGTGTTCTATTCAAAACAGGAAAGTTAATCTCATTTTAGACTGAACAAAAAGTCAAAACATTAAAATATTGGTATTACTAGGGTGATAATTTTGCAATCTTCCGAACCACTTAAAATATACAGGGTGTTGTATTTACAATGGAAAAGGTAACCAAATTATAAAGTCAAAATATAGCCTTCTTTGTTATCATTAAACAGATACTTTTACGAACTTTTTGAAAACCTTCAAATATACAGAATGGATTCAAAAAATTCCTTGATTTGGCTAATTTTTGGTTCAACCGAAAGTGTTTTTTCAAACAAAAATAGTATAAAAACGAATCAGCCAACTTGCAATAACAAATTTTAATCACAAAAAAAGCTTTATTGACCTTCAAAAAATCATAACTTCGGTTCGGGACATAGAAAACAAATCAAACAAACGGCGTTTGATTGACAACTTTAATATCTACAACATTTCGAAAAACAGCAAAAATTGCCAAAGCCGATTTTGAGAAAATTGTTTTTTTTAATTAATCAATTTTGGTCCTTTAGAAGTAGTCATTTTTGGATTTATTTTAAAAATCTACTATACCAAGACTAAAGCCCTATATTGTTTCTATTTATTTCTATTTTATATTTCTATTTTATAGTTGTTATACTGGCCGCCATTTTGAATTTAATAATTTAAAAAAATATTTTCTTAATGAGGGTCAATGCGTACTAACTTACAGCCGAGTGTAAATAAAGTAGGTCTAGATTTTTCGAAATGCCATCAAAATAACCCCTTTATTTTGGGCTACCCTGTATCTATTTCGTTTAAACGCTTATTTTGACAATGAAATCTTGTCATAGTGGCTTATTCCAAATTTCGTCAAAATCGCTTCGGTAGTTTTTGTTTGACGACGTTTCACACATACACACACCCGCACAGACGGACATCAGACGTTTTTTTCCATTTTTGAATTTAGGGAAATTTAACAGAGCTAACTAAAGAGATAAAAGTAAAAATATCGCACAACTTTAATCTTTTATTGATTTCAACATGATAAAGAGTGTACAATCAGTTTTGTTTTAAATCAAATATTGCTTTAATTATAATTTTTTCTAATTAATCTAAAGAAATTTGCTAATTAGGCACCTTATAACGAGCGATCGAAATAAAACCGGTTCGAGAAGGCTTAACTTGTCGAATTAAAGCGAACAGCCATTTGAAATGTCAAAAATCGGTGCTTCGCTCTCCAAAGGTCTGTCCGTTTGCAATGTTTTCGCTGCTTTTTTGCGTGAGATCATGAAGTCGAGTGTTCGTTTGTAAAATGTTTTCTTAATAGATAAGTTTCGTGACGTCACACGAATCAACTCCAACATGATTTGCCTGATGTTAGAGTGAACTCAGACAGTCCAAACGAACAGACCTATAGATTCGGAACAAACAAATGCGTCACGCCCCTTTTGCCGACTTTTGACATCAATTTAACGCACGAATCGAACGTGTGCGAACCTTCTCGAAACAACGTTATTTTGATTGTTTTATTTATTGGTAACAATTTTACGACTTACAACAAATAAAGCTAAATAAATATATTTGTTTAATTTCCCCATAACTAGTGAGCTTATAACCACACTTATTGGTGCTTTTAAATTATATATTCAAAATGACTTATTGCCACAGCGTCCTTTTTTCTATTTTTTAATTTATTTACATGATATATCTTTTCTTTTTTTTAATATACACAGTACGAAAACTTTATACACATTTTAGGAAACTTTCTGGTGTGATATAACTTTTGATATTTCAATCAAATACAAAATAGCCACATTAATCTGTACAACATTTAAAGTGACGCTTTAATTTCCTAAACCTAAATTTATTAGTATCATGTATGTACAACAACACATTACAAAAAATAGAGCTCAATTTCCTTTTAGAGAAAATCATCATGTGTCCTATGCCCATCTTTCATCCACGGCAAACAAGAATTAAGCAAACACCCTTCTTGGGCGTAAATAAAAGGTAAGGAGTACCTCCCGCTTCTGCGTCACTGAGGTCGTGGTGGCGTCGGTGGTGCAGGTGGCGTTCTTATACTCATGCTTCTCGTCGGTACCGGTGGCGGTTTCGACGGACGCGTACCGCTCGGTGGCGGCGCCGGTGGTTGTACGCCCACCGGCAACGCCGGTGGCGGATACGAAGGCGGGCCGCCCGTCGGCGTGACCGAACCGGCCTCGAACTGTTGTACCGGCTCGTGCAACATACCACTCAAAGGCTGGTTAATCGGAATCGACGGAGGTTGGTGAATTGGCGACGCTTTCTTCTTGTCCTGGATTGGCGCCGGCTGTTGAATCGGAACGCAAGACGGCGTAGGTGGCGTAAGTGGCGTGGGTGGTTGCGTTTGTTGAACTTTGGCCACGTTGGGAGACGAGAGCGAAGTTCTCGCTTGGTGAAGCTTCTTCTCCGAGCCGGCGGCCACGTACGAGAAGACGCAAAGAACGGCGTAGCAAATCTGATCGGCCTGTTTCGCCAAAAAAAAATTTTTTAATTAAAAAATTGCGCCGCGTATTAACGTGCGAGAAGATTGAGAAGATAAATAAAAATAAAACCTTACATAAAAACACGTAACAAAAATCATGAGGGAGTTTGGTTGGAGTGGTGGTGAATTCTTTTAGCCATACAAATCGAAAGTATTCGATGAAAGGATAAGATCATTTCCTTGGCCTACAAACATCAAACGCAAAGGAATGCAAATAATAAAAATAAAAAGATCAAAAATATATTGCTTTTTACCGCTTTATATTTAAATGAAAAAATAATAATAAACAAAATGAAATTCGTTTAACGAGATGCTTACCATCGACGACTTGTACTTCCTCTGAATTACTTGTCTAGTTTTAGGATCTGAAATTAAGTCAATTATTGAAAAAGAGGTTCCAGGAGATTTGTTTTTTAGAATGGCGTAGTTTTTGTAATCGGAAAATGTGCCTAGCAAACTGGAGAAATTTGTGTTTTGTTAAGGTATAGGTACACTACTCGATCAAATCGCAAAAGTCTTACCTCACTCCGAGTGGTGAAAAGCGCACCAAATTAATGCTTTTATTTATGACGACGCTACATAAGGCTCAAACTTAAGTAGATCTCACGCGCAAAACCTTATACTTATGGAAAATAAGGCGCCAATAATCAAAATTGACTCAAAGACCCCAATCAAATGTTTGCAAGAAAGAAAACTTGCCAGAAAAGTTGTTCTAAGGCTTGAACTTCTCCTTCGACGAACTGGCCGCTTCGTAACATATTTTAGTGAAACAAATAACAACAATAATTGCCAATTTGTAGTAATAAATGCGAAGTGGTGTAGAAATATTTAAAGAAAATTGTCATTTTGCGCCTAAAAGGTAGGCAACCAACCGTACAGATAATTCTGTATCTTCGTTATAAAGACAAAAATGATAATATATTGTAAATGTTTATCGATAGATTTAATAATAATAATAGTAATAAAATAAAGCGCCAATAATTGAAATTGACTCAAAGACCCCAATCAAATGTTTGCAAGAAAGAAAACTTGCCAGAAAAGTTGTTAGTTTAGAAATTCGCGTTTTTTTATCTAAAACCGACTACAGATTGAAAAGTAACCTATATACGAGAAATCTATATAAAAGCTTTTACGTAGAACGGAAAGTTTTCTACAAAAAAGTTTTGAATCATGTTTCTCCAATGTTAATGGTTTAGGCGTGAGGGTTGTCCAAACGCGCGCATTAAATGCCTAATTTTTTGGTGACATTGGCTATCAAGCATTTGGCCGCCCGCCCGCATTTGAACAACTCTCGCGTCCAAACTATTAGTACTAGAATAAAATACTTTAGTACTTTTTTGTAGTAAATTTTCTGCTCTATAAAAAAGGTTTCATGTGATTTTGTCGTATCTAGCTTACTTTTAAACTTAAACACGTGAGCGGTTTAGAAAGAGAATTGTCAGGTGTTATATGAGTCTATTCGGACTATTGCACTATCATCTTCACCGAGTCTTTTCAAGTTTATCTAGAAGCTGTTTCCGACATTTAGCAACAAATTCAAATACTGCAACTCTTTTGTTTCGTTCGTTATTCCACTCAAATTGTTAGTTCTACATGTGCCCCGTAACATCGTCGTAAGTGCGCTATTTAAATCGCACGAGAGTACAATGAAGTGGCTGCTTGCCACGCCACCGGAGGGTTTTTGTTTTTGGCCCTTGTAGAGAAATAAATACGTAACCCATCCAAGCAAGTCTCATTGATCTAACTGGTTACTTTAACGTCTTTTGACAATTGCATAATGTCAGTGTCCGACACTTCTTTTTTTCGTGTCTGTTGCCGTATCTTCAACGGTTGGTAAGTCCAGATTTTGAACTATTACGCGGTACTTTTTAAACCACCCTCTGGAGTAGAATTTAATCGTCTTTCGATCATGTATACCATTCCCTATGGCTAAAGTTGTCCGTTTTGAAGTTATCGGCGATTTTTAATAATTTTAATGCGCAACGGTAAGGGCTTAATCGCCATCGATGCTTTATCTTCAGCTTTATGGAGATACAGTATCAACAAGCTACGCCTAATTGGGTTTACTTGGCGAGTTTCAGTTATACTCTACCGATTTTTGGCAATTAGTGATACGGTAAATTGATTTGCGACTTTTCGAATAAAATAGAAAAAGAAACTTAAAAGTAAATACTCACTGAATTCCTCGAGCACAAAAATGCCTCCCTTTTGAGTAAAACATTTTCTTATATGGTCGATCCTTACAAAAAACTGTAAAGTGATAAAAACAGTTGTGTATTATAATAATGGAAAAGAACGTGTTAATTAATAAACTAAATATAAGTCCAAAAGACTAAGCAAGCACATCTAAAAAAATGAAAAATTTGAAGAACATGCAGCGCGTGTCATGCGTGAAGCAATAGGCAACTTCAGAGATGGTTTGCTTTATGTAAAAAAAATGGGCCTATTCTATAAATAATGTGTAAAATTATTTGTGTGTGTAAAAACAATTGGTGCAGTTTGATTTTTGCCATGCGGTGTTCTCCTAGAAGCAGCAGTCTTCTAAAACACTACGACTATGCGAACACCTGGCAGAGCGCAGCCGTTCGATGAAATATTTTTCTTATGCATCGATCGAAATGAAAACAGAAAAAAAATGTCTACTACTTATTTGTGTTTACATAAGATTTTTGTCAAGTTCTTTTCATTGATATACAGAATGCAGCAAAAACAAAACAAACTACAGGAAAAAGCGCTAAACTAAACAGTGACTATTGCTAAACTAACGACCAGATTAGACCAGATCTTTTTATATACCTCAAAGTCCTGCCAAGCAGCCAGCGATCGACGTGGACGGGAATAGAAAACAACAAAAAACACAACATTAGTGACGATAATCAGTGCCCGAAAAACAAGGACCATCTCAAAAGTTCCTAAGCTTCACTGCGGAACTATTTCGTTCCCTTTTTCGTCCGTCGGGGAAAAAGAGGGCACGAAGAAGTTCCACGGTTGCCAAAAACATGACCACTCATCGACATAGATTTTAAAAAATAGATAAGAAAAGAGCATTCAACATTCAAATGAAAGATACGAACAAAATGATCGTACAATCAGCGATTTTTGCACACCGAGCTGCATGCAGATTAAAAATACATTGACTATATGACTATGGTTAGGTGTATGTACCAAGATTATTTATAAAAAGAATAGAAATAAATAAATAAAAATTATGTACAATAAGAAATAAACATAATTACTACCTGAAATTACGAGCATCCAATAAATGCTGCGAAAATCGCCGACACTTCTGGGTTTTTAACAAATGAAAACCTACACTTGATTCAGAAAACAAAACACTTATCAACAAAAGTAAACGAAAAAAATAATAACAAATGTTGAGCAAATTGCAACCGAGCGAGTGGCAGATCATTAAGGAAGTTTGAGTGGTCCTTGCAAAACAAATGCATACATCATAGCTCACCCCACAACACGTAACAATCAAAAAATTTTGTCTCATCTGCGAGCTTTGAGCTCTTAAATTTAAATTTTTTTGTCACAATATTAAAAATACATTTTTTTGTTTTAATCAACAATTCTTTTCTACTACAAATCTGTAAAAAGTAACAGCATATCATAATAAAAATGGAAACACAATCAATTTTGGTACCTTACTATTGGCGAAAAGCAATCCTACACCTTCCATACAAACTTGCAAGAGGCCACCTTCTCCAGAACTCATATCTTGAACTGGAAATTCGCCACCCAACTCTGGAGCCGTACCTGCAATACCTCCTCTCTCCATGGCCTCCTTGATGCAATAGTAAAGTTCCTTGCACTAAACTCAAAAAGCCCCATTAATGTGCGCCTTAGCCAGTTGTTTTCAATGAGCTCACCTTTTTAGTGTAATACTTGTGTAGTTGCGTCTGTTGCCCATTTCGCCTCCACAAACACAAAACTTTATTCTTAGGACTATACGTCATATTGACGAGACGCTCGAACCACCAACGCTCCACAATAACCCCACTAACCGACCTCAACACTAAACCGTCATCTCGAACCTCCAAAAAACGCAACTCGCCTCCCCCATCGACCCCTTGATGAACCGTAAACGACTGCCTATGCAACAAACGCGATCCTAATGGCTTCAAATCGATGTCATTCCCGTGCTAAAATAAAATGGTTGCCATTTTGTGAACTTTTAAAAAGAGTGGAAAGGCTCACCAAGTTGTTGACTTGGTCTAGTAGGAGGTTAACCTCGTGGCTATAAACGAGCCCTATGTGACACTTCCCCAAGAGCCGTCTCGCTTTGCGTTTCAATTCGACCCTATTTACATTAAGCATAACTAAAATAGCAGTCAAGTTGTACAACATCGTCGATAACAAACGATCCTCGTCGTGTTCGAGTCTTTTTCTCTCGGTATCACTTAAGCTTTTATACCTCTCCATCATCTCGCGTGGTCCCTAACCAGCGAAAAGTTTGTGAGTTGAGTACGTGTGGTTGTGTAACTTAAACTAACCTGATCCAAGCCGATCATATCGCGCTCCTGGGAGACGGCGTCCAAAAAGGCGTCCTCCCAAAACTGCATCTGATCCCAAAGCGTTGATCTCTCCTTACCGACTATACCTTCGAACAAGTACGTCCTAGCGGCTTCCGGAGAAGGCGAAGTCGTCGTATTAACCATGTGCCCGCCGTGGTAACGAAAACCAGTACTTAGCGAGGACTTGCTCGACCACACGCTCGAAGTCCTCTGTTTGGTCGGTTTGGGAAACTAAAACAAGAGTTTCATCAATTAGGGCCTCTACGACTAACAGAGGTCTACTAGATGCCTTACGAGTATCTTTACCTGCAAATTTTCGACTTCGGTATCTGATACTGTTGAACGAAACGACGATTGGAGACCACCCCGATTTAGGTTACATGCTGGACCGGTCGTAATCGAACCGCCTGGAGATAACGTTCCTCCCGAACCATGCAACGTACCTTCGGCCTGTTAGACAACACAAAAATCAAGCATATTCATGCCTTATAGTTAATGCTTATAGTCGAGTGCTCGGTGCTACCAAATACGTCAGAAAATGACGCCTCTGAGCCGTAATGTAAAAAATACAAAAGTCGTAAAAAGCTCATCAGAGCACTCGACTATTACGAAAAATATGAAACGTGGATAAATATGCCTGATGTACACTAATGAGTCATGCTTTAAAAACAGTACCCAAACTTACGTCGGAATCGAACGAAGTTAATTTGTTGAAGAGCATATTTTTCTTTTGGGTGAGCATATCTTTAAACATATCCGCAGTCGATTGCTGTCCATCCGATTCCGATTCATCGCCCTGAATCAACCGCACTTGAGGCGGCTCTGAAATTACGTCTCGATTAGCAACTCGAAAGCTTTTCCGAAGAACAACAAGTACCCGCTTGAGACGACTTTCTCGAGCTATCCCAATCTGGCGATGGAATAGTTCGTGGACTTTGGGGAGAAATTAAATTTTCCCTACTTCCGATAGGACTCGAGCCTTGCGACGAGAGTAGATGGCTCACGTTTTCAGTGGCCGACGTGTCTGTTAGTTCTTTACTCCAGTAATGCGTGTGAGCAATTTCGTGCAACTGAAAAGCGGACGCCATACCGCCCAAGCCGAAGTTACTAAAGGTGACTTCTAAACCGTGAGTAACAGCTAAGAGAGTTTTTAACACCCCCTTCCAAACAGGTTTGGGGATGCACTAAAAGTAGACATGAAGACGAGTTAAATCAAAAATGGACGAAACTTACCACATCATCGATATGGTCGTCTGGTGCTATTTTTCTCTCCAACGTCTTGTTGAGCTTACTCAAAACAAAGTTTCGGTACGACTCGTCTTCCATTAATTTTTTCAACCGGTTCAGTTTTAACCAGCCTACGCCCTCCCCATCTAGCACTTGGTTGACCACCTAAAAACTCGCATAAGTTGCAGTTACGACTCTTGCGGCTCAACTTACGTCTTTGAGAAAAGCTTGATTTTCGGCGTTGTTTGCCGAACGCTCGACCGATTGCAATCGTTGAATTTCTTCCTGCCGTCTCGGAGTGTGTTTGATTAACGAGCTCTTTTCAACGAGGCCTTTGGGGCCTCTTGGAAATGGTCCAAACATGCCACTTTTCGTATCTTTTGCTTTGGATTGTTGTTGTTGTTGTTGGTGTAGTTGTTGTTGAGTTTGTTTGGTCGCTTGAGGAGTCGCTTTTGGATTGCTCTTGTTACCGACGCCGAACAAATCCGAAAACATGCTCGTCGTCGAAGCGGCGATGCCGTTCAAATCCGAGCTTATGTTCGAAAAGAATTCCCGACTCGTTCCGGCGATTAGGCTCGAACCGGCCGCTTGGACGAGTGAAGTGCTCGTGGAGCCTCTCCTACCTTCCTTTTCGCTCGAAGTCGAGTCGTTCTGAAAGTTTTTAAGATTTTTTTATCAGTTTTAGTAGTTCTACGCAAATTTACCCTTAAAAGTCCTTTTTTGGTTGCTACTTCTTTGGCACCTTTAGTTAAATCGCCCAAGGTCGACTTGCCTACGTAAGTT
The DNA here is from genome assembly GCA_950108345.1 of Malthinus flaveolus. Classification (NCBI taxonomy): domain Eukaryota; kingdom Metazoa; phylum Arthropoda; class Insecta; order Coleoptera; family Cantharidae; genus Malthinus; species Malthinus flaveolus. The sequence goes on along the minus strand of OX467289.1, from coordinate 1,537,924 downwards.
AAGTCGTCGAGGGTAGTCTTACTTGCCCCAGCTGCACTTTTACTAGCTTCTATAGCAGTTTTGCTCGCTTCTTGGACGCTTTTGGACGCCTCTTCTGCTGCTTTCTTCGCGTGACTCGCCAACTACGAATTAAGATACGTTTTGGTAACGTGGAGACATCGACGCTTTAGGAAAGTCGGGCATTGAAGTGGTAAGCGAGTGGCGAAGGAGTGGCGCGGTGACCTAGTTAATAGCAGGTAAAATTGTACACCTAAGAAGCAACTGTGACGGCACACTTCAAAGAGGAATGGCCCTGGAGTGTCTCCAGTATAGGTCATTCCATTGCCACGTCACATTTCTATCTCTGCTATTTCGCTTTCCACTCTTAAATCTCCACCACTGCAAACTACTTCAGTGCGCGCTTTCATTCATTCAGCTTTGCGCCCTCGTGGTATCCCAAAAGCCACGCTACCCTAATTGGCCATAAAATTACCTTATCAAAGGGTGCAAAAATGTTGCTATCTTCCGCATCCGTTAACTTCCCTTTTGCTTGCAATTTAAACTGCAATAAAAATACAAATTAGTACTAAATTTTATTTCCAATAGTATAGGGCAAGTTTTCAGCACCTTATCCATTTGGGCAAGCAAACCATCTTGGCTACTCTGTCTGGTGGTCTCTCTGACTAATTCTTTCGCTTGCGACGCGAACTGTTCAAATATCGAACCTTGCGACCCCTGTCTATGTACTCTTTCTCCACCACTACCTGCGGACGACGGCGCTGGACTACCAGAACCAGACGAACCAAAACTAGACGTTCTAGCTAATACATTTCCTACGCTTGGCTGTTTTTGTAAGCAGGGAGTTATTGGGGGCACCTAAATGGATGTGCAAACGTAAGCAGCTACTAAACATTTTTTTACAAAAGTTCCAACTTACGGGTGTTACGGAACGTCCAAATCTATTCTTTTTGTGTGGCTCCAAAGTGTCGCTGGCCGTACTCGTAGGCGACCCTGGAGGTTTACCACTAACTACGGTCTTTGGCGTGGTAGTCGAATTCGAATCAGATTCGTTTTCGAAACTGCCTCCTTCTTCCTTATCCTGAAAGAGTTTTAATTTAAAAGTTTGCTTCGATTAGATCAATTGGAGTACCACTTTTGTTGGAAGGGACGCTTCGTTTTTGAGTCTGTTGCCAAATTCAAGCTCCGAGTCTCTGTTGAAAGAAGGCGAACTCAAATCGGATTGACTGCTTGACGAAGACTCGGGCGATTCTGGCCTTTCGGTCGCAACTGGGCCGGTATCTGGATATTGAAGCTTTAACGGTGGATGGTACACCGACTGTGGATCCAAGTTCGACGACAACGACATATTTTGAGCCAACTGTCTTGCTTCCTGATGCGAATGCCCTGTAAAATACAAATTACACCTCGTCACCTCATATCGATTTCCCACCTGGAGATAAATCCGACGAGGCCATTTCAGAAACGAAGTCACTCAGAGAAGAGTAACTAGAGCTCGTACTTTCGGCCCCTTCAGAATCGGAGCCGCTTTCGTCTGTGGGTTGACTTTCTTGATTGTGTAAGCTTCTAAGGGCACTATTTAAGGAACTACCGTCGTCCCATACGACAAATTTAATCGGATCCAACGTGTGAATGTACCACTTGGATTTATCGCCAATTAGAGACGGGTCCAGCACTCCAGTGTGGATCCTCTGAAAAGCCACGTTTGTCGGTGTAAGCGACCACTCCGCTAAAAATTCCACGGCTTGCGTACGAGCGAATCGATTTAAAAAGTTCGACGCTCTAGGTCGGGAGCGCAAGAAGCTATTAATTTGGAATGCTACGACTGGGCGCGGGTAGAGCCTTAAAGTGCGCGTGTGCTCAGTAAAGTTGGCCAAGAGATTTTGAGAGTTGAAAAAGCGAACCATGGCGACTCTCGTGGCGACGTCGACCGAATCAACGTCGTTGCCGTATATTATTGGATTAATCGGTACTGTCGGTGATATCGAAGGGCGATTCGAACCGGTCGGCGATGGTGCTGATATGGATGTTCTTTGACTCGAGTTTGGAGATGATGGCGTTAGGTCTGGTGATTTGTGTTTTGTAGATTGCGGCGAAACGCTACAAAAAATCTCTTGGTCATGTCATTTGTTTTCGATTTAGAACAGTTACCTTAAGGTGTGTGGGCTTTGGAAGCTCTCTCTTCTGGATGGTAAGAGTTGAGTGTTGGCAGTTGACGGTTGTGTTAAACTTCCGAGAGTCTAGAAATTAAAAACTCGTTAGAATTATTCCAACTTTAATTGGCCGAAGTTGTGCTTTGCTAAACTAATCTAATCTGACTAATCCACTTCTATCGTAGAGCCTATCTTAGAGCGATTTTAACTGTTTGCGTTATTCCTCTGCAACTCTCGAAGCAATCGCTACCACGAAAAGTCTTTTTATCAAGTTTTTGCTTCAAAACCTTGGAGAGTTCGCTTGGTGCCTTAGTGTGAACCTTTTGGACTCTATTTTGGTGTTATTAGACAAAGGTCCAAGTCGTTTAGTTTTTTGGAAGACGGAAGCTGTACTTTTGAAGTCGTAGGAGTAGTTGTAGTCTTAGATTTTGAGCTTTTTCTTCCAAAGATAAGATAGGCTCTTGATTTAACTATTTAGCTCTCACTATTTGACAAATACAAAGCTGAAAAACTAATCATGCCCTTCATGCAAATTACATAGAAAAACTGAAATATTTACTCCTGTGCCAACTTGGTCCATGAGTTGCATAGCCTGGTGATAAAGATTTAAAGGTGAGAAGAAGTAAAGAAATGAAATACACAAATGATTAATGTCTATTTACCTGTTTTAAGTAATTTTTGAGAATCGTCACTTCTGGTTCTGGTAAAGCCGGAATATCTGAAGAACCTCCACTCGAATAGAGTTTGTTCGAGTCTAAATCCACCAACCAAATATCATCTGGAAGCCTTTAAAGGGAGTTAGAAAGTTGGAACTTGCAATAATTCGAGAACTCACCTAAAATTTTTCTTATACATTAAAAAACTTGCTGGAAGGCCAATTACAAAAGGCGTCGGTGCTAAAAGCAACTAAATTTTTACCATTAAAATTAATTTTGTAAACCGTCCGGTATCGAAAAGACTCACCTGTTCGGCACAACTCATACAAGTTGGTAATAAAGGTATAACGGGAAACATATACTCTAATGGATAAATCATCATAACAAAAGCCATCACAGACATTGAAAGAGCGTTATAGTCTCTAGATTGCAAAATTACTTTATGTTCTAATAAAATTAACGTTAGAACCTTTAAGCAAGTATCGACGCCTGGAAAACAACTCAATTAAGCTACTCGGAGAGAAGTGAATCGAGTTACTTACCTAACAGTTCCAAAGGCAAATGTAGCGGAAAGTCTACTAAACTAAATCTGGTGTGGTCGGGCAAGGCAAACATTAAAGGATCGTGTACAGTCGACGATAATACTTCAACTTCAACCCTTAAAATTAACTCAAATTAGTAACTAGTTCGAGTCGCGACAATTTTAGGCCAAGTGTCGGGCGTTAGTTTTCCAAATTCAGAAATGGCTTTCAAAGATTTGCACATATCTCGTTCAACGTTAATTTTAGGGTAAAAATGTACGTTATCTATTTTATTCAGAATGAAATTATCTACAAGAAAGTTCTGAACAATTTTTTTTGTAAATTTACGTATGGCTGAGCTACGACCCCGAAAAGCGCAAATTTAAGAAATTCGTTGTTATGAGCAGTTACGAGCCAGCATTTTTTGAAAACAGACAACTAATTTAAACGTGGTATGCTTCAGTATAAAAATTAATTAATAATGTTGCAATGGATCAGGTGTGCTATCGTGAGTCACTTAAAAAAAAGCCCCGTCTACTCCACCTCTTCTAAAGGCTGAAGCTCAAGAAACATTCATTTTATAAAAAATGTGCTAGATACCTTTCTTATGGAGAATTTTAAAGGGAATAATCTAGATAATTACTATTTTTTCGGTAAAATGAACGTATAACGAGATATTTTTAAATGGCCGACCAGCTGCTTATCAAATACCTACTTCGTTTTTCCAGGTATAGGAACTGGGGCAGAAAGCAGCCTCAAAATCCAAGTTTCGATTTCTCGAACATCGTACATAACAATAGAAGGCGTCGCTTCCGTAGCCTGACTAGTTATTACGCTCCAAACCGTATCTCTGCAAAAATTAAAAATTAATTTTTTTAATTAAAATAAATTTACTCCATTACCTTCCAACCTGTCTAGACGCCCCAACACGTTTCGAACTCGAAGACTCGTTACACGCGTCGATGAGCTTCCTTAATATAAATAAACATTCGCGAAAGGTTGTGAAAAACGGATGATGAGAAAGTAAACATAAAGATGTTAAAGAGTGATTGCGTACCCTCTGCAAAATTGGCGATTGAGAAAAGACGTCTTTTAAGTCGATCGATTTTTTTTACCTGTCGCTTTCTACTCGCTCTCGGCGACGGCGAGTGACTACCTCCACTTTCGGAATCGTTACTTGGAGCCGTTATTCCCAATCTCGGCGGATGCGAAATTTGTTGAGGTAAGCCGTCCGAATCTCTTCGACTCGGACAATCTTTTTCCGAATCGCTAGGGCCCACATTGCTGCTTCTGTAATCGCTAAGAGTTTTGTTAGGCGCGATTTTTGTGCTAAAGGCACAAAAAATGTTACCTCGAGAACGCCGAATCCGAGCTCTTTTCCATGCTTTTTCTCCACGAATCGCGCCTAAATGTTGTATTGTTGCGTCCCTTTGCGGAAGTATCACTTTGGACTCTTTCGATCGGCCGATAGAAGTTGACGCAGATTCCAAAACGCGTTTTTCCAGAATCTTTATCAGTTAGCGTGAAGACGAAAGACGACGCTTCTCTGAGAGCCATTCTCCTTGGTCCGACGGTGGAACAACCTTCGGGCTGGCAAAAATACACCATGTCTAGTGGCATCGGGAAATCTTTGTGGTCGTTTGTTGGATATCGGCGTAGTAATTCTGGTACCTAAATAAAGGCGAGTAGGTGAAAAGCGCCAAAGGAGGAATGGAAGAGTGTTACCTGAATTGGAGGGCTGGAGCTTAATCGAGTATTGTGGGTTCGTGCCCCGACGATAGCCAAATAATCTATCAATCTGGGGCAGAGAAATTGCCTTTCTGCTTCGGTCGACATTTTTTTCTTTAATTAATGGGTCACCTATTTATCAAACCACGTTTTTCACTTAAAATTCTCGCAATTTTCGTCCAAATTTGCGCGTTCATTTTCTAACCATAAAATCTAAAATGAATATCAACCTGTAGGTTTGTTGTCGAAAGCCAACGTCGACTTCCTATCGTCGTTTATCTTTGCGTGAATGCGGGTTATTATCGCGCTTGGTAACGGATTACTTCCACAATTAATAAGCGACGAAAATAGGTCACGCCGTTCGAATTTAATTTTTAAAAAAATTTTCACGCATTAATTGGTTGGACAAATTTACAAATTTTGGCAAAAAAAGTAGTAATGGGATTACGTCGATTTGATAGTAATAAAAATTGTACGTAGAACACGTCGGGACGCCTTGAAAGGCACAGATCAATACTGGAGCTTAAAGGGGTCGCCCCTTTAAACTGATATGTTCGTACTAACACAAAATTCAATTTGCGACGCCGCACGCAATAGTGCACGCACATTAGAAATAAATAGAAATTGATCGAAATTCGAAAAAATTCCCCCCCCAAAAAATTGAATTTTTCCCAAATCCAATAATTCGCGTATATTTGAAGGTAAAAACTTACCCCGTCTATGAGTAAAACTAAATTAAAAATTTAAGCGAAGAAAACGCCCGACTGTGTCCTTGTACACTTGAATCCTGCAGGAAAATCCTGGAACTAAAGCATGCGCTCCAAAGCTTTCTCCTATTACGCAAGCATCCCACAATGCTTTGACGTAATATTCGTAAAACGCGTGAGTAGAATGTATAGGTACTCGGGTTTAATAAATCATTTAGCTAAAATTGAATTATTTATTTAAAAAAAACACCCAAGGGGTGTTTCAATTACCGGTTTCAGATTTTTTGAACTAACAACCGCTAACAGGTCCCCAGGGTGCTTACTTTTAGTAAATAAAATTTGCAAATTTGCAAAAAGCTTTTAGTAATAATTAACCAGCAGCCCATTTACGTATTGCGGATCATTTGAAGCGAGTAGCATGGGCTCTTTCCCTTACGTTGAGGTACTGAAGCTTTTGATGCCTCTGGATCATCCTAAACTCAACGTACATAGTCCATATAAGCTAAAACACATGTGCAGGCTCGTTGGTATGGGTACGAGCACATGTCACTCACGTGAGGTTCTTGAGCTCATTTCTTTCGCTTCAATGTTTGTCGAATAAGCCTTGCAACCATAATGAGAGAGAACTTAAGCCTTGCCCCCTTAAGTAGCTAATGGCTACTAGGTTTCCCTTTGCTCAAAATCTGGTTACGGTTGATGTGAACGAGCCTAATAACGCGTTGGTGGTCTTATGTACCCAACCGTTGTTCGTTCCCTTACCAAAACTCGCATCTACAGTTTAATCCGGTTTAGAAGAGCCGGTATAAGATAGTCGGGGGCCTTTCATTGGGCGTCCTTAAGTTTTATAGTTTGTTCGAAATGTTCGCGGAGCCGCGCGCATTTGAGATTTAGATTCCAATTGCAGATGAGAACTAAGCACATAAGGACATAAGCACAGTCCAAGACACGAAAGAGACGCATGAGAATAGTAAGACTCTGAGGTCCACTTGATACAATCCGAGTATTAGACAACGAGTTATACACAACTGAAGTGCTGGAGTTGTTACGAACTCTACAGCCAGCTCCACCTAAATCGATTTTGAATGTAACGTCTGACAGTCTGAGACACGAAAGATACGCATGAGGATGGTACATGCCCCAGTTGATACGTGGCTTTTTGGAAGCCATGTGACTTCAATGGCTAAAAGCATTCTTTAAGTCTTTCCAAACTTTCAAGGGCTCCTGTCACATGTTGCATTTTTGTGGTGGATAGCACGGATAATATAGTAGAAAAAACTCCCTGGAGAATTGGCTAATCCAATATGAGCTGTGATTTAGGAAAGGACGGCAGTGGTGAGGCTCTACTACCAGGCCCATAACACTGGGCTCATCAAGACTGTATCCAAAAATTGTGAATCGTATCATGTTTTCTCTGAAATTTGTGAAAAGAGCTGCTCTCGGCTGTTGCCATTGTGACAGATTATATTAATCATGGCTCTCATGTTTGAGGAAAAATTCTCAAAAGCAGTTCCTGCAGTAGTGCGCGCCCCTTCTGAAATTTTAGCACTTTGTCTTCTGCCTAACCACCCAGACATTGGAGAAGAGGTCTCCATATAACTGCGGGAGAGAAACGTCTTTTTAAAAAGAATAGTTTTTTTGAAAATGAAAACAGTAAAAGTTAAAAGTTGTTTGCCTTTTCGTCTAAAAAATACTCCTCTTACTGGTGAATCGGTCCGTTAATATTTCAAATGCTTGTGAGATAAGTGACACTCGATAAAAATGAAAATCTCAAACTTTATCTTATTTTTTGCGAAATTTTATTACAAATATTTTTAATTAAGTTTATCTAATTAAAGCTATAATTCCAAGTAAGTTCATTAATAAGATCAGTGTCTATATATACATACACCCTACAACTACAAAGCGAAACAACTTTTCTAATTAAAAATGGTAAAATTTGGAGCTTTAGCTTTTCTGTTATTAATTATAACTGATTGGGCTCAAAACGAAGATAAGTTTGAGAAAAATCTTAGACTCGAAAGAGCCCCATTTTCGAGAGGTTTGTACTTAACGCTCCGACTTCACATCATAATTTTGGAATCGTTTCAGAACTGCCAAACTCCAAAGCTAGAGACGTAAATATTAACAAAAGGGACGTCAGCAGTGAGGAAGACTCTTGGGGTAATTATTAATAATGATTTTAAGATCATTTTTATTTTCGGTTATGCATTTGTTTTGTTACACAGTTTGTCTGAAGATATCTTATCACGCACTTGTTTTCTTTTATTACAAATTACAACAACAAGCTAATTTTTAGCAGTTAATTAAAAATATCAATCTCGCGTTGGCTCCACTTATTTTGCTCTTAGTTCATAATCCACAAGACCCCGCATGAGTTTTTACCCATCTCTTCTTGGCTATTATTACAAACTAGACTTGTTACAGAGTCCCTCACATCTCGTTACGCTCCAGATTCAAAAAATCCACCCAACGGTGGCCAACCGTACGTTTTAACGAGCGAGAGGTTGAAGAAAATTAGAAGTCACTTTATGTACTGGTATTTCGATTTAGGAGGAGGAGAGGATAACGAAGGCGACTGGCAAAGAAACGTTCGAGCTCAGAGTCCTCAAGTGCACGAAAATTTAAATTTTCAATTGCCCTTCTTTGGTTTTCAATTCAATTACACGAGAGTTTCCATTAATGGCTACTTAGAGTTTAGCGATCCACCAGAATATTACCCGGACTATCCGTTGGTCTTCCCAAATAAGAATTGGCCCAAGGAGAACGATCCGTCTTTTATCGGCATTTTCTTTAGTAAATGTCGTAAGGGTGTCTTGAGAACGGAAGATTTAGATAGGAGGAAACCTGGAGTTTATATCCGTTTGGAAAGAGACTTGCAGACGCGCACTGATCAATTTGGCGTCGAAGCTAGAGAAAGGACGAAATGGGATGTCAGAGAAGGTATAATTGGCGCAGACACGTTTGAACCAAAGCACGTCATTTTGGTTACTTGGAAGAACGTATCCTTTGCAGGAGGCGTTCAAGCGTCTTTAACAACAGTGAGCTATTAGTCCCCCCCAGTGGGCGCTTCTACAAATGTTTCCTTTCAGACGAATACCTTCCAAATGGTGCTTGCAACAGACGAAGTTTTAACTTACGCAATTTTCAATTATTTGGATCTTCAGTGGACGACACATACCGAAGCTTTTGGAGACACTTTGAAAGGAGAAGGTGGTATTCCAGCTTACGTGGGCTTCAATGCTGGAAATGGCACTAGAAGTTACGAATATATGCCGTACAGTCAATATTCGATCATACGCGACTTAACTGGCCAAGGATATGGCAATGGATTTAAAGGAAGGCACATTTTTAGACTTGACGAAAACATAATCAGTGCTAGTTGCAACAAGGATTTGGGTAAGCTATCACTAAAACAGCGTCTGCCCTTAAATAACTTCTCCAATTTTCAGACGGAGCCAATTTACAGTTGTTCTTCGCTCCCGAAAGCGGTAACATGTTAGGAGGAACTATCGTCAACATCACTGGGCCTTGTTTTGAAAGAACCGACATAATCAAGTGCAAATTCGGCGCAGAAGCAGAAGTACTTGGAACAGTAGTAGATCGCAACAGAGCCATCTGTATTCAACCTCGACTCTTCGTCGAAGGATACGTCAGACTAGAAATGGCAATCGGACCACAGAAATACAAATGGAAAGGCAAATATTTCGTAGAATCGCCAGTCACTGCAACCAAGACAATTTTCTTTGAAAATAACGCCATTTACGAAAAACACCCTCCAGAAATTAAAATCAGTTGGGCTAACCGCAATTTGACTACGAATGAAAACGCTGACATACGCATCTCCCTCTGGGGCTATCGCGATACTACGACAACACCAGAACTTCTTTACATCGGCGAAATGGCTTTTGGCTTAAAAAATACTGGAGCGTACATAATATCACCTGCTGATTCCAGATTGCTCGACAACAGAAACGTCAGCGACGTCCGTTTTGGTTTCCTGCAAATTAATCTAACCGAACCCATCCAAATCGAAGAAACGAATACGAAAATAACTCCAGTCATTTGGAGCAGGCCTGTTCCTCTAGGATGGTACTTTGGTTCTCAATGGGAACAACAGTATGGGAAAAACTGGGCTGAAAATTTATGCAACAGTTGGTTAGTAAACGACAGATATCTACGACACTTTGATCGCCAACTGTCTCAATGTCCTTGTAAATTAGAGCAAGCACTTGCAGATAAAGGACGTTACCTTCCTGATCATAATTGCAGCGAGAATGCCAACCCCAAATATCAAGATAATAATGAAGATGTCCATTGTGTACGTACTGCATCACTGCCGTAAGTTTTGTTCGTGTAAAACCAACTTTAGATTCAGAAGAATTGCATTCATTTCGAAGTTGATTACTTTTCTATTTGCAGGTTGGAAGGATCGGAACAGCAATGTTGTTATAACAATAATAATTCACTTCTAACAAGTTCTTTCATTTTCAACCATTTTCCTTGGAACGAAACCAACAAAGTTCCCACTTTATCTCGTTGGTATCACGAGATGTTACCGAAACACTATTGTTGTTTGTGGCAACACGAACAAGCTATCGGTTGTGCTACTCTAAAGTTAGAAAGACTCTCCACGCAAGACTGTCTGGCCTATCAGGCACCTGGCATTGCTAGCGTTCTCGAAGGTCCTCGCATGATCACATTCGATAACATCAAATACAAGTTTAACAGCAATGGAGAATTTGTGCTCGTGCGAACAAACACCAAAGACAGCAGGGTCGACATCCAAGGAAGATTTGAACAAGTTCCCACTGGCATTTACGAAGAAGTAAGAACAACTCAACTAACGTCGGTTGTTGCGCGTGACGATTCTTCTACGATCGTAGAAGTGCGAATTCGACGGCCTGGTGCACAATGGAGGTACAAACTGGACGTTTTTGCTGATTCGAAACGAGTTTATTTTGATCGACCGTCGTTGAAGTTCCAACACTTTCCAGGTGCGTGCCAACTACAAAAATAAAGATGGAAACTAACAAATTTCGTTGCGTTGCAGGTGTAACCATTTATACTCCAACTCACGTTCTCGACCAGTCTGAAGTGTTAGTAATGTTTGATTCTGGTGCAGGAATTAAAGTAGTTGAAAATGGAGGTTATATGAGCTTAAGCGTCTATTTACCACAAACTTACTCTGTAAGTTTTCATTTGTTTCCCAAAAAATATATAACTAATTACATTTTAGAGCCAAACTATTGGACTTTTGGGCAATTGGAGCGCAAACATGTTTAATGAATTTGGGTCACTAGATGAGCTCGTTATAAGAGTCTTTTCTAGCGAAAATGACGTCGAACCTATACACGATGATTCTGTTATTAAGTGGATGGTTGAAGATTACGAAAAGCCAAATATAGGAAGAGCATTGTTTTTACGTGAATTTGGCAGAGTTGCGGCTTACTACAACAAGAAGAAAGATACGCCCAAGTGAATTTAATCCGTAACCCTGATATTGCTTTCAAATTCCAAATCGTACACTCCAAATGATCATTCCTAAACTCGAATAACTTTGGGTCTAATTTTAAAAATAATTTCCGTATTATTCGCTAATACATTACATTTCAACACCCTCTGGCACCTACACTGTTTGTTTGACAAAAGAATGTAAGAGACATGATTTGTAGGAAATTTAATTTACTTTATTTCTCTATTGAAACACTTTTCTCTAAAAGTGAGTAGGTTTCGAATTATATGCGATAAAAACACTTTATTGCGCAGTTTTGAAATTTTTTGTCAAATTTTAATGCACTCTAAACCGTTTGTCTGAGGAAAACCCTAAGCAATGTAACTTATAGAAAATTTTATGCAGCCTATTTTTATACGGAATCATTTTTCTTATAAAGTGCGTAGTTTTCGAGTTATAAGAGAAAGACCGAAGAAGACCAGAACCGCATTAGTTTTATTTAAGCGCCATCTAGTGACAATCTGTAGGGTTTATATAAATAGTTTTGTGTAGTTTTTAGGGCACAGAATTTTGAGAGTATTTTTCCCGTCACCTACGACCACATTTTTATTAAAATAATGATATCCTAAAATACGTCCTTTATCATACACTCTGACTCTGACCGGGATGGTCACGTATTGAACGTTCCCATTGCCGCTAACTTCGTGTTGCTTCATTTTGATCGTTAGGGCTATTTTCGTGTTCATCGTGTTCATTCATCAGCATTTCATATTTCATTTTGTTATTGTGTTTCATTAAACGTGTTGATCTTTCTAGTATATTGCAGTTAGAAAGAGGAAAATTATTTATAGTCAGCAGATTTAAACTAAAGCGTCAATGAGTTAAATTAAAAATACATATCCTTATTTTGATTTTTTTAACATTTAAATTTAAAGGTAGGTACCTCAATTTTGCCAATTCTTAAGGCCGCTTGCACGTTGATGAAACAAAAACGCGTTTAAGTAAAACGTTTTCGATTTTGTTTGTTGGAAACCGACTTTTACATGAATTTCATAGGATCAACACACTGGTGTGATTTTTATTTTGCCGCATCGATGTGTGTCGATCCTATGAAATATGTAAAAGTCGGTTTCCAACAAAAAAAATCGAAAACGTTTTGCTTAAACGCGTTTTTGCTTCAACAATGTGCAGCGGCCTATTGTAAGTGAATAGTGTATCAATTTTCAGTTTTGAATAAGATGGCGGAAAACAATCCACGAAAGGGTCGTGGGGCTGCCCTGTTAGAAGCTTTGAGGAAGGCTCAAACCGTTAAACCGGGTGAGTCTAGTGAAGATTCCTCAAGCCCACAACCACCTAAGCCGCAAGGACGAGCGCGTATGTTGCAGAAACTTGCAGCACTTAAAGAAGCACGAGTGGGTGCTTGTAGTACAATAACACCAGATGTGACGACGACTGTCGAATCGATCACAGAAACTATGGCATCTTCGCAAATATCAGAACCGTGTCTTTACCGAGGTGAGCTCTTTAAACTACACTTTTTGAGTTTTTCTAAATGCTGTTTTCAACAGGCTCTAGTGGAAAGAATGTGAAAGTCGAGTGTAATTACATTAACTTAGCCGCCGAACTTAATAAAGGCGTTTTTGAGTATAACGTTAAGTTCGAACCTCAAATTGACGCGAAATCGGTGCGAGGACGTTTAATTCACATTCACATGGGTCAAGTTAAGATGTTCGACGGTGGCTCAATTTTATATTTACCATTAAAATTACCTGACGTAACCACGAGTTACGATTGCACTCATCCACACAATAGTAGTGCGATAAAGATGAAAGTTACTTTTGTGAAACAGAAGAAGTTGGGAGAGTGTATTCATTTATTTAACATATTATTTAAGAGAATTATGCGTGCCTTACTGTACAGTCCAATTGGGCGTAGTTATTTTGATCCACATCATAGCCATATGATACCTCAACATAAGTTGGAAGTTCTTCCTGGTTATGCCATCGCCGTCGATGAATACGAAAGTGGAGTTATGATTTGTTTGGACGTAATGCATAGGGTTATGCGGACTATGTCTGTTTTGGACGTTTTTGCGGAATTACGTTCGACGGCTCGAGAAGATTTCAAAAGTGCTGCTCATAAGGCGCTTATTGGGGCGTCTATTCTAACGAGGTTGGTTTTTTTATATTTTATGGTAATTATAGGATAAATTTGATCCCTATGAATTACAATAAAACTCCCTTATTTCTAAATGAAAATTAATACCGGGTGTTTAAAACCACGATAAATAAATTATTTATCAATTATTTTGGGTCACCCTATATCCATTTCCTTTAAAAACTTATAGTCTAAGGACAGGCCGAAGTCGTTAATATTTTGCTATAAATAGCAGGATAATTTTATAATGAACAGTCTATTCATTGTTCATGTTATCCACAACAAACAACTCATTCCTGTGTCAGCAGCTGTGGTCGTGTTCACTACAGCTTATTCATCATTCAATTTTACGCACTTATTCCATTAAGATGGAATCATATTTCGAGTCAACATAGTATCACTATTTACTATATCCTAATAAGTAAAACGTTTTTCGATCATATTATTGTTTTCAGTCTGGTAGACGCCTAAACCGTCTCAACTTCCAAAGCACGCACCTAGAGCCGCAAGTCACCTCTAAGTCTCCCTTTGACGACTCAACGACAACTGGCGGTCTAAAAGGCCACATGGCAACCCCATGTGTCTTGGTGTCGTGCGATGACGTCTCAACTTTTATTCAAATTCTCCTTTCTTCCCACCCCCCTAACTCGGGTGGCATATTCTTTCAAATTTTCCAGCCAAATATTGAGGTGGCGCGTTTTTACATTAATATTTCAAATATGAAGTTTACGCATTTCACAGAATGAGGGTTTGTTGGCGGGCCAACCATGGCGCAGCAGCCATTTTCACCGATAAATTAAAATTTCTGAACAGAAAGTCGTAATATTTTGGCGGGAAATTTTAATTTATATGGGAAATAGCTGGCCTGCCAACAAACCCCTTATACTCTCTCAACAACCTTTTATAATTGTTGCTTAAACCACGAAACTTTGTTAAAGAAGGTTGTCATGATGGTAAAGAGGGTTTGTGGGCTAGTCATCTATGGCGGTTCGGCTATTTCCGCCTATAACGGATACATAAACATTTCCCGGCAAAATACTAACGGCTTCCTATGGAAAATCCTCACTATTATTTTAACGAGGAAACTCTGTTAAAGAGGGTCACGAGGGCTTGGTGGGCCAGCTATGGCGGTGCAGTCATTTTCACCGATGAACTAAAATTTCCCGCCAAAATATTAACGACTTCTTATTCAGAATTGTCACTTGTTATTTTAACGAGGAGACTCTGTTAAAAAGGGTTGTTAAGAGGGTTTGTTGGCAGGTCCACCATGGCGGTCTAGCCCAAAGTTGGTGTATGGGAAGTTGTCTCATCGACGGTCGGATGAGGTCGGTGCGATTCGGGCTACTGACGTAGGTAAGATACCTAAGAGTCCCGCTCGAGTACAGAATTCTTACGGAAATAGTAATATTTTTATCATTATTTTTGAAATAAAACAAAATAGTTGCTTATTATTAACAAAGTACCTTTTCAAAAATATTATCGTGCTAATTAGCTATATGATAAGTCTAATTCTAGCTAATTTTGGTTTTATATGGTTTTATTCAAAACCGAATTGTCATAAACTCTTCAAATTACGTTTTGCTAAATCACAAACGTTAGCTTTCTCAAATTACAAATTAAAAAACATTAACAAACGATGTTTTAACATTTTAAAACCTTTAAATCAGTAGTAAAGCATCGCAACTTATTTGTGTTCAGGTATCTTACATACGTCACAAATCGTTTGTACAATGTAGATGAGACAACTTCCCATACACCAACTTTGGGTCTAGCCGTTCCCACCGATAAAATAAAATTTCCCGCCAAAACATTATCGACTTTTTGTTCAGAATCGGTACTGTTATTTTAGAGAGAAAGTGTTAAAGGTGTTGAGTAGTTTATTATGCCAGACTATTCCGTTAGTCAATTCGCTTCCATGTTGACTAAAATGATAATGGTGCGTAACTCCTCTGAAAGGGTTAAACAAATTGCTCACAAATTAAGTTTTGGCGAATATTTTGACTGCTAATACTGAACTGTAAATAATTATCGTACATTTACACAGGTACAACAACAAAACGTATAGAATAGATGATATTCTTTGGAATGCTACTCCAGAGAATACGTTTGAAACTCATGACGGTAAGAAGATCTCCTACATTCAGTATTATAAAGCACAATATGACATCGATATCGTAAGTTCTAAACAACCCTTACTAGTAAACATGGTTTCGAGAATGGTACCCGGACATGATAAGAAAGTCGAACAGTGCATTTGCTTGGTACCTGAGCTATGTTACATGACAGGGCTCACAGACGAAATGAGAGCAGATTTCAAAGTTATGAAAGATGTCGCAGTGTACACAAGAGTGACGCCGAATCAACGCATGAACGCCTTGCGTACATTTTTAGAAAATGTAGAAAAGACGCCGCAAGCGAAACAAATCTTGTCAGATTGGGGTTTTAAGATCAGCAAAGGAGTCGTCGACTTAATGGCGAGAATATTGGGCCCAGAAACTATCTTATTTGGAGAAGGTGTTACGGGATATTCGGAGAATGCAGACTGGAATGCGTTGGTTACCAGAAATAAAGTTTTGGGTCCAGTCGATTTGGTGCAGTGGTGTGTTTTGTACACTAAAAGAGATGCACAGTAATTAATTTTGCTCATTTTTCCCGAGAGGCTTTTCAAAAATTGTTTTTTTTTTAGGTTAGCAAGCGAATTTGGCACTACTGTCGTGCGGCTCGGTGCTCCCATGGGTATGCATATTAAGAAACCACAATTAATCGAATTAAAAGACGATCGTACCGAGACTTACAAGCAAACGATCGAAAAGGTTATTCAGCCAAATATACAAATTTTAGTGTTCATATGCCCAACTGCACGCAACGATCGTTACTCGACGATTAAACGAATTTGTTGTGCACAAATGCCGATTGCGTCTCAAGTGATTAATACTCGTACGTTGTCAAATCCGAAAAAGGTGCGTGGTATCACACAAAAGATTGTGCTACAAATGAACTGCAAACTTGGAGGAACTTTGTGGTCTTTGAGATTTCCAGTCACCAATTGGATGGTATGCGGGATAGACATCTATCACAGTCCCGGTAGTAAACAGTCCGTTTGTGGTTTTGTCTCAAGTCTCAACGAAAGTTTTACCAGATGGTAAGCTCTATTTGTTTTTAGATTAAGGATTACTCTTGCGTTTTGGAATCGAAATTGACTTATAATAATTACCCGTAATCATAGAGTAAACAATAACTCTATGCCGTAATGAAACTATTCAAGCATGGAGATCTCTGCAACTTACAGTATGTTCCTGTTGTTTCACAGTATTTTCACCTTTTGGCAACTTTTGGCTAATTTAACCAACTTATTTCTTATAGTCCTCGAGCTCCGCGAGCTTAAACAGTTTCATTAGACTCCCTGTATCGAATGCGATTTGAAAACGAGTAGTTGTGCTAAACCTGTCCTTTATTTCCAATTCTCACCCTGCATTTGCCTCCAGGTACAGTACTGTCGTGTTCCAAGATAAGGAACTTGGAGACCAGCTAAAAATGGCGTTTGCGAAAGCGTTGGAAAAATATCAGGCTGCCATGGGATTTTTTCCTTCAAATATCGTAATTTTCCGAGATGGAGTAGGCGACGGACAACTGAGACATAGTAAAGAGTACGAAGTTGGACAATTCGAACAGTGTTTAAAAGATTATCAACTCGTCCAAACCAAATTGACGGTGGTGGTGGTGCAAAAACGCATCAACACTCGAATATTTTTGCCGCAAAATCAAAGCTTGGAGAATCCCCCACCTGGAACTATAGTCGATAGCGGTATAACGAGACGTAACTGGTACGGTTATAATTATTTATGTGTGTGTTTTGGCTAATTTGTTTGATTTTAGGTACGACTTCTTTTTAATAGCTCAAAATGTTCGACAGGGAACCGTCACGCCGAGTCACTATGTGGTGTTACATGATACAGGAAAATTAAAACCGGATCACGTGCAAAAATTAGCTTATAAGTTATGCCATCTGTATTATAATTGGCCGGGAACGATTAGAGTGCCAGCGCCTTGCCAATATGCCCACAAACTTGCTTATTTAGTTGGGCAGCACGTATGTAGACTTCCTTCGACTGCCTTAAGTGATAGGCTGTATTACTTATAATTTTTTTTACTCTTAGTGTATCGTTTGTGTGTTCAGTTCGAATTACCTGTTTCGTTGCAATTTTTCTTAACTCTTAATTGAAGCGTATTTTTTTAATAAAATAAGGTCGGCTTCGAATTTAAAAGAAGTGATAAAGAAATTTACATATTTACGTTATCTTTCCATGTGTCACTGTTAACTTCTACATGTGAAGATTTTTATTGCATTGTAGGAAAGTGCACCACTTGTTACTTAAACCACTCCTTTCTTAAAATTAATGTATCGACTGGAGGGTCAATTGTCGCAACAATTTAACAGTTTTAAGCCCTGATCTCATGCCAATTGACTACCACTTGTTTATTCATTTATTACAACTACAGCAAACTGATCATTTACTTGACACTGGTTTAAAAATGATGAACTGGAGAAAGCAAAAAGAAGATTAACATAAATGTGTAAAACTCTTGCCTAACATAAATTGATTACTTTCTTCTTGTTTTTTTAACTTAAAAACTGACCACTTTATATAATATGTATTAGATTTATTATTGTTAAGAATCATATTTTTTTACCAAATATACGATTTGTTTTATTATCAAATGTAAGGATAGTTGATTATTTTTTCAATATTGTACTCCTTTTGGATTGTGAACAATCCACTGTAATACTACTAGTCCAAGAGCTAACAAACATACCACGTCCACTGTTCGTCTGATGTAAAAGGCATACGAGACAAAAATGTGAAGAAAATTTAATGTACTTTATTTTTTTATAGGAACACTTTTCTCAAAAAGTGCGTACTTTTGAAGTTATGAGAAAACACTGAAAACAGGTTTGTAGGCCTGTCCATCAATCTGTGAACTTTCACGAACCAAACTATAAGAGCTGGAGATTTTAAATTTGCTATGATTGTACACTGTACAGCTAGAATAGTAGAGACTGTCAATTAAAATTAAAGTTCGCCGGTCTGTCTGTCCATCTTAGTATGTGAAGAGTAGGTACAACCCTCAGCAACTACTTATATAAATGACTACAAATAAATATTATCACAGTTAGTTTTATCTGTAAGAATAATACAGTAGTAAGATAACATTGCACTTAAAAATGAAGTGTAGAGCTAAGGGATTTACTACGACGGAGCGGGTGCATAGGAGAAAAATATTTATCGCATTATATTTTATGTAGAGCATCCGTTGCGCCTGCTCCGTCCTAGTGTACGCCTAGCTTAGTATGAACATCAAGTATAATTTGCTTACACAATCACAAGTGTTATAAAAACTTTCATAAATGCAAAAACCTGTTTTTTCTATCGATGGTACTAGCAGATGCACTTCGAGGTATATTTTCGTTTTGAACAGAGCCATATTTTACTATAAGCTCGTCATCGTAACTTTGATAAAGCTCATCGTTTGTCGTAGGCACACTAAGTGTTCTCGACATCAAGTTAGAATATTCGTCTTCTCCGCGTGCAATTGTATACATACTACGGCCACGAATACGTCTACTTATGGAACTTCCTACAATACCAAACTTTTGAGCTCCTTATAGTCTTTACACTATTTACAACATACCAACGATACCCAAATGCTCTTGAATGTCACGTTGAACATCGGAAACGTCCCACATGGCTAGAAAAGCTTGACAACAACTTTGTTGTGTGTCGGTGTTAACGTAAGGTTTATGGGTAAAACTATAGTGGTGAGCAACAGCTGCCATGCACATTTCGATGCAGACTATAAAATTCTAAAAGTAAATATTGAATAAATGCGTTCAAAACAAGCCAAATGGCTTACTTGTAATCTTTTAGAAATGTCGAGTTCGTTACTGTGCTCCCGGACGATGGCGCCCGAGTAAACCAAGAAATCGATCACCACACCTTGACTAAAAGAAAAGCTATTAAAGGGCGCGGTAATTAACATCGAATCGCTTACAAGAAAGAAAAAAATACTACAGCTTTAATGCATAAAAATTTCGGAAAAGGCTTCATCGGTCTGAGTTCGGCAGAAGTAGCTTTATAAAATAAGACTAAACAGTACATAGCTGAAAACTGGGATAAATTGTTTACGGCTAATAAATATGGAAAAGCGACGTCTCCTCTAAATTGACCATCTCCATAAACGTGCGTCAGTTGGCATATGCTAAAAAAAAATTTAATTGGAAACTACCGCCGAATTAAAATTAAAAATTTACTTACACAGATATCACCGAAGTTAAAGGCCGTACAACTGTATACTGTAAAATTCCGTGCTTACACGTATGTACAAATTCCCTAAAAATTATCAAACAACCGTACAAATAAATAAGAAAACGACAAATAGATAATAATTCTAAAGTGGTTCGAATCGATTCGACGGGCGCATTTAGGTCCTCGCGTCTATACCATTATTATTAGAATAGGGTTCTTTAAGATTTTTTGTAGAAAATTTTCCACTTTACACAAAAGCCTCTATACAATTTTCCCCTATGTGACTTTCTTTTCAACGCACAAGCGGTTTAAGGTGGAAAAACGTGAATTGCATTACTAAAACAATTTTCAAAAAGTTTCTTTGGTTGGAAATTTTCAATTACGTATGCCGAATCGATTCCGATCAATGTTAGATGGTATGGTATGGTACGTTTTTATTTACCTTCCCATTTCCCAATTTGGTAAACAACATAAAGGAAATATGTGCTTAACTTGGGGTTTTAATTCCAAACTCATTTCTAAATCCATTTCCATATTTAAATAATTTAATAAAAACCTCATAAAATTATAAATTACGTATGCTTCGTAACATTCACGAGCACTATCCATGTAAATAGACTGTTTCGGATAAAGTAGCACGAGCCACTGAAATAATATTTTTTAAAGAAATGAGCTTTGGCGACTCTTTTCTAATGTAAAATAAATCGGGCAGAACGTAAAAAATACTCAAAAAATTATACGAGGCCCGAGACGCTACCAATTTCGACTTTTGGTTTCTATTTACGCGTTTGAGTTTGAAGCAGAGCCATCTAGTGATTACTCACTATCAAGAAACCAAAAATCAAAATTTTGGGTACGCAGTAACAATAGTGATCTTTTTTAGTATTTGTTCGGCATCCATGGCCCATTTTACATTAAAAAAGTGCAGTCCCACCAAAATTGGTCGCAAGTCTGCATTAGTCAAGTAGGTACTTACAGCATTAATGGCATATATCGGTACCATCCATAAAATTCTACAAATTATTATTTAATTAAAGTCTCGACATTTAATTACACTACTTAACCTTATAATGTGTTTTTGAAGCCTCGGTTGTGTGTAGTGTATTACGTGCTGCATGATTTCCCATAACGAAATAGGAATTGCGAGCCAAGCAAATATACCTGCGATAAGTATTTCCTGATCGTCACCATTGAAGCCATTTTCAAACGACTTAATTAAAAATAAAGGCACAAATACTAATGCAGCTATAGCGTAACAAACAACAGCTAATGGTCTTATCCAAAGTTTCCACTTCGCTAAAAAATTACAACAACAATTTTCGGACATATTTTTATATTCCACTTCTTCATCACTTTACGAACACCTTGTACTTAAGTTGTCAAGAGTGTTGTGTTATTTTTGGACAACTTTACTTTCTATTAGTAAAAATGTTAATGTTTGTATTGAATTTGACAAGTAAAAATTTAATGTAAGGTTATGTGAAATGTGATATAAACGTCAATTATATACAGTGCGTTTCAAACATAAACGACCCACACCCAATTAAATCAAATAAACATGTTTTTTATTTTGATTGCGGTTTAATTTTAGAATCTAAATCTAAACTTTGACAGGCGGAGTATTTCACGTCCAGCATACTTCGGTTTAGAAGATTTGTATAAATATTTTGGTCATAAATTAAGATGAGTTTTATTTTTAACAGTTTATATTATTTAAATCAGCGAGATTATCTAGCACATACAACTTATTGCATACTTCGACACACATGTACAAACAAGTTACGTAGTTAAATAAACTTTTAATCGAAAGTCGCCAGCTCCCCTTCATCTTTACGATTAATCGGATCTCCTTTTAGGAGCGATACTATCAAACTAAAAAAACACGTTGTAGAAATTAAAAGAAACTAAACACTCCTCTTACCAATATAAATAAATAAAAAACATTAATAAATAATAACCCAAATGGATCGTGCAGTCTCTCATATGACGCTTTAACTGGCCCTTGTTATGAATTTCGGTCGGATCATACACCCCCATATTCCCTTTAGGTACCTTGGCAGATTCGTACATTAGCCAACCCACCATGGGTGCATTTAATAGAAACAGAAACCAATGCCCATGTAAAATGGTAAAAATAGCGGTGACTGCGTGCGAAATCATTTTAGGTGAGATCCATTGATTTAACCTACTACAACACTCTTGAGCATTTAAATAATCACATTCTAAGTCTGAAAATGTAATAATCTGAAAATTATTAAGAAAATTAATTTAACCTCAAATTTAATAATTCAACCAAAGGATACGTAGTAGATTAGCAAAAACAATACTGCTCCCGTATTAAGTAAAACTAATGAAAATAATACCGGGTCTGGGAGAAACATAGGTTTGTTGTTATTTACAAACGTAACCTAAAAAGTTTATAAACTTTTGATATCTGATAAAACTTTTTGACAGCCGACATCAACTGTCACACTGACAGCTACAGAGATACCTAACCTATAAATTGTAATAGATTAGTAAATAAGGAAATACTTTAATTTTAAGAAAATACACTTCTAAAGCAAAATGAATAAGCATAAACGTCTAATTTAAGTTTCAAAATGTTCGTTAATGATCCGTGCGGAATAATTTGTGTGCTTGTGACTTATGGTGCGGTATTTTACGCGGATTATGTCGTTGTACGTTGGATCGTACTTCAAACTATGTTTAATAGGTAAAAATATGTTTTAATTAAGCCTAACCGAACGTAAAATTGCCGTTTTAGTTTGTGGGGGCCCTTCAATGCGGTTGCGTTTAATACGTTGATTTTTCTTTTATCGTTGGCGCATCTTCGAGCCGTCTTTTCGGATCCTGGAGTTGTACCATTACCTCAGAGTAGACTAGACTTTTCCGATATACATTCTACAGAAACTGGCAAGTGTTATTAACGCGTTGTATTATTTATCTATTACAAGTTTTTACGTTTTAGGCTGTGAACACGTAGATTGGACGGTTTGTACTCGCTGTGAAATGTACAGGCCGCCCAGGGCGCACCATTGTCGTATTTGCAAGCGTTGTATACGAAGGATGGATCATCATTGCCCTTGGATAAATAATTGCGTTGGAGAACGCAACCAAAAATATTTTATTCAATTTTTATTTTACGTCGGTGTATTATGTGCTTACGCGATCGCATTGGTCGCAACTTCGTGGATTAAACAATGCTCCGAATGTGACGACACTATAATCGTCAAACAGACGAGGATGTAAGCAAAAAGAATCCTTTAATACGACTATTTGTATGAAAAATATTTTTTAGAATGCACTGCATCATTTTACTGCTCGAAAGTGCTCTCTTTGGAATGTTTGTGACGGCAATACTCGTCGATCAGCTACAAGCAATTTTTGGGGACGAAACTGCCGTCGAACAAGTGCAACATAAAGGACCGTACCGTGCTCACAAGTCCAAATTTGCGCTTTTAAGCGAAGTGTGTGGTCGCAAACATCCCTTGTTTTGGATTTTACCTTGTACCTCGGTGTCGAGAAAGTTTGACACGCCCCTTATAGACTATCACGTATAATTTTATTTATTTTTCAATGCACCGTAAATTGGTTGTGAACAACCGAAAAAGGCCAATTATTCGTCCAGTTAGTTTAGAAGAAATCTTCGTGCACTTAAATGTTTAGTAATCTGGTGCATAATTCGTATTGCTAGTCTTATTATATTTTTTTATTTATATTTTTAAAGCAATTTTATTATAAGACTCATTGACTGAAGTCAAATTATAAATGGAATACTCAAAATCTCCAGAGTACCCTGTTAAAACCGATCAACGTCCAGTGTCAGACAAATGGGACCTTTTAATCTCTCTTTTATGACATTAATCTCTTTAATGGGTACACTTCTATTGTATGTCCAGTCAAACAAATAAGTATTGGTCACTATAGGTTTTTTGGCGAGTACTTATGTCGCAAATCCGCAATTTTTGCAATGAAATTTTTACAAATGGAAGGTTTATAGTTACAACCCTCTCGATTTTTAAGCGATTTTCTGCTAAAACAGATAAAAAGAAGAAAGATACCACATACTAGTGCCCAATAAATTTTTCTGTGGCCGTACAATACGTTTTGTAACTTGGGCGTTAATAGGTTTAAATAAGAGCGCTACCAAATGAGCCGATGATATCAAAAGTGGAGACTATTTTGTTAAACTTATTTTATATTTTACGACCGACTATAGTATTTTCTATGCATTAGATTGAGTAATAATTAAAGAAAGTATCATTTTCAATTTGTACAATTAAAACTTAATAAATGTATTTATAACAGTAACGAGATCCAAATCTTTTTTATACCATTTATTAGATACATATAAAGTACTTATGTAAAGAAAAGAAATTGCTAATTATAGTACATAATTAATCGTTAAAGTTAAAAAACTGTAAACTATCGACCTCGTATTTACATAAATACTGAAAATTAATTTCAGGTCAAAAATGTATTTATTCGACTTACAAAAAATTAAAAATAATTTTTTTACACCTAATGTAATATTACAGTCTAAAATTTGTTGATTTCTCTCAACATCACACACATTGTCGAAAACATGTTTTTAAAATTTTTTTATACAACATACAAATAAATCATTAACGATATAATCTAGTCAAGTCTTTCAAAGCGTGAGTGACAGATTTTGAACTATCCGACCTGAAAGGAAATTTAAAAGGGTTAGTTAATGCCCACCAAAGCCACCAATTTCTTACCTCCCCACTGCCACATAAAAATCATTCAACTGCTGCGACGTAGCCGTAACAATTCCACCCTGTCCTTGTTTAGGTAACGATTCCAAAGCGGCACTCAACCATTTCTGGACAATTTCCCTATTGAAATGCAATAATTCAACGACCACATCGGCTACTTCGGTTAACATATAAGAGTGTAGATAAAAAACACACGCGTGAATCAAATTCGTTATTAATTGTTGACCGTGCTCGTTTAATATGCTTTGTACTAAAACGTGTCTCCTCTCAAAATCAGGCTGAGACTTATTTGCGATACCCGTATTTATTAAATCATAAAAAAATTTCATAACAGACGTGTTTGCCTCTTTGTGATCTAAAGAACATGCCATTAAAGCACACTGAATAATGGGAATCAGAGCGGAGCACTGTAGGAATTCTAAAGATGCGCGTTGTAATAGTCGTCCACAGAGTCTAAAACAAAAATATTTATTATTAGTTTGTACAGATTCGTTTTTAACAAGACGCTCGAAAAGCTGTAAAAAGCTTTGGTAACCTCGTGTTGTCCCTCTTGAGTTTCTTCCATAAAGTGCGCCCTGCGCCGTTTATATAAAAAAAACATAGGAATATCATGTTTTTATTTTTTGAAAACCTCTTAATAAATGTTTCAAGGGCAAAAAGCGAGCACATGAGACACCTAAAGAGGTAAATTCTCTTCCGATGATGTAAAATACAGTCCTAAATTAAAAAATGTGTCTTACCTAAAGAAATCATCAACAGTATCTGGGTGGTTTCGCAGTCCATTATCTTCTTGTAACAAAGTAAAAGTTGGATTGATAAACGCCTGTAGCATATCCAAAAGTCCAGATATGCAATTCAAATCGGTAGCATACTCATCGACCAATATGCTCCCTAAATAAAGAAAACACGAATGTCTATGCGTAGTATAAAGGCCCACTAATTGTGTAACTAAAGGTTGAAGCAATTCGCCGACTTGTTGACTAACACAACGCAACAAGAATCTTACACTTCTGCAACATCTTTCCATTACTCTTAAATCACCTTGATACTTATCCATCGCGTGGCTAAGTATTGGCCAAATTTCTAAAGCGACACTCTTACAAGGATTCGGCTCGCCGTCTTTTAGACGAATCACGACAGTTCTAAAAATTGACGAAAGTCTATCTAACCATAAAACCGGATCGGTTTTCGTTCCTTTAGATACAGTAACGTTACGTTCCATCAATTGGCACAGAGGGTTAGTTTGTAAAACGCACAACTCGCGTAAGGCATCCGGTATGTCGTTGTGTGGCATACAACTAACGATGGCGGCGACGCCGCGCAATAAACCAATAATCGCGTTATTCGCAATCGAAAAACTATCAACCTGATGCAACAACTGCAACAGAATCGGGATGTGTCGAGGCATGTGATCGTTGCAGGAGGCGCAGATATTTTGTAAGGCGGTGGCGGCGGCCGCTCCGATGCCTTGTTGAGACAAACAAACAACCAAGAAGTTTAGAATCGGATCCAAAGACGTTGGGTGTTTCTCCACCCATTCGCACAACTCTCCGAGCAATAAGACAGATGTATATCGCACCGCAATGTGCGCATTTTCCGGTAAGTTCAAAATAGCTTCCACCACTTTTGGTACTATTTCGTTTTCGTTTCTGAAAAGTTGATCAAATTAGACACAATTTTTACACTTTTGAGAGATTTTGCAATCGGAAAGCTTAAAGCTTATCTCCTACAAGCTCTCAGAACTGTAAAATATATACGAGAAAATAGTATGCTCTATGCTATTTTTTTTAAAAGCCCTTAAACTCGATTGAGCACCAATTAAAAGAACTACGTCTTTTTTAACACTAATCGCTATTTAATTCTACTCATTTTTGGTCGACATTTTGTAAAATAATAGTTTTATCGAAAAATGTCATTAGGCCTTTTTTGAATGCCATAAAATTTACTTTATTTTGATTTATTTTTTATTACTACACGAGAAAAATTGACTGAGATACGCGTTTGTTAAGGTGCGGCGTTCTTTAATTTTTTTTCCAACATTCCTATTTTCACGTGCAGTTTTCCTAATTTACTCAAAAAGAAACCGCCCTACGTAAAAAATTGGTAACTTCAAATTCAAAGTTTGTTCAATCTGCTTTAAATTGGTTCGCATCCAATCGCTTCATGACAAAAGTTATCCAAGTTATAGGCATATGAGTGCAAAAAACTCTGCAAGCAGCGAATTGTGAGGGTTTGTAATGACTTAGACTTACGGTAAGATGTTTTTGGCTACAGCTTGCATAATGAATAGAGCAGCTTCGTTGGAGTCCCACGTAACGCCCGGAGACTGTAAATTCATAAACATATGCCGAAAACAGTTGCTACTACCAACGATGAACACGACGTCTTTGATTAAATCGGATACCTTAAGTCGAAAATCTTTAAAATCATCGCCTTCTTCCAACAACCCTTCGTGATCGGGTTCCATTTGACAGTGTCGACATAAAGCAGTGATTAATCTCTCTACATACGGCCTGAATAAATCGGTTAAGTGTTTGGAATTTTTCTGATACAACTCTTCGCTCAGTAAGTACCAAAGGTTGAAAGTAACTTCTGCTACTTCGTAATCGTGATGACCCACGCAAATTAATACTAAATCTAGAATTTTAACACCGTAATGTTGCGACTTTTCATTGCTATGGGTCATGATTTTATCTAAAAACGATTCTGCTAATTCGGTAAAGACTCGGCAATAATTAAGAGATTTTCCTATTTCTTCGTTAGCCACCGATAGATGATACGGCATTTCCAACAATAAAACTTGATTGAAGAGGAACGATTCCAACACCTGCTAGTCGAAACAACATTTGAAATTAAATAAAACGGCGATGATCCCAACAAAAAATTACCTGATGGTTGTTGTTATCTTCTAAACACTGCAAGAGCGTGCACACACAATCGGTGGCCGAGTCGTGCAACGAATTATGCACGGCGGGCATCTTTTCTCCTTCCGGCTTTTGTGCTAAAATATCAAACGCTTTCGACACGACGACGTTCTCCCCGATACTTTCTAAAGAAATTGCACTTATGGATACCCAAGACGTAAAACACCTAATAATTTTAACGTGTGCAGGAACATGTTCGTCGTTATAGTTATTACTAAAACTACCACAACAATGTTTTAAAAATTCGTTAACAATCGATGCACTCGTCTTTAAATTTTCCAACATCTCCAAACGACGATTTTCTCCTAACCTAACTGATCTACACTCTAATTCTTCTGGGAGGACGGTTAGAATTTCGAGTAACGGCCAAGTGTTTGTTTGTGAAAATTTGTTTATTAAATCGAGCACGGGCTGTTGCCAAGTCGGCATCTGCAGAGTCAAATCCGCCAAAGCTAAACATAGCTGCGTTATAATAACCGGATTTGTACGTTCGTTAATTTGACTAATATGAGCAATAAGAGAGTCCCTCAAAGAAGTGTGGGCTTCGATCGGCAACTCGTGAAAGCACTGCTGAATTTTAGTACGCATGGTCTGAGCCGCAAAGTAGCACGATTCAACATCACGTTGCTGTTGAAGTAATTCGTCGGCCGTCGTCCATGCATAAACCTACAAACTCAAATTAAAGGCTGTTCGCTAATTGAGGTCGTAGAATAACTCACCGATTTTTGAAACTCTCCCAACCATAACGACGCTCTTTCTTTATCGCCAGGTTCAGAACTGTGGTACAGCGAAGCTATAGCCATAAACACCATATCCAACTCAGGTTTTTGATCCATCTTAATTATTTTTATTTTCTTAATGTAAAAAAACCTAAAAATCCACACAATTAAACGAACTATTCGAAATAATCATAATTTCCGACAACGAACTTATTCACATTCGTGCATTTAATTGTCGACTGACAAATTGCGGATGTCAATTCGCAATTGAAATACACCATACATGGTCGCCAACACAACTACACAAAATTTCTTTAATTAAAACCCCCTCACTAAGTGTACAGTGGCGTTTCGTTAGCACGATCAGTCAAAAATGTCACAACTAAAAAAAAGGGCATATAACCTGGGTATGGATTCTGAACCTATTCGGGAAATAGAGCATTATAAAATGGTCAGTTTGAACTTAATTTTACGAACTAGTACAGAACAACGCTAAATTTTTAGAGAGAAAATCGGCTAAAAGAAAGAGAAATTAAGCACATACGTATAACAAATTCGGAAGAAATAAAAAATACGTTTGATCTCGGCGAGCAAATTGGCCAAGGTGTATTTGGCACCGTCCTTTCTGTCGTGGACAAGAGAAATATTAGTTGGGCAATGAAGGTAGTTAGTAAAGAAACGGTAAATTTGAATTGATTCTTACGACTATTTTTTACTACATAATTTAAATCGATAGGTAGGCAAGCAATTAGAAACTATACACACAGAAATACAAATTTTGAAAATGGTAGAGCATCCTCATATCATTTATTTAGATAGAGTTTACGAGTCTATGAAAAAAATATATATGGTTTTAGAAAGGTGTTATGGAACATTATCTGGTGTTTATAAAAAAATTAAGCCATTTTCAGAAAATGATACTAGAAAAGTCGTCGTCGATTTGTTAAGTGCGGTCTCTTATTTACACAAAAATGGTTAGTACTACCTGGTGGAAACCAGTTAATGCTGCCACTTAGGGGTGACAGACGCTCCGTTTAATTACTCATTTGCATTGTTCAAATGTTGTACTAATTGCTTAAGTATATTTGCACCAATTTGTACGTTGCCTCCCGGACGACCAGAGACTTGCCCTTACCGTACATCCACGATTTCTTTGTAGTTTCCGCTTCCTGCGCTGTTAAAATTTTGGTCCATCGCCATTGTAAGGCGCTGTTTTCTTTTGAACCCCCACCGCGCTTAACTTGCAAGTTTTATGAAAACATATCGAATATATTTTTAACTCTTTTTATAATTTAACATTGTCTTTGAGCTTAAAATATGATTTTGTTGACGTTGAATTTTACATTCGTCGTATTTTTAGACATAGTACACAGAGATCTAAAATTGGAAAATATTTTAATAGCAAAAAATCCCGACGACGATCGAGATGGATTGTACATAAAACTAACGGATTTCGGTTTGAGTATCGTTAAAAAAGGAAGCACTTACGAAGACATGTTACACGATCGTTGCGGAACTCTCTTATACATGGGTATCTTAAATTAAGCATAAAATTATACCCCCACTCATCCAAAATGAATTTTAGCGCCAGAAGTAATAAAGTCGCATTCGTACAGCGAACTGTGCGACGTTTGGGCTACTGGAGTCATAATGTACACACTTTTAGGTGGAGAACACCCATTTCAATCGCCAAGAGAGGAAGAATTAACGAAACAAATTTGTAACAAAATTCCCAAGTACGCGGGATTTGTCTGCAGCCAAGAAGCAATAAATTTAATTTCTAGAATGTTAAATAAAAATCCAGCGTTGCGTATTACGGCCGCAGAAGCGTCGGCTCATCCTTGGATCGTGGGAAGCTCTAAAACGACCGAAGACGCCGACAACGTTCTCGACATGATGCGATTATGGCGGTCCGAAATGATGGTTTGTATTTTTCTAGTTTATTACGGGACTTGCTACAAATATGCCGTTTAAAAAGCTACCAGTAGGAGACGAATGCGATTGGGTGTCATCTGCAAAAGCCGCGGGAAGTACGGAGGAAATGGTATTGAATGCGCGTAGTAAC
This sequence comes from Malthinus flaveolus, assembly GCA_950108345.1. Taxonomy (NCBI): domain Eukaryota; kingdom Metazoa; phylum Arthropoda; class Insecta; order Coleoptera; family Cantharidae; genus Malthinus; species Malthinus flaveolus. Next base: position 1,507,801 of record OX467289.1, on the reverse strand, counting down.
TCGCATTTGGCCTCACCCTCGAATAAAGAAGCGAACGCGGCCAACACCAAAGTTAAACGCGGAGAAACGACGAAAACGTCACGAGCGGCGTACAGCAACAGGGAGGCGATGGTATTGCCCGTGAAGAACATCCCGTTTCAAGAGTCGTCTTTGGTAAAGGAACGGGCAGATGATAGATTGCGTTCGACGGCCGGTGTAGGGAAGCGTGCGCCAGGTGGAGGTGCAGCTGCCGACCAACAAAAATCGGGTGGGAGGAGCGTCAAGGAGACTACTCCCACTCCTTCTACGAGCAAGCGCACCATAAGTAACACGCACGCCGTGAACGCGAGCAAAATAACTCACAATAGAAAACAAAGTCCAGGGAAATAGCGTGTTCAATTAGGGTTAATTTATAGGAATAAGACTATAAAATAATATATTAAAACGAATAAATATTAAACAATTTGTATCCATTGTTTATAAGTCACTCAAATCGTACAGCGGCACTGTTTACAAATTTAAAATCTACAGATCAAATTTTTTTAAGTAGACAAACAACATATCATAAACTTGTATTTGTTAACATTTTTTGCAAGTCTGAAAAAATCCGTTTGGAATGAGAAATGTTGGGGGGTTTAGGGCAGCGAGGAAGTGTTTTGGTAGTTTCTCGCTGCTCTCAACCTTTCGACGACAAACTTAAGGTATTGAAGAGGTTTTGCGATTGTTAAAATTAGTAGAAAAAATACAAACTAATAATAATTACAGTTCGTCACACATACACAGGCGGCAACAAGTTGTTTTTAATGCGTATAAAATGTGTAAAGGGGGGGAGGGGGTAAATTATGCATCTCTTTTGTCAATGGATCAGATTGTGCTTCTTTTTAAAAAAAACTTAAAATTGTTTAGAGAATTTGTACAACAAAAAATGGAAATAAACCGTGAGACAACTAATTGAATTTGAACACCAACTTAATCTAAATTTATACCTATCTTTACACAATAATAAAATGGACATTATTTTTACAATCGAGGGGTACGTAGTAGTGTTGTTATAGTAATAAGTTAGAAGACTCAGCCGTGATGCTGACTACGACAGGTCCCAACAATCAGCGACAGTTCACGCACGGACACCGCAATGAGCAGTAAAAGTTCATGCGCTCCCCTGCATCACTGCTGGCAAGTGGCGAAAATCCAGAGGTAGTGTGTGGCCAAATCGACACAACTGGGTGAACCTTCGGCTATCATACTAATATAAAACTCACTTTATTTAAATTTAAATTAAAAATTAAAAACGACCACAAAGTAACTCTGGACTGATGCACTAAATATAGTCGATAACACTTCACAGCAAACTTTAGTGTGGTTATGCGTCGTCTTCTTCATCAACACCTTCTTCACCCTCGACATCTTCCTCGTCGTCATCTATAAAAAATCAGCGTTAATTTACAATAATAAAAGGCGCCGATTTACGTATACCTTCGCCTTCCAACTCGTCGTCTTCGCCTTCGGGGATATCCTCGTCTTCGTCGTCCTCTTCCCCGTCGCCTACATCCTCCTCCTCTTCCTCGATATCTTCACCTTCCGAACCGGCGCCGTTTTCCTCTTTTCTGAGTTTCTTGACATCTTCCGTCTTTTCCTATACACAATCAAGTTAGATTTAGAACTAAATTCCTACTCAAAGAGGTAACAGACATATTTTGGCACAAACCAGCAACGGCTTTCTGAGAAATCTATCAGGGCATGCATTGCGTAGGGTCGCCTAAAATCGACGTCACGTACTTCTAAAGCCCAATAATAGCTCGCTTTGCAAACAAATTAATAACGACTTTAGAAGGTTTCTGAACTATCGGACCAAAGTACGAGCATTTTTTGGAGGGAAAACAAAACGTGGCACAAGGGCGTGAGAAAATTGGCCGAAATTATCGACCGAACTAAATATTTTGTCTACAAAACATCTGAATCACTTATTGCAAACAAAAATAAACTACGGGCATTTCTTTCTCTCGTGCGGACGAAAATAAAATTCGAGCACTTTACTTCCTGTAGGTGAAAAACCTCGAACGTCCTTGAAGATGCACCTTAAGGGCCAAAATAATACAAATTTACCGACGCCACGCTCACAAACTTTACAATTTGGAAGCGACAAAAAGCGGGAACTACTACAACTTATAGTAGTAGGACATAAAAACACTTCATCAACCGTAAATATGTAAATAATTGCGTAACGTACACAAGCAGAGAATAAAATTTTCAATTTATATCATTACAAAAGCAAACGGCATCCATAACACGGTGGTTAATATTCTCCCTTCCAAATGATTCCCTTCCACGAACGATCCCCTCTTCATCTAAGTGTAAATAAAGACCGATATACGAGCGGTAAGGCGATTAAGAGAGAGATGGAACTGACTTACGTTTTTACAAAAGGAAAGCCAAGAGGAATGATTGAAAAATAAGAAAACGAACGTGATATGATAGAAGCGGAAAAAATTGACATGGCAAGAAACAGACTCTAATCTCTAAAACGATTAAATAAATAAAGAGGTCAAACACACTTTGGTTTGGAAACGTCGAATGGGCGCACAATTAGGCGAAAAACTTCCAAGTTGGGAAAAGTTTGTTTTTTTTAATTTAAAATAATTTGGAAAAATATTTTTGGGGGAAAATTAATAAATTAGACACGAGGTTAGAGGGAATCTAATCTCGAGCGTGGGGTCATAGAAACCGGCTATTGATTTCGCCATGTTGGATGGAGGCTTTGGTAGCCTCTAACTGGGACCTTTAATACAATGGCGGGATAAGCTTGTTCCACCATGTTTACACCGAAAGTAATAAAAACACGCTACACATTCATCAAACACACGCAAATCGACATAACGGTCGAATAGGATGAAAATAATTAGCGTTCAAACGGAATAATGCATCGATAAGCAATTGCATCACACACATAAAGCCGATAACGCATGGCGTTGTTACCAAACCGAAAAATACCAACACACGTAAAATTAGGAAATGAGCTATCGAGAAGTAAAAAAGACCGCGTAAACAAACGTAATATTTAAAAATGTGCCCAAACGGCGTCACTACGTGACTTAGCGTCAATGTGCAAAAATTAAACAAAACCACAACATCATGTTAAAAAATAACGAAACTCACCTCTGCCGCTCTTTTCGTTCCTTTAATTTCGCATTTAGCGTCCGCACTTTTATCGTTTTCGATCTTCTCCACAGCTACTTCGTTTGCCTCTTTGGAACTCATTTTAAATTATATTTTGGTTACTGCCTCTTTACTAAATTGCTTCGACCAAGTACCACGAACGCTTACCACACTACTGACCGGCTCTCACCAAGCTTAGTTCAAAAATGAAGATGGCGCCGCTAAAACCGACAACTTCCGCGCGTTACCGAAACGCCGGCATTCTTAAATAAAAGCGTTTTTAACAATGTTTCTATACTAAAGGCATCTACAATTACAAATAAGATTTTTATGTATAACAAATTTGGAATTTAGGCGTACGATTTTAAAATATAAATTTTTCCCTTATTAAAAATGAGGGGTTCGAGAGTACAGCAGTCAATTTTAGCTACCGTCGAGATTAAATTTAGTTAGGTGATGCTACCGTTAGAGGTACGGCGCTTAATTTAAATTTGAAATAAGGCCATTGTTAACTTATTTATCGTGTCTTTAACAAATTAAACACTTTTTCGATAATTCAAATTGAATTTTTCACTCATCGGGTACTAGTAACAACAAAGTAGCCCAATTGTAATAGAAAAATTACAGGGAAATGTATGGTGGTACCATAGTCGTTTTAAAAAATTAAAGAACCTCCACCTAGCAGAAAGTGGCGTCTTGCACTGTTTGGTGTCAAGTAATAAAAATGAAGTTTACAAGTTAATTAACTTGTATGTTGTATTGGAATTTGTCGAAAACATGCGTCACGGGAGTTGGTCCATGTTTAATTATTCGTTTAAAATTATAAAATTGTAGAAATGCGTAGTTATTATTGTACTAGTTTTACGGATAACGCAAAAGCGTGCCTACCTGCAATTGATGATGTGAAAGAAATTAAGTAATTATTTTAAATTAGCACCTCTGTAGTAGTCCATTATGGATGTGAGAACCAGGGTCGTCGCAAGCATAAGCATTAGAAGCACCGCCTGCGGGCGACCGTTCGGAAGAGCGTTAAAAAATAAGTAGAGCGGTAGAGCCAATACACATATGAAATAGAAATTGTTTTTTTACTGGAGAAACGACCCCAGCTGAAGTTCTAGATCTATAACGTTTCGCGAAAAGAAAATATTTCATTTCGGCTTTAATGACAATGGCAGCTGGGCTGAAAGCAACCCTGTTGGCTGGTTAACGACGATTTTTATAGGTATTAAATGACAATTACGTACTACACTTCTAAATTTCTTCCAAATGAAACCGTGTCGTTTAAAAAAAATTCACTTTCTATTACAGTAGTGTAGTGTGTACAGATTCTCAATATTTGATACATATTATAGATTATACTACATCGGGACGTAGCTTAAGGGGGGCTGGGTGGGCCTGGCCCACCTAAAATTTTGCTAGCTCACCCACGTGACTACCAGGATATTTTATTTTTGAATCGACTTTGACTGAGTAAATGGATTGCGGATTATTGGTAGGGGATAAACAATGGCTCTTTAATTGTCCTTAACGGTCCCAGCTAAAAAAATCCAACGCTACATGCGATAACGATTAGTGATTACGTACTTATTATACTTTATACTTATTTGATATCTTATCACTTCTCTAGTTAGGTGTGTGAATTCCTAGATTCCTACTAATCATAATTTAAATGCAAAATACGTAAATACGAAATTGCAAAGTTTCACTATTTTAGTACTACCTCGTAGATTAGATGGCTGTGTAATTTTTTTAACAATGGCCGCTAAGAAAATCTAAAAAATTGAGCTTTCTAGGAATGAATTAATTTATATTGAATTATTCAATACGCCTTCATTGTGGTTATAATATTGAATTTACTTCTCCATACAAAAATAATTACGAAGCTTAGAAAAAAAATTGAATTTATTATTGTTAAACCACGTAGTAAAGTGAACAACAAATAATTCAATTTAAAATGCATATTGAAAATTATTTCAAGGTTAAAATGCCGTGAATTGCGTAAATTTATAACAAACTTTTGAATTTCCCCCCATAATATAGTTCAAAGATGACGCGCCAAGTTGAGCGAACGAAGCGCCACACAAATCTCTTCTCCATTTCCTGTAAGTGTGTTGTCAAAATTCAGAATGGTGAGCGATATTATTTTCTTTAATCATCCGTTTGATAATTGTAATTTTTAACAATTACTAAGGTTTAATTTGTTTAACAAAAGTACAATTTGTCCGCTGTTACCTTTATTCTTGCAATTTATAAAAGTAACATTTGACAAATTGAGGTTATACTTCATATTGGTAAAAAAGTCAGTATTTTTTCTGAGTTGGCTCACAAAATGATTAAATGGGATAGCAACTCGAAGTCGACTCTACGAGATTTACTAAACTAGTGGAATCGACTTTGGGGTATCATAAAAAAAGTTTAATTTGAGGTTAAATGATGTATACCATGTACTAAAAGTAAAATTATTGTTAAAAGGTGAACGTACCAAAGCAAAGACGCACATTTTGCAAAAAATGCAAAGTTCACAAGCCACATAAGGTTACACAGTATAAGAGATCGAAAGAACGTCGTGTTGCCCGAGGTAGAAGACGTTACGATCGCAAATTGTTAGGTTTTGGTGGACAACCCAAACCTATTTTCCGTAAAAAGGTACGTGTTTGGTTAAAGTTGTTATAAATAATATTAATTCGTAGATTTGTAGGCTAAAACCACCAAGAAAATTGTACTTCGTATGGAATGTTCCGAATGCAAGTATCGCAAGCAGGTCGCATTGAAACGTTGTAAACATTTCGAATTGGGTGGCGACAAGAAACGTAAGGGGCAAATGATTCAGTTCTAATTTTTATTTTGTATAGACTCATGAAATAAATTAAACATTAAAATAAATTTTTCATAGTTTTATTCCGATTATCTATACAAATTATATTTCATTCAACTTCAGACGAATATCCAAGAACAACGTCATTTGGTTTACTAAAATTTAAAAAAATGAATAGTTGAGCAGTTTTGAGTTGGTTAAATCCAAGAGGTTGGTACAGGGGAGGTTGTCATTAAGTTGGAGGCTTCCTGATTTAGAGAGCTGGAGTAAAATAAAATCAAGGCCTTTTTGAAGACTTTCAGAGTTGCGCGTTCACCAAAAAAGCTAGAACCATTCAAAAGGCTATGAAATAAATGTCGTAACCCTTTAGACGAATTTAGAGAATTGGAAAACTTCCTATCCTTTAGAGTTTAGAGGCTATTGCTACAGCTGAACTCGGGATATCTGAGAATCACTTTCAAATTGGACAGATTTCAATCAACGAGACAACTTCCCATATACCAACTTTGGGCTAAACCAAGGCCTGATGACAAAGCGTTGTGCTACAGTTCTTTTATTTGGCAACATTTATTGTCAATAAATTCGTAAATATTGGCCCTAGAGAAAAATTGTTGAAACAAACGTTGTAGGTAATGTTGTTCCCTACAACTTTCATAATGCCCAATTTTAGTGTAGGACCAACTGGAAAGGCGTATTTTGAGAAAACTACTATTCAAAACTTGCCTTACTAGTGACACTACCTGTGAGCAGACCTTGTTTATAGGTGGTTGGCTAAGCCCAGATGATATCGACAGAACTATAAAAATATTCCCAATTGATTGGTTTAAATTTAGAGTTATACCCCTTTCTCATGATAATTTGTGTACTTTTTAGACTTTCAAGCAATAAACCATCATAAAAGAAAAAAACTCACTCTAAAACACTTGAATCGACACCTTCAACGTCCATTTTTAACTTAACGGCAGCCACTGGTACACCGAACTGAACCATTTTAAAAAACCTCTTAAACCTAGCATCCTCACAAGCTTTAGGACCTACAGGATGGCTTTCAACAACATCAACACTCTCCGTCTCGTTTAATACTTCGGGTAAATCTAAAGACTCATCTACCACTTCAGCTTCAACGACTAAATTTGAATTATCAACATAAACATGTGAACTATCTAAATTAGGTATGGAAGACAACTAAAAGAGTTTTATAAATTTAAAGCCGCCAAAATAAAATAGGTACTTACTTGTGATTCTAAAATTAATAGAGACGCTTCGACCTTTTGAATTTTATATTCAAATTCCATAAAACGAGATTCACACGACTGAGCAAAATTATTTAAGAAAGACACTGTGCTTGTTATAAAATGATTAATAAACGTAATAATACGTTTCTGATGGATAGGTAATATCTGTCAACAAAGACTCAAGCACTTTTTGTAAAAGTCGAGCAGAATAATATTTACTTACCTTCTCTAAATCTGTACTCGGATCTATCGGAGAAATTTTGTTCACTTCCATTGTCGTAAGAAAAAAAGGAATCAAATTATATTTTTTAAATTTATTACGAATATATATTTGCACACATTGGTTTGGAATAAATTATAATTATATGATTTTTAGCTTAATATTTAAAACACTTCTAATTAACACAAAAGATATTAATATTACTGTCATTTTGTAAACGTCAAATTGTCAAATTTAGGTTAGATTTAGGTGTCATTTTTTAAAGGTTTGCGACTTACCTAAGTGTTAGTTTACAAAAGAATCTTTTTTTAAATAAATGCTGGTGTAAATAATTATGGAAGAACTAAATAAACAGGGCTGGTACGAATTAATTGTAAAAAATTTAATCGTCGAATGATTAAACATCGTTTTTAGGAATATTTCGACGGAAGGACATAACCTCATTACCGAAAATGGAAATGTAAAGGATTTCAAAACCCTTTATACAAATGCCTTAAACGTAATTAATTGATAGTTATTTAATGTACAAATGGGGTTAGTAAGGTATTACGCACCGAGAGAAAAAGTTTAGTGCAAGTTGAATAATTTTTTCTAGTGAGTCGTACCTGACTAAGCCCACGAGTTCCATATAATGGAGTAACATATTTATATAAAATTATTTCAGACAGATATAAAGGACTTTGGTGATTCTGCTTTGAGTGCGTCTATTAAGAAGAACAAAATCGAAAAGGTACGACTCGAAGTGATATTTTTTTAAAAATAACCTCCCCCTTTGTTTAGATTGTGCTACAAATACAAAAGGTTAGAAATGTTAGTGCTCCCAAAGCTAAAGAAGAGTCGCAATTTGCACCTCGCATGCTTAAATTGATACTGACCGATGGACACACTAACTGTCAAGCCATCGAGTTGAATAATATTGCTACATTAAGTCGTTTGAATACACCACCAGGATCTAAAATTGTAGTCGATAATGCTAAAGTGGCGTCCGGTTGTATTTTGTTAAGTCCGGATAATTGCAAGTTGTTGGGCGGTCGAGTGCCTGCACTGTATGAGAAGTGGGAGGTTGTTAAAAATATGTTTAATCACGTTCGTACTCAAGGTACTTTTCCCCTACAAAATTTTAATAACATCGATAATTGAGAATATTGCAGGTGGATCCGACGGTGCCCCTTTGTGGGTTAATTTTGGTGAAAAGATAGTCGGCTCCATTCCTAACGAGCCATTTAAATCGCTCGTGGTTAAACCTACGACTGAAAATGTGGATGAATTTTCTTTACAAAGACAAGACGCAATTGCAGTTGCTTCTACTGGTGCAGTTAAAAAAGTATTTGGCGGGCGTTCAAAAATACCACAAGACACCACACAAGGCTTAAATAACATACATAGCTTTAAAGAAAGGCCCCAACATACTAATTACAGAACAAAACGCGAGCCGAAAGAGAGGATTGTCGATAAACCGCAAAAACCGGCCGATAAAGTTTCATTATTTGATTTTCTCGAAGATAAATTAGTTAGTGAAGACAATAAACAAACCAAGTCTGTACAAGAAAGTAATTTTACGAGACAGCCAAAATTTAAAGAGAGTAGATCTTACGATAAATACCAACCTCAAGTTGGACATTTCGGTAAAAATAGTAAAGATCCTGTAGAAACGATAGTTAATAACTTTAATAGGGTGTCTATTAACTCTCAACATGCTAGTCGAACTTCCAAACAACACTTTGATTTACGAAATGAAGATTTTAGCCCAAATCCGGGAGGCTGGAAATGGAAGGCCGGCGACTTATGCATGGCTAAATATTGGGAAGATGGAAAGGTTAGCTGTAAAAACTATTTTGTTTAATTTAACTGTTGTCTTTTAGTACTACAATGCGACAATAAAAAATTTAAGTGATAGCACCTGCGTCGTACAGTTTAATGGGTACGGAAATGTGGAAGAAGTGCTTAAACTTGACTGTATTCCAATAAGCGATTTTGGACCGGAACCTCAACCACAGTCCACTAACTTTCATAATCAGCAACACAAAGGTTTGAAAAATGTGAAAATTGTATAAAAAGTTCTGTACATAAAACTCACTATTTTTCAGGATCTGGCGGCTATCGTAATAATAAGAGACAATATAGTAATAATTATCGTACTTTTAATAATAAAGCTAGCTAACAAGTACAAAATCTTTTAAACCGTTGTATTGGATTGAATAAAGGGTTTTGTATTTACATAGTTATTGTTAATTATTAGGAAAAGTCAAATACCTGCCTGCGTACAGTTCCACTTTTGATACCTCCTACACATTATATTTTACTAATATGTGGAGTCAAATACATAATGCAATTTTTTACTTAAAACCCCACCCATTGTAATTAAAAAGTTGATATACTATTAATTTGGAAATTAGCTAAGCTAAAGGAGCACACCCTGTATATTTTATGAATTTAAAATATTGTCAGATTAGCTGTCTAATGATACCAAACATGTTACATTTTAACGTTCGGTTTAACCGGAAATGAGGTTGACTTTTCTATTTTAAGTACAACACCCTGTATATTCGAAGTGGTTTGGAAGATTTTAAAATTATCTATCTAGTGAGACCCAACATTTTATATTTTGACTTTTGGTTTAGCCGGAAATGAGATTGGTTTAATATTTCAAATAGAAACACCCTGTATAGTTTTAGATTTTTGAAATCGGGGAGAGCTTCTAACCTTTGAACGTGCTTCGAACAGAAAGAGCGAAGTATTATCTACTTTTCATCAACGGGGTATGGGTTAATAATATATCGATTATCCATAATAAAATAATATGTGGATACAGAAGCGCAAACGCCGTAAACACATGGTGATATACACAGGTGAAAGTGAAAAACCTTTAAAGTTTTTTAAAAAAAGACAAGTAATAAGCCAATTCTCTTCATACAGTGTCAACATTTGTCTGTATATTACTATAACTACCTGATCTATAATAATTATGAAAAAAAGAAAACAAATTTAACCTCAAAAAATGTTGCAATACCAACATATAATTCAGGAGTAGTAGGAAAGAAGTATTAATTAATTAATAATAATCAATGATCAAATATGATCGACAGGTTGACTCATAACGCCATATTGAGTGTTTAACGTTTGAGACCAAAAACGAAGAAAATACCTATGTGAATATGAAGAATTCTTCTTTCGAAAATTGATTTGCTCCGTTCCTCCGCTGTGGGCACTTGTTGAAACAAAACAACTTAACACTTGACTGAGCTGACTAAGTAGTGACTTAACCAGTTTAATCAAATGTTTTATTAAATATTAAGGAAAAATATCGGTGGTCAAGAGAACCTATATCAAACTATCTTGTCTTGAATTAGCAAATGACGACTTAAACAAAATAACATTGCAGTTTAACATAATGGATCAGTATATAAAAGGATAAGTAATGGAGACAAAAATCAAAGAAGAAATCCAAGATGACAGTTTGCGTAGCTTTGACGGTTTCCAAGAAACGTCCACAAATGATCTTCATGATCTTGGTGAGAATATTGTTATTAATATTATTAGTTCTGTAAAAAATCAATCAAAATATGTTTTAAGGTTCGATTAAAATAGAAGAATGTAATCTGATAGTTTCAATTAAAGAAGAACCAGATGGATATATAAATAAACACACTGAAGATTACATTTTAAAAGAAGAGTTAGAAACCAAGGCACACTCCATAGAAAAACCTCATCAAATTAATATCTGTGAAAACCAATACTCAGTGAATGACATCAAGAAACACACACGTGTAAAACCCTATCAATGTAACTTATGCGAATACAGCAGCATAAAGAAGCAATATTTTAACGCGCACATGATGAAACACACCGGAGAAAGACCTTATCAATGTAGCTTGTGCGAATACAAAAGTATAAAGAAGCAATCTTTAAATGAACACATGAGGAAACACACCGGAGAAAAACTTCATCAATGTAACTTGTGTGAATACAAAAGCATAAAGAAGCAATCTCTAAACGAGCACATGAGGAAACACACCGGAGAAAAACCTTATCATTGTAACTTGTGTGAATTCAAAAGCGAAGTTAAGAGAACTTTCACAAGACACATGTTGGTACACACAGATGGTAAGCCTTATCAATGTGATATTTGTGAGTATAAAAGCTTGCAGAGGTCTAACTTGAAAATACACATGATGATACACACAGGTGTAAAACCTTATCAATGTACTCAATGTGAATATAGAAGTATACAAAAGGTAGATATAAAGAAACACATGGCGATACACACAGGTGAGAAACCTTATGGATGTAATGTATGTGAATACAGAAGTGTACAAATGGAATCTTTAAAAAAGCACATGATGATACACACAGGTGAAAAACCTTTCAAATGTAATTTATGCGAATACAAAACCGTGCATATGGAATGTTTAAAGAATCACAAGATGAGACACACAGGTAAAAAGCCCTATAAATGCGATATATGTGAATACAGCAGTTTACTAAAGAAGTCTCTAAACAAACACATGGTGATACACACACGCGAAAAACCCTTTAAATGCGAAGTGTGCGAGTACAAAACCAGCAGAAAAGAATATTTAAAGGAGCACGCGAAAGTACACACTGGAGAAAAGCCTTACGAGTGTTTTAACTGTCGGTACAAATGCGCCTTGCGGAGCAGTTTAATAAAACACATGAAAATACACACAGGTGAAAAATTACATCAGTGTGACGTGTGTGAGTACAAGTGTGCGAGGAAGTTTAATTTAAAGAAACACATGATGCAACATACAGGCGAGAAACCTCATCGGTGTAACTTATGCGAATACAGCAGCATACAGGCGATTTCTCTAAAGGTTCACATGTTGAACCACACCGGTGAAAAACCTCACAAGTGCGTCGAGTGTAATTACAAATGTTCATTGAAGAGTAGTTTAATTAGTCACATGTTGATGCACTCGAGTGTAAAAGCTTTCGAGTGTGGTGTTTGTGATTACAAATGTATGACGAATACGCGTTTAAATAGACACATGATAGTACACACTGGTGAAAAGTCATATAAATGTAATATTTGTGGATTCAAAAGCAAACATAAGGAGTCTTTAAAAAGGCACCGGAGGACACATAAGTGAAAAGTATTATGTAATATGGTAGAAAATACCTGTTTGAATAAAATTATTCTTCCCTTAGTGTCTTGACTAATATATTTATGTAAAAGTTGCAAGTTTTTGTTTTATTATTGCTATGTAAAGAAATATTTCGAGTTCAAAATACTCGGGCCAACATTGTTCAATACAAATTTTTTTATAGGAGCCTATTTTTAAAATATACGGTGTGCGTATGCGCAATTCGGCAAGTGGTCAATAAACTGAATTAACTGAATAAACATCCATAACATAAAACATAACCTATAACTCTATTGTAGTTTAAGTTTTAGTATTCAGTGGTTCAAATAAAATATAAATTGCAGCCTAACGGAGCAATTGGACCAGTAAATAATAATGGAGCCAAAAATCAAAGAAGAAATCCAAGATGACGCTCTTGACGACAATTCTCACAAGAACTTCAACTTCAGTAAGTAACGACTCTGTCACTTTAGACTCTGGCAGATACTAACTAGATAGAAATTTTAAGGTTCAATTAAAATAGAAGAATATAATTTGGTAGAATCAATTAAAGAAGAACAAGAAGAAGAATGCATGAAGAAAGAATGGGAAAACGTAGCATTGGAAGAAAATTTAGAAATGAGTCGAGAGTATGTCTTCATAAAACAATCAGATTCTGATGAAAAACGTTTTCAGTGCACCATGTGCCATCGTACGTTTTTTAATAGAGACTGTTTAGATGTTCATATGTTGATATGTACACGTACGGATGGCCAACTTGAAATTGAGAAATTAATCGAAAAAGAAGAAAACTTGGAGACTAGTACAGACACGTGTAATAAGCAGTATCGGTGTGATCAGTGTGAATTTAAAACTGCATGGAAGAGATCTTTAAATAAGCACGTCATGCGACATGTAGGTGAAAAACCATATAAATGTGACTTGTGTGAATTTAGAACTGCACGGATAGCTTCTTTTAATAACCACATCTCGGAACACTCGCCATATAAATGCGACGTATGCGAATACAGAAGTAGCAAGAAACAACGTTTAAAAGAACATATGAGAATACACACAGACAATAAGCCTTATCAGTGTAATAACTGTGAGTACAAGTGTTTGTCGCAAAGCAGATTAAACAAACACATGGTATCACATACAGGTGAAAGACCTTTTCAGTGTTCCATCTGTGAATACAAATGTTCGAGAAATACAACTTTAAAGAAACACATGATGACACATACTGGTGAAAAACCGTACCAGTGTAACTTATGCGAGTACAGAAGTATACAAACCGCATCTTTAAAAGAGCACATGATGAAACACACCGGTGAGAAACCTTTTAAGTGCGACCTCTGCGACTATAAATGTTCTGTAAAAGGCAGTTTAAAGATTCATATGATTGTGCACACGGGCGAAAAGTCTTTTCATTGTACTTTTTGCGAATACAAATGTTCATCACAAGGAAGTTTAAAGACGCATATCAGACGACACACGGGTGAAAAACCTTATCGATGCACCATCTGCGAATACAAATCTTCATTACCGGCGAATTTAAAAACGCACATGATTAAACACACAGGCGAGAAGCCGTATCGGTGCGGTAGTTGTGAATATAAATGTTCAAGAAAAGCAGACTTAAAGAGACACGTTTTGACGCACACTGGCGAAAAACTTTTTAAATGCACGACTTGCGATTACAAAAGTTTGAGAAAAGCAGACTTAAAGATTCACGTCACCATACACACGGGCGAAAAACATTTTCAGTGCGATGTGTGCGAATTTAAATGTTTGAGAAAAGCAAATTTTAACAGGCATATGAGAACGCACACTGGCGTCAATCTTTATCGATGCGATCTCTGTGAATACGAATGTTTAAGCCGAGCAAATTTAAAGATACATGCGGTTGTACACACGGGCGAAGAGCTTTTTGAGTGTTCCATTTGCGGATTTAAGTCTTTGAGGAAGGCTAGTTTAAGGAGGCACATGAGAATACACACGGGTGAAAAACTTTATCGGTGTGATTTATGTGATTTTAGGAGTGGACACAAGCAATCTGTAACGAGGCACATGAGCGTTCATGCTACAGAAGTGAAAAGGGCTATCGATGTGGGTTATACAGAGTGTCTCTAAAGTACACCGAGAAACGTTTCCAGGGAAAAAAAATCCCGGTTGTGGTTTAGTGTTTTGTGAAGGGAATTAATTTTTGGAAGATGAGAAAGTTGTTTCTGCCTCGTATTATTCGACTTTTCAGATGTGTTTTTTAGACACCATGTATACCGAGGTGGAAATAAAACTTTTTGTAGCCAAGCATGTAAGCTGTAGTACAGTTTTAAAGAAAAATAAACAAACTATAGAATTATTTAAAAGAAGTCGTAATAGTAATAGTCGTAATAGTTAGTTTTTGCTCTTTTCAGTTTTTCGTTTATAACTTGAAAACTACGCACTTTTGGAGAAAAGTGCTTCACTATAAAATTAAATTATATTAAATTTCCTACAAATTATATCTTTTAGGTTTTTTCTTCAGACGAACGGTTTAGGCGCTAGAGCGCGTTAAAGTTTGACAAAATTCTCTAATCTGGCCAATAACCTGTTTTTTAGTTTATCGCTTATAACTCGAAAAGTAAGCACTTCGAGAGAAACATACTTCTAGACAAAAATAAAGTAAATTAAATTTCCTATATGTTATAACTTTTAAGTTTTTCTTCAGACGAACGGTTTAGGCGCTAGAGCGCGTTATAATTTGACAAAAATTCCAAGACCTGATCAAAAACCTGTTTTTTTAGTTTATCAATTTTAACTCGAAAATAAAGCACTTTGAGAGAAAAACACTTCTAGACAAAAATAAATTACATTAAATTTCCTGTAAATTATGTCTCCTAGCTTTTTTTGTCAAATAATGGTTTAGGCTAGGCGCTGGAACGCGTTTAAGTTTATTGTATAGAACTTACAAACCGGGGTTTATACTGCTACTGGTGAAAAACCTTGTCATGGTTGTGTATGCCAGATGTGGCGTTGCGCTTGCTTAGCATCGCTTCTCTAGAAGCCTAAAGGGGGAGACACTTGCCACTGCCCTGCTGTGTGCTTATTTTTTACTGTCGTTTCTTTGGGGCGTTATGAATGTATTTTATTTTAATTAGTCTTGGTTTTTGGAAAGAACTCAAATTGTATTTAAAAAACAGTGACTTGCTCAAATGCTCCGTAGTGAAACGAAATTTTAAAACGTTTTTTTTCAAACAAGTGGAATAGAACGAAAAATCAAAGAAGAAATCCAAGATGATGCTCCTGATAACAAATCTCATAATTTCGGTGAGTTACTACTTAAATGTTGATTGAATTAATTGATTGTAATCAAACAAATTGCAGTTGTAAGTGTCGAAGGAGCGTCTAAAAATGATCTTGATGTCGGTAAAAATATTATTGATTTTAACCTTCCTGGGGGTTGTTTTTGCTCATTTTAAAACTTCCTCAAGATATATACTCCGAAGACATACTACTAATGACGTTATTTCTTTTTTAAGGTTCGATTAAAATAGAAGAATGTGATCTGACAGAATTACTTGAAGGAAATCAAAAAAGAGAATGGAACAAAATAAAATTGGAAGAAGACTTCGTCACCGAGCATTCAGATGAGAATAAATTTGGTAGTAGACATAGTTTTAATGTTAGTGTGCAGATTTGCGTAGGTGGAAAACTTGAGGTTGAAAAATTAATTAAAGAGGAACTAAAAGAGAGCACTATAAAGGAAGACATTGAAGATTGCGTTTTGGACATAAAAATACACACACCTGAAATATCTTATCAGTGTAATGAACGCAATTACGGAACTGTTCAGGAGGTAGAGATCAACAAACACATGTTGACACCCACAGGTGAAAAACCTTATAAATGTAACGCGTGTGAATTTAAAACTGGTCATAAATCGTCTTTAAAGAAACACGAGATGATACACACTGGTGAAAAGCCTTACCGATGCAGCGTGTGCGATTATAGAACCAGGATCAAGGAAACATTAAAGGGTCACATGATGAAACACACTGGCGAGACTCCTTACCAATGTAAAATTTGTAAATGCAAATGTTCGAGAAAAGCCGGCTTAAAGAAACACATGATGATACACACGGGCGAAAAAACACACAAATGTAGCCAGTGCGAGTACAGGTGCAGAAAAAAAGCAGATCTAGCTCTACATATGAGAAAACACACAGGTGAAAAACCTTACGAGTGTCTTATCTGTGAATATAAATGTTCGACACAACCAAGTTTAAAGGCACACAATATTAGAATGCACACTGTTGAAAAACAATATAAATGTGACGTGTGCGAGTATAGAAGCAGCAGAAAGGTGTGTTTAAACGAACACATGAGAATACATACTGGTGAGAAACCGTATAAATGTAACACATGTGAGTACAGTAGTAGAAAGAGTCAATCCTTAAAGGAACATATGAGAATACACACAGGTGAAAAGCCCTACCAGTGTAATAACTGTGGATTCAAGTGTTCAATTTTAGCTAGTTTAAAGACGCACATGAGAATGCACACAGGTGAAAAGCCTTATCAGTGTGGTACGTGCGAATACAAATGTTCAACAAAGAGCAGTTTAAGAGCACATATCGTGAGAATGCACATAGGCGAAAAGCCTTATCACTGCGATGTGTGCGATTACAAGTGTTCGTTGCGTAGAAGTTTAAAGATACACACGAGAATACACAGTGGCGAAAAACCTTACGAGTGTAACTTTTGTGAATACAAAGGCTCGTTACAGAGGAATTTAACGTTGCACATGAGGACACACACGGGTGAAAAGCCGTACCGGTGTAATGTGTGCGAGTACAAATGTGCATTGCCGGCGAATTTAAAGACGCATATGAGAACACACACGGGTGAAAAACCGTACGAGTGTAGTTACTGCGAGTACAAATGTTCACTAACTGGTAGTTTAAAGAAACATGTGAGGATACACACAGGTGAAAAGCCTTATGAATGTCGTTTGTGCATATTTAAGTGTTCATTGTTGGAGACTTTAAAGGCACATAATATGAGAGTTCACACTGGTGAAAAGCCTTTTCAATGTATTATGTGCGAATACAAGTGTACAAGGCACGAAGGTTTAAAGAGACACATGATGGTACACACAGATGGAAACCATGTCAAAGAAGAAATACAAGAATCAAGTTTTGATGGCGAATAAGGAATGAACTGGAGGGTTTTATTTTGTTAGTCTGCTGTTTATGCACCGTTAAGATTGTATTTGTTTAACAATAAGTTTAAAAACTATTTTTGAGCAATTGGGGCTAACTGAACAAGTCGAATGTGCCAGGTAATCAAAGTTTGTACGGTCTTGGGCAAGTATCTGAAGGATGATGAAACACTATCATTGAGGGAGGGAAAATTGTTTTTTTTTATCACGAATCGTTGCACGACACAGTGGCCAATTTTGTTCCATCTAAAAATAAAAAAATTGGCGAAGGCCTCAGGAATCCAAGTCACATGAGACATGAGACATTCTCTAGGTGCTTACATGTGTTGAGTGCTCATAAGCCCTCGTGTTGTACTTTTGTGCGATATTGAGCTATGCAACCCACTTTGCAAATACATATAAGAATCTTGTGGAGTGGTGTGGTGAGCTACAGAAATTTAAAAATGCGTCTTGAAGAGCTTGGACATTTTAGAAACTTTTTCATCTCTTTTGTTTGTCTCGTAAAGTTGATAGTTTTTGAGTAAAAAAATTAAGATCGTAATGCTCAGCACAGTCACCGACTCCACACAAATTTGTGATAAAAGTTAGGACAGGCCGATTTGGGCTTTGAATTTGTTTGGATCCCTTTCCTAATAATTGAAGAATGAAGATGAACATGTAAACCCAATATTCAGTTCTTTTTTGGGGGAGGGGGGCCTACATAACGAGGGCAAGGGCCACTCACTGTACGATTTCAGTGCACCTTGGCGCCCAAGTTCTTTTCCTTCCTAAAAAGATTAACGAGCGCGCGTCATGGATGAGTTAAAAATTGAGCGCCTTCTAATATGTAACGCCGTATGCAAATAGGCACGACCTAGATCGTTATGTTGTTATGTAATAACTTCGATTTACTTGTTTTATTTGTTGAAAATTTGCCAATTATTTTATTGAGAATTAAATGTAAGAATAAATGATGACGCATTCGTTAACGACCTTTATTATTTCCACAAAAACTCCCAACTCCCACACTTTTTAGATATTGAAGTTTGAAATAAATTTTTTTTAAGTGTCCAATAACTTGCACGCGCCTAATTTTGAAAATTATAATGAAGAACTTTTTTAAATTGAGGCGTTATTGAAAAAATTTGTCTTCACCAACGCTTTTTCGTGTAAATTGACGAGTTGAATTTTTAAAGTGCTGTTAAAATCTCAAGGAGAAAGGGAGTGGCTCAGAGCCAAGCTGAGCAAAATCAGACGCGAATTACTAGTATCAGGTGCGCGCGTTTTGTGTAAAGAAAGTGTAAAAATTACAATTTCGTCTTAATTAGAAAGAGTCAAATTTACAGGTAAATAAAAAAAAACTAACTCGTTATTCTTATCGTCGTCACGTGACACGCAACTACCAGTAGTCGCACTTTAAACAATTTTTTTGGGCGCTCGTGGATGACCTCCTTCTATCGCTTCCTGTTAGATGAGAGAAGTTTCAAGTAATTAAATATTAAATTACATCACATAATTAAGTTAGTCTTCGACTCGTGCATCGAAATCTCTTTATTTATTTATAAAAAATATGCGATAAGTGATGAGTAAAAAGTAAAAATAATTCAAGGCTAACAAAGATTTAAACGCACTCGACAAGTAGAAACAAATTGGGTACAGTGTATAGGAGTGAAAGTTGGCCACAAATTCCCGCGTCTTTGAAAAAAATTTAAAAAACAGCTGCGAAGTATTACCATCGGTGCTTCCCCCACTACAACGTTACCACCCCAAAGAAGTGCGAATTTGTCGAATTCCGATTAAAGTAACGAAACAAATCAAAATCGGTTGATATCATCCCCATCTCAACTAGAGACGTTGCAAATTTAGTGTCGCCCCATCGAAAAAAAATTTTGAGGCTCCTTTTTGTGGAATAACCGAATAACTTCTACAGGATGCTAAAATTGTGGTATCTTTGTTATTCCGTTATTCGTAATTCGTAAAGATACAGATTCTTTTAAAAAATGGGCAGTGTTGTGTAGTTTCTCATGCTAAATCAGACGCTGGTTTAAAATACCAAAAATTCTGAGCCCATCGGAAGAGGGCCGAAAACAAAATTAATTTCACTCCTCTTCTAGTGAAGCTCACCCAACTTCGCCCATCAGATACGTGTAAATTAACAGCATAATTAGTTCTTTTAATAAAGAGTGATGTCATAATTAAGTGAATTTGTTTACTTTTTAAGTACACAAAAAGAGTACACACTCGTCCTTGCCGAGTTGTTTCGTTTAATAAACTGATTTAAATTTTTAGGTCATTGAAAAATGGGTTTTGGGCGTTACATGGACGGATGCGGTACTTGCATGAAGTATTCGTTATTTTTCCTCAATCTACTAACTTTTGTAAATAACAACAACTGATTTTAATGTTTCGATTTTAATTTATTCTTTTTTAAGCTCGGAGGAATTTTAGTGGCAGGACTCGGTATTTGGATTATTCTAGATAAAAGTTTTGCCACGTCTCTATTAGGGACTAATTTGTATACGGGAGCCGTCTACGTTTTGATTGCGACTGGAATTACGGTCGCTTTAATATCGTGTTTTGGTTGTTTTGGCACAGCTAAAGAAGTCAGATGTATGCTCGTTACGGTAACTCAGTTT
Organism: Malthinus flaveolus; assembly: GCA_950108345.1. Lineage (NCBI taxonomy): Eukaryota > Metazoa > Arthropoda > Insecta > Coleoptera > Cantharidae > Malthinus > Malthinus flaveolus. Next base: position 1,487,494 of record OX467289.1, on the reverse strand, counting down.
GTAACTACTATATTTATACAACTCTTCCTGCTCTATAAAGGCCCTTTCGGCTTGTGATTGCACAAATGGAGAATGGTACTTTTATAGCAATAATAATAACTTCCAGTATTAATCCCGAATTAATCGCTATGGCGTCACTAGGTACTTTTCCTAAAAGTGGCAATGTTGTTCTATTGTAAAATGCTGGATATACGGTCCTGGAAAAAATTTCCAAGGCACCCAAAATTCACATATAGTTAACACACTATACTCTACCTAATTTTTCGTGATTTTCTTTCTTTATTTACCAATTTACCGCATAAGGTTACCCATACCAATAGCTTTTACAATAGAACACTGTTGCCACTATTCGCAAAATTACGTTGTGACGTCACGGCGACTTTCAAATTAAATTTTTGGCTTGTAAAGTGAAGAGCATAGTCTACGAGGTCCAAATAAAGTGGTTCCATTTAAAAAAAAATTTAAATATCTCATTCTCCTTGAGTGCGCGCACTCCTCGCTCTTCCGCATCACCAGAACTATTTGAGCAGGAAGATCGGCTGCAATTGTGCTTACGATGTCTTTATTTTGTAGTACTTTATCATTGTGTTTCTAATTTTCGTCACGATGCTCGTCGGTGGCATTTTGGGTTACGTGTTTAGGGCCAAAGTCGAAACGAGCATAAGGCACGGAATGGAAAGCAATATCCACGCTTATAATTCGAGTAAGCCGATACGCGAAGCTTGGGACGAAATTCAAACTGGTTTCAAGTGTTGCGGTATCGATAGTTACGAAGATTGGAGAAATAATATTCCGGACTCGTGTTGTAGGCCCGTCGCGGACGGCGTACCTCCGCGTTGTCAGTTAAATCACGTTAATGTAAATCGCGAGGGTTGTATTAACGCTTGGACCAGTATAGTTAAACGAAATGCCGCTATTATTGGTGGAGTCGGTATCGGGGTGGCTGGAGTTATGGTGAGTCGCTTATCTTAGTCGGACTAATTCTAAGGATATAGCTTTTGTGTTTTAGCTCTTAGCGATGATATTTTCGTGTGCCTTAATTAATATGATCGATTGAATCGATTGAAGAAGTGGAAATATGTTACGCATTCATTATTGTTGATCGTTACCTCAAAACCTCTGATTTTTTTCAATTTTTGCTATTTGTATACAAAGTGATATTTTTTGAGTATTCGTGTTTGCTTTAAGATGCTTTAGTACAGGTTTTTTACTTATTATATAGTTTATTTTGTAATAAATAACAATAAAAATAAAATTTATTTAACTAATTTCAACCAGGCGATTAATTTATTTTTCATACATAGCAGTGTACATTTTACACAAAATGCCCTGTAGTGTTTAGGAGCATAAGGTACAGTAGGTAACACAGGTACTTTTGCGCATAAGCGTTGAGGGTATTTTCCTAACTGATTTGCTAAAAAACCCCCCCAGTCTGTCTACTTTTTTGTTTGTGCGAATCTCCCAAAATTGTTTCTTTTGCAAAAATTTCAAAAACTATCACGTATATGGAAAAAAGAGTTATAATAAAAACTGTTTTCCAAATAATTCTCTATTAATGTGCTTCTCACACATTTTTGTGTAAGTGCAAAGGTAAGGTCAGGGGCCCCGAAAACAAAACAACGACCGAAACGCTTTCTTCTACTACACTCCACTTTCGGAGCTCTTTTCTGGCCTCACTTTTGCTCTTACACAAAAATATGTAGAGACCAAAATTGTAGAGATTTAAATGAGGAACAACTTTTGTAAAAAAAGTTTTTTGATATGTTTTGAATTTTTACCGGAAATAAAGCAAATAGTGCGCTCTTGGATATAACCGAAGCAGTAAAAGACTTAAAGACTCTCCGAATGACTTTCAGAGCACTATAGTGCCTATCTCCAAAGAAGTGCCGTCTAAGTGCACTAATTACAGAAATATTTCGCTTAAATATCCATTAAAACTCATTAGAACGCTTTAATTAATTAATTCCAATAAAGCAACGTCAGTTTCATTGCAATGTCAGACACGACGATTTCATCCAAATTAAAATTACGCGCAGATTCGATTAGCGTAATTATAAACTAATTCAATTATTTACAGTTTGTTCAAGGTGTGACTTTAGGAAAGCGTGGCAAATTATGGCTCTCCCGGAACGACGTCGTACAATTCTTTGACACTTTTCAATTTTCCCCAAAAATTTGAAACCAGAGCATCGCAGCTTATTGTTTACAGGGCACGGCGAAGAACGAAGTGTGGACGTAATCGACTTTTTTCTTTTTTTATTCTCAGTTGTATCGTTGGTAATAGCTTTCCCCCTTTTTTCCAATCCAGTTGTGCTTAAATTTTTTAAAAAGTGTTCAGGATGCGCCTTAGTGGGTGTAACGACTTGGATAATGAGTACAACTGTTTATTACACAATTTTAACTCGCACCACGACTTTTATGATATCAAACGCGCTCACGTTTTTGTCTGGGCTTATCAGTATAGCCTCTTTTTGGATTGGATGCTCTTTCAATAGTAAGAAGAATTACGCCATTCTTCCAATTGTAGTCTCTCAAATAATTTACGTGCATGTATTAAATAATTTCCAAATTACAGCTTATGGTTTTCTTGATTGTTTCCATAATACTGTTGTCGATTAGCGTAGCTATTGGATATAGTAATAAGTCCCGTTTAGAATTCGATTACAGCACTAAAAGCCCCAAACTTTTAAGAAATGCCGATGTGGACACATTGCACGAAGCGGTATTTAGATCGATGGGCAATTACAATGACAATAGTACGATACGCGGAATTTGGGATGCCGCTCAAAAAAGATTTAAATGTTGTGGTACGAATGGAGCAAGTGATTGGATTAGCTTAAATCATGAAATTCCGAAATCTTGTTGCGCCAATGTAAGTTCGAATTAAAAACCGCAATAAGATGCGTTAAATAGGGATGTTTTCAGGCTTATTGTACCGACAATTGGGATGTTAAGGATGGGTGTTTGGATGCAATTGTGTTTGAGCTCATTTGGAAGGTTTCGTTAATTTTGGGCCTTAGTTGCATCGACTTGGGTTTGAAGGTAAATCGCAAAATAGTTTGTATTACACACAAAATTGATTTTGGGCCGATATTTTATAAAATAGTAGTTAAATCAAAAAATGCCATTAGGCCTTTTTTTAAGCCCTTAAAATTACCTCGAATTTGGTATATTTTATACTCCCAAAGGATGAAAATTGGCTCAGATTGACATTTTTAAAGTTGCGGCTTTTCGCATATCCACAAACCCCATTTGCATGCACTGTTTTGACTAATAACTCAATAATGCGGTGTTCTACGTAAAAAATTAATCACTTCGAGTTTAAAGTTTATTAAATTTTCTTTAATTTGGTTTACATTATAACATTGTACGCCAAAAAGTAACAAAGTAATAGCCTGATTTTCCCAGAAGGGCGTACGAGTTAATAAGTATACCCAACATATGGCGTAGGCGACTCGCACTAGAAGGTCAAGTTAATTAGTTTGTATTAAAAAATAGCGTAAAAAATGACTATTAATTATTCAATTCTTAATTTAAACAATGGTTTTTTAACCAAATGTTGTTAATAAGTTAAAATTATGAATTTAAATCGGGTACGTCAAATTTAGTTGGTTAAAATGCAAAAGATGGCGCTGTAGTCTTAAATTTGAATTTAATAAATTTGTAATAACAAATAAATTATTACTGATTAATTTATCAGTTAACTTTCAACCTAAACAAGGCGATTGAATTGTTGTTAACACAATATTTGTGCTTTTATAGATAATTTGTACTTCATCTTTACGCCATCGTTGAAATTGTTAAATTTTAATTTTTAGCGCAAATATTTTTCCGAAAAACAATTATTTTTAAATTAACGCAATGCTTTTCAATAATTGTGTCTAAATTTTTACTTATGCGTGCATGAAGAAGTGTATAAATGTTAGCAAATCGAGAGGCTACCAATCCGTTTTCTCCTTTGAAGAAATTGGAATTAATTGCACGTCTTTACCTTGAGAACAATGCAAACTGTTTTAGTTTGGAAATAATGAATTAAATTTGTTGTAGGCTTTCATGTTGTGCATATTAAGTTACATTTACTTCACGACTCTGTGCACGAACTTGGAAGAAATTTAAACGGGTGACAAATTTTGTATAAAAAAGATAATAAACTGGTAAATATATTGAAGTTTTATTTGGAATAATGTAACCTTACACCTTACATTTTTGTACATATTTAGATCGCAATTATTAGAATAAAAAGTTAAAAATAAAAATTAAAAACAAAACTGCCCATATAAAAGCATTAAAGATATCACAGTTTGCTGGAAAACATCCAATAAATATTAATTACACAATATGGCACGAATCAACGTCTAAGACGTTCGCTATCGGTAGCCGTGTTATAGTTCGTTTCGAATCGATCGCTGTTGAAAACGACGCTAGCGATACTTAGCGAACAAAGACAAACCGAAATGATTCCTAATAAAATGTAGACGGAAGTTATTAACCAAAACGCAAATAAATATAAATTTTTATTGCAATATTTGCCATTCGGTGCATTCGGATCGTAATTCGGCTCGAATTCTTTGTAAACCCACACAGAGCCTACGAACAAAAAGAATTGACCTTAATTTAAAATTAAATTAGGCGCAACTACCTTACCAATTATAAACCAGCCGAGCATGAAACAATTAAGGAGCGTTTGTGTAGGGGATTGCCTTAAATGTTCTTCTTCTCTCTCGACTTCGGTCTGTCTAACACGAGCCGAGAGATGCAACAATTGCTTTAAAATACCAAAAATGCCTAATAAAACATAAATAAAATCAATAAAAATCATTAAAAATGATTAAATTGCGCCACCTTTCAAGCGACTTACCTCCTACTAGTAAATAAACCGGAATGTACTCCCCTTGTGGGCACTCGTGTAAATAAATAGAGCCCATTACAATCATACAAATTGGAATCACAATGGTTACCCCCAAAATTATGGTACAACCGACTAAAAAGAAGCGTTAGTTGCTAATCTGTTAAGTATCTAACTTATTACTTGTTCCCAAAAGAATAATTAAGATATTCTTGACAAATTCCAAGACTCCTTTGCTCGTTCTTTGGGCTTCTCGGACCCTACCAAAGAGAGAATCGTAAGACGGCGGTGGTGCTATAAAAATCAAATTAAAAATTGAACTTTTTTCGACTAAACCCTCACCACTCACCATTTGGATCTATTACTTCTTCGTACGAAGGTGGTTCACCCCTATCGTCGATTGAACACGGCAAACCAGGCAGGTTATGATATGAAGGGGGTGAAATATTCAAATTACTACCGCCAGACATCTGAACGGCAATTCTTATATTCACAAAAGAACGGTCTTGTACATAATTTAATAAAAATTAATTATAACCTAACTAAACACAATTTATTACGATAGTTTTTTTAATTTAAATTATCAGAAAAATCAATCAAAACACACGCCATCTTATCGATCGTGTTGCGCAAGTCCAAGAAAGTTAACCGACTGCTCGCTTGTGAACCACTGGCTGGGGGCCGTGCCAATTTTTTTCTAATTGAACCAAATCGCGTAATTAATTTAATACAAATTCAATTACTCCTTTTTAATGCGAAATTTATGCGCTTTGCTTTTTTATCGTTTGTGGCGGATATCGAGCTTTTTCATTTTAATTTAAAGCACAACCTTTCGCGCCGTAACCAACCAGGATAGAATTGAATGGCTTTAAATTGAAAGATGGGACTAATAGGTCAAGGTTAAACCGTTAAACCTTTTAAGGGCTCCAAATTCATAGTTTTTAAGGATGGAGGCTAGGCGCACACCGACGGTTTTCTGGCGTGCAACAGTTGTTATGTTGGAAAAATGGCTTATTGGTTTAATTTATTTCCGATATCTCGCCAACCATTAGAAATATCAAAATATGTTTCGTATAAAAAATAAAGCTTAGAAAATTATCTACAAAATATATTCTACACATTTTTCCCGTACCTATTGAAATGTGCGCCAGCGGCGCTCGTCAACGCCGAAAGCGGTGCACTGCGTGCCTACGGTTATTTCTTATTACAAGTCGTGTCGTCTGAAAGCAATCTCACCTGTCAAATTATTTATTATCGACCGTAAATATCCATCAATACATTCCTGATACAACGTTAATTTATTTTAACGGCCATTGTTGAAATGAAGGGCAATAAAAAATAGTCAGATTTAATTGCGTTAATTTAACAATCCTTTGAAAATCGTTGGACCGTCAAATTTAATTTGCGTCACTTGCCAAATTTTTTACTCATTAAGCATTTTTACATTAAAATTACATGGGAATTCAAAAACAACTTCCGCTCTCTGCTCCGCTTAAGTTTAATTTGTATAATATACAAAATTGCAACCATTAAAAGACATGCTCCTAATCTCTAGTATGTTGAGAAGGTTGAGAATGTGGTTCTACTATAGATTTCATTCCAATTCCGATTATTTTTACAGCAGAAAGTAAGTCGAGCATTGACCGTAAAAAACAAGTGTATGATGTGTTGCCTATCCTTTACTAGTCGCCCATTTAAAAAGTGGCGATTCTCGCTTGTTTCTTGTTTCCCTTCTTGTGCATGAGAGCATGAGGATGGAGATGAGGAGATTCCAGACTAATGTGGGCACCCTCGCGTTTGTGCCGTGCGCGAAGACCCGTACGGTGGGAGGAAGAGATCCTGGTGGCTGAGCCAGCCCGGGCGGTTGTTTTTCCCCAGAGTTTGGCAACACTCCACTTTGGCCCTAAATTCCATTTAAGCGGGAGGTCCTGGCGTCCTGGACTAGTCCATCCAGGATCAATAGACTGCGCCGTTCCGTCAGAGGACCGGCAGAACGAGTCTTTGGGGGAGGATGGGGTGGACAGCGGCTAGGCTTGCTCTAGGACCAGCCTTTCCGCTCTTTCGTCACATCTCTCTAAAGGCTATATTCTCTGGGTAGCCCTGGCGTCACAGTGTGACGTCCCCTTGTTGGTCTCCGTGGTGGGTGGAGAGCCCAGAGAACGAAACTTATGAAACTAGTATGGATTAATTAAATAAAATCCTTAAACCTAACCCTAGCACTGCGGGAGCGTCTTTGGATACACTGTCTACAGTTGTCCCAAACTAATCTACGAATAATTGCAGGGACACTTACGGGGCACTGTCGACTACACAAACATCTCCACACTCTGAGCTTGGTTGATAATCCCATATGTCGTGGATGCGAACTAGAAGACGAAACCACTGAACATGTGCTCTGTCACTGTCCAGCTCCAACGTCGATAAGAAGATCCGTGTTGGGGGACTTCTGGCTTCACATGGCTAGAATAAGCACCACCCCTCCCGCCAGAATTCTGGAGTTCATCCTACATGTGGATGACTCGAGATCTGATGGGCACGGGGAGGCCGCTTGGAGGTAGTACAATGGGCCCGAATAAGTGGCCTAAGTGCAGAGTGCAGGGAGCTTGTTTCCTCTCCATAATAATCCAGATCCAGATTGTTTCTTGTTTGTGGCGCCATTTTTTCATAATTTTTGATCATTTCTATTTTTTCTCATCATTTATTGTCTTTTCGTTTCCTTTTTTATTCCTTCTCGTAAATTATGTGGGTACTTTCTGATTAATTCTAATCTTGTCTTACTTTTTCTCTATTTTCATCATCATTTTGGTCCCTGTTCTATCCAGCTCATTCTGTTTTCTTTCTTACCATTCCTTCTTATCTTTTCGTTTATATACAAAATTCTTATACTACGGTCGCCGACTTTGCAAAATAATTCAAAAACGTTCTGTGCTTAAAAATCATTTTTATTTAACATTTAACATCATCCATTCACAAGAGTAAGGTTTTGTTAAATGTGTGCTTGAGGGTAAATTAGTTTTAAAGTTCTTTGTTTGTTAACCAACGATAACTCTCTCTAAGGGATTTGTTGGTTTAACCTCGAAATACCATTTCATGTTAGTTAAAAGGATCGTGTCATTAAGATACGAATAATAATCCACCATGTATCTTCCTCTTGGTGCGTAAGGTGGCAACTTACTCTCGTCCAAGAAGACGCGGTGAGCAAAGTAACATCCCTAAAGTTAAACGAAGTTAAGTTTTTTATTTTTGTGAAAATTTCCTTGCCTCCATACCTGTTTTATTAAACAATCATCACGAAGTGTTATATTAGTGTAGTAATGTTTAAGAGTTTCCCGAATTCCGTATTTATTACTTTTGAATCCGTCACAAGCATTTTCTTTATAAGCCAATGGAAATTCTCGATATTCGTTGCTTTGAAATTTGTAGCCTCGCATATTATCCTACAAAGTTTTTAACATTTTTGTGCAAAACATTTATTTAGATTTAAATTTTAGAGTTAGAGTTAGTCACTTTCGTCACACCACCAATAGCTTATGTGGCTACTTGATGGTACATTACTGAATTTTACATTCTCTCTGTCTGTTTGTTTACTTATTTAGAAATTTAACTTACCGTAAGATGAGTACCGTAAATATCTCTTCTTACACAGACTGAACAATTATAACGCTTCTCATATCTCGTGTGAAAATATCGTACAATTTTAAATTTTTCGAAAAATTCCGTGTTGTAATACTCAACAGTTATTCGTTCATGAATGAGGGTGTAATCTTTTTGCATATACTGAAAATATTTTCAAAAATAATCAACTATTTCTAGAGTTGTGAAATCAAAAAAATTGCTATAACTGAGACCTCTTATAAGAGCACGATTTTGATTTCCATAAATAAACTAATTCTCTTAAGTCTTCCTAATGTACAAATGAGTGGTTGAAGATCTTACCATAAAGACTTTCTCAAGCACAACAATAACAAAAATCGAAGTAACTGCATATACCTTCATTGCTGAAGATTTCAACGGTTCTGTTTGCGAATCGGACCGAATTTATCTTTTTAAACGTTAATCCTAAGGTAATTCGTAATTGTAATCACTTCTGTTTATACCTTCATGGACTCTCATTACTCGAACAAAACAATACGTACCTACGTTAGGTAATCATGACACTGCCATTTATATTCTTAGCTAAAAATCGTTTAGTTAATGATTTCTATGTTTATATCAGTGAATCAAAACTGAACGAATTTCCTGTTCTACTCTAAATATAATTATAGAACAAGAAAAAAATTGATGGTGTGTCATTGTAGGATAGTAGATATCTATCTACCGGTTTTCGGTAAATAAGACATTTTAAATAATGTACTTAGAAAAAATGCACGAGAGTAAAATTTGGAAAGCGCTCGCCATTCCAATCGACTCTTCTCGTATCGTCTATCTCCCTGATGGATATAAGTAATACGATAATACATGATAATACTTAAGTATAATGTGTCGAGCTAACAAACAGCATCATCTTAGCTTGAAAAAATGTAGCTCAGTAGCCCTAAAAGATGATCACCCAATAGTTTCAAATTCATGACGCATCTAAAAGAGAGTAGACGATTGAAGACGGCATTTCTAAAAATGCCTATCTCGGCCAATTTTTATCGTACGGTAATAAAAATCCAAGCAAATTAAAGAACATCGAATAAGCTTTAAACTTAAAGTGAACAATTTTTTACGTAAAACCGTTAGTTTTCAAGTAAATCGTAAAAATAGCGCAAAGAATAGAAATTTTGAAAAAAGACCGCATCTCTAAAAATGTGTATCTCGGCCAATTATTACCATAGAGTAATGAAAAGAAAGGCAGATTAAAGGAAATTTGATAATATTCACAATCTCTCTGATGACATTTTTCTCTAAAATGATTATTTTTCAAAATATGTATCAAAAACCCACTTATCTCCCTTTCTCACCCCCAAATCTTCGCGGTCGCCCTATACAACGGTTAAACCGCAATCGGCTTATTAAAAATGTTTGGTTTGTTTACAAACTGGTAACCATGGAAACGCTAAACAAAAATGATTAGATAAAACTAAAATATTCGCAACTATCGCCCACGAAATGTAGTATCGTTCAGCTTCTTTCCAATTAAACTAATGCGTCCTCGCATATTATGCATACCTCGTAGTTATTAATACTACCAAACTACCCTTAATCCATTATCATATCGATAATTAGAAGTAAACACGCAAACTTAACGCAACAAACGAATCCGTTGTGCTGATCTTTAAAAAAGCAAAACATGGACGCAATGATGTGTTTCGAAATTTTAATGTACATAAATATTTATTACTATCTCATGTCGGGTACTTGTAACGTGGTGATTGCTTTTGCCAAGTACGGTAGTATCATCGATACGCCTAAAATTGAATTAGACGCGTCGGTTCAAGGAGTCATTTTAATTTGTGAGATAATTAAGTTAACTTTATTTCACAAACTGAACGAAAGGAGAAGAGGTAATTATTTGTAAAATTATAATTGAAACCTTATAATTGATTAGTTTCGTATAGTTTTAGCCACTGTTTCATCTGTGATCTTAACAACGGTGTCGATGGGATGTCTCTACTATGTGTTCGTTATACAAGAGCCAATTTTGAAGCTCGAAATAATATTGGACGTCATGTTTAGTGTATTACTTCTAGGAGAAGTTGTTTTCGGAGTCATAGGTTTATTATCTCTTTGTCATAAAGATATTTATTATAACTTATCACAGAGTTAATGCAAAAGGGCGCTGCGAGCTTTGAGGTATTTACAAATATCATTAATTTTAAACAACTTTAAAGTCCCCTTTACACGCGCTACAAACATTTGGGGGCTGACAATGCAGGTTGAAAGAACATGGCAAATGAGTAATAAAACCAACCGTCTGCCACTCCTAAGTGGCAGCAATTAAGCATAGCAATTAAGGGGAGCCTCGAGAAGAGCGATGGGTTTTTGCTTTTTTCAGATTTTCGCTTATAACTTGAAAACTGCGCACTTTTAGAGAAAATAGTTCCTATGGAAAAATGAAGTACATTAAATTTCCTACAAGTTATGTCTCGTAGTATTTTTTGGTCAGACAACCGGTTTAGGCGCTAGGGTGCATTAAAGTTTGACAAAATGTACAGCACCTCCCGGCACGAGGTTTCTTAAACTTCAAAGGCGTCTGCCACCATAAATGCTTCACCGAAGACTGTCTACCATAGTATATTCGAAATCTACACAAAAACCTTTTGTGGTATATAAATTTTTCGTGTACCCCATGGTTTAATTTGACGCTAGAAATCCAGAAGATAAAGAAAAACACCCTTTTACATCAATTGCATTATTTATTCAAAATTTTTTCATAAATATGACATTTTATAAAGGCCTAAATAGATTTTAACTAATAACAAGAACCTTGTAATTGTATGGATACGCTACACGATTGAATTAATTTTTCTTGGAATGGGCATTAAATAAATTTTCTAACTAAAATTACGCGTGTGAATTATTAATAGGTATTATTACAAACGCCTCGAACTGCAAATCACACTTTAAACTCAAAACAATTTATTGGAACAAAATTAACCTAATTAATATTATATATATTAATTAATAAAGTGCAAGGTTTTATTTAGTATTTTCGTTTTGATTTTAAACACCATTAAAGCGAAGCTAAAATAGTTAAATCAAGGGTTACTCTACTCCAGCAAAAGTAGTTTAAATGTTTTCTCGTTTGGAAGCAAAGGTATTTTTAGTTACCTCCAAAAGACGGGAAAGTAAAATTTCGTTTATAAATACAAAGTGTAAAAAAAAATAAGAAAGAAAACCTTGTGTTTGTTTTAAAAGCTGAGAGAAGAAATGATTAATTTATTTATGGCGAAGTCCAGTCCATTTTTTCTTCTGGTTTACTATTTTCGGTAGGTTGTTCCGAACTCGGTTTTGGATTTTGTTCGTTGTCACCTCCATTCTTTTCTTCTTTAGTATCTTTCGGTGGCGACTCGGGTTTGGGTATAGGTTTGTTTACGATGGGTGATACGATAGACTCGAAACTGGAGCGTTCTTGACGAATTTGAGCAACGGTAATTGGCGGCGATACATACTTAGGCGTATTCATAAGTTTGGATCTTACGTCTTCTAACCATTTGTAAGAGTGTAAAACTGCCTGTTCCACTTTCTTAACGTCGTCTTCGACCAAATGGGCAAATTTAGGATCGCTGGCCCTGTAAAAAATACATCAAGACACAAACTTCTCGTTCGATGCGGCACATACCTATACTGCTCCACAACTTTAGTCCCTAGTTGTAAGGTCTTAGCAAAATCTTCTATTATAGCGGGACGTAAGTCGTATTCGAGACGTTTCAACTGTATGGGTTCACCTATTGTTTTCAGTTCGTTTAATTTATCTTGGTAAGTTTGTCTATTGCAGTCTTCGCCTTCTTCGTACAACCAATTTTCCATGTGATCCAACTGTTGTATTAAAGTGTCGCGTTCTCTGTCGACCACAAACTGTGCCAACTCGTCTTCGGACGACAATTTACCTCTCAACTCGTAAACGTACTCCTCGAGAGCGTTGCGAGCATCGGCACGCTCTTTCTCTTGCTTGTCGGCTATTTAAAGGAGTAATTAGTTTACTTTTTGGGTTTTAATAGGCTCACCTACCTGCGATCATTTTGAATTCCTGCTCGGTGTACTGGTTAAGCTCGACTTGGGAAAATCCAAAGGTTAGAGATTCGATCGGTAATTCGATAGTTTTGACAATTTGCTTTTTCTTCTTGTCTTTTTTATCCTCTCCTTCCTAAACAAAATTAAAAACTTTAGAGAAAACCACCGACGATGATAGGTAATTATTTTAAAAATATCCCACTTTCCTTGCAATTTACAACAAATCATACGAAGCAATCGGAAAAGGATAAAATAAAAATAATCGTGCTCTTGCTAATAAAACGCAAAATTATAACGTAATAAAATAAAAGGTGGGACTGAAAAATGCCAGGCCTGCGCCAGGTTCAATAGCGTACCCGGCTGAACCAGGCAGATATTTTCTTCGTCCAGCCCGATGATCCTACCTCAGGTTGGCCGTTGGTTGCTTCATTCTGAGGTGGCTGCTCGTTGTTCTCAGATGTCGATTGTTGTTGTACATTCTCTTCTGGCACCTCGGGTTCGGGCGCATCTTTACTTTCAATCATCGAAGCGCTCGAAATCGTCATAATGCCGTGTAAATTTATGCGGACCTTTACTTTTACTTTTTGAGCTTTACCTTCACTCGTCGGCTGAATATCTCTAATAATCCAAGTACCTAATGCATTCCAATTAGTCACGGTTGAAATAAATACAGAAAACACTCACCAATGTTATGTTCGGGATACGGAATACTATCTAAGTACGACGCACGGATGGAAAATGGTTCTCGTCTGTAAAATGTCAACATTTTCGAAAACGGAACGGCGTGATTTGGTGGAAAAACTTCAATTTCGCCGGGCGCCTCACCATCACCGCTCGCTTCCCAAGACACCGAAATTGGGAAATTCTACAAGAGTTAAACAAAATGGTAAAAATTGGATTGATAGTTGTAATGTGTGCATATTGGCATTAAAGACTGCATCTCTAAAAATGTCTATCTCTGTCAATTTTTAACGTATGGCAATAAGAAGCATACCAAATTAAAGAGCATCGAATGAACTTCAAAATAGAATCAACAATTGTTTTCGTAGAGCCGGTAGTTTTCAAGTGAGCGCAAGAAATAGAAATGTAGAAAAAAACACTTTTGGGCTAATTTTACTGTACCAATTTAAAAAAACTGTTACCTGAGTATCCGTGACACTAAAATCGCGGACACGAACTGCAGGCGAAAGCATCGCACACTGCAAAGCACAACCGCGGCTCACGGCCTCGTCCTGATTTAAAGTTGTACTCGGAACGCGATGAAAAACTTTTTCTATCACTTGTTTAAGTGCCGGTATTCTCGTAGAACCACCAACAACTTCTACGGCATAGATATCTTCTAATGCCAACCCTAAAATTAAAAACGAGTCGTACCCTTTAAATAGCACGGCACACAGACCAACTTACCTGATTGCTCCAAACATCGACGTAAAGTAACTTCAACACGTTGAAACAGCGAACTACACATCGTTTCCATATCGGCTCTCTTCATCTCACTATGAACATCCTTATCTTCCATAAAACATTCGATATTAAGATGCAAAGTAGTAGAATTAGCTGACATTTGCTTTTTAATTTTTTCGACTTCTGCGAGTAAACGTGTAAAAGCTCTAGCGTTACTTCTAGCGTCGATTTTGTATTTTGTTTGAAAGTCTTTACAAAAATACTCGGCCAAGATCAAATCGATATCTCGTCCGCCCAAATTTGAATCGGCCGTAGTTGCGAGCATACGCAGTTTACCCTTGTGGAAAGCACAAGCGGCCACTTGTAAAGAAGAATGACCACAATCTACAAAAATTACGTTTCGGGGTTTCTCTTCGGGTGCGGGCAAGTCCTGCTTGTAAATACCGTAAGAAAGAGCCGTTGCTGCTGTTTCGTTAAACAGCCTTAATACATTTAAACCTACAATTTGTCGAATTAGGGACTTGTGTGAAGCTTTCAAGTCAACGAAGTACATTACCTGCAATTGATGCAGCATCCAAGAGTGCCTTTCTCTCATTATTTGTGTAATATGACGGTACGGAAATTACACAATCATTGACTTGAGTTTGTAGGGCTATCGCAGACGTATCCTTAAGTTTAGTTAGCAGCATGGCCAAACATTGTTCGGGCGAAAACACATGGGCCTCGTTCATGTAATTCACCTAAGAAAATGAGGTCACTAAATCTACTAAGACGGTGTGAAAGACAAACCTTAATTCCGACAGAACCACTTGGCGTTTCGGATACCGTAAATGGTAACAACTGCAACTCCCTTTGTACTTGAGGATCTCGATACTTCCTACCTAAGAGCCGTTTTAAACCGTAAACTGTGTTTCGCATATTGGTAACTTGTTGGTTTTTGGCAGCGACACCCAAAATGCGATTTTTGCCAGAAAACGCAACGAAAGAGCTGTAAAATTAACAAAAACACAAGTTAGCAGTTGTCAAATATAATGACATTGGAGAAGTAGGCGTTTGCGAAATTATTAATCGAAAATTATAAAAACTTACGGTGTCGCTCTTAAACTATAATCGTTCGCTATTGTTTCGATTCCGCCAGCTTTAGCAACGGCCACATAACAAGACTCATTTCCAAAGTCAATTCCGATAACAGACATTGCGGCCATGATTTAATCAACGGACTGCAAAATTGAACTGCACAAGTATTAAATAAAACGACGATCACGAATAAATGCGTTTGGAATGAAAATCAAAACTAAGTTTTAAAAACTTCGCACGTTTTCCAATCACTTCCTCGCTGCCGGTTTCGAGAAACTTCTCTCTATTAAATTGTTTTCAATACTGCCAACTTAAAAGCTGTTAGTTACCCTATAAAATGACATTTCTAGAACATTCTGGAATCAGCGGGTAATTAATTTGTCGAACAATTCCAAATGCGTATTTGTTGTCTGAGTAATTTAGCTAATCAATAAATTGTATGTTTGTTTACGCTTCCACCCACAGAACACCTCATAATGTTCCCACCTTCAGAGCGACAGTCAACGACCTACTTTTTATACCTTCCTAATAGTCAGTGGCGTAGTTAAATATAAACAATCGCCTTTGTAGTCCTATTCTTGTGCTAACTTTTTTCTTTAATTGAGTACATAGTACATGAACTTGTAATTATTTTATAACATGCTAACAGGGGTGGATCTAGAAATGTTCCAAGGAGGGGTGCGCCCCCCTGTTAATATCTCACAACAGTAAACTACTACTAAACTAAATAATACAACTAAGCCCAATATCCTTGAGGTCAAGTAAATGGGTAAGTCCTATGACGACCCATTACCTCTTATTTATTTTTATCATTACAATTATCTACACAATCACAAAAGCAATTAATAGTACACAAATTTATTCTTCATTTTCAAAATCGGCTGGATTTTTACGCATAAGTTCTGCGTGTCTGGTTTCTACCCAATCATATACCAAATATCCCAAAGCCAAAGCTGCAAAATACGAATGTAGCTTAGGAATTGTTTATACAAGAGTTTGACTTACGAGGAACAACATAAAAGACGGACTCTCGAAAGCGCCTGAAAATGTTTGGAATTCCATTCTTAATTGCCCCAGCATACGCACGTTGTTCAAAAGGGGATATTACAAAAGTAACAATCCCTCTAAGTTTATATAATTCTCCAAATCCGTGCCCCATTACACTTTCTGAAAAAATTTTTAAGGTTAATTGTGTTACATAATACAAATTTGTATTGAGATTGTAATATTTTATTACACCTGAAGCTATATAAAAACAAAAAGTACTAAATTATAAATGTACGAATAATAATTTTGTATGTTAATTACCTTTTTTATTAGTAAATTTCAACGATCAATTTAGAATCTTCAGCTGTAGTAGTTCAAATGTCGACTAAAAAATTTAAGAATTTAATGTTCAAAATGTCTACGATGCAAATGAACTACTACTCATTTGAAAGTAAAGTAATGAATACAATGAATAGGAGAAACTTAAAAAGATATAAGTTACAACGCTTAAATATTTAACGATATCTCTTTTAATCATTTTAAACTATAAAATCATTTTTTAATAAAAATAGGTTTTTTATCATACAAAATTTGCAACATAACCTCTATTATTTGTAGGTGTAATTTGGTTTCAGTTCTCAACTAATATAATAATGTCTACAAGACTGTAATGTATTTGTTTACACTTATTTTAGTAGCGTTAAGCATATTTATTTTAGATACCCGCTTTATAAAAAAGGCAACCCTCAGTTGCGCGTATTTTTACCAAATTTTTATCTTAAACTCGTACGACCTGAACTCGAACAGCCAAAAAATCTAGTACAGTTTATGTGTTCGATGGAAATGACTAGATTCGACGTAAAGGCATATTTGGAAAAGATTTATGGGGTTAAGTGTATCAAAGTAAACATGCGTATAGCTTTGGGTAAAACTAGAAAAGACCCAGGAAAGGGCTATGTGGTTAAAGACGATGATATTAAGTACGCTTATGTCTTTCTTGTGAGTAAATGCGATTAGTTTGTTAAACGACTAGCTTATTTTCAAATCCACAGCCTAGAAATGAAACTTTCGAGTTTCCAAATTTATTCCCAGAAGAGAAAGATCAAGGGAAAAAAGACCACGAGAAGACTTTGGATGATGTCAAGAAAAACCATGAAGATTTCTTATCTAAAACTAAAGATAGACCTGGAACGCCCGGTTGGTTTACATTTTAAGCATGTAGAAATAATTTATTTAGATTTTTATTACAATAAAAGTTAGAAAACTTAAAGTACGACGTGTTCTAAACCAGTCACATCTGGGGGATCGTTTACTTTGCCGGTAATTTCAATTTTGTTGATTCTTAACATCGTTTGTTGAATTCTTTGAACTGAAACACACAAAATTAGTAAGCGACTATTAAGAGTGGTTCAAATTACAATTTATTCTCATGTACTGTTTCCTTCGCTTCTTTTTAAAGTGAGTTTTCGTGTGAGATAACATTTTCTCTATGACCGTAGCGTAAACATTTGCAATGCCGCTTTGTATCAAAGGGCGCCCAATAAGGGTAAAATTAGGCGAGCCCAATAAAAGAATCTAAAAAGACACTTTATGGTAAAGAGTTATGTAAGAAAGTGTAGTCACCTTATCCAAACTAATTTGGTCTCCGTTACTTGGTGGCCAATACCCTTCAATTATAATAAGGTCTCCTGCGGTCACTTTAAACTGTTTACCGGCCACATGAACTACTGCAAACAATCGATCTTTGGTTTTGGCGACGTCTTCGTTTACTTTCTTAATTATGTCTTTCGTGATTACTTCGTCAGCTTGCGAATCAACAACTTCATGTGGAGTGGGTATATGGGAGAGGAAATTCACCTGTGGCCTTATTACATGCGGGTTACAAATGTTTCTTGTTAAATTGTTTAGTCTTCCACAAATTTGTCTAATTAAACCGGACATGTTTACTTATTTATAGGTTATTTGTTATTTTATTTTAATTCTAGTTATCTTGGCAGTTGATAGATGGAGGTTATGTTACTGTTGATGGTTGGTTTACACTATTGTTCGCGTAATAAGGGCGTACGGGGCAATTTTTTTCAAAACTATTCAAAGACACGTCAGTTCAACAAAAAGTACTTGTCCCTTCTCATATTGATTATATTATTATTGGTAAATTTATTGTAGTCCCCCTCCCCTTCAAGCTCTTGCATAACTTTTATTTTGGTGTAGATTGTGCATCAAATTTTCATCCGTAGAAAAGAGCACATGTAGACAACTTGTTGCGTCAAAGCTATATGTCAAAACTTTGTGTTAAGTTTCAATAATAATAAAAATTATCTAGAATATAAGTATTTGTTGTTAATTATCTCATTAATAGCTTATTAGAAAAGTTGACATTTATGTTCAGTTTTAATCGTGATATTGTAAATAATGTGGAACGTACGAAAGAAGATTATGAAGATTTGGATAAAATAAGAGGTGCGTGTTTATATTTATTTATAACTATTATTTGCACGTAGAACTATGCAATTTTAAAACCGTGTAGCTGAAGTAATTTATTAATTTTTTTTGGCGAATTTGGAGGTATCAACGTCTACGTTTATGCTATTTTTTAGTGATTCATTGTGATGTTTCGTTAGAAATTTATGGAAAACTTAATGTTTAATTAACCGTTTAGATTAGATAATAATTATGAGCTTGGGTGCGGTATTAGACAATTAGAAAATGCGTGACGACTACCTGCTTCAGTTTATAACTACTTGTAATTTGTGACGTCATTGAGGAAGAATTGTAATTGTTGATATTGCACGTATTGTATTGTTCCGGGAAGTTGTCCCCCAAACTTCTAATTTTGGTAGCAGGACTTGACAGGTAAGTCACTTGGGGTCTACCTAATTTGCTTGTAAAGTTCTTTTTAATGGACACTCGTCGTCAGTTTTAACGCACCCTGTATTAAAATAGCTTGGCAGGATGAGAGCAAACGACACAGGAACACACAACAGCGACAGACTCTGTTAAGATTCTCATTTCATCTCAATTTAGCGTATAAGCGATAATTCGATAGAGCGAGACGTCTGCAGTGGGCAGCGCGAGTGAGTAATAAAACCGACCGTTTTCTAAGTAGCACTTAGTAGTACTTCTAAGTAGCAGTAGTAACTTACGAGAGGCTCTAGAAGAGTAGGGTTTTGTTCTTTTTTTCAGTTTTTCGCTATTATCTTGAAAACTACGCACTTTTTGAGAAAGGTTCTTCTATATAAAAATGAACTACTTCAAATTTCCTACAAATTATATCTCGTAGGTTTTTTTGTCAGACAAGCGGTTGGGGCGCTAGAGTGTGTTAAAGTTTGACAAAAATTCGTAAATCGGCCAATACAACTTTTTTAGTTTATCGCTTCTAACTCGAAAAATACGCACTTTTAGAGAATAGTATTCTTATAGAAAAATAAAGTTCATTAAATTTCTTACAAATTGTATCTGTTAGTTTTTTTGTCAGACAAACGGTTTAGGCGCTAGAGTGCGTTAAAGTTTGACAAAAATTAAATTTTTTGGTAGAGCTACATTCAAATAGAAACTTTCCTATCAATCATTGTAGTCTCTCTCTCTAGCCTCTGTTTGGTACGCTCATGAATATAATGCAGGATTTCTATTCGATGCCGAAAAAATTGAAGAAGTGGGAGACCACTAACTCAAGGCAAGTTCTACTCGACTCGCACTCTATATAATTTTTTGTGTACCTATACCCTAAACCGCTCATCTGACTAAAAAACTAACAAGACACAATTTGTAAGAAATTTAATGAACTTTATTTTTCTATAAGAATACTTTTCTATAAAAGTGCGTAGTTTTCGAGTTATAAGCGAAAAATTGAAAACAATTTTTTGGGTCGGTTTTGGAATTTTTATTAAACTTTGACGCGCTCTAGCGCCTAAACTGTTTATCTAAAGAAAAGGCTTAACAGATATAATTTGTAGGAAATTTGATGTCGTTTATTTTTACATTGAAGCAATTTTCTCAAAAAGTGTATAGTTTTCGAGTTCTAAGCGAAAAACTGAAAACAATTTTTGGGATTGATTTTGGAAATTTTATCAAACTTTGACGCGCTCTAGCGCCTAAACTGGTTTTCTAAAGAAAAGGCTTACGAGATAATTTTTAGGAAATTTGATGTCGTTTATTTTTACATTGAAGCAATTTTCCCAAAAAGTGCGTAGTTTCGCGGGGGCGAGAACTTAACCTCTAAATTGCACTTAAAAATCACACAAATTTCTGCCCAACATGGCACACGCTTCACATATGTTAAGTTGGGGCCTCTAGCTTCACGGATATATTTTGCACGCTTATCGCTTAAAAGCACACAATGGCAGACGGTTGTGGTTGGGTTGTGGGTTTCCGGCTGGCCATTTGCCAACCCATTTTTCATTGTCTATAGCTATTGTGTCAGAAATTAAGTTTTCATGGACGTTGTGGTGAAAATACTTCGTACTATTACTGAACGATGGCGGCATTAATATCGTTTATTGTGCCACGTTAATTAAGTTCCTTATTATCATTCCTGCCTTATCCTACCAACCATTCCAATTCGTAGCGCTATTGCTGCAAAATAGACATCACACTACACCGAGTACTGTGACGCTGGCTGGTGGTTGAAGGCCCCGCCTCGAGCCTCTTTCTATTTTGGACGAGGTCTAGGCGCTCTATCTGATTAGACACTTATCTCTATTACTCCGACCCAATAAGTGAAAGAGGTGAATTGACCCTTCTTCTTCGTCGCATATCGTTATCATCGCATATATCTACCTAAAGCGATTCGGCCTCATTTTTTTTGATTTCGTGTTAATTTAATTAGCGTAACAGGAAAAGAAATCTGGTTCTATTATAAATAGAAGATGACATTTTCCGACGTGCCCTCTTTATTTTATCGAGGTGTGGTTCGAACCCTGTGGGGAATTATAAAAGTCTGGTAAAAGCCAACAACTATAAAGGACACGGAAGTATCGGGTGTGTTTTCGCACAATATTATACCCTACATTTCGATTAATTTTATTAATCCGTCATTTTTCTTGGAAGTCGGAAGAAAAATGTATATCAATCAATTTATTTACACACAAAACACGCGTACAGAAAAGGACCGATCGATAATTTAGAATGGAAAAATATTGGTTTTCGTTACATTGTTGCGCGTTTCGGGAAAATGTACTGCTTATCACGGTCAAAACTAGTCGCTTTGTTGTTAATATTTAATTCTTGTATTGTTTGTTATGAATTTACGTTAATACAAAATTATTTTCGTCACGTGAACGTTTTTAAAAAACGCACCCTTGCCTCATAGTCGTCGAGGAGAAGGGCGCCAAATTAAGTTGGACGCTCGTGATAATTTGTTTACGCGTCCAATATAAAACGATAAAGAAACAAAAGGGTTGTTGGTTGTTTTTTTTTATTGTATCGATCATCACCTTTTATAAGGAAATGTCATAAAATGCACAGATCGTTAAAATCACCGTCTAAATAAAGGTCGAACTCGTTGAGGGGCCGACGTCGTGGTCTCGAAGAAGCGAACAGTCTATCAACGAACGGCGTCGTTTGAACGACGACGCTTTCTTTTTTTTAATTAAAAACAATTGTTATTACTTTTTTATATATTTGTTAGTTTTTATTCCGAAATTGTTTTTATGTGTATAGAAGATTATTTCGAGAAGAGCACGCGGCACGGATGCCCCAACACAACATTGAACTTCACCAGCTATCACCAACAAGTTCCCAGCGCGATCCTGCTTCAATTTCAGAACAACATGCTTCAGGTACTTTGCTTTAATTCTCTCCTTAAAATTTAACGGCAACTCGCCTTTTATTATCTATAAGTCAATTTTAAGTTTGATGTTTATTAACATCGCGACCTCGCTGTAGTTTAACGCGAAGACGGGCAGCTCGCGATTTTGAAACAGTTCCGTTCTGAAACTTTTGTTCGTTATGCGTTACTATACTCACTGTATCTGTGGGTTATGCTGTTATGGCTTGACGTGTACGATACCCAACGAAAAAAATTTGAATTTTTGCACGAATTTTGACCCTCGTTCCCAATCCGGGCCTCGTGTGTATTCCATGAACCACTAATCAAACCATGAGTAGGTAGTAGGAACATTTATTGAAAACTCATTATCGATACTTACGAAAAGTTTACTTTAACATAATGAGCATACTTACCAAGGCGGTATTAGAAAAGTGCCTCATTAAGCGAAGAAAAAAGTATTTCATTTGTAACTTGTTTAATTTAGAAGTAATTACCAGGAACTCCAATACCTATAATTTACTATTTCCAATAGTTGCGAGTTTCTTGCCATAAACCACCCTAAGAAACTATTTCCTTACAATTTTAAATTATTAATAACTCTATACGCCACTATAAATAGTATTGAAGAGAGACGGTCGTCAATAAAGTTTTAATCATCCAATTACAGTTTTAATCAGTTCATAAGGTGGATCAATTTTAGGTGGGCGCATAGATGTTTTCTTTCCGAAATACAGGATGTCCCTAAAATGCCAATATTATATATTATACAACCTTAAAAAGCTTCTAGCGGATTTTGCATGTTCAGCTTCTTTCAGAAGCATGTTTTTATGCAATTCTGTTCAAGGGACATCGATTATGTCCAAAAAATTTAAAAAGTAATTCCGTAAGGGTGGCTTGCGTCTAGGAGAAGAAAGAGGTGGAGATGAACGTGGCATCACCTCTAATTTCGTATAAAATGGATTCTTATGTCTATATTCGTTCTCCTATCACAAAATGTCAGGTTTCACATATAGGACAAGTTGTACATCAGTAGCTCACAGCAAGCTCAACAGTAAACCTAACTGATGGCAGGTTCATTGACAATGATAAGGCAGGCTTGCCGTTGATCTTTCTTTGAGCTACTAATGTACAACTCGCCCTTAATCACTCCACTGAATTGACTTTAATGTTTTTCGAGATAGATGGGGCAAGTAATGGGCTGTCTAAGCCTAGTCATAGATAGTGATTTACAATTTAGGATTCTGGAATACGTAGGAAGGGACTAGACCACCCATTCGGGCCCATTGTACTTTCTCCAAGCAACAGCCTCGAGATTTACAAGTTACTTTGCTCCTCAGATCGTTACATATCCTGACACAACATGGTCCTTTCGAACCATCTCATTCAGTCTCGAAGCTTCCCCAAAGGTTTTTCTGAACTTAATAACTAATTAACACCATTATTCCGACTTCAGAAACTCTTAACTTCTCATATTTAACATCTTATCCTTATAAGTGTTCTGTAAGATAATCCGTACCTATGCTTAATTTTCACTTTTAATTTGTACATATTTCGTAGTTTAATTGTAGAATTTCGACTTTATTCTCGGAATTCCGACTTCATTCCAACCTTATTCTCCTACTTACGATTTTAAACTCGGAATTCCACCTTTAACTTTAAAGTCCGACTTTAATCACAGACTTCTGACTCTAATCTCGGAATTTTGACTAGTACATCAAAATTCCGTCTTGAATATTCAAGTCGAAATGACGAGATTAAATTCGGAATTCAGATACTAAAGTCAGAATTATAAGACCAAAAAGGGAATTCCTATAATATTAATGTAAAAATTCCAAGATTTAATGGAAATATAAATATTAATTTCGGGGACATACGACTTTAAATTTTAAATTCCGACTTTGATATCTGGATTCTGACTTTAGTCAAGAAATTCCAAAAAGGAAATTCCTAGATCAAAGTCGGAATTATATGGTTTAAATCGAAATATTAAGATTGTTGAGGAATTACGACTTTAAACTTGAAATTTCGATTTCATCTCTGAATTCCGACTTTAATCTCGAAATTCTGACTTAGACTTAGCTAGTAATTAAATATTGAAGAAATTCCGATATGAACGGTCAGAATTCCTAGATCAATATCGCGGAAGTCTGAGTTAGAACTCGGAATTCTTAAATTGAAGTCGGATATTTAACCGCCTTCGCACATTACAGATTTCTTAGAGTCTTCTCTAGTTCTGTAGATATATTACGTCGATTTTTATATGTCCTTCTTTCCGCTTTTGCTTTTCCTAACTATTAACCACCTTAAAAAGCGACCTTCATCCTTCGATTTTGCAGAGTAATGAATTATTAAGGGCCCTTGTACCAGCTCGCTTTCCACCAGCTCTAAACTTGAAATTCCGACTAATCTCGGATTTCCGACTTTCATCAAAAGTCGAAATATTGCGATCAATGTCGGAATTCTAAGACTGAGTCCTCATTAAAGTCTTATAATTCCAATTTTGCCATCGAAATACCAAGATTATGTTACGGAATCTAACTATAAACTTGGTAATCGGATTCCAAACTTGAAATTTCGGCTTTAATCTCTGAATTTTTTTTGTTGATGGTTGGGAAGATATCAAGCGAGACGTTTAGCGACTCGCCTTGTATATTATTTCAAAATCATCAATGACGCATTTCGAAGCGATTCTTTAATAGATGGTATAGTACCTATCTATCGGCTGTCTGGCATTATTAATGAGATAAAACGTGGTATACTGATATGAACTTAATAACCATTGAATAATAATAGGTTTTTCTAAGCGTTCTATTATATTTTAGTATCGTTAATAGTACGTCAAATTGCGCTCTTATCAAGATTTTTTCGATTCCAATCACCCGAAAATGACCCTGTAATAAAGAACCGAAAAAAAGTTTTCTTAAGTCGTTTAAAAAAACAATAATTACGCTGTTTATAAATAGGCAACCCTTAACCTAGAAATGGATAATTAATTATTGAATTCGAAATTTGCTCCAACTGTGCGTTTTATCGTCAAATTTGTTAAGGTACACAAAATAGAGCAGCGCGCGCGTCTTTTTCCAATCGATCGTTTTCAATCGTCTTTTTACAAAAGGGGTCTCCATACCGTTTCATTAGTGAAATATGGGCTATTATTTAAATAAATATTTTTATATAAACATTTATAATTTGCGAAAAATGTAGGGAGCGATTTTGAAATCAAAACAAGCGATTAACAAATACACAAAATGGCGTTTTATAACAATGTTTATAAATTAATACAAGCTACAAGGTCTAGGCTTGCTGGATGTGAGTAATTTTACTTTATTTTTAAAAATTCCACCCAAAATACTCCCCACTTTTTTAAATAATCTAAGTGTGCGTTCATCACCATCAGGTGAGCGCGAGACTAATTAAACAAAAGCGACTCACTCGCTCCGACCTTCAATTTATAATTTAGGTAGACCAAGGTAAATCGACCTTGTCACGAATTGATGCTCGTTTGTTTTTGTTATTTGTAGGGGCGGAACTGTCGTGTACGAGCTTTGCCATTTGAACGGGGCGTTTAAAATGCCAACAGCTGTTAGGGTGCTTAAGGGCGTATATGAGCTTTGACGAACGAGAGCTGGACTACTCGCACTGCCACTTATAGGGTGACGTTAGTTGTGGCTCATGAGCCATAAACTGACTAGGTACCAAAAAAGCTACTAAAAGTTCAACAACTCGAGAAGGCCGACTTGTGACATTTTTGTTGCCGTTTCACGACCCATCACGGCCTTCTTGTTTTGTTCGAGTTTTAGTAGCTGTGGACTTGCAGCAAACGCGACCTTTTTGCTTGCACTATTTTATTTGAAATTAACAAAGCGTGAATTTGCGAGAGGTCACGACACTTGTGACGTCTTGACTAGCCTTAGGTTAAATAAAATCAACCCTAATGTCTTTACGTCTTTGGTCATTAGCTCCGCACCTTTATTTCTTCCATTAAGTTCTGTATTTTTCCTAAATCCATTCTAATCGATTTCTGAACGACGTTTTAGTTCAAGAAGATGGAAATGCGATTCCCATGGAAAGTGAAACGGCCGTCGTCGGATTGGACGTTTCGTCGGATTCTCGAGTAATATTTATAAATAGAGTTCAACCACCGGTCCATAAATTCGTCAACAATCGCATCTCAACAGCAAAATACAGGTTTGAAATCTCCCGATTAAGTTATGTAAATTAAACGAATTTTAATTTCAGCTTTGTACGTTTTATACCGCTATTTTTATTCGAACAATTCCGAAGATGGGCCAATATTTTCTTCTTATTAATAGCTCTTCTTCAACAAATACCAGATGTATCTCCTACCGGACGCTATACTACTCTAGTACCTTTAATTTTTATTCTCTCCGTATCTGCTATTAAGGAAATCATCGAAGACACCGTACGTCGAGCTTCTTATATTTAAGTTTTAATTTTTGTAAAACAAATATCATTGTAGAAAAGGCATCGAGCCGACGACGAAACGAATCACAAGAATATTGAAGTTTTGAGAAACGATCAATGGGTAATGGTGAGATGGTTGAACGTCGTCGTCGGCGATATCGTTAAAGTACTAAACAATGAATTCTTTCCAGCCGACCTCGTACTATTATCATCGAGGTTTGTATTAAGATACTCGTAGATTTGCCACCCTTAAGAAATGTTCACCCCTTTTCTTACCCTACCCTGCCGTAGATATATATCGGTCTTTCTTTTGCTACACCTACAACCTACACGATTCACATTTTAACAAAATGAGTAGGAAATTACAGCTTTACGTAGGATTAGAAGGATAATTCAATTTGAAAAAAGGCTCGCACAATTGCAAAAATCTGACTGTTAATGACTTTGCATTTGATGCAAAGTCATTATCATTTCTTATACTTGAACTGCTAAGCCCAATCTAGGCTTTTGTATTAGTTCCTTAGACACTTCAAAAGCCAGCCAGAGACCAAGGAATTCTCCTTTGAACTCCTTTCTCGTCGAGTCATCAGTCTTCAGTCTTTCAGTTGATAGACTTGATGGTTCCTCATACACTCGGGTCGAGGGGTCCACTGTGTGCTTTAGGGGTCTCAAAACGGCAAAAAGGCGCAGATGACTTCATGATCTCTAAAGGCTAGGCTCGACTGTTTTCTACCAAGCTTTGCATTTTCTACACAACATGTCGTTGGAGAGTCAAATGGCTCATCTACCAACAGGTTCCACAGTAAGGGGCGACGACGCCCCTTATTTTTAGTAATTGAATGTCACTTAAGCCCAAACTCTCCTCTAAACGTCTAAACAACTTCCTTTGTATGTCTTAAATGTTCAAACTCGACTGCTTGACTTTTCAGCGAACCACAAGGCATGAGCTTCATAGAAACTGCAAATTTGGATGGAGAAACGAACCTGAAAGTACGCCGGGCGCTTACTTGTACGTCGAAATTGACGACGGTAAACGATCTGCGCTATTTCACCGGTACTGTTGAATGCGAACCACCTAATCGTCACTTATACGAATTTACTGGAGTTTTAAAAGAAACCAATCAAGTGTAAGTCACGAATTTGCTATTTTGATTGTCGGTGATTAAATGATTTTTCTTTAGTACACAAGCTTTGGGACCTGATCAAATTTTATTGAGAGGCGCCATGTTGCGGAACACCTCGTGGGTTTTTGGTTTGGTTATTTACACGGGACACGAAACTAAACTTATGAGAAACTCGACGATGGCGCCGTTAAAACGGTCGAGTGTCGACAAATTGACGAACATTCAGATTTTATTATTGTTCGGCATACTGTTGACCATGTGCATATTATGTTCCGTTTGTAACGAAATTTGGACCAACAACCATCTACATAAAGATTGGTACATCGGCTTAGACGGTTAGTTCTCATCCACAATTTGGCCAAAGTATTATTTTTTAAATTAATTCCAGAGCTCGCCAATCAAAACTTCATGTACAACTTGTTGACGTTCATCATTTTATTCAACAATTTGATTCCGATATCGCTCCAAGTGACGTTGGAAGTAGTTCGGTTTATACAAGTGAGTTGGTAAATGTTCAGGCGGTAAATTACAAATCCGCCAAATAATATGATGAATTTTAGGCCATTTTCATCAATATGGATAGGGAAATGTACCACGAGGAGACAAACACACCCGCAATGGCGCGCACTTCTAACTTAAACGAAGAATTGGGCCAAGTCAAGTATATTTTTTCGGATAAGACCGGAACACTTACAAGAAACATCATGGAATTTAAAAAGGTCGCCATCGGGAGTGTCATCTATAGTATCGATGAAAATTTAGTCCAAGAGGTGAGGAGTTTCCTTTTAAACCATTTTAAATTCTAATTTTACCCATTTTGTCTAGCATTTGGAGGCAGAGCACGAAAATGCTGCTCTTTTACGCGAAATGTTAATTTTACTCTCTGTGTGTCACACCGTCATTCCAGAACAATCTAAAGACAACGGTGAAGTAATTTACCATGCAGCTTCTCCTGGTTAGTATGAAATTGCAAGTCCATTAGTACTTCAACAACTTAAAAACTTTTAGACGAACGCGCTCTCGTTTATGGTGCAAAAAAGTTTGGATTCGAATTTAAAAGTCGCACTCCGGACCACGTCGAAATAAATGCGATGGGGGCCATACAAACTTATGAAATTCTAAGCGTAATCGAATTTACTTCAACTCGTAAACGCATGTCTGTTATTGTTAAGGACTCTGAGGGGAAAATTCAGTTGTTTTGCAAAGGCGCCGATACGGTATGTTGGCAAATTGTATCTATTTAGTGCTAATTTTGATAATTTAGGTCATTTACGAACGTTTAGAAACGCCACAATCGGATTACGGTGATCTTTTGTTACAACACTTGGAATTTTTCGCAACTGAAGGCTTGAGGACTCTTTGTTGTGCGTCGGTCGAGTTGGAAGCTGAAGAATACGATAATTGGAAGAAGATTTACCACGACGCGTCCACTTCGTTAGTTAATCGTGAAGGTAAGTGCTCTATTTAAGGTTTAAGACACTTCCAAGCTCCAAGGTGTAGGGTGCTGGAAATAAGTCGAGGAAGGACCCATGCCAGAAAGTGGGGTTTATTATTGCTAAATTAATCCGGAAATGAGCAGCTTTATCGTTATTGTAATACAGATAAGTCCACCAGCTTTGTGGGGCTGTAGAACAGGCTATATGAAATGTTTAAAAATCACTTTTACTATTTAAAATCTAACCACTAAATTTGTGAGGTTATGTTAACATGTTTGCAAATGCAAGTGGCTAAGGTACCGCTGTAACTTACGGTTTTTAAACGTTTCTCCCTTTTGAATTTTAGAAAAAGTAGAGAAAGCTGCCGACTTAATCGAAAGAAGACTAAAATTAATTGGAGCTACAGCGATTGAGGACAAGTTACAAGAAGGAGTTCCCGAAACTATCGCCGCTCTACTCAAAGCCGACATTAACATTTGGGTACTTACTGGCGATAAACAAGAAACTGCCATAAATATCGGATACTCTAGCAAACTAATCGTGCAAGGAATGCCCTTGATTATTTTAAACGACTATAGTTTAGATGTAAGTGGACGAATTTCGATTAGTGCGCGTTTAATTTAATTATTTTAGAGTACGAGAGAGTCCGTCTTGAGGCACAACGACGATCTTGGCGTTAATTTAGAAAAACAAAACGAGATTGCGCTTATAATTGATGGTAAAACTTTAAAGTACGCTTTGAGTTGCGACGTACGTTCGGATTTTCTCAAATTATGTATTTCTTGCAAAGTTGTTATTTGTTGTCGCGTTTCGCCTTTACAAAAAGCCGAGGTGGTCGAATACATTACGGATTATACGAAGACGGTTACGTTAGCTATAGGAGATGGTGCTAACGACGTAGCTATGATACAAAAGGCACACATAGGTGTTGGAATATCTGGTCAAGAAGGTCTACAAGCGGCCTGCGCGTCCGATTACAGTATAGCCCAGTTTAGGTTTTTGTTGCGTTTATTATTAGTTCACGGTGCTTGGAATTATTTACGAATGTGTAAACTTATTTTGTATAGTTTTTATAAGAATATCTGTTTGTACGTTATCGAACTATGGTTCGCTATTTATTCTGGATGGTCTGGACAAATTTTATTCGAACGCTGGAGTATCGGCTTGTATAACGTCCTATTTACGGCCTTGCCGCCTTTAGCCATGGGTCTTTTTGATAAAACTTGTAGCGCAGACGTCATGCTTCAGTATCCCAAACTTTATCAACCTTCTCAAGGTGGCAAATTGTTCAACGTGAAGGTGTTTTGGGTTTGGATTATGAACGGTATGATTCATTCGTCTTTGTTGTTTTGGCTCACCATGTTTGTGTGCGAACACGACGTTTTGTGGATAAACGGAAAGGAGGGAGGTTTTTTGATGATGGGCAATTGTGTTTATACCGTGAGTTATTTCTTACAAGTGCTCCTTGGTGTCTTAATTCGTTTTTTTTTGCAGTACGTGGTTATAACCGTTTGTTATAAGGCTGGTTTGGTTACGAATTCGTGGGTTTGGCCAACTCATTGTGCTATTTGGGGATCAATAGGTCTTTGGTTTCTGTTTATAATCATATACAGGTAAGACTCATACGAATTATCTTTTTTTGTTAATTTTAATTTACGCCTTTGGGATTGTTATTATTACTTGATATAAATGAATGAGGTATAGCTGGTCAAGAGATACGAGGGAATTTTAAAGTGCGAGTATGCGAGTTAAAATTAACGTAAGTAATTATTTTTAGCAACTTTTGGCCAACACTGCCAGTGGGAAGCGTCATGACTGGAATGTACATCATGATGTTCACTTCGGCCGTATTTTGGTTGGGTCTCGTCTTAATTCCGATAATAACGATGACGCCAGATTTTATATTTAAAGTGTAAGTTGGTAAAGATTCTTGTATAAATTCATTTAAAAAGCTAAAAGATTCCCCGTTTAGATGTACAAGAACTCCACTCCCACAAACCACTTACTGTAAAATTTCCTTTTTACACTTCCCAACTCTAGTAAGTCCTTCCTTTGTTTTTTTATGAGAAAAAGTATAAATTATATAATTTGAAAACTATTCCTCATACATACCTACAAGAGTTGCTGCATTTAGTTTATTTTTTAATTGACAGGATACGTGGCACGGTACATAAATCATTAACTGACGCGATGAGAGAAAGCGAAATAAGAAAAACGGACCCAAGTAATGTATTTCACAAGGAATCGAAAAATTCGTAAGTATTATCTTTACTTTAGCAAAAATAATAGCTTTTTACTTTTGTGAGCACAGCTTTAAAGATTTTGGTAATTTAATTTTTGTTGAATCAAAAACACTCGTCGTACAGCACGCAGGGTGTTTCACCACTTTGGAACAATACTTTTAAGTTTTTAGATGAACAAATTGAAAAAGATTGTAGTGTTGCATGCTTAATTAACGGTGGCGGAATTTGAGTTTGTTATTTGGCGCAAGTTTATGCTAGGATTTCATATTTTGTCTGTTCCGCCACTTGTCGTAGTGAACCAGTGTCGATTCAAATCTATAAAAGTATAGAAAGAAATCGACTTTCTTTTTTTTTTAACGAGAGAGACTCTACTAAAGATTAAGATTTGTCTTTAGTAATGGTGACAACATGGTTGGTTTGTCTTGGCAACGATTTAACAACTCGATCACGCCGGCTCACGATCATTTGACTTGACAAACAACGGACGATCCTAGATATCTGCTAAGAGTTGGGTTTCAAACGAGGAAGTTGTAACTAGGGTTTAAATTAGAGAAAAATTAGTATTTACCTAACTATTAGGGGACCAAAGTAATCAAAAAGCAATCAAAGTGCCTAATAATTTGTTCCAAATTGTTGAGACATTAATTTATTTTTTTAACTAAAAGGTTGAAATGAAAATCGCTTTATATAGCTCGGGGGAAGTTAGTGACCTTGCAAAAAATTGTGAAATTATTGATAAAAAAATTTGACTATACAGGGTGGCCTAATACTGCGACAAAGTCGATGGTTTCTTTTTCTAAACGAACAAAAGAGATATTTAAAAAAAAGTGTTGTAAGAGACAAAATAAACCTTTAAAAATGAAATCGATACAGGGTGGTCACAATTTGGTTTGAAAAATCTCGAAAACTATCTCGTATCGGTTCTCTACAAGTTTAGCTCATGAACATTTTTTTACGTCTACGCAAAGTTAAGGGCAGAAAAATTAGTAACAGCCAAAGACGCGGTTTCGTAATTTTTAGTGCGCCCACTTTCGACCCTTTTTCTACCGTTACCTTTGCACTTCCGCCAAAATGTGCGAGAACAAAATTTGTAGAGAATTAAGTGCGGAACAACTTTATTTATTTTTTGTCAACCCGATAGTTTTTGCCATTTGTTCCAAAAACAAATTATTTGAGGATTTCACTTCTCTATCGCTTAAAAGTACGTAAATAAGGTGGTGTGGTGATTTTTAGTATGTTAGTTAGTTTGGTAATCACTCTAGATTTATACGGTTGTTTGCAAAATGTCCTTTGCTAGTTTGTTCTTCCTGTAAATCCTCACTTTGTGCCTGATGGACACTTGCAGTTTTCAAAACAATCGCCGTTATTTAAATAAATTGGCCACTCGACGTTGAAAAGAAAAATACTATTTTTGTGGAAGAAATGCGTAATTTGTTTATCTGCAAATATACAGGGTGGCCCATTTATAAAGAAGTCATTTCTCGAGACGATGAGCTTCTACTTTGTCGCACGATTGGACCACATTTCTTAAGTAGTATTACGACCTTTTGATCGTAACTTTCCTGGAGCTATTGTGTAAATAACGATTTATTTCTTGCATGATTAACTTCATGTTATTTTTCTATTTCCATTTATTAATTAAAGAGCTTCGTAATTAAACGCACAATTTAGAAAAGAATTGTTAAATGCATTTAATTAAATACTTAAGTCTTTCGAAAACTAAACTTTCTACTTTTTATAAAAATCTACAATAAAACCTTTTGTTGTTTTCCTTAATATTAACTATAAATGTGTTTTATTATTTATAAAAGTATTTTAATGTAAGATCGACGTTTTGAGTTTGTTAAAACCTTAATCTTCCATTTATAAGGCTTTAATCGGCCATTATCCTTCCGGTGTAGTCACATATCGAAGCTCCACATCTTCTTGAATCTTAATATTTAGTAAATTGTGTAGTGAATGGCTAGTAAAAATTTTTTAAATCGAATTGTATGCCTAAATAAGTATTTTATTTTTATTTTATTTCTAATTAATGTGTTGTTGTTTTTGCCAAGTACGATGCATGCACTGGAAAGGTTCGCAATGTGTAAGTACTCGATGCAAATCAATTTTTTGTAGTATTTAGACTAATTTAGCATGCGCAAAAAAGCACAACACCTAACTAACTGCATGCACTCTTTTATGTGAGTAGTGTTTGGTCTATTTGTTCTTCAATTTTTAAGTAGTTTGGATGGAGTTTTTTTCGTTTCGAGTCTCGATAAATTAAATTACCAATTGAAAAGCAAATAAGATGCATTTTTTTTTAAACACAAAACATATGCTCTGTTGCTCTTTAAAAAAAAATACCACACATATTAGTAGCTAGAAGTGCGTGTGAAAATGGTTCTAGGCTATCCGAAACTGCTCGACTACTCAAAAACGTACGGTCCGTCTTCTTTCGTAAGTCTCAAACTCGAGTTGACTTGGAAGTTGAGCTGTCTCGTAAGTATTTTATTTTTTAAATGTATAAAATTAACACATTTATGCTAAAAGCTAATTTATATACACGAGACACACACAAGTTTAATTGCTTGAGAGAAGACATGTTTTGTTCAAACTAAAATTTGTAAATAACATTTAAGTTTTAAAAATAAAACTTTGTACATAACTAATTTTCGAAATTAATAGCAGAGTGCTCGGTGTCTAAAAATGACTTCTGTGGGAGTTCTGTCGGCAAAAGTTTTGCTTTAACGGGTTCGACAACGAGCTCACAAGCACTGGTCGAAAGTTGAAATGTACAAAATAGAAGAGTTCAATGAAGCAAAGTGAGATAGAGGCACAAAGAAATTGCATGAAGGGACGCGAGACGTGGGTCTCGTACGGAGCACTCAAAATTTGAACCGGATAACATTTAATTCCGTAATTCGCTTATAAAACAAGGTAAAATTATAATTCGCGCACTATTGCAGTCACAAAGGCCTGGTTCAACTTTTATCAAGAGGAGTATTTTTCGATTTTGGCTTTTGTTTCGGAGATAAGTTGGCGTAAATTCAAAACTTATCCGAAAGTAATTAATTTGCGGCGGTGCGGCGCCCTCCACATTTTGTACGTTTCAACCCGCCTACAGAAGTCACAAAAAGCTTATGGGGCACTCTACTATAAGCTTATGTTGTATAAAAGAAAATTTCAATTTTGTTAGATGGTTTCGCGTTTTCCCAAGAAGAAGGCGGAACCGTGTCTCAGGCGGACGTTATCAGAGCTTACGATACCAATATTCCAAAGCCGGACGGAATGTAAATTGTTATTTCTACGACTTAAATAAATTTTTAAACCTCAAAATGAAGGCCAAATGTGTGCTTAAGTTTTTATGTACTAAATTTACAAGCTTTTGAAATTATTGTGACGACGAGAAGGGCAAGTTATACGCGCCAGTGTTGCGCTTTTTAAATTAATCACAAGAGTCGCGCTCTTTCTTTGTTGTCACGATGGTTGCCGAGTCGTCGAGGCATTTAAAAAAAAAATTGGAGTAATTAGTGGGTATATAAAATGTGTTAATTGAAAGCCAATTTGCTTAAAATGTTTAAACTATTGTAAAAAAAACTACTAATTGGTAAGTTTGAAATTTTTCTAACGGTTTTTTAGATCACAATAATATTGCAAGGTGGAATTAATTTTGGTTTACTTAAAAGAGGCACTCGAGTACCTACCACAGTTGGTACTTTGAAAAGTGAAAGCTTCGATTTTTAAAATCAAAAATCGAAATGTGTGTGCGCGCATTTGAAACTTTTGTTACAATTTTAAGAACCACCTTGTATATTAATAGTTTTGCAATTTGTTTTTTGTCATCAAACGGCGTTGACGCTAATTTTCAGTGTAAGTACTGGAGTGATTTTAGTTAACGATGCGCCACCGAAATCGATTCACATCGAAGAGGCTCTTTAATTAGTCCTTTTGGGCATTTTTGAAGTACAAAAAGGGACTTGTAAACCAAGTGCCCACTGTGAACCACCTAAAGATGACTTTACAGTGGGACAGCATAGCAGTTTCAATTTTTTTAAACGTTTCTACCGCGTCTTCGTTGTATAACTCGCCTAACGGCCAAGAGATGACGCTGATTGCAATTTCATTGTCTCTAATCGTATTATTAATTTGTTTATGAGCAAAACAATGACTGTTTCAATTAACAAAAGTGCGCTCTTTGGTGTGGATCGATGAAGTAGTCAATTTTTGCGCACGTTTTGATTTACACTCGAAAGGTATTCTTTCTTCTAGCAAAACTAAAAATGGTATTAGGTAATACCTGATGTTAACTTACATGTGCCTTTGTGTATTTCTATATGTAAACTACAAGATATTTTTTAAATTACTTTGTGCAAATAAATCGAGGCCAATATTTTCCCTTAACGTTTCACCTCATTAATTAAAAAAGATGTATCCTATAAAACTATAAATTTATTAAAAAACTATAACGATATTAAATTGAAATTTACCAAATTTAAATTTCTAAATAGTCGTTTAGAAGTTTAAATTGAATAATTTAAAGTATTTCTTGTTAATTGTTATTGTAAGTATTAAATACTGTATTTATAACTTATTTTGACATTAAATGTGTATAATTTTTAATAAATGTGTTACTTATAAATTGATATAAATATGCAAATTATTCATTTCCATTTATAATAACCCGACGTTTTATGTAAATGATTAATACGCTCCGGAGGCGGATCATCCGAATTATTTAACACATCTTCGTCTATAAGCAACTCAAAGTCGCCTAAACATTCCGGATTTGGAACTTTGTTCCATCTCACACTAAAAAAGTCTTTCGTTGCCGTAAGTGTAGCCGAAAACGTATGAGTTGTCTCACTTTCAGACTCTTAACACACCGAGTTCCGATCTACTAAAATTCCTTTGGGAGACTATAAAGAGCTAGTTTGGCTCACAAACGAGCATTACCGAGATCCTCACATGTATAAGAATCTAAAAGTGGGCCACCTCGTGTGTACTTACTCGGGGAAACCAGCTGGTGGAACAACCAAAGCGAAAATGTTGTCCAACAATTTATGTTTTAGAATACGATCGTTGGCCGTTGTGGACGTTATCGAAGGAGACGCATTAACCTATAAACAAAATCGTAAAAAAAGTGAAACAAATAATTAGGC
Source organism: Malthinus flaveolus (assembly GCA_950108345.1). Taxonomy (NCBI): domain Eukaryota; kingdom Metazoa; phylum Arthropoda; class Insecta; order Coleoptera; family Cantharidae; genus Malthinus; species Malthinus flaveolus. The sequence goes on along the minus strand of OX467289.1, from coordinate 1,451,385 downwards.
TTCACTTACTTCAATTAGCCACGGCTTTAATTTGTTATCTATAATTATATCGTAGCCGTAACACTCGAAGCAGTGCCTATCGGTGGCAATAACAGGCTGGACCGCCTTCAACGAGTGAATAATTAACCAGGAGATCTGATCGAAGAGACGCTCGGTGACGTCTTTACCTCGCGTACTTTCAAGATGGAGGCGTAAATTTTGCACGCTTAATTTGCCTCCGTGTAAACCGTTGTATTCCTCCTAAAAGTATCAATTTAGAAGGGGTTAGAAGGAAGTTAATGGAGTAACTCGCCCCGTGTTTTTGCACCGATACGTTTGTTAAATGCACGTACATATTGTCCAATTCGGCCACGCTCGAGTCGTATTTGACGGTACAAAAGCGACAAAAACCCAGACGGAACAAATAGGCTTTGAGAGGACGAAAGGTCGTCACCAAGACGTAAAGGCGCAAATCGAACTTTTTGCCGCCGATCAGTAATGGATTCTCGATATAACTAAAATTTGCGTTTTAATTTCGGCTCTGTGGCCCTATTAGTAGGTACTAGTTAGGGCTCAAATTTTACCGTGATATAACGTAGCTCTCCTTGGCCAGTTGGGGTTGTAAAGGATTTTTGTTTGCTTCGCGCGACCACCTTTTGAGTTTGGAGAGTTTGTTGATTAAAAAAATTCCGGAGCCCTGCGAACGACCGCAAGGTTTCATAATCCAGGTACTTTGTGGAGCTTTGCGATACTCCTCGACGAACATATTGTAATCTGCCGGTAAAACGAACGTAATCGGTATAAAATTCAAATGTAAATATTTCGAGTCCCCCCTTTCGGCTAAGGGGTTCCCTTCTTTTTCCAAATCGCGCCTGTAACGTTTGATGTTTTTAACCAAAAGGTCTTTCCGGGAAATTTCGTAATGGTTTGGAAAGTGATTGATTATCCTGAATTCAATGAAAATCGTTAAATCTACTCTTTGTGGAATGGAATAAGTAGAGGTAACTTACTGATTGTCATTCATACGATATCCACTGTCGACGCTAAATAGACTTCTGCACGTTTGAGTTCCGGCCCAGTATACGTTCCAGTCATCTTCTGGACCGACTTGAACCCAACCACGTTTTTCGCAATTCGCAACAATTACGTTTTTATCGAGATCGGTGCAAAATGTTACTCTCATAATTATTTTTGGTTAACCACTAAAATTTTTGATTGATCAAATAAAATAAATTCGTTGCTATGGTAGTACGTAGATATTTAATAGCTAAGGGTGTTCGGTATATTGTTGATGCGAACCATTCTGTTAGACAAATGTACAATTTACTCTAAAAGGTACTAGCTTCCCGTTCGTGTCAACCAGCTTTCATCCACCACCTGAAGACATCTCATGTCATGACTGTATCGCTAAAAATGGCAAAATATGGAAAATTTGCTAATTTTTGTACACTTGTCTCGTGGACATCGGTAGGTCTACAGAGACCGTGCTGGTCTCAAATTGTAGAAAATTTAATCTACTTTTAGAAATCATACATACAAAATTTACAAAAACTGAAAAAATCGTAACTTCCCCATTTGATGCAGGGTAACCCCCTTTTTTGGATAACAAAATTACAGGACTTCAGAACTATAACTTTTTAAAATTACAAATCTAAATATTACAATAGATATTAAATATTACTCATAACTCGTAACTCATAATATTTAATTCTATGCAAAGAACAAATTCAAAATATTGACGAATTGACTTGTAATATAAAAGCTCATCAGCGGCGAACAGGTGAATCTTTCTACAATCTTATCTTGTTCCAGATTTATTTACATTGAACTTTAATTTGCACATTTGCAGCTTTTAGTCTGCGTGAATACTTCGATCTTATAGCACGTGTGTTATATACATTTCTGATAGTCGCTCGGGAAGTTTTAAAAAATAAATTATATAAATTCAATTAATTAAAAATGTGTGTAAAGAAATGGTGTAATGTTACTTAACTCGAGATTTAGTTTGCCAATTATTGCATTAAAATTATTATGTAGTTGGACTTGCTTGATTATAATTTGAAGATTTGAAGCTTTGATTTAGCAGTTCCACATTTTATGGGTAAGTAATATCAAAAATTTGGTTAGTATTGGTTATTAGGTGTTTTTAAAATTGAGTTGAAGGGGCCCAACAAAGCAACTTGCTCGAGGGCGCCGAACTTACTTGAGCCGGCCCTGTGTGTAACGTATATTCAAATTGGTAATAAAATATTTGTAATAGGTACATAGTAGCTACTTCGCCGAATTGGTGTCTTTTGGGTTTTAGAATAAGGATCGGTTATTCGGTTTGGTTTTAACATTCCTATTTCCACTTGGGATTATACTTTTCTTTGATATAACAACAAACTACATCAAATTTCCTACAAATTATATCTCTTAGGATTTTTTCTTCAGATGAACGGTTTAGGGCCTAGAGCGCCGTAAAGTTTGACAGAAGTTTCACAATCGCCCAAAAGCTGTTTATTTTTTGTTTTTCGCTTATAACTTGAAAACTACACACTTTTTGGAAAAAGTGTTCCTATACAAAAAGAAAGCACCTTAAATTTCTTACAGATTATATTATTTACATTTTTTACCTCAGATGAGCGGTTTAAACGCGAGAGCGCCTTAAAATTTGACAAAAGTTCCAAAATCAGTCAAAATCTGTTTATTTTTTGTTTTTCGCTTATAACTCGAAAACTACACACTTTTTGGAAAAAGTGTTCCTATACTTAAAGAAAGCACCTTAAATTTCTTACAGATTATATTATTTACATTTTTTACCTCAGATGAGCGGTTTAGACGCGAGAGCGCCTTAAAATTTGCCAAAAGTTCCAAAATCAGTCAAAATCTGTTTATTTTTTGTTTTTCGCTTATAACTCGAAAACTACACACTTTTTGGAAAAAGTGTTCCTATACAAAAAGAAAGCACCTTAAATTTCTTACAGATTATATTATTTACATTTTTTACCTCAGATGAGCGGTTTAGACGCGAGAGCGCCTTAAAATTTGACAAAAGTTCCAAAATCAGTCAAAATCTGTCTATTTGTTGTTTTTCGCTTATAATTCGAAAACTACACACTTTTTGGGAAAAGTGCTCCTGTACAAAAATGAAGTACATTAACTTTCCTACAAATTATAGGTCTTCTAGGTTTTTTTATATCAACGAACGGTGTAAGTTAGGCGCTAAAGTTCGTTGATATTTAGTGTCTCTCGGAGGAAGCGGCTACGTCAAGTACAACTCTTCGAGTTTCTTCCTTTGCTGCTGATGGCTTTTACAGGTTTCATTACTGTCATTATAGTTCAAGTCATCAAGATTAACGATCTGCCTAACTTTGGAATTATGTTTTTCAAATGATATGGTGAAATTTCTGAAGAATTCTTCTACTTTGGATTTATTAAATTCCGTTCCCTAAAGCAAACAGGTGCATTTAGGTTTTCTCAACGATAGATCCTTATTTCTGTTTACCAACCCCTTTCTCCATTCCTTACATAAAAGAAAACAGTCAAGAATGGACAAATATTGAGCCAAAATAACGGTTCACGTGGTTCTTCTTTGTCAATCCATTTTTGAGGTAGGCACTTGGAGAAAAGGAGATGTTTATGGTGTTTTTTTAACAATTTAGGAGTCCTTTTTGGAAAATTGGTTTATTTCTAAAAATTCAGTTAAATGAAGACTCTTCAATCTATGCTGTGAATTAAAACTTAATGATTTTTTAAGACAACTAGATACGTTTAAATAACGCATTATTTGGGAGTTCCAAAAGTAAGGATTTCTCAGCAAACCTCAAAGTTAACGAAATAAAATTACGTATATATTGATTTTTTAATAATATATGCCATTTACACTAATATTATTTAGATAAAGTATGGACATAACATTTTTTGTTAATTTCTTCTATCACAATAATCGGTATTACAATAGAACATACAAATTATTCACTAACTAAACTAAAACTACGTCCACTTTTTTCTAGTTTATGGTTGTCAAAAAGATATCACAATGTAAAAAACATTATTTTATTAATAGATTAATACCATAATCTAAGCAAAGTATTTAAATAAGTTTCTTAATTCAAATATCACCGATAGGATTGAAAACAACACAAAAAATACTTAAACAACCATTCGAGGTGTACGAATATATTGGTCCAAAAAATGAAGACTAGTTCTGTAAAAATGCGTTACACACGTACACGTTCCAATGTTAAATTCGTAATGTTTTTCTTAAAAATCGCTTACAATTCTTTAAATAGTTCGATTACATGTATTATTACTTACTGCAATAAATATTAAGTTTATTTTCGCGTTCTCTAAACATTCAAACTAATTTAGCACTCATTGTTTACTTTTACCCTTCCGCACTTCTCTACGCAAAGTGTCACATATACCAATCAACGCTTGCTCATAATTAGAACACAAGTCACAGCTTGACGTCGAAGATGAAGCACAATTCGCCGCATCACATACCAACTTGGTCAGTCAGTCTACCAATAACTTTTGTGCTACTGTAATTAATTGTTCTTTTAAGACTCTAAACGACGGTCTACATTCCGGTAGTTGGTGCCAACACTTTCGCATTATCTAAAATTAAATCTTTAACAAAAAAGAACCAAACAAAATGGGTGACTTACGTCGTAAACTTCCTTATAACACATTTTTGGTTTTTCCAAAATTAAGCCTTTCTGAACACGATCTATAACTTCGGCGTTTTTCAATCTACCGTAAGGCATCTTACCGCAGGTAAACACCTCCCACATTAAGACGCCTACAAAATAACATTACAACTCTGCTCAAAACAATTCTTATTCGTAACTACCGTAAGCCCACACATCGGATTTGGATGAAAAGCGCGTGTAGTTAAGTACTTCGGGTGGCGCCCATTTTATAGGAAATTTGCTACCACCAGACGAGGTGTATTGGTCGTCGAGGACGTACCTTGCGAGACCAAAATCGGCTACTTTTACAATGTTTTCCGAGCCAACCAAACAGTTTCGTGCCGCCAAATCTCTATGGATATAATTGTGTCGTTCCAAATACGTCATTCCTTTACATATCTAAAACAAATGCGATAATAAGTGGCCAAATTCTTCATCAAGTTCAAGGAATGATAATTAAATAACGAACTTTTGAAAACTTTTACATAAAATTTCAAAAGCTCAGACATGGAGCATTTTCTTGGCATTTATATCGGAGTATTTCGGTGCTCTAAGCGGGAGTTACGCTACTAAGAGGAATAAAATGCGGTGGGAAACACAAAATCTCAAGACATGTTGGTTTCTTTATCACGAGACCTTGTCCTAAGAAGGCTAAAGTACTGCTCAAGCTAGACAGTGAGATGGCGATAGGCCGTATCCCTCGTAGCACGAAGGGGTCCAAGAGGACCCTATACATAGAAGTTGCTGAAAGAATAAAGAATTCTTCTGATCAAATCCATGGCAGCTTTTGAAGCATTGACGTCTCAAAGACTGGCCAAGGATTATGCTGAACCAGCAGGCACACCCATCCAAATAAGCTGGCGACGTTCTTTGAAAAGTACAATTTTTGATCATCACCAAGAAATAGCAGGTTCCCTCAGATCACAAATTACCACGAAACAAAACACTTAAGTCAAACGTTAGTCAAATTTGAATCATAAATTTGGCCACAAGACGTGCGAAGAATTGAATTTAAAAGCCTCTAGCTCTAGAAGCTCGGCAATTGGCCTTCCGAAAAGCTATTCAAGTCGTTTAAATATTGTCAAAGCTCTTTCCAAACAAAAATAAAGCAAATTGGCGCACTTAAGTCTTACCTGTATGCACATATCGAGTAAAAGTCCTTGGTTACTAGTCAACGACTGTTCGTGTCTTCTAAGATAATTTAAAAGTGACCCGTGTCTCATGTATTCGGTGACGATAAATATTGGTCTATTTTTACTGCACACTCCGTATAATTGTACCAAATTCGTGTGCTGAAGTTTGCTGAAAACAACAAAATATTAAGTTCGTTCATTTTTGTTGCCCACCCTGTATACGCAATTAAATCCGATACTCACGTCATAACTTTGGCCTCTTCGATAAAATCATCTTCCGACATGGTGCCCTCTTTCATCATTTTAACGGCAACATCGATAGATCCTCTCCACTTGCCTCTTCTTACGACACCAAACTGTCCGGAACCCAACTCTTCCAACAACATCAGTTCTTGTGGATCGATTTCCCACTTATCTAAAATCAATTCGTAGTAGTAAAATTAAGATTGTGGCAGTTTGTAAAGTTAATACCGTGACTAAGGCCGGCAGTTGCAGGCACAGAACGATCGCAAGGGCTGGTTTTGAGTCTCGACGCGAGGCCCCCGCTATTGTGCCGGTGATAATTTATTAAATCTGCTATAGTTGCGCAACAATGTTTTTCCGATAGGTAATATTCGCCCTTGGAGTTTTGTTTGATATGATAGTGCTTTACATGTGGGTGTGGACTGGAAAATTTAATTATTCGACAACTCGTAGTTACAACTACCAGTTAAAGAACTCACACTTTAGTGTATAGTGATAAGGTGTAAAGGCCCTTTGTTGACGAATTTCGTACAACGAAACATCCTTCTTTGTCTTCTGTTTTAAGCAACGATTCCGATCTTTGTCTCGACATGTCGTTGACGTACCACCTATTGAATAACACAATATGAGTATCGAGTGACGTTAAATTAAGCAGATAAGGCAACTTACTCAAACTGCTGTAAGCCTATCGTGTCTTTTTCTTTAACATAATTACTCGGAATAAATCCGACGTTGCTAAAAAATAATCGAAAGGTAACATAGAGGTAATCAGAGTGTTTGGGGCAAAACTAACCCTTGGCCGTCGCGCACTTTCCACCAATGTTCTTGATTGTCATCGAGCACTTCGTATTCAGCATTTTTTTCTAATGATAAGTCGCCCGATTCTATTGCTGTGTAATTATATAATGCGATCACAACTTTCGATCTGACTGGAACGGGTTTTTCTTTTGGTTTGGCCGAAGGTGTTCCAGGAGTTGTACCGCCTGGCATTATATGGCTTGATTGGGATGAACCTAAACAGAAATAAACTCATCAAGTAACAAAAATTTACTAACGACAGCTAAAGTTAAGACACTGAAAATTGAAGTTTACGCCGGACCGGTGGTTTATCGTTTAAATATTTAGCAGAGATAATGATAAAAGCCGTCTATGACAGACAGGAGACTTGGCGTTTAGGTATTATGCAGAGATAAACTTCAGACACAGAAAACTGACAGTTGTCCATCCACTGAGGAACACTTCATGAAACTGTTTTTCAACGACCGACAATGTGGTCTACGACGAACCGGTGGTTTATCGTTAGAATATCGAGCAGAGATAGTGACAAAGGCCGTCTATGACGGACAGGAGACTTGGCGTTTAGATATTACGCAGAGATAAAGTTCAGACACAGAAAACTGACAGTTGTCCATCCACTGCGGGACACTTCATCAAGCCGTTTTTCAACGACCGACAAATGTGGTCGATGGAATGTGGTTTATCATTTCAATATTGAGCAGATAGAGTGATAGATACTGTTTCCACGGTTGCCTAATCCGGATTGTGGAATTTTTACATACTGTTTTTTAGCGATTGTGGTTACACTAGAGGTAGATAAGCCGATAGAGGAATGAAGCTTTACATTTCAATATGCCAGACGCCCTAAAAAAAAAATGAAGAGTTCGTGAGTGCGTCGACACAAAAATAAACCAATACAAGACTTAAAAAGTTGACGAATTTTATAAGTTTTTTTTATTGTTATAAACTTACGTTTATTTAATAAAAGAAGGTGGGTGTTGAATTTTATGTTTGAAACGAAACTGGAATTAATTTTGTAAGAATTTATTCCACCGTTAAAAACTATGTCAATTAACAGGAAATAAAACGAAAGTTACAAAATTAATTAAACCCATGTTTTTACCTAAAAATATACAATTTGTTTATAAATTTTTAATTTATGATAAAAACAGTAGAAAACGTCACAAAAGTGTTGGAAAGGTATGTAAAACAGGATTAATGAACGAAATTGATATGCAAGGTGTAGTTAGAATCAGTTACCTACACGATAACTTAAAATGGGTCAATTGTAACTAATACTAACTACCTACTTATACGTCGATCCAAATAATACGACGACAACTTAAATAAATAATTTTTCGTTTCATTTAAATGTATTATTCGTCTCGTTTTACTAAGTAGAATAGGAACTAATTAACTTGAGGTTAAAAAAACATTCACTTTGCTTCTAATTAATTCGAACGGTGGCAAATACGACAAGAACTCAATTATATTTGTGTCCTACCTGTCGAACTTCTAAAAACGGACACCAACATTTTAAAATCACAAACACTTTATAAAATAAAAATTTTAAAATCGCGCAAAATTATTGTTTTGCACCTTAAACACCTGTATGACCTCGTTGAACATGGCGACTTATATTAGCGCAAAAGAGTTAGAAGACACGGCTAGACCAAGGATGGACCAAGGTGAACTAACCGTTAACGTAAGAGAAAGAGTTAAGCTACCTACCACATTTAACTACCTGTACCTGATTGGAATGGAAATATATTGATGCCACACTTTCGTTCGTTCTTGGATCCACATGTAATATGTACATAGTCGATCGATAGAAAACAACTTACTGATATTTTCAATTAGCGACTTTCTAATGTAATTAGTGTCCGTCAAATCTCAAATATAAACAAAACCCTCGGGTAATTTAAAAAAAACGTTAATTAGTTGATAATTAGTGCAGTTGGTTGATGGGGATTAAGCGCGAATGACGTTAAATCTTTGCTTCAAAAAAAAATTTGAACTAGCCGCCATTTTGGTTTTAAAGAGCACGAGAAAATGTTTGAGACGATATACAAAGAATTGAACACTTATCACGCTAGATAGTCGCCTGATGACTCTCTCATTACTCATTAGCAATGATTTGGATGGTAACAAATTACTTTTGAAGAGATTAATATGAAGGAAGAAAAAAATTTAATTGAAACCGCCATTTTGAAATTAAATATTAATTAAAAGCAGAGTTTGAGATGGATGAAACGAACGTAACAAACGAGGGTAGATAAGACAGTAGATGGAGTTGACGGCCTCAAACTTCCAATAAAAAATGTTGATTTGTGATGAAGAAATCATAAATTTACGCCATTTTATTTTTTTAACCAAAAAAGATAAACATTTCAAGAAAACTAACAGCATTTCCGGTTAAACAGGGAGTCAAAATATAGCATGTTTGGTATCATTAGATAGATAATTTTACAATGTTTTTAAAAATCGTACAAATATACAGGGTGTTTTCAAAAACTCATTTTATTTGATTAATTTCCGGCTTAACCGGAAGTTTTTTTAAACCAAAATAGTATCAAATAATAGAAATTTATAGAATAAATTAATTTGCTAACTTGCAATTACAAATTTTAATTACGAAAAAAATTCTTAATTTTTGAAATTTTGACTTTCAAAAAATCATAACTCCGGTTCTGCTCATAGCAAATGAACCAAACCGCGGTGTTCAATTAAGAACTTCGATACCTACAGCATATCAAAATATAGATAAAACGGCCGAAGCAGATTTTGAGAAAATCAGTTTTAAAATTTTAGTCAACTTTGGTCGTTTAAAAGTTGTCAATTTTGAAATTATTTTAAAAATCGACTCTAACGAAACTAAAGCTCTATATTTTGCCTATATATTCCTGTTTTTAGATATTTATAATAATAATTATCTCCAAAGTTATAATAAAAAAACTAGAAAATTGGAAAATCGTTATACTGGCCGCCATGTTGAATTTAAAAATGTTAAAAAATATTTGTTTAATTAGGGCCGATGCGTACTAACTTATAGCCGAGTATAAGTAAAGTGGGTTAAGATGTTCGTAAATGCCACCAAAATAACCCCCTTGTTTCGGGCCACCATGTATCGATTTCATTTAAAAGCTCTCATTTTGTCAATGAAATTTTGTCAAAGTGACCGAAATCAAATTTCATCAAAATCGCTTGGGTAGTTTTTGTTTTAAGGCGTTTCACACAAACACGCACACAGACGGGCCTTTTCAAACATTTGTGGATTCGGGGGGGGGGCGATAAAAAGTTTTTTTTATTCATACTTTTTCAAACTAGACGAAGGCACAGAAAAGTAAAAGGCGCGCATCGTTTTATTTCAAATAGATAAATAGGAAACAAATGAGACGTGCGCTTGAAACGCTCAATTTTTCGTTTGTTTGAGGCCTTTTTAAGTCGTGTCCATTATATTAATTAACAAAAGGCCGCCAAATAATGACTAATTCGTTTCAAAAGGCAAACTTTGACGCTCTTTGTGTTGCGTTACCCCATTTTCAACATCTGTCGAGAAAGTCGACAATTCAGACTGTTAGTGAGCGCCGTTTTCCAACAAAAAAAAAATTAAACAATTTTCACGCGGGGTATAAACGAATAGAATGCCACGTAATTTATTGGACGAAAACAATAAAAACAAAGGAAGGCACAACTGAAAACGATATCTTTTGTTTCTAAAAATAGGTCGGCAATTGTTTCATCTACAACTTACCTAATAAAATTTTCAGAGCAACCCTCGATAATTTTCATTTACTTATCCAGACCGCGGGTGTACCCTTTCAAGAACCGCGCTCGCCAAATTTAATTAAGAGCTTCAATCTTTACTAACCCAATTTCAGACCTTCACGCAAACATCAAATATTTCGCTACACCCATCCACAGTGTGCATTTGGGAAAAAACTACTTACCAGAGCTTTTGTTATCCTTTAAGTTTTCTTTCTCCTCCAAATTTAAAGACCAAGTACTGCAAAATTCGCAACCTACGGAGCTTCTTATCGTATTTTTGCAACAAGACCACTTCTTTCCATTCCAAACTCCTTGGTGGTATTTGGATCGCAGGTTGTTGTATTTACAAACTGAAAGTTAAAATAACAACAATAGCAGTTAGGTACATAATTTACTCACGACCATCATCGTCTTTCAAACAAAACTTCCCCCAAAGTAGCAAACGCGTTCACACAAGGCGTAAAGGGTGCTTGTTAGTAAGAGGCTCTCGTCCCTTATAAATTAAACATTATTTGCATGCAAATGAATTACAAATAGGGCCGGCTATCGTGCTTGAAAAAGGCGGAAAAAAATACCAACTTGTCCTCAACGCGAGTATCCAATTTGTGCGGTCTTCTGCGGTCTGCGCTAAAAGGCACAATACGTAATCTTGATTACTATCTTGATATCCAACTTGAAACGGATAAGATAGAGCTATCGGCGGATTCTCTTCTATGCTACCAGTAGTTAAAGACGCTTCTACCGAATGAACGTTCGCCAAATCTATACGACCTTTTTCCTTACGCTTCTAACGTGCAAAACAAAAAGAAATTCGTGCTTTAAAACAAATTATAAAATAACCTACCCTTAATTAAGCAAAAATTGTGTAGTTTCACGTAAGAAATTTGATTTATGTTTACCAAAACTGTACAAAAGCGTCGGTGATGGTAAATGTGTCCCACCCTGCGTCGCGACGTCCTGCGCACCCCATTCGTTAAGAAAATTAGGGGCTTGCGTAGGAAAATCTTAACAATACATTTTTGCTTTTGCAATTTTAAAGAGTAGTAACGGTAAAAACTTATTTTCAAAAAAGGAACGATTATAATTTATTGCTGATAGGTGAGGAGGCGTGAGTCATGCAGAAATGCACTTGGGCGATCTTCCGTTATAATTTATAAACGTCGGTGTTTTGTATAGCGAAAAAAACAAATACACGTAAACTATTCTTCATTAATTGCCTCAAAAAATACACTTCTTTGAAGACGTTTATGCACAAAATTTAAATTTAGTCAAGATTCAAACCAAAACTATACGAATTTCAAAAAAATTAAATTTGGGCCCCCCTTTCGGTTAGAACTTGAGCAGCTACTTTTTTATTATTATCAAAGTTTATTAGGTTAAAAATAACTTACTTCTTCGTTATCACTGTCATAGTAGATAAGAAACTTTTTATTCAACACAAACCAACGTTGTTTGTAATTTACGGGCGTATAAATTTTTTTATTTTGTGACCTTTTTACCATAAATCCAGTCTTGATTATTTCTTCATCGTGTTTTGCCATAACCAAAATTAAACTAATTTTATAACGAAAAGTTAGGTTAATCTCGAGTTGGGCTAATGGTACCAGAAGACGTCACTTGTTTTACACGTTTTTCAACTTACAAGGTCGCTGGAAGATTGACAACTAAAACCCAAGTAAAACTAAAACAGCGGGAGATATTTTCTATTTCCAGTTGCTATAAATAGTTTTAGTTATTGTGTTCTCAAAGAGGAGCGACAAGTTTTTTGAAGCGGAAAAACTGCCGCTTATAGAAATTTTCACTGTTTACCACAAATAAAAACAAATTAATCACATTTATTTACGTTTTTAAATAGTTCGGGTAAAAATGTTTAAAAATTAAAACAAACGCTTTTCATTAATAATTTAACTAAACAATAATAATTAATTATATACAACAAATTGTATTTAAAGAGAAAAATAATTTAGGAATGTACAACAAAAGAAAAAATCAAAACTAACAATTGAAGAAAATCACGTAGTGAAGAAATTTCTTAAATCGGGCGAAACTTCCTTCTGTTCTCGTTTCTTGAATATGTCCAAGCGAGGCAGGTCCGCGATTTTTACTTCTTTCTTAAACAATTGTCCCATGCTACGTCCAATCAACTGCAATACAAGCCATTAAAGAGCACGAAATTTATCCTAACCCTGCGTTCGGGGAGCTCGCTATTAGTACTAATAGCACGATTTTGCCGTTCGGGGAGCTCGCTTTCAACGCTATGAAAGCTTTCGTGACGTCACTGTTCCAGTACGTAAACTTATGGGTCAAACGCTAAAAGCCTCCCCGAACGCACAGTAATACGTCATAATAGCGTGTGGTGCTAATAGCGTGAAAGCGAGCTCCCCGAACGCACCCTAAAAGACTGGAGCTAAGACTAGTCAAAATGACAATTAAAATCGGCTCAGCTCTAGTCTTTCATCATCAATTTATACTTACAGTTCCGGTAATCTTTTTAAACAAATCCTTTTTGACCTTCTCCACTTTATTTCCTTTACTAGTAGAGCCGGAAATGCGTTCGTCGAGCTTTTGTAAGTCTACCGGATTCACCCCTGGTATTTGTTGCATAACGGCGAGAACTTCGGGAAATAACGGACGTAACATTTCGTACATTTGGGCTCCTAAGGTTAATAAAGAACCTTGATTAGCCTCGTGTTGTCCGTGCAACGCAAGTCCGTGTAAAACTGCTGCAATTATATGAGCAGCCATGGCACCATTTAAGGAATGATCGGAAACTAACAATCTAACTATAGGACCGGTCAAGTAAGTCGCCTTCAACGAGGCGTTGCTATCGATCCAAGAAAGTGCTCCTAAAACGGTTAAGACGAGCGAATGGCAAATTTTTTCCGAACGTAGTAATAAAGTTCCTAATTCTGATATGACTTCGGTCGTCATATTATTTCGAGTCGGGGGAGGGGGGCCGTCCATGCTCAAGTCATCAGTTTCCATCGAATCGGGAGACAAACTGCCGCCAACAAGGGCGACTTTGAGCAAGTCAATGTATTCACGAGTTAAGGCTCGAGTCAAGATGTCTTCTAGTACTTCTTGGGCATCGGCGTTGTCTTCGGCAGCGTCGCGAGCACGTAACTCGTTTACTTGTTGCCATTTCGTGTGCAGTCGTTCGACCACTACAAATACAGCTTACGTGAAATAGGAGAGTACTTTGTGTTTAATACTTACTTATAGGTGCTATGTGGGATACGATCGGCAGCAAGACGCTTTCGTAATAAGTCGGTGGGCAAGAATAAAGGAAGGGTTTTAAAAATACGCGCACGATAGGCCTCAGTCTGTAGTCGGGAATGCTCTGAAACGAATCGATTAGTAAGCGAACTCGAGCGAGCTCCAAATACGTACGTGTAAAGCGGATAAAATGCTGTTGACAATGGCAGGTCCTAGATCTGGCAGAGTGTACAGGTCTCGACCCAAAGATGGACCCATGGAGCCCATCATGTGGTAGCAACTCTCGTGCAAACCGGTTAAAAACCTCTGCATTCGTTCGAACGGGCTCTGATTGGCAGCTTGGGCGTCGCTCCATTCGACAGTAGTGTGGTGTCCGACGAGTCCCAGCAAATTCGCCCTCTCCACTTCTAACATTGCCATACACCCTTTGTAGTGACTGTTTAAAATAGACTGCGCTTGATTCGAAAACAGTTCGTTGAATATTCTTATGAGCGACAACACGTGCGGTAACAGAGGAATCACGTGATGCGCTGCAGGGTTTCGACACACTGGATTACCGGCCTCGGTGTAAACAACCACAAATCCGCCACGAGTCGCCCTCTCTGGATCTTCAGGCCAAGCGCATCTTTTAATAGCGCCCAAGAGTAAATTAACGCAAAATACCAAATTGCTCCTATTTTGCCCACACGGATCTTGATGAAAATTACTACTTGGCTGCTTATCTAATCCGACGTAAGACATGAACGATTTGGCGTCTTTAAAAACGCCAGCAGAGGCCAAAGTTACCCATTGAGAACTCGCCTCTCTTATCACTTCTGCCACAAAAGTGCTCTGTCGATCGTAATCGCAGAAATGATTTGAAATCAACAGTAAGGCTTCCTGCAAAGTAACCCTTTCTAAAACGCTCAGTTGGGCTTGCGCGTCCGTGTTGGATAAATTCGATATCGTAGCACAAATTTGATCAAATACCGGTAACAAGAGTAGTGGGTATTTGTTGCCAATTTTAACCATCAACGATGCGGCGTGCCGACGCACATTTTTAACTGCTCTCGTTCGATTATCTTTTGTTTGGCCTTTAGGAGAATATACCAAAGCTAAAAATATCTTATCTAAAACTTGGGGTAATAGGGCAGCTCCGGATACGGCGACAGAATTAATAGCAGGTGCCATTTGGCCCGAAGACATACTCAAAAAGACAAATAAAGCCGATATGCACGTGAGTAAAGTCGATAAAATTAATGGATCTGCCGGATCGTAAGCGACGCACAATTGAAGAAGTCTCAATCCGGAAGTTATCGAAGGTCGTTCGTAAGCTTGTAGGACACGGCTCAGTACACTTTCGAGACAAGTGGCTAAAGCGTCCCATTCTTGGTGCAACGGGTCAAAGATACTCAATCCGAAGGTCGTGTTTGGCATTTGGAGACATTTTATGAGCCATTGTTCCACATAACCGAACGTCACCAAAGGAGCGACGACAGTTGCTTGCCTAAAAAAGTAAAATGAAAAATGAGTCGGATAAATGTAAAAGTAACCAACCTGAAACTGTCCAAGAAATCGGATCGACACCGATGGAAGTATTGCGAATACTCTTCTTCGCTATCGAAATCCATTTTACTATAAGTCGAAGACTGGTCCAAATTTGTAGACTTTGCTACAGAGTAGTTAACTTTGATGATTTTAGGCGCCGTACACTGTACCCAACGAGGTAGGTATGAAAGAAAAATAGGATCTCTAGATATGTGATCATGCTTGAGCATGCTGTTCCAAACAGGATTCGCTAGATGGGCTAATGAGAGACTCGGATGACTAGAAAATGCTAATATCGCGTCTAAAAACGTTGAAAAATTCGGTGGTCGTCCAGTTGCATCCTTTCCCCAAAGAGCACACAACTGGGTGCCCAAACCAGTTATTACCTACAAAGAGAAAACTTTAACTCTAAAAAGTCAGCTTTGCGACTAACAAACCTGAACAAGCTTCTTCTTAAATAAATAGTGTTGCTCTTCCATGGTTGGATTATGCAACTTGGCAGCTCCCAACAAGCACTGAATTGCTTGATCGTGAAATAACATAAGTAACGGCTTTCTCTCTTCAATTTTACCTTTTCTATTCACAATTTGTAACAAACACTCGGCAGCTGGACATTGAAATGCCAAATCGTTGAGTAATAAACATAAAATTTGTAAGAGTCGCCCATTATGAGCCATTATATGAGCCATTGAAACCCACTCGACAAACCCGGTCAAAGTCAAAAGCACGATCTGAACGACTCTTGCGTGAGAATTTGCTTTGGGAATATTCCCCGATTCGCTACAAACTCGAAATTGATTTACATGTAACTCGATTAATCGTAGGAAAAATTCAAAAATAATTGCCATGTTAGTAGTCAGTGCTTGATAAATGTCTTTTCGCCTTTGATTCGATTCTAACGTCTACAAAATTGAAATTTTAACATTTGTTGTGCAATTACCGTCGATCGATTACCTGTAAAAGAGCTACATCTTCGACGAGACGCAAGAATACTAGTAATACGAGTTCAGTCTGTAATTCTCCACAGGCACATGCATCGGACAGTTCCGCCAGTAGACTCTGCCACTGTTGGGGCCATTCGCGTTTAACCATCTCGACGACTACTCTACTTAAAGCATCCTTCATGTGCGGCTCGTCTCCGATCCCACCAGCTGCTAGCAATTTCATCGCATTCTCCTATTAAAGCAACCGTTAACAAACATTGCATCATTCACAAAATTGTTACCTTGATGAAAATCTTCTCCTGTTGCGAAATGTGGTTCCAACGATACTTAACCGTGTGCTCCATAAGTTGCAGTCCAAAATGTCTAGCAACTAACGAGTGTTGAGTTCCAGCAGCTAAGAACAAACCGGCTTCCGCACACAACGGTGAACTCTCTTTAAAATTTTCACAAGCAGTGTACGCTTTAAGCCGATCGTTGTGAGATGCATTCGTACTCATCGTAAGCTCAACCGCGTGAGCTAAATCGGCGGCTAGTGCTGGTACGTCGGGTCCTGCCATTTTTCAAACGAATTGGTAAGTTTTTTCAAAATTTTTTTGCAAATTTAACCAATAAAAAAAAGCATGGCTAATGGCTAGACTAAAATATTGATGTCAACCCAACGTCCAAATTTTCGAAGCCTCACTTTAGACTATGATCAAATAATTATCGGCACGCACGGAGTATTTTGGTGAAATGAGCTGTTGAAATTTTCGTCTTGCTGCACGGATTAAACTGTTTTGTTGGATTTTCTGTAATAAACTTGAGTTGAGGTGTTGAGCTGGTGGTGTGTATGTTTTGCTGCCGGTAAATTAACACGCGCGCGACATCTATCGCTATCGCACCATGACTAAACCTAAAAACAAATAATTTTTGTCTAACCTAAATGTTAATTAATATTTTAAATTAATTTAGTATTTTCACTTAATTTACACGATCAATTATTTAAATTTTAAACACCGAACTTTGTTCCTGTATAAAGGCCTTAGCTTCTCGAGAATTAGTGACGTGAGTCACTGCCAAGTCATGTATTTGTTTTGTTTTGATAGTTTTGAGGTTAAGAAGTGAGAAGGTGTTTAGAAGAATAGAAATAAACTTGCTCAACTTGCTGGCTGAATGGAATGAATGAAAAATTGCAAGTGTCTACACAGACACAGTTAATAACGTGTAAAAGTAAAACAGTGCTTTTATGGTTTTATTTTTTAATAAGGTAAACGCACCAGTAATCGATAGTGCCCCAGTGAAGATCAGTTTTCACTTATGTCATCTAAGAAAAATAAGAAATCGGAAGCACTTGGTAAACAGCGAATAGTTAAATTTGATGTAGGGACACGTCCTATAAACTGATGATAAAACAAATAAAATTGTATGAACCAGTAATCGTCACATAAATTATAACAAGATTTATGTTTTAATAACGGTTTAATTTAAAGCAAGATTAATATAAGGTCTAGATACTGATAAACACAAATTTTGTCCATAGATATGGTTCGATTTAAATATATACATAGAAGAAAATATGACAAATTCTCTGAGGGCAGGTAGTACCTAGTGGATCATCAATTTTTGCAGCTGCAAGAAATTGTAATATTTCTCGCACCACCCTTTCCGACAAATTTCTCTGCAAATCGCCACATAAAAGAGAAGAGCATAATTTTTATACTAAAAGAAGACGATGGGGAAGTTGCAAAAAGGTAATTTTCCACATATTGTTATTGTTTCATTGCAAAGTCCCACATTCACAGTTTGCTGCAATGTCTCAACAAACCGTTAGTTGACTTACAATTGTACACATTAACAGATTAGAAACACACACAGAAATGGAAAGAAACATAATGTTTAGAATTAATCGGTGCTTACTGGATAGGAGATCTTATGCACTAACAAATGCTCAATTAGTCTCGATAGTAGTCTACTTAAACTAAACCAGATACTGTCCACGCGTTATACCATGGCGAGGTCCGGCGCTTCTCGAATATTATATTCGTAACTGTTCGGTAAATTGAACACTTCAGATATACCATTCAGTGGCGTAGCTATTTTTTTTAGTATTTAGTACTATAATTTAAATGAATAATTACGTAGTAGCTTTTTATTTAATTATATTAAACTTGTATTAACTACTTCACGCGTTTGACTGTGAAGAATTTTCTTTCCATTTAATGTAGACACCATTTTCATATAGATAATTTAACAAATAATAATTTTAAAAAAAATAAAATGATACTCCTTTAGAGTATTTCGCTGTAACACTTCAAGTTAAACTAAATTAAAGCCAAAGAAATTTTGAAAAGGGTTTAAAGTATTGGTACCTATTATTCCAATTTTTAGAAATATGCATTACCTTCTTTACCTATATTTAAATAATAAATAATAGCTGATAACAACAATCCTTCTTGAACGTTCTTTTTTAAAAAATAGTGTACAAAATATTTACCTAACAATACAAACATTTATTATTTACTTAAAAAAAAATTTGTTTCCTATAACTTTACGCCCACGTAACGTCACTGCAAATATTCAAATCAATTGAAACGGTGCGCTACCTGTGCAGTCACTAGGGCTGGGAATTTTATTCGATATATCGATATTCCGATATATCGATATTCCGATATATCGATATATCGATATTCCGATATATCGATATTCCGTTATATCGGTATTTTAATTTTAGCATAAGATAGGTACTCTAAACTATGTAATAAAAAATGAAAAAAAAAATTTTTTTTTTAAATGCGAAAAAGAACGTAAATCTAATTCAATAAAAGTTGTAACATGGTTAAGCGCATGGAGTACAAACGTAGCCCAGCCGCTTTTGGCCTGGGATAAAAAGGTCAATTACCGTTGTAGGTAATGCCTAGTAAGCTAATTAGCTAGAGACAAGTGTTTTTAGTAGCTATTGAATACATCATAAACATAATTTAAAATTTAAAGTTATAAGCGACTAAAGGGGCCGGGACTACGTTGGTAATCCACGCGCCTAACGTAGTGTTAAGGCAAGTTAAGATTATTAATTATTACCTAGACATAATACGTCTCAAGTTTAATTTTTGCGTATACAGATTTGGCCTACTAAAACAATGTACTAAAAAGTGCTCAAATACACGAATATTGCCGTGTTGTCGTGAATAGGGCTGGGAATTTTATTCGATATATCGAATAACGATATATAAAAAATATATATCGATACTTATATCGATATTTCGATATATCGATATTCCGATATATCGATATTCCGATATATCGATATTCCGATATATCGATATTTCGATATATCGATATTTTTTTAAATATCGATAATATCGATATTTTTTTAATATCGCCCAGCCCTAGCAGTCACAAGTGTGGCCATGGTATAACGCGCAGACAGTATACATGTTACATTTACAGGTGCAAATGACGTCGGTGTGAACCTGAAATAGAAACTGCTAATCAAAGTATGATGAATGTCGTCTCTTTGGAAGAACTCCCCAAAAAATACATCGGCAGAAGATGTTGGTACATTGGATTGTTAGAGAGTTAAATAATTTTGATTGCAAATCCACCAGACACTAGACCACCAACACAATATTGTGAAACAACTTGTAAAAATTATAAAGCAGAAAGAGAAGAAAGGAGAACTACAAGGGAAGAGGAGGTCCACAACACGAACATTACTAGGTAGAACTGTACTGTACTGTTATTATTATTATTTTTTTATTGAACTGTAATTTATTCAGTTTAAAACTGGAAAGCACTTACTAGTGACATTTTTTAGTAATTGACGTCTTGTTTTAGCACATTAACTTGTCCTAGTCGGAGAATCTGTTATTTTGGAATGATAAAATATTGATCGTAATAACAGTGGATGGCATACAACTTGCAACAATAGAACATCATCAAAAAATGATTCCAATTGGTCATTCAAGGTAATTTTTCTCATTTAACAATTTTTAGAGCTCTATCCGGCTTTTGTTTGATAAATAATGTTGGAATTTAATATTTGTGGGTAGTTATAAAATAGTGAACTAATTTGCAATTAGACACTGCAGTTAATTAGATTATAAATTCATTTCTCCTTGTGAAAAATAGTCTAGTAATTTTGTCACCTAAAGTACGGGTACCTTGCATCAAATGGGGTAGTTCTGATTGATTATGTTGTCTATGATGTAGGCTTAATGATAAATTGAAGTTTTTGACCTCGGTAGACCTCCAGATCTTTATCAAAAATCCAAAACTAAAGAGAATGTAAATAAAGAATTTTTGAGTAGCAATCTACTGTCAATACATTGGCGTATGTTGGGTTGCATGTGCTAACAATAAAGTTATTTTGTATGCCTTTTAACTTTTAAGCTGCAGTCAGTAAGTGTTATGTGGCTGCAGTTACACTTGAGATTTATATCATGATAGATATCTCAGAGATCAATATATATTGGATATATGAATAGATCTCTGATAGTTTCTCTCATCAAGGTTTACACTTTGACTACTTTGATATACTTGATCTCTCGATCTCTGAGATATCTATCATGATATAAATGTATAAATCTCAAGTGAACTGCAGCTTTACATCCCGTGTGTCGCTTCTATTACTGCAAATACCGCAAATACCCACTAGGGGAACATTGACAGTTTGGTGTGGTTTGGTATTTTTTGTGGGTTAATTATTTAATAAGTGGCAAAATGTCAATTACTTTGTATTTATAATTCAATTTTAACTGACAAATTAGTTGAAGTTTAGCAACAAGCAAAGTCATTTTCTTTTGAAAGTAATTTTAAAAACTTTAAAACTTATACAGTGAACATTAGGGTTAGAGGTGATGAAAAACCAAAGGTACCAATACCAGGTACGACCTGCTACTTATACTTTGTCAGTCCAGCACCTGCAGAAGGTTGCATAAATATGTAAGTACATTTTTAATTAGGCTGGTGGCCCACGGACAATTTATTTTAACATTACTAGCCTTATTTTAAAACTTTATAAATTTTATTTCGATCCTCACTGTTGTTCTAAAAGATGAGCTTGGCTCTTAAATAAAGAGGCATCCTAAAGTCTTATAAGCGTGAACTTGCTTCGTCTGTAAAAAGCGAACAAATTTAAAAGGTTCGACTAGGGAGGGGGTTAAAAAAATTATTTACATTTGTCATGCCCTTAGCAATTCTCACTTTATCTTCATTTGTTATTGCATGTCTAATATTTTGTGAATTTGTTTTAGCTACCAACAGATACAAGGCCTCATTGAAAAACATTGAGAGACACTGCCTAGAAAATTATTTGAAAAACTTTGGCAGCTCATATTGAACAAATCCAACATTGCACCTTCGAACAGATGTAACGTTTTTATAGTGCGCTTTAGTAGTGCACCACACATTGCAGATTGTCCGCTGCGGAAAATATGCAACGGATTTACCGTAAAAACAAATATTAAATAAAAATGAGCCCCACTTGGTAAAACGCTTTCCCAACGTGCCTCGTTGTTTCGGCTGCATATTTTCCGCAGCTGAAATTCTGCTAAATGTGGTTTACTACTTAAACAGGGTTCGTGCCATATTAAAACATGAACGGGGCGGCGGGACCGTTATCTGACCAGGGTTCTATTATAGATCGGAATTGACTTCACGAGCATATTGAAACACGATACGACTTGATTGACATTCGTGTTTCTATATGGCACAAAATCTAGTAGTGGCTACTGTTATTATGTTATACCAAACATTTCTAAGGTAAAAAAGATGTTTTCATTATTTATAATTTGTCTTGTAACTGTATGGTGCATTTTATATGCTATTTGTTTATTGTTAACGTGTCGTGATCACGTAATAAGGTTACAGACTACATTTTTTGCTCTTGACTACTTAATTTGAACTTCAATATTTTGTCATAGTACACGTCGCTTAGATTCAACTGAGATATACGACCGAGTGCATATTAGTAGCAGTAAATAGGTTTATCTTTCTCTAATTAGCAACTAATACTGTACCTGTTTCCCATATGCGCACTGTACAGCATCATATATCTCGGTTGAATCTGAGCGACCTGTATGTATATAAATATGCAATTTTCGACACTATGATTTCACTTGTGGTAGTTGTTTTGTCAGAAGTGTCGTATACCACTAACCCCCGATTTTTCAATTGTGTGTATTCACCGAATTTAGTTGTTCTCACTTTAAAGGTAGTTCTCTCAAGTAAACGCCATACAGTTTTCACCAAATTTACCCCCAGTTAAGCCGCGGTTAATAACAAATTTAATAAAAAAATGTTTACTTACAATGGAAAACCGGAGGTAAGACGAATATTCTTAAAGAATTTTACTGAATGGTGATTAACGGCTATAAAGTATAAAGAGTTTGCCACTGTTGCTGTAGTTTTGTTTGCCAGCAGAACGGTTACATCACCTACAGTTTGGGGGCAAAAAACGCAAAACTGTGATTATTATTACCTATTATTGCTGTATCTAAATGTAATTTAGAATATTTATTAAATTGAAATGAGTTTTGGTAAAAGATGTACAAAAGTGCGCCCAACAAACGCAACTTTTGTACAACTATTACCTAGTTTGCTTTTTTGTTATTTTCTAGCGTACTTGACCTGGAAGCCCAGCCACACGATTTTATAACTTGAAGGATAGTATTTTCCGACACTTTTTGGTGCTTTTAAACTGCTAAATAACCCTACTTTTCCATACGGAAATCCCTAAATGGTCCTTAAGATAACAGCTATTTACATTGCAAATAAATTTTGGCTGTACCGCAGGTTAGGAACAATCCCTTCATCGTAATTCATTTTTATACAGTTGTATCGTCAATTAGCACTGTTTGCAAACTATAATTAAATTTGTATGTCCAGGATAATTCCTTAAACTAAAATTAATTTAAATGCCTGCAGGTCTACGAGCAATCCCTTGAACCAAAATTTAATTTGTACCGCCTGCAGCACCATCTAGAAATGATCCTTTATACTAAAATTAGTTTAAACTGGTTGAAGCGCCATCTGGGAGCAAACCCCTGACCTAAAAGAAATTTTTTGAGTTTAGTTCGGAGGATTGTTTCTAAATGGCGCTGCAGTCGGTTCAAATTAATTTTAGTTCAAGGAATTATCCCGGTCATACTAATTTAATTTTGCTAACAGTGCTAATTGACGATACAAACGTGTAAAAATGAATTTCGATGAAGGGACTGTTGGCTTATAATTGGGGCGTTTCGTTCTATTTGCGACAGTATAATAAACGAATCAATTAGTTAATACTATTATGCATTTTTGATTCTATATTTACCACTTTTTAAGGTTGCGATTTTGCCCATGTTAGAAATCTTGCAAATAGTGCTTTACTGGAGCGGTTGAGCAGCAAAACCTATTGAAGTTACAAAAAAATTATGAAGATAAAAAATAAAGTAGAAAGATTGGGCTACAATGTAAGCTAAGTTTTGTTGCTGAAATGTTGATATTTAATAGAGATAAGGCTTACTGAAAGTGAGGAAAATTGCTTGCTTCTATTTACCCACTGTTGGGCCATTTTTAAATAAAAAATGAAAATTCTGAGATATAAATATAGTACTCTATGTATTTATCCTCACCTTAAGACTTAGTTTTGAAGAATAATTAACAAAATGAACCTGAACCAACCGCTCCAGTAAAACGCTTTTGAATTTTTATATTTCTATTATAAGAACAGGGGCCTTCTGAAATTGGGAATAAATTCGCCTAACTATGTAAATTTTAATGTAGCTATTTGATAACAGTCGTCGTTATTCCTAAAGTTGCTTACTTTTCAAAATGAGCATATACGTTTCTCACTCTAGCATATCGCAACCTTAAGTTGAAATAATGTAGAAGTCTAAATTTGTTAAAATTCCAACTTTGTACGCCTACCAATACATAGGCAACACTTCTTACTCTCCCACTGTATTATAAATTTTGTATCGACGAAGGAAATTTTGTAAAGTGGGGCGATCACATGACCACTTAAAGTTTATATAAGGCCGAGTTTCGCCATTCGAAAATTTTCTAATCTCCACTTCAAATCAGCTTCGAAGAGAAAATTTTAGCTTTGCTCGTGTGAAAAATCAACTTCAACTTTTTGAATTTTTTTTTCTTGGAAGTTGTTAGAGGCATTGTTCTGAATATCTTTAGCGACTTTTGGATCATTAGGTCGAATATTAATGCGGGAAATTAAGTTTTTAAAAATAGATTATTTATTCGTACCACAATATTAATTAACTCGGCATTCTTGTTTGGAAGGTGTTTGGCGCTTCTTAAGACGCTGTTATTTCTCTCTTCTGAGGAGAATTTATTTTTAAATTTATTTTTGTCTTATAATTTATTATTATTGTATGTATGTAAATTAAGTTGGAAAAAATAAACGATATAAACAATAATTTCTTTTATTTAAAATCTGCAAAGTCCTCATTTTCGGACTAAGTGGAAGAGCAGATAGACAATAAGCGTTGGAATCAAATTCTAAATTAAGAAAACGATATTTTTGAATATTAAAAAATTTTAAATTTCGTTATAAACGATAACGTCTCGTTTCATAACATATTGTCGGTGCCTTTAAAATTCTTTTAAATAAATATTTCTCTTTAATTTATTTCGTTTACCTTATCGACCTTCTGCTCTTCTAATACCTTGTCCGAAAATTGTAAAATTTGAAGAAAATTTTTAAAAACCTTGTTTTAAAAAATCGGTATTACGCAATTCTGAGGGTGCGAATCTTTAGATCTACTATCGGGGAATATACTTGTTAAATTTGGACGCTGCTGGTCTTCTAGTTTAGAAGATACTCGACTTTAAAGTTATTTTGAATGTTTTAATTCTTAAAATTTTACGCTTTATGTCGATTATCTTCTAAACTAGAGGACCAGAAGGGCCCGAATTTAACAAGTATATTCCCCGATAGTAGATCTAAAGATTCGCACCCTCAGAATTGCGTAATACCGATTTTTTAAAACAAGATTTTTAAAAATTTTCTTCAAATTTTACAATTTTCGGACAAGGTATTAGGAGAGCAGAAGGTCGATAAGGTAAACGAAATAAATTAAAGAGAAATATTTATTTAAAAGAATTTTAAAGGCACCGACAATATGTTATGAAACGAGGCGTTATCGCTGACATCGCAATACTTTTAAAATTCTATTAAATAAATATTTCTCTCTAATTTAATTCGAATACCTTATCGCACTTCTACTCTCCTACTACCTTGTCCGAAAATTGTAAAATTTGAAGAAAATTTTTAAAAACCTACTTTATAAAAATTGGAATTACGCAATTCTGAGGGTGCGAATCTTTAGATCTACTATCGGGGAATATACTTGTTAAATTTGGACGCTGCTGGTCTTCTAGTTTAGAAGATATTCGACTTTAAAGTTATTTTGAATGTTTTAATTCTTCAAATTTTATGCTTTATGTCGAATATCTTCTAAACTAGAGGACCAGAAGGGCCCAAATTAAACAAGTATATTCCCCGATAGTAGAGCTAAAGATTCGCACCCTCAGAATTGCGTAATACCGATTTTTTAAAACAAGGTTTTTAAAAATTTCCTTCAAATTTTACAATTTTCGGACAAGGTATTAGGAGAGCAGAAGGTCGATAAGGTAAACGAAATAAATTAAAGAGAAATATTTATTTAAAAGAATTTTAAAGGCACCGACAATATGTTATGAAACGAGGCGTTATCGCTGACATCGCAATACTTTTAAAATTCTATTAAATAAATATTTCTCTCTAATTTAATTCGAATACCTTATCGCACTTCTACTCTCCTACTACCTTGTCCGAAAATTGTAAAATTTGAAGAAAATTTTTAAAAACCTACTTTAAAAAAATTGGAATTACGCAATTCTGAGGGTGCGAATCTTTAGATCTACTATCGGGGAATATACTTGTTAAATTTGGACGCTGCTGGTCTTCTAGTTTAGAAGATATTCGACTTTAAAGTTATTTTGAATGTTTTAATTCTTCAAATTTTATGCTTTATGTCGAATATCTTCTAAACTAGAGGACCAGAAGGGCCCAAATTAAACAAGTATATTCCCCGATAGTAGAGCTAAAGATTCGCACCCTCAGAATTGCGTAATACCGATTTTTTAAAACAAGGTTTTTAAAAATTTCCTTCAAATTTTACAATTTTTGGACAAGGTATTAGGAGAGCAGAAGGTCGATAAGGTAAACGAAATAAATTAAAGAGAAATATTTATTTAAAAGAATTTTAAAGGCACCGACAATATGTTATGAAACGAGGCGTTATCGCTGACATCGCAATACTTTTAAAATTCTATTAAATAAATATTTCTCTTTAATTTAATTCGAATACCTTATCGCACTTCTCCTCTCCTACTACCTTGTCCGAAAATTGTAAAATTTGAAGAAAATTTTTAAAAACCTAGTTTAAAAAAATTGGAATAACGCAATTCTGAGGGTGCAAATCTTTAGATCTACTATCGGGGAATATACTTGTTAAATTTGGACGCTGCTGGTCTTCTAGTTTAGAAGATATTCGACTTTAAAGTTATTTTGAATGTTTTAATTCTTAAAATTTTACGCTTTATGTCGATTATCTTCTAAACTAGAGGACCAGAAGGGCCCAAATTTAACAAGTATATTCCCCGATAGTAGAGCTAAAGATTCGCACCCTCAGAATTGCGTAATACCGATTTTTTAAAACAAGGTTTTTAAAAATTTCCTTCAAATTTTACAATTTTTGGACAAGGTATTAGGAGAGCAGAAGGTCGATAAGGTAAACGAAATAAATTAAAGAGAAATATTTATTTAAAAGAATTTTAAAGGCACCGACAATATGTTATGAAACGAGACGTTATCGCTTATAACAAAATTTAAAATTTTTTAATATTCAAAAATATCGTTTTCTTAATTTAGAATTTGATTCCAACGCTTATTGTCTATCTGCTCTCCCACTTAGTCCGAAAATGAGGACTTTGCAGATTTTAAATAAAAGAAATTATTGTTTATATCGTTTATTTTTTCCAACGTAATTTACATACATACAATAATAATAAATTATAAAACAAAAATAAATTTAAAAATAAATTCTCCTCGGAAGAGAGAAATAACAGCGTCTTAAGAAGCACCAAACACCTTCCAAACAAGAATGCCGAGTTAATTAATATTGTGGTACGAATAAATAATCTATTTTTAAAAACTTAATTTCCCGCATTAATATTCGACCTAATGATCCAAAAGTCGCTAAAGATATTCAGAACAATGCCTCTAACAACTTCCAAGAAAAAAAAATTCAAAAAGTTGAAGTTGATTTTTCACACGAGCAAAGCTAAAATTTTTTCTTCGAAGCTGATTTGAAGTGGAGATTACAAAATTTTTGAATGGCGAAACTCGGCCTTATATAAACTTTAAGTGGTCATGTGATCGCCCCACTCTATAAATTTCTATGGTAGTTTAAAATTTATAATGTAGTGGGAGAGTAACAAGTGTTGCCTATGTATTAGTAGGCGTAAAAAGTTGGAGTTTTAACAAATTTCGACTTTTACATTATTTCAACTTAGAAAGTGGTCAATATAGAAGGAAAAATACATAATACTTTTAACTAATTAATAAACTAATGTTATAATTATAAATTTTAATACATAAACATATAAACAATGCTGCAACTACTGATTTATAATTAATAGTAAAACAAGAAAACCACTTTAACGAGAAGCAATTTAACAAATTTACGAACTCTTTAATACACTGGACTAAGCGAGCTCGGTTAGACTCTTTAGGTGTCCTTAGAAGCACAAAATCTATAAATAATTTATTATCAATTACTATTTACTAATTTAAATTTGCATTTTTCATGAGCAAAACGTTTCATTCACAAATTGAAAAGAGAAACATTGAAACTAAAACTGTTACCACAGTAATTAACAATATTAATTTTTCTAATAACTAAATCTAGTTTATCAGAAGAGGGGTAGTTCAAGAGTAAATTATAATTATAATATGTTGCAGATCAACACCAACATCCACACACATGTGAAAAAACTTTAAAGATTTAAAGGAGAAAATTTGTTTTTCTTCATTCATCAATCATCACAAGTTTCAGCCGTAGCATGACTGTAATATCCAAATAGTAGTATAGTTTCTTACGCCTTTCGGAATTCTAATTTCTAAAACAAGAAAAGTATAAAATACGATCATACCAAAGAGAAAAAAGTTTCAATGCACCTAACATATAGGTAATTCCACGTTCGGGGTGGAATTAGTTTTAGGCGTAAAACTAATATCCAATTTCTACATTAAAAATACTTTTTCTTGATTTAAAATCAACTAATATGAATTAATATTTACCCCTTTAAATACAAGTTGTCTCCTATTTTAAACTAATCCATCTTGTAAAGCATATATACAATATTTTGTGTAGGGATATTTCAATCACATAGGTAGGTTGGGATATCCTCAATTCTTCTGTCTAAAATTAGAGATTTCTTACTACTAAATTTTATCTGGGTCTCCAGGTTCTTGAATAACAAATTGATTACACAGACAAACTAATATTCGTAAACCTACTTTAAAGTCTTTATACTCTTTGTGGAGCTCCATCAATCTGCATATAGTTTTTTGGCAAATTTTGAAGTTTTCGCAAAACATAAGAAACGTACACCATCAAGCGAATTCAACATTGTTCGATGGTACCACGGTGCCGTTTAAACATCTGTAGTTTTTCGTAATCGCCGTCACGAGTTAAATAAGTAAATCTGCGGCTACAAAAACGTCGCTTAAAAAAATTGCACTGAAACGACAATAATTTTAAAAACACGGTTACAAACAACAATTTGCTTACGTTATAATACCAAATCAATACCGCTATAACTTTTGTCACCTCGGTAGTTATTTGTAAGTATCCATTATGCGATTTCTAGAAAAGCTGGAAGTTCTCTGGACCATAAATAAACTAACTAAAATAAACTAAATAAATAAGGTTAGGTTAGAAAAATGGCTAACATGCCACGCCTCTTTCAACAAGGGTAAAATAAGGCTAGTAACACACCGACTAATTATTTTAACGCAATTTTTAATTTTTAATAGATTTCAACACAGCAAAGAGTGTTAGCGCACAAGCAATTATCAATTTTTTATTGCCTGTGCGCTAACACTCATTTGTTGTATTGAGATCTATTAATTATAGACGATTAAAAATTGTGTTAAAATGAACCCCCGTGCGTTACCAGCCTAAGTTACAAAATTACTTACACATGCAACAAGTGTTGCCTATGTATTGGTAGGCGTACAAAGTTGGCATTTTAACAAACCTCGACTTTTACATATTAGGTAGCACTCGAAGAGCTGATCAAATTACTAGCAGAATCGGGAGTTGCAAAATTTCAATTGAAAACTGAAAAGTTACAAACATAAATAAAACAAATGCTGCGAAAATTAGTAACTCGACTTGATTTCTCCACAAGCTTAACATCTAACAATTTGAAAGTTTTTCTAGAGACGATATCTACTATTCAAAATCTTGCAGCGAAAAACATTTCATCTGCTCAAGAGCGCTTTAGCTGGTAGATCTCTTAAGTAGGTCCCATTACGAACGCAGTTCTCGGATCATTTTTCAGGCCACATTTAATTTCCATTATGTCCTTGTATTCATTTGAATCTAAAAGTACAGAATTATAAGTTTGCCACTTGTAAAAATTAAAAGACCTACATGTTTTGTTTCTACTTTCTACTAAACTAAATTTTTAACAGCATAAGTAGACACTAACTTCTATGTTTATTTGTCTCATCCAATCAACTCAGAGTATGGTAAGTGTGACATCATTAGAGCAGGACAAATAGACAAAATTAGTGCAAGAGAGAAGAACAAAGAAACGCTTGAAATTTGCCTGTTTTACTCCAAGCAGATCGAAGCAGAAAAATAAACAAACCTATTACTACACTGCTGTTATTACAATGAGAACTTGATGATTCATCAAACAATTAGCTTTGATTATAAGGCGTAATAATGGTCATGTTTACAGCAATGGCTTAGTTCGCGTACCAACGTCAAAATTGTAGACTAGACTTCGTGCCAAATAGAAACATGAATGTCAATCAATTGCTTATCAAGTTGGTTCGGTACTCGTCACCTTGTGTACCAGACTAAATTAGTTCGAAGTTTGCTCAAATTCAATGCAATGCGACCGTGCAAATGACGATGTGTTTGTTGTCTTCTAATAGCGTTTTCTCTCAATCATTTGTAATAATTTTTTATTTTTTTCTCCTCTCATTTCTTGCCGTGATGGACAAAGTGCCTAAGATAACAGGTAAAACATCGATTGGGCGTACCTTTTCAAGATTTGCTGCTGTAATAAAAGTCAACATTTGAGCCAATAAAAATCAATTTGTTTAACAATATTTTTACCTTTTATTTTATTTTCGTTAAATGGTCCTGGATAATTACAATTTGACAAAATCAATCTGGGGGTTTCTATCCGACAGTCCGTTCAACATTTCTCGCACTAGTCTTTACTCAAAGGCAAAGTGAGGCGTAAGAAGGCACCTTGGCTCAGTAACAATTCCACAATGTATAATTATATAATTAGTATTGTCAATTTTTCCACTACGTGATAAATAACTGAAATGACGTAACTTCAACATCGACAAGAATCCAGTTCAAACAAAAGCTGCTAACTTTACTGCATCTTATTTTCCTGCAGGAATACTTTTGTTTTTACATTCCTCGATGATATTCCAACAATATTCATTCTTTTTACCATACCTTCAAACACGAGAGGCAAAATATTAAACTCTTCAGATTAGTATAAAACGACACTTTCTTCTAAAACAGAAAAATTCATTAATTACTATAACCAATAAATTAAATAAATTCTAATAATTATTCAAAGAATTCACCAATTAAGTACTGTCGTCGTAATTCAACTTAGCAAACGATGCCCAAGAACACAACTAAATAACTTACTTCCACAAGAAAGTTGAGACTAGCCGTAATCTAAGAGACACACGCAGTCTTTTTTCTCCGCAAGTAGCTAAATAACTTACTTCCACAAGAAAGTTGAGACTAGCCGTAATCTAAGAGACACACGCAGTCTTTTTTCTCCGCAAGTAGCTAAATAACTTACTTCCACAAGAAAGTTGAGACTAGCCGTAATCTAAGAGACACACGCAGTCTTTTTTCTCCGCAAGTAGCTAAATAACTTACTTCCACAAGAAAGTTGAGACTAGCCGTAATCTAAGAGACACACGCAGTCTTTTTTCTCCGCAAGTAGCTAAATAACTTACTTCCACAAGAAAGTTGAGACTAGCCGTAATCTAACAGACACACGCAGTCTTTTTTCTCCGCAAGTAGCTGAACATAATTAAGACAGTAATATCTTACACAACAAAATTAATTAATAAGCGAAGCAACATCTTACCTTACAAAATACTTCAATAATGCGCTTATTACTACACACAATTTCGATGTTCACACTCCGAAAGACATAATATAAAGAAATATTTAAAATTATATAACAACGAATGACTACCAATATTTCATTTAACTATTTTTTAGATTATCTTTTTCATATTGAAAAATACAATTTTGATGTAAAAACAGTCCGTGATTAATAAATTTAATAAAGAAACAGTTCAGATTAATTTTCATTAGAATCAGAATTCTCGTAGCTTCTAGAAGCCCGAGAATCACGACTCGGAAAGAATTTACCAAATTAAGCAAAACATCATCATATTTTAACATTTTACAGCCTTCTCAAATGGGGAGTAGACTTATTTATAGTAAAATTTCCAAAGAAAGAACATCGCCAAGTAATAAATGCTTATCCGACTTTGATGTCGGGTAAGCAAAGAGCACCTTCGTAGTTATGATCGTGCAGGCCGTTGTTCTTTCTTTGGAAATACTGTAAGTTATTACACTAACAAAAAATACAAATTCGATTCTAAATTTATAAATGAAACGAATGCTATGATTATTATCTATTAATAGCTATTTGGCGAATAAGTTGTGGTTGCTATGTGAATCCTTTTATATAATTGGTTAATTTTTATAATCAATTAGCAACTAAATAAATTATTAGGCAAATAGCTATTAGGAACTTTAATAGAAGATTGAAATATCGGCCCTAAAAGTAGGTAATTAATACATAATTATAAATTCATACTTATAGGTATGTAAGCAATACTTATAAAACAATCTTTGAACATAAAAATAATTTATTTTGACCGAAACTATAAATTGGCATTTAAAAATAAATTTTACGAGACTCGCTTTCCACTCAAACGATTTCGTCGATCAGTTTTGTTGAGTATGGGTTCTCCTATTAGTTACTCATAGGGTCGCGTGTGGCGTTGGCCACTAGATTGACTCGATCATATGAACGAATCTTTGCGAACGGGTCATTTTATAAAATGACTTTAATGATCCAAATCTCTAAAAAGAACCGGGTCTTACCATCGGTAGTACTATATTAATAAATCACGTTTTTCTGGTCCTATCGATTAAGTTATTTGTTTATAATCTGTGTACTTACATGCTGTTTTCTCCTTTAATTACTAAACGAAGTTTAGCGCCCAACTCTCTTCATAGTTTTGTTAACATTTGTCACCACACCAGAAGGCTAATTCGAATTTACACAGCTACCACGATTTCAAAATATTGTTGAAAGGTTTACGCCATAACCTTAAAATTCATATTTATACGGCAAGCGAAATCCAGAGACTGCAGAAGAGAATATAAAATTGACCAAAGTTGTCTCCAAAATACGGAAGTACTACTCAAATATAAGGAAACCTCAAGTAAAATCGCCCATAAACACAAAGTACTTACAAAATTACAAATAGAAATCAAACCAAGTCTGTAACCAAAAGCAATCATTAAAACCACGAAATACCACAACTGAATAGCATACCTAACAGGTGTTTATCGGCTTACACGTGCCTTGCGACGTAGATCTACATTTACGATGAAAGTTTTGTAATTTGTATGCAAAACGAAATACATGCCATGTTATAACCAAATTAATTGTCAAATAGCCAAATTCTAAAATGTCAATATAATTTAAAAATAAGGTGGGACCAAAGGTTCACCAACGGACAATATATATAACGAGCATCTTACATACAAAAAATTAGAAAGAGAAAAATCCCCTATTAACACAATCTTTCATATTTATTTAACTATTTTTTTTGTTTGTCAGATGAGTCAATTTAACAATATTAATTTCGAAAAAACATCTTCAAAATCAAAGTTTAAATTATCGATGTCTTCATCGTTACTTTCAAATATCGATTCTGACAATCTAACTTTGAGTAATATTTACATTACCATTTTCTTTCTCAACAGTTTGAGTTTCTGTTACATTTTGACTGGTATGATTAGAAACGCTACTAACAACTAACCCTGTTGGCTGTTTCCATCGAGGAAAAGATGAACCGCCAAAGCGACAAAAAGAGAGATCTCGCCGTCAATGAAGCGTTACTCATCAGACACTTAAGCAGGTTAAATACGAAGCAATTTAAAAAAGTTGCCTTCTACTCACTTTTATATTAGACTAATCATTATGTATCCAAATCCAGTTTTTATTGTCAACTATTAATTTAGTACCATTTGGAACCTATTTACCAAAAGCCAAAAGCTATTTTAAACGTCTTAATTTATTATTCCTAGTCAGGGGGCCTAGCTCGCCTCAATCCGAAATTAGGGTGCATTTTAAGATAAGGTTGTTACGTTTGCCGCTAGCTCTGCGGTTTGGGCCGTTGTATTTACAATATATTACAAATTTACTAATCTAAAAAGAAATAACGATACACTCATAAAGGAGCGCCACGTAATTTTTCGATCTTTCTTCTTCTTTCTTCGGTCGTAGCTAGATAGTAATAAACATCCAGATAATTGAATAGCTTGTTATACGATACAAAATTCTAAATTCTAAATTGCCTTCTACGAACATCCAATTTGAAAACCTGAAAAACATTCTTCGCTGAAGAGATTAGGAGAACTTCAATCATCAGGGAATTTGCTTCGGTTATAATTTGTAATAGGCTATAATACCAAATCAATGAACAGATAAATACGGTTACAACTTTTGTCACTTTGTCAACTCGGTAGTTATTTGTAAGTATCCATTATGCAATTTGTAGGAGAGCTGGAAGTAGGCTAGACTTTATAACATCTAAAAGGTTGGTTAGAAACCTTTGTTTGACACGCTTTGACATTTCTCACGCTTGCAAATGGCTAACATGCTTTTCTTCCATAAGGGTAAAATAAGGCTAGTAACACACTGACCTTTTTTTTAAACGCAATTTTTAAATTTTAATAGATCTCAATTTGTCAAACGGAGTGTTAGCGCACAGGCAATCATCAATTTTTTATTGGCTGTGCACTAACACTCATTTGTTGAATTGAGATCTATTAATTATAGACGATTAAAAATTGTGATAAAATAAATCGGCTGTGCGTAACTAGCCTTAGGTGGAAATTACTTACATATATGCAACCCATCGTACAATGCTGTATTTACGGTTGACGCAACTCACGGTTTGATCGAATAGTAAATTGAGAGTTACTTCTCCCAAAGTACAAACTAAATTGAGCTTTAATAAGAAGTTTATTGTTTATTAATGAAGATTCGTAATTTGTAGAAAATTTAATGTGCTTTAGTTTTGTATAAGAGCACTTTTCTCAAAAAGTACGTAGTTTTCAAGATATAAGCGATAAACTAAAAAAACAAGTTTTTAAGCCAATATTGGAATTTTTGCCAAATTTAAAGCGTTCTAGCGCCTAAACCCTTCGTCTGAAAAAAAACAACAAATATAATTTGTAAGAAATTTGATATACTACTAGTATACTTTTAAACAGAAGAACTTTTTTCTAAAAGTGCGTAGTTTCGAATTATAAGCGATAAACTAAAAAACAATTCTTTAGGCATATTTTTGAATTTTTGTCAAACTTTAACGCGCGCTAGCGCCTAAACCGCTTCTTTACAGAAAAAACCTAATCCACATAATTTGTACAAAATTTAATCTACTTTATTTTTGTATAGGAACACGTTTCTCACAAAGGGCGTAAGTTTCAAGTTATGGAAGTGGCTTGCCACAATTCAACACGCTGAGTCTGGGTGAGTTCGGTAAGCTCCACATTCAAAAAAAGAATCATGTTAAATATTTGGGAGTGATAGTGGACCAGCATATGAGGTGGAATGAGCACCTTTGCGAACTATGTAGGAAACTACGCAAAACTTTTTATCTCTTTAAAATCATGAGAAACATAGCACCCAAAAGATCACTTTACATACTGTATTATAGCCTGGCCCAGTCACTGCTAAGTTACGGAATAATAGGTTGGGGTGGTGCAGCTAGAGCTTATCTGCGCAGAGTGGAAAAGACACAGAACATTATACTGAGGATCTTGCTGGGGAAGGGTCATCGATACCCGACCTCCCTCTTGTTTCTTGACGCGGGGGTAATGAGGGTCTTCCAGCTGTATGCCGTGGACGTGCTGAGATTTTTAAACAGAGGATCGATAGAGCTGCGCCTCCCATCACACGTACATGATACACGGGGTAGGGGAGATGCAAATCCCCTACGTACTAACAAGGCAATTGGCCATAGATCTTTTACTTATTTTGCGCCGAAGCTGTTCAATTTCTTTAGACAGTATAAAGACCGTTATGATGTGAACGTAGGTCTAAAAAATGTTAATTCGGTAATAAAAAATTTTGTATTCATTTATCAGGCTGAACTGCAGGTCCTCCTGCGTGATCAGATTGGATTAGATTGATTTTGTAGTGGATCAAAATTATCTGTTGAGACATCTATTAACTATTGTGTATTCTGTGTGCTCACTGAGCTTGGTATTTTGTATCTTGTATTTTTCGTTACTGATAGGCCACACACAAACCAAATGGTTTAAGTGGCGCATTTACATTTATTTTTTATTCTTTGTAAAATATGTAATATTATATATTATCATGCATGTAGAATATTATTAACTTACAATAAATGTCTTATAATAATAATAATAATAAGCAATAAAACTAAAAAGAGCCAAAATCTACCCTTCTCGAGTATGTGTCATATCATCCATCAGTGTTTTTATGCCTACCTTGTTAAACAGTGGATTTAATGTAACTCTAACTAAGGACTTTGTGTCATTGATCGATACATTTGAGAGCTTCCAACCGTCACTGGAGTCACTCGGAAGTAATACAAGTATATAAGCTGCTCCTAACGAAAGTAATGGATTTGAATGGCGTTAAGGAAGCTTATCAACGACATACCTGAGAATAATTCATTGTCACTCTTTTAAAACCCAAAATAAACGCTGAAGTTTTGAGGGGTGTTTAATAATCTTGGTGAGCGACTTACCAATCAACAATCAACCGGGTTGTTATTGTGATCAACACATTGTAATTGCTGTGAATATTTGAACAAGAACGTAATTAATACCTCTAAGAGTCCACATTGTTGTGTGCAACTAACAAAATTCATTTAATTTATCCTTGATCCCGAGGACTCTAATGCATGAACTGTGAATAACAAAATACATTAAAAGCAAAACAATGACAGAATGATTTCAAGATGAAATCACGACTAACTAATGGACTATACTCGTATTTCTCCCAAAAGCTAACAAACTGACCTTGTATTTCAGGCGTCACTAGATTTGAAAACGTTTGTTCATTGTTAATTTGCACATTATTCGCTTTTAATCCTAGTTCGACTTATATTCGTTTTCCAGGAACCAAAGGGTCCCATCTACGTTTTATGGCACCACTAAAAATACGTGTAACAGTAGCAAAGCCGAAAGAATAAAAGTTAAATATTGCTCTTACCAAATAGTAACACCGTCACCAGGTTTACAAGCATCTACTAAATCATCTTGCTTGTAAAACTTTAAGCTTTCTAAACAGATAAGTTTACCTGTATTTCTATTTCTTGATAATCTTTACAATTGTCCGCACTTAAAATGCTAAGAGAGTTCAATTTTTTCCAGGGCATTTATCGAAGTTGACACATTGCTTAGGAGCCGATATTGAATATTTTTGATCGTAACTTGCTTGTACCTTTCCTATTTGTTTGCATTTCGAGCACTTATAATCTCGTTGGTATTCTAACATCTTAGTGCCTGTTACACGTATTACAGTCCCTGTAAAGTAAACTTGAAAATTAAGGTTTCAAACTAAAAGGGTAACGTACCAGTTATTTGTAAAAATAGATCCACATCTTCATTTTTTGGAAAAACACCTCTATGTAACTCTGGACCAGGTGGCAGCCCATATATTCGAGTGTGAACATTAAATTTTATCAAACACTGACTTTCATCTTTATATTCCTCCATTAAAACATCTTGAATATACAAAATCCACTTGTCTAATTCGCTTAAAGCTTCTTCGGTCTCTTTTAAAATCTTGTTACTTAACTTGGTGTCACTATCGAATAATTCTGCAAAACTACAAGAACTACGAAACACAGGAAGTTTACCTTTACTTAATATTGATGGAATAATGTTTTGTATCATCTGGATCGAAGAGAATCCTTCGTCTGAAAAAAAAACAACAAATATAATTTGTAAGAAATTTGATGTAGTTTATTTTTATACAAAAAAACTTTTCCCCAAAAGTGCGTAGTTTTCGAGTTATAAGCGAAAAAGTAAAAAACCAATTTTTTATGCCTATTTTTGAATTTTTGTCAAACTTTAACGCGCCCTAGCGCCTAAACCGTTCCTTTACCGAAAAAACGAAAGGCACATAATTTGAACAAAATTTAATCTACTTTAGTTTTGTATAAGAGCACTTTTCTCAAAAAGTACGTAGTTTTCGAGATATATGCGATAAACTAAAAAACACGATTTTTAGCCGATTTTGGAATTTTTGCCAAACTTTAAAACGTTCTAGCGCCTAAACCCTTCGTCTGAAAAAAAAAACTAACAAATATAATTTGTAAGAAATTTGATGTAGTATATGTTTATACAGAAGCACTTTTCTTCAAAAATGCGTCGTTTTCGAGTTATAAGCGAGAAACTAAAAAAAACATTATTTAGGCCTATTATTGAATTATTGATAATAAAATTCATAATGAAAGTAAAATTGATGATCTGTAAAAACAAGGAAATTAGAAAGTACAGGTAAAAGTGTCTTTCGTCGATGTGCCTTAAATAGATCAAAAAATGAATTTATTAAAATGTCGAGTTAACAGTGAAGTTAAAGTTCGATTTGAATATTGTGGTCATTGAAACCACGTTTGTGCAAGCTACACATACAAAGCTATCTCCAAGGAAGTCTGCGTCCTAGTCGGTCAAATTGTGAATAAAGGATTAACACGTTCGCTGCCACATTGTAATTGTATAACCATCCCCGGGAGCACAATATAGAGCATTTGCGCGGCAAAATGACTCAAAAAATAAACTCGTCGTCAATGCTTTAAACATACAAACCATTTAAAGAATATAGCAAGGCGACTCCGATCGAAGTCGCTAGCATATAGTAGCGATGTTGGCTGGCGCCGATCGGAGTCGGTAGCAGCGAACATGTTAAAAAAAGTCAATTAAAAATTGTCCATTCTACAGGAGTTTAGGAGCTTTCAAAAGAAACTTAAACGGCTAAACGAAACAACATTACTAGCTACTATAGTACTGTATTAATAAATCACGTTTTTCTGGTCCTATCGATTAAGTTATTTGATTATAATCTGCATACTTACATTGTGCTATTTTCTCCTTTAATTACTAAACGAAGTTTAGCGCCCAACTCTCTTCATAGTTTTGTTATCATTTGTCACCATACCAAATGACTAATTAGAATTTACACAACTACGAATTACAACTCCAAAACCACAATTTCGAAATCTTTTTGAAAGGTTTACGACATAACCTTAAAATCCACATTTATATGGCAAGCCAAATCCAGAGACTGCAGAAGAGAATATAAAATTGACCAAAGTTGTCTCCAAAATACGGAAGTACTACTCAAATATAAGGAAACCTCAAGTAAAATCACCCATAAGCACAAAGTACTTACAAATAGAAATCATGTCCATAGCACCACCACTGTCTGTAACTTTTAATATTTTGAATTTTGAGTAGCTGTGTTTGTTTTTTGGTTGTAGAAGAAATACTTTTTTTATAAAGTTTATAAGTTTATCTATGAAAAAAGTCATAAATAGTAAATGGCGAAACGTTGTTGTAATGTAATTTGTTCCTAAGACTACGATGGTTTCCCTATTATATGAATAGGGAACCATTCCAATAAACTTTTAAATTAAAATTAGCTGGAAAGTATTTCTTCTACAACCAAAAAACTGTCTGTAACCAAAACCAATCATTAAAACCACGAAATACCACAACTGAATAGCATACCTAACAGGTGTTTATCGGCTTACACGTGCCTTGCGACGTAGATCTACATTTACGATGAAAGTTTTGTAATTTGTATGCAAAACGAAATACATGCCATGTTATAACCAAATTAATTGTCAAATTCTAAAATGTAAAAATGTCAATATAATTTAAAAATAAGGTGGGACCAAAGGTTCACCAACGGACAATATATATAACGGGCATCTTACATACAAAAAATTAGAAAGAGAAATTAGATCTCTCATTTACACAATCTTTCATATTTATTTAACTATTTTTTGTGTTTGCCAGATGAGTCAATTTAACAATATTAATTTCGAAAAAACATCTTCGAAATCCAAGTTTAAATTATCGAATACTTTCAAATATTGATTCTGACAATCTAACTTGGAGTAATATTTACATTACCATTTTCTTTCTCAACAGTTTGAGTTTCTGTTACATTTTGACTGGTATGATTAGCAACGTTACTAACATCAATAATTCTACTAACAATAGTATCCACTTGATTAACATCACTATTAATTATTGTGCTGTCTTGAACTGAACTAGTATAGCACGTCTCAATCAAGTGTTACTGTGGTAGGTATAGGGAACAGCGATGCCTGATTTACTATACAAATTATATATTTTTTAAATCATTTATAAAAATTAAATAATTACAATTGATCAATAAATATTGTAGCTCTCTTAATTAAATTTATTAAAAATATTTTATAACGAAAAAAAAAAGGTGCATTGTATAAGGCTTTATAAAATTTCACGATAAGCTGGCAACGAATGAACGTGTGTGCAAGAAAGCTAGTAAGTCCCTATCTTTGCAACAGTAACACTTTTGATTGAGACGCGCTATAGAAGATTCGTTAACAGCTGGGTCTTAATTCTTGTTTGTTTGTTCTTCGTCATCACTTCCAGTGTAATTCAAAACACTAAAATCAAATTCATTAGCAATATTCCAACAATATTCATTCTTTATACCATACATGCTGTGACCTTTAAACACGACGGGCAAAATATTAAACTCTTCAGATTAGTATAAAACGACACTTTCTTCTAAAACAGAAAAATTCATTAATTACTATAACTACTAAAGTAAATAAATTCTAATAAGTAATTATTCAAAGAATTCACCAATTAAGTACTGTCGTCGTAATTCAACTTGGCAAATGATGCCTTAGAACTCAACGCTATGAATCGACGAAGCGTAGATTCACTGTGTTGAGCGAGTGCAAAGTAATTTTAAAAAATACGCCGCGCCGCGCAAAAAGTTTTAAAACTGTAATAAAACTAAAGATGTAATTGAGAAATTTACGATTACAAATAAAAGAATAAAAGTTAGGTTAGGTTAATATAACAACGTGATCTTCTTAAATGTAATTGTGCTCCCTCAACTGATACTTAACACCCCTTCTGCCTTTCCTTTTCTTCAGTTATCAAATTCAAACTCGAGTTGAGAGGATAGTGTGGACGTAACACAAAATTAAAAACAGTAATTTGTTACAGGGCGTGTCCTAAAAGTCTTGCTTAGTATATGCAACCCAACATACAGCGATGTATTGATAGTCAACTGCTATAGTACACGTTTATTAAATCACAACACGCTACCCATAAAGGTGCACTAGAAAAAAAGAATCGAAAGAGATTATTCATTATTGTACCTTTCTGCTGGTGGTAAAGTCCCTAGCGCCAGAACGGAGTGGTCTTTCTATATTTGCAGTGCCAAATTGCAAATTAGTCCACTATTTTATAATTAAATACGCACAATTTCAACTTCCAACATTATGTATCAAACCAAGCAGGATAATGCTCTAAAAATTGCTAAATGTAAAAAATTATCAGTAAGGGCCAGTTGGTATAACCATTGGATGTTACATTGTTACAAGTTGTATGCCATTCACTCTTGCTGCAATCAATATTTTATAATTTTATCATTCCAAGATAACAAATTCTCTGATTAGGACAAGTATGTACTAAAACGAGGCATCAATTAATAAAAAACGTCAGTAGTTTTACATTGAAAACAATTTCAGTACTTAGTCGATGTTCTAGTAATATTATGTTGTTGACATCACTTTCAAATATTATGTGCCAGTCTAGTCTAGTGCCCAGTGAATTTGCTACGAAAATTATTTAATTCCCTACTTACAACCCAAATCTCTCTCACAAATCAAGTCTGTCTGTCTCGGTGCACCCAAATCTTCTGTCGTTGTACTACAAAAAAAGCAAACATCAAACAGAAATGAAATATATATATTTCTCATATGTCTGTTTGATTTGTTATAATATAACTTCATGGCATCGCTGCTTTTCGTTTATTACAGCCTTCGTTAACCCATTAAGTACCAAGCACATTTTACACACATGTAAAAAAATAATTATCCAAAAATGTTTTTTTATCATTTTTTGATTTTATGGCTTTTTTACTGACATACAGGCCGTCGTCACATGACGATATTGGAATAACATGAGTGTGATTTCTAAGTTTTATATTTGTTTGCTTCTAGTGACTATTCGCATTTTTAACAGGAAGTTCTAGGTGTTGTCTTACATAACTGTGCTTAGCAACATCTTTGTTTATCCCTTTTTGCAATATAAAGACGTAATGAGCTTTTCTATCGTACCTAACTTCTGGAACTTCTGAAGGACCAGGTGCTCTAGACTCTAGACACCTTCAAATGAGATTTAAAATAAATCATAACTATATTTTTTCCAAATTCTAGCAAAGATAAAGCTGGTTTTCCATGAATGAATCTATATAAAGTCCATGAGTTCACAACCGTCATATCAAGTAATCTTGTAAAGAGAAGCCAATACCATTTTTTACCTCTCAAACTTGTAGAATATTTGCCGTTAAACCAATCGTGTTGATCAACACCCCTCATAAACTTGTTATAATTACTAGTAACGCAGGATTGCTTTACACAAATTTTTTTCTTATCTTCTCGACTGAGCCTCTAAGCTGCTGCCAATGGAACGAGAGACTCAAAATTTATTCCCATTGTAACACATTTGTTGTCATTCCATTTGACAACAAGTACTTCTCATCTTTTATCAAAACTAAATTCGTAATGGCCTCGTGATTCCTTTTTCATTTGTTTTCCACTAAGAAGTGAACATTTTTGTTATCAATCTTCTCTCATTTTTAGCTTCTAAAATAAAGCACGATAATGATAACAAACTTATTGTAGCTCGTCGTGTAACCGCCTCATAAGCGATTTTAAACCTATATAACACATACATTCGTCATTGGTCATTGTTTCTTGTTGCTTAGTGTTACTCTGCCCTAATCAAGTCTAAACACAGTAGATAATAATTAATAAATCCGTTATAACCAAGATCTTTTACAACGAGCTCTCGGATATAACAAGCGCATTTTGTTGGCACTTACGTGCTCGTTATAACCGGACCCGACTGTATTGTTACCATAAGCTCCCAATGTCGTCATCTGACGACACCTTACTTTAAACCAAATTGACTAATAAACCATTATTATTAGTGAGCCATAACATTTTTAACACAAAGCTCAGTTATTTACAAAGTGCCTAATATTTTTTATTTTATTACTAAGTTGTTTGATGAGGCTGAAAAAAATTTATTAAAAATAGACTATAATTTTTTCAAAAACGCACAGTCTAATACCTGTCTGTTTAAAGGCCTAAAATATGAAATCAAATATAAAAATTTTTAAAACGCAAAGGACTAATAATGATACTAAAAATTATTTCATTGCTAAGAATTAAGCCTAAGCCCTATCGACGACGTTGGTGCTTAATGGGTTAAGATATAAGAAGACATTTATAATTTACCTTCTTGTTCCCCTAACGTCAATTGCACATGGATTTAAGAGAAAGAATTCACGTGAAACGGCATTAAACCTTGTTTTAGCAAACGGGAATTACAATTCCAAAACCACAATTTCGAAATCTTGTTTTCCACTCCGGGATCTTCTCTTAAAGATCCCTCCATTAAGACGATCATTACTTTCGTAATGCGCTATTTCTTATTTCAATTTCAATAAACTAATAAAATGAACGGCTCTTTTTGGTGAACTAGTTCGTTCTCTACCACGAACCACGAGACTAGTCTAAAGTAATAACTTATAATTAATTGTTCTAGAATGTGTAAGCTTCTAAACAATATGAATGGTTTTCGACGTCTTCTGTATTAAAGCGTATCATGTTCCAATCTCTCATTTTTGTTCTTCTTGCTCTCGAATAATTTCTTGTAACAATTAAAAACCCATCAATTAAATTAGTAATAAGTTTTGTTTATGTGTCTGCTCCGATCTGCTCGGAGTAAAACAAGCACATTTAAAGCGTTTGTTTGTCCTGCCTTTTCTGCTCTAACTATGTCACACGTACCATACTCTGAGCAGTTTGGAGCAGACAAATAAACAAACCTATTAAGTGTTGGAGCTCGAACGACTCTACATTCCCACCCTGTTGACTGTTTCCATCGAGGAAAGCATAAACCGCCAAAGCGACATAAAGAGAGATCCCGTCGTCGACGAAGCGTTACTAATCAGACACTTAAGCAGGTTAAATACGAAGCAATTTAAAAAAGTTGCCTTCTACTCACTTTTATATTAGACTAATCATTAGGTATCCAAATCCAGTTTTTATTGCCAACTATTAATTTAGTACCATTTGGAACCTATTTACCAAAAGATATTTTAAACGTCTTAATTTATTATTCCTAGTCAGAGCGCCTAGCTCGCCTCAATCCAAAATTAGAGGTGCATTTTTAGATAAGGTTGTTATGTTGCCGCTAGCTCCGCGGTTTGGGCCGTTGTATTCACAATATATTACAAATTTACTAATCTAAAAAGAAATAACGATACACTCATAAAGGGGCGCCACGTAATTTTTCGATCTTTCTTCTTTCGCGGTCTCAACAAAATCACGAAAAAAAAGTGAAACTTATAGATTTTCTTCTAAAGCGTGTTCCAATTAAAAGAGTTACTGTTGTAAGCATAGGGAACAGCAATGCCTGATTTAATACACAAATTATAATTTTTTTAAATCATTTATAAAAATTAAATAATTACAATTGATAAATAAATATCGTACCTCGGGATATTAAATTTATTTAAAATACTAAGTAGAATGAACACGTGTGCAAGAAAGCTAGTAAGTCCTTATCCTTACAACCGTAACACTTTTGATAGAAACGCGGTATATTTTTCAAAATTATTATTGACGTTCTCTTTTTACCTTCAAAAATCCAATAGGTTTCAGATTTCACATAATTCTTCGACCACTGCCGCTAAAGCTAACCTCCGATTCATCAGGTTTTTTGAGGATATTCATTACTAGACAGCTACGACGCTTACTAGTAATAAACATTTGTTCTCATTTTTAATACACAAAAAGACAGAATTC
Source organism: Malthinus flaveolus (assembly GCA_950108345.1). NCBI lineage: Eukaryota > Metazoa > Arthropoda > Insecta > Coleoptera > Cantharidae > Malthinus > Malthinus flaveolus. Next base: position 1,406,414 of record OX467289.1, on the reverse strand, counting down.
TGTGTAGTACGTACAGAACGTAATGCAAGTAGGAAATACCTTCTCCTTCTACCAAATCTTTGCTTCTTCTACTAAGAATCTGCAAACAAAAATCTTGTTCTACGACATATTCCAAATAAGCTCTATTTTTTATACTGCACATTATCCTTAGTCGCATTGTTAGGTTCCAACCCATCTTTTTCAATGTTTCTTAACGAATTAGGAAAATTTCAAGTAAACGTTCCTACATTTAGGACATGAGGGACTGTTCGCTGTTGCAAATAAAATCTAAATCTAAAAATAGAAATTAAAATACTATTTTTCTTCCACAGGGGTACAATAAGGCTAGTAAGACACGAACCATTTATTTTAACGCAATTTTTAAATTTTAATAGATCTCAATCCGTCAAACAGAGTGTTAGCGCACAGGCAATCATCAATTTTTCATTGCCTGTGCACTAACACTCATTTGTTGTATTGAGATCTATTATAGACGATTAAAAATTGTGATAAAATAAATCGGCTGTGCATAATTAGCTTTAGGTGGAAATGACTTACATATATGCAACCCATCGTACAATGCTGTATTTACGGTTGACGCAACTCATGGTTTGGTCGAATACTAAATTGAACTTTAATAAGAAGTTTATTGTTCTTACAGGCGTTTTCCGTTTTCCAGGCCGCATTTGATTACTTTCCGTTAATTCCTTATTGTAAATCGATAAATGCCAATGACGTCTAAACGTCTAGACTTATAAAGTCCTAATTTGGAACGTAAGTAAAAGATCCCTCCATTAAAACAGTCATTCCTTTCATGATGCGCTATTTCATCGTTTTAATTCAGTCCAAAAAACATACAAAGTAACCGTATAAGTAGCACTCAATAAGCCAAATACACTGCAACAAAAAAATTCAAACTTAATTCGCGCTAATGGCCCCAAACGCGTGTTTTAAAATATACCGGATTAGCGCAAATTGAGTCCAATCAGAGTCTTCATGGGGGGACTGGTCCTTAGTGTTCAAAATTACTCGATATATATAGGACTAAACTAAAAGCTAATATTGCTTATACCAGTCCTTAAGCAGGAAATTTGAGTTCCCAGTAGTTCATCATCCACAGTCGGTTTGATGCTTGTAAAAGTCTATTTCCAGAGTCCACTATTATTGTAAGGGTAGTTTGCCTTTTAATGTAATTGGACGACGTGGTAAGAGAATCTCTCGATCCAAATCTGTGAGAATAAATTATTTTATTAAAATTCGAAATTAAATTTACAGATCACTATTTGGAATTTTTAAGTATAATTGTTTTAACAAATGGGTAACAATTCCATTAGGAAACATTTAGTACACGCACTTGTTTTGTTATTAATTCTACTACCAACGTGTAAAGACGGAAGCGCCTTTTGAAACCGGAATTTAAAAGTAATCTACAAGGGACTAAAACTAACGGTGAGTAATTATTACCCAAAAATTAAAGTTATAGTACGTAAAATTCTAAGAACAAATTTCAAAATCGTACATCACTCAGACAAACCGTTTTGAAGATATAACGTTTTTAAGTACAGTGTAGTCTCGTTAATCCGAACTAATAGAAACCTGACCTCATTCGGATTATAGATAAGTTCGGATTACTGGATAACCTTTAAAAAACAAAATTTTGCATATAATTTCGCCAGATAGGCATCCCTTTGGCAGTTCCTGATGAAACCAAGTAAACACGGCTTTTTCCATAGCAGCTATTTTCAATTTGTATAAATGTTTTTCGTTTACCTGGACCTTTATCGGTGGTAGAGGCTATAAAATCCATCTTTTTTTAAATACCGCATACTGCAGACTTTCCTACATTGTGGAACACTTGCCACACTTGCAATTGTTTGGTTCTCATTAAGTTAATAATAATTTCCATTTTTTGATTTAGGCATAGTTAGCGTTGTGTGCTTTCGTTTTTTCCATTTAAAATTTTTATAGACATACTCATGCTCTATAGATACAAACTACCAACTCCCAAAACTGACTGTTAGACCAACAAAACGTAGATGCATGTTTGATTCATAGAAAATTAAAAGTGCGAATTAGCAAAAATAAGTTATGCGTTTATAAATAATGAATGTTTGTATTAAATATTTTTCGCCGTACCATTTCTGTAATCCGAACTCTATTCTGTAATCCGAACATTTTATTAGTTATGTTCGAATGATAGCTATTTGTGCGAACTACTGAGTTTTCTGTCTTTTGTTCGAATTACTGGATGTTCGGATTAGAGTGTGTTCGGATTATGGAGTCTACACTGTATACAGTAACGTCATACCGACATCGGCCGTCAGCGTATCTAGTTGTATTTGGTCGTATGCACAACACATTAGTAGGTTATGTGATTAGTAGCGCTACTAATGTGTTGTGAATACTATCAAAAATCGACTAGGTACGCTGACGGCCGATGTCGGTATAACGTCACAGGCAGCTTTAGTAAAACTTCTAACACCTATATCTCGATTAATAATTAGATTTTAAATGTGCGGTTATAACAACTGTTCTTAGATATTTTGTTTACATAATATATCCGTGAAAAATGTTATTTTTGGGTCACACCCCCTTTAACTAATTTCATTAGCGATTAAAATTTAATGATTATAAGAGCTTTTAGAATTTTTATTTTCATATTGTAAAAGAACTAACTTCCCTTTAATTTTCACGTCTTCTAATGAAGGTTTAAATGTTAATAATATAAACCGGACGAAATTAGAAATTTCCGTTCACATCGATCCAGTTAGTTTGGTATTTGAAATATATTTCTAGAGGCAGTTATCCGCTTAATGTCTTGTGTTTAATGTACAGTGCGGTTAGGGAATTCTTCGAGTCCGAGTCCAATCTGTAAATATAATGTTCAAATTAATTAGTTCATAAAAATTCGAAATTAAATTGAGAGTTACAATTTTTGGAACCGAATCTAACGAAGGAAGAATCCTCCTAATGGGAATTTTGTTGATCATATAAGAAATCACCCTCAAAAGTTTATAATAGGCAGTTATACTTCAAAGTTTGGGTCTTTGGGATGACGTGACGTGACTAGAATTATTTCCAAAAGAACCAACTGGTCTTCAATTAATTGGTGTCTCGCATTTAAACTTTAAACATTTAAAATAAATTGGATATTAGAAGCTTATAGTCCAGTCAATGGGGAGAATAACAGGCCATTGCCTTACATAAGGTGGTGTAGTTCTGATTTTTGAATATGTTATTGAGTTAGGGGCCCTGATGAAAAATCTAAGTTTTCGACCTTGAGGGGGGTTCGCGCGATCCGCCATCTTGGATTAAAGCTACGAAAAATTGGTTTTTCAGATTTAACTTCTTAGGGGTTGATCCCACGACAAAACTGTCAAATCCAACTTTGGAGAGGACAAAATGCCATACAATACTTGTCCCATTCATTTTCTTCCTATCTGTTACGGTTTCTGAGATATAAGCTGGAGAAAATCGATATTTTTAGAAAAAATGAATTTTTTTGGTAAACTTCGCTTGGAGACTTTTTTACCGTTCATTTGAGAGAAACCTATAAATGTAAACCTAAAATGTAAAAAAATGAGTCATGAGTGTTCCCAGCTCGAAGTTTTTGTTACAGACCCCCCCTCTCTCCCCATATCAACCCATAACAATTTCTCTCACATTTCAACATTTATTCAATTTAAAATGGTTATGGGGGGAGGGGTAGAGATGTTAAGCAAATTTTCCCGTTTATATTGCCAACAACCTGTCTCATGTCGACAATTCTAACGTTTTGGAGGGTAGTGGTTGAGGAGGGGGAGGGGTCAACCTCATAATACATTAAAATCGGTTCAAGGGCTTGGCAACCGCACGCGTTCAAAGATTGGCTAACTTTCGGTAAGTCGCACTTCTCCATAAAACCTGGTTTGTCGGTACTCTTTTGGCTATAACTCCAAAAATATTTGTCCGATCCGTAGTTTCTTTTTTTCATCTGAAAGCTGGTTAAATATCCCATCAGACCGCATATATGAGGTTTTAATCAAGCCCTATAAAATAAAAATCCTAGCACGTTAAAAACCGTGTACTGCTGTGGGATCCAAGTTTTCTTCGCCTATTTTTTCCAATAACTACGAAACTATTTGTCCAATCTAAAATTTATTTGTTTCATCTAAAAGCTACTTAAATTTACTATCAGCCGTATATATGAAATTTTGATTAAATACCGTAAAATACTCACACCAGCACGCTAAATGTGTGCGTTTTTTCAAAATATGACGATTTCAACATGTTCAGTGGACTAGTGTGGGTATTTTATAGGATTAAATCAAAATTTCATATAAAGGATCTGATAGTAAATTTAACCAGCTTGGAGATGGAAGAAAGAAATTGCGGATCGGACAAAAAGTGTTAGAGTTATGGCCAAAAGAGTACTGACAAACCTGGTTTCATGGAGAAGTGCGACTTACCGCAATCATTGAACGCGTTTGTTTGCCAAACCCCTGAACCGATTTTAATGTTATATGAGGTCGACCCCCCCCCCCCTCAATCCCCCCTCTCAAAACTATCCTCCCACAATAATTTTCGACATGAGACAGGTTGTTGGCAATATAAACTAGAAAATTTGCTTAACATCTCTACCCCTCCCCCCATAACCATTTTAAATTGAATAAATGTTGAAATGTGAGAGAAATTGTTATGGGTTGATATGGGGTGAGGGGGGGGGCTGTAACAAAAACTTCGAGCTGTGAACACTCATGACTCATTTTTCGACATTTATAGGTTATCTTAAAACTGCTCTAACTTTGGATCTGGTTGAGCTAAAATATTAGTGATACACTCAGTTTGAAGGCAATTTAAAATCCTACAACTATTGTTTCAAAGAATTTTCTCTCAAATAAACGGTAAAAAAGTCTCCAAGCGAAGTTTACCAAAAAAATTCATTTTTTCTAAAAATAGCGATTTTCTCCAGCTTATATCTCAGAAACCGTAACAGATAGGAAGAAGATGAGTAGAATAAATATTGTAGGGCATTTTGTCTTCTCCAAAGTCGGATTTGACAGTTTTGTCGTGGGATCAACCCCTAAGAAGTTAAATCTGAAAAAATAATTTTTCGTAGCTTTAATCCAAGATGGCGGATCGTGCGGACCCCCTCAAGGTCGAAAACTTAGATTTTTCATCAGGGCCCCTAACTCAATAACATATTCAAAAATCAGAACTACACCACCTTTTGTAAGGCAAAACCCCCCATTGACTGGACTATTATACTATTTCTTAAAATACTACCTTTCATCTCACTGGTAGTCCATTATCCAGTTAGTCTGGAGAATATTTCTTTATGGACGGTTTCCATTTGAAGTGGTGGCACGATACATTCAGAGGATCCTCCAGGCCAAATCTATAAAAAATAAGGACTACAATTAATTACTTTAATAAAATTCGAAACTAAGTTTAGGAGTCTACCATTATTTGAACTACTATTCAATAATATCAATAAAAATCAAAAAGTTAATCACTGATTAGTGACACATATTTATACACGGTTCAACGTTTTCATACAATCGTCCTAATTAATACAGTTACATATTCTCGTCATCATTTTTGTCAACCCTTTAGAATTTCATTCAACTTCACTTACGTTCTCATAATACCATTTGGGTCAACGATAACCCCTATATTAATTATTATGAGGTATCCCGGAAAATGACCGACAAATTTCTACAGTAAATTCTCAAGACTTTCTCCACGTTGAATGGAGATAAGGTTAAAGATGAAAGGAGAAGATAATTACAAATTATTGCCCTTCTCCAATCGTTAACAATCTAGGCGAGGAGTTATTTACGTATTTATATCGCGAGATCAAAATAAATATTATGCAATATCATGCCGAGAAGACTTAGATCCGTCATTAACTTTGGCAATCAAATTAAAAACGTTTCCAAGCTCTCTCGATAACATCTTATTTTGATATCTTTATATAATTGCACAAGGACCGGCTGTATAAAAACATTAAAATTCTGGTTGAGGGACTCTCTGTTCCATCCACAGTGACGTCACTTGTATGGAGTTTCGAACCTATTTAACACTGTTCTGTTAAATCTCTCACTAATCCCATTTTGTTCAGGATTCCTTGGCATTGTATAAAGTATTTGGATACTTCTCTTTCTACAAAATACTACTAACTCTTTAGATTTGTACTCACCACCATTGTCGTACCGAAACTTTTAATTTCACATTCCGAACTTTGACTCGGCATGTGATGACACAATTTCTGGCATCCTTGTTGTTTTCATCTTCGGTGGAGTACTTCTAAGTCATTCTAAATGGTAGTCTAGTTTGTTTACCTTTCGAGCACGCTTCCCATTATTTTCTTGAATTGCGACGTTTACACTTTCATATCTTAGTTTAAACTTGTTAACTCCTTTTAAGCAGCATTAATTTTTAGGTTAATATTTGTTTAATCGAATAAAAAAGCTTCAAAATCTTTATTTATCATGCAGTTCGATGCTCCGGTATCTAGGATGGTTATCTATCATAAATGCGATTCTTTTTCTTCGTTTTCTTTACCAACATAAGACCAACCATTTTGACTTTGGCATTTGCTATGTTTGTGTCCTATTCTTCCATGGTATCTTCCTCTGGTCTGAGGAAGCTTTTGTCTTGTCGAGATTTTTTTTCTATTAGCTTGTTTTTAACAAATTCAAAATTTATTTCTGACTCTGTGTATACATAAATGTCGATTGCTGTGGTAATTGTTACTGCTTGGAATGATTCTGGCATAGCCGACACTTATTTCTCGGTTCACAGTTCTGTCAAAATCTTCAATGATCCGGTCGAATGCATTAGAAGGAGCGCACTTTTATATTATTATAAAAAGGTGGTTGTAGGTTAGGAGAAAAATATTCAAATAATTGTGTGTCCTAAAAACTCCGAAACATTAAGTTTTATATGGATATACCTTTTGCCACTTACCATTTACAAGGCTCTTTCAACACTGTCGGAATTTGTAAGTAGCCAGTGCACAATTTGTGAAAGCTGGAAGTTTTCAAAATCCAAAGTGAGGTTAGAAACTTCATACACGATTTGACATTTCGTTCGAGGAAAAGTGGCTACCGTGCTTTTTACTTCACGCTAAAATAAAAGGAAATCTTTTACATAATGCAACCCATCGTACAAAGCTGTATTTACGGTTGTATTTTTTCAGTCATCTACAACCACTTTATTATTAAAATAACGATTTCCCAAAGTTCGTCTCTTATAATGCATTTTGAATAAGACCGTTTTGTTCCAGAAGTAACTTTATTCTACACACCCAATTCGAATAACCAGTACTTACTACCAGAAAAATTTTATATTTGTAATCGTACGTTACTTGGTTTGCCTCCATTCTTTTCTATTGTACGATTTCATCTCAATTTAAAATTTCCCTTATAATTTTTCAGTTTCTCTTATTTCCGTTACTCTGGGCCCATAACCTATTGAGTTTCGAACACGTTAATTATAAGTTTTTTTTTAGATTTCCGCATCGACACACAGTTATAGAAACGAATTTCATACGATACACGGAGATACGATACCGAGAGGTGTTATTTCTACAGAGACGTATCAAAAACACAAATTTAGTTTAAAAAGGCACTTGTATCGGTTTTTTGTTAATATCTCGTAAACTGTTTAATTTTGTTTATAATCACTTTTCAACTCCAACTCACAGTTTTTGAGATATTAACGAAAAAGCGAGACAAGTGACATGTCTTAGGCCAAGGCCACTGCCGCCAATGCTCAGATCTAATTCATCAATTCATCAAAACATATTAGGCATTAGGTCTGTTTCTGTTCGTTTGGACTGTCTGAGTTCACTCTAATATCAGGCAAATCATGTTGGAGTTGCTTCGTATGACGTCACGAAACTTATCTATTACGAAAACATTTTACAAACGAACACTCGACTTCATGGCGAAAACATTGCAAACGAATAAACCTTTAGAATATTTATTCATCGTTAGCCACCGACAAATAAGTATGTGAAGTTTCAAAACTAGGTTCATATTTTACAACCAGCCTTTAATTAATTGAAAAACGTTTTTATTTCGACCTTCTAGTTTTACCGCTAAGAAGAAAAGTCCCCAGATTTCAAAAAGGTCACCAAGTCGTAACTTAACCTCAAATTATTCAAACGCCGAAGGTCGAAATAAGAAATTAAAATGCTTGCTACTGAAAAAGATTTAGAATCTCCTTCGTTTGTAATCAATTTACAAGAAAGTGGACAAATTTCAGCAGTGCATTTTTCACCGTACGAACTAACCCAAAGCCTCCTACTCGTTGCGTTTCCACAAAAAATCTTAGTCACGCAAATATCGTTTAAGGTTTAACTCGAAGAGATTGTAAAATTCGACTTGTAACTGTTTGTTTGCAGAACAATGTAGAGCTACAGAATTTGGCCGAGTTCAACAATGGTTTAACGTGCACTCATTTGAGTTTATCGCCTGAAACTACCATAAGTGCTTTGAATCTAAACATAATATTTTGTTCGGCGAGTGTCGACTTTAATTTACGAGTATTTGAAAGTGATTTGACCCATAACAATTCTTGCAAGGTAAGTTTCTTAGTTTGCATGTACTTTTATTCTAAAATTTGCCTTGTAGATACTGCATGGGCACACCGATTACATTAATGAAGTAAGTTACGATCCCGAAAATAATTTTATTGCGTCTGTAAGTGATGATAATACCGCACGTGTGTGGAGTACGCACGATTATAGTTGTGCGGCTATTTTGTACTTAACGTCTGCCGGTATGTCGATTTGTTGGCATAAAGAGGATTCGTCCAAGTTGATGGTTGCAGAAAAAATGGGTGTCATTAGATTTTACAATGTTAACAACCAAAAGCCAATTTTGTCTCTTGATTTTGGTAAACCTTTATCTTCGGCTCATTGGTCGCCTTTCGATACAGAATCGGTCGTCTCGCTTCATTTAGGCGAACTTGCACAATGGGACTTAACAAAACCGAGGTAACGTTTCCATTAAAAACCACTTTATCTAATTTTATATTTTGTAGTTGTCCTATAGCGGTTAAACTTTTACATAGCATGTGTGGAGGTTTTGTTAAAATGAGCACTTCGGGCGAGTTGGTTGTAACTGTAAATAAACTGGAAAGGTCTATAATTGTAACACGTAGTAAAACACAGCAGCAGAGTTTTGCGGCAACTTCGCTTTTACCTACAAGTGTCACGTGGCACTACAGATTACCAATTTTTTGCTTGGCTGACGATTCTAAGCTTTGTTTTTGGCAAGCATCGCATTAGTCGCCTAAAATCGTAGGCAAAATCATTGGAAGTGGTAAAGTGATCTATTGAGTGGATAAATCGATGTAAATTTTTGAATTAAAATAACATTTTTAGAAACCAACATTTAATAGTCACAACAAAATACCCTACTACGTTGTAATGAACTAAAAACTAAAGGAATAAATTTGCACAGCCTATATGTAAACATATAATCCAATAAGGCACGTCACAATACGTAAAAAATTTGAAATAGTTTTTTGTGTAAAATTTTATAAACTTAACATTAACTTTTCAATACATTGTACGCGGCTCCTAATGCCCAACTAATTTCGTGACCGTTGACTTTCTTGAATAACTAAATTAAAATCAGATTAGTGCTCTTCCGAAACATTTAAAAAGAGTCAACTTACAAAGAGCTTCGTATCTGGCCTCAAACCAAAGCCATTTTGAAGTAACGACCAAATGAATGTCAAGTCTAAACACATAAAAGGCTGCTCGGCGTTCGCTTCTTTGCATACTAAAAAGTAAATTTAATTTAATGAACAAATACTGGGTGAGAATTTTATAAGTCGACATAGGGAATTCAAGGTTAATTTGTTCATATGTTAATCCTCCCTTTGGTGTAATTTTCAACAAAACTCCCAGCTGGTGCGACTTTAGAACCTTAAATGAATCAACAAAAAGGCAGAAAAGGCCATTCTGGTACTGCTTATATAAACTAAAAACAAAACTTTTTCAAGGTATTTTTAAAATAACATTAAATTCCCTGTCGTTTTAAAATTCTACACCACCCGGCACTTATCGCTTGTTATCATCTCCACTGACCAAATTACAGCCAGTACAAGCTTTGTGACAACCAGACTTTGACCTTTGACTTACCCTCTTCCGCCCTTTCTTTAAAAGCCGAGACGGCTACTTGCCCGCCTTTTAATTCGTCTAAAAAGAAATGTTATAACCTTATAACGTAAGGCGAAATAAAACCAATTAAAACTCACCAATGAGCCCAACTTCGGTTGCCCTGTCAAAATAATAACTGAATGCGTTTATTTGTTTGTACGGTAATTCCCCGATAGGCCTCGCTTTCAATTTTACATAGTTTGTTATCAATTCTGAACATACTGTAAAGTTAACTATGGGTATTCCTTCTCCACTAACATAAAAAGCACTGTTGCGCTCTTTTAAATAAGGGTAATTTTTGCTTAGTCCCGATACAAAATAATCAACACCTCCATATGTAAACTTCTTATTTTGAATTATGGGATTGATGCATTCACTTGTAACATTAACTGTTCCCTCTTGATTCATTGATATGACTTCTTTTCGTGCCGCCATTAATCCTAAACCTAAGTAACTATGTGTAAAAACAGGAATAGAGCCACGTGGCGAAATGGCTTGGTGAATGTACTCAGTTTGTGATAAAGTTGCCGGTGTGGTCGGTGAAAACGTCACTTGCGTCGACCCACCACCTAAATCTAATGCTGCTACGGTGCGTTCGGGATTTCCTGACATACGTTCTAAAATGTTCCACTTATTTTTTACTTCACAAAATACGCCTCAATGTTTTACCTAATAAAAAGTTGACTGTAAACCAAGAAAAAATGCCCTCGTCAGTGCCATCCATAATTTCGACCGACGTATCGTTGGTCATGAATGGCACTGTTTTAAAATACTCTTTAATCGAGCTCAATAAACGCTCTGCTTTCTCTTCAGGTAACAAACGTAAACCTGCAGTTGCTCTTAGAATTAGAGGCGTTTGAGACCAGTACTCTTGAGGTATTTCCTTCTTGGCCTTCTTTAGCAGCCCGTTAATCGATGCTACGCCCTAATGGAATAGTGTTAAACAAACAAAACAAGTTGACATTGCTTACTTTTTGCGGGTTGTCTGCAAACGAAGACAGGCCTGGTTTTGTGTATTCAAAAAGCTCCTTATCGAGTACCAAATGGCCATCTATGAAAGAAGTGAGGTTACGTTAGTTTTTTTAATTATTAATTAGGGTGCAACAAAAAGCAACACCTTGTAAGTGTACGTTATGTAAACTACAAGCGGTTATGGACTGTTTCGTGCAAAATTTTCTTACCGTAATACGATTCGTGAAAGGTAAATGCGAGTACGCGAGAGCCGGTACTTCCTGCATCGATAACAACGGCATGCACCGGCTTGTGGTAGCCGAAACTTTTAGCAATGTTATCTACGACACGGTGTCCTAAATGCCATGGAATGTCATCGACGTATAAAACTGAAATATTAGGTTATTCGCTTAACAAGTGAACATAACCTCAAACTTTGTTTAATTTTACCTAAAAAGACTGTTAGAATAGTCCCACTTAAAATTAAACATAATAATGATCTGCGTAGCGACGTGGACTGCGTTTCCGGGCGTTTTCTTTTAGGTAAAGGTCTGTGGTTTTGTTCTTTTTGCTACAAAGTATAAAATTAGAAAAGGCACTCGTAACAATAGTGGTGAGTTGGTCGAAGTGTTAGTGTAAGAAAAACCAAAAAAAAATTATTATCAAGCCAAGAACAAACAAAAAAAATGACTTACTATTCTATACATGAGAAAACCTAAAAAAATAAAGCAGTCTATTACAAATTACATGACGTGTATATGTGAAAGTTGGGAAACTTTTGTAATTGTTTAGGATATCAGTTATAATTAATAGCCTTACCTTTCTTCGCCTTAATTCAGCGTTCATTTTAAATGGCTCTTTTCGTTCTATTTCTATATACACGCAATTTTACTTCCACTAGTATTGATTTATTATATAATGTGCTATACAAGGCGTTACAAAATTTATAAATTACGCTCCATGTTCGTTATTCAACCCCGTAGGCCCCACTAATAATGTTTCAGTGTGATAATATTCATAAGTAGGTACTCGTGCAATGACAAATAATCGCACTTTTAAATTGGTATCAATTTAAAATCGCCATGTCATCATTATACGGTGCCACAATTTATTGCAGGATTCAAGAACATACTTGAAATGTTTTTTTAGCTTATCTAGTAAAATAAATAAGTTATGCAATACTAAAGAAAAATGTAAAATACTTGTCTACTCATGTACTCATGGAAGAGAGTTTTAATTAGTGAAATTATCGACTTTGATAGAGCTAAATTATAGATTATGAAGAATGAAAAGAACTTCATGATTTCTAGTCGAGCCATTAATTTTATAGCAAGTTGAGCTTTTTTGATTTAAGGACCTAGCTAATTTGGTGTAGAATCGAGTAAAAATGGTTGCAGATTAACTTTGTGTGTGAGAGAGAGTGAGATAATACCCAAAAATTGTTTCGTCTTTAAATATCTCTGAAAATACGAAGAGAACAGAAAAATAGGTAAAGAACAAAATTAAAGGCCATGAAATTTTAAAGAGGAGATGTATTACAGTTTTTTTCGTTTAAGCAATGCTTATCACCTAAAACGTTTGTAATCGAAGTGATCTGTCACAGCTTCGTACGTTTGCTCAGACTGAAAATCGCTCAAGTTCGTTCGGTGTTCATCGTACAGCAAAGAAAAGACAATCATTTTAAAGAGGAAGAGTTTGGCTTCCTAATGGATCTATATAAAATTATTTTTACCAAATTAAAAACACCACAAAGTTGCTTTAAAGATCTTTGTTTTCACAATACGTATCCAAAATATAGAATGATAAAAAAACCTCTTCTAATATCTTTCGTTTGCTTTATAACTCAGTCTGTTTGGCAGACTGTTAAAGTTTCTCATTTCATATCAGTTTAGCGCATAAATGGTAACTCGATAGAGCGAGATATCTGCAGCGGGCGAGTTGGTTGGGAAGCAGCTTGCAAATATACTAAAACAATTAGAAAAAATTTTTGACAGTGCAAGCTGAAAGAACATTGCAAATGAGTAATGAAACAGACCGTTTACCACTCCTAAGTGGCGGCATTAACTTATGGTAGGCTCAAGAAGGGTGGGTTTTTGCTCTTTTTCAGTTTTTTGCTTATAACTTGAAAACTAGCCACTTTTTGAGAAAAGTGCTTCTATATAAAAATAAGCTACATAAAAGTTCCTACAAATTATATCTCTTAGGTTTTTTCTTAATACAAACGGTTTAGGCGTTAGAGCGCGTTACAGTTTGACATAAATTCCAAAATCGATCAAAAACTAATTATTTTATTTTATCACTTGTAACTCAAAAATTACGGACTTTTAGAGAAAAATGTTCCTATAGAAAAATAAAGTACATTAAATTTCCTACAAATTATGTCTCTTAGGTTTTTTTTTGTTAGAGAAACTGCTCAGAATTCTAATCCTTCCAAATTGTTTGGAGCTACTCCTACTACTCACAAATATTTCAGGTAAAATTTTTATTAGAAAATTGAAAATAATTAGCCACAATCACACTTTAATTAATAAATTGTGTACAAAAAATACTTATTTAACGAGTTTAAAAATTACATATCCTCCGTATCACTATCAGAATCAGCTTCCATCGCTTGTTTAGCACACTTTTCAGCTTCAAGATAAACAGTTTCAGGCACCCGCTGGTGTAAACCTTTAGTTTCTTCACAAACCCAAGATAATTCTAATTCGAAATTTTTATCCTTCAACTCGTCGTGTACTAAATAAACGCTACAACAAAATCACATCAGTCAAAATTAAAATAAAGTGGCACCAATTACATTTTTGCCGCTTCTTTAATCAAATCGCGTGTCGGCATGTTGGTGAGTTTAAGTTTCTCAATTTCGGTTTTAGCAGACTGCTTAGCTTTCCCAACAGCACACCCGTGGTAACCCTAAACACAAACTGTAAGTTTAACAACATAAATAATCATCGTAACTTACGTAGCTAACACCAGAAGGATCAATTAAATACATCGAAGGACCATCGGTAACATCATAGCTCCCTAATATTACACTACAACCATAAGGACGCACAGCACTATATAATGTATACGCGTGCATGTACATACTAACACGGTCGTTTAAATACTTCAACGGTATTTCAATACCGTACTGAGACTTGTAATTTGAAGCTTCCCGTCTTGCAATATCGACAATTTGACGTGCGTCGGCAATCAATCCACACACGGCCTAAAAAATAAAACTTAAACAACCACAATGATTAAGTTCCACGACTATAAATACCATTCCAACGTGTCTATCGATATTAAAAATCCTTTTATTAGCACCAGGTTCGTACAACTTGGACGTTACAAGTTTTTCGACGGCAAACACTACCCCATCTTTTCCTTTCAAAGCAATTACTGTGCCGCTATTTTCTACAGCTTTAATAGCGTACTCGACTTGAAAAACGCGACCATCAGGCGAAAATTGAGACGCCGAGAGATCGTACTGCAAAATGTTTTTAGGTTATGTACGCTAATAATAAGGTAAAATTCGAAAAAATTAATTTGTTTAACTTACACCAGTTCCAATTGAACTCATTTTGTTTAACTTATTTGATTAAAGGACCGATTTTAATTGAAATGGATTAATAATTTACTACTCGCAGTGATTTGCAATAAACCGATACAAACTTTGACAACAGTCGAGACACGAACCTTTTTAAACTTGAACCGCTTGCACCAGCTTGACGTAAATCACTTGAACGTACCGTATATATAGGGTGCTCCATAATTTCTGTAGTCAGAATCAGAAATTATATTTATGAGATAAAAGGAAGCAGGAAAGAATTGAAATATTTTTGTTTTTGTATTATTTCTTATAAGACAAAGTTTTTGTGAGGTTTGGTAACAATGGGGAAAAAGAAACGTAAGTTTTATGTTACCACGTTTAGAAATTCTAACTTTGTAATATTTTTTCTGTTGTTGTTTTACTGATTAAATATCATGTGAGTCGATATACTATACATTGATACTTCAATTTCTTGTTCATTATTCATGAGTCATCAAATCCTGCTCAAATAATCCAGTAAATCCTTTAATTATTAAATTACGTCATCGATCAAAGCCCAGCTATAATAATATGATGCATCAAGATGAATTAGGAAAATGCCTACTTCTTACGTTCTTTACCTCTTCACCCTGAATGTCTGAACGTGAACGTACTTTTGATATTTAAATTTAAAAGAATAACCCTTTGACAATTATTTACTCTTTTTTTTTACTTTTTCGTTCTTTTACCTCACAAATGCTGTGATTGAGCCATTGTATAAACTAAATCGAGCCTAAATTAAAATCTGCGAATAAAACGAAAGATAGAGAGTAGGGAGGCAATGTGATAGATATAAGATAGAGGTGCGGACCTACATTTATTTTCCTGTTTTTCCATAACCATAGATAAGAGATATACAATTAAGATAACTAAACCTCTTGCCTATCTCTAATTTTTATTATGCATAAGTTGATTGTATTCATGTTCCTACTAAAAATACTTTTCTATGTAATATACATAGGTCAGAAAAATAAGAACGCATCAGGACAACAGCAAACTTCTCAACCAGTACAGTCTCCACAACAGGGCAAATCGTCTCAACAACAACATGGCTCTCAACAGCCTCAACATTCTGGCCAATCGCAACGTTCACAACAACAGCAAAGACATGCTTTACAAGGGCGTTCACCCAAAAAAAGTCATGAGCCACGACAAAGTCAACAGCCACACCAACAGTTCGGTGCTCCGCAACTAGCTCAACAATCACAACAACAAGGGGGTATATCCCAAAATATTCAACAATCACAACAAAGTCAACAGACACCGCAAACTCAACAGTCACAACAACAATTGCGTGTGTTCCAACTAGGTCAACAGTCAGAACAACAGGGGAATCCTCTCCAACAAACCCAACAGGGGCGTCCACCTCAACAAAGTCAACAGCCTCACCAACAGTTGCGTGCTCCACAACTAGGTCACCAATCACAACAACAAGGGGGTCAACAACTACAACAATGTCAACAACCACAGCAAACTCAACAGTCTCAACAACAATTGCGTGCGCTCCAACTAGGTCAACAGTCACAACAACAAAGTCAACAGGCACAGCAAACTCAACAGCCACAACAACAGAGGCGTTCACCCCAACAAACTCAACAGCTACAACAACAGTTGCGAGCTCCCCGACTAGATCAACAGTCACAACAGGAGCGTACATCCCAACAAAGTCAACAGCCGACGCCGCAGTGGTTCAAACCCCAACAAGGACAACCTTTACCACAAAGTCCTAAACGGCAACAAGGCGCCTCACATCAAGAAAGGCAGCATCGTCCCCAGGAACAACCACAGCAGCAACATCAACCCTTACTACAACAGTCTCGAGAAGAGTGCCAATTAGCTACTAGCTTTCCTAGCTTACAATTAAAAGAAACTACTCTTCAACACTCTGAAATATCAAAAACACCTAGTCAGCAAAGTACTCCTTCAAGAGAAACTTCTGTGGAGCAAGATGATAAACTTAAAGAATCTACAAAAGGTCAAACCCAAAAAGCAGCACAGCAAGAAATGGAGTTCGAAACAGAACCCGAAAGTACTGAATCTGGTGGTGGTGATATAATGGTAAATAATTATTACACTTTGTACTGGGTACTGGGTTGAAATTTTCAACAAATTGTGTAGACATGATTCAAAACCTCACCGACCTGCGCACAAAACTACATTTTGTAGCAGATTGAGCTACCACTTTCTCACTTCCCTTTCTGCGCATCTAGGGTGGGTGAGATACTACGATAGATGCTACTAGGACTTAGGATAGCATCCAATTCTGAAGTAACTTGTAAGGTGCAGTCTCAGAATTTAACGTATTTTCTTGAATTTTCAATAGCAATATGACGTTTTACTTCCATGTAAGCTTTGTCATGACAGGTCCACGGAACATCCCAATATATATATATATGGACAGGTCCTAATAACGATTGTCAACTTGTAATGACAACAGTTGTTTATTATAACCCAATTTGATTTGCATAATAATATGTTTCAAAATAAAGTAATATTGGAGAAAACGTTGTGGGTTATTAGATATTATCCACTCAAGATTATAAGCTACTCGCCAAGGCTCGCAGCTTTCAAACTTTTATGGATAAAATCTAAAATAATCCATTTATACCATACTTAACTATAATTTATATTTATTTTTTTACAGGCTGCACAATCGGTTCCTACTTCAGGTCCTTTGGACTTAATAACTCCCAAAAGAGCAAGTTCAAATAGCAGAGGTATCTTAGGTAGACTTACTCAGGTTGAAACTAATCACTTAGTTTTGAATATTGCAAAACTAAGCCCCACAGTACATTATGACGTTACTATCGAACCCAATAAACCAAAGAAACTATTACGAGCTGCGATGGAAGCTTTTCGTGTAATGCATTACCCTACTAGATACCAAGCGTTCGACGGCACAAAAAATTTGTATGCAGCTTCCATATTGCCATTTGGAAATGAAATTCAAGGAGAAGTAGAAATTGTAGAAGAGGGCCGTAGGAAAACTTTTACTGTTAGTGTAAAGTTCGCGGCTATGATTGATATGAGTGTCTTATCTAGATATTTTACGGTAATTATACCAAGCTCGATATTATTTTTCATGTTTTGTCATTCGAATTGACTTTGCTTCCATTTGTTGTGTGGCAGTTAAATTCGAATTATAACGAGATAAATTTTTCAGACTCGAGATACTAATGCCCAAAGTGCTCTTCGATGTTTGGATGTCGCTTTAAGAAGTGGACCTTCTCTAAATTGCCTCTCGGTAGGTCGCTCCTTCTTTACTAAACCTAGAATTTTCCATGATTTAGGAGAAGGCATGGAAATGTATTACGGATTTTATCAGTCTGCTATTTTGGGATGGAAACCTTTTCTCAACGTCGACGTCGTACATAAGGCGTTTCCAAAAAGTTTGCAAATAATCGATCTAATTAAAGAGTTGTGTCCTAGATGCGATTTAGGAAGCACATTGAGCACGGCGGATTTCACTACCGTTGATACGTTCTTAAGAATGTTGAAAGTTAGTTATCAGATTCCAAATAATTCGAGTAGTAAAAGGGTCATGAGAATAAATCAATTGGACAAGACTGCATCGGAAGCAACCTTTACGGATGAAAAGGGGCAAAGGATGACCGTAGCCGAATATTTTATAAATTTTAAAAGATTTCGATTACGATACCCTAATTTGCCTTGTGCATGGGTTGGAAGTAAACAGCGGTCACAAAAAATACTATTTCCTCTCGAATTGTGTACTTTATTAGAGGGACAGGTATGTCGCTTTTTTATTTATTCCCAGTACTCATAGTTTATTGTTTCGTAATTTGCAGCTTACTAATCGGACGTTGACTCCTAAGCAAACGAAGTCAATGATTGAGTATGGCGCTACTTCCACTCAAGTACGGAAGGAAAAAATCATGCATTCTATACAAGATGCACATTATAATGAAGATCCTTGTACTCGCGAATTTGGTTTATCCGTTAGTACAGAATTTGCTAAAGTTCCTGCACGCATTTTGGATTCTCCATCTCTTAAATACGGTGCCGATAGAATTGTAAAACCACGTAAAGGAGTTTGGCGCGCGACTTCGTATAAAACTGGAAAAGTGCTTAGCGACTGGGGCATATGTTGCCTCGACGGTACTCATACTGCCGCATTAGAAAAATTTAGCCGAGCCGTAAGTTGATATAAAATAACACGTAAAATGTATATTAAAATGTATCGTCACTATAGATGTTTCAGCAAGGAAATATCGTGGGCATGAGTATAGACCGTCCTCAATTTTTGGACTCCGTCAGGTTGACTTACCGTGGAGCTGTGGCAAAGAAAGAAATTGAAACACAATTCAGAAAATACGTAGGAATGCAGCTAATTGTGGTGGTAATTCCTAAAGATATCAAATATATTTACAATTACGTAAAACAAGTGTCGGAGTTAATTACTGGAACCTTAACACAATGTGTAAAGGGTCCAAATGTAGTTAGGTGAAACACCACACTATAAAAAAATTCTAAAAAAGTAAACCTGTTAATTTTAGACTAAAAGATACTACAGTAGCTAATATCTTACTGAAAGTGAATGCCAAGTTGAATGGAACAAATCACATATTGTCGTTAAGACCTCCTTGCTTTGCACGGCCGTGTATGATTATGGGAGCAGACGTCACACATCCTAGTCCCGAGGCTAGAGGCAACACGCCTAGTGTAGCTGCCGTTACCGCAAGTCAGGATCAGTTTGGATTTCAATATAATTTCTGCTGGCGATTGCAGCCTCCCACTAACGAAATTATTGCCGATTTAGCAAATATAACTCGTCAACTACTTCGGTCATTTTACCAAAAAAATAGATGTGCGAAACCAGAACGGATTATATTTTTCAGAGACGGCGTTTCGGAAGGCCAATTTCCGATCGTTTTGAATGCAGAAGTGCAAGCAATACGCAATGCATGTTTAATGTTACAAAAAGATGGCTCGTTCAAACCAAAAATTACTTTCCTCGTAGTGCAGAAACGTCATCATACGCGTTTCTTTCCTTTAAAAAGAGAAGATTCCGACGATAGAAATTTCAATGTACCTGCAGGAACCATTGTCGATACAGAAATTACACACCCTACCGAGTTTGATTTCTATTTAGTGTCCCATGCGAGTGTTCAAGGTGTAGCTAGGCCTACCAGATATCGTAAATTATGGGACGATGCTAACATGAGCGAAGACGAATTAGAGCAGTTGACGTATCATCTATGTCATATGTTTACCAGGTGTACTCGTTCTGTTAGTTATCCTGCACCGACATATTATGCTCACTTAGCTGCCGCTCGAGCCAAAGTCTACTGCGAAAATAGGCAATTGAACATGAGTAGATTACAATATGAACAGGACTCGATTGTTATTAAACCAGAAATCGTGTCTAATTTCCCAATGTTTTTTGTGTAAATGCTAATTTTTTCAAGTTCTTTGTTGTACCATAATCTTAACATTATATTTTTTAAATGCTAATACTATGCTTGCGACGTTTTTGCATGTGGTGTAATGCTTTTTTGGAATAAAATCAGTTTTGAACGTGGAAAAGATTCAATTGAAGTCTGAGACCTATTAGCAAGATATCCCAAAGATTTGCTATTTTTATTGAAAAGGAAGTACTTTCCATAGCCATTATAAAATCACTCATCTGCCTGTCTACATTAACTGCGTTACAGTAGGACATGTGGGCATTCACTCGAATTTCCAAAAGATGTAACGTTTTTCATTTATTCCAGACTGAAATTATAAATTCAAAGAAGATTTTAAAAATAAAATCGTTCTGTCAAAACAGAATTTAGGCAGTGGTGGAGTTTGTTTGGAGGCCGCTGTTAAATATTCTCTTTTCATCACAGTTTAACACATAAGTGGTAACACGATAGAGCGAGACGTCTGCAGCGGGCAGCGCGTGCAAACATACTAAAACAATAAATTATTAGTACACAATTTTTGACAATACAGGCTGAAAGAATATTGAGAATGACTATTAAAATAGACCGTCTTGAAGGCGGCTCAAGAAGGGCGAGTTTATAGTCTTTTTCAGCTTCTCGCTTATTACTTGCAAACTACGCACTCACTGATAAACTAGATCTAATTTCTTACAAATTATATTTCTTAGGTTTTATCTTCAGGGAAACGGTTTAAGCGCTAGAGCGTATTAAAGTTTCCAAAATCGGCTAAACAACTGATTTTTTAGTTTAGCGCTTATAATTCAAAAATTGCGCGTTTTTAACCAAAAATGTTCGAATAACCCTGCATTCGGGGAGCTCGCTTTCACGCTATTAGCACCACACGCTATTATGACGTATTACTGTGCGTTCGGGGAGGCTTTTAGCGTTTGACCCATGAGTTTACGTACTGGAACAGTGACGTCACGAAAGCTTTCATAGCGTTGAAAGCGAGCTCCCCGAACGGCAAAATCGTGCTATTAGTACTAATAGCGAGCTCCCCGAACGCAGGGTAAAAACTAAAGTAAATTCAATTTACTACATATTACGTCTCTTGAGTTTTCTTGTCATACGAACGGTTTAGACGCTAGAGTGCGTTAAAATTTGACAAAAATTCCAAAATCGGCCAAACAACTGATTTTTTAGTTTATCGTTTATAATTCAAAAATTGCGCGTTTTTAACCAAAAATGTTCGAATAAAAACTAAAGTAAATTCAATTTACTACATATTACGTCTCTTGAGTTTTCTTGTCATACAAACGGTTTAGGCGCTAGAGTGCGTTAAAATTTGACAAAAATTCCAAAATCGACCAAAAAACTGATTTTTTAGTTTATCGCTTATAACTCAAAAACTACGTACTTCTATAGAGAAAAGTACATTCAATTTTCTACAAATTATGTCTCCCAGGTAGAGAACCGCCCGGCACGAGTTTCCTTCAGCTTCAAAGACGTCTGCCATAGTATACTCCTTCCTATATAATCAAAATATACAGATTCAATTTCTCGATAACATCATCGATTAATAAACCGCCTGCTCTCCTAATAAATGTAATAATAATAATAACTGCCAACCTAACTAGCGCCATCTACTTCGAGCTCTCCAGATTAGTTACCATTGCGCACAATGTCCAGAGATAGTGACGCCTCACCTCTCCGCTAGTGATGGGAAGAATCGAGTACTTTTAAGAATCGAGTACCGCGTACTCGAGTACTTTTGAGAATCGAATACTTTTGTACTCGGTACTCGTACTCGAATACTTTAATTAAATTTTTCTCAGAATTAAACTCTTATCTTTGCCACTCAGTGACCGGGGTCGACTATGATTGAATTTCATGATTTGCATTTAATAATTTCATTTATTATTTATTTTAAGCGATTTAAGTTACTACATAGGTACCTACTACATACATAAACAATAAATAAATCTATGATAATACTCTATTATCATAAATTTATATAGAATAGAAGTTCAAAATTTTATATTTTTTATAAAGCATTGTTTTAGGGGTTCCTACTTAATTTTATTTAAAAAAACAAAAAAGTTTAATTTATATACTTGTTCTTGTTTATCAAATTAATATTTTCCTCTCCACGTTGATACTTGATACAATTCATGATTCGTGTACGTGCACGTACACGACCTTATCTACTACCTACGGCCTTAGATCATATATATTAACATGGATGGAGCTATCTCATAAGAACTAACAAAAGACAACCGGGGTAAACATACCATCGTACCTTTTTATACCTATCACTTTTCACTACAATAAAGTTGTATGTATCTATCCTGTGTACGGTGGTACTTGAATACGCAGGCGTAGCGGTTGAAAACGTTGACGAGTGAACGTAGTACGTGGTTTGGTGTTTGGTTGGTTGTATGCATAAAAATGCATATATACCGAACGCAGGATTAGATGCGATATGTCACTAGGTATAATATACAACACCTTGTACCTTAAGCAACGATTGTTTAATTAAATATTGTAACTTTCGATGTTATAAAATAATTCAATTACTTCAATCAATATAATATAAATACAATTAAACGTCAAGAGATTTTTTTGTGAGGTTATAAAGTTTAATTTTGAAGGAATTTTGTGATTGGTTAATCTTAACAGGAACTGTATAAGAGATAACTAAATTCAAATAGTATGTCGACAAGAGAGATAGGGTGAAAAAGTTTGTCGGTTATTGAGTCGTACATGTTGGAGACATAGTGCAGGCACATAACTCTATCCATGTTAATATATATGATCTAAGCCTACGGCTACGCTAGACGCTAACTGCGAGTACGAGTACAAGAACCACATCCACATTCGAATACAACGAAAATAAATGTCACGAGTACGAGTCCGAGTCCAGGAATCGAATCTGCGTTTCGCATAATATTGAAACCGATTTCGTGTTTGTTCGCTGTTTGTAGTAGTAGTAGTATCGAATGCAAGTATTCGAATACAGCGAGTACTTTTAAGAATCGACTACCGGCCGATTCTTGTACTCGAATACTCCCATCACTACTCTCCGCCTCACATTGAAAGTATTTGAAAGCATAAATGTTTTTGTATTATATTTTATAAGACGAAATTATATTTGGTGTGAATTTGCATTCGTGTTGGCCAATTAATTTTTTTATAGATCAAGTTAGTAACGATGAGTGGCAAAAAACGTAAGTTTTATGGTCATATTATAATTAATTATAGGAAGTTTGGAAAATTATATTTTGTCATCTGTTGTTGTCGGTTATGTACTGATTACAGTGATTACTGATAATTTATATACGTAATAATGAAGTTTATGATGACCTCATGACCTCATTTTTTCTGTTTAAATAATTCGGTAAATCCCCTAAGTTTCAATAAAGTCATGAAGTGATGAACTGATGATGTCATGATATTTATAATAAATTATATAGAATGAATAAATCAAGAACTGAACTGCAAAGCTGACTTGCATCATAAAGATTACTTACTCTATGCTTTCACTAATACAAGAGTGACGAAGTGACTTGGCCTGCATAAACTAAATCGGAACTAAATTAAAATCTGCGAGCAAAATTGGGGATAGAGATGGAGAGATGTGCGGTTTTGCCCATATGCCATAACTATAGATAAAAGCTAGGGTTTGTTAGAACACTTTGAGGCGGATTGAGATAGAAACTTAGCCAATAAAAACTCGACTGTAAATGCGAGAAGGAAAACTCGAAGAAGTCTTGCACAGTGAGTCCTTATGAATTAGCGGAGTTTTGTCGACTTTTCGTCCGCAGGCCCCCGCAGATGGTCCTCATTAAGATAACTAACGAGATAAGTTTTCAAGCCTCTTCCCCATCTACAATTTTAATCGTATTTTAGGCAATAAGTGAAATACAACAAGCCTTTCATAAATGGTCACTTAGCAATTACCTCATTACTCATTACACTATAATATTAAATTGAAATAAAGTAATAAGTTCATACTTTTGTTCCAACTAAATGATACTTTTCTATACGTAGCATCAGGACAACAGCAAACTTCTCGAAACATCTCGACCAAGACGGTCTCTACGAGGCAAACCGTCTCAACAACAACATATACAACAACAACGACCACGAAAGTTCACAAGAACCTCAACCCGAGCAACAAAAGCGCTTCCAACACCCACAAGGTTCCCAACAACCCAAAAACTCACAACCCCAAGTTGCCTCATGTTGCCCACGTTGAGGTTGTTGTGAACAACAACTGTCATAAGGTTCGGGGCAACCCCCACGTTCACAACAACAACCCCAACGTGGCCAAAAAGAGCAATTCTAACTTCAACAACATGCGGAACAGTCTCAACGTTCATAACAACCCCAAAGTGGAAAACAAGAACGTTTTCAAATGCTACAACGTTCTGAACAGCTGCGACGGTCGTAGCAACCCCAACGTTCATTACAACAACAAAAGCAATCTTAACAGGGCCCACGATAGTGGCACCAACCTCAACAGAGTCAACAGCCGTAACAACAGTGGCGTCCACCCCAAGTAGGTCAACAGTCACAACAACAGGAGCGTCCATTCCAGCAAAGTCAACAACAGTACAATAACTTTTTTCCCAAGTTATACAATAATGTGTATAGGTATTGTTTATATATTTCTAACCGCTTCAAACGTTTTTGGATATGTATTTTTATGTGTAGGTATAATAAATTAGGGATGTGGTGTAATGCGTTTTTGGAATAAAGGGGGAAATTTCAACTGAAGTTCTAATAGTTCAAGAGCTAGCAAACATTATACCTACCTACAATTTGATATTCCGAAGATTCATTATTTTTATTTAAAAGTACTTTTCATAGCCAATATAAAACCACTCGTCTTTTCCAGATTCAAATAAAAATTTAAAAAAACGAAAAATAAGAAATCGTTCTGTCGAAACCGAATTTAGGCATACTGTTAAGGATTCTCATTTCTTCTCGGTTTAACCATGTCTTAACGTATAAGCAGTAACTTCATAAAGTGAGCAGAGTACGAGTTGGTTAGAAGGCAGCTTGCAAATAGGTACTTATCATAAAACAATTGGTACAAACTTTTTCACAATGCAGGCTGAAAGAACATTGAAAACTAGTGATAAAACCGACAGTCAGCCACTCTTGAGTAGCAGCATTAACGAATGGTTAAGGCGTTAAAGTTCAACAAAAACTCCAAAACTGGCCAAAAACCAGATTTATTTAGTTTATCGCTTGTAACTCATAAAAAAGTTAATACTCGACTAGTTCTATTCAATAAATTTATATTTACAATCTTTCAGATACACGTGAAGCAACATTTCTTAGCTGATCAAATATTTTTGAGGGAGGAGACCCCATGATCAAATTACAAACAATTCTTCTTGCAATTTGAATATTTTGATAGCTTCCCAACATGTGAATCCGACTTTCTGCCAATACAATTCTCGTTTTGGTGGCATTTTCGATTGTGTGCTTCGTAATTCCACCTTTACCGGCCAAACGACCGATCGCACGAGACTTATGATCTCCTTTTAAGGATTTAACGTCTTGAATATCAAATGTCTCTATAAATAAGTCGTCTAAACGTAGTAAGGCTAAAGCATCGTCGACTTCGAAACCGTAAATAAACGCCTGCAAGAAAATGGATTATCGATTTTTATTCTTACAATTTGTTAGTACATACCTTAACGAAATCCGCCGCTTTTTGTAAATTACCTATGTCCTTAGTTTCTCGACAAGCACGTATTTCGACATTTCGCGTTTTTAAATTAAATCTAACTTGGAGCTGGAGATGATCTGCGATCGGTGTGAAAATTTTTAGCCAGTTCTCTTTTAAAGGGGTGTAACGATGTGCCGGTACTGATATTTTACGTACATTTTCTTTAGTTTCAGATAAGGCTTTCATCCGAAGTGCTTTATTATGTGGGCCCTTACGTTTAGGATGTTTCTTTTTACTTATTCTCCCATCTACGTCCATCGGTTGAGGTTTTCGCTTTTGAGTCTTCTTAGCAGGTTGAAAGTCATTTACATCAATATTGGTTGCAGTAACCATATTTTCACTCATTTTGGTTAATTAATACTTATTTTAGCAATAAATAAATCACACGTGTAAATTAAATGTCAATTTCGAAGTAAAAAGAAAGTAAGGTTATGTTGTAGGTTGGTAACTGCTTTTAAAAAATTTCAGAAGATGGGTCTGGGGTCTCGTATCTCGTATCACATTCATCAACTTTCCACAATATTATTACAATAATTTAACAAAACTAATAGTATATTATCAATATACACTTCAGAATTGCAGTCCTTTTGATTGCCTTGATCAATTTCCAGTTCATAAGAAGGTTTGTACAAAGTAAAATTCTAAAATAGACGTTTTTAGATAAAAACTCAAAGCTTTGCTCACTAGCAGTTACCTCACTACAGTCTGGAATATTATTGCTAATTTCCTTTTCTAAAATTAGCGAAGTCAAGCGAGTCCAATATCTTGCAGTGTTGGTAAAATTGTAGCCACCTAAAAAACTTAGTTAATTCGTCCATAGTTACAAATAGAGAAAGATTACCTCCTCCTAAAAATAAAGTGGGTAGTTTACAATTTAAAATGTCTTGTATACACTGACATAGAGAGTTAGGAGTTAAATTTGATTCGCCTATTGGGTCTCCATTCAAACAATCTGCACCACACTGAACAACCATAGCATCAGGTTGAAATGTTTCTAAAACTCTACACAACTATAACTTAAAAATACTTCGATGAAAGCCTCACCTAGGAAAAAGCGTCTTGAAACATTTTAAGTAAGTCGAGTCACTACAGCCTTCTAATAACGGTACATTTAAAGAGTAATATTTGCCTCTCTGGCAACCGTACTCATTAAGAGAGCCAGTTCCTGGATAAAAACCGATGCTATACTTATGAATGGATAGTGTTAATACTTTCTTGCTCAACTCAAACGCATTTTGAACTCCATTCCCTAAAAGTACCCTGATTAGATTAGATACTTCTTTAACAACAAAAGATTCTTGTACCGTGGTGAATATCGAAATCCACATATAAAATCTTCGAGTAAGTTTCAGTTAACTTTTGTATAGCAATAACTACGTCATTTACGTAACAAAACCCTTCAGCTTCATCTCTAAAAGCGCTTAGTATAGAAAAGATGTGAGCAATTTAAACCGTTTACCTTTGAGCGTGGTGCCAACCACCAAACCAGTTTATAACAGTATCGTAAGTCCCTTCATTTAGCAGGTTAGCACCAGTCAATGAGCTACCAGCAATAGTTCGCACTAAATCGTACATTTTTGGCAAAAGCGCACAATCGTATCCTAAACCATACTCGATAGCTTCGTCTTCGTGTAACTCCAAATCTTGGCAATTGTTACACTTTTTTAAGAAGTCCACGTACGCGGATGAATGAAATAATTTGAGGTCGTCTTCGGTTGCTTGTCGACTAGGTGTAACAGTTGCACTCTCGCACGATAGAAGTCTGTACGAGTTTATTAAGTCTTGTACTATAGACGCCTGTAATTATAGGTTAATTTATCAATTTTACTGTGAATTTAAACAAAATTAATTACCCTATTTAATACTACTGGTAATCTATCGCACTCATTTTTTAAATTTTCGTCGTAAATAAACGCAACTTTACGAGACATTATTTCTGCTTTGTTTCGCGCGAAATATCTATTGTAAGTTGACATTGACGTTTTGAAAAGTTACATTTGGTAAAAACAACAATAGATGGCGCAGTAATCAAATAAAGTTAGATGTAAAGTACAGGGTTGGTCGTAAAAAGTAGACTGAAACTATTATTGAATAATCGAATAATTAATCGTAAGATCTTTTACAACTAACAACAATAGCTATTTGTTCATTGACAACAAAGTTGTTTCAACAAACAAGTCGTCCTCACTAACGCAGTTAGACATTCCAGTCATCCATTCCAGACATCACCAGTCAGATATTTCAACGCTTGTATATCGAAAAATAAGCTAGATACAGCAAATTTGTACAGAACCTTTTTAATTCAGTGGAAAATTTTCTACAAAAAAGTTCTAAACGACTATCCTCTAGTATTTATAGTTTCGACGTTAGAGTCGTCTGAATAAAAACTCTGGGCTCCAAAAATGCACCACCTCTGCGTGCGACCAAACAAATTTTTTTGAATGCTTCCCTAGTGTGTACTATTAATCCAAAAAATACGAAACTTGGTACACACGTGAGTTTTTCACGATCTAAACAATACTACCAGAATTTTTTGATTTAAGCGTCTGTAGAATTTTTTAAAATTTTCCAAAGCAATTCTTGGTTCAAAATTTTTAAATTTCTCAAATTGCACCGCAGAGAAACCGAAAAATAATTTATGAAGTTGCAACCTAGTGAGCTGCCACCCTGCCACTAGAAAAACAGGTTGTCTGGGTTTAAAATTCTAAAACTATTTTTGTGTATCCCACACATCTTTTCACGTTTTGTTTTTGTTTATTTTCGCGTGTTCCCTAAACCGCTTTCATGTTTTTTCGTTTTTTCCTTAAATTAACTGTGTTGTTTTACGTAATTTTGTTTACTTTTTTTTATTAATAACTAATTAGTTATTGCGATTCAGAAATATGTTAATATTCAAAACTTGCGCATGCACCTATTTGTTTAATCAGAGGCGTGCGAAAATTGACTTTGGTTCCTTTATTTTCGCCTCACCGATAATACGTGCACTTGCGTTTTGATTAATCCTAAAATGATCGAATTCGAAATATTTTTAAATAAACAATTCCGTAACCATTCAATTTTGTAAAAATTGATAAGATAAGAGTCGTTGAAATTTTATTAGTTGCTCCGCCAATGCAATGTGAACATTCCCGTGTACTATTAATGGAAATTCAGTTTGGTTAGAGCTGCGGTAGTAGTTTGTTGTTTTTATTAATTGTATTTTTATTTTACGTAAATATTTGAGGTAAGTTTTATACTTTGACCATAACTTAATTTTCAAAAAAAAATTGAACGTCGTGATTTGTATTGCGTGACGCATTAAATTGTTTTATTTTTTTTACGAGTGCGCTTCGATTACGTAAAACGGTCAGGGTTTAATCCGTTTTGGTATTAGTATGAATTAATCCGGTTCAACGTTTTCTTTGCCTTGACATAAAACCGAGAGACTTTTTTTTTGAAAAGAGCGCCCTTTCGAAAACGTGCGTTGGGTGCGTGCGGCGTGCGTCTACCACTTTTGAATTACACACTTTAAAAAAGTTGAAGTCCATTAAATTGTCGTTAAGTACCTAACAGTTCAAATTAGTGATAACAACAGTTAGATTCAATTTTATGTGCTGACCTATGTTAAAATCCGTCGTTGGAAAATCGATAATAAATGAGCGTAGTACATAGGTGTCTTTGATGTACTTGACCTTTTTATAAACTTGAGACGGCGTTTTTACTGGGTCAAATCGGTAGCCAAATTAAGTTCATTCAAATTTGACTTCTAATAATAATTCAGAAAAATCGAGTGTCCGCTCCCCAACTATCCTTTGGTCTTTGCCCCCTTCCCGGAGGACAATTTGGAGGAAGTTTGCGGTTTGAGGTAACTTGATTAAAAACAACAAAGTTCTTGCAATTATTATCTGCATTCTTGTAAAGTGCAAGCCATTTCATTATTTTAATATTTTTCAAAATTTTCTCTAACTCATCTGTGATAAAAATGATAAAAATTTAATTACAAAGTATAAATTTTGTCCTTTTAATTTAATTTTTTTAAAGTTTTCACATTATTATTTCAGAGGTCATTTATAAATTTGTTTTTAATAAAATTATTAGTTTAATCAACTTTGCTGTGACCTTCCTAGAGAGCTAGAGATTAACAGGTCTTTCAAAAAAATTACAAAATTTTCAAAAAAAGTTTTGAAATGTTTTGCAAACAAACTTATCACCTAATTGTTACTAATTAGATTAGGGTTTGTTTTAGCATTGTTTATACGGTTTTAGTGTTTTTATGCTAATTATTTTGTTTTATGTAACTTAAAAATTTGCCGAATTTGGATATTTATGATTTAATTAATATTAAATTATACAAATGAACAACATAAGGCGGTATTTGTACACTTATCTTCGGATTTAGATATTTATCTACTTCAAATAGCATTTGATCTAAATACTGGGTGTCCTGGAAGTAACGGATGCGCGAGTAGTCGCAAATGAATGCAGTTTCAATTCCCTGTTCCCCATCCACTAACCCCCCTGGTGCAGTTTTCAAGTTTTCCAATTTTTTAGAAGCACCACCTTAAAGATTTCTCTCTATAGACCACTAAAAACCACTGAACTCCCAAATCAGCCATAAGTTCTTGAGAATAGAAAGTTATTTCAAGTTTCAAATTTAAAAACGCAACCCGCAATACACCCGAGTATAGTTGGTTGCGCTTTAAAACTTTAAACGCAACGGCTCATCCGCACAATTTTTTATTTTAAAATTGATTTATTGTAGGACGTAGGGCCGTATCTATGAGGCAGATTTTCCGAAACTTTGAAAACTGCCAGAATTTGTTAAATTAATATTTTTGAGAGCACCTCTCTTCAATTCGTCGAATAATTTTTCATTTTTTGCTTACCATTTAGCCGCCACGTCATAAGTAACGTACATTGCATTGCATTGCATTTGTCTGCTGTGCCAAAGTAATGAGGATGTTTGATGCTTTTTGGCATAGATTTGAGAAATGCTTGCCAACTCGGCCTGTCCGGAAGTCTGTCAGATGAGTTTATTTACATCATTTACTTTTTAATGAACTATCTTTTGTTCTTCGCCACTTCGTGAGATCGATCAGTGGTCCTTATTTGCTAATGTTTGGTAATATTACATATAGTATATCTTCTTATCTAAATAAACTCACCCTCGATAATCTAAAGTATTTTTTGAAAAGTCTTTTCACCATTACGAGATCATCAAGCAAGCACTTATGGGCTTCTCGGTACGAGGGTTGTGGAGTAGGGTCCTAAGTGCCCGATTCTCTTTTACCACTCCTCCACTAACAACTACTTTGTCCTCTGCCTTTCTGTGGTTAGGGCAGCGCTTATCTAAGATTATTCATTACCATGTATGAATGTCCAAAAATTATTTTTCCACTTATTTTGAACGAAGGTCAGCAAAATACGCAGAATTGTTCCATTTCATTTTTCCTGTCGTCCCTATTACGTTCGTCTTGGCCTAGAAAATAGAGTCCAGTCGTAAATTTCAAGGTTAAGAGTGTTGATATCAAATAGCAAAATAACAAACAAATTGACCTTATTTACCACCACCACCATCACCACCCGCATAGTTCGTTCAAATGCAAACCAAATAGTCACATTAATAATCATCAGGTGATTGCCCCATTAACGAATATAAATCGTACAACGTGCTAAAGGAAGAAGCAAAGCACTATGACCTAAATTCCCCCTTAATTGATTATTATTATTATTAGTTAAGCTCATTTTAATTTATATATCAAAGGTTGATTTATAAGTCGGAATCGCGACAATTATTATCGCGTATTGGAAGAAATTAAAGTCCAATATTTGCCCTTTAATCCTTTTTGATTATTTCCGTATTTTTTCTTTAATTGCAGGTTTCTAAAGCTCCATCTTTCCGAAAATGTTAATAAGACTTGCAGCGCGCTCTTGTAAATACACAAAATCGAATTATAAATGGAGACCGCGCTATTATTCGACGGTCGAATATAAGCCAATCAGGAGCGTATTGGTCGCAAATAGAGGCGAAATTGCCATAAGAGTTTTTAGGGCTTGTAACGAATTGGGCATCAAATCCGTGGCAATTTATTCGAAGGAGGATAGAGGACACACTCACCGATTGAAAGCCGACGAGAGTTATTTGGTTGGCGAAGGCTTGTCTCCGGTACAGGCCTATCTTAGCATTCCCGATATCGTACGTATTTGTAAGGATCATCACATCGATGCAGTTCATCCTGGATATGGCTTTTTATCCGAACGATCCGATTTTGCACAAGCCATCGTCGATGCGGGCTTACGCTTCATCGGACCTAGTCCTTCGGTCGTACAACAAATGGGCGACAAAGTTGCCGCCAGAGAAGCCGCAATTGCCGCAGGTATGCCTATCTTCAAAATAAAAAATGTTCAGTTACTAAAATTTGACTTATAGGAGTCGCTGTTGTGCCAGGAACCGACGGCCCGGTAACAACAAAAGAAGAAGCTAAGGAATTTTGTATTAAACACGGTTTGCCAGTTATTTTCAAAGCCGCGTACGGCGGTGGTGGTCGAGGCATGAGAGTCGTGCGCAAAATGGAAGAAGTTGAAGAAAATTTCGATAGAGCTTCTTCCGAAGCTAAAAGCGCTTTTGGCAATGGTGCCATGTTTATTGAAAAGTTTATAGAACGACCTCGTCACATTGAAGTTCAACTCTTAGGTAAGCAACTATACCAAAAATGTGGCGGTACTGCGCTGAACTACTGAAGTAATGTTTGATGGTTCAACTCATACACGGTTAGAAGCGGAGTGCTGGCCACATTACCTGCGTTATAATTCCACATTCACAATTAGCGACCCCTGAACGTTTTTCAAACGTTTGAATGTAAGATTTTGCTAAAAAAAATTGATCTTTTTAGGCGATAAAGCTGGAAATGTCATTCATTTATACGAAAGAGACTGTTCCGTACAAAGGCGTCACCAGAAGGTCGTCGAAATTGCCCCAGCACCAAATTTAGATCCCGTCATTCGCGAACAAATGACAACAGCTGCAGTTAAATTGGCAAAGCACGTTGGTTACGAAAATGCTGGTACCGTTGAATTTTTGTGCGATCAAGATGGGAACTTTTATTTTATCGAAGTGAACGCGAGGTAAGTAAAATGAGGATGGGACGACTTATCTTGTTTTAATAATTCAGGAAGAACAAGATAAGTGCCACTTATATTGTTTTTAATAATTCAGGAAGAACAAGATAAGTGCCACTTATAATATTGTTTTTAATAATTCAGGAAGAACAAGATAAGTGCCACTTATATTGTTTTAATAATTCAGGAAGAACAAGATAAGTGCCACATATCTTGTTTTAACAATTCAGGAAGAACAAGATAAGTGCCACATATCTTGTTTTAACAATTTAGGAAAAGCAAGATAAGTGCCACATATCTTGTTTTAACAATTCAGGAAAAACAAGATAAGTGCCACATATCTTGTTTTAACAATTCAGGAAAAACAAGATAAGTGCCACATATCTTGTTTTAACAATTCAGGAAAAACAAGATAAGTGCCACATATCTTGTTTTAACCATTCAGGAAGAACAAGATAAGTGCCACATATCTTGTTTTAACAATTCAGGAAAAACAAGATAAGTGCCACATATCTTGTTTTAACAATTCAGGATGAACAAGATAAGTGCCACTTATATTGTTTTAATAATTCGGGAAGAACAAGATAAGTGCCACTTATCTTGTTTTAATAATTCAGGAAGAACAAGATAAGTGCCACTTATATTGTTTTTAATAATTCAGGAAGAACAAGATAAGTACCACTTATATTGTTTTTAATAATTCACGAAGAACAAGATAAGTGCCACATATCTTGTTTTAACAATTCAGGAAAAACAAGATAAGTGCCACATATCTTGTTTTAACCATTCAGGAAGAACAAGATAAGTGCCACATATCTTGTTTTAACAATTCAGGAAAAACAAGATAAGTGCCACATATCTTGTTTTAACCATTCAGGAAGAACAAGATAAGTGCCACATATCTTGTTTTAACAATTCAGGAAAAACAAGATAAGTGCCACATATCTTGTTTTAACAATTCAGGAAGAACAAGATAAGTGCCACATATCTTGTTTTAACAATTCAGGAAGAACAAGATAAGTGCCACTTATATTGTTTTAATAATTCGGGAAGAACAAGATAAGTGCCACTTATCTTGATTTAATAATTCAGGAAGAACAAGATAAGTGCCACTTATGATGTTTTTAATAATTCAGGAAGAACAAGATAAGTACCACTTATATTGTTTTTAATAATTCAGGAAGAACAAGATAAGTGCCACTTATATTGTTTTTAATAATTCAGGAAGAACAAGATAAGTACCACTTATATTGTTTTTAACAATTCAGGAAAAACAAGATAAGTGCCACATATCTTGTTTTAACAATTCAGGAAAAACAAGATAAGTGCCACATATCTTGTTTTAACCATTCAGGAAAAACAAGATAAGTGCCACATATCTTGTTTTAACAATTCAGGAAAAACAAGATAAGTGCCACATATCTTGTTTTAACAATTCAGGAAGAACAAGATAAGTGCCACATATCTTGTTTTAACAATTTAGGAAAAGCAAGATAAGTGCCACATATCTTGTTTTTCCTGAATTGTTAAAGTGCCACATATCTTGTTTTAACCATTCAGGAAAAACAAGATAAGTGCCACATATCTTGTTTTAACAATTCAGGAAAAACAAGATAAGTGCCACATATCTTGTTTTAACAATTCAGGAAGAACAAGATAAGTGCCACATATCTTGTTTTAACAATTTAGGAAAAGCAAGATAAGTGCCACATATCTTGTTTTTCCTGAATTGTTAAAGTGCCACATATCTTGTTTTAACAATTCAGGAAGAACAAGATAAGTGCCACTTATCATGGGACCATCTTTTTTGGGGATTTCTGGGGACTTTATTTAAAAGGATCCATCCCGTACTCCTAGCAGAGGACGAGTCTTTCAATTGGCTGTAGAAGTCGACGGATTATGCGCGAACAACTGTCTTCGACAACTAACTACTCGAGTCGATACCTCGCGGATTCCCATTACGGTTACAGTATGCGTATATAACCAAAATCGTGGCCCCGGTCTTAACAGAAAGAAATTATGAAATGTGGTTGTGTCTCTTTTTTTGGGGGGGACGGTCCTCAGAAACCGTGAACGAATTATCTTCTTAAGATAAAAGCACCCCTCGTAACGAGTATTATTAATCGCATCATCCCTTATGTAGATTACAAGTCGAACATACCATTACAGAAGAGATCACGGACGTAGATTTAGTACAATCGCAAATACGCATCGCCGAAGGAATGACTTTACCGGAATTGGGACTAGTTCAAGATAAAATCAAACCGAGCGTAATTAAAGCCTCATTTTGACTAATTTAGTGTAATTTAATTTAATTTTATAGGGGTTCGCCGTGCAGTGTCGCGTGACGACGGAAGATCCAGCGAAAAATTTCCAACCGGATACGGGACGTATCGAAGTATTCAGATCCGGAGAAGGCATGGGCATAAGATTGGACGGCGCGTCCGGCTTCGCCGGCGCAATTATTTCGCCTTACTACGACTCGTTATTGGTAAAAGTGATTTCGCACGCCAAAGATTTGGAGTCTTCGTGCGCGAAAATGACGCGTGCGTTGAAAGAGTATCGTGTGCGCGGAGTTAAAACCAACATTCCGTTTTTGTTGAACGTCTTGGAGAATAAAAAATTTTTAAGTGGAACAATCGACACTTACTTTATCGACGAAAATCCCGATTTATTTAAATTTGTTGCTAGTCAAAACAGAGCCCAAAAGTTGTTGAATTATTTGGGCGAAGTGTTGGTTAACGGGCCTAGTACGCCTCTCGCTACGCGTCTTTTAC
Source organism: Malthinus flaveolus (assembly GCA_950108345.1). Taxonomy (NCBI): domain Eukaryota; kingdom Metazoa; phylum Arthropoda; class Insecta; order Coleoptera; family Cantharidae; genus Malthinus; species Malthinus flaveolus. The sequence continues at coordinate 1,370,752 of OX467289.1, read as the reverse complement.
CCGCCGAAATTAAACCCCACGTTCCTCCAGCCTCGAGGGGTAAGTTTTTTATTCGTTATTGTCATCTTTATGTTGTTGCTTCAATAATTTTCCACATTTCAAAGAAATTTAGAGGGTCCTAACTGTGCCCAATGGTATTGAACTGTCGAAGTGTCACCTTCATAGACGTAGTTTCAAAGGGTAAAAACAACCCTAGCAGTTGCATTGTTGCGCTTTTAGATCTGTTCTCAAGACTCGTAAGTTTCCCTATAGTCTTTTCAAGTTTCACAGAGTGTCTGATAGTCTAGCAGAGCTGCCGAAGTGCCACCTTCATGGGCGTACTCTCAAGGGGCCAAAAATAACTCCAGCAGTTGCATTGTTGCGCTTTTAGATTTGTTCTCAAGACCCGTAAGTTTCCCTGTAGTCCTTTCAAGCTTCACAGAGTGTCTGATAGTCTAGTAGAGTTGCCGAAGTGCCACCTTCATGGGCGTAGTTTCAAAGGGACAAAAATAACTCCAGCAGTTGCATTGTTGCGCCTTTCGATCTGTTCTCAAGACTCGTAAGTTTCCCTGTAGTCTTTTTAAGCTTCACAGAGTGTTTGAGAGTGTAGTGGAGCTGCCGAAGTGCCACCTCCATGAACGTTAGTCGGGAAAGGACAAAAATAGCCTTCCTGCTTTACCGAGACGTTTTTACCATTGCGGTGCACAGTTATAAGGCCCCTTTACGTTGGGATGGATCTACGAACCAACTCTTAAATCCATCCCTGTTAATTTGAAAAATTTGCAACTTCTTCAGCTGTTTAATATACATTTTTTGACTTACATCAATTTAATCATATTTGTGTTTCTTTTTTAAATAGAAATTTAGTTTACTGTTGTACTTTAATTCGCTTGCATTTATTCTCAACAGAGTATCTCGAAGTCGGACCAGAGGAACAAGCAAGTAATTATTTTCTTTATCTTATACGCTTTGTGTTGCTCAGTATTGTTTATAACAAGCTTCTATTTTTCACTAAGACATTTTTTCCGAATTTAAGTTGCAATTTTATTAATTTTATTCGTTTAAAGTACAACCACCTAAAGGTTTTCGACAAATTTACAAAGAAGAGGGTCCAGAAGCTTTCGCCAAAGCCGTCAGACAACATAAGCCGTTGTTGTTGATGGATACTACTTTTAGGGATGCTCATCAATCTCTCCTCGCGACACGCATCCGTACGCACGACTTGCTCAAAATTTCACCATACGTTGCGCACAATTTTAGCCAACTGTATTCGTTGGAAAATTGGGGAGGTGCCACATTTGATGTCGCTTTGAGATTTTTACACGAGTGTCCGTGGGAGAGATTAGAAGAAATGCGCAAACTGATACCAAATATTCCATTCCAAATGTTGTTGAGAGGTGCCAATGCAGTAGGATACACGAACTACCCAGATAACGTCGTTTATAAATTTTGCGACATGGCGGTAAGTAACTTAACACTAAAGTGTCTCAGAAGGACCCCATTAGCTCAATTTTCCCCGTTTGTCTGGTACAAGTTTCCTCTTTCGAAGCTTTCAATAAACTTTTCTTACAGGTTCAAACCGGAATGGACATCTTCCGAGTATTCGACTCTTTGAACTACCTTCCAAACTTAATCGTCGGTATGGAAGCTGCAGGTAAAGCAGGTGGTATCGTCGAAGCGGCAATTTCCTACTCGGGCGACGTCAGCAATCCGGCAAAAACCAAATACGACCTTAAATATTATCTAAAGTTAGCGGACGAACTAGTCAAGGCAGGAACCCACGTTCTAGCTATTAAAGACATGGCTGGTTTACTCAAGCCTTCGGCCGCAAGACTCCTCGTGACGGCGTTGAGAGATAAATATCCAGACTTACCCATACATATCCACACACACGATACGAGCGGAGCCGGAGTCGCTTCCATGTTAGCTTGTGCCGAAGCGGGCGCCGACGTCGTCGACGTCGCAGTGGACGCAATGAGCGGCATGACCAGCCAACCGAGCATGGGTGCCATCGTCGCTAGTCTCCAAAGCACTCCTCTAGACACCAAATTTGACTTACGAAACATCTCGGAATATTCGGCGTATTGGGAACAAACTCGCACCTTATACGCGCCGTTCGAATGCACTACGACGATGAAATCGGGCAATGCGGACGTTTATCAAAATGAAATTCCTGGTGGGCAGTATACGAACTTACAATTCCAAGCGTACTCTTTGGGTTTGGAGGAGTTCTTCGAGGACGTTAAGAAGGCGTACGGCGAAGCCAACTTGCTTCTCGGCGATATTATTAAAGTGACGCCATCTTCGAAGGTTGTCGGCGATTTGGCGCAATTCATGGTGCAAAATAAGCTTTCTGCAAAAGACGTCGAAGATAAAGCCGAAGAGCTTTCTTTACCCAAGTCAGTCGTCGAATATCTCCAAGGGCATATTGGGCAACCTCACGGAGGTTTTCCCGAGCCGTTACGTTCGAAAGTGCTTAGAGACATGCCGCGCATCGACGGACGACCAGGAGCCACTTTGCCCGACTTGAATTTCGAAAAATTAGAAACCGAGCTTAAAGAAAAGCACCCAGCAGCAACCGCAAGAGACGTCATGTCTGCCGCACTTTACCCACAAGTCACAAACGACTACCTCACGTTCAGAACACAATTTGGGCCCGTCGATAAGCTAGAAACTCGAGTCTTTTTAACCGGTCCCAAAGTTGGTGAAGAATTTGAAGTGACGATAGAGAAGGGCAAAACTTTAGGCGTCAAATGTTTGGCCAAGGCCGACGACTTGACCGAAAATGGCGAAAGGGAGGTCTTTTTTGAGCTCAATGGCACTTTGAGATCTGTATTTATTAAAGATAAGGAAGCTAGTAAGGAGATTCACGTTCATCCTAAAGCAAATAAGGCCGATACAAAACAAGTTGGCGCACCTATGCCCGGTACTGTTATAGATATTAGGATTAAGGCTGGCGATAAGGTGGAGAAAGGTATGCCTTTGGTTATTTTATCGGCCATGAAGATGGAGACTGTTGTGCAAAGTCCGGTTGCTGGTGTGATTAAAACCGTCGAAATTGGTATGAACATGAAGTTAGAAGCCGAAGATCTTCTTGTCACGATAGAATAAGTTTTTTTGAAACGTTTGATTAATAAACAAAAGAATAGCGAACAAAATTAGGCTGTGTCTTTGAAGAAAGAAAAAAATTCAATAATTTTCCAATTTAGCGTTTTAGATCTCTTTACTGTTTACTGTTAATGTTGTTGTTTAGGAGATTTATTAAAAGAAAAATTTTTATCTGGTTATTAATTTGTAAAATATTTTGTAAATTTTTTAATTCGCCACGTTTTATATATTTGTGTATATTAAAAAATATATTTCATCCCGAGGTACTCGTTTATTTCACGAGTTTAATTCGAAACTCGAGCTCAAAATATTTCATTCCTTCACATTCAGTCCTCTCACGTAAATGGAACATCCAAATTTTCAGTTGGCGTAAATGGAGCCATCCAAACAGTTATATATGGTCCTTTGTCAAATTCAACCTGTCAAACTAAATGCCAAAATTTTTGGTTCAAAAAGCGAAGGCTTACAATGAAAAGTTTAACAAGAATCAAAAATCATGTTAAGCCAATTAATTTCGCCAAAATATATAGTAGTAAGTAGGTCAAAACTAACGTTCGGTATAAGAAAATACGCAGTGGAGCGTAAGCCGATACAAAAAATTCTGGTTGCAAACAGAGGCGAAATAGCCGTAAGAGTATTTAGAGCTTGTTACGAATTGGGCATCAAATCGGTCGCAATTTATTCCAAAGAAGACAAATATACTCTTCACAGAACAAAAGCGGACGAAAGTTTTTTAATCGGCGCCAAATTGCCACCAGTTCAAGCTTACCTCAGCATATCGGATATTATTAAAATTTGTTTGGCAAACGGCGTCGACGCCGTTCATCCGGGCTATGGATTCTTATCCGAAAGGTCCGACTTTGCAGAAGCCGTCGTTCAAGCCGGCATTAGATTTATCGGACCTTCCCCTAAAATCATACAACAGATGGGCGATAAGGTCGCCGCAAGAAACGCCGCTATTTCGGCCGGCGTGAAGGTGGTCCCGGGAACCGACGTGCCTGTAACGACGGGAGAAGACGCGAAGAAGTTTTGTGAAGAACACGGATTGCCTGTTATTCTAAAAGTATTTTTGGAAGCTCAAAACTGGCGTAAGTTAATAATGCTTTGTTTCAGGCAGCTTTTGGAGGTGGGGGACGTGGGATGCGTATCGTGAGAAAACTCGACGAGTCTGTCGACAATTTTAATAGGGCGTCGTCAGAAGCTAAGAGCGCTTTTGGTGATGGCTCCATGTTTATCGAACGCTACATAGAAAAACCGCGTCACATCGAAGTTCAACTTTTAGGTACCTATTAGTTCCGAACGCCGCTTAACTTATGGTCACTAATAATAATTTAAAGGAGACTATTCTGGAAACGTTGTTCATTTGTACGAGAGGGACTGTTCCGTACAGAGACGTCATCAAAAAGTTGTCGAAATTGCACCGGCTCCTAATTTAGATCCGGCCGTGCGCGACAAGATAACCGGAGCGGCAATAAAGTTGGCGCAGTTTGTTAAGTACGAAAATGCTGGTACAGTCGAATTTTTGGTCGATTCAAAAGGAGATTTTTATTTCATCGAAGTCAACGCCAGGTCGGCCGCCTTTAATCAACTTTTTCGGTTATAAGATCGCCATAGATTGCAGGTAGAGCACACCATCTCCGAAGAAATAACAGATATAGATTTGGTCCAGTCCCAAATACGCGTAGCAGAAGGTTACACTTTACCAGAGCTGGGTCTCACGCAAGATGCTATTAGATATTCGGTGAGTAACAAAATTTGACGTTTATCCCAAGTAAGCTTTTATTTAAGGGTTACGCCATCCAATGTCGTGTAACGACGGAGGATCCGTCTAAAAATTTCCAACCGGATACTGGACGAATATCGGTTTTTAGATCCGGAGAGGGTATGGGCATAAGGTTGGACGGTTCGGCTGGTTTTCCTGGAGCAGTAATAACGCCGTATTACGACTCGCTTTTAGTTAAAGTCATATCTCACGCAAGGGATTTGCCGTCGTCTGCGCTTAAATTAAAAAGATCCTTAGCCGAGTTTAGAATTCGTGGAGTGAAAACCAACATACCCTTTTTGATTAACGTCGTGAAACACGAAATATTTTTAAAAGGCCAATTAAACACTGCGTTTATTGAAGAGCATCCAGAATTGTTGAAATTTAAATCTCCACGTGATAGAGCTCAGAAGTTACTTCATTACTTGGCGGACATTTTGGTCAACGGTCCGAGTACTCCTTTAATAACGAAATTACCCCCGTCCGACATTAACATAGTTCCACCGAGCGTTTCCGATGGTGAGTAGATTTATAATTTGAAAAGGGTCAATTTTGGCCTTTCGTTTACCTTAGAATATTAAGATAGTTCGTCTGGATCCCGTGGATCTTGAAGGATCGTGAAGAGATATGGGTTCTTATTACTTTTAATGATTATTCTTTCTTTTACTGTTATTAAGGGGCCAATCCTAGTACTTTTGCTCAGGGCTTCAAACCCATATCGTAATAATTGAACCCATAAAATTATAAAATTCAAGCCCTCGGGGGGTTGTATTAAATACTCATATTCTATTGGCTACAGGGTTGTATTAAATACTCATATTCTATTGGCTACAACAGTGCGCGATAAAGGGTACCCTTCACTAGCAACACTACCACAACTACCTGAGGACTTAAATTTTAATTAGACCGCTTCACCTGTTAGTTGTTCTTAAATTAATCAAAATGGTAACGATAAAATTTTTGTTTCAAGATGCGCCTCCTAAAGGCTTCCGCCAAATAATAAAAGAAGAGGGCATACAAAAGTTTCTCAAGATGGTGCGCGAGAGCAAACAGTTATTGGTGACGGATACGACGTTTCGCGATGCCCATCAGTCGCTTCTAGCGACACGTGTCAGAACTTACGATTTACTACAAATTTCGCCATTTGTAGCGCAGAGTTTTAACAAATTTTTTTCGTTGGAAAACTGGGGCGGCGCAACGTTTGATGTTTCCATGAGATTCTTACACGAGTGTCCGTGGGACAGGCTGGAACAAATGAGAAACCTAATACCGAATATACCCTTCCAGATGCTCTTAAGAGGAAGCAGCGCTGTCGGTTATACCAACTATCCCGATAACATCGTTATTAAATTTTGCGAAATGGCCGTAAGTTAATTTTTTGACTCTTCCCAAAACTATTAATTTGTTTCGAGTAGGTTAAGAGTGGCATGGATATTTTTAGAATATTCGATTCTTTAAATTACTTACCGAATCTTAAGTTTGGCATGGAGGCTGTCGGTAAGGCTGGTGGTATCATCGAAGCTGCGATTTCGTATTCAGGCGACGTGAGCAATCCGAGCAAAACTAAATACGATTTGAAGTACTACTTAAGTTTGGCCGACGAGTTGGTTAAAGCCGGAACTCACATTCTTGCAATTAAAGATATGGCTGGTTTGCTCAAACCTTCTGCTGCCAAGTAAAAGGCCGTTTAACCACATTTCAAACTTAAAAATTATTTTTTACAGGATGTTGGTGAAAGCGTTACGAGATAAATATCCAGATATGCCCATACACGTTCACACGCACGATACGAGCGGTAATGGAATTGCCTCTATGTTGGCTTGTGCCGAAGCGGGCGCCGACGTCGTGGATGTGGCGGTCGACTCCATGTCGGGTCTCACGAGCCAGCCGAGTATGGGAGCACTTGTGGCGAGCCTACAATCGACGCCATTAGACACCCAGTTGGATTTGAAAGCCATTTCAGAATACTCGGCTTATTGGGAACTAACACGCACCTTATATGGACCGTTCGAGTGCACGACCACGCTGAGATCCGGCAACGCGGACGTTTACGAAAACGAAATACCAGGTGGACAGTACACAAACTTGCAATTCCAAGCCTACTCTCTTGGCTTAGCGAGTAAATTCCAAGAAGTGAAAAAGGCTTACAAAGAAGCCAACCTACTCCTCGGCGATCTTATTAAAGTGACGCCGTCTTCAAAAGTAGTTGGCGATTTAGCGCAATTTATGGTAACGAATAACTTATCCGCCGGAGATGTGCAAGCGAAGGCAGGAGAACTATCTCTACCAAATTCCGTCATTGAATTTTTGCAAGGATATATCGGACAACCTTACGGGGGATTCCCGGAACCGTTCCGATCCGCTGTACTTCGCGATGCAAAACGTATAGAAGACCGGCCCGGATTGACCTTTCCACCCTTCGATTTTGACGCTTTGAAGGTTAAGTTGCAAGCAAAGCACAGCGAAGTCGACGACAAAGACATAATATCTGCAGCTTTGTATCCAGAGGTCCGGGACAGTTTTATGACTTTTCGCGACACGTACGGCCCCGTCGAGAAGTTAAATACGCGCATGTTCTTAACTGGTGGTAAAATTGGAGAAGTATTCGAAGTCGTACTAAGAACCGGTACGATTTTAAATTGCAAATGCTTAGCCGTAGCCGACGACTTGCGAGAAGACGGTACGCGGGAGGTCTTCTTCGAGATGAACGGATCGCTGAGATCTTTTTACATTAAAGATAAAAAGGCGACCGAATCGATGACGTTTCATCCGCGAGTGGATCCGAATAATCCTAAACAGATCGGTGCTCCGATGCCCGGTACCGCTATCGATATCGTGGTCAAAGTTGGAGATATGGTTCAGAAAGGCACGCCTTTGGTTGTTTTATCGGCGATGAAGATGGAAACCGTCGTTCAAAGTCCTAGAGATGGCCAAGTCGACGTTATACACATTAAGTTGAATATGAAATTGGATGCAAACGATCTTTTGATAACCTTAAAATAATTAAATTGTGGTGATGTTAATGAAGTCTTTTATTTTTCGTCGTATTGCATATAAACAATATTTTTATAGGCTTCGAGAACAACTTCGAAACAGTTCGAATAGTGTCGCAGGTAGCTCACCACTCGCAAGGTCTCCTCTTATTATTCTTATGCAACTTATTATAATTACAGCGTAGATACACATTTTCGCAACTAAAAAAATTAGTTTTTAGTTAAATAAGTAAATTTTTAAATTTCATCTTGCGTACTTTCGTGGAGATTTGCCATTTTTGTAAAAAAATTGACAGGTAGTATACATAAGATTTAGAAATGACTGACATTGTCGGGAAAAAATGACATTTTAATGAAGTTTCAACGAGCCAGGAGCACGATGCTTTTTTACAAATAGAAAAACACACATTGACGCATTTAAATTTGCCACTAAAATAGACCTAATATAGAGTTTGCGACACGCTCGGAGTAGGCGCCCCATTTGTCGCAAGATAATAAAAATCGGTCGATCTAGAATAAACATAAACTGGACAAAGAATTAAAAAATTTAGAATCAAAGCTAAGAAGCTTCCTCTCCAGTTATGGATCGAGTCCAGGCACGATCGAGCCTCTTGTTCTCTACCGCTACCCAATACCGTAATATATTCGACATAATATTTATCGTTAACTACTGTATCTCCAACAGTGTGTTTCCATCGGCCTGGAAGAGGGTCTTAACGAACCCAAAATGCAAGAAGCCTAACCCTTCAACACTCATCAATCCTCGGTCCATTAGTCTCTATAAAAAAGGCAAGAAGTATTATTTGCTCGTTGAAAGTAAATAATCAACCGTGGAACTACTCGATGGAGATTGTTTCAACAGCAAGAATTATTAAATAAAGATGTAAACAGATTTCAATATTCTCGATTTTTTCTAAACCACGTTCTATTAACAATTTCGTTCTCCACTTCGGCTAAATGATTTTCGAATGCCTTTACATATAGCAGCTCTTTCCTAAAAATGAAAAATAAAACAATTAAATACTTATAACGTAACTGACAGACTTTCCAGGTTTCCAGTTTGCTCTAAGGCAAACTTTCAAGTCCGCTACAAGTCAGCAAATGGTTTCAAAGTACACGGAAAGTCAAAATAGGTTTGGCAAAGATCGATACACAGTCTGAAATGGCTAATAACCTGAAAACTCTTAAAGAGGTGATCCAGAATTAACAAAGTAACTTGCTCTGAAAAGGCTCCCACCATGTCTTGAGCAGACTGTACAGTAATTTGAAAACAAAAATATTTACTAAGGCCCGATAAATTAGTCGAGGGTCTAAAAGCGCTCATTACACGGTCTGAAAGAACTAAGAGCAACTATTGTCTTCAAAAACTTTCGAAAGCTGTGACTTGATTTGGAAAGGCTGCCATAATATCTTGAGTAGGCTGTAGAGTAATTGGAAAGCCAAATGACGTTTTCTAAAACTCTACAAATTGGTTGAGGATCTGAAAGAGCTACTGTCGTCTTAGAAAACCTTTGAAGGCTTACTTGTTTGGAAAAGGAGTAATTACAAAGCCAAAAGATGTTTCCTTAATTCCTATTTCAAACAGAGCACCTGGTAATTTTAGATTTTTGAAATAAGGTAAAGCTTCTGAGCATACTATTGTTCGAGAGCTTGTCGAATTACCTTCAACACATCCAACAAAGTTCTGCTATCTGTTATTGCCACACTGGCTTTTGGAAATGAGAGCTTTAAAATCAAAAGGTATTTATTTACAAACGTTGAAATAAATATAAAAACTTCTTACAGTATAAAATGACGGAATTTAGCGTTAAAATATATATAAACTACAATATTTTTAACAGCCTAAATAATGTATAAAAAAACATTTAAACGAACAACTTAAACTCAAAATTATTTACAATTAACATTAACACGTACAATAACTTTACGAGTTTTTAAAATATCAAACTTAATATTATTCATAGTAAAAAATAAAATCACAGTATAATTAAGTACAATTCTTAATTTTGTTTGTACATATTGTTAAGTTGACAAATACTATCGATAGTATTGTTCGCGAGCCGAGTCAAACTATCCGTCATGTTCGGATTCTCTTGTCTCTGCAAAGGCACATTAACGTCGTTCAATAACAAACTGCTCGATAAATTTTCGGATAAGTTATCAAACATGCTCAAGGGAGCCAATTCGCTCGAGTTTAAATTTTTCAACTCCACCACTTGATTATCGAGATCTAATAAACTGCTCAAACCGATCGGAGTGTCTATGTTCATCGCACTACTCGACGTACCACCTAAGTCGTTTTGTATGTTCATTGGGGTACTCGCGTTATTAATGTTCCAATTTTGAGGTAGCATACTGTTGATGCCAGGTAGGATGTTCATGGAGTTGTTGGCCACGTTAAAGGATAAACTTTGGAAGTCAGGGGGTGGCGGTGTCGGTCCTAACGGGTCTACAGGTAGTCGGTATTGAAGTTGTGGTGATACTACTGGATTTGGTATGTACATTGGGCTTAATCCACTTGCAGCGTAGCCATCGTTATAGGGCGAAGTCGTGTCTGCGAGACAAAATTTAAAATTAGTAGAATGGGGTATAGTTTAAGGTAGAAATAATTACCTCTCGGTTCGTTTTTAATTGTGTTAAAACCGGGAATGTTCAAGTTCAGCATGTTGTAACTCGCTTGGACGCCTTAAAATAAACTGAATTAAATTAATGGTCCTTACTGATCAAACTAAAAGCTTACAACTAAGTTATTAGTAGGTACTAGAATAAATTGAAAATGATTATACATTCAGTATACTCAATAGTCTAGGGAAATTAGATTTTCTTGGTAGGAACGTTGGTGAGGTGAGAAACTCAAAGTGAAATAAAAGAAATTTTCTCGTCTGGTCTCTTAAAATTTGAAAAGTCATCCCAAGTTTGATTCGGCTCCTTTATCTGCTTAACCGTTCAATTTTCGGCAAACATGATAGAGTAACGAAATGTTCGTAATAAAATAAGCAACAAAAAGTGTTCTATTCAATTTTTGGGTGCAATGAGTAGTACTTGCGTCCTGGTGGGTTGAAGCGCACGGCTGTAATTAAACGCCTGTGGTGACTTTTTGTACCAATTGCTCGAAAAGTACTCATTTTACGCGAAAAATCAAAAGAGATGAAATGTTCAGTGGGAACTTGTCTATCGGATACAAATTTTTGTTTTTTTACAGACCCGTCTTAAGTTTTTATTAGTGAGAGAACCGCGCGGTATTTTAGACCCGTTTTCTGTCTTGAAAATATAAAACAAATGAGCACAATCTGCAAAAGGGGTGGCAATTATTAGTGCGTTAGATAGACAATTTCCTACCAAACCATTGAAGTCCTTTTGATGTTTCGCGTAAAACGAGTACTTGACGAGTAAAATTTTACCCAAAAACCGCAACAGGCGCGTATTAAGCGTCCGCTTCTACCAACAAGTGCGTCGGTACTATAATAGGTTGCACGTAAAAATTGAATAGAATGATTTTTGTTGGAAATTTAATTGCGAGTATTTTAGCATATTACCATATTTGCTGAAAATTGAATGATTTGCCAGATAAATAAGTAGAAACGTATTTGGAGACGGCCCGTCCAATTTTACGGGGTGAACCTACCACAATTAGTAGGTGAAAGGACTTTTTTCTACTTCAGTCCTAACAGTGTTCTAGCCAAGCTCCAAAAATTTCTTTAATTTCCCTAGATTAATGGATGTCAGTGATATAATAACTAAAAACTACCGACGTGCATTTTCAAACCCAAAGTGTTCACACACCACAAAAAGCATTAAAAAGTGCATTCAAAACCAAAAAGTAAGAAAACACACACAACACACATTTAAGTACCTTTTCGACTATAAATCCTCAGCTGAGTAAGCTACTAAAATAATGCTCAAAATAGCGAATTATTAAGGTCCGTTTGTGTAGAATAATAAGAAACCTTTAAAAAATTTCGCTATATTTCGATAAGCAAACATACAAATATGTATAAAGCTCTTCTATTTGTTTTCTTTTTATATAAAATACAACATATAATTATTAACTCTCCGATTAAAACATTTACATTTAAATGACTTAAAAATTCAAATAAATAAATATGTAGTTGTAACGACTAGACAATAAAATATAAACATCAACAAATTGCATCATTGAACAAAATTTAACTTCTTAAACCTGTAACAATATTTTAAAGCCTAAAACACACTTTCGAGTAAGTTTGAAACTCGCAGAGTGAGTACAAAATGTAAGTTTAAAAAAAACGAGTGAATCGACAAATGGGGTGTATGTTAGGCTTTAAACCGCCTCAAAATCGCTTATAAAATCGTACATGATTATTTTTAAACCTGTGACACAATTTCAAAGACCAAAACACACTTTCGAGTAAGTTTTAAACTCGCAGAGTGAATACAAAATGTAAATTTTATAAAACAAGTGAACTGACAAGTGGAGTGTGTGGCAGGCTTTAAAACGCCCTCAAAGTACCTTCTAAAATCGAACAGAATTATTTTTAAACCTGTAACAATATTTCAAAGCCTAAAAGACACTTTCGAGTGAGTTTCCAACTCGCAGAGTGAGTATAAAATGGAAGTGTTTGGTAGTGGATGGTAGTGGAGTGTATTATAGGCTTTGAAACGCTCTTAAAGTTTCTAAAATCAATCATAATCATCACTCAAACGTCAGAAATAGAATTATCCCAAGAGGAGAATTAAAGAACGATCCGTTACATACGAGTATAATAGTCGTGGATAACAATTAGATTTATAAAAGCGCCACCACCGTCCTAAATAAAAATAGAAAATACATAAACTTACTATTTTTTTCGTGTTCTTGTAATTGCGCTGGATCGCTGCCGTATTTCTGTCGCTTACGCTTTAACATACCCGGTTCTAAAAATAGGCAAATTTTGTATAAAACTGCGACAAAAAGTTACAAAAAATCTTTTAAAAAAAATGCAACAATCAACTATCAACAATTCTTGTACAATATCTAGGTACACTGTAATTAAAAAACATCCTCTATATTATTTATATAAAAAGTTCCCATTTGGATTGCTATAAATGTACACATTAGAAGCTCCAAGTGTTACAAAATCTTCTTAATCTCGCAGTGAGTCAAGTATATATAAAATATAATTGAGGTTGAAGTAAGGGATACCAAAATATTTATACAAGTGGATAAATTGAAGTTTCGCAAAAAGTTGCGTTCGATGACCTCGCAGAATAACTGGGAGCAATTCTAAACAAAGGGGAGTAAAGGATAAACGGAAAGGTGCCATGAAGGAAGACGAGAAGAAATGCGAAGAGATATATCGATATATGAGAAGTTTCAGATAGACGAGGTATACACAGAGATGGGTAGAAATATCACTATATGGATAAGGTGGAGGCAGAGGCCTTCTCCTTGTGTATAGAAGAAAGAGGACAGGATGTTGGAAATTTAAGGAAATAAAAGAAACATGCAGAAGGAACAAAAGGAAGAGAGATGATGTAAATAAAATCGAGAATAGAAGGCGTATAGAAAGGCCAAATAGGAAAGTTACAGTAAAACGAGAAGATCAAAGACATAGATATAGATAAAAAGATGGAAGAATGAAGAGAAGCAAAATAAAGAGAGAGGAGAAGCAAGGTAAATAAAATCGTGAAGAGAGAAGGTAAGAGAAAGGCCAAGTAAAAAAGAAGCAGACGAAAGAATGAGGTGGAAGGTAAAAATTCAAATATTGGAAGAATGAAGAAAGTTGTGAAGAGATAATTACTGAAAACAAGAATATTTTGGCTTGGAGATCCCTTCCTTCAAACTCACCCTATTTGAGCTTAATCTGATGTTTAACAATTAAAATTTTCTCTACCAAAATTAGGCAAAACAGTTAAATTTCTACCCTCCCCGACCCGGTAACAACCCAAGAGTTTCAAAATCTCCCCAAACTAATCCCGGAGCAGCACATGAGCCACGTCCAAAACCCTTCCCTTCATTAAAAACAGAACAAAAAAAACATCTAACAAGCACGTGCCCTTTACATTTTTCTACTTTAATACGACTAGAAACAATCAGTCGGTAGAATAAAAATAAAACGTAACCAACTGTTATGTGTCCGTCTCTGAGACTTTCGGGAGCGCAGTGGAATCGGCGAGTATTTTACCGCCTTCGACCGGCGAATAATAACACGAAAGTTCGTCGAATTCGCTCTGGGTGGCATGAGGCGCCATGGCCATGTATAAGGCGTAATTTTCGGCCTCGGTCAAATCTAAATTTGCGTTCGCGTCGTCGTTATCGTTTAAATCGGTACTAGAAGTTTTGCTATTAACGATCATGTTCGCGTTGGGCTCGGCTTCGGTGAAGATCAAAATTTCGTCTTCCAAAATAATTTTTGAGCTCGTGAACGAGTTGCGCTTCAAATTATCTAACGATTGGGTTTTTTCTTTTTTTTTAGAGAATAATTTCGAGAGGAAGCCCCGCTTTTTGGGATTTGGTAGAGTCGAAGAGGGAGCGGGTGGTAACTTTTTAGTCGGCGCTTCCGTTAGGGCGGTTTGGGATCTGGTTCTTGGCAAATTTAACGACGGCGAACGACTTATGGGCTTAACTAAATTTGGATTACTTTGAGTGAGTTGGGTTTCGGTTGGTGTTGGTATGTAAGGGTCACAAATGTCCGTTACTTTTCTAATTCGTTTCGGTGGTAATGGCGGTAATTTTTCAATTTCGCCTTCGCGCTTTAACGCATTTACGTCTATTATGGGACTCGTGGGACTTAAGACGACCACGTCTTCATATTTATCTTTATCTACTTCTAAGTCAATTTCGAGAGGATTTTTAAACGCCAACTGTAAGCTCGTGTAAGTACGCGAATCGTCGAACGTTTCTGATTGATTGGGAATTGGTTCGCTTTCGTTCAACTTTGCTATGGTGCGCGATTCCGAATAAATTTCGTCAAGTTCGGCCACTTGATCGATTAATTCGTTTAAGGACTTTTCGTCGTTACTTTTAACTTCGTCCGTTTTTTGCCGTTTACTAATTTCGGAATAGTCGCACCATTCCACTGCGCTTTCGGGCTTTTCCAGATTACTTTCTGGTGCCATTTCTACATCTAAATTTATAACAGTTTGGGGACTTTCAACTATCGTTTCTATGGGACGTTTGGTCGCAAATCTCGGATCGTTATTCAAAATCGAATTGAGCAAATTGTAATTGCTCTTCTTATTTGCGTTTCGTCGAAAAGACCAAAATGCTGGCCTACCTGAATCTAAAGGAAGATACTCGAACGGTAGCGGTTCGCTCGTTGCCCCATCCGACGGCCTTCTCAATTGAATGAAAACTTTAACGGGTTCTGTCACTTCTAAACTTTTATAGCGAGGCGCTTTAAACGCAATGGCGGTCTGTTTGTGAACTTGAGAAGGCTGAAAATCGCCAAATCCTTCCCAAACCAACTGGCCCTCCTTTTCTTCGTAAAAACGAATTTGAATATCTTCTTTGGCCACCTTGAGAAATCGAAACGTTAAAAACTTTTTTAGGTAACTCATCGTAAAAACTATTACCTTTTCGCACAGAAGAATAATGTCCGTTCTACCACCATCCACAGAAATAACACAGTGGGATAACTTCACAATAATTAAATCACACATTGCTTTTTTGTCAAAAATAGGCTCACTCACAATAGGCTTAAGAGGAATCGTAAATTTACCTCTATCGCCTTCTAAGAAAACTTGAAAACACAACCTAACGGCATTCAAATCGATCGAAGTCGGTTGACTCCGATGAGAAAAGCCAGCTGCGAAAGAAAAACCAAATTAAACTCCAATTTTAGCTAAAGAACCACTTTTACTTACTTTTAAAAGGGTCCACCCGTATTTCTTCCCTCTGTTTGAGTGCCGACTCGATGTCTTTCTTCTTGACACACTGAATCCCCAAATTGGAGAAAGTCACCGACATAGTTTCCACCGAAACTTCCAAAGTGCACACGCCCTTCCTACAACCCTCTCTTCCGACCAAATTATGTGGATGCGGCCTATGGGGTGCATCTTTTGTAACGCACGATACGACGACTACGGCCCTACCACGGTAGCCAACTATTTGTATAGTTGGAAACGTTTTATTTTCTGGGGTACTCGATACGCCTGGTATCGAACCAGCCGAACGACCTTCGCATTCATATCTAAACCTCAAAGCTTTAGATGCTGGTTGTTCGATTATCTTAACGTATCTATCTTGAGCAATCATTCCAGTTGATGAGGCTAACGGTTGTTGTTGATAATTATTATTTGAAGATTGGAATACTTCTCCACCTCCGTTAAACATATTCGTGGACTGACTGAAGTCCCTATCGGTCTCGATAACTTCAACTAGAAGAGAAACAGACGTCAGTGAATTGTTGAGTTAAAAATAATATTAATGATAGCCTACGTGCTGAATGGATGGTTAAAGTGGTGCAGCTCAACTTGAGCAAGATCTCGAGCAAAAATTCAAGAGAGAAAGTCTGCTAAAGGAAATTCTCTTGTGCAAAACTTGGTCATCAACTCTAAACTACACTACTAACTTTTGAGCCTCCTGAAACGATCAGATCGTTCAGTAGACTTGAGCAAGTTCCTGAGCAAACTCAAAATACGCAGATGACTCTTAAGGTCTGTCTATTCGAACTATTCCTTGGTCAACTTGCGACAAACTTCTGCATTAATTCTAAACTACACTATTAACTTTTGAGTTTCCTGAAACGAGCAGATCTTTCGGTAAACTTGAAAAAGTTCCTGAGCAGTCTCAAACATACGCAGATGACTCTTACGGTGTGTCTTAACTGAAATATTCGTTTTTCAACTTGCGAAAAACTTCGGCACCAACTCTAAACTACACTACCAGCTCTTGAGCGCACTGAAACAATCAGATCGTTCGATAGACTTGAGAAAGTTCCTGAGCAAACTCTCAAAGTACGCATATGACTCTTAGGGTGTGTCTAATTGAACTATTCTTTTGTCAACTTGCGAAAAACTTCAGCATCAACTCTAAACTACACTACCAGCTCTTGAACGTACTGAAACGATCCGATCGTTCGATAGACTTGATCAAGTTCCTGAGCAAACTCTCAAAGTACGCATATGACTCTTAGGGTGTGTCTAATGGAACTATTCTTTTGTCAACTTGCGAAAAACTTCAGCATCAACTCTAAACTACACTACCAGCTCTTGAACGTACAGAAACGATCCGATCGTTCGATAGACTTGAGCAAGTTCCTGAGCAAACTCACAAAATACGCAGATGACTCTTAAGGTCTGTCTATTCAAACTATTCCTTGGTCAACTTGCGACAAACTTCTGCATTAATTCTAAACTACACTATTAACTTTTGAGTCTCCTGAAACGAGCAGATCGTTCGGTAAACTTGAGCAAATTTCTGAGTCTCAAAAATACGCAGATGGCTCTTACGAGGTGCATGTCGGTGTGTCTTAATTGAAATATTCTTTTGTCAACTTGTGAAAAACTTTGGCATCAACTCCAAAATATACTAGAACCTTTTGAGCGTGCTGAAATAATCGGATTATTGTGAGATTTGAGCCAAACGCTCAAAAATATAGCCCGATGCTTCTCTAACTGCAAGGTTCGTTAATTGGGTTAATCAATTTGAGCTGTTTCGGAGATTGTGAAATTGAAGATAAATTTTTACGAAATTTCGCTCTTTGAGTGGGTATTTGAAAACTTGATCTAATTTTAAATAAATGCTCGTTTACAGGGTGTCGTCCCAGTAATGATGTAAGTCGTGGTACTTTAGATTTCCTGTCTCCCCAAGTGTAATGTTTCCAGGTACTGAAACGCTCCCCATCAGTTTATTTATTACGACTTAGGTTTCAACTTTTGCCACAATAAATCTACGATTTCAATGATAACATCAATTTCTGAGACAGAGACACCCTGTATATTACCGTACAAATGCAAACCAAGTAAACAAACGAAGTCTAATCGAGAAGTAAACATTAAAATGTGTTACTTACTGACATCACTTATATTAATGTTGTCATCTCTCATACCAGACTGATCTGTTTCTGGAGATTCTGTCAAAAAATAAACAAATTAATAGTAAAGACACACACCGTTTGTAACAACAATAGAAGCCAAAATAACGACACAAAACAAGCAAGACGTGCACAAAACGTGCACCACACTTCTATCGTTCAACTTGAAAAATCGTGTTATAATTTACTGTTTCGTAAAGATGCACCCTTTCCATTTTTTAAGTGATTAAAATAGTGAGAAGATAAAAACTGACCACTGTTACTGATAAGGAACAAACTAATATACACTTGCGGCCATTTTAATTCAATTAAGACAATTACAAACTAAAAATACAAAGAGAAAGGGAGTTAATGTGTGTTAAATTTTAAATTTAGGTAAATATTCCAACAATGCTCTTAAATAAGTTCTGATTTACAAAATTAGGAATGCCGCTCCCACGCATCAAAATACCAAAATTGAATCCAAGTCCTTTCAGCTTTCAACGATCTGAATTTGTTGTTGTTGTTAGTCACTGTACGGCGAAAAACTTTTTTGTTCAAGTGTTACAATTAAT
The DNA here is from genome assembly GCA_950108345.1 of Malthinus flaveolus. Lineage (NCBI taxonomy): Eukaryota > Metazoa > Arthropoda > Insecta > Coleoptera > Cantharidae > Malthinus > Malthinus flaveolus. Next base: position 1,352,361 of record OX467289.1, on the reverse strand, counting down.
TATTAACAATAATTGCATGCTTTTGATATTATATTAACAGGAAATTCTACAGATAACGGTGCTAATGTTATTAAATTAACATAAAAATGACTAGATATGAGTATGTAATGTCCGTTTCTGTAATCAATACATAAACGTACAAACAATTTATTTAAATGAAAAAATATATACAGGATGGTCTTCGAAGAATCGTAGCCTAATTTAGCCAAAAATGTATTTTTATATACAAATCACATGTTCCTCATAGATGGCGCCAGTTCCATGCCGTAACTTTTTTACTGATAGCTTCACGCCTGTTTAACTTAAAAACTATGATGCAAACATAATTTGTGAATATAAAGGGTGCACTTGTTAAAAGGCTCTAAAAGCGCCCGTATTCGAAAAAATCGCAATTTAAGTTGCGAGCCATGCGAGCCCAGGTGTAATCTCACCGTTCGTACAGGAGACAACAAACTAAATTTGCGTTTATCTCCAAAATGGTTGCACTTAGGGACTTTCAACAAGTGCCCTGTTTTTCTTTAAAAACGATTGTTGCATCTGAATCGCTAATTAAAACAGCAGTGACGTTATCCGCTAAAAGGTTACGGCCTAATTTATCAATCTAACTAGCCCCACCTACGAGTAACGATACATTAATTGTCATTTCTAATAATTAAAAATTTACTTTTTATCAAATTTAGAGCTTGATGCTTCTAATACACTTGTGTTATTGCACCCTTCTCTTCGAGAAGTAACACTTCACCGAAGCGTTAGTATAAAACCACCCTGTACGTAAGAAGTTCTTTGGAATAAGTTCAAATACCTACTTGAAAAAGTTGGCAAAAAACAGTTTACTTTAGTTCATTCACTGATAAAATTAGAAGAGAATTGAGAGTGGGTTATGGTGAAAACAAGATTCGATTACATAGATGTGATGGAAACGCGAAAATAGAAGCCCCAAAATTACATGAATTTAGAATTATGAAAACCAGGGGTGGGGTAAGGCCAAGTTTTGAAGTAGAAAGAGACTGCACCGTTCTTAGTTAAGGAATGATTAATAGACTATAAACAAAGAGAGTGCAGTAGAAAGGCCGTTAATCTGTTAAGTGGCCTTGAACTTAGTAAAAGTCTTTACGAGGCTCTCTAGATAAAGAGAGTGCAGTGAAGAGAAAATAAAATCCAAAAAAGTTTTGGGTAATAACTCGGTAAGCTTCCTGAAAGCTAAGAAAAATGATTGTTTTTATGATGTTCAGTAAAAAAGCTGATTGTGTATTGAGTGTGATTGAGAAGTACCTAAACTAATACTATAAAAAACAAAACTTTGCGATAAGCTCTCATACACTAAAGGGGTGTAAAGTTAATTCCAGATGAAGTCTTGGATGGCTTCATCAAGTTGTCGAGTAATGCGAAATCTGAGACGGCGGAGCTTTGGAAAAATTGTAGAAGTAACCGATTACTCTGAGAATGCGATCTGACCTTTTAAGAACGAGACCCAAATAATAGTTTCGTCGACTTAATAAGCGATAATGATTAGAAGCGATAACAATTAAATAAACAAGCCCATCCTAGAAATAATCGCAAGTAAACAGATTTAGGTTCGCCTATTTTTAGAGAGTGCGGATGGGAAGTAGTGTAGACTGTAGACTCGTACGACTTTATCGCTGCATCATTAATCAGGCTTGCCTAATTCTACTTCGCTACCGCACTTCGAACAAACCTCTAATCGGGCGTTGGCAGCAGTGTGTACTCAAAGCCTAAACCTTGTCCAACGGCGCTACTAAGGAGTAAAGAGAAACGTGTAGAGAAGAGATCAAGGGTGAATTATTATATGCCTACAGATGTAGAAACTGAGTTCGTTTCGTTTTGAAACGTTTGCATGATGTTCCTAAAATTGGCGCCAACGTGCAGCACACGCTTTCGTCCTGCTCCTGCTTCGGTCCAGACAATATGTCGGCAACTTAGAGAGCAACATCCTCTCATCTAGTTTTAATAACCCGATTCACGAATGTTGTTCTTCGAGCAGCCAACATGTCTAAACAAGCCAAACGACCTTAAACGACCATGGAACGCGGTTTCGGTCGAAGAAATCAAAACAATAATATAGCGTGTAGATACAATTTTTTGCAGTAGCCACTATAAGGTGATCCTGGGTAAGAATTATTAATTATTATATTCAAGATCTAGGCAGAAGCAACACGTTATTAGTTATTTGGGCGCCTACAAAGAGTAACGGGCAAGAGTAAGCTTGGTTTGTTTGGAAATTTACTCAAAAATGGAAAGGGGGCCAAATAATAGCGACGTTACATTGCGTCGTTCTTTGGAACGGCCTAAAGCAATGAGTTCTTCGAAAATAAAAATAAAAACGAAGAAAACCAGTTTACCTTTAATTCATGTAAAATATGTAGTCAAACATCAATAAATAATAATAAAAATATATTGGGAGCTTAGCTTCGCCAACTAATACTAAGAACTCGCGATTTAATAAAATAAATATTACGCAACTTTTGGCGCCCAACGTGGGGAGAACTAAGAAACTAAGAATTAGTTTATATAGTTTTTATTAGGATGATGTAGAATCGGAAACGCAAGTTAGTTCGTACCAAATTTTATCGAGCAACATTTGGACAATCTACGAAAATTAATCCAGAAGCAAACGAAATTACGAAAAGCAATAAGTCGTTACTCGTTACCTTCACCAATAATAATAGCCAACTGAGAAGCGAGAAGCCTTTAATGGAGGAGCGTATAATTCTAAGAAAATTATTTAAAAACAAGTAATTAACATAAAAACGATATTAATTAGTTCTAATCGTACTAAAAGAAAAACAAAAGAATACAAGTTCAAATCATGCAGAGAAAAAAATATAAAAACACACATTAAATTTACACACCTAGACCGCGTTCTTCCATGATTTATTCGAATGATTTTGTGTATGTTTTATAGAGCGAGCGATGTGCAGAGATCGCTACTTGCGATGAATTCCTAACAAAAAGACGCGTAATTTTATTAGCACAATGATAAAAATGATATCAAAACGATTAAGTGTAAACATTTAATATTAAAAAAAAATAAAATTTTGCGAGTTGCGGCCTTACCTTAAGTCACATCATTTGAGACGGTCGAATTTAGCGTAGTATCAAGGTCACTATCCAAAAAAAACAATTGAGCTTCCTCAAACGGAGGCGCACCGAGATAATGACACTTAAAAAACAAACGCACAATTAAAACAAAAAAAAACAAAAGAAAATCACAGTTGCACTAAAATTGTAAAAATAATCTCCAACAAGCACTGGTTAAACTAAAATTAAATACAAAATCGGTTTTATTTTAGAAACGCCGACGATCACCGCCTCGCTCAACGAGTAGTAGTTTGCGAACTGAACTGAACTGACGTTCTCGCGTATAAAATAGAAACGATCACGTGGATTACTGTTCACGATCGTCTCCACACCGCAACAATTCGAACAATGCGCGCGGCAGGCAACAATTCAAACATTTATATTCAAAATTTTTGAGCGAATTAACGCGCATGGGCGCCAATTCCGATAACCACCCTTACTACACTTTCGCCACTGAATCTGAATTAACTTTACTATCAACTTTATTTCAGGGTGTTTGTAACTATTTGCGTTTATTTTTAGATCTTCGATGCAATAAAAGATTTGACATTGAATTTTTTTAGTCATCGAAAACAAATGAATCAACGCTTATTATCTTACTATTACATTAATTAGCTACTTTTATTATTATTATGTCAAAAATCTTTGTTTACGTGGGTTTTTGTTTTATTTGCGTACTCTATCTGTAAAAGTTGTCAAGAGCCATTTCCAAATGGCGGCCGAAGCCGAAATAGTTTATTTTCCCTAAAGAAAGGGCTTACAAAGACCAAAGCGAATTTTAGAAGTTGAAAGGCGCTAAACGCGTAATCAAGATCGTAAATTTTGAGCCAGTAGCCGAGTACAGCTAATTATACCTACCATCAAAAACATATTTGAATTGCCGCTGTCTTTAAAACCAATTTAGTACCTATTGAATTACTTTAATAATTCATTATCGAGTTGAACTATTACTACAGTGGAAAGGAATAAAAACAAAGATATTACTGTAGTAGACAGGTATAATTAAACATTTTATAGCTCTTAAAAACATGAGATTAATATAAATTAATTACAAAAGCTTAATGGCGGTTTATTAGCCGCTCAATGTCTTCCCGTCTACCGAACTCAACTTTGATAAAAATATAAAGTGAGGATTTTTGCTCCCTCAAAAAAGTTTTGCACTATCAACTGTTTAAAAAATCAAATGGCAGTACATTAGCTGCTCAATTGTTCGGTTTAATTCCTAAGCTCTTATTACACTTTGAGACAAAATGTAACTCGAAGACTTGCGCTCTTTAATGTAAAATTCTGGACTAGAGACATTCTTTCAACTACTACTAATCTTCAAAAAACAAAATGGCGGTACATTAGCTGCTCAATTGTTCAGTTTAATTCCTAAGCTCTTATTACACTTTGGGACAAAATGTAACTCGAAGACTTGCGCTCTTTAAAGTAAATTTCTGGACTAGAGTCATTGTGTCAACTACTACTATCTTCATAAAACAAAATGGCGGAACATTAGCTGCTCAATTGTTCGGTTTAATTCTTGAGCTCGTATTACACTTTGGGACAAAATGTAACTCGAAGACTTGCGCTCTTTAAAGTAAAATTCTCGACTAGAGACATTGTTTCAACTACTACTAATCTTCAAAAAACAAAATGGCGGTACATTTGCTGCTCAATTGTTCAGTTTAATTCCTGAGCTCTTATTACACTTTGGGACAAAATGTAACTCGAAGACTTGGGCTCTTTAAAGTAAAATTCTGGACTAGAGACATTGTTTCAACTACTACTATATTCAAAAAACAAAATGGCGGTACATTAGCTGCTCAATTGTTCGGTTTAATTCCTGAGCTCGTATTACACTTTGGGACAAAATGTAACTCGAAGACTTGCGCTCTTTAAAGTAAATTTCTGGACTAGAGTCATTGTGTCAACTACTACTATCTTCATAAAACAAAATGGCGGAACATTAGCTGCTCAATTGTTCGGTTTAATTCTTGAGCTCGTATTACACTTTGGGACAAAATGTAACTCGAAGACTTGCGCTCTTTAAAGTAAAATTCTCGACTAGAGACATTGTTTCAACTACTACTAATCTTCAAAAAACAAAATGGCGGTACATTTGCTGCTCAATTGTTCAGTTTAATTCCTGAGCTCTTATTACACTTTGGGACAAAATGTAACTCGAAGACTTGCGCTCTTTAAAGTAAAATTCTGGACTAGAGACATTGTTTCAACTACTACTATCTTCATAAAACAAAATGGCGGAACATTAGCTGCTCAATTGTTCGGTTTAATTCTTGAGCTCGTATTACACTTTGGGACAAAATGTAACTCGAAGACTTGCGCTCTTTAAAGTAAAATTCTCGACTAGAGACATTGTTTCAACTACTACTAATCTTCAAAAAACAAAATGGCGGTACATTTGCTGCTCAATTGTTCAGTTTAATTCCTGAGCTCTTATTACACTTTGGGACAAAATGTAACTCGAAGACTTGCGCTCTTTAAAGTAAAATTCTGGACTAGAGACATTGTTTCAACTACTACTATATTCAAAAAACAAAATGGCGGTACATTAGCTGCTCAATTGTTCGGTTTAATTCCTGAGCTCGTATTACACTTTGGGACAAAATGTAACTCGAAGACTTGCGCTCTTTAAAGTAAAATTCTCGACTAGAGACATTGTTTCAACTACTACTAATCTTCAAAAAACAAAATGGCGGTACATTTGCTGCTCAATTGTTCAGTTTAATTCCTGAGCTCTTATTACACTTTGGGACAAAATGTAACTCGAAGACTTGCGCTCTTTAAAGTAAAATTCTCGACTAGAGACATTGTTTCAACTACTACTAATCTTCAAAAAACAAAATGGCGGTACATTTGCTGCTCAATTGTTCAGTTTAATTCCTGAGCTCTTATTACACTTTGGGACAAAATGTAACTCGAAGACTTGCGCTCTTTAAAGTAAAATTCTCGACTAGAGACATTGTTTCAACTACTACTAATCTTCAAAAAACAAAATGGCGGTACATTTGCTGCTCAATTGTTCGGTTTAATTCTTGAGCTCGTATTACACTTTGGGACAAAATGTAACTCGAAGACTTGCGCTCTTTAAAGTAAAATTCTCGACTAGAGACATTGTTTCAACTACTACTAATCTTCAAAAAACAAAATGGCGGTACATTTGCTGCTCAATTGTTCAGTTTAATTCCTGAGCTCTTATTACACTTTGGGACAAAATGTAACTCGAAGACTTGGGCTCTTTAAAGTAAAATTCTGGACTAGAGACATTGTTTCAACTACTACTATATTCAAAAAACAAAATGGCGGTACATTAGCTGCTCAATTGTTCGGTTTAATTCCTGAGCTCGTATTACACTTTGGGACAAAATGTAACTCGAAGACTTGCGCTCTTTAAAGTAAATTTCTGGACTAGAGTCATTGTGTCAACTACTACTATCTTCATAAAACAAAATGGCGGAACATTAGCTGCTCAATTGTTCGGTTTAATTCTTGAGCTCGTATTACACTTTGGGACAAAATGTAACTCGAAGACTTGCGCTCTTTAAAGTAAAATTCTCGACTAGAGACATTGTTTCAACTACTACTAATCTTCAAAAAACAAAATGGCGGTACATTTGCTGCTCAATTGTTCAGTTTAATTCCTGAGCTCTTATTACACTTTGGGACAAAATGTAACTCGAAGACTTGCGCTCTTTAAAGTAAAATTCTGGACTAGAGACATTGTTTCAACTACTACTATATTCAAAAAACAAAATGGCGGTACATTAGCTGCTCAATTGTTCGGTTTAATTCCTGAGCTCGTATTACACTTTGGGACAAAATGTAACTCGAAGACTTGCGCTCTTTAAAGTAAAATTCTCGACTAGAGACATTGTTTCAACTACTACTATCTTCAAAAAACAAAATGGCGGTACATTAGCTGCTCAATTGTTCAGTTTAATTCCTGAGCTCGTATTACACTTTGGAACAAAATGTAACTCAAAGACTTGCGCTCTTTAAAGTAAAATTCTCGACTAGAGACATTGTTTCAACTACTACTAATCTTCGAAAAACAAAATGGCGGTACATTTGCTGCTCAATTGTTCAGTTTAATTCCTGAGCTCGTATTACACTTTGGAACAAAATGTAACTCGAAGACTTGCGCTCTTTAAAGTAAAATTCTCGACTAGAGACATTGTTTCAACTACTACTAATCTTAAAAAAACAAAATGGCGGTACATTAGCTGCTCAATTGTTCGGTTTAATTCCTGAGCTCGTATTACACTTTGGGACAAAATGTAACTCGAAGACTTGCGCTCTTTAAAGTAAAATTCTCGACTAGAGACATTGATTCAACTACTACTAATCTTCAAAAAACAAAATGGCGGTACATTTGCTGCTCAATTGTTCAGTTTAATTCCTGAGCTCTTATTACACTTTGGGACAAAATGTAACTCGAAGACTTGGGCTCTTTAAAGTAAAATTCTGGACTAGAGACATTGTTTCAACTACTACTATATTCAAAAAACAAAATGGCGGTACATTAGCTGCTCAATTGTTCGGTTTAATTCCTGAGCTCGTATTACACTTTGGGACAAAATGTAACTCGAAGACTTGCGCTCTTTAAAGTAAATTTCTGGACTAGAGTCATTGTGTCAACTACTACTATCTTCATAAAACAAAATGGCGGAACATTAGCTGCTCAATTGTTCGGTTTAATTCTTGAGCTCGTATTACACTTTGGGACAAAATGTAACTCGAAGACTTGCGCTCTTTAAAGTAAAATTCTCGACTAGAGACATTGTTTCAACTACTACTAATCTTCAAAAAACAAAATGGCGGTACATTTGCTGCTCAATTGTTCAGTTTAATTCCTGAGCTCTTATTACACTTTGGGACAAAATGTAACTCGAAGACTTGCGCTCTTTAAAGTAAAATTCTGGACTAGAGACATTGTTTCAACTACTACTATATTCAAAAAACAAAATGGCGGTACATTAGCTGCTCAATTGTTCGGTTTAATTCCTGAGCTCGTATTACACTTTGGGACAAAATGTAACTCGAAGACTTGCGCTCTTTAATGTAAAATTCTCGACTAGAGACATTGTTTCAACTACTACTATCTTCAAAAAACAAAATGGCGGTACATTAGCTGCTCAATTGTTCAGTTTAATTCCTGAGCTCGTATTACACTTTGGAACAAAATGTAACTCAAAGACTTGCGCTCTTTAAAGTAAAATTCTCGACTAGAGACATTGTTTCAACTACTACTAATCTTCGAAAAACAAAATGGCGGTACATTTGCTGCTCAATTGTTCAGTTTAATTCCTGAGCTCGTATTACACTTTGGAACAAAATGTAACTCGAAGACTTGCGCTCTTTAAAGTAAAATTCTCGACTAGAAACATTGTTTCAACTACTACTAATCTTCAAAAAACAAAATGGCGGTACATTAGCTGCTCAATTGTTCGGTTTAATTCCTGAGCTCGTATTACACTTTGGGACAAAATGTAACTCAAAGACTTGCGCTCTTTAAAGTAAAATTCTCGACTAGAGACATTGTTTCAACTACTACTAATCTTCAAAAAACAAAATGGCGGTACATTTGCTGCTCAATTGTTCAGTTTAATTCCTGAGCTCTTATTACACTTTGGGACAAAATGTAACTCGAAGACTTGCGCTCTTTAAAGTAAAATTCTAGACTAGAGACATTGTTTCAACTACTACTAATCTTCAAAAAACAAAATGGCGGTACATTAGCTGCTCAATTGTTCGGTTTAATTCCTGAGCTCGTATTACACTTTGGGACAAAATGTAACTCGAAGACTTGCGCTCTTTAAAGTAAAATTCTCGACTAGAGACATTGTTTCAACTACTACTATCTTCCAAAAACAAAATGACGGTACTTTAGCTGCTCAATTGTTCAGTTTAATTCCTGAGCTCGTATTACACTTTGATGCTATCTGTGCTATTGTTCAAAAAACAATTTATGAATTTATTTATCGTTCACCACCTCCTCCACTGTGTCGCCTTCAAAAAATGTTTAGTGCGAAACACTCAATTATTACTTAAGCCTAATTACTTGTTTTAAATGACACTTGAGCTTTAGAAATGACGTACAAACGTACAAATAAACACCAATGTGACCCTGACACAAGCTCCAAAAATGTAAGTTACAACAATTTTGCCCAAAATGTCCACGACAACCCATTTGTCATTACGTCCTTTTCATTTGAGTTTTCGATGCAGAAAATAGCAAGCCAAACTGTTTAACTCCTAGTAAGCGCAAAAAAGTCACCTTAATTATCATAATGTTTAAAAATATGTAAACAAGCAATCATTTGATTTAATTTGCATGTTTATCTTATAATTGCGATTAATTTTAGAAATGTTTATTTAAAAAAAATCAGATTATCGAGTCTCTTCATTGCAACGCAGCTTCAATAAAATCAAACCAAGCTCAAAGTTTGTTATTAGACTAGTCGGGGTCCCATAATTAGGAGGCGCGATATTGGAAACATTTGGCAATTTTTTTCTTAAGCTCAGTGTGCTATTTTTGAAAACGAATTGACATTTTATTATCTTGTTTATTAACAAACTTCAATTTGTCAAATAATATGTCTTTTATTAAAGAATCAAAAGCAGTAACATCGCAGAATCCCGATAAGTCGATGTTTGGTAGTGGAGATGGTTTACGAAATGATACAATAGTTGTAAAATCGCGTATCCAAGTACCATCATGTCGACGATTTTCCACCAGACCAACACAAATGCAGCAAGAAAAAACAAAACAAGTTAAAGAGGAATTACAGAGGGCCATCAAAAATTTAACCAAACATCCAGGAATAACGTACAGAAAATCGTTGACCATGGCCGAAATTACACCAACTAGAAAATTAAAGGACAAACCGTCAGTATAAATTTTTATTGTTTTCTTCCAAATTAGAAAATTTTACACTTTCGTGTATTTACAATTTAAATAATAAGTCCCCCGCGAAACACCGAGTGATGCGTAAGTTTTTGAGCTTTGCCCCTACATAGGAACGTCCTCCGCATTTAAATGCGAATTTTGGTGATTGATACCGATATACATTAATTTAGTGACCTTGCCTCACCAAAACTTTTTGTGTGAACTTCTTCGTTATGGGCACACAAAAATTTCCTACGTAAAAGTGACAGTTTTACCGGTTTGAGAAATTGTTGGTTTCAGTTACACTTTGCTTTCTCTCCTAGCGTAATTAGTGCAAGAGTTCTCGATAAAGTGGAATCTTATTGAGAGTTATTCGCATGCCGTTGGATCATTTGAACTGAAACAGTGACAGATTCGTAAAATTCGCTTTTTTAATAGGGGCCTCCGGTGCTTCTCCTTCATTGGAATCATTTTGATGTACGCAGTTTGGAAATAATCTACGGGATTGCACTGGGCTTATTTATAGTTCTCTCCGAGGTATATACCGCCTATCATGATGGTTTTGGCTTCCATTTTCACCCACTCTTATCTAAACAATAAAGAAGTCTCTTCTACTGTTTTAAATTAACACTTCTAGATCAGTAATAGATACTGGAACTCTGTGTATATGATGTTTTACACTTTACGCCTTCTCTCCTTGGTTTAGAGTTGAACCGGGGCCTTGTTGGCCAAAACCATTCTTCAAATATTTGTTTCATTAATTTTATACGACCCTTAGGGTTTAATACTGATGCAAATGATGATGCACCTAAAGACATATTAGTGTGCTAGAGGCACAAATATACTGGCTCAAGAGGGGGTCTTTTCTGGAAACCTATAAACATATTAATAAGTTGACTCTGCTCATGAGACTTAAAGGCCACCGGTAACTTTATAGGGATTATAGGGTCTGACTTAATGATGATCAACTGTTAGGTAATAATGCAACTACTAACTTACATAATTGAGGGTTTTTTGAAAACGTAGATAGAAATGAGAATTACCGATCTTTAGGCAAAACCCCCTCCTTCTCTTCTCATTATTTATTTTTCTTGCATTTGCACGAGACCCCCTTCTCTTTTGAGCAATTGAGTCAACGTTTGTGAATGTGAAATGTGAAGTAGAGCCCAAGTGGCTTTAGTTGCGATTTGTGTCCTAATGAAGAGTGGAGAAGGTTTGTGACTCCCTTGCGTAAACATAAACATTAATGACAAATCGTAATTTTGTATTCAGTGATACGGTGATACAGATTGATACATATTAACAGTACTATCAGAATTAATGATAATATAAATTTGAATAAATGCTTTCCGCACTAGTTTTTCCTAATAAAAAAATTACATAATGAGTTAAGCGGGAATCTCCTGGGAAAGTCCAATACTAATTAAAGATGCAATCGCGAGTTCGCGAAATTTGTATCTAAATTTAGCTCGATAACAATTCTATTTTTTTTAAACCGCAATCGGTGATCCTTTTTTACAATTTGTTGTTAATAAAATTAATAATAAATAACTAATTTGTATATTATCAAATTTTTAACGTAAATCTCATTTTTGACCGGCAGGAAATCCCCATGGATGACGAATATTTCTACTATAGTAAGATATAGGCAGTGCAAATCTCGGCGTCCTAAAATTATACGTTTATATTACATTCACGCATCGTGATTAACATTTTTATCATGTCCGCATTAATTATAAGATTGAGAGTTGGGGTTTTCCCCAATATTTTTTTTTAAAGAAGACGATTTTTTTGAATGATTTTCGAAATTATCGGCTACGAAGATTTGTTTTCGTTTACTAGACGATAGTAGGTTAAGGGGCACTTGAAAGGTCTTGCCCTATCGTTCCGTGTAAAGGATAATCAATTTTTGGTAATCATTTCTCAAAACTGTTCAAACAACATCGACTCCCAAATTTGCCCATATGCTACACACGGTGCTCTTCGGCACTCAATTTAATAGGTGGGTGCAACTACATTAGCATATTAAGAAAATTTATTATTTCATAGGAAAGTACAGTCATTTAATGCAAAAAACAAACAAACCAAATCATCGATTTTTATGTAAGGAGATTACCTGGCAACTCAGCGTAGCGTCTCCTCAGCGTCTTCGAAAGTTCCTTCACCGTCTTCGAAAGTTCCTTCACCGTTATTTCTAAACCGCACCTCTAATACGGAGTCCGGAGTGTCTGGACGTAGCTTGTTTAGTTTTACAGGTGTGGTTTTTCGCGCAATGTCGTTAGAAATTAATTCGAGCCGCCCCTGGGCACTGATCAATTGTTTCGAATTGTTTCGATAGTGCAGTTTAAAAAATGTACATAGCTGAAGGCTTTTCGTGGGATTTTTTGACAAACATTAAAATGAAAACGTATATAGAATCATCTAAAAGCCCCAGGTGTCGCCGAAAGGAACAAAAATAATTGGGGAATCAATTTGGAAAGTAACAAAATCCAAATTTTTATGAATGAATTGTGTAACTGATATTATCTTACTACATTTTTAAATTTATCTACCGATTTGTAAGGTTTTCCCCAAACCTTTATACGATAATGGTAAAAAACGTTTGTTGTAGGATATTTCCGATAAATTAATTGTAATAAAAGCAACGTCAATTGTGGGCATTGGATGAAAAACTCAATTTTTTGCGTACCGGGAAAATGTTCGTATTTATTTTAAACGCGTAATTAAATAATTTTAGATTTCCATTTTCCAAACCAATCTAATAAAATCACCAAAACACCTTTATCCGTATTTTGACCTTGCCATTAATCAATTAATTTTTTAAATAATTTAATTTATTGTAATTAACCGGTTTCAAATCGTTTTAACCAAAAAATGGCCACTTTACATTATTTGATGATTCTAATTACACTTTTTTTTACAATTGACCTTGTTATAGATACTTTACGAAAATTTAGCCCAGTATTTATAAGAATTAGGAAGAATATTAAATAGGTTTTTCAAAGCTTTGACATTGAAATGGCTAATGATCTCAATTAGAGTGGAATCTTCATCATTCCTGATCTTCCACAATAAATTATTCCCCGTACTAGTTCCAAGCAGAGTTTTATAAATATTTTTAGAATTTTGTGAATTAACAGAGTTACAGAATTTCGAACAACAGAGGTTGCTCCGACAACAGTCTACGCTAATTTTTTATTTGAGAACAAAACAGTTGCAGCTAACAGAAAATAATTCAAACAAAAGTTGTAGACAAGGCAATCTTCTATAATTTTGGTTAATAAATATTTTTTGAATTTTGTGAATTAACAGAGTTACAGAATAATTTTGAACTGCTCCGACAACACTCTAGGTCTAGGCTAATAATTTATAATTTGAGAACAAAACAGTAGTCGCTAATAGAAAAGAATTCAAACAAAAGTTGTAGAGAAGGCAATCCTCTATAATTTTGGTTCATAAATATTTTTAGAATTTCGTGAATTAACAGAGTTACAGAATTTTGAACAGCAGAGGTTGCTCCGACAACCTTCTAGTATAATTTTTAATTTGAGAACCAAACTAACAGTGGTAGCTAATGGAAAACAACTCAAATAAAAGTTATAGGTAGGCCAAATGTAAATATTTGAGGTTGATAAACTAGTATTTTTGAAGTTTCGTAAATAACCGAGATAAACCGCGCTCTCAGAGGGTCATTTTCTTTAAATTGGCTAAAATTAATTAGTTTTTTGGACAGTTCCGTACTTAAAATGTGTATTTTCGTACCAGGTAATGAAATTTCGGGACCAGTTTTTATTAGATCAGGTTTCTTTTTAATAATTAACCTTGAGCAAGTTATTGATAGTCAATTAAAAATTTACATGTTAGGCACTGACTGTATCAACGACGTATCAAGTCCCAAAAGGTGCATATGGGTATGGGCGTCCCTACATAGAGCTTGCGTGTCACTACCCTATTCTCCTACAAAACAAGCCCGACATAGTAATTTTGAAATATTTGAGAATTTTTTTTCATAGAGAAAATGAGAAAATTATCGAAAATTTTCTGCGGGTGTGGAAATGTGTAATTTTTGGACTATTAAGAACGCTAAATGAACTTCCTAAATTATCGAAACCCACAAAGAAATAACGCGTTCGTTCGTTTCCTACGATTAATCATCATCGGAGTGTTGCTCTGCGTCAATTCCTCAATTTCGTCTACAAATTGATCTTTGACGGTGTGGGAGCACCTGAAACCGCACGGCTACTCCATTTCTTACAGGTCTATGGGATGTGTCATAGAAAAATATTTAATTCATAATTACAGTAAACGCGTGTGCAGGTGAGACGATAATAATACAAAAATAGCTCGTAATTTCTCAAATTTCCGAATAAAAACCAAGTTCAAGGACGCCCCTCTATAGGAGCAGCGAGTAGTGCAACGCTCCTTCCTCCTTTTAGCATCAATAAAATCTACACTCTACACTGTTGGAATTTTGTAAAGGTTTTTACTATGCAAATTAATTTTTTTCTTCTTTTGCCAAAAAAATCTGAAATTTGTGAACGGGAAGTTTCCGTAAACGTAGAGCGGAAATATTTTTGTCGATGAAAACTCCACAAATTTTGGCCTTTTGTAAACATGCGGAGGAATGTACGAGCGTCACTTATCGACGTTTTAAAAAATGTACCCTTTAATTGAAGAGACACTCCTAGAAATTAAAAAAAATTATTTTACGGTTGTCGTTAAAATTTCAATAAATATAATCAGTGCTTGGCTGCTTGGTGTGTACTCATTTTACTACTGACGCACATTACATCCAATTTTCATAACCAGTTCCAATAAACACAGGTGGATAATATGTAGCTTGCATAATAGTATACACTTAAATAAATATTTACTTCCATTAAAATAATTTCGACGACTCGAAAAGTCAATTTTGGGAACTAGAATCAACGACCTCAATAAAAAACACCCTGTATATCAATATTTGTCATTCATATTATTATATTTTTGTTGCAGAAAATGTAATACGCCAATTAACTTGTCGTTAACACGAAGTTTCGAAGGTGCGTCGATTTCGTGCAGGAAAGAAGACGCCGGGCGCCGGATCTATCAGCTGTTGCTGTTGAATGCCTGGCGCCGTCGAAAAATACAGGTCGTATCGCTCTCTGACTCACTAGCGTCGTTCGAAACCCAGGTTTGTCACACAAACTTCATATACTTTTGCTTTGCACATCAATCTATTATTAAATTATAGAATGACGACACGTCTAAATTTAAAATCTCATCGTCGAATCGTCGTAATGAGTGTTTAGGAAGGAACTAAAAATTGATTGACAGGGTGCGTTGTAACGTAAATTTAGTTTTTGTTTAAAAAAAGATTTTCCCAATTATTCAACAATTGTTTCAACCATCGCACTTCTTGGGGCCACACAGCTCAGAAAAACTTTCATTTTCATTCAAGCATTAGAAAATAAGTTTTCAATTTTCACACAAAGCGCCTCCACTAGTCCTTTCAGTTTCTCCAATAAATTCTTTATTAGGGGCAGGGTAACTAACACTTCCCCTAAATGCATAGAGAGTTAGATGAGAGGGGGAGTGGGAATCTGAGGCCGTCCTCATAAGGCAGAAGGAAGTGTGGTGAAGTCTTCTGGCATAAGAACATGAAAGTCATGCCGAAGCAGACCATAAGAATGCTCGAAGCATGTAGAGAGTAGAGAGAGTGGCTAGGAAAGCTTCTGCAACTGTGTCCAACGTCGGTGGGTTCAGCAAAGCAAAATGAAGCTATTGGGGTCTGTGGTCTCGTGTTTGTTGCTTTACGCATCACTGATTTCGCAAATGGTCAATAGAGGCTGGTTCAAACTTTAAAGAGTCCAGAGAACGATAGTGGTGGTCTGGTGGCGGGCATTGTACCCATTCGTTTGATTGCGGACTAACTACAACTGCAAATACCGATCTCAAAGATTGAGAGAGGGAGAAGAGAAGCTCTAGTTGTGGCAGAGCGGTAAAAAGAGCGACTCTGTGTACCAACTAATCCGAGACCCTGTCCCTTTATTAGCTGCTAAGGAGAGGAGACGATTGGCACAGAATCTGATACGTATGGCCAAGACCAAGAGATTAGAGTTAGCTGTTGCTTAGATTTTTTTGGTAATGGTTCAAGTTTAGCTTGCCCCCTCTTTTATGGCTCGTCCATAGTCATTGGTGCTTCAAATTAGTAGCCCATGCATCCACAGCTCTCAGAAGGAAATTTTCTGCTTCAAATAAGCGATACTGGTGGCCTTCTGGAGAAGCCATTGCTTCTGCTCTGCAATTTTATTAATAGAAGATCGGAAGAATTTTCTTATTCAGGCCCTCGTTTAAGACATCCGGGAGATCCAACGCACCCTACTTTGAAAGTATCTCCTCAACTGAAGATAATATTAATTTAGTTGGTATCCGTCTAATTTTGTTAAAAGTTGAATAAAAGTAGTTAAAGCCACCGCTACCGTGAGAGGCGTACAAGTGAAAATTAAAAAATTAACTCTTTTTTATCGCGCTGTATCAAATTTATGTGTCTAGTGCCAACCAAATTATTTTGAGCAATTGACTCACATCCACACAGACGCAAAAACGACAACCAGACGCACTTATAATTTTGTTGTGTCTGGACCAGTCTGGACGTAAAAACTTTTCTCGTCCGTAATGCGATCTACTTTCTAATTTTTTTATTTTATTAATAACTTACTCTAATATTATTATTTGTAATCAAATCCACTTTATACTACTAAAGTGAGTCATTTTGTAGAAAGTGTTTTAAAAAACAATAATTGTAGAATAACAAGCTCGAACTTCAAGTCGACGCTCTGAGACGTCTGAGACAAGCCGAGTGCGAGAAACGTAGCGAGGCGGTTGCGGAGAGTCACGCTTTAAAAAATCGCGTAACTGAAATCGTAAAAGACCAACAGCAGTTGATTGACGTAAGTTTTTTAAACAAAAGGCGCCACAAAAAGATTATTTGAGTAAAATTTATTAGAGTCGAGTTTTCCGCAAACAGAAAATTGTAAACGGAACAAGTTGATTTGTGCTGCTCTTATGTAAAAGTTGTTTAGGCGCTTTTCGTAGCTTGTTCAATTTTGAACATATAATCTTATTTGAAAAATTTCGGTCGGGCTAATACTTTTCACGAAAATACCGTTTAAAGGTTGCGCTTCTATATACGCAGTCCTAATTAGAACTCGCAGTTGAGACCGCCGCTTAGAGCATTAAAACTGAACTAATTAGGTACCAAATTTTCAATTTTAAATACATGCTTTTACAGGAAATACAATTTTCTTTAAAGTGCTGGCAAAACAATTGAAATTGCTCAATAACTTCAAAAGTTATTAACGTTCTAATAGTTGAGTCATCTGTTAAAACGATCTCATCTCTGCTAATATTTGTAGTGCCAACTTTGACCACCAATAACTTTTGCAATTACTACACTATTTAAATTGTTTTGCTAGCAGTTGAAAGATAATTTTATTGGCTTAAAAAGTATGCGTTTGAAATTAAAAATGTAATAATTTTCTCAACTATAGACGCTTTCTACCGTACGCCGGCATCAAAAACTGCATTTCTCTCATATAAGCGCCATCGAACTTTCTAACGCCTTTTTAGCGAAAGTGTTAGCTTTACAAAAATTTTACACTTAAGGAAATTTGTTCAGAATTAAATAAGCTACAAAAAGTATTAACGCCGTTTTGACCTAGAACAAATTTTAAATCTACAAACTGGATGCAAAGTTTGATTATAAATTCTTTCAATGCAACTGCTATAAAAATGTTTCCCCATTTATCGAGTGGGGGCGGAGGGATTCTTACGAGAGTTTCTAATTTTTGTTTTGTAGAAAGCTGCAAATTTGGAAGACCAAATGGTAAGCCTCAAAATTGAAAATGACAAATTGAGTCTGTGCGTGCAAAATTCGAAAAACGACTGGATGACCGCCGTAAAAGACGTAAGACACTTGGAGCATCAGTTGGATACGGAGAGAGATAAAATCAAGAGACTCCGTTTAGAGAAACGCTCTATCTTAGATCAGGTGAGAAGAGCGTAACTTGACATTTATTAATAAAAACGGCCTTAAGTCAAGGGAGAGCGAGCGCTCTTTTTATTAATTTTGAGGTCGCTCTCTTTATTAAGGTCATTTTTTGAATTCGATTATTATACGTGAGGCATCCCGTCCCGTTATAGGTTTGCGATTTGGAACAAAAAACTTGTAATTTACGAAAAAAACTTTTTTTTGGCCTCGTAACGATCGGAAATGCTTTAAAAATTCTATCTCTCTTGGCACGAGTTTACGTATAAAGAGTTTAACGACACTTGAATGGGTTAAATTTAAAAAAATGCTAACGTTATGTGTGTGCAAGTGGATAGTAGTAATAAAGTGAAATTTGAAAATGAATAAAAGAGCGAATTTTTTAAAAATCGGTCAAATTGTACGTCACGTTATGCGCTACGTACGTCATCGTTACGGGGAAGTTTGAAAATGTGAAAGGAATGAAACTACATAACACGCGAGTCAAGGACGTGTCATAATTTTGTTAACAACAATGAACAAAAAACAACAATTTTAATTTCAAAAAACAAGTTTAATAGATCGAAAATAAATTTGTAATTAATTTCGAGAAAAAATGCGAACTTTGGCGTGTGATTGTGGATTAGCGCATATAATTACGAGCTTATCAAGCGCTCCAAAAATCGCACAGAAACTATTTGTTTCGGTCTCTTTCTCCTGGACCGTTTGATTGGCCTCGGATAGGGTTCAATTATTCAAACTTCGATCCTTTCGTTCAATCGGTCACTTGTGACAAACGAAAGGAATCAATAACTTTTATTACCGTCCATTATTTTAATTTTAAACAACAAAACGTAATTTACGAAAGAACTCCCGCCCGTAGACTCGGCGTCGCATCCATAAGTTGTCATGTGGCGCCCGGAGTCGGCTGAGTCATACGATCGTACAAAATTCCGTGTTCGAGGAATTACATAAGGGACGCCATGATTCATACCACCCCCAAAACGAAAGTAAACCTCCCCACGCCCGAGTCCCCCGAATGACTAAACTTGCGAACAACTCTCTCCAGGACTTCTCGTTCAATTCTCAGAAAAGAGAGATTTAACTTTGACCTTTTCTCATTAATTGCGCTTCTTTTGTTTTATAATCTTTTTTCTACTTTTTTTAAGATAACACAACGGGAACAAGACTTGTTGGTGCAAAGTGAAAAAATTATCAATTTGGAAATGAACGCTAAGAATTTCGAATTGAGCCTAAAAGAGGCTAATTTCAGCAACAACAATTGTGAGAAGGAGAAAATTGAGATCTTAAAGTAAGTAGCTTTTTTTAAGTTAGGGGTTGGGGGATGTTTTAATTTTGTGGGTCTTTAGTTAGGTACACTAAAATATTTAGTTCGAAACGACCTAAATCAATACTTTACTGATAAAACGAATGAAATTCAACGAGAAAAGCGCAGCACTCGTAATTTCGTTAGTTGAAGCGAGACTGTCGCGAAAGTTTCGGTACTTAGGCATTGGATAATTATGTAATTGTCAATAATACAACAACCTTGAACTCAACGACTTTAAAAAATATTTAACAAATTATTAAAAACAAAATCACAGCAACTTCCACATTTCAATTTACTTTTTGCGAGCCGACCAACTCCATCCCTCTCAGTTTTTGGTTTCTTCTGTGTCGTCATAAAGGTTCGCTAACGTCGTTCAGCGATAAATTATTCGACAAATTTTCGGACAAATCGTCCATCATGCTCAAAGGGGCCAAATCGGCCGAATTTAAGGGTTTCAACTCTACGACTTCGTCCAATAAGCCGCTCAAGCCGCTCGGCGTGTCTATATCTATGCTCATTGCGTTATTTCTCGAACCGCAACCACTCAAGTCGTTTTGTTCGTTTATCGCATTCTCGTCGTTGTTTATATTCCAATGTTGAGGCACCGTATCGTTTAGAACGGGTTGGATGGTGAACGAGTTATTAGGTGGTATGTTAAAGAAGGGTGGCGGCGTCAGTCCTAGTGGATCCGTTGGTAGTCGATAATGAAATTGGTGCGGCACTGTTTCATTCGGAACGTATATTGGACTTAATCCGCTAGTATTATAGGGCCAACTTTTGCCTAAAACAAACAATTGATAGTTAGTCAAAATGAATTAGTCGGAGACGTGGAAGAAATTACCTATTGACCCGTTTCTTATTGCGTCGAAGTCGGGAACGTTTAAATTCGGCACTTTGTTGCGAGTTCGGGTGACTTAAAATAAGCAATTAAATTAACGGACCTTAATAAACCAACTAAAGGTGTGCAACTAAGCTATTATTGGCACTATGACAAATTTTAGATGAGACATACCAAAGAAAATCAAATTGAGTAGGTTATAAGATCCAATTGCTGACCTACCTGAATCTAACGGAAGAAACTGGAACTGTAGGGGTTCACTTGTTGCCCCATCTGATGGCCTTCTCAATTGAATGAAGGCACTAACGGGTTCCGTCACATTTAAATTCTTATAACGAGGCGGCTTAAACGATATGGCGGTCCCGTAATGAACTTGAGAAGGCTTAAAATCGCCAAATGCTTCCCAAACCAACCGATCATCCTGTTCCTCGTAAAAACGAATGTTGATGTCATCTTTGGACACCTTAACAAATGGAGACGTTATAATTTGTGGGCTAACCACTAAAGCATTATTACCCTTCTGCATAAAAGAATAATTTTGTTTTTCCCACCATCCACAGAAGCAACGCAGTGGGATAATTCTACAATCATCAAATCGGTATCTCTACTGTCGTATATAGGCTGACTTACGATAGGCTTAAGAGGAATCGTAAATTTACCTCTATCGCCCTCTAAAAATACTTGGAAACACAACCTAACGGCTCTCAAATTGATCGAGGCCGGTTTTCTACGATGAGAAAAGCCAGCTGTGAAACAAAAAAGCACATTAAATTCCAACTTTAGCTAAATAACGTATTTTACTTACTTTTAAAGGGGTCTACTCGTATTTCTTCTCTCTGCTTTAGAGCCGATTCTATGCCATTTTTCTTAACACACTGAATGCCCAAATTGGAGAAAGTCACGGACATGGCTTCGTCAATTACTTCCCGAGTGCACACGCCCCTTCTACAGCCTTCTTTTCCGATTAGACTGTGCGGATGCGGCCTATAGGGCGCATCTTTGGTAACGCACGATACGATGACCACGGCTCTACCACGGTAACCGACTATTTGTATAGTTGGAAAGGTCTTATTTTTGAGAGTGCTCGAGACGCCAGGCAACGAACCGGCCGATAAACGTGCTTCGCATTCGTATCTAAATCGCAAAGCTTTATGTGCAGGCTGTTCGATAATTTTTACGTATCTATCTTTGGGTTCATTATTGTCTAAAGATAGCAATCCGCCGCCGTTGAACATATTCGTGGACTGGACCTCCCTATGGAGTCTCGATAACTTCAACTAGAAGAGAAAAAAGCATTAATACATTCTGAGTTTTAAAAAATAACGTATTTGCTAAGCCATTACGAGCTATACAAACTAACAAAAGTCGCATTAAATTTAATGCGGTATTAGGTTAATTGGGCCGCCTACCAACCAATCAGAAGTCAGAATTTAGCCAAAGACAAATAAAGAGCTCGATGTTAAATTTTGTTCTTGACCAAATTATTTAATCTATCAAACGTTACAAATTCGCGCTATTGAACTACCTATATTTGAATAACTACCCTAACGCAATAATCCTATGTTATTTTTACCTGCAATAAATCCCTTTTGAAGTTGAATTGTTCGAAACCAGTGCCTGGTTAAAGCGGTTCTATGATAAAAATTAACACATTTCTATTGATTCAACAATATTTATTTTAAATAAATAGATACTTTCACGTGGAATTGTAGACAAACTGTAAATTTATTTTAAATTTTGATTTTTCATTAATTCGGTGCACCCCCAAGACCAACATAATATAAAAATGAGCTCAAGAGTTCTCCCATTTCTATAAATTGTTAATAGTTTCGTTTGCTTTAGCAACTTTAGCTCTTATGTCTTACGATTAACATCAGTATAGTAATATAAATATAATCTACGATTAACATGCTGAATGTTTTTTTGAAAAACTTACCAAAATCACGTGGTATCGGGCCTTATATTGCGAGCATCGAGCAAGGGAGCAAGTCAACTTCAGTCTCACTGTAACCGAACTACGAAATGCAAAATGGAACTAAAAATTATTTAAATATCTACCGTTAAAATTAACAACCCCAATGTGCCCATACCACCCGTAGTTCTTAGAAGAAGGGGTGAACATTTGAAGTTGATGTATTGAGAGAGAGATGGCCCTACTTACACGCAAAACTAATGATGGGGTGTTTAAAAGCTCAAAAAGGCACTGTCTTGTCAATACTTTGCCCACAGATAAAAGCAAATAGTACACTAAAGCAATTAATATAAAAATGCAGGCTGAAAGAACATTGCAAATAAGTAATAAAACTGACAGTCTGCTACTGCTAAGTGGCGGCATTAACTTAGAGAAGGCTCCAAGAAGGGTGGGTTTTGGCTCCTTTTTCAGTTTTTCGCTTATAACCTAAAAACTACACACTTTATGGAAAAAGTGCTTCTATACAAAAATAAACTATATCAAATTTCCTACAAATTATATCTCTTAAGTTTGTTTCCTAAGACGAGCGGTTTAGGTCCTAGAGCGCGTTAAAATTTGTTAAAAATTCCAAAACTGGACAAAACTGCTTTTTGTAGTTTATCGCTTATAACTCGAAAACTACACACTTTTTGAGAAAAGTGCTCTCATATAAAAATAAACTACATCAAATTTCCTACAAGTTATATTTCTTAGGTTCGTTTCTTTAGACAAACGGTTGGGACGCTAGAGCTCATTAAAGTTTGTCAAAAATTCCAAAATTGGACAAAACTGATTTGTTTAGTTTTTGTTTGGCAAACGATTTAGGGCGGTTCGAGAAAAATGGGTTTTTGGGGTAAAACTAAACCATATAGGGTAACCTACACGAAAAATTGCATTTTTGTGTAGTAATCCACATTTTGAACTGCGAAGTCATGGATTCTTGACGCATTCCTTAGAGGTTTACCGCAAATTACTTATTGCAGAAGGCGCAGTCAAAACACCATTGAAATTCAAATGTTACCACAACCAATAACGCGTGCATCATATCGAATTAATTTACTTAATTTCGCCAACTTTTATACGTTTTATTTTTAGAACATTGGACAAAGAAGTGTCAACAAAGGTCGCTCTTCAAACGCAGATTAAAGAACTCGAAACTTCGAAGGAGACGTTAGAAATCAAAGTGCACGAATTTTGCAAATTTAATAGCGCGAATAAGGAGGCAAAACGAAAATTGGAGAAAGAAAATAGATTACTGACACAAAAATTGAGAGAAACTACCGAAGCTCTGAATGAAGAGCGAAGGCGTCCGTGGTGGAAGAGCGCCGGCGAGTTGGCTTTAGCGCCTTTGGGAGTTTTACAAGACGCGGCTTACATCATGTTACCTGCGCTCAACAACGAGAACAAAAAATAAAACGACATGGAACATCTTCGCATTTTATTAACTTTACGAAATTATTTCTTTTTTTAGAGTAATAATTTTTAAATACAAGTATTTTTAAAGTTTTATTACCTATTTATTATTAACTGTATAAAATAAATAAACAAGAATATTGTACCTATACGAACGAATTGTTTAATTTATACGCGGCGTACTTATTGCTGAGGTCGAGACCACAAAAACGTGCAATTAAGTGACGTCAACGGCTTAAGTTTGCTCGCGGGTATTATATTCCATTCGCGATTAATTCGAATCGAGCGTGGCCATGAAAATACAACATGTCTTCTCTACAGAACTGGAGTATTGATTAGCAGAGAATTCTTCAATCTGCGGTGCTCCAGTATACGCTTCTACAAACTTTTGTTCTTTTTCCATATACTTCCTTATTCGAGTTTGGCGTCGAACAAGACAAGTCAAGTCAAATGTTGTCAGGTGTCAGGTTTTCATGGCCAAGCTCATTAGAATTAGAAATAATCGCGTGAATGGATTATTTTGAACACTTGCTAGTCACAATGAAATGAAGGAATGTATGTTTAAGAAATCGCCCAACTACAATTTTTCTAAAACAAAGCAAGAAAGGGCTCACAGGCGTATTTGTAAACTATTTCTTGTAGTAAGAATTGAACTATCAAAATTTGAAGTTTAGGTAAGTTTGGAGATTTTTAAAAATGAACCAAAATTTAAAACGATGAAACAATTGACGTGTTTTATAATTGCACGAACAGCAGTTTAAGTGTTCGAACGTCAAGATTTTAAATGCAGTTCGAACAAATGAGCATGCTTTTCAAAAATAACAGATTTGTGCTCGAGCATGAACTTCATGCACCTAGTAGCGATGTGTTCGAGTACGCTGTGCTTGAACAAAGAGTGCAATTAAAAAGTACGCCAAATGTTGAGCGTAGACGAACGTTTGCCATATTTTTGTGCTGGCAAGTTTTCTATCTTAATCGTAAGTTCTTCATTTTTATAGCTGAAAGAGAGCTCTCACTGATGTGCCGATAATTGCTTAGAAATTTACAAAGCCCTCAAAGTTTTACATTCTTAAGGAAGTGAGGAGAAAATAAGAATAAGAACAAGTTAGAGTTCACATAACAGCAATTGTCGCCAGCTTCACTACCCTACATTTTTGATTTGTTATAATAGCGTAGCATAGAGCATAGATACGACATGTGGCACAGCAATGCCAATGTAGGATCGACAGCCATATGGAGTAACTACAGGAATACAGTAATGCCAATGCTCGGCTCAATCCAATTGGTAGACCCAGTGTCACTGCTACGTGAACGCCGCAGAATGTACACGTTTCAGGTGGTGCATTCTAACAACCGACATAAATTTGATGGCAGCTTTATTGTCAAGTATATAACAGATGGTATCGGTAGACAATAGTCAATATCGACCCTTCATTGCCCACAAAGTGTGCGCTTTAAATCGTCGTTAATTTCTACACCAAGAGGCAGGTTCATGCATACCACTCGACGCTTAGTATAATTTACAAACGGCGATTCAATTAAACAACTTCAAAATTATACAGGACGAGGCAGTAAAAATGCCTCAGTTGGTATCTCCCTCACCATTTATAAATAAAAGAAAAAAATAGTTTTAATCGAAGTTTGTGAGCTTTATCTGAGTTTTTTGCTTATAACTTTAAAACTATCCACTTTTTGAGCAAAGGGCATCTATATAAAAATAAACTACATAAAAATGTCTACAAATTGAATCCTTTAGGTTTTTTCTTCAGATGAACGGTTTAGAGCGCGTTAAAGTTTGACAAAAATTCCAAAATCGGGAAAAAACCCGGCTTTGTTAATATATCGCTTATAACTCGCAAACTACGCACTTTTAGAAAAAACTGTTCCTATAAAAAAAGAATGTATATTAAGTTTCCTGCAAATTATGCCTTTTAGGTTTTTTGTCTGACAAACGGTTTAGGTTAGGCGCTAGAGAGCGTTGAAATGAGTGTAGACAACCGCCCAGCACGCGTTCTCTTTAGCTTCAAAGACGTCTGCAACTTTGAATGCTTCACTTAAGAGCAGGGCATTTTTACCGACTCGCTCTGTATAAATAATTTCATCCTTATTATTAGCAACTTTTTATATTCTACATCTATTTGCAAGCAAACTATAAATTTAAGTAACTTTTCCTACTATTTACATAAAAGGCAGACGTAAAAGTCCACAAAATTATTACTAGGCATTTATAAGGCTTCTTTCTATTGTCTTAACTATACCTAAAAAATACATATTTTACAAGAACCATATAAATTTGATACTAGATGGTCCCCCTAATAATAAAAATCGACTTATCCACGTGATATAAGACACGTAACAAACAGAATATCTTTCGGTATGTATAAAAATACTAAGAAAAACAAAAACTTCTTATTGCTAAAACAGCAAAGTAAGTACAGCTTTTTGTATCACTTTAAATACGTCCTGAGAAAATCGCCAAATTTGAAATTGCTCAAAACTCAAAAACTAACGAACTAATACTAATCAGTCAGACCATTCCAAATCCTTCAGTTCCTTCGCTTATTGCTATTAGTAGACATTTCTCAAATTGTTCGTAACTATCGTAATCGGGCAAACACAGCTGGTTAAAACTAAATAAAAATTCTATTATTAAAAGAGTCATTTTTAAATATGCCGAAAACTCACCAAGTGTGCGCCGTCGGCAAGTTACCAAACGTCGGTGCTGGGATAATTTGAAACTTCGGATTAAGCTCTTTGAAACCGCCTGGTGGTAACTGCGAACAACCAGTTGTAAATTGCAACAAACGAGCCATCTCCTCTTGCGTAAAATTCGTAACTGCCGCCCAAAACCACCCAATTATACGTTGAAACTCGACCGAATTACCACTGATCGAATGGTGCGATTTAAAATCTGCTATCGAATACTGCCCAGTACCGCATAACAGAAGCTGAAAGCTCTAAATTACATTATTTTAAGTTACAAAACAATCATAAAATACCTCAAGTTCGTTTTCGTCAAATATCGATAACAAGTTATCCGGTATTAATTCGTTGAGACCTTTCAAAAATGCTTCCACTTCGTCGTGAACGCTCGTCGAAAGACGAAATTGCGCAAGAGCGTCTAAATAACGATGTTTAGTGGCGTTTGTCACTTTAATCTTAGAGCCGTTCGGTATCAACTCGACAGTGTTTATTAGCTGTCCACCACCATCGTACTCTTCTTCGATAAAAAATAACTCAGTTTCTATTTCATCTACGTCATTATCTAACAGGTACTTTATTTTTGTTAAGTATAAATCGGGATCGTCTTGCTCGAAATACTAAAAAAGTCTATTTGTGAGCCCAATATTCGTTGCAATCGTATGAGCCTCCCCAACCCAATTAGAACTTTGCAAAATAACTCACCTTGTAGTGAACTCGAAGGCCTATAACTTGAGCAAGGAACGATCTCGTGAATCTTGCTCTAACCAACTGTCTGTAAGACCCACCAAGAGCGCTCTCGTACAAACATTTCCCAACAATACGTCCGGCAAACTCAAAATGACGCAGTTTTAAATGAGCGGCCCTTTGTGGGTTCGGATGCACTAAAGACTGTTGTCCTTCATAAAAACTCTTAAACAAACCATAACGCGAGTCGAACAACTGCGCACAAACCAACTCGAACCATTCCCTACGTACGCCGCCCCAATCGACAGCTTGTTCGCCTTGAAAAATTACTTCGAAACAACGGCACCAATCGGAAACGGAAAAATTTTTCGTCGCCTTAATGCTAGTCTCTAATAACTTAGCCCTTTGTACTTTAAGTGATATTTTATCATGATAATGTTTGTGATGACACTTTCTAACTTCGTGATAAAAGAAATCTTGTTTATCTCTAAACGTTTCTGAACCGCCCATGTTTTTTAACAAAAAGTGCGTGAACGTGGCGGCTATTACGTTGCGTTCTCTCGACGATAATTCAATCTTCGGTTGACAACCGTCGTCTATTACAAAAGTGCTTTCTACTCTATTTCCGCCTTGCTTCGTTAATGGATCGGGTTCAAAGAAAAACTGAAAACACATATTTATACTAATTAAAAGGTTCAGGAAATACGGAAAAGAGGTCTAAGGAGAAGATTAAGTCTGCTAAGGCTCTGTAGGTAATTTTATACCCGTAGGGCGCTTTTAAATATTTGTGTGTAGCAGAGAAGAACTAAAGAGGCATAAAAGTTACAAAAAGACTCGATAGGGACGAGTCAGTCTTTCTAAGGTTCGTCCAAGTTCACAAAGAGCACCACGTTAATTAACCGTGTCAATTAACCGTATCAACTTACCTTAGTAGAAGGACAAAGTCTGAAAGTATACAACCTCTTGGGTATAAACTTCAAAATCATTTCTTTAATAATCAATTGTTTAGGCGAAACGTAACACATGACTTTCTTTGGTTTAATTATCCTCTCCCCGTTCATTCCTAATAATTTGGCTTCGTAACAAACATTATGATTTTTTAAAGCTACGTTTTTGTGTACTAAAGTCGAATCTATATCTGGAATAAAAATAATTAGAATTTTTTAATAATAAACCGATTTGTTAAAACTTACTGTTAAGAACAATTATATCAAAATCTCCATTGTGCAATTCAACATCACAATATTTTATTGTTGCATGATAACAACCTTCGTTATTAAACTTAAATTGAAAATTTAATCTTAAACTATTCCAATCGTAATCTAAGGCTACGGTATATTGATCATCTACGTTACTTAATTTTGATTCTTGATCTTTGCCACCTAGTTGAGTTATACTAACGCTAAAACCCTAAAAAATGCGTCGGATTAAACTTCACTTATTAATCTGTGGTAGTTCGAACCAACCTTACTAGGATTACTTTTTGGAGCAAAACTACACACGTTGCTATACTCGTCTCTTGGCTCTACGTATATAACATGTCCTATGCTAGCCGTACAAACAACAGTACTACAATACCTAAGTACAGCGGTTCTTTGTGCATCCACCGATCCAGCTGTGAAAGTCTTACTAAACGGACTTCCGGAAACGTGTTGAGAACCAATCATCACAGTAATAACGTACTCCCCGGCGTGACGCACCATAAACTTAATTCTAGCAACATTAGCACTATTTGGATCAGTCGACGAGCCTAATTCCGTAATAATAGCCATCTTTCTACTTCCTTCGGAAACATCAACCGACAGTTGATCTGTATCACAGATTGGATAAGGCTGGCCGTTACGTTGGTGAAAGTGTACCATAAAGCACACGGTATGACCAACTGGATGAGGATCCGGCCAGTGAAACACAACCTTGCAATTGGAGGGCATTAAATATTTTCCCGTTACGTACTGTAAAAGGGAATGTTTTGCTTCTGGCGCCAACGATGGTTGTGTCATTGCAGCGAGAGTTACTAGCCCCGCTACAGAGACGGAAACCACTAACATTCCACCTAAATGATTTTGAATTATTGTAAAGAGCGAAAAAAGCCAAAAAGGATGTAACTTACCCCATGTCCATGCGTCCTGATGGTTACTCGACTTGACGACTTCGGACCACAGGTCAGCTTTCAAAGATTCCAAGTGATTTTTGTTGATTGGTAACGACTGACGTGCCGACGACCATTGAGTAAAATCTTTGTTTAAGACCTGACGCACTCTCGTATCTTCCAACCAGTAGACGTCTTCTAAACTTGCAACTCCAAGCGCCAACAATCTGTTACGAAACGCAATATGTGGCCGAGTTAAAAAAAATCAAAAGCTAAGTCCGAACCTGGGATAATGGTGTTGCAAATTGTATTTCACCAGCCATTGACGTAAAACCAGCCTTTGTTGTAATAATACGGCAGCTTTTTGAAGACGCTGTTCATCTGGTGCCGGCAATTCTGGTAGGTTATCTACTTGACCACATTGAGATAGTTGCGAAATACCTACGAATAAAATTACGAGTGATGGAGAGGTGTTAAACAAATTTTGATGAGAGTGAGCTCATTCGAGGAACTTCAGCTGTGCTCATGTTAAACAATTTATAATTTATACGTGACTCTTTCAACTAAATGTTAACAACTACTGATAATCATGCAAAACAGATGCCTGTGCAGCAAAAATCGCAAAATGAAAAGCAAGACTTTCTTCATTTTTCGCACATCAAATGGCTATCAGAGGTAAGAAGAGTAGAAGGCTATTTCCCACGAAATAGGTCAATAATTGAGTTTTTAAGAAGGTTTAGAAGAGACACTACAAGGTCATCTTAAGGCCTTGAGAGACCTTAGCAAGTGCCTCGATTTCCAACCCAGTCTACAAATAGTCAACAGAGGTATTCTAATTCCGCTCCGTAAAGTTATTTTTGACTTACGCCACCAGCAGAGAGGTTCACTATACAATCAATAAAAGAATAGAATTGAAAGAGATTATTCATTATTGTACCTCTCTGCTGGTGGTAAAGTTACCGACAACTTTACGGAGCGGACCTACCATAAGATACACGGAATGGTCCAACAATTGAGTTTTATAAAGAGTTTAGGTTTATCAGAGACACTAAAAGGTCATCTTACAGCCCAAACCCAGTCTTCAAATTGCCAACAGGGGTAAGATAAAACAGTAGAAGATCGTGACCCACAGATAAGTTCAATAGTTGGGCTTTATAAAAGGTTTAGGTTTAGAACAGATACTACAAGGTCGTTTTACAGCCTTTGAAGGCTTTAATAAGTGCCTCAATCTCAAATTCAGTCTACAAATAGCTAACAGGGATCAGATAAAACAGTGACAAACCGTGGCCCATGCAATAGTTCAATCGTTGGATTTTATAGCAAGTTTAGGTTTGGAAGGAACACTAGGTCATCTTACAGCCTTGGGAAGCTTTAGTAAATGCCTCTATCTCCAATTCAGTCTACAAATGGCTATCCGAAGTTAAATAAAACAGTAAAACGATGTGGTCCACGGAATAGTTCAATCGTTGGGTTTTATAAAAAGTTTATGTACAGAAGAAACACTAAACGTTCATCTTACAGCTTTGAAGGGCTTTAGTAAGTGCCTAGATCTCAAACTCAGTCTACAAATGGCTAACAGCGGTAAGATAAAACAGTAAGAAATCGTGACCCACGGATAAGTTCAATCGTTGAGTTTACTCAAAAGTTTAGGTATAGACGAGACACTACAAGGTCATCTTACAGCCTTGGGAAGCTTTAGTAAGTGGCTCAATCTCCAATCCAGTCTGCAAATAGCTATCAGAGGTAAGATGAAACAGTAAAACGCTGAGGCCCATGTACTAGTTCAATCATAGGTTTTCTAAAGAGTTAGGTTCAGAAGAGACACTACAAGGTCATCTTACAGCCATGGGAGACTTTAGTAAGTGCCTCGATCTCCAATCTAGTCCACAAATGGCCATCAGAGGTAAAATAAAACAGTACAATGCTGTGACCCACGGAATCGTTCAATCGTTGGGTTTCATAGAAAGTTTAGTTTTAGAAGAAACTATAAGGGTAATCTTGCAGCCTTGAAAGGCTTTAGTAAGTGACTTCATCTCACTCTATAAATGGCTATTAGAGGTAAGAAAAAACAGTAGAAGGTTGTAGCCCACCAAATATAAATATTTTTTCCTACCGTGAATTTTTTATGTAAATATATTCTCCTCAACCCTCATTTATAGGTGGTAGCTCGTAATGTCTCCCTGTTCCCTGTATTTTTAATTTATTCATATTTTCCACTTTATTTAATACAAATATCATAATTTTGAATTCATGAATGCAGAGGTGGTATAAATAGTAACATAAATTTCGTTATTGTCCAAATAATTTGCATAAAATCCGCTTTTTGCCTCGTAATGAATTCTAGGTCAAGTTTACAAAAAGAAAATTATTCGTGTAATAATTTTCTTTTGTATGTGCGCACATTTTAAATGAATTAGGTTAAAGTGAGAAAGGTCAAGTTTGGTATTCGGCATCGATTTCAATTTCTCATAAGTTTCTTCCCTCGTCGCTTTTAGTAAATAATAGTTTGAGGCAAACTAGAAACTAAAATTTTGGCTTTGTACTTGAATAACAAAATTTTAACGTCGTTAAAGCTCATGGCGTAGAAGAAAAATTAAATTTATGTTTTGGCTCGAAGTTGCGCTTATGTTGGAGAATTGCATTTTCCGAGTTTCTTTCTTGTGCATTAGCGTAAAAATAGAATAAAATATTCAAAAACTTGTATATTCGTAATCGATCTCCTCTTGAAAAATGTAGAGGGTTTTCAAATAGCACTTTACTTGCGTACCTACTTCTGTTTCCTTTTTTTTCTTCCTTTTCGAGCATTTTCATTTATTCAACTCGATGCTTTTGTGCCAAATTAAATTGCGAATAACTAATCCGATAAAAGTTCTTCGTAAATTAATTTCAGATTAATTTTCCAACAACTTCTGTTTTCGTCGTACAGTCAATAGTCATTTATCAAAGTTAGGGAAATATCAGTTAACTCAAATCTGACCTACAAATCACAATATTTCATTATTGCGGTGACTATAATGTTGGTGATCCACATACATTTTTAGACTGGCGACTAATTAATTAAATTAGTTCCAATTAAAACCAAACTACATAATGAGAGTTATTCATCTGTCAGACTAATTTAACTCAGTTTTGAGGCGTAGGGGTGGTAGAAGACAAAAAATCATGAAGCCGTTATGATCGTTCTCGTCATTATTAGGGTAACGAAGCTTCTTCGAGTGAAGCGGCTCATATCGCAAGTTAAAGAAGGAGAGGTAGAACCACGAGCCTTCTACCATGAGGTTTCTACGCTCCTCAAAAGTGTTGGTGAGCGCAGTTTGTTTCGTTTGGGTAAAACAATTTTTCGAGCCGTTGGAGTTGAAGAACAGGAATGATGCAACTTCACCTATAGCGCCGTTTTGATCCTTCTCGTCTATATTAGGACACGAACCGATTTTTCTTCAAATGAAGCGGCTCATATTACGAGCTCAAGTAGAAGGAGGAGGAGAGAAACCGTGAAACTGCATCTAACGTACGGTTTTGGCTCTTCTCGTCAGAATCAGGGTACTGACCCAATACTTTTGAAGTATTGCAGAAG
Organism: Malthinus flaveolus; assembly: GCA_950108345.1. NCBI lineage: Eukaryota > Metazoa > Arthropoda > Insecta > Coleoptera > Cantharidae > Malthinus > Malthinus flaveolus. Next base: position 1,319,777 of record OX467289.1, on the reverse strand, counting down.
CACGATACAACAGGATTTCGTTTAGCAGATGGAAACCTGCGAGTGGGCATTATACCAAGTAAGTCAATTTAAATTCAAAAAACGCCCAAAGGAAATAATAAAAAAGGAGAAAATCGTTAATTTGATTAAAATGAGAACTTTTCTTTCAAATGTAGATTTAAACCGTCTCTCGGAAAAGTTTGTCTTTGATTGTTTAACGAGATAATTTAGTTAGTCAATTTATACGTTGAAACTTTTAGGCTTTTAGGGTACAGATTAAAATCTTAATGCGTTCGTTCTAATTTGCTTTTCTCGTCCTTTAGCCCGGAGTACTTTTTGTAAATTGACGTTGTTTTTCCTAATGCCTCGCCAGGCATTAAGCTCATTAAAGTTTGGTTGTTCTGTAAACTACTCGTACATAATATACGAAAATCATTACTACTAAGTGCTTAGCAACAAAAAATTAACAATTTGCTCGCATATACAAACAAAGTGAATAGAATTTTTGTTCGGATTAAAATTAAAGAAATTTTGCTCGAAACTGAAGCTTTATTTATATATGGGAGAAGCTCGTAAAAAATAGCATGCGTTTGAATTTCCCGCTCTAATTAAAACAGCCTCCTGCACTACCAATGAGATTGTTTAACAATTTGTTTTGAATTCGTCGTCATGGTAACGCCACTTTTAGGTCATTAACTTAGAAAACTTTAAAATAAATATCGAAATCAATAGTTAGGTAGTTGTTGTGTGGTGTTTTGTGAGTTTTTATTCAAAAAGAAAAGAAGAAAGAAGAAAACGTGCAAATCAAGTGCGTGCTTGAAGAAAAAAAATTTTTTTTTCGAAATAAAAAACGAAAAAATTTTATTTTGCACATCTTACCCGAAGAGGCACTATCGGACGGCTGTATAGTCATACCAATTGAGTAAATTTCACTTTCTTCGTTCCACATTTTTTAAACCAAGAAATATGCAATTGTCATCTACTGAAATTAATTTCGCACACAGCCATCTATTTTTCAACAAAAAGGGGGTTTAAAAAAGAAGTGCAAAATTATAATTCCGCAAAAAATCCATGCGTATAGTAGATTTAACTTTGAAAATTGAAAAAAATAAACAAACGAAACTGTGCCTAAAAGGGTAGGATTTGAGCGACAAACAAGAGTAAAGTAATGTACAAGTACAGATCTGCAAATAACTAGGGATTGCGGCATTTTAACCCCAACCCTCGTCTGACACGCGCACAAAAGGCCCAACGATTCGATTTACCGCAAGTTTCCCAATAATAATTTACTAATTAACACACAAATAAGGTTGACGGCCCAAAACGAACGGAAACTTACAGACTAAAAAACAAAAGGTAACACTTTTTATAAAAATTAAACAAAAGAACGTCGCGTCAATTATCGAGTCGTTTTTAAAAACGTAAAAAACGGCTTACCTTTGTCTTCGAATAATTCTTTGTACTTTAAAAACGAGTTTTGTTCCAACCAAATTTCCACTTCTTGCGAAAATTCTATTTTAGACGTAAACAATAACAAATAAACTTGAATTAATCCAATTAGAAAAATTAGCCAAATTATTAATACCCAAAATTTTTTTACGAGTTCTCCACTTGACATACTAATTTGTCTTATTCTTTATTACATTTTAATCTGTGTTTTTGTTGTAAAACAACTGTCATTCCCCACCATTTAATTGCACTCTAGTACTGCACCCAACTACACCTTCACGTTCCAGGCGTAAATACCATTACTCATTGCTCGACGTTTTTAATACTGCTGCCGCCATCTATACGCACCTGGTCGAACCAAAGAGCCCATTTGTTGCATTCCATTGTGGAAAAATCAAGCGAATTTTGAAAGACGTCCGCTCAAATATGGAAAAAACAGACGAAATTACAAACGAAAAAAAAGAGGCGAGCACGTTTTTGGTACAATCCACTATGGAAAGTCTCATTGACAAGCTGAAAATTTTAAAATACGAAAGCGAATTTTTATCGCTTGTAAAACTAAAGCCCATCAATAGGTGAGTTTTATTTATCTTCCAACTTCCAACTTCCAACTTTGCGCTTTTAATTTCGCTTATTTTAGGTTTTACTTTTTAACGGTTAAAAATACAGGAGAACAATTTTTCATGTTTACCTCGTTGGCGGCTTGGTTGATCCGTAAGTGTGGCAAATCTATCGAACCGCCTCAAGAGTACGACGATCCTAATACGACCATTGTCAATATTCTCAACGTTCTAAGAGAGATGGTAATTGGCGTAATTGGATACTTTTGTATTGTAAAACGATTCTTGTAGGGCATCGCTGTTGATTTTCCGCCAAATAAATTGAGACAAGGAGCTGGAGAGCACGTAATAATGGTTTTGGAACAACTGGCAAACCAAGCTCTCGCTTTTATTGGATTCTCATTCGAAGAGTAAGTTTTTTTTTGAAATTTGAAGAAGAAGGAGAATTGTGGTGTGCACTAAAAACTAAAAAGCTACTTTTCTCTAAAATTCTCATCAAGAATTCCACCAAAACACAAACAGTAGATCATAAATCTTCCTCCCATTATTTTTTGGATCGTCAGTATTTATGGCACGTACTAAAAGTGTCCGTGTTGTATTATAATAGGCGAGAGTTGATTCTAGATGAATGAGTAAGTTGGAAGAATTGGTAACAAAAACGTCTTCTTACAGGCCGAAAATCGCGGAAGACGAAGAAGAAGACATCGAGGTGATCGAAGACGAAGCCGAAATCAATTTGGAACGAATCGAAGAAGAAATGATGGCCGCCTACTCGGACGATTCTGAAGAAGAAAATATTTTCCATCAAAGTAGCGCCAATTCAACAAGAGGACACCAAAAGGCAGAATACGATCTGTACTCGAATACCGACACTGAAGCTTGGAAAGAAGAATTAGAACGCGTCTTACCACAACTCAAAGTGACGATAAAAAACGACAATAGAGATTGGAGGTCGCATTTCGAACAAATCAGAACGTATCGTTCAAACATCGAGCAGCCGTTGAACTTGACCAAAACCAACCTTGGTAAATTACAAAACGAAATTTCGTTAACTTTAGAAAAAATTGCAACGAGAGAGAGATACTTGAATAAAGAGCTGGAACCGATTATGGACGAGTATCGTCTGCTGCAAGACCAACTCTCGAAAGTCAAAGAAAGTTACAGAGAAATAAACGGGGGCGTCATGGAGAGGACGCGTCAGTTGGCGAGTCTTGCTGATAAGATGGAAACGATCAAACAACAGATGGAAGAACAAGGAAGCGCCATGACAGACGGAAGTGAGTGACTCGTTCGGGAGAGGTACGTTTTGTTTGTTAAAAAAATTTTTTTTACAGCTCCTCTAATAAACATCAAGAAGGCAATAACAAAAGTTGCGCAAGAAGTGAGCGAAATGGACGTCAGAATTGGTGTATTAAGTTGTTTATTACTCCAATCTAAAATTAGAGAAAAGAATATGCTCGAACAAGATCTTTATCAAACGACAAAACTAAATTAATAAATAACAAAAATTTGTTTAATGTTAAATGGGGTCCAATTTGTTTATTATTTTGTAAGAATTGCACATTAAAGTTGGAATATTGACGTACTACGTGGTTTTGAATTTAAAATCAAAGACGCGAAGTAGAAATTAACGCTTAGTTTGAACAAAACGCCAACAGATGGCGATAGGTGCTACAAAACTTAATTAAAATGTTTATCAGCATTGGCGTGCGGTTTCGCAGGTTTCTGGTGTCGTTAATTGCCATTTTTTGATAATTGTAACTTTTTGGCACGCTTTTGTGCTTATCGTTAAGAGTTTTTTCTTTTTATAACAGTGAGCTGTACTATACTTTTATTCAAATTTTAATATATTTACAATCAGAAAAAAACAAAAACTACAGAGCAAAACCTTTGAATATTGAGTATAGTTTGTTTCACTTTCTTCCGATTTAGCTTTTCGACTTTACCTATTGAAGTGTTTTTTAATCCGTTCCCAAAAGAACCATAAATTAAATTTACAAAGCCGCCTTGTTCATTTCTTTACGGTTTAAAATTTTACCTGCAAGCATTATATTATATAAGAGAGGTAAAACCGTAAAGAAATGGACAAGGCGGCTTTGTAAGTGGCAAATTAAAAAATAAGTGCCAACTCGTTCTCGAATTGGAGACTTTTTACCACTGGACTGCACCACTGCATCGTGAACCGACTAGAAGATTTTGAGCCTGGCCTCGATATATTTTTCTGGGGCTCTTACGCTTTACAGCACTTGAATTTGGGAATAATCGCAATGATCGTTCAGAGTATTAAAATATTGGCCAATCACAGTGTCAGCGTCAGAGACGCAAATCGTCTTGTGCTCGTCCTAAAGACCCCAAAAATTTTTTTGGTAACGAAACGTAATTTTTTTTACCGGATACATCCTGTACGAAGCGCCACTGTTTCATACGGACCTTGGACTAAAATGTAGGCGACCACCTCAATCGGTACTTTGTATTGAAACAAGTGACGATCGTACGATCGTACCTCGAACGAAGAACGAAATTTACTTGGTCGTTTCATTCGGTAGCGTTTGCGTCGGGTAGGTTTGCTACTGTTTAGTCCAGGCCAGTCGTGTTATGAACCGACGAGCGGATCGTTTCGTTGGGGCGAAGTAATAATAATACAAGGATTTAAAAAAAAGACGAATCGCGGTGCTTAAAAAAATATAAAATCGATAAGGTTGTTAAAATAGCGCGAAATAAAAATGTAAAATAAATAAAATTTTGACTAAAAGGAGAAATTCGGGTTGTAAGTTTGTGTTTTAACTTATATGAAGGTCCCGGATTTATTGTTATGATCCGGAATTTGTGTCGTCCGGATAATGTGTGACTTTAGTAGCACAAAGGGTTGGCCGGGCGATTCGAGCGAGTTTATAATTAGTAAAAGAAATTGTGCAATGAGCAACTAGTGAGATAAAAATTTGCTAATGGCAGCAGCAGGAGGCAGGGGCGGCTCTGCCTCCTCTGGAACAACAACAATTAACTCTGTTGCATTTAAACCAATCGAAGTACCTCAGCTATTACTAAATGGGGAAAAGTTCATTAAATGGGACGAGGTATGAGATTTTCACTTGTTTTTATTTAACCTTAAATTGTTTTGTTTTTTGGGGGGGCACGAACGAAAGTGGAACTAGGAACTACAACGTTTGGGCCGATTCTTTTTATTATCCCTTTTTCTGTTCTATTCCATTATTACTAGCACTTAAGGGTATGAATGAACCGAAATCGGGGGATAAAACCTGTTGCAGTTTGCAAATTTTATGTGCATTTTAAAACTTACAAGAGTGCCTTGCTATAAAAGTTTGTACTCAAATCTCAACTCCGTTTTAAATTTTACGATTTTACAAATTATGCTTTGTAACGCTAATTACCACGCTTGTTATTATTAAGTACCTTAGTATAAAAATTGAAAAATAGCTCGCAAAGTGAAGGTTAATAGATAACCTAAGAAAATTACATGCATTTCGATGTGGTAGTACCAAATATCACAAACGTGCCATGGATGGCATGGCCTACTTTGTATTAATTTAACTAAATTCATTTCGCGCATCTATTAAAATTAGCCCTCGTAATTTAAACCACCCTTATGACACTACACCTAACACCAATCACCTAGAAAATAGATGAAATTGAAGAGAAAAGAAAATGTGCGAGAATTCCAAAAATTTTTAACATTCCACGTAGTTGGTACCTTTAGAAAGTAATTTCGTACTTTAATTATTCGATGGACGCATTAAAATGGAATAAAAAATATTTTTATCGCCTTTAAATTTAACGTATTTACTCCACATTTATTGGCATAGAAAAAGTTCTAAACATTCTGGAACGTGAAGAGCATCCCTAAAGTACCATCGACACGTTTTGGGAGACTTTTTTTGAATCGAGATGCATTTACATAAATTTTCGCATACGTTTTTGCACTTGAATGGGAATTATTGGGTGGTTATTATTATAAGTACTTTTGTGGATTACTTTCACATATTTTCAAGAGTTTTTTTAACTTCTTGAGCCAACAATGTTTCAATATTAGTGGGTTACTGACACTGATTGTCGTAGTTATTATAAATATGTTGCTAAAATCGTACTTTGCAACGGTTTGGAAGTTGCGGCCAAAAAATGCAACTAGTAGTACTATTCTGAATTTTTGCAAAATGGATTTTTTGCATAAAACTTTCATAATACTATTTACAACTAATTTGGGGACGAAAAACCGAATGGCGTAATCCGCAGCTCGATAGCGTGAGTACTTTACGAGATATCAAAGGAAACTTGAGAAATTGTTCAGAAAATGGTTACTTTTGAAAGACTCTCGCTAACCGTCAAAACATCTCTTGAGATTGCTGATTTTTTCTCAATAGATCAAGTCTTTATGATGGTTAGAATGGTATAAAAATGAGGTCTCGAGCATGTGTTTTAAGACCTTGGCGAATTTTCCTAAAACCCCATATATTTGTGGTTCTTCGAACGCGCCCATAGGAGAAAATGTTGATCTAATCTAAAAACTATCGTGCTATTCGTAATTAACGCTCTCGAAACTAGTGAATAAGAGTAGTTCTGTAAGAATTGAAAAAGTACGATTTTTTTGGCAGAAAACTTACCTACCCTTAGCGAACGCTACAATTTTTGAGAAAAGTCGTGGTTTAAAAAATACTTTATTCGACTAATTTGGGAACGAGAAATCGAATGGCGTAACCCGCAGCTCGATAGCGTGAGTAATTTCCAAAATATCAAAGGAAAGTCGAAAAATTGTTCAGAAAATTGTTACTTTTGGAAGGCTCTCGCTAACCGTAAAAACATCTCTTGAGATTGCTTATTTTTTCTCAATAGATCAAGTCTTTATGATGGTTAGAATGGTATAAAAATGAGGTCTCGAGCATGTGTTTTAAGACCTTGGCGAATTTTCCTAAAACCCCATATATTTGTGGTTCTTCGAACGCGCCCATAGGAGAAAATGTTGATCTAATCTAAAAACTATCGTGCTATTCGTAATTAACGCTCTCGAAACTAGTGAATAAGAGTAGTTCTGTAAGAATTGAAAAAAGTACGATTTTTTTGGCAGAAAACTTACCTACCCTTAGCGAACGCTACAATTTTTGAGAAAAGTCGTGGTTTAAAAAATACTTTATTCGACTAATTTGGGAACGAGAAATCGAATGGCGTAACCCGCAGCTCGATAGCGTGAGTAATTTCCAAAATATCAAAGGAAAGTCGAAAAATTGTTCAGAAAATTGTTACTTTTGGAAGGCTCTCGCTAACCGTAAAAACATCTCTTGGGGTTGCTGATTTTTTTCTCAATAGATCAAGTCTGTCTGCTTAGAATGGTACAAAAATGAGGCCTCGATCGCGTTTTTAAGACCTTGGCGAATTTCCCAAAAACCCAATAAATTGTTGGTCTTTCAAACGCGCCCCTAGGAGAAAATTTTGACTTGATCTATAAACTATTGTGCTATTCGTAATCAGCGCCCATTAACTTACGAAATAATGTACGTAAGTTTCACAAGAAGATCGAAATTTTATCCTAGAGATGGGCCCGGAAGGCCAGCAATTTATTAGAGGTGTGCGGGAAAATTTGCCAAAGGCTTAAAAGCTACACTAGATGTCTAGATCTTGTGGCATTCTAATCAAAAAGGTTCAATTCATAATGCAAAAAATCAGCAACCCTCAAGAATGTTTTGTCGGCTGGCGATAACCTTCCAAAAGTAGCTCTTTCCTGAATTTTGTTTGAGCTTCTTTCGGTAACTTGAAAATTTCGCAAGATAGCAAGCTGTGGTTTGCGCGATTCGATTTATCATTCATCATCCCCAAATTAGTTTAAAGTGAGCACACGAGACGAAGTTAGACCATTTCCAGCGCCCCCACTTTTTTTGGGCAATTCGCGAAACTTTCTCTCGAGCGTTGCAAATATTTCCTTTTAGTGAAACAACTTCGTGATGACGTTAAGGCATTATCGATTCTTCAGTTAACGATTTTTCGCTAGTAGAACCTTTGTAAACTGAGTGCATCCCCGGCAACTGCAAAATGCCTTGCTTGTCGTCTCATTATATGAAGTCAATTTGGCTTCTTCCCTTAGGGCATTCGTATTTATACTTTCAAATTTACATAATGACGGTAGTAATTTTAGTAGAAATATGTGGAGACCACATTTTCATAAATAATATTGAAGTTTGAGCAAAGTTTCTCGTGCCCAATAAAGACGTCTACTTAGGTCCGTAAGGACTCCTCGAGCTTTCCTACAAGTTGTGGCATTTAGTCGGAAAATTTCGGATCTATACTTTTTAATTTATTTTCTTTTATTATGTGCATTACTTTGCAGGTGCTTAAAATTTACGAACTTCGATAGTTATTCGAAACAAACTTTCTCATAAATTAAAGCGACCCTTTGCACATTTTAACAAACTCTTTAACCTTTTAATGCACACATTTCTAAAACTTTCACCAAAGTTTTTAGAGACGTTTACGTTAAATTTTTACGGGCTTTATTTTGGCACTATACCAACCTAATAGAGTCATTATTCAGGGCAGGAGGGCTATTATATTTCATTCGCACATTAGTTTTTGAGCTTTTATACTCTTGTGAAAATTATATAATGAAGACTGGGAGCGAAATAAAAGATGAGTTTGAAGGGAATTAAAAATAATTGCGCAGGTTGTTCCTATATAGTATAAGGGACCTCAATACAAATCGATAACAATTTCATTACGTTTCTGATAAAGTAATAAAATACCGGGTGTGATGGGTACGCAACAGTAACACTAATCTGATGCGCAAAGTTTAACGTCACAAAATTAAAAGCGGTTTTCTAAAAGTACTTACTCTACCTTGCTAATCCGGATTGTACGGAGACGACCATCGCATACGGATAATTAGAAACGATTAAATCGACATAGTGGAACCACTATATATTTTGGAGAATATGTATGTTTTTTTAACTTTTTCGAAAACTTGGTGTGCTTGTCACTGCTTGGGGGTTATATGTAGGGACCTGTTCTTGCGGGACGGTGTTTACACGTCCTTTGTCTTAGTTTCCCTGCATTAACAAATTTTTTCGTCACGCTGTTTTAGAGAAAATGGCGTTAGAATGAACTTTATGTTTCTGAATTTTTTTAACTTTTTCAAAAACTTTGAGGGCTCATAGATGCTTGTGTGCTCTATATATAGATCACTGTTATTACGGGACAGTATTTATACGTCCCTTATCTTACCTTTACCAAAATTTGAAATTTTTTTGCCATGCGATTTTGGAAAAAATGGCATTAGAAAGATCGTATGTTTCTGAATTTTTTGAACTTTTTCCGAAACTTCGGGTGCTCATAGCTACTCGTGTGTTATACGCAGGGAACTCTTATTTCAGAATAGTATTTATACACCCTTTATCTTCCCCTACCCGTATTTAAAAATTTTTCGTCTCGTGACTTTGGAGAAAATGGCGTTAAAATGAACGTATGTTTCTGAATTTTTGGAACTTTTTCGAAAACTGTATATTTGTAGCCGCTCCTATGTTACGTGGTTTACACGTCTCTCATCCTGCCTTCTCCGAATTAAAAATTTTGTTCGTCACTCGGTTTTGGAGAAAATGGCGTTAGAATAGGTATGTTTCTGAATTTATTGAACTTTTTCGAAAATTTAAATTGCGAGACAGTGTTTATTCGTCCCTTATCTTACCTGTCCCAAATTAAAAAATGTTTTTGTCAAGTGGCTTTGGAGAAAGTGGCATTAGAATGAACGTAGGATGTGGCTTTCTGAGTTTTTGGAACTTTTTCTAAAACTTCGTGTTGGCGACTTGCAGCCGCACGTGTGGCTATATAAAGGGTCTTTCAACAAGGACGGGTCGATGTTGAAATTGAATAAAACAAGCTGTGTGTGAGATATTAACGTAATTATTGTTTATTTTCAAAGGCCCATTTATGCCATTTAGGTACGGAATATGACATCGTTCAAATGTCCGCCGCGGCTTCGAATGGTGGATATACCTTTAATAATCTTTAGCGACGAGGCGCATTTTTGGATGAATGGTTTTGTTAATAAGCAAAATTGCCGTATATGAGACGACCACAATCCACATGAGGTTCACCAGGTAGCAATGCACTCACAAAAAGTTACTGTTTGGTGCGGATTTTGGTTCGGCGGCGTCATTGGTCCGTACTTCTTCGAAAACGATGTTGGCGAGGCCATCACCGTCAACGGCGAGCGCCACAGATCAATGGTTAACTATTTCTTTTGGCTTGAATTGAACAATATGGACGTGGACGACATGTGGTTCCAGCAAGACGGCGCTACATGCCACACAGCGAACGACACAATGAACATTTTGCATGAACGATTTGAGGGTAGGGTTATCTCTCGCAAAGGTGACGTGAATTGGCCACCAAGATCGTGCGATTTGACTCCGCTAGACTTTTTCTTGTGGGGTTTTCTGAAATTGCAGGTCTCTGCCAATAAGCCACAATCGACTGATGCCCTGAAAGTCAACATAACGCAGACCATCGCTCAGATTCAGCCGGATCTGTGCAGCAGAGTCATTGAAATATGGACCTCTCGGATCCGTTCCACCATTCGAAACCGCGGCGGACATTTGAACGATGTCATATTCCGTACCTAAATGGCATAAATGGGCCTTTGAAATAAAACAATAATTACGTTAATATCTCACACACAGCTTGTTTTATTCAATTTCAACATCGACCCGTCCTTGTTGAAAGACCCTTTAGTTTATACGTCCTTTAGCTTACATTCTCTGCACTTTTGGTTTTGGTCACGCGATTTTGGAGAAAATTGCATTAGAATGAACGTATGTTCTGAAAAACTCGAAGAAAAATACTATGCAGTAAAAGCACTTATCAGAAAGCCCATGCAACCTAATACGTCAAATTTTATTAAAAAACGTAAAAACCCCTTTCTCGCTTTATTAGGCCACCTTGTATCGTTACAATTTTATTTACCTTCCGTCACCGCCTTTATGATATAGTTTTAACAACAAAAGAATTTTTCGTGCGCTTTTCTTTGTGGTTTTATTTAAAAAAGAAAAATGACACGTTGCATGCATTGCATAGATTGAAAGAACGCCAAGTTTAATATTTGAAATGGCAGGAAAATTAATGAAGGGAAGCGCCTATACAATAACTTCAAAGGGCAAATTTGTTTTCTTTGATTGATACCCTTTGTGTTGCTTATGCATACGGTAGATTATTATTATGGATAGCAAAACGATTTATGCTTTTAACTCCATATAACCAACTAATGATTGTTTCGTTAAAACTATCGCATTTTCCTCATTTTCTATTATGCTACGCCGATAATTTCGTTTATCGATCACTAAACCTAAACGTGGATTTCCTTTTAACCCCTTACCATAATGGAAATGCCCGAATTATAACATTTTAAGCGCTAAAGGTCTGTTCACGTTACCATCCACCTGATCGTAGCGTATGCATAACTTGCGAGGCGTTCTCCAATACGGATAATAAGTACTACCCAGCCAGTTTTTCTCTCAAGGCAATGACAAACTGGCGAAAATTTAAAAAACCACATTTAGCAGTTTAGCGCGATGTTGCAATTGAATAGAACTGATTGCTTATTGAAATATTATGTGAATGAGCCATTACGTTATAACTCGGAGACACAACAGGTAAACGTAATTGAATTACAGCAACCAAACCCATCGTAAAGGATAACGCATATTATATAGTTCTAGTTGAAACTAGATAATAATAGATCAAAAGGATAGATAATTGAGGACATAAATGCAATTTATATGAAGCTGGAGCCAAAGCCCTAGTTAGCTACGGGTCTTTTAAGTGGGTAAAATCTATAAGGCAGGCGTCACACTAGACGGCTGCAACGCCAGACTGCTAGAACGTTGCCGCGATCTTTCATCGGACCGACGATCCGCTTAAAGACTCGCGTAGTTCATTAGACGAACTGCGAATCATTCAAGTAATCTGTTTCGCTATAAAACGCCAGCCTAAAGATAAACTTTATAAAATAATAAGGCAGGCGTCACACTGATGACGGACGTTCATGCCAATGGTTGAATTGTGAGGTTTGAAAGACTAGGACGGGGTAGCACGAAAGTGAACGCTAGCGACTTGCGGTAAAACGTCGTCTAGTGTGGGCCCTCCCTAAAGTCGAGCGTCGAGGCTTTAAAAAATCTTAATTACTAAGGAGACGGTGCTTTTAGAGGCACTTACACCTTGATCGTCTTTTAAAATTAATATTTTGTTATAAATGGCTACTTTGTGCACCTGATGTCTTAATTTAGTCTTATCGTGGTTTGTAATCGATACAGATACAGCTGTAACATAATCGCCTAATGGAATTAATTGTTTATTTACATTTTATCACTTATCTTTAAGTACCATGTCGCATGGAATTAATAATAGTACGACATACATTGCACAAATACCTGTTCCTATCCTACACACGTAAGTAAATAATCAATTAATCACTTCCGAAATCAGTTATCTATTAATATTTGGCCACACATCAAACGAACCGAATTGTTTGAATTTCTCTCTTTATGTACCGGCGTAGATTTTGTGCGTATTATAACAGTTGGTATTTTACGGAATTTGGGTTTAGTTGGCGTTATTGACACTCGGATCTTGGGAGTGGCGTTAGGCCACTACAAATGGGGGTGGCGAAGCCTAAATCTAGGTTTCGTTACTAAATTCTTATTTAAAGCGTTTAAATTCTCTCCAAAGACGCGTTTTTAAAATATTTAATATACCTCGCTAATCCGGATCGTACGAAGACGAACGTCATCTACGAACTACGAATAATTAGGAGCGTCTAAATCGAACCACTAAGGTAGATTCTTTACTCTTTTCCCCTTTTCTGGTTTGGTGATGTAATTTTGGAGAAAATTACTTTAGAATTAACGTATGTTTTTGGACTTTATGTGCTTGCAGTTGCTCTTGTGTTACATGTAAAGAACTGTATTGCGGAACAGTTTTTATACGTCCCTTCTCTTATTCTTACCCTATTTAAATTTTCAAATTTTTTTCTCGCGCGCGGTTTGCAGAAAGCGGAGTTAGAGTGAACGTATGTTTCTGAATTTTTTGGACTTTTTTGAAAATTTTATGTTCTTGTTTTAGCCGCTCGTGTGTTCGTGGTTTATACATCTCTTATCTTACCCTCCTCGAATTTTTAAAATTTTTCGTCGCGCGGTTTTGGAGAAAACGGCTTTAGAAGGGACGTGTGTTTCTGAGTTATTTTAACTTTTTCGAAGATTTCGAGTGCTTATTGCTGCTCATGGGTTAAATGTAAAGAAATGCTATTGGAGAGCAAAGTTTACACGTCCCCTATCTTATCCTCTCTGATTAAAAAATTTTTTTCATCACCCGACTTTGAAGGAAGTTTCTGAATTTTTCAAAAATTTTCTAATGTATTTGAGAGACTGGCAGTTTATCTGTTTTGCTTTATGATTGATCCAAGGCCACAGAGATGGCTATTTGAACCTCTCTTGGCTAGCTCGTCTACTTTTACAATTTTACTTGGTATGTTACCGTGACGTTCTGTAACCCAGCCGAGTGTACGATCTGCCCAAAGTCTGTTTCAACAGAACAATTCGTTATTTTGTTCTCTTTTAAATTATAATTTCATTCTAGAATAAACATTTTATTGTTGATATTGGTTCAGCAGCTCAACTGCTCAACTCATTTCAATAGGATGCCGGAAGCTACTAAGCGATGACACTGCCCTGTACATGGATATTGGATTTGATCCAACATCATGACGGGAATTGCTGGAAAAAGTCGACGTTATGTTTTTTTATTCCCATTTGTCTGCGAATTTAAATAAAATAATTAGAAAATGTAAAAAATAAAAACATCTAATATTCATGATGCATAAATATTTCTCGGATATCTTTTATAATGAATAACCATCATCCGCGTTGTCTTGTCAGTACTTGCCAAATTAAACTGAACGATGAAAACAAACTATTTAATTTACAGTTTATATGATAAATTCGTCAAAAAGAATTTTGATCTCCCGTTTGAAACTATAAATTAAATTAATTGCAAAAAAATCAGACAGGTAATAGTTTAAATTTATTTTAAAAGTCGTTTATGTTTCATTAAAAACGTATGAGAGGAGATTCCTCCATAAACAATCTTTCAAAATCTTGGATTAGTTCCAATCTTGTCCGTAAAAATAGGAAAATGTACATCTTGAATTTCGCACCTTTTTTGTTTTACCATTATTATTTTAAGTATTTCGTAATTTCGTATTGTTGAAAGGAAAACAATAAGATATTTATTTAACTTTCAATTGAGTTGGTGCACATCCAAAAATTGTTTATTTTTCGCAAAAAATTTCGTCGCGTTACACAAGAGATGTAAAATTAGCGACTCGTTAGAACTATTCCGAGTCAAATATGAACGGAAAGTTGAGAAAATGCGACCTTATTTACGAGGCCCCTATAACAGCGCAACGAAGAGATCGAAAAGGTGGTCAACGTCGAGCTAAAAATGAGAAGGAAATCCGTCACACTTGGTAAACCCAATTTATATAGGGATCTACGCCCGTCTCGCTGGATATTGCATTGTTTAGTTGTCATCTTAAGAGATGATGAGACGTGACCCTAGAAACGGCAGAAGCGAAGCCATCGTGGGCCCAATTAATTTTGGTGTAATAACCAACCATCTCGACCCTCCTGGGAGGCTACACGAGTAGCAGCAGTTAAAAACTAAAAGCTCATCAAAAAGTGTATAAAAGTTGGTAATGCACGTAACAGAACGGGGAGTTTAAACGTTTTTATAAAAATATATTATTCCGGCCAACTGGATTTTTTCACAATGAGGTTATGACACGTAAAATTTTATTTTTAACGTAACTTATGGTTTCCAACAAGTGTCGTATAAATCAATCAACTCTTTATAAATAAGTTCGTTGATTGGCAAAGTTTTGACATATCTTTTCCATTTAAATTATGTACGGCCTATCATCAGTTTCCCTCCACGGCTGTAAGTAAAATTAGTTCTCGTTTATAACTACTACAGGGTGATTCGCTCTTACAGCGATTTGTTGTTAGCGTAAAAGTAGGTACAGGACTACCAGGTACAGAGGATGTGTTGGTATAAAAAAATGAAGTAAACTACTTTTGAGACAAAATTGAACACTCTGTATATATTTTTATATTTTAAGGGGATGGAGAAATGTCTAAGGAGCAACTTGCCTTTTTACACTTTTTCTGTATCTATAATATTAACGGAGCCATTAAATAACTCCGCTCCGGTGCATATAAATATACAGGGTGGGCTCGCTTTTCTTTAGCCAGCCTATATTTTCACTTCTTTAGATACGTGAGAAAAATTTGAAGAAAAAAGTTTTTTTGCTCCACTTTATCTGCATATTACCTGCATTTTTTATAAGTTAGTACGCATGGCCTAAAAGTTTATATTTTGACTTCTGGTTCAGCCAGAAATGAGACTAGCTTTCCTATTTCAAATAGAACGCCCCGTATAATTTTTAATTTTTGAAATGAGAGAAAGATTTCGAGTCTACTATTGTTTTACTATTTTTCTGTATATTATTGAATGTTTTGCGAGTCCCAACACGTACTAAAAAGGCTTGTTATGGCTACATTACAGTTTTGGCATAAAGTAAACGAAAAACTAACTACCCTGTAACGAAAGAGAGAGCAAAACGTACTCGTTCTCGCAAACGATCCATCGACCTCTCGGATAAACCTCAACTTTAATTTTTGTCGATTGTTTCACGTGAAATTACAAAGTTTGTTAATTATTTTGGGAACTTTCAAATGTTAATTTCCGAAAAAAATTTCTTCTCTTCCTGTGTTATTTTTGTAAATAAAATTTGGGCGTGCGAATTGACATTTTTATTATTCGCGGATTAAACAAAAGGGAAAAGTGCTTTTCAAATGTTCATATTATTTGTGTGTTTTACCCCTTTATTACAATAATTATTATTACTATCGTTATAGTAAGACACGTAACGCTTTTCGTGTTTAACAAAAGTGAAATATTTTGCTATTGAAGTCTGTTCAAACGAGATAACGTATAATATTATATTGTTGGGGTATTATATGCTTTTCTCGTTCTGAAAATGAATGGGTTTTAATATTTATATTTACATTTTACCTTATCCGCAGTGTAAACCGAGTGTAAACAGAGGTGCTCGAAAAGGAAACACGCGAATTTTAATAAAAATATTTCTTTAATGAAGTTTGACTACTTTTTCATATTTTTCCATTTTAATAATGAAACTTGCGCTCCCATTGAACTGTGCAAAATAAATGACAAACATTTTTAGAAACTCATGAGTCGAACCGTTATAGGACGAACGCGAAGGCGTTGCGGAGCCGAGTAAGGGAGCTAAATGAGTTTTTGCTAAATATTTCGTAAAATAACCATTTGACCGAGTAATGTAATCAGACACTTTTTGAAGGTTATAAAATTTCCTTTAATTTGACTCACTTTTTACTACTTTTCAATGAAGATTGGCCGAGCAGAAAATTTTTGAAAGTGCAACTTTTTGCATACCTTTTTATAGAGCTGCACGATCTCTATTTTCTTCATGTTCTCGACACTAAACGATTTCACGTAAAAACATTTCAGATAAAGTCGAAAGCTTGTTGAATTTCCTTCAATTTGGTCCTTTTGACATCGCCTTTAAGATAAAAATCAGTTTAGTAACTTTCCAAAAAGTGCACCGAGAAAAAAAATCGCTAATCGCTAGTTGAATGGAGCTCGAGCTTCAAAGTTTCAAGTTACGAACCAGGCACCTAAAGAGAGCCGAGTACCAATCTATACTTTTGTAGTTTCAATTTGTCCCCCTTCCAAATTCCAGAGCCAAATTCAAACAAAAAACAAACGACGTCATCTTGAAAAGCTTCCTCATTTATTCTCTTTGAGACGAAACTGTGTAAACGCGAGCAAAATTGCGAGAAAACTTTACGTTCCTTTTAAAATTGGAACGAAAGGCATCAGTTTTAATAAGACGTACGTACGTGTGTGTATTGCAATTTGCAATCTGGCCTCTTTCTTAAACATATATTATCAGAACACATTCTCAACACTTGAAGAGATAAACTGGAGCGTATACGTGTAAAAGTGCTTCTCGATTTATTACGTGGAGTGTCAACAAATTGCTTCTTGACTCGAGTCTTGAATTATTATATACTTAACTGTTGAATAGGTCGACTCTACTTGGGCCCTTTTGAAACTTTAATGGGATTTACTTTCTCGGGTTAATTAAAAATGTTTCAAACACCTGAACTTTTTCTTTTACGTCCAAGTGAAGACGTTCAAAGCGTTCCATCAGAAGAAGTTTTACCGAAAG
Organism: Malthinus flaveolus; assembly: GCA_950108345.1. Lineage (NCBI taxonomy): Eukaryota > Metazoa > Arthropoda > Insecta > Coleoptera > Cantharidae > Malthinus > Malthinus flaveolus. The sequence continues at coordinate 1,302,467 of OX467289.1, read as the reverse complement.
TTTGTTGTTTGTCCACAATTTTAATTTTTTGGGCGGAACACAAATAAATGGTAGTTGTTTTTAGTTTAGGAAGTAGAGGGAAGCAAATTGAATTATTTTTACGTTTCGAAAGTTTAGTTTTTGCCCGTACGGCAATTTGCAAAGAGAAGAGGCAGTAACTTGGATCCAATTTGCATTCGACTCGTAACTCGCTTCTCTTTTGTGTAAATTTATTTCTTTATCGGTTCAAGTTCTATAGCGTTGCTATTAATATCCAAAAAAGCACCATTTGGAGACCGGAAATCAATATATTGACAGTAAGGAAATGGAAAAACCGGCGCGACTCTTTTAAAATAGAATTTATTCAATTTTAACCATTCCAATTTACGCCCCCATCCCCAATTTTAACTGCTAAAAGTACCTACGTAGCTATAATAATTATTGGCAAACGTTTAAATTTTAACTCGGTACGTTTTCTGGTGCCAATAACTTACTTTTCTCATCCGACGCCTAATATAAACTCTTCCGTCTGAACTGCTTTTTCTCGACGATATTAAACAAAAAAAGTTTGCTGAAACTTAACGATGTTGCTCCTTGTGGGAGCTTAATCCTTAATAACTTTTCAAAACTATTTCGGATACGTTTTAATATCAAAGGAAAATAGTGATGGAGCTAGGTATTTGATATCCCTAAAACGTCGTACAAAACGAAAGAGGTCTTTGTTTTTCTTTCCAAATACTTACACAAGTATTTTAAGAGGCTTTCCTAAAGTATTAGTTTCAATTTTTGTTGTAAGACGTTACTGTAGTATATAGAAGCGGAGTTTGCCTACATATTGATTTTCATTAAGAACTTTCGAGACTTCCGTCTTTTTCGAAACCAACCTTTAGCACTTTAAGCGGAGCTATAATTAAAATTTTGCAAAGAGTTTTCTTTTATTTATTTATCTGAATTAACCGGTGCGGTACGCCGCACATGCCTATCGCATCGGAGCAAATTTTAATGAAAATCGTTGAAAACGTAGAACGTAGAAACGTAGAAAACGTTTTAAAGAAAACAGCAACTTTCAAATAAAACAGAGCTAGATATGATTTTAAGACACGAACTGATCTAGATTTTAAATAATCCTCACGGTGGGAGTATTTGATTTAATACTCACTTTGAGAGAGCGACCTGTGCAGAGGGAAGACTCCTAGAAATCCTTAGCCTCAGAAAGGTCAGAAGTAGCAGAAGCGAATAGAAGACCAACTCATTCACTGCACGACCCATTTGTTACCAACTTTAAAGAGCACTTAAGAGCAGCACTAATTGGGATGTGGTCGTATTAAGGTATGGGCTAGATCGTTTGGCTTACGTTACACTCACAGAGAGATCAGCGTGGAGAAAAATCTTGAACTGAGCAGTTATACTTAGGAACTTTTTAGTGCCACAGAATCGCCACGAAAACTCTCAAAAACTCACTTTTCAAGGCCTTTGAGGGCAGCACTAACTGGTGTGTGCTCGAAATTAATCTGCAGACTTTGCCGTTTGGCTCAAAACTCACTCTAAAAGAGACCAGTGCGGAGAAAAATCTTGAACTGAGCAGTTATACTAAGGAACTCTTTAAACCACTCTCAAAAACCCATTTTTAGGGCGTTTGAGGGTATAGCTGCACTAACTGATGTGTGCTCGATATTAACCTGCAGACTTTACCGCTTGGCTCAAAACTCTCTCTAAGAGAAACCAGCTCGGAGAAAGAACTTGAACTGAGCAATTATTACGTAGGAACTTTCTAATGTCACAGAATCGCAATGAAGACGTTCAATAATTACTGACTTTTCAGGGCATTTGAGGACAGCACTAAACTGGTGTGTGCTCAATATTAACCTGTAGACTTTACCGCTTGGCTCAAAACTCACTATAAGACAGGCCAGCTCGGAGAAAAATCTTAAACCGAGCAGTTATGCGTAGGAACCCGTTAGTGCTACAGAATCGCCATGAAGACTTCCAAACATTCACTTTTCAGAGCACTTACGGACAGCATTAATTGGAGTGTGTTCGATATAAAGCTGTGGGCGTGATCGTTTGACTTAAAACTCTCAGTGCGATCGTCGCGGAGAAAAAACTTGAACCAAGCAAGGTAGAGGTTCTAGGGCTAATGTGCCGTGGTCGAAAGGTTCTATTTGCGATCCTGACGTTTCGCCCACTACTGTGGTAGGCATTTTCAAAGAGCACTTTGGTGAATCCTGTGCGGTAGCGGTAGTAGTATGCGTACCGGCGGTTCGGGAGCGACTAACCAAGCAGTTAGACGCAGGAACTATTTTAATGACACAGGTTTGCTATGGCGACCAGCGAATATACTCACTTCTCATCACTTTGGGGCAGCACTAACTGTAGTGTGCGCAAAATTAAGTTGTGGGATAGTTCGTTTGGCTTAAACGTCACTCACTGAGAGTTCAACGCGAACTAAAGAACCTGTACAATTCTTTCTCATTTTAGATTAAAAGTATGTGAGCGTCTGAAGCACCTCTTTTATTGCTAACAGCTTACATTCAAAACTCAGAAGCTCCTGAAAATATTTTTCATTTATTTTTAAATTACAGGAAAACGGCTCGAATTCTTCATCTTCGTCTAGAACACTATTTCCTTTTACTACTATTCTGTACTCACTAACGTCTTCCAACGAATTTCGATTATAATTACAGAATGGAGCTGTCACTAACTGGAAAACTTTTGTAAATCTATAAAACGCGAATAGCCTTCACGAGTCGCAGTAGTCAAGGAACTACTTAGCCCTTACTAACATTTAAACTTTCGAAAAAGCGCTCCTACACTCCTATTCACTCGAAGAAGGAAAGTCAATTATTTCACACGACTTTTCATTAATATTTCATTTATGGCCCCCCACAATCTACTCGTTCTGCGAACTGTATTAAACCAATTTTAATTCAAGTCAATTTTTGTATTGAAGGCATTTTCGGTTTTCTCCAATAATTCGTTGTATTAGGGAGGTATAAGAAAGAACCTATAAGATGTAAAAAGAACAAAGAAGTCCCCCGAGTACTCCAAGCAAAACAGCCCTTATATGGGAAGAATATTTTCTAATTGCTAATTAAAATTAAGTTTGTAAATTAATGTTACCTATTACATATTTGAAAAGTGAACTTTTCAACTGAAAAACATTAAAATCGTAATTTTTTCCCCTTAAATTATGGATTAAATTTAAATTCGAAATTGTGGAGTTTACTTTGCCGATTTTAGCATATTGTGCAAGATGACAAGATGGCTTCGAGTCGGTTGGAAGTTGGAAGAGCATAAGAAATTTGCTCCACACTGAAATAAAATAAATTCGAGCTCCTTACAAATGTAAAATAAATAAAAGAAAAGAAAGAATAGAGAGAAATATAAAAAGGAGTTTTCATTTCAGAGTTATTTTGGTTAAAATTTACGATACGCTACAACATTTCTACAAGTGTCTCTAAAACCCCCCTAAGGGATGAGTCTTGTCTAGCCAATTTACTCGTTTAAATTTATATTATTATACAGAATTTGTAATAAGGATGTCGTAGTACTACTAGTGTTAAACGACTCTCTCGAGATTGTAATATAAAAGCACGACGAGCGTGTCAAATTCGTGTTATGCGAATAACTATTAGCGATGTTAATGTAATAACATGCAAACTACACAGAGAGCTTTGTGTGTAAGTAGACAAAAGCGAAGAAAAACAACCTCTGGGATTAGTTTGATGTTATACTAAACTTGTCGAAGTTTAATAATGTAAAAGTGAGAAGAGGGAATAAAATGTCAACTCGCTGAATTACCTTTCAACGCAACGATACATTTTTAATCTGACATTAGTCTCTTAGCTGATACTGACGTTGAACGTGCGTCTTTCTTTCATTGCAAATATATGGGCGAGTTCTAAGCCAAACGGTCTAGTCTACAGCTTAATATCGAGCACACTTCAATTAGTGCATAGCTGCATAGTGCTCGCCTTACGTGTTCTGAAATGTAAGTATTTGATGGTCTTCATAGCGAAATCGCTATAAAAGGACTCAAGCACCGTTTACGTCCGAAAGTTTAAAGTTTGAGCGAGTAATAGCCTTCAGCGCCGGAGCAATTTTTCTGTACGTTTCAGGGAGTCTTAATTAACGGTTATCACTGTAACGTAGTTTTATATAACCATCTGGGATTTGAAATATCCTAAAGCAACTTTTTAGGAAAATTTAAGAGTCAGTGCAACCTGAAACTGACGCCAGTAAGAGCTCAAACTGCGTTTCAGTCCGCAAGTTTCAAGTTTCGCCTACTGATAACGTCCAGTCTGACCCGAAAAATGTTTCCAGTAAATTCAAGTAAAGCGGGAACTGTTATAGGAGTCCTCGATATTGTTCACCACTGAAACAGAATTCTTGATATTCATCTAAGATTTGAAATAGACTGAAGCAAATTTTCAGGGGAGTTTAACTGTCAGTGCAACCTAAAACAGTGTTTTATGGCGAAATTCAAAAGCCTCGAGTTGTAACACAGTCTGTATAATTCTCTAGTGCCATTTGATATGTCTTTTCAAAATCGAAATTGAACTGCGGCTGTTCATCAAGGAAATTCAGACTCCCGTAGGAGCTCAAACAGCGTTTCAGTCTGCAAGTTTCAAGTTTCGGCTACAACTGATAACGTCCAGTCTAACGGAAAAAATTTTACAGTAAATTCATGTAAAGCAGGAACTGTTATGGGACTCCTAAATATTGGTTAACACTGAAATAGAGTTTTACTAGAGCTAGATCGGCCCTTCGGGCCGATAGCTCTAGGTCGGCCCTGCGGGCCTTCACTCAGGCCCTCCGGGCCTTCGATCAGGCCCTCCGGGCCTCCTGCTCGGCCCTACGGGCCTCGCGCGGGCCTACGGCCCTCAACAAAGGGCTCGGCCCTGCGGGCCTCGTTTGTCGGGCCTTCGGCCCTCAAGGCACAGAATACTGTATTCTATACTTGTTCTGTACGTCAAGCTTGCCAATTATCACCTAGAAATTAATATTCGATGTAGTCGGTATTTTTACGTCGTGAGTCTGCAAAATACCTTTACACAGGGTGATTTATTAGTTCACAGACAAACTTTGTCATATGAGAGCTCGTATAGGTAATGTTAAGCAAAAATATCATTTGGACATTTGTCCGATTTCACGATTGTAAAACTTACTGCAAAACAGGCGAATGTAATAAATATCAACAAAAATAGGTGGCTTATAAGTTATAACAAACAAAAATACGCATGTCAGTTTGCTGTTACAGTGTTGTTGATTAAAACAGCTGCCCTTCCATTGCAACAACAGCAACAACAATCGACAAAAAGTACATCGGCATATTTTAGAGTGCTAAATTGTGTATTATTGGTTGTTCTTTGTTCTAAGCCCACTTTTTTTGATATTTGGTAAATTGGCTGTAGTAAACTTTGAAGCGATCCAATTTCCTAAATAAGTGAAATCGGGCATAGTATGTCCAAATAATTTTTTTGTCTTAAAATTACACAAACTTTCATATAGTAAAGTCGGTAAGCTAATAAATCACTCTGTATAAATCAGCTTTTAGGGTCTCCGGTTGACCATACGTGTACCCGTATGTCAATCTTAGCTTATCGTACCTATACCAATAGGTACTAACTTATTGATAGAGAAAAATATTCTAATTTAGATGTTTTTTAAAATCAATTGTTGATCAACTATTAATAATTGCACTGTGAATATAATTGAAGACACGAGTGGATGAAGGTGTTATGTAACATTAAAAAAATGCCTTTTTTTACTGAATGAAGGTGTTATGTACTCTTCTATCGCATGGTACCTTTCAAAATGTGTAAATATTACTGTAAGATTGAAAACTGCAGTGGATGAAGGAGCTATGCATATCTAAAATAACATTCTCAATGGAAGAAGGTGTTATGGGCACACATAACTCCTTTCTTACAATATGAATGCCATAAAAAGAATACAATTCTCGGTGTGAATGAAGGTGCTATGTAACGTAGATAGCACTTTCATTCATAATGATAATGTAAACTATTAATTGTCAGTGATAAAAGTTATTTTACGTTTTTCTTATTGTTTAACAACCTAAATCATACAAAAATCAAAGGTATTCAATTATTGGGTTAAATTAAATTAAAAAATATTAAATTTGCGCTTCTTCAGTGTTTATTTTATAGGCACCTTCCTAATCTAATCAGTATTGCAATGCACGTTTAAATAAATATATACAAAACTGTTTGATTCCCTTACTGAAAACTGATAAATATTTTTTTGTTTTAATTTTGAAACACCCAACTATAAATGAAGGTGTTATGTACCCCAATATAAATCACTCAGTAATTTATATCCCGAAAATACCCCAACATTACATCCTAAAGTAATCTGTGCACCTTACCGAACAACCTCATAAAAGACCGAGACGCAAAAAACTCGATTTAAATTACAATTTTACTACATCAAACAGATTAAATAGATCAAATAGAATAAAAAGCTATCGAATAAGTACAAATATGGAGTAATATACCACTTTGAAGCTATCCGATGGGTTAAAGATAGTTACCCGATTGAATCGAAGATCGAAGCCGTAAGATTGTTAAGATCCCATAAACAAAAATTTATAATTTGCTTTTTAGCACTACCTAAATTGAAACAGCCATTTGCATTAATTTTGTTACTTTCCTTGCTACAGTTGTGTTTCGATACACTATACTATCACTTTACTTAAAACACCATTTAATTCTAACGTTAATAATATTTGAAAAAGATCCAAAGCTTTTAAATTCGTTTACTTAGACACAAACATCACAACTTGATGATGTCGATAGCTCGAAAAAGAGTAACACTTCAATCTAAACTCCTTTTAAAACACCAGAATATAAAAATTTCAATTTTACCCACTAACTTTCCTTTCGACAAACTAAATCGAAATAGCCACTTGTACTAATGTTGTCGGTACGGTTGCCAATAGCTGTTACGATACACCATATCATCTTCCGAAGGGGTTTTTAACTATTCCGAAGACGATACAGTGGATCGTAGCGGCTGCCAACCATAAAACTGAAAATTTTAATGCAAATGGCTTTTTCAATTTAGTCGGTACAAAAATCAAACTCGATTTGTACTCAATAAACACGCCGAATCTATTAAGAATTTATTAATTGCGCCAAATTTATCTTCCATCGAGCAGTAAAGATGTCGAATTAACATCTCGACTAAAATGTCCCATTTTTAATTTAACACAAATAATTTTAATTTAACACTCTTCGATAACCTTATTTTCGAGTCGAAACGACCCATAACAAATTTTACTTGACTCGAAATAACACATACCACGTAACAAAGACAATAAATGTCTCGGACCCATGGATCGTAGAGTTTCCAGATGCACAAAAAAAATTTATGTATGTCTCCAAATGCACTTCCCACCGATTCAGCACGACGTTTTGAATAATAATTTCGACTTAATATCATATTTATCCGATTAAAACGGCTAAATTTTAAGAACAATAATTTACATTTAATAAGCTGTCATAATATATTATAACCTTATTGTCATGTCGGTATTGCAGATTTCCACGTTATAAAATTAATGCGAAAAAAATGTCCCCTCGCGCGCGGGAAACTAAAAAAAAAGTACAAACGTGCGTTCACGAAACACGTCCCGTGGTCAAAAGGGCCGTATTAAATTTAAAAAGTGGTTTTTATTGCAAAAACGTGCAAACGCGAAATGTGAACGAACCTTCGAGTCTCGATAAAGTGAATGCTCCACAAATAAAATTTGATTGTTTTAGAAATTTACGTCAAAATTGCAATATTTTCCGAGTTTGCATACTCTCGAAGTTCTCCGAGGTTTTCGAATAATTTTCCCGTGCGCACGAGCTCGATTAAGGCCCCCAGCCGCAATTCCAACTCCCAAAAAACTTTCCCCGATTTTTGCGAGTCGCTTGTGGCGCTCGTAGGTTTTTTTCATACTTTTCGCTCTCCCCGGGCCCCCCGACCACCGATCCGCCCCAAAAAATTATCCTAGCCTCTCCCGCCGGTCCCCGAATTTCCTAGCCCAAAATTTTCCCAAAATTCGCCCCCCTTCCCCCAAACCGAAAAACCGTTTTTTTGATCAACTCTTGCTTAATTATCGTTCGAAATCAGTTCTGGAGCTTTATATATATTAATTTGGTTTTTTGCACTACCTAAATTGAAACAGCCATTTGCATTAATTTTGTTACTTTCATTGCTGCAGTTGTTTCCATACACTGTATCACCTTACTTAATATACCAATATATCACTTCCAAGCTACCCGATAGGTTAAAGATAGTTACCCGATTGAATCGAAGCCGTATGATTCTTAAAACCGCATAAACAGAAATTTATAATTTGGTTTTTTGCACTACCTAAATTGAAACAGCTATTTGCATTAATTTTGTTACTTTCCTTGCTGCAGTTGTTTCCATACACTGTATCACCTTACTTAATATACCAATATATCACTTCCAAGCTACCCGAGAGGTTAAAGATAGTTACCCGATTGAATCGAAGCCGTAAGATTCTTAAGACCGCACAAACAAAAATTTATAATTTGGTTTTTTGCACTACCTAAATTGAAACAGCTATTTGCATTAATTTTGTTACTTTCCTTGCTGCAGTTGTTTCCATACACTGTATCACCTTACTTAATATACCAATATATCACTTCCAAGCTACCCGAGAGGTTAAAGATAGTTACCCGATTGAATCGAAGCCGTAAGATTCTTAAGACCGCACAAACAGAAATTTATAATTTGGTTTTTTGCACTACCTAAATTGAAACAGCTATTTGCATTAATTTTGTTACTTTCCTTGCTGCAGTTGTTTCCATACACTGTATCACCTTACTTAATATACCAATATATCACTTCCAAGCTACCCGAGAGGTTAAAGATAGTTACCCGATTGAATCGAAGCCGTAAGATTCTTAAGACCGCACAAACAAAAATTTATAATTTGGTTTTTTGCACTACCTAAATTGAAACAGCTATTTGCATTAATTTTGTTACTTTCCTTGCTGCAGTTGTTTCCATACACTGTATCACCTTACTTAATATACCAATATATCACTTCCAAGCTACCCGAGAGGTTAAAGATAGTTACCCGATTGAATCGAAGCCGTAAGATTCTTAAGACCGCACAAACAGAAATTTATAATTTGGTTTTTTGCACTACCTAAATTGAAACAGCTATTTGCATTAATTTTGTTACTTTCCTTGCTGCAGTTGTTTCCATACACTGTATCACCTTACTTAATATACCAATATATCACTTCCAAGCTACCCGAGAGGTTAAAGATAGTTACCCGATTGAATCGAAGCCGTAAGATTCTTAAGACCGCACAAACAGAAATTTATAATTTGGTTTTTTGCACTACCTAAATTGAAACAGCCATTAGCATTAATTTTGTTAATTTCCTTGCTGCAGTTGTTTCGATACACAACCTTACCCTAAACTCCCTTTAAAATACCATCAGAATATAAAAATTTCAATTTTAGTCACTCACTTTCTCTTCGACTAACAAAATCGAAAAATAATGTTGTCGGTACGGTTGCCAATAGCTGTTTCGATACACCGTATAATCTTCCGAGAGGCTTTTTAACTGTTCCGAAGACAATACAGTGGATCGTAGCAGCTGCGGACCATAAAACTGAAAATTTTAATGCAAATGGCTTTTTCAATTTAGTCGGTACAAAAATCAAACTCGATTTGCACACAGTAAACACGCCGAATCTATTAAGAATTTATTAATTGCGCCAAATTTATCTTCCATCGAGCAGTAAAGATGTCGAATTAACATCTCGACTAAAATGTCCCATTTTTAATTTAACACAAATAATTTTAATTTAACACTCTTCGATAACCTTATTTTCGAGTCGAAACGACCCATAACAAATTTTACTTGACTCGAAATAACACATACCACGTAACAAAGACAATAAATGTCTCGGACCCATGGATCGTAGAGTTTCCAGATGCACAAAAAAAATTTATGTATGTCTCCAAATGCACTTCCCACCGATTCAGCACGACGTTTTGAATAATAATTTCGACTTAATATCATATTTATCCGATTAAAACGGCTAAATTTTAAGAACAATAATTTACATTTAATAAGCTGTCATAATATATTATAACCTTATTGTCATGTCGGTATTGCAGATTTCCACGTTATAAAATTAATGCGAAAAAAATGTCCCCTCGCGCGCGGGAAACTAAAAAAAAAGTACAAACGTGCGTTCACGAAACACGTCCCGTGGTCAAAAGGGCCGTATTAAATTTAAAAAGTGGTTTTTATTGCAAAAACGTGCAAACGCGAAATGTGAACGAACCTTCGAGTCTCGATAAAGTGAATGCTCCACAAATAAAATTTGATTGTTTTAGAAATTTACGTCAAAATTGCAATATTTTCCGAGTTTGCATACTCTCGAAGTTCTCCGAGGTTTTCGAATAATTTTCCCGTGCGCACGAGCTCGATTAAGGCCCCCAGCCGCAATTCCAACTCCCAAAAAACTTTCCCCGATTTTTGCGAGTCGCTTGTGGCGCTCGTAGGTTTTTTTCATACTTTTCGCTCTCCCCGGGCCCCCCGACCACCGATCCGCCCCAAAAAATTATCCTAGCCTCTCCCGCCGGTCCCCGAATTTCCGAGCCCAAAATTTTCCCAAAATTCGCCCCCCTTCCCCCCAAACCGAAAAACCGTTTTTTTGATCAACTCTTGCTTAATTATCGTTCGAAATCAGTTCTGGAGCTTTATATATATTAATATATTTATTTGGGATTTGAAATAAACTGAAGCAAATTTTCAGGGGAGTTTAAGTGTCAGTGCAACCTGAAACAGCGTTTCAGGGGTAAATTCAAAAGCCTCGAGCTGTAACACAGTCTGTATAATTCTCTAGTGCCATTTGATGTCTTTTCATAATCGAAATTGAACTGCAGCTGTTCTTCAGAAAAATTCAGACGCTTGTAAGAGCTCAAACTGCGTTTCAGTCCGGATGTCTGAGCCAGTCAGAAATATTCAGGGAAGTTTAAGTGGCCAGTGTAGCATCAAACAGAGTGTTTAAGGCATTATCAAGTCCAGGGCACTAGCAGCTTTAAATTTACTAAAGGTAATTCTCCTCATTTATATGCAAAATGAACTTAACGATAAAGTTGTTAGAAATTGATGTTTTTAGTTAAAGGCGACTTGGGTTCGACTTAAGCTTGGGAATTTAACAATTGGGATATTAAAACTAAACGTGGAACCCCAAAGTCGTAACTTATAAAATGCTTTGATACAAAATGGCCTCGGTGGGAGTAGAAATAGGGGTGTAATTAATATCCTCTCGTGAAATCGACTATAACACATAAACACATAAACTTTTTTTTAAATGTTCAATAAACATATAACATATATTTTATAAAATATATGTTTTTTTCGAGTCACTAATTTGCTAGTGATAAAATGTTAACATAGTCAATTTTTACGTTTCGCGTAATTCGAGTAATGTAAAAAAATTATTATGAGCACAGGATGAAAAGTCGAGGAAAATCGTAAATTTGTTTTATTATACAAAGTTTAGAGGTGTTTGCAATTTGATCCAATTAACCGTAATTTTCCGTTATTAATTACTTTTAAAACAAGGCGACAAAGTGTATAAATTTATGGTTTCATGCTCAATTAAAAATAATTCAACTAACACATTAAACGTAAACTATTTTACTATTATTATGTTGCTGATATCGTGGATAAAATACATTTTTATCGGAATAATAAAAGACGTATCGGATTTACTAATAAGGGCTCGTTCACAAAAGTGCTCGCTATACTCGCTGCTAACGCTACTCAGATTTAAGCGTCAGCTCATTTCATCGCAGTAAGTCCAGATGCCTTGCTCGCAGGTTCGCAGGGGTCGTTACAATTCCATATTTTTAAATGGACACCCTGTGTACTTTTGGCTGTTTCTCTTACAATTAAGCGACTAAAAACGCTTACACGTGCGTTGACTGTTTTCGGCGAGCCACCCACCTCTCTTCTTGAACCGCAAGTGGTGCAATAGCCTACAGAAATAATAGCGTCAGCTATTTAATTTATTATTACCTACCTGTTGTACGCTTCCAACCTAAATTGATCTATAAAATTTACTTTACGCGTCCTTATAATAATAGCTCCTTGTTTACTTATCTTATATTTCAGTTTCAAAAAAATATCGCCCGAAAATAATGGAAGCTCGTGGCGCAAACATTTAATTCCTGAAAGAAGTGTTTTTCCTCTTAACTCGACTAACGTTTTTCCTTATTTTTTTATGAAAATCCATAAATGGATTTACTTGTCTTTGTTTGCTTTATCGAATGTGTCATTAAGTTATTGTGTTTATTTTTATAAGCTGATCGTGTTTGTCTTTTGTCGACTTACCTTACGTTTCTTTTAACTCGATACATCTCCAATATCAATTTTATGTCAGCGGGTAAGTGGTTTAGTTTGGTGTTTTTTCCTTCTCAAACTCGACAGTTCTGCGACATAGAAGGGGTGCTTTTATTCGTTTTTCGTTACGTTTTATTTCTAAATACAGTTTGTTTTTTGCCTTAAAATCACAAATGTGACAACTCGCGTTAGCTCCAGTCTTCGCAATTATACAATGAGACTGTGAGTAAAGACCTGCAGCATTTTGATTTCGATTACGAAAATACTTATCTATAGTGGGACTAGGGAATTCTAAAAGCTGTTCGAACCCGAGACTTTCCTATTTCCCCCTGAAACACCGTTTGAGGTTGCACTGACATTTAAGCTCCCCTGAAAATTGGTTTCATGCTATTTCTAATCATAGATCTAAAACCCCTTTTCAGTGATAAACAATATTTAGGACTTTCTGAACAAATTTCCGATTTACTTGAATTTACTGAAAAATTTATTCGGCGAAACTGGACGTTATTAGTAGCCGAAACTTGAAACTTTCGGACTGAAACACCGTTTGGGATCTTACCGGCGTCTGAATTTTCCTAAAGAACAGCTGCAGTTCAATTTCGATAATGAAAAGACATATCAAATGGCACTAGAGAATTCTACAGGCTGTTTGAACTCGAGGCTTTCGAATTTCCCCCCGAAAAGCTGTTTCAGGTAGCACTGGCACTTAAACTCCCCTAAAACTTCTATCTCACTCAAATTCTAGATGAGTAACTAACACTCCGTTTCAGTGTTAACCAATATTTAGGATTTCGTGAAACAGTTCCCGGCTTACTTAAGGAATAGTCCATTAAGACTGGAGGCTATTAGTCGCCGAAACTCGGGAACTGAACTGCCGTTTGAACTCTTACGAGCGTTTTAATTTTCCTGAAGAACTGGTACAGGTCAATTTCTATTACGAATAGACTTAAATTGGACTAGGGAATTCCAAAAGCTGTTACTACTCGAAGTTTTCTAATTGCTCCATATAACACCGAAAAAGGATGCCCTCCTAAAAAAATTTGCTTCATCTTTGCCTTTCTGACGTTTATTAACATTTCTAGTAATAAACAAACTACTTGTTGTATTACTATTGTAAAATATAAATCATAGCTTCGGGAGCGGAGCTAGAAATTCTTGAGTGGGGTTTGGAAAGGCGCCCGGAAACAATCGCTCTTATCACGGGTGTGACTAGGAATTTTTATTAGGTGGTGTGGTGCAGACCCACTCGGTAAAGAGGCATTAGACATTAGAACCTAATACCCTAATAGTTCGATAAACGGGAAAACGGGTGACGGGCGCTCCCTTTACCACTCCTTGGATGCACCAGTCGATTCCTAACGTTTTAGTGTAGTTATACTAGTGCGCTAGATAATAAGAAACAAATTTCCTAATCCTAACCGATTAACTACGAGCCTTGTACATAATGATGAAAACAATATAAATACAGTAACATTAACCTAATTTTTTTTGAAGTGTGAGAAAGGAAACAATTTTTCAAAGCTTTCGCCTGAAATTTTAAGTCGCTAAAAGGTTTTTCGGCGGTTTTTAAAATTCGATAAAGGACGGAAACGCGATCTAAAATTGTGAATTTAGTTTTGGATTTCTATACGTATAGATATAGGTGGTAGGGCTTCAACGTTTCAACACCCTTACTACAGTGTTTAGGGATTTTAAACGGCAGTCAAGTGGAGCACTGAAATACTATTTTAAATGTTTCAACCCGCGAATTTCTGTACGGCTTTGTTTTGATATAATTTGAACATTGTGAATTAAATTCGAATTTTTTTTTAATTCCAACTCTTATAACTGATGTAAACGGTCGTAGAGAGAGCTTTGTGCAATTTAAACGTCAAGTGAGCGCCTACATACTATCATTTAATTGTTTTTCCACTTCTTACGTGTCCGTACGACCCATCAGCTTTCATTTTCAAGCCTGGAATTTCGGCAGTTCTAGAAACGTACTTTTGGGGGTATTAAAAGCGGCGGTTCGCAGCTATGAATTTTAAGTTGATACCGGGTGGTCCAATAATGAGACAAAATCGCATTTCATTCATTACGAACAATACGAAATAATAAGTCGCAAGAGGTTAAAATTAGTAGAAAACAAGCAGGATGTTCATTGTTCCTTAATTTCTTTATAATAAATGACATTTATTTGAGGCTGTCGCACAAGCAAGTGAGCCATCCTGTATTTGCGAGAGCTAATGTGTACTTAAACGTTTCGTATGGATTTCTACGCCACATGAGTACCTACTGCTATACTTAGAGATTTTGTTTCAAATTCTCTAATCAAACTGGCTATGGAAAAATCTTTACAAACGTTTTAAACATCGGGTGAAAAGCTGATCCCACAAGTTGTAAATTTCGAGTGCCCTATATTTGGTGGCGCTATATAAATATTTGTTCAGGCAGTTCAGAGTTTATATATTCTAGGTGAGAGCTCAAATATTACACAAATCGTTCATTTTAAAGCCTCGTATTTTAACAGCAAGATGTGGAAGAGTCTTTTCCGAGGTTTTAAATCTCAGCCTTAGGCCAAAGCGGAATTGTAATTCGAAGTTTTTTTATTTGAAGTTTATATTAACAAAAGCTTGGAGAATGTTCTCCAGGGGTTATCTATACCGAGTGAGAGTTGAAATATTAATTAAATGGCCCATTTCTAAGTCTGGAATTTCCACAGCTTTGGAAAGATCTTTTCGGAGGTTTTAAAACTCAAATCCAGGCCGAATTATCATTAAAAGCTTTTAATATGAAGTTTATGTTAACTGAAGCTTTGAGAATGTCCTTCCTGGGGTTATCTATACCGAGTGAGAGTTTAAATATTAATTAAATTGCTAATTTTCAAGTCTGGAATTTCCACAGCTTTGGAAAGGTCTTTTCGGAGGTTTTAAAACTCAAATCTAAGCCGAATTATCATTAGAAGCTTTTAATATGAAATTTATGTTAACTGAAACTTTGAGAATGTTCTTCTGGGGGTTATCTATACCGAGTGAGAGTTTAAATATGAATTAAATCGCTCATTTTCAAGTCTGGAATTCTACAGCTTTGGAAAGGTCTTTTCGGAGGTTTTAAAACTCAAATCTAAGCCGAATTATCATTAGAAGCTTTTAATATGAAATTTATGTTAACTGAAACTTTGAGAATGTTCTTCTGAGAGTTATCTATACCGAGTGAGAGTTTAAATATTAATTAAATCGCTCATTTTTAAGTCTGGAATTCCACAGCTTTGGAAAGGTCTTTTCGGAGGTTTTAAAACTCAAATCTAGGCCGAATTATCATTAAAAGCTTTTAATATAAAGTTTATGTTGACTGAAGCTTTGAGAATGTTCTTCCAGGGGTTATCTATACCGAGTGAGAGTTTAAATATGAATTAAATCGCTCATTTTCAAGTCTGGAATTCTACAGCTTTGGAAAGGTCTTTTCGGAGGTTTTAAAACTCAAATCCAGGCCGAATTATCATTAAAAGCTTTTAATATGAAGTTTATGTTAACTGAAGCTTTGAGAATGTCCTTCCTGGGGTTATCTATACCGAGTGAGAGTTTAAATATTAATTAAATTGCTAATTTTCAAGTCTGGAATTTCCACAGCTTTGGAAAGGTCTTTTCGGAGGTTTTAAAACTCAAATCTAAGCCGAATTATCATTAGAAGCTTTTAATATGAAATTTATGTTAACTGAAACTTTGAGAATGTTCTTCTGGGGGTTATCTATACCGAGTGAGAGTTTAAATATGAATTAAATCGCTCATTTTCAAGTCTGGAATTCTACAGCTTTGGAAAGGTCTTTTCGGAGGTTTTAAAACTCAAATCTAAGCCGAATTATCATTAGAAGCTTTTAATATGAAATTTATGTTAACTGAAACTTTGAGAATGTTCTTCTGGGGGTTATCTATACCGAGTGAGAGTTTAAATATTAATTAAATCGCTCATTTTTAAGTCTGGAATTCCACAGCTTTGGAAAGGTCTTTTCGGAGGTTTTAAAACTCAAATCTAAGCCGAATTATCATTAGAAGCTTTTAATATGAAATTTATGTTAACTGAAACTTTGAGAATGTTCTTCTGGGGGTTATCTATACCGAGTGAGAGTTTAAATATGAATTAAATCGCTCATTTTCAAGTCTGGAATTCTACAGCTTTGGAAAGGTCTTTTCGGAGGTTTTAAAACTCAAATCTAAGCCGAATTATCATTAGAAGCTTTTAATATGAAATTTATGTTAACTGAAACTTTGAGAATGTTCTTCTGAGAGTTATCTATACCGAGTGAGAGTTTAAATATTAATTAAATCGCTCATTTTTAAGTCTGGAATTCCACAGCTTTGGAAAGGTCTTTTCGGAGGTTTTAAAACTCAAATCTAGGCCGAATTATCATTAAAAGCTTTTAATATAAAGTTTATGTTGACTGAAGCTTTGAGAATGTTCTTCCAGGGGTTATCTATACCGAGTGAGAGTTTAAATATGAATTAAATCGCTCATTTTCAAGTCTGGAATTCTACAGCTTTGGAAAGGTCTTTTCGGAGGTTTTAAAACTCAAATCCAGGCCGAATTATCATTAAAAGCTTTTAATATGAAGTTTATGTTAACTGAAGCTTTGAGAATGTCCTTCCTGGGGTTATCTATACCGAGTGAGAGTTTAAATATTAATTAAATTGCTAATTTTCAAGTCTGGAATTTCCACAGCTTTGGAAAGGTCTTTTCGGAGGTTTTAAAACTCAAATCTAAGCCGAATTATCATTAGAAGCTTTTAATATGAAATTTATGTTAACTGAAACTTTGAGAATGTTCTTCCGGGGGTTATCTATACCGAGTGAGAGTTTAAATATGAATTAAATCGCTCATTTTCAAGTCTGGAATTCTACAGCTTTGGAAAGGTCTTTTCGGAGGTTTTAAAACACAAATCTAAGCCGAATTATCATTATAAGCTTCCAATATGAAGTTTATATTATCTAAAGCTTTGAGAATATTCTTCCAGGGGTTATCTATACCGAGTGAGAGTTGAAATATTTATTAAATTGCCCATTTTCAAGTCTGGAATTTCCACAGCTTTGGAAGGGTCTTTCCGGAGGTTTTAAAACTCAAATTTAGGCCGAATTATCATTATTAGCTTCTAATATGAAGTTTATATTATCTGGAGCTTTGAGAATGTTCTTTCAGGAGTTATCTATTCCGGATGGAGAGTTGAAATAGTAATTAAATCGGCCGAATTTCCACAGCTATGGAAGGGTCTTTTCAGAGGTCTTGAAGCTCAGGCCGAGGCCGAATTACCATTAGAAGTTTTGAAAATGCTCTTCTGGGGGTTAATCTGTACCGGGTTAGAATTGAAATATTATTGAAATCCTTCCTTTGAAAGTCGCGAATATCAAAAGCTATGGAAAGATCTTTACAGAGGTTTTAAAGCTCGGGCTTAGACTGAAATTCTATGAACTGAAGCTTTGAAGGTGTTTTTCAAGGGCACAAGGGCCATCTATTTTATAATTCCCACAAACGTATTAAAAGTATTTTTGTGTTATTATTAGGGTAGAAGGCGTTCTCAGCGACACCCCGTATTCAATACAGCTGCTGAAATAATATTTGAGACCGAACTAATTTCGAATTTTCCCATTTTTAAATTGTTCATTAATATTTAAATTGAAATTATATTTTTGGCGGAGTTTTGAATGTTAGCTCAGGGCTGACATAGGTAGCAAAAGCTTAGGATGTAGAGGTTTACTCGTTTCTACTTCTACCTTTTGCCTATAAATAACCTAATAGGGCATCAGATGCTGTACAACTATTATCCTATACTAATGGAAAGTGTATTTAAAGCCTTTCTTGACTCTTAAGCCCGTCTAAGCTTATCTCGAGGTTAAAATGCTATTCAAACTCGATATGATCCACTAGAGCACCTGAAAACGTCGCTGTAAATGTTGAAACCGCCGCGCCCGCCGTTGATGGAATTTTCGTTTAATAGAAAATGAATTAAAAATAAATTTGGGCGTGTATAAACGGCCACCCGAGGGTAAATATAAAAACCACTCTCTTATTTTTGCTTTCGATATTAGAGTACTCCTCTTTTCTAATCTAAACGAAAAGTAAATCCCTTGTTAGAAATCCCACACGGTAAACGGTTACCTGAGAGACGACCTAACTTGATGTGGAACTCAATTTTGAATTTTCGCATTTTGTTTCGGCAGTAAAATTTGATTGGGCGCCCGAATGTTTCCCCATTTGTTACATTCTCGTCGAAATTCTTGGCTTCGACTTTGTATTTTGTGTAAAGACGTAAATTTGGGTTGTAAAAGTTAACAATTGGAAAGTTTCATCTCCACGAATATTTCGATTGTTGCGCTCGAATATTTCGCAATTATTGTGATTCTTGTTGCGCCGTTGGAAATTTATGCCACCACAACTATACAGATACAGTGGCTAAAATTATTTACGGTTTAATTGTTTGAATGACAAAATTGTTAAGAACGTGACGCTCTACGTATAAGTTTAGGGCCCAATTACACAATTACGCTGTTAGCTAGTAGAGCCGCTATGAACGAGCATTATACTGAAACTGGAAGTATTGTGGCTAGCACTACGCTTTTGATCGCCTTTTTATAGTTTGCGCCAGTGGACTCTATTTCAAGGGTTGATTTAACCCTTAGCAAGTTGATGTGGCGACTCCGGGATTTAAACGGCTCAGACTAGCCCAGGTATTTAATTACTTACCTCGTAACGAATTTTATCCAGTAAAATTTAATACTTCTTTTCCCAAGTTTACGTGCTTTTGAACAATTAATAAATTTAATTTACGACACAACTTTTAATATTAATTAATTTCGAGTTTTCTTCTTTTTTCTATATTATTTTTATTGTTCCTTCTAATCGTTTACAACTTGCGTACTTGCTATAAATTTAAACTTTTTCTATTACGAGGATTATACTCGGATAATTTCGTTTAAAATAACTTTGTTAATTAGAAAAGTTGACTTAATTCAATATGTCTTTTCTTATACTATAAGGATAAGGAAAGTTAATGGGATTACAAAAAATTTGTAATAATATAATGGAATTGAATTTCGTTTCTGTTTGGATTTAATCTGAATTTTGAGAGACTTGCCTTGACAATTTTAAATTGGGAGGTTTTTGCGTTTACGAGCAGGGACGCACTGGCCCTGATAGATAGGCGGTCGACGGTGCTGTTTAACCGAATTCTGGACCTTCTTTGCTCACTTACTGTTACTAATAGCTCTTGCAGTTGAATGAGTGGATGGTACTCATATAATGGGATTCTGATTTTTCCATGTTCATATTCTGTTACTAATAACTCTTATAGCAGTTGGATGCGTGGAGAGTACTTAATTAACTCATTGCTGAACCTTTCGTGCTTATAAGTAGTTGCTAACAGCTTTTACAGCAGTTGGATGAGTAGAGGGTATTTCATGCTCTTATTCTGTTACTAATAGCTCTTACAACAGTTGAATGAATGGATGGTACTCCTATAATGGGATTCTGACCTTTCCATGACTTCCATGATCATATTCTGTTACCACTAGCTCTTTCAGCAGGTGGGTGAGCTGATGGTACTCATATAATGGATGCTGGACTTTCCATATTCATTCTTCTGAATGTTGGGCATTCTGTGTTCAGATTCTCTTACTCATGTCTTTTACAGCAATTTGATGAGTAGATGATACTAATTTTACTGCACACTTTGTTTTGATAGAGTCTGCTGCATGCTGCATGTGACACTAGGTTAGTTCTTGACTCGGCTAATTTGAGACTCGCATGACTCGCCGTTTTTTCTCGGCGTACTGCGAAGAAGATGAGCTTCTCCACCTACACCTTCTCAAAAGAAGAAGAGCTTCTACACCTACTGGAAAGAAGAAAAACAAAAATGGTTTGGGAAGCATAATGTTCAAAATAGAGTCTGGAGGAATAGTGATCCTATAACATCCACTGAACGGGAAAGAGCCGTATTTTAAGAATAAACCAGATAGGTTAGGTTAGGTTAAGTAATGCTAGGTTAGGTTAGGTCTGAGTCGGAGAACATTGTTCATAAAGGCAAATAGATTTGGTGACTACTATTGAAGAGGTGGAAGAAAGCTCGACTGTTTTTTTTGGGACGGAGCTCGTAACCGAACATTGACAGTTTTAATAGTAGAAGGACAGTGGAGGTGGGCCTGAATGGGTACTGATAGCGAAAAGGGCTCTTTTAATAATTCTCCAACTTTCTACCATTTTCAAAGCGGCCTCTTGGGCCAAATAAGGTGCCACCTGAAGCAGTTGGTCTAATGGGCACCACTTCCACCTTTCACTGGTACCATATTCGATATGGACATGGACATCGAATTGCTTTCAAACGCGAGCGACGTGTGCCTTAACCTCGTAACTTTTCCTTCTCAATGCGGGAAGCTAATCTTGGGAACAATCCTCAAAAATTTTAATTAAACATCTAACAATGCTCGTTGTGTGTGGTGTGTATATAATTTCTATTCGTCTTCACACGCGAACAACTTTCAACTTATATTTGCGGTTGAGAAAGACGACAAGGGTGAAATTATGTCCGTGTTCATTTGACATTATACGTCAAGTTAACAATCAGATTTTCGTTGAGAAGTGGTGACGATGGTCGTCGAAAAAGTGGCGGGGTGTAGTTTATGAAATTTTAAGTCCCTGGGCTTTCCAGTCGAGTCTAGTCTTATAACGTTAAACTCCTAGGATAGCACTAGCTAGTAGCTAGTATTGATTTGTTGTTTCGTGCTATGCATTCGAGGTATCTCCACTACTATACTTTAACTACTATGAGAATTAATTAGTTGATGAATTCGTGTGGAAATTCCGTATTAAAGTAGCTAATGCTTTTCTTTAAAAAAGGTGGATGAAGCGATCGATTTTAATATTAAATTTGGATTAAATTGCAAAATTTTTTTCAATAGAAAAAAGTGCGTAATAAACGAGACTGGTGGTTTTTCGCGTAATAAACGAGAGTACGATTACGAAAGATACACTGAAAATGCGAATTTAATCGCCGTAAACATTTTTGTAGACAATAGTTTTGTTTTTTTTCCTCTTGCTCTAGAAAAACATTATTTCCATAACTTAGAAACCTTAAGGTCGCACATAAAGAAAAGCCGCTCTTTGTTTGTTTTTCCTAAACTTTCAGCTTTTTGCCAACTTCTTTTGTTAACGTTCGTCATAAAAGTTGGATAAATACGTATCTTCTTCTTAGTGCTATTACATCCTTGTAAAGATGTACGGCGTGTCGTTTGAAAGAATCGTAAAGGAACGGCTTTAATACACTGACACACAAAAAAGTGGAGCACGCTCGATAACTTCAGAACAGCTCGGTGCATACTCTAATTGTTCAGAAATGACGCTTTTGAACCACTCCAAATGTGGGAAAGGGATACCCTTTATTGTCGGTGCTAAAACTTAAATGGAAATGAATTTAGCGATCATTCTAGTTCGCGGCGTTATTGTTGCAGAACGTTCATCTCATTTTTACAGTGAGCCCGGCAGGTGGGAAGCCAAGTTTTGCCTAATTTTGCATTTTTGAAAAGTTCTAATCACAAGTCCAATCTAAAGACCTCATCTGTTAATTCCACTTCTGTCTTTTCCACGAATTATTAAAGCCATTTAATAAGAGGTATAGCCCTGTCTTTAGTTCGCAGCCTTTTCCTATGGGATACTTTCTCATTCTTCCTCGAGAGACAGCTACCAATTGGTCCTTAGACCAATATCATCTTCCTGCAATACCAATGTTAGAGATGGCTATGTCGGATTATCATCAACACCATGTGTGGAAGGGCGACCATCGGGGAGAGCGGATCCCAACCTGGTACTCTACTCTCGACCGATAACGGTCGGGTTGGAAGACCGAAGCACAAAACTCCACTTCCAGAGACGTATATGGTTTCGACGAAAATAGATATAAGCACTGCTTACTCGTTTGGGTCGCCATTTTTCGTAGTACAGCATTGCTATACTAATGCTGTGCACCGTGCACTACCCCCAACTATGACCTCATTGCCCCATTTTGATTTAGAGCTACTTTTAACGAAAACAATAAGGAGAGACGACTATACAATTGTTCGCAAGTAGAAGAATGAGAAAAGAATGATCGATACGTTCATGGGATAGTGGTATTAAAACCGCAAACAATTGCACCCTTTTTTACGAATTAATTTCTTTACACTCGAACGCGAAGATTACGACTTACTAAACTGTTTTTACCTTTAATAAAAAATAAATTTTAACACTCTTTTGTGTGTTTCCATTAAATTATTGCCAAATTTATAGCAGATTTGAAATTATTCGTAGAATATGCTTCACGTTTAACACGCGAACGTTTCAAAATTATTCGAGTTAGATTGTGATTGATTATTTTTTTTCTTTTAACTTTTTTTAAATGGTGGATAAAATTGTTACTTTGCGTATTTAAATTATGTGTTATGTCAAGAAAATATATCATTTTTTACTCAAAATTATTCATAAAGTGAGTAGAGTGAAGTCACGTACTACCACTACTAATTTGTATGTAGATCTTAGCGAGTCGTTACTAAAGCCTAGTTCACGCGGTGCGAGTTACTGGTTATTTCAGTACTGACCTTCTTCTTTACACGATGCAAGAGTTATTAGGGGCTCAGAAAGAAATAAAGTGCATTAAATGCCCTAAAAATCGTGCTTCTTTAAGTTTTTTAGTTAGACGAACGGGTTAAGGACGACTCGACAAAAGTGGGTTTTTGGGATCAAACTAAACCATATTGTACGAGTATGGTACACGAAAAATGTATATCTATGTTGTATACCAAAAAATAGCATTTTTGTGTAGATTTGGAATAACTATGACAGACGGTCTGGAGTGCAGCATTCATGATGACAGACGCTTTTGAAGCTGAAGAAAACTCATGCCGGGCGGTTCTTTACGCTAAACTTCTGCGCTCTAGCGTTTAACCTAAACCGTTTATCTGATGTAAAAAACCTGGGAGACATAATTTGTTGGATATTTAATGTACTTTATTTTTCTTTCCGAACATTTTTTTCTAAAAGTGCGTAGTTCGGAGTTATAAGCGAGAAACTAAAAAAATCATTTTTTGGCCAATTTTGGATTTTTGTCAAACTTTAACGCGTTCTAACGCCTAAGTCGTTTGTCTGATGTAAAAAACCTATGAGACATAATTTGTAGGATATTTAATGTACTTTATTTTTCTTTACGAATATTTTTTTCTAAAAGTGCGTAGTTTGGAGTTATAAGCGAAAAGCTAAAAAAATGAGTTTTTTGGCTAATTTTGAAATTTTTGTTAAACTTTAACGCGCTCTAACGCCTAAACCGTTCGTCTAATGTCAAAAACCTGGGAGACATAATTTGTAGGATATTTAATGTACTTTATTTTTCTTTCCGAACATTTTCCTCAAAAAGTGCGTAATGGTGGAGTTATAAGCAAGAAACTAAAAAATCATTTTTTGGCTAATTTTGGATTTTTGTCAAACTTTAACGAGCTCTAGCGCCTAAACTGTTCGTCTAAGGAAAAACCCTAAGGAATATAATGTGTAGGAAATTTGATGTATTTTATTTTTATATTCAAGCACTTTTCTCAAAAAGTGCGTAGTTTCAGGCTATAAGCTAAAAACTGAAAAAGTGCAAACAACCACCCTTCTTGGGCCTCCCTAAGTTAATGCTGTCACTTCGGAGGGCGAGACGTCCGTTTTATTACTCATTTGCAATGTTCTTTCAACCTGCATTAGCAAAATTTTTGCACTAATTCTTTTAGCGTGTTAGCACGCTTTTCCCTCTGTATACCTACGTCTCATTCTATCGAGTTACCGTTTATGCGTTAAACTGAAATGAAATGGGAATCTTTAACAGCGTCTGCGAGACAAACGCTGCCGTTTGCCCAAATTCTGTTCAGAACGGTTCATTATTGTTTTCTCGTTTTTTAAATGAGCCAGGAAACTTAAAGTGAACGAAGCTGGCCCGTCGGTGTGGTGATGCGAGGTGGGTGAAGGTCGGGAACCTTAAACCATTAGCTCATTAGCAGCTGTCCTAGGCGGCAACTGGCGTGTTCGCATGATGCGAGTAGTAGCTCACCTTGAGTTACTGACCGCACTAATTCACACCGTGTAAACCAAGCATAAGGGTAGGTAAGACGTTCTTTATAGTGCCAAGAAAATCGAATTTTCTTCTTCTTAACAAGTGACTTTAGGACTTAAGGATTATTGTCGAAGTTTTTTAAATAAATTCTTCACGTTTGAGATGTGGACTCTGTACGAGTCTACTCGGAGAGTATTGGCCTTCACTGTTTGAACATGTTTGGGAGGGGTCTAAATTTTTTTAAATTTCTAACAAGCGCTTGTTTAGAGCTATTTTCTTATGGGGGTCCTGTTGTAATGAGCTGTCGATGAAAAATTCAAGTCCCCGAGCGTTTGAGATAACGTACATAATTCACGATGCTTACAATCACTTATGCTACCCAATAGAATATCAGTATTTTAGGCGCTCAGGGAACTTTTATTATTAATTTGACCTCTCCGTACTATTTCAGTATAAATTCAGCAAATAAAACCCGAGACAATTGCGGAAAATTCCCACGTAACAAATAGAGATAACTGAAACATATTGAAGTTGAAGAGTTATTTATATCTACTTGATTGATATTATTCTTGCTGAAAACAATTTGAGATTTTTTGAGTGCCTATAAGTAATAATAAATCATTCGTTTCTTTTCTTTTAGGATTCTGGTGTTGGAACACCGGTCACGTTACGTGTGGATCAAAATGGATTTTATCTTCACTGGATAGATCAAATGAACGAAATGGATCTTCTAGATATAGCAACGATACGAGACACAAGAACGGAAAAGTTTGCCAAAATACCTAAGGTAAAAAGTGATTTTTTTAAAAGACAATAATCAAAAAAGGAATTAATAACAGTAGGGGCGACTTACGAGTTTAAATTAGGCCTCATGGGCGTATAGTTGTCGTGTTAGGGCAATTTTTACCTTTGGAGCGAAATTATTAGGTTTTATTAACTTACAAATCATTTAACCTTGACTTTAGATTAAGTAACAAAAAAATGATAACTACAATAATAAATTAGAATAATTAAAAAAAAGGACAAAATAAATTCCTATGCAATTTAAATTAATCGACTCGACTATGTTTGCCATTTGACCTACAAATATTTAAAATTATAAATTATTAGAAACGAAACAGTTGTAATATCCGCCATTATGTAACAACTTCGTGTTGTAAGGCCTAAAGGTAAGGCCGCATTAGCGTTCTGGTCGCCGCAACTGCAGAGAGTGTAAGCGACAAATAGCCGTAAACGCTCGGGCACACTGGCGAGCGATTTGTCGTGAACATAACACATTGAAGTGGCCATACTGACACAAAACATAAACTACATATCGCAGAGCCAGTAAGTTTGAGCGCTTCAATTTTTTGTTTCGTCCACGACTTTTTGCCGGCGACAAATCGCTCGCCGGCGTGGTCGAGCGCTAAGATAGCATTCGTTTAAAGTTAGCGCCATGCTCGCAGCGGAAAAGCTCTAGCCTAAGTTCCACATTATCTTCGGAATAAAAGAGAAAATATTTGAAAGAGAAGAACTATCTAAGGGGAATAGATGGCACATTGGGTTTAGAAAAAATATTGAGTTGTAGGTAGCGGGTTCGTTGTTTGCTGCCAACAACTCAACCGTTAGCTTATCAGTCTTGGATTTTTATCTTTGCATTGGTTATTTGTCTGTCGTTGTTATGGGTCTGTCCGTGTCCGTGGTTCTGTCTTCTCGAAGAAAGCTATAAGCGTACTCAGCATGCCCACTAGTTCTCTATAAGCAGAACTCAAGGTTGAGTGTCTTAGTGTCTTAAAAGTTGTAAGCATCGATTTCAATAAGTTGTGAGGAGTCGTTGTGCTTCTCGCAGCCTTCATAAGATTTCTTTGAGTGGGAAGTGGTCTTTTATTAACAGTATCGCTATCCTAAGGGCATCCTAAGGTGTAAGAAGTGTATTGATTTTTACAGGACATGAGTCCGAACCTCAGTATATTCCAACGCTTTTTAAGTCTCTCTAGAAGTCGTTCGTAAGGTGTCTTGCGGGGTCTGCGGGATATCTCCAGTGCGGATTCTCATAGTTTAGAACAGTCTACAGAGCAGCCTGGTTGTCAGTGTAAATTTGCTCGTCATGGTAAGTACGCACAAGATTTATTCTGTGGCGTAGGGAGACAATGCCAAGATCTCCGCTTGGAAGACCGATGAATACCGGCCGCGGGTACAAGATTTACTAGTTGACTCTGGGTTGTGCACCATAAATATCTGCTCCTGAGTTTGCAGCTGAGCAAAGCACTTCTCTGTATTAGGCTAGGTTGCTATTTCACCTAGTGGACCCACTCCATCGAATTTGAAAAGTGAACGACTTCTATAATTTGCGCTCAGCGTTTCCTTAGCCCACTCTTAGTCATTGTTGTTATCAGCGAAATAAGGACCAAAGTGTATTATTATTCTAAGTAAGTTCTTCTGAATCCAAAAATACGCTCAGAAATGACTTTTATTTTGTGTCATAGCATCTGATACAGTGCTGTTGAGTAAACTTGTTGGCGATTCTTCTCGGAAGGCAATTGACGACCACCGATAGTAAAATCGTCTCGTAAAGTTTCCAAATTTAGTGGTACCCTTATGCTGTGCAGAGAGTAAAAAGCGTCTAAAGAAGAAGAAGCTTAGAGCTCCTAGTCTTTGTACCGCAATGAGATACCCAATTATTGCATTCTTTCTACACTTTTGACTTTTAACTACCTTTGTCTTCTTTTTCTTTGGAAGTGATCACTTGAAAACCGTATAAAATTTCACATTTCAACTTAAGTGCCAATTTTTAAATCAATAAAAGTTTAATTGACATTTTGCGAGGCAATTTGTTAACTTAATTTTTCCTCATCACACAACCCACACACACACACAAACATCAACAGGTTTCCCAATTATATATTTTAATTAAACCTCCCCCCTGACCCCCCTAAACAAATTATTTCTTTTAAATTGACTTCTTCAACAAGTGCGAGATCAAAATTTTAATCAAAGAACTTCTCAGACAACACGAGCGAGTGGATGTCAAGTGCAGTTAGGAGCGATGCTTTGCGAACAAATGAACAATATAGAGAGGAATAAGGGGAAGTTTGTTAAAAGGACTTGTTTTAAGTCTTTCGGTGCTGTCTTTGATCTTTAATATAAAAAAAAGTATGGAAAATATGTGAGAAGTTTAAAATCGCTTCTGACTTTTGATAATATGTAGGTTACATGCATCGAAGCAAAAATAAAGGAACAAATGAACAACGCTGTGATAATACCCGGTGGTGGTGGTCGCGTGGGGGCGTGGGTTGGGTTTCGTCCCACTATTTGACGTTTTTATTGGGAAGTTTGATATTGTAGTGCTTCTTATCGCTTCCGGTTGAACAGGAAGTTCTCTTAGAAGTCGTTTTTAAAGTTATACTCGGTGCTAGTTACTGCTAGCCAAATAATCCCGTAACTTTTTAACTGGTGACTTTTTTAGTTAAAAATTCCGATGCGGACGTAATTTGTAAAGAAAGAACGTATACTTGTTGAAAGTTTCCAAAAGCGACAATTTCCGAGCAAAACGCAAATGAAGTTGTTAGTGCAGGTGCACTCTCACCACCGAAGTTTGGTACTTATGAATTATGTCTTTGACGTCTCGCTACCTTTGATAAATGAAGTTTTCGAGTAAACTGTATTAGCTTGACTTGCTTATTTTCAGTATTGATTTTCGATAATCCGCCCAAAGCCGACTCGTACGGCAAAAACTTGTGCTTTGTAACGGGGAGATTAATTCGCGTTTTTCTCGAAAATGGGCAGTTTTGGCGACTTTTAACAAGTGTGCCTTTTTGGTTCACAAAGAACATCTATATCGTAATTTCTACCTGAAACAACCGTAAAGTGATGCGTTAAGCTTTTACGATGCAAATACGAGCGTCGCTACATTGAGGCGCTTATATAGTGAGGTCGCTTTTAGCGATTAAAAACGCAACAGGACGCGTGGCCACCCTGTATAGTTTATACGTATTCGTTTTTGACGCGCACAATAAGTTGAGGAAAGCAAAATCGACTCGATAAATTTCTAAACGTAGGTACGTAGAAATTCATTTACATATAAGGAAGTGCCTCTCAAACTCATATTAGTAGTGAGCACTGGCATTTAATTATCCGCACAAAAGATTCAAATTGTACTTAACTTAGCCGTGATTTTAATGGACCAACAATAAATTAATTAACAAATAAACACAAAAAATTCCATCAATTTCACCAACTATAAAATCTTCGTCTATAAGTACCGAGTCGAGTGCAATTAAACGTAAGATGTTTGTGTTTTTAATTAAAGAGACGAGTTTTTGCCTCTAAAACATTACTCAACGAACAATTAAGACATAATATGTGAAGTTTATATAATCGATTAATTATTGAATATGGCCAACTTTGTAGTTTAATTGGTTGATAAAAGGTGAACTTTAGAACGAAAAAAGGTAGAGGCAATTAAACGAATGATTAACATTCGTCGATGGGCATATCGCGACGAAGGCAGAAAGTACTGCAATTAATGACATCCAAGTTGCATTAAATTATCCTCTGGCAAGGCTTATTGTGTGCCTCGCTGTTTTAATTACAGTACAGGCCATTGGTTGCCTTTTGTGATTGCAGTAATTTTGGAGAGATTAGAAGATTGTTCGAGCTTACAAACGAAATGTAAGCGTCTATGTCTCATCTGTCTATGACCGGCACCTCGATTGCTCCGAACCTAATTTTATGAAAACCAAAGAAAATGTAAAAATAAAGAGCCGTATTTATAAAATAAGTTATAAAAAAGAAACATAAATGGGCTTGTTACAGTTACTCCTCTTAATTTTATGATAACAACTGGTAAACTTTCGACGTATAAAAAAGCTCGCACGGATCTTAACGCTAGTTTTATCCAAGATAAATCAAGGGCTCCACTTAACAGTATTTGACAAAAGTACACATTGAAAGGAATTCGAAAAAACGGCCACCTTTGGAAACTTCTCGTTAACTCCTTATTACCAACGAGATTTTTCCAATTTTTATGAATCTTGCCTTATTAGTACTTGCGAGGACGCAGTTTACGAACAAACCAGCACTTTTTGAATCAAGTCAAAATTTTGACCTCGAAACGAGTTCGAAGGACCAAAATGTTAGAACCTTTGCTTGAAAATTCGCCCAAGTTGTAAAATACGTGCTCGAGGCGCCCTTCTTGTGCCGTTCTATTCGGAAAGGACCAATCTATTTTGAAAAAAATCAGCAACCCCCCAAAATATTTTTTCGACCAGCAATAGCCCTTTTAAAGGTGGCCTTTTTTTCCTCAGTTTCTTTCGATGAAAAATCTTTTTATTTCTAATAAAAGAGATGTTGGTTCTTCTCGCAGGACAGCCGGACGTGCGACACGCTACTCGGCTTGTTGAAGGAAATAAGTTTTTATACAACCGCACGTTGTAGCTTTAACTAAGAGAGTTGAGGATATTAATTAGTACATAATTACTAGCGAAGTTGGGGGTAGACGCGTGAGCATTAACGTACTTGTAATTATTTTATACGATTCATTCGGTATAAGGGTTAATTATGCACAGTTAAGGACCGTAATTAATTCGTGTGGTTGTAGCACGAAAAGCGGGGCTACTAACTAACGTTGATAGTGCGAGCCTTTAATAATCCCGATTGAGTTTCAATTAGTGGAATAATAATGATGTAAGCGTGTGTGTACGTGAATTAAAAAATAAAAAAACCTAAAGCTTTGATAAATCCGTGACAGTTAATAAAGCGCAATAAATCGACATTTAATTAATTACTCAATTGTAGTAAATTGAGTCCTTTAATTTTCGTCTGATATGATCAACTATTAATTACGAATTATTCAGAGCCCGAAGTAGCCTTTAATTTAAAATTGGGGCGCTATTTAGCTTTAAAAAGACTTCTTTGGCGTGTAGAAGAAGAGTCTATATTTATTGGTGGACTGTAATAGACGCAGTTCAAGACGTACGTTTAAGTTTCCGTTAAAATTTACTAATGAGAGTTATGGCCGATTAGAACATTTGACTACAGGGCTGGTCTTATCTAATAAGGTATGGATTTTCGGATAAGAATAAGGGGGCAAAAAGATCCTCCAAGGGCAGGAAGCTATGGCGACATAAAGATGGCCGCTGCTTTGAACGTTTTTATCGAGAGGAAGTTGCTAGATTCTGATTTGTGAATTCTTTTTATTTTCGTGAAAGTAATTTATTGCGAATTAGCTAATTATTAATTACACTAATTACTTATTAAAAAATAACAATGACGGGGGTGCTGACTTTTTATTTATTTACGCTATAACTTTTTGTTCGTGGATTTAATTTTAAAAAGTTTCAAACAATAGTTGTTCGTTGCTTAATTTACAATAAAAAATGTATTTTGCATTTTTTTATACGTCGAGCTATTAGGCCGTAATCCTTAATTCAACACTAACTAGTAGCGGGCAAACCGTGCATTGTCTCCTCGCCTAATTTATCTTCAACGGTCGGTAAGTCCAGATTTTTAATCAGTAAGTGATACTTTTTACATCGCCCTCTGACGGAGAATTAAATTGTCTTACGATTGAGTATAGAGTATATCATTCCCTATAGCTAAAGTTGGCCGTTTCGAAGCTTCGAATTATTTTTAACGGGACAAAAATTAGACGCGTGCAACAATGCAGTCTGACAGTTACTCGTTACTGTTTGGCCAATGATTACGCCCAAAGGGCTTGTGTTACGAAAAAAATGCACAATACACTTTTGATTGCAAACTAAGCAACGAACAATTTTTATTCGAAGTTTTTTTTTATTTAACGCGCAATTAAAAAGTTACGGTGGAAACAATAAAAGTCACCTCTTAAATAAACCGTTTGAAGGGGCGGCCATCTTTGCATCGCCATCGTCATAACTACTGTCCACGGACGAATATTTTAGACCTCCACATCAAACAATGCGTAACTTGGTGTTACATTTTATACTTTCAAAAGGTGTTCAGCTATAACAAGATAAAAATTAGAACTTTAGGCAGAGCGTGATTGATGTTTTTAAAAAATGTCTCCAACACAACTTCTGCTTATCATTCTGATGCCTCGATGTAGCTTATTTTTTTAAATTAAATTTTTAATAGTTTTTGTAAAAGGTAAGAGAAAAAAAAGGTCGTTAACGCAAATGCGGCGTCACAAGTTGGCGTCAATTTAAAATTGTGTAGGTATAACGAATTAGTTGGAAAATGAGAAAAATGTCTGTCGCTACTAATTAAAATAAAAAATTTTCTTACCTTTTTAAATGAGCGCAATTTTCATCTTTTTGTAAAGCAGGAAAAAATTAAAAAATTTATCCCTTAATTTTTATTAGGGCATTAAATTTAATGACATAATTTGTCTCAAAACTTGGAAGAATTACGTCAAAATATGCTTTTAGGATTGAGGATTTTGTGCGATATTTTATAAGCGGTGGCGTTACTAAGGATTTTGAGTTTGAGATTGAAGATACGCAACGTTTCAAAATTTAAAGGCACGCATCAAAACCTATTTTAAGTTTTAGCTTCAATTTCACCGACGTCGTACAGGTGAAGTTTTTGAAATTGTGCTAAGTTTTGACATTGAGGAACAGCAAAGAGCCTTACTACTAGAAACGTCTCTTCTGACTAGTACGCCCCTGTTCGACGACCCTTTCACCTGTATAGTCTTCAAGGGGGTTCCCCCCGATCGACAATTCGAAAGGTCGGTTTCGGTTTTACCTTCGAGTGCCCTTTCAGACGGACTTTTGGCTTGTTTTGGCCTTTTGTTGATTTAAAACGCACTAATTAATTATTTCAAGGGGATCGTCCATTTGTAACTTGATGAATGATACTTTTTGGGGGATATTGATGATACAAAATTGTTAATTTATGAGAATACGCTTATGTTTTGCAAATTATTCTTTCAAATAAGCCAAAAAAACTACACGGGGTGGTTCAAGAGCGCATCAAAGTACAATTTGCACAACTTACGTTGTGCGTACGTAGTTTCTTACGGAGACCAGAAGGAGGTTAAATGGAGTTTTGATAAATAGTTTAAAAAATAACCCTTCTATCAAAAAATGCAATCAGACAGTTTCTAAAGCTTATAAAATTACCTTTAATTTGATTTATGTTTTGTTACTGTAAAATAAAAATTGGGCCAGCTATGATTTTTTGAAAGTGCCACCTTCTTCCTCCACTTTTGTTATTTCATCGATTTCCTTCAAACTAAAGCGTTTTACGTAAAAATATTTCATATAAAGGCAAAAGCTTCTCGACTTCTTTCAGTTCACTGAGTAGTGTGTCCTGAAATTCAACTACATACCACCCTCAACTGTAATTGCTATAGTATACAGCGTGTGTCCCCGGATTCTGTTCACTATTTTAAAGCTGTTAACGATTAAAAACCAATAATGCTCGGGGTTGAAGTTAACTTTGGCGGGAAAACATGTTTTTCTATTTTTGGTAATCACAAGTCGGCCATGACAGATATTTTATTTTTACGAAAGTGACCGTTTGGCTCGTAATGTGAGAAAATTTTATTAAGAAAAGTTGCTGGAAATGAAAAATTGTGACTCCATGCCAAATTTCAAGAGATCGGCCTACTTTACATTTCTCCTTGTTCATTGTTTTAAATGAGAACAAACCAATTTTTTCCATTAAACTATTTTATTAAGACTTTGATTATTATTATACTTTGTGCCCTAAAAAGTTGCCTAAAACTTTTTTGTGTAAAAAATAAGGGAAACGTTCATTTCCTTAATGTGCCATCCGCGCCCATTCCTTATCGAATAAAGCATTTTTTATTTTCCTCTTAAAATTTAATGGGAAATTTTGAACCTTTGAAAATAACAAAAGACGAGCCTCTTCTTTAAAAAAAATTGACGGACGACCCTCGAAAATTGGCCTCGTTTTTATAAAACGCAGTTTGACTCGTCGAAGAAAAGCGCGATTATGTGTTGTTTAGTGCGCCCTTTAATTAAAATTTTTTTTTCAAATTAAATTTCAATTCAAGTTTGGATGGTACTCTCGTATTTAGGTTAATTGTTGATTAAAAACATAAAAATGTACCTCTAAACGTAAACTTAAGTGTGTTTTACTGCGATTTCATCTCGAGGGAGTGCATAATTTGAAATTAACCCTTTAACAAAGGAGGGACACGACGAGGATGTATTATCAAATGAAAGGGGGGTGACTTTGTTGTTTTGTTGTGGAGATGTTTAATTTAATTTACGGTCGGGGCGTCGGGGATTTAAAACTCAATTGTAAAAGGGGGAAAAATTGTTTAGTTTAGCATCATGGAGAGGTGTCGGATTGGAGCAGTGCCCAAAATAACATTAACGTCAACTTAGGTCTGTTGATTTATTTTATATATCCGTCTTATAACGAAAACATGTTGAAATACCTTTTTGAGACACGCTAAAGCCATCCTGACGTAATAAAATCTGCAGTTACAAATCTCCAGGGCGTTTTACGTAACAATTTTTTTTGGTAGTAAACAGCAACGAAAGGGAAAAGCGATTTTTTTTAAATTCGCCCCCAATTAAATTAAGAGTTTTCATTTGCTCCCCGAGCAAATACTTGTGTGAGATTCGTTCTAAAAGCATAGGCACATTTACGAATAAAATAGCTCGTTTACAGTAAAGAGTCCTTCAGGACTAAACACTGACACAACAATATGAGATTAATTAAAAGGGTGGTCGTGGCGTCACAAGCTAATTTCCAAGAGATGAATACGAAGCTAACAAGAATTACCTTGGAATATAATAATCTTCAGAATTTCTAATAAATTTCTATTTATAAAACGACGCTTTAATTATACATTACGTATTTCTAAAACAACAAATTCCATTATTCAATTCTTAATATTCGCCCAAAAATATTTCTCTTACCTCCATTTCAATTATTTCACTTCATTTTTTGCTCAAAAGAAAACACGTCGATGCGTCTTCTACAAATTGTAACTCGAGCTTTTTCATTTTCGTTACTAAAAATCGTCATTAAAATTCTACAACTAAAAAAATGGACGTCACAAGTTGCCCCTTAACGAGCTATTTTAGGGAGAGACGGAACCTTCCATGGGACCCTCACGAACTTATTAGCTTAACTTGGATTTTTAGTGATTGTGATTGTGGGATAATAGATAATTATAGAGCAAGTATTTTCTATGTTTTTTAAAGATAATTTTAAGCTCTACTATTTTCATTAGACGTAAAATGAACGGCAGGTTACCCCTTAACGAGCCATCTTGGGGAGAGACACTTGACGTTCTGTGCAAACTCCTCGAACTTATTAGTTAAACTTGGATTAGTGAGTGTGGGATAATTATAACATCTAAAGCGAGAATTTTCAATGTTCCTGAAAGATAATTTCAAGCTCTACAATTTTCATTAGACGTAAAATGAACGGCAGGTTACCCCTTAACGAGCCATCTTGGGGAGAGACACTTGACGTTCTGGTCGAACTCCTCGAACTTATTAGTTAAACTTGGATTAGTGAGTGTGGGATAATTATAACATCTAAAGCGAGGGTTTTCATATATTCCTGAAAGATAATTTCAAGCTCTACAATTTAAATTAGACGTAAACTGAACGGCAGGTTACCCCTTAACGAGCCATCTTGGGGAGAGACACTTGACGTTCTGTGCGAACTCCTCGAACTTATTCGTTAAACTTGGATTAGTGAGTGTGGGATAATTATAACATCTAAAGCGAGAATTTTCAATGTTCATGAAAGATAATTTCAAGCTCTACAATTTTCATTAGACGTAAAATGAACGGCAGGTTACCCCTTAACGAGCCATCTTGGGGAGAGACACTTGACGTTCTGTGCGAACTCCTCGAACTTATTAGTTAAACTTGGATTAGTGAGTGTGGGATAATTATAACATCTAAAGCGAGGGTTTTCATATATTCCTGAAAGATAATTTCAAGCTCTACAATTTAAATTAGACGTAAAATGAACGGCAGGTTACCCCTTAACGAGCCATCTTGGGGAGAGACACTTGACGTTCTGTGCAAACTCCTCGAACTTATTAGTTAAACTTGGATTAGTGAGTGTGGGATAATTATAACATCTAAAGCGAGAATTTTCAATGTTCCTGAAAGATAATTTCAAGCTCTACAATTTTCATTAGACGTAAAATGAACGGCAGGTTACCCCTTAACGAGCCATCTTGGGGAGAGACACTTGACGTTCTGGTCGAACTCCTCGAACTTATTAGTTAAACTTGGATTAGTGAGTGTGGGATAATTATAACATCTAAAGCGAGGGTTTTCATATATTCCTGAAAGATAATTTCAAGCTCTACAATTTAAATTAGACGTAAAATGAACGGCAGGTTACCCCTTAACGAGCCATCTTGGGGAGAGACACTTGACGTTCTGTGCGAACTCCTCGAACTTATTCGTTAAACTTGGATTAGTGAGTGTGGGATAATTATAACATCTAAAGCGAGAATTTTCAATGTTCATGAAAGATAATTTCAAGCTCTACAATTTTCATTAGACGTAAAATGAACGGCAGGTTACCCCTTAACGAGCCATCTTGGGGAGAGACACTTGACGTTCTGTGCGAACTCCTCGAACTTATTAGTTAAACTTGGATTAGTGAGTGTGGGATAATTATAACATCTAAAGCGAGGGTTTTCATATATTCCTGAAAGATAATTTCAAGCTCTACAATTTTCATTAGACGTAAAATGAACGGCAGGTTACCCCTTAACCAGCCATCTTGGGGAGAGACACTTGACGTTCTGTGCGAACTCCTCGAACTTATTAGTTAAACTTGGATTAGTGAGTGTGGGATAATTATAACATCTAAAGCGAGGGTTTTCATATATTCCTGAAAGATAATTTCAAGCTCTACAATTTAAATTAGACGTAAAATGAACGGCAGGTTACCCCTTAACGAGCCATCTTGGGGAGAGACACTTGACGTTCTGTGCGAACTCCTCGAACTTATTAGTTAAACTTGGATTAGTGAGTGTGGGATAATTATAACATCTAAAGCGAGGGTTTTCATATATTCCTGAAAGATAATTTCAAGCTCTACAATTTTCATTAGACGTAAAATGAACGGCAGGTTACCCCTTAACGAGCCATCTTGGGGAGAGACACTTGACGTTCTGTGCGAACTCCTCGAACTTATTAGTTAAACTTGGATTAGTGAGTGTGGGATAATTATAACATCTAAAGCGAGGGTTTTCATATATTCCTGAAAGATAATTTCAAGCTCTACAATTTTCATTAGACGTAAAATGAACGGCAGGTTACCCCTTAACGAGCCATCTTGGGGAGAGACACTTGACGTTCTGTGCGAACTCCTCGAACTTATTAGTTAAACTTGGATTAGTGAGTGTGGGATAATTATAACATCTAAAGCGAGGGTTTTCATATATTCCTGAAAGATAATTTCAAGCTCTACAATTTTCATTAGACGTAAAATGAACGGCAGGTTACCCCTTAACGAGCCATCTTGGGGAGAGACACTTGACGTTCTGTGCGAACTCCTCGAACTTATTCGTTAAACTTGGATTAGTGAGTGTGGGATAATTATAACATCTAAAGCGAGAATTTTCAATGTTCATGAAAGATAATTTCAAGCTCTACAATTTTCATTAGACGTAAAATGAACGGCAGGTTACCCCTTAACGAGCCATCTTGGGGAGAGACACTTGACGTTCTGTGCGAACTCCTCGAACTTATTAGTTAAACTTGGATTAGTGAGTGTGGGATAATTATAACATCTAAAGCGAGGGTTTTCATATATTCCTGAAAGATAATTTCAAGCTCTACAATTTAAATTAGACGTAAAATGAACGGCAGGTTAACCCTTAACGAGCCATCTTGGGGAGAGACACTTGACGTTCTGTGCGAACTCCTCGAACTTATTCGTTAAACTTGGATTAGTGAGTGTGGGATAATTATAACATCTAAAGCGAGAATTTTCAATGTTCATGAAAGATAATTTCAAGCTCTACAATTTTCATTAGACGTAAAATGAACGGCAGGTTACCCCTTAACGAGCCATCTTGGGGAGAGACACTTGACGTTCTGTGCGAACTCCTCGAACTTATTAGTTAAACTTGGATTAGTGAGTGTGGGATAATTATAACATCTAAAGCGAGGGTTTTCATATATTCCTGAAAGATAATTTCAAGCTCTACAATTTAAATTAGACGTAAAATGAACGGCAGGTTACCCCTTAACGAGCCATCTTGGGGAGAGACACTTGACGTTCTGTGCAAACTCCTCGAACTTATTAGTTAAACTTGGATTAGTGAGTGTGGGATAATTATAACATCTAAAGCGAGAATTTTCAATGTTCCTGAAAGATAATTTCAAGCTCTACAATTTTCATTAGACGTAAAATGAACGGCAGGTTACCCCTTAACGAGCCATCTTGGGGAGAGACACTTGACGTTCTGGTCGAACTCCTCGAACTTATTAGTTAAACTTGGATTAGTGAGTGTGGGATAATTATAACATCTAAAGCGAGGGTTTTCATATATTCCTGAAAGATAATTTCAAGCTCTACAATTTAAATTAGACGTAAAATGAACGGCAGGTTACCCCTTAACGAGCCATCTTGGGGAGAGACACTTGACGTTCTGTGCGAACTCCTCGAACTTATTCGTTAAACTTGGATTAGTGAGTGTGGGATAATTATAACATCTAAAGCGAGAATTTTCAATGTTCATGAAAGATAATTTCAAGCTCTACAATTTTCATTAGACGTAAAATGAACGGCAGGTTACCCCTTAACGAGCCATCTTGGGGAGAGACACTTGACGTTCTGTGCGAACTCCTCGAACTTATTAGTTAAACTTGGATTAGTGAGTGTGGGATAATTATAACATCTAAAGCGAGGGTTTTCATATATTCCTGAAAGATAATTTCAAGCTCTACAATTTTCATTAGACGTAAAATGAACGGCAGGTTACCCCTTAACGAGCCATCTTGGGGAGAGACACTTGACGTTCTGTGCGAACTCCTCGAACTTATTAGTTAAACTTGGATTAGTGAGTGTGGGATAATTATAACATCTAAAGCGAGGGTTTTCATATATTCCTGAAAGATAATTTCAAGCTCTACAATTTAAATTAGACGTAAAATGAACGGCAGGTTACCCCTTAACGAGCCATCTTGGGGAGAGACACTTGACGTTCTGTGCGAACTCCTCGAACTTATTAGTTAAACTTGGATTAGTGAGTGTGGGATAATTATAACATCTAAAGCGAGGGTTTTCATATATTCCTGAAAGATAATTTCAAGCTCTACAATTTTCATTAGACGTAAAATGAACGGCAGGTTACCCCTTAACGAGCCATCTTGGGGAGAGACACTTGACGTTCTGTGCGAACTCCTCGAACTTATTAGTTAAACTTGGATTAGTGAGTGTGGGATAATTATAACATCTAAAGCGAGGGTTTTCATATATTCCTGAAAGATAATTTCAAGCTCTACAATTTTCATTAGACGTAAAATGAACGGCAGGTTACCCCTTAACGAGCCATCTTGGGGAGAGACACTTGACGTTCTGTGCGAACTCCTCGAACTTATTAGTTAAACTTGGATTAGTGAGTGTGGGATAATTATAACATCTAAAGCGAGGGTTTTCATATATTCCTGAAAGATAATTTCAAGCTCTACAATTTTCATTAGACGTAAAATGAACGGCAGGTTACCCCTTAACGAGCCATTTTGGGGAGAGACACTTGACGTTCTGTGCGAACTCCTCGAACTTATTCGTTAAACTTGGATTAGTGAGTGTGGGATAATTATAACATCTAAAGCGAGAATTTTCAATGTTCATGAAAGATAATTTCAAGCTCTACAATTTTCATTAGACGTAAAATGAACGGCAGGTTACCCCTTAACGAGCCATCTTGGGGAGAGACACTTGACGTTCTGTGCGAACTCCTCGAACTTATTAGTTAAACTTGGATTAGTGAGTGTGGGATAATTATAACATCTAAAGCGAGGGTTTTCATATATTCCTGAAAGATAATTTCAAGCTCTACAATTTTCATTAGACGTAAAATGAACGGCAGGTTACCCCTTAACGAGCCATCTTGGGGAGAGACACTTGACGTTCTGTGCGAACTCCTCGAACTTATTAGTTAAACTTGGATTAGTGAGTGTGGGATAATTATAACATCTAAAGCGAGGGTTTTCATATATTCCTGAAAGATAATTTCAAGCTCTACAATTTTCATTAGACGTAAAATGAACGGCAGGTTACCCCTTAACGAGCCATCTTGGGGAGAGACACTTGACGTTCTGTGCGAACTCCTCGAACTTATTAGTTAAACTTGGATTAGTGAGTGTGGGATAATTATAACATCTAAAGCGAGGGTTTTCATATATTCCTGAAAGATAATTTCAAGCTCTACAATTTAAATTAGACGTAAAATGAACGGCAGGTTACCCCTTAACGAGCCATCTTGGGGAGAGACACTTGACGTTCTGTGCGAACTCCTCGAACTTATTAGTTAAACTTGGATTAGTGAGTGTGGGAT
Source organism: Malthinus flaveolus (assembly GCA_950108345.1). Classification (NCBI taxonomy): domain Eukaryota; kingdom Metazoa; phylum Arthropoda; class Insecta; order Coleoptera; family Cantharidae; genus Malthinus; species Malthinus flaveolus. The sequence continues at coordinate 1,262,509 of OX467289.1, read as the reverse complement.
AATTATAACATCTAAAGCGAGGGTTTTCATATATTCCTGAAAGATAATTTCAAGCTCTACAATTTTCATTAGACGTAAAATGAACGGCAGGTTACCCCTTAACGAGCCATCTTGGGGAGAGACACTTGACGTTCTGTGCGAACTCCTCGAACTTATTAGTTAAACTTGGATTAGTGAGTGTGGGATAATTATAACATCTAAAGCGAGGGTTTTCATATATTCCTGAAAGATAATTTCAAGCTCTACAATTTTCATTAGACGTAAAATGAACGGCAGGTTACCCCTTAACGAGCCATCTTGGGGAGAGACACTTGACGTTCTGTGCGAACTCCTCGAACTTATTAGTTAAACTTGGATTAGTGAGTGTGGGATAATTATAACATCTAAAGCGAGGGTTTTCATATATTCCTGAAAGATAATTTCAAGCTCTACAATTTTCATTAGACGTAAAATGAACGGCAGGTTACCCCTTAACGAGCCATCTTGGGGAGAGACACTTGACGTTCTGTGCGAACTCCTCGAACTTATTAGTTAAACTTGGATTAGTGAGTGTGGGATAATTATAACATCTAAAGCGAGGGTTTTCATATATTCCTGAAAGATAATTTCAAGCTCTACAATTTAAATTAGACGTAAAATGAACGGCAGGTTACCCCTTAACGAGCCATCTTGGGGAGAGACACTTGACGTTCTGTGCAAACTCCTCGAACTTATTAGTTAAACTTGGATTAGTGAGTGTGGGATAATTATAACATCTAAAGCGAGAATTTTCAATGTTCCTGAAAGATAATTTCAAGCTCTACAATTTTCATTAGACGTAAAATGAACGGCAGGTTACCCCTTAACGAGCCATCTTGGGGAGAGACACTTGACGTTCTGGTCGAACTCCTCGAACTTATTAGTTAAACTTGGATTAGTGAGTGTGGGATAATTATAACATCTAAAGCGAGGGTTTTCATATATTCCTGAAAGATAATTTCAAGCTCTACAATTTAAATTAGACGTAAAATGAACGGCAGGTTACCCCTTAACGAGCCATCTTGGGGAGAGACACTTGACGTTCTGTGCGAACTCCTCGAACTTATTCGTTAAACTTGGATTAGTGAGTGTGGGATAATTATAACATCTAAAGCGAGAATTTTCAATGTTCATGAAAGATAATTTCAAGCCCTACAATTGTCATTAGACGTAAAATGAACGGCAGGTTACCCCTTAACGAGCCATCTTGGGGAGAGACACTTGACGTTCTGTGCGAACTCCTCGAACTTATTAGTTAAACTTGGATTAGTGAGTGTGGGATAATTATAACATCTAAAGCGAGGGTTTTCATATATTCCTGAAAGATAATTTCAAGCTCTACAATTTTCATTAGACGTAAAATGAACGGCAGGTTACCCCTTAACGAGCCATCTTGGGGAGAGACACTTGACGTTCTGTGCGAACTCCTCGAACTTATTAGTTAAACTTGGATTAGTGAGTGTGGGATAATTATAACATCTAAAGCGAGGGTTTTCATATATTCCTGAAAGATAATTTCAAGCTCTACAATTTTCATTAGACGTAAAATGAACGGCAGGTTACCCCTTAACGAGCCATCTTGGGGAGAGACACTTGACGTTCTGTGCGAACTCCTCGAACTTATTAGTTAAACTTGGATTAGTGAGTGTGGGATAATTATAACATCTAAAGCGAGGGTTTTCATATATTCCTGAAAGATAATTTCAAGCTCTACAATTTTCATTAGACGTAAAATGAACGGCAGGTTACCCCTTAACGAGCCATCTTGGGGAGAGACACTTGACGTTCTGTGCGAACTCCTCGAACTTATTCGTTAAACTTGGATTAGTGAGTGTGGGATAATTATAACATCTAAAGCGAGAATTTTCAATGTTCATGAAAGATAATTTCAAGCTCTACAATTTTCATTAGACGTAAAATGAACGGCAGGTTACCCCTTAACGAGCCATCTTGGGGAGAGACACTTGACGTTCTGTGCGAACTCCTCGAACTTATTAGTTAAACTTGGATTAGTGAGTGTGGGATAATTATAACATCTAAAGCGAGGGTTTTCATATATTCCTGAAAGATAATTTCAAGCTCTACAATTTTCATTAGACGTAAAATGAACGGCAGGTTACCCCTTAACTAGCCATCTTGGGGAGAGACACTTGACGCTCCGTGCGAACTCCTCGAACTTATTCGTTAAACTTGGATTGTGAGATATTTATAACATCTAAAGAAAGTATTTTAAATGTCAGGTCACATTTCTTATAGAATAGGGGCATGTTCTGTGCGAACCTCATGAATTTGAATAACTTAAGTTACTAAAGTGAATAATTTTGGCGATTTTGCTAAATAATTAATTTTAGGCTTCATAACTTTAGTAATTCCGGGTCGCTTCCTACCTACCAATATGTGGTACACGATTATGTTCCATGCGAACCCTATGAATTGATTTGTTCAATTTCGTTCAATTATTACATACTAAACTAGCTCGAGGAACTATCTATAATATATCTGCGAGATAATTGCGTTCGTTTAAACTTATTAACATTTGTTTATTTTTTTCCAGGATCCAAAGTTGAGACAGTTGGTAACTATGGGCTCTCAAGACACGTTAGAAGAGAAGACGGTGACCGTCGTTTGCGCGACAGACTTCGTTAATATTTCGTTTATAAATTTTTGTTGTACTAGAAAAGAAATTGCACGTTTATGGGCAGATGCGCTTATGAGTTTGGCCTACAATCTCTCACAAATAAACGCCGCAACTTCGATGTTTTTGTTAAAAGCTTACACCAAACTTACTTTGCTCACAGACAAAACTGGTAAAATTCCTATTAAAAAGTAAGTTGATTCGATGCCCTAAAAATACTTTTTGGGGAGTTAATTCGATGCTTTTGTTTAGTGTAATTAAAATGTTCACGTCAAATAAAGAGGATCGTAAAAGAGTCGAAAAAGCCTTAGATATATCGGGTCTTCCATCTGGTAAAAACGACACCATTAGTGCGGAAAAATTTCAATTTGACGATTTTTTTAATTTGTACAAAAATCTCGTGCAAAGAAGCGAAGTGGAAAAAGTATTTAATGAACTGTAAGCGGCTTAGTATTTTATAAAAATTTGAAATCACACCAAAGGCGTTTTACTTTTTAGAGTTGGGACTCCCAAACGACACAATATGACGGCGAATCAACTCGTGGATTTTCTCAATAAAACTCAACGTGATCCGAGATTGAACGAGATACTTTATCCATACGTGAATGCTGCAAGAGCTAAAGATATTATAGCACAATACGAACCAAATAAGTATAACGTACAAAAAGCGCAACTGTCCTTCGATGGTTTTCTTAAATATTTTATGTCGGAAGATAATAATATTATAGCGTCGAATAAGTTCGATTTAAGTGACGACATGGATCAACCATTATCGCATTATTTTATAAACTCCTCGCACAATACTTACTTAACGGGACATCAATTAACGGGAAAATCGAGTGTGGAAATTTACAGACAGTGCCTATTGGCGGGTTGCAGGTAATGAAATAACAAACACATCCTGCTCTCGCAATTAATTTAATTTACGACTTAATTTTCAGGTGCGTAGAATTAGATTTTTGGAACGGCAAAACGGACGAACCGGTCATCGTTCACGGCTACACCTTCGTCCAAGATATTCCAGCTAAAGAAGTTCTCGAAGCAATAGCCGAATCGGCATTCAAAACGTCAGATTATCCCGTAGTTTTATCGTTCGAAAATCACTGTAATCCGTTAAAACAAGCGAAAATCGCCAATTATTGTAGGGAAATTTTCGGCGAAATGCTATTGGAACAGCCGTTCGACTCGCACAAATTGGAAGCGGGTACGTATTAAGCTCTTCGGGAAAAGACCAGTTTGTTTGACGTGTGATTTTTGAAGGCGTCTGTCTACCTTCGCCTTCGACTCTGAAGAGAAAGATCATAATTAAAAATAAAAAGAAACATCACCACCACCATCACCATCAGCACAAACAACCGAGTCCGATTCAACCGAGTTCAGAACCGACCGGAAATGGCGATATTGCGTCTCATCACGCGCCTTTCTTGCAGTCGCAAGCCCGACAGGTGATTAAAAGTGCGAGTTGCGTTTCTTTTTGGGTTAATTTTTGTACATTTTAGGGGTCTAAAGAATCGACGGCGACGGAAGACGAGGAGTCGTCGAGCGAGGAAGAGATCGAAAATCCCGAGATCGAACCTGCCACCGGTATCGGTGTCATAACGGAAAATACGGAACACAAAGCCGCACCTACGAAGGAAACCGAAGCTGGGGCCGAAATTTCAGCTTTGGTCAACTACATACAGCCTGTCCATTTTTCAAGCTTTGAGAATGCCGAAAGTAAGTGATTTTATTTCACATTTCAAACGCCTCGTGATTTATCATACCGACAAGTTTGGGCTAGCTTTGTATATAGGGTTGAACCTTATGTGTCTTCAGAGTCGCTGAACTCTCTCCGGTACTCAAGGTGGAAGCGCCGTCTCATTGATGCTAAAACGGAAGTCTCATAAACTATTGACCACAACTTTTGAGAAGCTGTTATACTCTCCATAAATTCCCATCGATATCGAATCACTTCCAATAGCCCCTCTTTATTCCGACCACCCTTCGTCATACCTCCAAGGCCGTTGTCCTTTCACTGTAAATCGTCGTCAGGTGTAAAAGCTTGGCAAATGATTACCTTCCACTATTAGAGCTTTGAATAATTTATGAGACGATTATTATTGTACACCAATCTAATGACTATTTTATTGATTATTGAACGTAGATGTGGTCGTTTTAGACAATTTGTTGCACTTTCAACTACTCTTTAAGCCTTTTCTTTAATAGCTCATACTATTCAAACTATCGTCAAATAACGTCCACCGATGTCTTTATCTCTCCTTCACAAACTACCGTAGAAAGATGTGAAAATACCCCTAAATGGCTCATACTTTCCAGAACGTTAAATTTTTGAAATGTTATGGTCAAGACTTACTCACATATAACTTTTTTTATTGCGTCATCGTTTTAATATAATGTCCCAGTTTTTCACTTAAATATAGCAATTTCAAAACTTCCATAAAGGTAATAATTTTAAACAAGGCGTTTTCAAATTAAAACGAGTGTAGTTTTACAGCGTAAAAGAGTTAAATCGGATTGGAGTGGATTATAAAATGGGAATAAGTACTTGAGTGGGTTTACTGCTCGTTTTCTATACTCTTCCACTAGAGTGTTGTATTTCAAGATCTAAGATAACTCTGAGATGTTTAGTAATTGAACGAATCATCGATACACTTGAGTAGTTTTTTATGTTTGCCATTATCGAAATGTTCTGTGTATCTCGAGTGTTCGAATTAACTTTTTTTGATGGGCTCAATAAGTAAATTGTAAGTGAGAGATACATTTTTTGGAATCTACTGTCCAAGTGTCCAGTTTCTGAGAGTCATTCACTGAAAAACCGGCAACAAACTAATTATTGCATTTACCCGTTACTCTTGGGACTTGTTAAATAATCCAGACTTCTTACTACTTTGTTTGGAACATTTTACTCACACTCGAACCTTCTTAAAATATTAGAAGTATAAACAGTTCTTGCCTCAAACGTTCAAGAAAAGGCAGTGCCTCTTATTTCACAGTAGCTGGGCTTTTACGTTTTTTGAAATTTTGTAGAACTTAAGAAACTTTCTCAGTTTTCTCACTGCTCTCACTCAGTTTAGAACCTTCTTAAAATATCAGTTTAAACAGTTCCACTCAGTCTAGAACCTTCTTAAAATATCATAAAATATCAGTTTAAACAGTTCCCTCCTCAAACTTTCAAAGCATGGCATTGCCTCAAATTTTACCGTAGCTGGGCTTCTTCATTTTTGGAAATTATTTAGAACTTAAGAGACTGTTTCAGTCTTCTCACCGCTTTGCTTGGAACATTTCACCCAGTTTAGCACCTTCTTAAAATATTAGAAGCTTAAACAGTTCTCGCCTCAAACGTTCAAGACAAGGCAGTGCCTCATATTTCACAGTAGCTGGACCTCTTCATTTTTCGAAATTATTTAGAACTTAAGAGACTGTTTCAGTCTTATCGCCGCTTTGCTTGGAACATTTTACCCAGTCTAGAACCTTCTTAAAATATTAGAAGCTTAAACAGTGCTGGCCTCAAATATTCAAGACAAAGCAGTGTCTCATATTTCACAGTAGCTGGGCCTCTTCATCTTTGGAAATTATTTAGAACTTAAGAGACTGTTTCAGTCTTCTCACCGCTTTGCTTGGAACATTTTACCCAGTCTAGAACCTTTTTGAAATATTAGAAGCTTAAACAGTGCTGGCCTCAAATATTCAAGACAAGGCAGTGTCTCATATTTCACAGTAGCTGGGCCTCTTCATCTTTGGAAATTGTTTAGAACTTAAGAGACTGTTTCAGTCTTCTCACCGCTTTGCTTGGAACATTTTACCCAGTCTAGAACCTTCTTAAAATATTAGAAGCTTAAACAGTGCTGGTCTCAAATATTCAAGACAAGGCAGTGTCTCATATTTCACAGTAGCTGGGCCTCTTCATTTTTTGAAATTATTTAGAACTTAAGGGACTGTTTCAGTCTTCTCGCCGCTTTGCTTGGAACATTTTACTCAGTCTAGAACCTTCTTAAAATATTAGAAGCTCGAACAGTGCTGGCCTTAAACTTTTAACTTGCCTCATACTGGGCGTATTCATCTTTTGATTTTTTAGAATTTTTAAGAGACTGGCTCAGACACGAGTATTGGCTTTATATCTTTCCCCGACGTATTTATTTTTTATACTTTTTGTCTTTGATTTTGCCTATCCTTTCTGCTCGTTTGCGTAGGTTTTGGCTTACCTGCCAGACTGTATTCCTTACATTCTTCCATGTCCTCACCTGAACTATAGTGCTAGTTTCTCTATTGTGTTGTCCCAAACGTAACCCACTTTTATTGTTTAGCGTCCCGCACAAACCCGAACTAACGCAATAAATTTATTTCCAGAAAAAAATCGTAGTTACGAGATGTCTTCGTTTGATGAAAAGCAAGCAACGACGTTATTAAAAGAAAAGCCAATAGAATTTGTAAATTACAATAAATTTCAATTAAGTAGAGTGTATCCGGCTGGAACGAGATTTGACTCTTCTAATTTTATGCCGCAAGTATTTTGGAACGCCGGCTGTCAATTAGTTGCGCTAAATTTTCAAACTTTGGATCTTGCGATGCAACTCAATTTAGGTATATTCGAATATAATTTTAGGTCGGGTTATTTGCTAAAGCCCGAATTTATGAGACGTAAAGATAGGAGATTAGATCCTTTTGCCGAATCGACTGTCGATGGTATTATTGCTGGTACCGTTAAAATATCTGTGATATCCGGTCAGTTTTTAACCGATAAAAGAGTCGGTACGTACGTCGAGGTCGACATGTACGGTTTACCGGCCGATACTGTGAGGAAAAAGTTTAGAACTAAAATTGTTCCTAACAACGGTATTAATCCTGTTTTTGACGAAGAGCCGTTCATTTTTAAGAAGGTGGTTCTTCCCGAATTGGCCGCCGTTAGAATATCCGCTTACGAAGAATCTGGCAAGTTAATCGGACACCGTGTGCTTCCCGTAGTCGGTCTTTGTCCAGGCTATCGTCACGTTAACTTAAAAACGGAACTCGGACAACCGTTGCCTTTAGGAACTTTATTTTTGTTCGTCGAAGTTAAAGACTACGTTCCCGATGGTATGTCCGATTTTGCCGAAGCATTAGCCAACCCCATCAAGTATCAGAGCGATCTTGAGAAGCGCGACAGGCAGTTGCAAGTATTAACCGACGACATGGAAGTGCCTAGTAGTAGTACTAATAAAGAAGAACCACGAAAGGACAGCGTTTTGAAAATAACTCAGGAGGTCACTAGTAACGGTAGTCCAGTTCCTCGTCCGTCTTTAGCTGCGGGAGGTTTATCCGTGGAAATTATTGCGGAAAACGAGCCTATTTTAGGTAGCACCACCACGCTAAGTACGTCTACTTCAATAGAACAAAATTCAATTCCCAAGGCCGCCGAAGGTCCAGTTTTAGAGGAAATTAACGCGGAACCTTTAGATAAAATATTAGATAATAAACTAGTCAAAGAAAAAAAGATGGAATTAGATAAGAAATTGGAAAGTTTAAGGAAGAAATACGAGAAGAAAAGGACAACTTTGCAATCGCAAAAGTCGACGAGCGACGCCGGAGAAAAAATATCCAAACTGATGAACATGAAGCTAGTCAAACGCCTTTCGAGTAAAAATATGTAAGGAACTTTTTTTTTTACTCCTTGTACTGTTATTAAATAATTTTAGAGTCGCGGCGGTCTTTTCCACCGAATCTCCAAGTGCCGAACCCTTAACGAGCGTTGTGGACGGTATCGAGAGCGGCAGTAGTGCGGAATTGGAGAGACCCACCATACCTCGAAGTACTTCGGAACGTTTATTAGCGGCAAACCGCGATTATGTGACGCAAGAAAAAGACTTACGCGAAAAGTACCACGAAGCAATTTATAGCACCGCAGAAAAAGTAATGCGCACGTCCCAAGCGAATCAATTCAAATATTTGAAGGTTTGACAAGACGAAAATTTCTAATTTGGCTTGCTAATAACGCACTTTTTATTTTAGATGCAACTCGAACGCGAAACGTCCGACTTGATGAGAAGACTTCAGGCTGATCGTAGGGAAGAGGTTAAGCTATTAGCAAAAAAACACAGAGATAGAGATGAACTCGTTAGGGTTAAGAGGGAAGTTGCTAGTGCCGTGGTCGATCGTGGTGTCATCGAGAGAGAACGTTTAGGACAAAGTTTTGAAATGCGAAAGGACGAACTGTTGAGGCAACATGAAAGTGTTAGAAACGCTTTGATGGATCACAAATCTAAAGTAAGTTGTTAGCTCTCATTTTGAGTAACTACGCAAGTTTTTTTTGAGTTTTTCGCTTACTCTTCAGCTTGCTCAAGACATTAACGACTTTTCTAGACCGAGTACCACGCCTGCTAGGCCCTAGGCTTCTTTTAATGGTTTTTTCAGGACCACAATAACTATTTCAGACCGTGTGATGGCCTTTGTCAAACTTTCAACTACTTTATCGAACCTTAGAAAACGTTTTTCGTTTTAAAATTACTCTACAGCCTGCTCAAGATAACGTGGGCGCTTTTCTATAGCAAGTCACTCACTTTGTTGTTTCTACATCGCCTTTGAAGATTTTTCAGGATTTCAGACCGTATAATGACCTTTTCAGGCCATCGACTAATTCGCCGAGCTTTAGAAAACATTTTTCTGGCTTTCCAATTATTCTACAGCATTCTCAAGACATTGTGGCCACCTTTCCAGCACAAGTCATCAACTTTGTTGATTCTGTACCGTCTTCGAAGGTTTTTCAGGACAATAGCAGATATTTTAGACCGTGTAATGTCTTTTTCAAACTCTCAACTAATTTATCGAGCTTTAAGAAACACTTCTTAACTTTTCAATTACTCTGCAGTCTGCTCAAGGCATTGTGGCGACCTTTCCAGAGTTATTCACAGTCTTAGAAGGTTTTTCAAGACAATAGTAGCTCTTTCAGACCATGTAATGAGCTTTTCAGATCCTCAAGTAATTTATCAAGCTTTAGAAATCATCTTTTGGCTTTCCAACTACTCAACAGCCTGCTGAAGGCATTGTGGCTACCTTTCCAGAGTAATCACTTGTTTTGTAGGTTTTGAACAGCCTTTTGAGGTTTTTCAGGACAATAGTATAGCTATTTTAGACTGTATAATGAATAATGACCGTTTCTCACCCTCAACTAATTTATCGAGCATTAGGAAACATTTTTGGCTTTCCAATTACTTTACAGCCTGCTCAAGACATTGTGGCAGCCTTTTCAGAGCAAGTCACTCACTTGTTGATTCTAGACCGCCTTTTAAGGTTTTTCAGGACAACAGTAGCTATTTCAGACCATGCCTCTTACTCTTTATTAATTTATCGAGCTTCACCTAACTTTTTTTAATTTTCCGTTTACTTCAAGTACTCTACGGCTTACCATTTTCTGCCTTTGAGCGAACTGGAAAATTAATTGTCTTCTTTTTAATTTTTAGGCAAAAGCGGCGATATGTAAAGAATTCGAAAATCATTTAGCCGAAATGGAAAACGAAATTGTTAATAGTGGTAACACGAACGTGGTTTAGAAGAATTCGAGAAGATTGAAGTCTCTTTAAATCTTTACCTAATTCTTGTTGAAACGATCTCGATCGAGTAGTTCAACGGTTGATTATTTTTTGTGAAAATTACTTTCGACGAGCAATACTTGAAGACATCGTATTATATTTAAAAAGAAAACGTTATACCGTTTTGAGATTTATTAGAAAATAATTGAATCTCGCACATTTTGACAATCATCTTGATGGCAGATAAACGCTTTCCAATTGATAAAAAAATTGTTAATCTATTAGTAGTAGGGAGTCTTAAGTGGCGGCGCGTAAATTTTTGTATTTTTGAGGGAGACGCTTATACCTATTGAAGATGTTGTGGTGTGTAACGTTGACATTCCATACGGAGAGTTGAGATCGACTTGGGCTCGTTTTAAAGTAAACGTGAAAAAAAATTTCGAATTTACCTTTGTCGCTATTTTATGTAAATAATTCGTAAATTCTCCAAGACTTTATCATAAGAGTTACACCACTCGAATCTTCGATTAACAGCCATTTTTTGTAACACCAAGAAGAAGGTCGGTTAGTACCTGCTTTTTTACTCACTTCACGGGCATTTAGTACAGGAATTAAAAATTTGGAAAAACATGGTCTTTCTATAAAAATAAATTTTTGTATCAAACTCTACAAGAATAACTAGTAGGTGTAGCGAAGCGACTTCTTCACTAATTGTCGTTCGTTCCGACTTCAGACTCTTATGGTAAGGTTAAGACTGTTTTTTTAGTAAAAAGATTGGTTTATAGCGTTAACCCTTATTAGTCGCCACTAGAAGTCTTTAATATTGTCGTCTCTTGTCGTTGTGATAGTAGTTTTTAGTAAAAGTTTAGATGAGGTGCTTTTCAAGTCATACATAGTTTGACTGCTGGTGACTTAAGATACACTCGAATTACGTGCCAGTTTTATTTTTTTATATGCGTAAGTTGTTTGATTGTATGAATTTTATACGTATTGATTTAAGGAAAGTTCAATTTTATATGGCGAAAGTATCTCGGCATTATGTTTGTTGTAATTAATACTTTTTTGTTAATAATAATGGTAAGGTCGGATTAGAAAAAATATGTGATTGTTCGGGAACGACTTCTCAAGTATATCGAGACATAAAATATTTGGTATCACTGGCCATCAACTTCGAATATACAGGATGTTGTATTCAAAATACGAAAGCTAACCGTTTTCGGTTAAACCGGAAGTCAAAATATGACATGTTTGGTATCATTAGACAGATAATTTTATAATATTTCACAAAATCTTAAAATATACAGGATGTTGTAAAACTAAATAGTATCAATAGAAATTTATATAATAAATTAATGTGCCAACTTGCAATTACAATAGAAATTATAACTTTTTGAAGTTATAATCTTCAGTTCTCCGGTTCTGGCCATAGCAAACAAATACCATTTGATTAAGACTTTCGATATGCACTCCTGTACACAAAATGAAGAGGCTAGGGTTTAAACTTGACCTTATTTAAAGTACATTGCAAAAGGTTGTACCAAAACCCATCAATTGAGGGGTCATTCTCAAACCATTCCATATTTTTTCCCGACCCGACTTCGCTATAATTTTATTTAGTTTATACACACCAAGTCACTGTTGTAAGTTAGCGCTAGTTACCAATTTTGTATATAAGAATTTATAAAAAAGACAATTTTTATTAAATTTTTGCTAGGCTAAATATTTATTTGCATGTGTGTGTAGTTGAAATAAATTTTCATACTCCTGAGGCGACTAAAATTTGCAAGTTCAACCAACCGAACCTTTTCTTTTTCAAATACTAGACTAAAAGTTAATAGTTGTGGTTATTAAAAAAAACCCTAATTAGAACAAATCGAACCAATTTGTGTTTCTACCAGAGATACAAACAAATAACAGTGGACGTTTTGAGAATTTTATACACTTGTAAAAGTCAACCGAGAACCCCTACAAATCTAAAAATAAGTTTTTTGGTGCGTAAAATTCTCAAACCTCGAACTCATTAGTCGAATTGTTTACTCTGTGTCGCTATAATAGTAATTGTTGCTAGTTGTTACTTTAATTGTTGTTAAATAGTTTAGTCACTCGTTAGGAAATGCAAAGAAACTCGACACGTTTCGATAAGTTACTATTAAGAGGAGTATCGTATGGTGCGAAGTTTTCAAAATAAAACGTGTCGGAGATATTTCTTAGTAACGCAATATTTAATAGAACGTATTATAGAATCGTCTAATTTATTAAAACTTAATTCCTAATGAATCAACGGCCTATTTGGTAAAACTGTAAAGCTATTACTTTTAGAAAATTAGTCGAATTATTTTTCTTTTCTCTCTAAAAATTCGTAGATTTTCTTACAAAAATTTAACTCGATACTCGTGTAATACACATTCCATGTTAATTTCGTCGTTTTATTTAATTAATAACTAATTAAATTTTCCAACTTGTGCCTTTGCCAATTTTTAAAACATCTGTTTACTTGTAATTTTGTTTATCAAAGTCTTTAAATACTACACCACTTGTGTTTTATTATAATAAAACCTCGATGTTAAATAAATAAATGTGCTAAGTGAATATGATCGTTTATTTTCCTTAATTTGATTATTCTCCGCTGTAATTTATATTTACACAGTATGAAATCCGTTCAAAGACCTCAACGACATTTCCGATTATTAATTATGCGTTCTCGTTCGAAAATACGATTTCTTGAAATTAAAAATAGACTGTGGTATTTTTGTTAGTGTTCCTGTGGGTTATTTTCAGGGAAATGCTAAATTTCTCAAATTAGCAACTATAATTAAAAAAGGCACAATAAAAGACGCAACGCGACACGTACCGCCATCTAGTAACATAAGTATAAACGGCCTGTGACAATTAAAAAACTTGAGAATAGAGGATAGGACCAGCAGAGAGATACATTAATGAATAATCTGTTCTTGTATTGATTCGATGAAGCTCTCCGTGGGCGGTTTAAGCCACCACAGTGCTAGAACGGAACGGTGCAGAGATATGCGAGTATTACAAATAATTAAATTGCCCAAACCCGGATTTAACGAAACATAAACTAATAAAGATCTCGAAAAAAACTCAACCGACTCGTTTGAATTCCCAAAAAGTCCCATTGAGTGTTACTTGACCTAACATAACCCGAGTTTAACGGAACCTAAAGATCTCCAAAAAAAGTCCAACTGCCTCTAAGTTATCTTACGGCTTCTATAACTTTGAAATTGTTAATCTTTTATCGTTTGAATTCCCTAAAAGTCCCATTAAGTGTTACTTGACCTAACCAAACCCCGAGCTAACAACTCGGGTCCAACGAAACCTAAACAACTAAACATCTTCTAAAGCAGCTCAACTGCCTCTAAGCTATCTTAAAGCTTTTTATCAGTATAATTTCCTAAAAGTTCCATTGTCTATGAATTGACCAAACTCGGGTGTAACAGAACCTAAAGGCCCAAACAAAAAAAAGCTCAATGCCTAATATTTAATATTCCATTTACTTCGAGCTTTACCTGTATTGAACCTGGCCCTGAACTCTCTTCAGCCCGGCGTTGACCTAAAATGACCTAAGTAAGAGGACTCGCTTACCTCCATTGACCTTCACTTTGCATTAACGTAACTATAGGTCGCTCAGATTAAGCTGAGGTATACGATGCTATACAGTGCGCAGATGGGAAACAGGCACAGTACCTACTAGTTGGAGAGAGATAATTCACCACTACCCACTACTAATGCGCACCCGGTCATATATTATCTCAGTTGAATCTGAGGGACCTGTACTCAAATTGAGAATGGTCTTGGGAGGTTCAACTGATCAGTAGAGGTAGAAATTAGAAAACCTGCGCATATTAGTCAGTGCCATACAAAACGTTTAAGCAAATCTAACATTTGGTACTTAAAATATTACATTTTTTGGCAGTGGTAGTCTCCGCGTCTCTACTTTTTCCTGCTGGTTAGCAAGTCCTTGCCAAAACCTTGCCCTACTTGATGCTATGATAACGACAAGTTTAAGCCTAAACATGATTTTTATCATTTCGCCAATGAAACCCTAATTGAATTTATGCGAGTCAGATAGTTTAGGCGACGGAGACATTTTTGGCGCACCAACTTGTTTGGGACCTGGGAGTGATTTAACGTTCAGATTCAGTAGAAACTCGTGGTTGAATTATTAAACTAACTTATTACTCATTTCACTACTAAGAATCCCATACCTTCATCTCATTGCGTTCATTCAAATATTTGATAGTTTTCAAGCTTCTTTAGAAGATTCAGCAGAAGGGGCATTTTCCTTATTCGTGTACTCTCACTCTCCTTACTATTTATTGGTAATCTAATAAGTTACAAACTAAACTCATAAATAAATGGCTGCAAAAATAGTTGGCTAATGCTTTAAATGAAAACAAACTGTAGCTAAAAGCAGTGGCACATGACTTTCAAAGTCATGAATTTTTTGTTGATGTTTTCTTATATTTTTTTGTCCACGATTTAAGGATAATTCACTTATTTTTTTAGAAAATATTTAAAAATGGGTAAGTCGGAAGACGAGTTTTGGAATTGTCCAAAAAATGATGTGCGTTTCTCAGAAGCACAAGTTACAAAATGGTGCTTTCAAAGTTACATAGATTATCACAAATGTTCAAGATTATTAGGAAAAGAGTAAGTGAATTCTCTAAGAGGTGTGAATGTGTCGAACGATGTTTCGGTCCAATGACTTCTTCTAAGAGCATGTCGAATTCGATTGATCTCCGCCTTCTACTAGTGTGCACAATTTACATGGATCGTCCCATTAGCCTTGTATAACATATTTAATTTCTCGCTATAGGTACAAGCCGTGCAACTTTTTTAAAAACGTCTTCACGTCGATTTGCCCAATTGCCTGGGTTGATAAGTGGGACGAACAGCAGGCAGAAGGAACATTTCCGGTTGACTTCCCGGAGCAACAATAAAAAATTGAAAAATAAAACAGTATATTTATTGGATATAAAAATACATTTATACAATATATTTTAAATTAACACTTGTACGATGCTCTTAATTAAAATTTAAAAAAAAACTAAAATTAATTAACAAGTACGACAAAACTTTGGTTATTAAATCTAGAAAATATGGCAATCTCTTTTCTGTTTTAACAAAATTTAAATTATAAATATCATGAACAATGTAAATACGCACATTCGTTGTCCTTACAAACTCCTAATAAATCATACGGACACATCATAGTATGTGGATCACTTATATGATATCTAAAACAAGTCATTGTGAATTGTACCACATAAAACAGCCCAGAAGTTATAAGATTTCTATTACTAGTGGAGAATTTTATTTAAGTCTTGCCAGCCTCGTGTTTTTTTAATAAAAAGGCATGTCACTAACAAGAAAACCCAAAACCCTTCACTTCTTAAAACTCCCAGGCCAACATAATTAATGTAATAATAAAAGCATTTACCTATCATCACAACTGCATTACAAGTCTCACCTGTTATCTAATGGCGAAGTGTATTTTGGAAAACTTTCTGTCCCGAGCGGCGCTTTTGTAAACGTATGACAAATATCGTTGGGATCTAATACGACCTCATCTTTATCAACCACACACTCTTTAAGTTTATCTTGAACAACTTGCTGACGATTAATTGAAACCACTTGAGTTGGGGTCTCGTTTACTTTAATGGGCGTCGATGTTGCTGGACTAATTCGAGCCTTTACTAGATCAACAGGTCTAAAATAGATTATAAAGCATAAACCCACCGGACAGTAAAAAAACAAACTGATGCGAACTAACCGCTGATCGATGATGTTCTTTTTGTTCACCAACTCTTGTATGTAATCGATAAAATTTTGGTGAGAAGTCGCAAGTTTATTTCTTGCCTGTTGAATTTGTAGCAGTAGTGTTTTAATTTCTTTTTCGTGTAAAGTGCGTTCGTAGTTCGTTCGGTTTATTTTATTTAACAACGGTCCCAACGATCGGTACTTACCTTTCATCTGTAATCTTTTAAGAGGCTCAAAACAAAGTTACTTAAGCGGGCACAAAAAGATTTATGTGTACGCCATTGATTTTACTTATTTTAGCCCAGAACAACTAAACTCGTCGCCTTATACTATAATAGTTCAGTCACTAAGAACAAATTAATGGGTGCCAAACTCGGGAAAAAATATAGTTCTAGATAACGTACATTTCGTAGGTTTTTGGAAGTTTTTTATTACACTATGTAGGTGCTCTAGCGCCCAAACCGTTCATTTTACGAAAAAAACCTACGAAACATAATTTGTAGGAAATTTAATTTTGTTTTGTATATTAGCACTTTTCTCTAAAAAGTAGCGTTTAGTTTTTAAGTTACCACTTGAACTATAACTTCTATATTTTTTTCCTGGATTTACCGTTTATTTTCCCCTCGTGACTGGACTACACAGCAAAACTGAAATTTGATTGGGCTATTGCGCAATTAAGAAAGTTTGTTTTGGGTCCAAAAATTAAGTTTTTGTACGTTATAAATAAAATTTGAATTTAATAAAAAATTAAAGATTATAATACCTTCCATTCTTGCGAACTTGTAGACCGCTTAGCGCTTGATGAAACTGATTCGACGGATTTTCTTTTTTTTCTTGAGGTATCTTAAGTCGCGAAATGGCATTATTAACCAATACGTCATTTTTAGTCGGCTTTGGCACTTTTTTCAGACTAGAATTACTATTATTGGTGGCAATTTCTCGTTTAGTTAACGACAACTTCCTAATGCGGGGATTTTTACGCGTTGCATTTAATAATTGTAGTTTTAAACGTCTATATTCTATTTGTTTAGACTTCGGTAGCAACTTAACGACAGACTTATCCAGAAGATAATCGACGTTGTTTTCGTTTAGTTGAGAATTTTTTGTGGCCTTAGCTTCGACTTGTGCACGTTGTTTTTTTAAAAATTGCGTTACGGTGGCCTTAATGTCATTGTTACTTTTGTCAACTTCGGCCGTCTCCTTCAAATCGTCACTACTTTTATCGATTTCAAGCTCAGAGTCGGAATCATTGTTAACGCGAATAATTAACGGTTTAACAACTATATTATTTGGTAAATTACCCCTTAAATTATTAATCTTAGCCTTATTATTACAAAAGTAAAGATCGTTTTTAATCGTTTTCGTAACATTCGAACTAAGCCGTTTGTCGAAATTTGTTTTTGTTTGTTCGTTATCGACGTTTAATACGCTATTCGTCTTGGCACTTTTTTCAATGAGTTTGTTCGACATGGAAGCCAATACCAACGCTCGCAAATTATCGACGTCCTCCTCGATAACCTCCTCATCCGCCTTATCATTATTAATGACGCCTTGATCATTTTCCTTATTTACCTCGTTCGCGTCTTCCTTAACGGCATTATTACAATTATCTAGTTGCTTCTTAAGCTTACGTTTATTATGATTCTCCAACACGAACGATCTCAAAGCTGCAATACGCAGTTCTTGCAACTCGCTATCTTCGACTTTCTTTACACCTGGTCCTTCTTCGACTGTAACACTTTCGGTTTGTTCGTTATCTGTACTCGGAGATTTATTTGACGATAATAGGGCAATATCGCGCAATTCTAACTCCTCGTCAGATTGAGAAATTGGCTCGATGAAACCCTTAAGCCTCGTACGCAAACTATTATGCAACAGATCTTTCGAATCTCTACCTAATGCTTCACGTAACTGTTTAGCATATTTAGGGTCGACGGCTTCGTTATCGCTCTCCGAATGGTCCGGTAGAGGTTTTTTCCGTCTTTTAATAGTGCGCACACGTTTCATCGTTAATCTTGTGGAAAACTTACGTTTCCTTCTACACACAGACGCGACCGGCTGTGTATAAAAAAGGTGAGTATCTCCTCTCAAATACTTGGACGAACCATATTTGCCCATATTTACGCTATTCAAAGAAACAGCACTTAATAGTTCTGGAGATACGCACTTACCAGCATTAAATGGTGAAGCGGGTGACATCGAACAATCTGAGACGTCCTCAAAATCGTCTACGATTTCACCTTCTTCCGGTTCGTCGTTTATTACATCTTCCATCTTTTTTTTAAATTACAACCTGCGTTATCTAAAAGGAACACTTAATTAATTTTAGATTCACATTAATATAAAATGTGACAATAAGAGCGCCATTTTAACACTTGGATGACTCACAGAATGACTTCGAAAGTTTCATACTCAAAAGTTACTAGATTTGGTTATTTTTGAAAACGAAATACAAAGTTATTGAAAATAGGTGGCGCAAGTAGTAGTGAATTAAAAAAAACACTTTAAAAACGTATTTTTTTCTATTTTAATGTACTTAATTTTGTTCTCTTCCTATTTGTTGTATTCTTTTTACTTTTAAAAATGTTTGAAAGAGTTAAAAAGTTTATTTTTCCAATCGCTCCTAAATGAGTAGGCAACCCAAACACCAGCGTACGTTTTTAATATTTTTAAGTGTGTTGTAGCGCGAAAAAAAGTCGTAAAGCAAAATCCATGTGTCTATAAGTCTACTTTAGTAGACTATACTCCAGGTGCAGTAAATGTCAACAGTGATCATCGCATAACGACTGCAATTGACTGCTGCAGGTATTATTCCAACTCCCTAAATATTTAGGCACCACCGAGCCCTTACATAACACGTTCGCTGCCAACTACGACTATACTCGTAGTTGGCAAACTGGGCTAACTTGCCAGCTACGAGATACTCGTTATTGACTGCTTTACTCAAATCTCCGAATACGAGTAGAGCCGTAGCAAATGCATGCAATTTTTTGGTGTCTAGCGTACAGGAATGGACTAGGAAAGAAGACCTCTTGGCATACTGAACTGAATTATTTATTTCTCACACAAATAAAGATTTGTGGGAAAATCACACAAAAAAAAAAGATAATAATTTTAAGTAAGTAGCACTTAATTAAGCCACACTGGCTGTGATGGGCGCACCATATTATACTCGGCAGCAAACGTGTTAAAATTTACATTCCGTAATTTACCAAGATATCTGCATGTATGTGTTCACGTTTACTGCACTTTGAATTTGAATGGACTATAGTAAAGGTTCCATAAGTCTTTCTACTATAGGGAAAACATCATCCCTATTTTAAAGGGTGTTGAATGCACTACTTATTGAGGTGTCTTGTGGTAACTGTTGTCAATAACCTACTCGTTTAATTTTCTAACATTTATTTAATCAAAAAATTCAAAAATAAAAAAAATAAATAGAATTTACAGCATAAGTAAGTTTGAGAAACTACAAACTAAAATACATAGACTAAATTTTGACTAAGTGATGCTAAATAATGCATTTATAACATCACAAAGTCACTTACAATACCTTTGGTGATTTAATAAAGTTTATATACATAAAAAACTGTAACATTAAATGTAATTAAAATACTCTTTGTACATTTTTAATGTTTATCAGTGTGCACACAACACGAGTAGTCGTACAAACAATTAGGACTCTCTCTCGTGTGTTTAAAATTACTTCAAACTAACAATCGATCTAATAAATAATAAACTAAGACCACAACTAAGACTAGATAACAAAATGAAAAATAAATCAAACAAAAATTTTGAGTTTTTTACAAAAAAAAAGATTCCATAAAGGGTAAATTTTGTTTAGTCTACAACCAGCTTATTGTTTTAAAAAAAATCACAGTTTTGCATTACCTATTACCTTTAAAGTGGGGTTTAAGTACTCTCGTTAGAATTTTTCTAAATTATTTACACACTAAAACAAAAATTCGTAACAAAATCAATTGAGATCCTTTAAATTTTCAATTTAACTAATTGTAACGGTACGTACGTTAAATACTAACTGGTAAAATAAATGAGATCAAAAGTAATAGCTTCTATTTTATGTTTTTCAAAAATGGAAACTTCGCCCTTATAATATCTATTACGTAGGTACGCGATACAGCCTTTTCGTTAAAAACTCGAGAACCCATTTTTAGAAAGGCTCGTGTCTTAAGTGTCCCTTTAATTTTTTTCCGTTTACGGAATTAAAAACATTTAATTTTACAACTAGGCAAACTCGTCTAAAATTTTTCATAAAATTGAAACTAAAAATAAATAACATAACATGTCATTTGGTTATAGTACAGTCGGATTAGAAAACATCTACTATACGGTTGTTAGGGAATATTCCCCAATGAGCCCAAGTTCAAAGGCCACCACTTCATTTGTCTGCTACAAAATTGGTAATTTGGCGCAAATGGACCAGCTATGCAACTAAAGTTTGTTAAAGAGAAGAATGGCACAAAATGAAGTGGTGGCAAAATGTTTCACGAAAATTCACCAAACAATGACGTACGTTCTCTTTTCCTAGTCCGACTCCACCATTTGGTTAAATTCTAAACGCTAAGAAATGTGTTTAGAGTTTTTAAAAAACTGCGTCATCTCAGAGACTTAAAAAAACTAACTCTTTTATCAAACATAACAATCCATTAATAATTTAGATATACAAAAAGAAGTGTGAAAAATTTAACAAATTTTGAGCAGCTTTTCTATTTTCAAAAATCAATACTTTCGACTTCTGTCGGTGTCTCTGGTTGTCCATACTTCGGACTCTGATACCCGCTATCGCTACACGAACTTACACTCGGTACCGTCGTCTTTTCTGCTTGATTTGGTATTCCCTTCTCTACTGCGTGATCGATGAAGAGTCGTAAATTTTCCAAAGTTTCACGATTTAGACGTAAGAGACTGCACATGTCGTTCACAGCGACGTTGGTCGACGGCATTCTCAAACCTCTCATGGCAGCACAAATACAAGCTGACGCTATTTGCGACGGCGGCGTCTGAATTAAAGCCGGTTCTGTAATGAAATAAAAAGAATTAGTCACTAGTCACCAAAATAGATAGAGATCGTTATTATAGTGGAAAAAATTGGGAAGTGGGGAAAAGACGCTTTGTTAAAAAAACAATGGGTTTCCAGTTGTTTTTGGTGGACAATTCCAAAAATAGTCGTTTTATCAAAAAACACAATCAGACCTTTTTTGAAGCTCGCAAAATTTCCTTTAATTTGGTGTATTTTCTACTCATGTAAGATAAAACTTGGGCGAGATAGAAACTTTTTAAGATGTGGTATTTGGGTATATCTGAACTTTTCTTCGAAACGCCTACTTTTGTTGTATTTGTACGCTCTGTTTTCACGATTTAGCCACAAACGAAAGCACCTACATGAAAATTCATTTCTTGACACCCGGTATATAAAATACTAATATTATGTTTGAAAAAGTAGACGCTGATATTTTTGTGTGAGGCACTTTAAACAACTTCTAACCATAGATTGTTCATCAATGAGCACTTTGGGTAAATTTTGGACCGTAACTCACCTAATTTTGATCCTACGCAAATACTAAACATACTAAATGGAAGAACATTTAAGAAGCTTTCATTTTTATAACATGAATTTTTTCCGTAAAACCCTTTAATATCAAGTAAATTGAGAAAATAGGACGTGGATATGTTGTCAAGTAAAAAAAGTTGAATTTTCAAAAAATTCTACTTGGCATACTTTTGATCCTACGGTTATAAAAAGTAAACCACTTAAAGGAAATTTTATAAGCTTCAAAAAGAGCCTGAAGAGATTTTTCGATAAAACCATTATTTTGGACAATTTTAGCCAAAAATCGGTTTTCTCTATTTTTCGCTCTCGGGAACACCATGCAAAGGTATTAGGTTCGAATTATTGGATTCTCTGCTCAGATAAGAAGATTCGAGATGTAAAAAGCGACCATCAAACAGTTCAAATTCGTAAGCGACAATAAAATAACTATTTTACGCGCGTTTCTTCAATCCCTTTCTTGAACTGTAATTTTTTTTACAAAGTTCTGTTACGTTTTCGTTTCATTAACCCTTTTAAAAAAAAATAACCCTTTAGTTTGCCCCACAATGAAGTTTTCTTCCACGACGTGCTTTTTTTACAAATTAAGTACTTTGAGACAATGTAAAACTTCCCCTAAAGTTTTTTCTCTCTCCTAAGCTTAAATTTTGTGAATAAAACTAATTCAAATTGTTCGAGCAACCGTTTATTAACACCTGACAATTTTTTTTCATTTCTATCGAGCAAAAGTTCTAAGAATTGAATACGTTTGCCAAAGAAATTGCCCATTATTATCAGGTACGAAAAGGAAAAACAACAACAATTCGAGCGCTACCTGTACTTTTATTGAAAAGGAGTTCCAGGTGAGTTTTGCCAAAAGTGTAACAATCGAAAAAAGTATTTTGAAATTAACTCTTGATGTGTGAGCGACAAGTGAAGCAATTTAATGGAAAGTTCATGTCAAGGGCTAATTATGTGTTTTTAATAATTACAAATACGGCAGGTGGTAGACAGTCAGGTAAAGAAGAAGTATATGTTGATAGTCTGCACCTTGCGTTCGATCGCGACATCCTTCGATTACGGTTTTTAAATCACCACTCGCCTCACAGCTGCTGTATCTTGGACCAAAAACGAGATACAAACAAACTTTAAAGGCCATCTCCTCACGTGGACGCTACGCCACACCACCAAACTTACAACTCTCTTGAGTGAGCTGGAAATTTTTTTTATAGAAAAACTTCCGAGTCCTTGATTATCGAGGTCTCGAATCGACAGAAAAAAAGTTTACCACATGTTGTTTCCTACCGATTTAGAATGTTTCAAACTTCACCTGCTCGGGTAGGCCTAAATTGTGTTTGTGGACCTCGTGGTAGCACACTGAACTCTAAAATTTTATATAACAGGTTAAGTTTCGAGATCAAGATCGAAAGTTCGATTCCTTTGTCCCTTACGTCTTCAATTCGCCCACCAAAACCCACCAAACTAACACGACAAGGCAGGATAATTAGTTTTAATTTCATTATCTTTTACCTATCTTCACCGTCCGGAAATAGCGAAAGTGTGTCGTCTTGAAAAATTTTTTTTTCAAAAAAGAGGAAGTCAAGCACGCGTTTCGTGAGCACGCGACTTTCGGCGTTCCGGGCCGTTGATTCCTTAAAACGACGACAGATCGGCTTACTGTTAGTTATACAAGACGTTTTTTAATTCTATTACTTTCAATTAAAGTGCAACAGTTGGTTTAGCCGGTAACCAATGCCACCTGAAAATTTTCTTCTAGAAACAGTTAAAAGTTGGGGAGGTCGTTATTTAGGGTAATGGAAGGTATAGCCACCCGCTCGAGTCGACAAAAGAGGGCTCATTACGCATTAATTAGTAATTGTCGCGCCGAAAGTGCTTTTACTGGCATTTTTAAACGTTTACTTTGGGCAAGTTTGAGTTGTGCGTTGAAGCAGCCACGCGCCGAAAGCGCTCAATACGCCAAAAGCACGCCTGTGCGCTTGTGAGAAGTTCTAGAGTCGATTTATTCAGATTTGTCAATAATTACCCACAACCAACCAACCCAAACTTTGCTTCTGTACATTTTCGAGCGCGTAAGGCTTGATATTTGGGAAACTTCGACGCTGCGTAAAGCGTGCAACCCTTTGCTGAAGCCAATAAATAGGCAGGTTCTTTCTATAGTTTCTAGCACTAAATAAGAGTCAGTCGCTAATTACAACTAACTGTAAGGCACTTTCTTATAAAAGCGTTTTGAGATGTTAAATTTAGGGCAAAGTTACCCTCGCCGCAAAGAGCCGAAGTTATAACAAAGGCAACATATGTGTAGCTCGAGAGCTTCTTGGACAAATTATTAATAATGAAACTATTAGAATTCACTTATAAATGCGTAATACGTCAGGGACAACAGGTTTGAAGGATATTTTATAGGGTTCAGTGTATTAAAATTACAAAAAAAAAGAGTTTGTACCGACCACCTGCCCTTTGCTGGACGATGCACTCTTTGGCATATGTTTCCAGTTTCTTCACCTCCTTTTCTTGTTTGTACAGGGAGGAAATGTGAAGGAACTCTAATAATACCATAAAATTAATAAAACATGTATAGGGGTTAAAAGCGTCGACACTTTCGTGCACCTGGTTTTACCTTAACAAGTTCCACCCAAAAAAAAATTGACAAAAAATGAAGCAAAATTTTTCTCAACTTTTAAGAAAACGCAGCTGTATCAATTCCAATCGACGAAAAAATTGTTATCGCTAAATCAACTGAGGGCGATACTTAATTTATTATGGTCCACCGTGTGTGTGTGTAGGGTATACAAGCCCCATTACTCGAGAGCTCGAGATTTCGCAGAGGTAGATTTTGTTCAATAGGAAAAAAACGAAACTTTAGTCATTCTTTTCTCAACTTATTGTTATAATTTAGGGGTTCCAAGATTTATTATGATGCGTATCCGACTTACTGAACATACAGTTCCAATTTGCACCTTTCCCGATGTAAGAAATTTTGGGGTGAAAATAAAAATTACAAATTCTAATTATCCCAACCGAAAATCTAAATTGGGGTATTTGTATACCCCAAACTCTCGCTGCGTTCTATTATACGGTAGCTTTCTTAGGGTGTGCAAACTGTTATTTGCCCGAGGGTTTCTGAAGGAATGTAATAAAAAAAAAGATTCGGTATTATCATTAATATCGAGAAAGCAGATGCAAAAATTCCCCCATTGTTGACAAAATCAAGGTAATTTTCTTAAAACTTAAGATGAAAAGAACTTGGAGTGTCGAGGGAGTCGGACACGCGACATGTGCGCGTGCTTTCATATAAAACAAGACGGATCGTATAAATCCACAACGCCATCCTAAGATCGGTAGTAGGTATAAGAGTTTAGGAGACGTTAATGCATTGTTGTTGAAGAATCTCAGCTTCTTAGACGGCACGGGCCAACCAGGTGTAAGATATGTGCACCGGTGACGCAAAAGCACCCCGTAGACTATTGTATTTAACGAATTGAAAAGGTCGCATAAGAAGTTCCAGACTGGGAAAAAAATAAAAGTAAAATGCATTACGATCTTTTGTTGCAAGAGGGTAAGACGGCCAATCGAATGGTGAGTTAGAAAAAACACGGGTGGCCGCTGCTGCGTTGATTCTATTATGCGTGGTCTTTGCCTGGAGACCCAGACTTGCTTTTATCAAAGTTCACGATTGTGAATTATGCTTTTGTTATAAGGACAGGATAGTTTTCTTTGGCTTAGGGGATGGACGCAGACGCTCAAGCTGGTTTTTCACCCTTAAGACGACGCATTGGGGTTACTAAACCTCCTGCCGTTAGAAACACTTACTACAAATGCCGTTAATTCTAGGGATCGTATCGTTTTTACTACAAATACGAGTTTGTCTAGGGCTCTATTATAAACAAACTTGCAATTCATTCCTAAACTAAATAAAAAAACTAAATGTTCTCATAACTTACCGGTACTGACTTTGAAAAATAATAAAAGAAGAAAGGGGGCTAGTAGTTGTCTATGTCTATAGTGGAAAGAACGGTCTCAAGTAGGAAGTTTAGAGCACTCAGAATTTCGAACAACTCCAGAAACCTATTGCCATTTTGCCTAACTTGCAGACTCGCACTTAAACCCTTTACCAATCTATCAAAAGCCAAATGTTTACCTCCAGAATCTTAAAGAGCTACGTTCGGAAGAGGCAGGACGTGCGCGAAATGAACTATCTCGACCAACTAGAAATTTCAAGTTTCAGAAACAAACAAAAACGGAGGGATATTGCAAATATTTCTGGGGATTCTGGGAGAGAATTTGATACTTTAAAATAATGCTCAGGTGGCTCTTTAATGAGCTACGTTCGGGAGAGACAAGACGTGTTCGAAATGAACTATCACGACTAACAAGAAATTTCAAGTTTCAGAAACAAGCAAATATGGCACCTATTGCAAATATTTTTGAGAATTCTGAGAAAGAATTTAATGCTCTACAATTGTCGTCAAATGTTAAATAATGCTCAGGTGACTCTTTAATGAGCTACGTTCAGGAGAGACACGACGTGTGCGAAATCACCTATCTTGACTAATTAGAAATTTCAAGTTTCAAAAACAAACAAAAACGGCGGCATATTGCAAATATTTCTGGGGATTCTGGAAGAGAATTTAATCCTCTACAATTGTCGTCAAATGTCAAATAATGCTCAGGTGGCTCTTTAATGAGCTACGTTCGGGAGAGACAAGACGTGTTCGAAATGAACCATCTCGACTAACTAGAAATTTTAAGTTTCAGAAACAAACAAAAACGGCGGCATATTGCAAATATTTTTAGGGGTTCTGGGAAAGAATTTGATCCTCAACAATTGTCGTCAAATGTCACATAATGCTCAGGTGGCTCTTTAATGAGCTACGTTCGGGAGAGACAAGACGTGTTCGAAATGAACTATCACGACTAACTAGATATTTCAAGTATCAGAAACAAGCAAATATGGCGCCTATTGCAAATATTTTTGAGAATTCTGAGAAAGAATTTAATGCTCTACGATTGTTATCTAATGTTAAATAATGCTCAGGTGACTCTTTAATGAGCTACGTTCAAGAGAGACAAGACGTGTGCGAAATCACCTATCTTGACTAATTAGAAATTTCAAGTTTCAAAAACAAACAAAAACGGCGGCATATTGCAAATATTTCTGGGGATTCTGGGAAAGAATTTGATCCTCTAAAATTGTCGTCAAATGTCAAATAATGCTCAGGTGGGTCCTTAATGAGCTACGTTCGGGAGAGACACGACGTGTGCGAAATCACCTATCTTGACTAATTAGAAATTTCAAGTTTCAAAAACAAACAAAAACGGCGGCATATTGCAAATATTTCTGGGGATTCTGGAAGAGAATTTGATCCTCTACAATTGTCGTCAAATGTCAAATAATGCTCAGGTGGCTCTTTAACGAGATACGTTCGGGAGAGACACGACGTGCGCGAAATGTAAACTTATCACTTACAATTTTTTTCGATCGACCATTGTTTCAGTCACTGAAACAATCGACATATATATGAGGAACCTTGCTTTTCGTTTAGCATTTTAACTATTGTTAAACAACAGTATTGGCTTTTGCTAAACTTCGAGACTTCGAGTTCTCTTATAGAGCGAAATTGACAAAGAAACTTTTTAACTCCCTACTGTCCCTACAGAGAGTATACAGTTTCTCCCTCATTATTCGTCTTTATTAATAGTTATATAGCAATTCCAAACAGTCAATTGTTACAAAACCTATAATCAACCAAGATTTGAACTCTTATAACAATGGGTCATTTTTAAAAAAGAAGCAATTTTTAGTGCCCGATTTACATAAATAATTGTAAGTCACGACAATATCATTTAAATGTAGTTGTACACACATTTAATTGTCAAGTTTAAGATCTGATATCATTCCAGCTGCTGAACGCATTGGTCATACCGGAGCTATACAGCTGGATCCGGAATAATAAGGGTAGAACCCCGGAGTCAAAAATTTTCACGTCACCTGACGTAAAAAATGCTTAGATAACTTTACACCAAATGCGGCAATAAAACACCGTCAACTTCCGAAGTCACTCGAGCGGAATTTAACTTTTTTGGTAATTAAGATTTGGAATTAGTGCTTTTCGAACTTAAAAATCCCTCGTAGGTAGGTATTAATCGCAATTTGGTGAAATTTTATTGTGTTACCATCTGGTCCATTTTAACAAGTTTTAAAAATGTTTTAACAGTTCAGCAGGCACGTGTCACTTATTGTTTGTTGGTCCATAACGAGGCCCTTTAAAAATGGCGTTCGTATATTTAATGTCCAGGGCGGTGTTGCTGCACCTATCGCGATATACCACCACCTGGTTAAAATTTAAATCAGAGCGACCAAAACGAAAATTAGGCGAAAAAATAAACGGGAGGCATCTGGTAATATATTGAATGTAAAGATTCATTGTAAAGGTTAAACACACGCCACGAACTGGTTCGACATGTTGCGAAATGCTAACAAGGGTTTATTACGTACGGTGTACAGAGTCTCCTTTGTTTATAACCACCTTGTCTCTCGTACTGATGGTTAGGTGCGTATAAATACCTAGTTTGGTTATACACCTAACACCCTATCGGAATTGAAAGTGCTTTGTTATACTCCTACAGTATTTGAGCGCCTATTTTCCACATACTCATTCATTTACAGCTGTCGGGGGAAGCCCGATAAAAAAAGAGCTAATACAGGGATTCGTGGTGGACATGTGCATTACTTTACTTTTAATGCAGCTGTACTATCACTTTATTTGGTTTTTTATCGATAGGCGACATATTGTTAATTTCGTCATTTGAGGGAGCGATTTTGCTAATTAGAGAGTTGAATAGTTACGGAGGAGCATAGTTTCATTTATTGGCTCTCCTAATCACTCGACAGTAAAACTCACTAAATGAAACTTGTAGAGTATTCAAACAGCTATCAGAAACATCAAACACTTGCTGTGCTAGGTTTCAATCTGTAGACGATTTTCTTATACCTATAGAAGATAGTTCAGTTTTGCAAGATCTGGAGCACGAAAATCGTTTATAGCTGGAAACCTGCTGTAGCCAGAGTAAAAAGTTTAATATGATTTTTGTAGCTTTTCAGACGCTCTACAAGTTTGTTTAAGTGATTATTAATGTCGAATGATAACGAAGAACAAGATTCGAGAAAATGTGTTTCATGCTACATCAACAACGATTCTGACTTCTGACACTTTTAGTATTTCTTTACCCAAATAGAATCGTCGCTAAATCCATTTCCTAGATTTTTTCGATACTGACGTATCATCTAACAGAGCCTACAACTCTCCTGTAACCACTTGAAAGAATTGTTTATGTTTACCACACTCAAGCAACACGTAGGCGGTGGACAAAATACGTGTGGCTACGCAACTTTGCACGCTTTTTAATAAATATCTCTTTTAATATTAATTTTTATAAAAACTGCAAAGAATAGTTTTTTGTAGCCGATAAAATTATATCTAAGCTAGTTTGTATTTTGTTGAAATACGATAAAAATTTATCGAGCTACAGTTCGTTGAATAGACGCATGATGTTTTGTAACCGTTTTGCACCAATTTCTTCTAAAATCCCATTATTTCTTTTAAAAAAGGACCAAACAAATTTTTGGTCGAGAGAAGCATATCTTCAAATACACTGTAATAACTAATCATTGAATATCGACTTTGTTGGGCGTTTCGAACATTAAAAAAATAACATCTAATACTTGGTATTTTTTTTTAAATTTTTCCCAGACGAATTTTTCCCAATAACTCGAAAAATAAACGTTTTAGGGCAAAAAATTACAGAAGTACAATTAAAGCTTAGAAAATTTCGCATCTTTTTATGCTAAGGTTTCTTTTACAATACCAAGTTACGTGTTATTTAAGCGGTAGAGAGAACCCCATCTACCAAAACCTCTATGCCCCATCATATTAGGGCTCTAATTAAAAAAATTGTAGCTCTACCAATTATTATTTTAGAAAAACGAAATGTAAACCAAATTAGAGATAATTTTATCAGCTACAAAAAATTATTCTTTATAGTTTTCCAAAAAATTGGCGTTAGATGAGATATTTACTAAAAAGCGCGCAAAAGTACACCGCCGTTTCTATTTTCTCCAGTGTGCGTGATTATAGCTCCGCGGTTGCAAAGTTTGAGCCAGTCGGGTATTTTTATGTTATTGCACCAAATTTTTGAATTTATTGGTCACTATGTAAGAGCCCAAATAAACAAAATGTAGAGAATGATAGTGAAGTAAATTGGATGAGAAAAAAAAGAGGTCGCGTCTTTTCCCCAATGCAAGTTAAGTGTTGTTGGATCCTCGAAGTACACGAGAGTACACGATAAAAGTTGCTTACCTGTATAACAAATGGAGACCAAAGTGTGAGCGTGTCTCCGTAAATAACTGCTCTCGCTTCCCCAAGAAAATCGTCCTGTAACTTGGTCTACGTAATCGAATCCAGTTATCCCTGCGGCGTTCCATTGCAATTTCGACAAGACGAGAATTTCCCAACCCTAAAAATAAAAATATTGTAATTTTGTTAATCTCCTCCACTCGTCCTATTATAAATAATAACCACGAAACGACAGTCGTTGAAAATTTTGCGGTTTGGGGACAACAATTACACATCACGAAATTTGCTTTTACATATTAAACGCAGACAAATCTGCGATACGCAACCCTATTGTAGGGTAGAAAAATGGACCTTAGTAGAGCAACACATTGTGAGAAATTAAAAAAAATTCACCGTATAGGTACAGACAGAATAAACTACAATAGGGAAAAATATTTGAAGGGTATTCCGCAAAAGAACAATGAATTGGTAGGTTGTAACGACTGTGGGAACGTCAAGAAGTGTCGTTAACAAGTGGTTGGCGACATCCAAAAAGGACCTACATCATCCCCAAAAAGTAAATCACCCTACTTGTCATAGATATAGTGCTCGACTATTTTTTTTTCGCTAGGCCAAGTTTTAGAAATTTACATATTATATGCCTAACACATGCATTTAACGTATTCGAAAAATTTCCTAGACGACGACATTCGGAAGAAGTGGCTGGAACGGGCGGGAAAAATTTTTTGTGAAACGGCAACCACCGTATGGCGTCGTATTCACGGTGTTTGGCTGAGAAAAGAAAACCCACCCGATCGCGCTACTCGTTACGATACTTCTTATAAATTTAATACATGTCATTACGTGATCATCGAGCAGAACTGGCGCAATAATTCCCTTTTATTTACCAATAAGTGGTTATTTTTAACGTCACGTAAATTCCCACATACAAACGAGTTATCCCTTATATTCTAAAGCGGGATCGCCACAACAACACTGTGAGAAAATAAGAGCGTCGTATGAAAAGAGGGCAAATTCCGATATGGGACTCGGACTTTTAATGTGATGGGTCTTATAAAATCCGGAGGGTTACCGAAAAAAGGACCGGAACAGAATAGAATCAAGATGCTATAAAGATTAACCCTCGCGTTCATTTTATATACAGTAAAGCTCCGAGCCTCCGAGAGGAAATAATTAACATACGCATAAATAAACCTATAGTTAGTTAATCGGTAACACGAATAAATAATTGCACGTTCCGATGTAGTTGTACGAAAAAAACCGTCTGGTTCGAACACAAAGGACCCAAACAAAGAAAAAGAAGGTCCATTTTCGATATCTAATAATATACACCCTTAGTTACATCCGGTATCGAAAAAAGGAAGACGGAATGGCTGCTCATCTACTCGCGTAAGTACTCACTTCCAATAGGATGTAATTCCAAAACGAAACAAAAAAAGACTTGCCTTCTTGATGACCACAAGTCGCATTTCCGGCAATAATCCTTATCTCGATATCTAACCCGTGCCCCGCACCAAATTTCATAACCCTTAAACACGAAACAAATGATTGGTGTCTTCCTCAAAACTTAAAGACGTCTTACCACAAATTAGCGTGTAGATGTCTTTGTGTAAAGGGATGTGATCAACCACCTTGAATCCTTTTCCCGTTCTTACATACAACTCAAAAAAATTTTTTTCCTCCAATTACCCAAAACACGCAAGTTATAAATTTCTATCACTTACCGAAATTTGATTGTAGGTGACGCTATAATCGGTATAAGCGCAAAGAAGGTCGATGGATAAGAGTGTAGTGCTGCGAATTTTCGAAGCCAAAAGTAAACAGGTGGCGCCCAATAATTGGAGCTGTTGGCGTTTTATCGGACAGACGCATAGGAAACGGTCCATGAAATTGATAGCCAATGGGAATACTTGTTCTTCGCACATTTGTTCTTCGCACACCTAACACAAAAGGGTTCTATTAGAATTGGCAAGTCGTGCAAATATGTAAATGTAGCGAGCAGTTTAAAATTCGAGCCCTCAGGCGGTTAAGATACCAACGCAATAAAGTATCAGTCCTCCACCTAAGGACTTAAATCTAAATTTGATTGCTCCGTTTAAGTTTTGCAGTAGGAGGCT